>CM038141.1:433118487-434360896 GCA_021437245.1 Aegilops speltoides | reverse complement strand
GGCTTGTACCCCAAGGTGGGCCGAGCCTCGGTGGAGGGCCGCCTCAGAGGTCGGCAGGTTGAGGAAGTCGGCAGCCGGGTCCACGCTTCTCGACGAGAAGTAGGATCGCTACCACATCTTCACCGATCGCGCAGCTTGATGACGGGAAGGCGTTCCGCCGCGGTCGGCGCGACGACAACGTAGCCCTCGCGACTCGCCGCCGCCTCTCGGGCGGAGGTGCCGAAGCTTCCATAAAGAACGCCCCCCACAACTCGATGGTGGGAGGATGCCGAGGTAGCCCTCGCACGCTGTCACGAAGGCGGAGATCAGGGTCACGGTGTTGGGCGTGAGATTGTGGGGTTGAAGGTTGTAGAAGTTGACGAAGGCGCGGAAGAAGTTGCTCGCCGGGAGGCCGAAGCCCCGCAAGAAATGCAAGCGGAAGACGACCTGCTCGCCTTCCTGCGGCGCCGGCAAGATCTCCGCCTCGGGCGGTACCCGCGCCTTGACGAAGGCCGCGCTGGGCATCCGGTGCGTGTCGCGAAGGAAGGTGATGTGGTCCTCGATCACCGTCGATCCAGTCGCCCAAGGCCCCGGCTGGCGGCACGGAGGGGAGGAACGCGTCAGCGACGAGCAACAACGAGCAGCTATGGCAACGCTACGGCAGCAGCAGCGGAAGCTGAGAGGGAAGAAGAGTGGGAGGGGGCGCAGGAACTTTGCCGCACCTCCCCCCTCCCTACTTATAGCGCCCGTTCTATGAAGCCGAGGGGGCGGGACGTGGGGTCGTGGGATTTACTGCGCCCACGTCCCCACGATCCCCCGTCTCCCGCGCGCATTTACCCCGTCGTTAACCATCGAGGGGATGGCTTTTGGAAATATGCCCTAGAGGTAATAATAAAAGTAGTATTATTATATTTCTTTGTTCATGATAATTGTCTTTATTCATGCTATAATTGTATTATCCGGAAATCGTAATACACGTGTGAATACATAGACCATAATATGTCCCTAGTAAGCCTCTAGTTGACTAGCTCGTTGATCAACAGATAGTCATGGTTTCCTGGCTATGGACATTGGATGTCGTTGATAACGGGATCACATCATTAGGAGAATGATGTGATGGACAAGACCCAATCCTAAGCATAGCACAAGATCGTGTAGTTAGTTTGCTAGAGCTTTTGCAATGTCAAGTATCTCTTCCTTATACCATGAGATCGTGTAACTCCCGGATACCGTAGGAGTGCTTTGGGTGTATCAACGTCACAACGTAACTGGGTGACTATAAAGGTGCACTCATGTATCTCCGAAAGTGTCTTGGGTTGACATGGATCGAGACTAGATTTGCCACTCCGTATGACGGAGAGGTATCTCTGGGCCCACTCGGTAATGCATCATCATAATGAGCTCAAAGTGAACAAGTGGTTGGTCACAGGATCATGCATTACGGTACGAGTAAAGTGACTTGCCGGGTAACGAGACCGAACGAGGTATTGGGATACCGACGATCGAGTCTCGGCAAGTAACGTATCGATTGACAAAGGAATTGTATACGGGTTGTTTTAATCTCGACATCGTGGTTCAACCGATGAAATCATCGTGGAACATGTGGGAGCCGACATGGGTATCCAGATCCCGCTGTTGGTTGTCGACCGAGAGTCGCCTCGGTCATGTCCAAGATGTCTCCGAACCCGTAGGGTCTACACACTTAAGGTTCGTGACGCTTAGGGTTATTAGGAAGACTTGTATGTGATTATTGAATGTTGTTCGAGTCCTAATGAGATCCCTGACGCCACGAGGAGTTCCGAATAGTCCGAGGTGAAGTTTTATATATGGGAAGTTGTCATGGACACCGGAAAGTTTCGAGGGCATATCGATATTGTACCGGGCCACCGGAGAGGTTCCGGGTCCACCAGAGGGGCCACCTCTCGGAGGGCCACATGGGCCGCAGGGCAGGAACCAGCCTCGGAGGGCTGGGCGCGCCCCCCACCTTGGGCCCATGCGCCTAGGGTTGCGGGGGAAACCCTAAGGGGGGCGCCCCCTTTGCTTGGGGGACAAGTTCCCCCTCCCTGGCCACCGCCCCCCCCTCTAGATCCCATCTAGAGGGGCCGGCCCACCTTGCTCCTTCCCCTATAAATAGAGGGGTGAGGGGAGGGCTGCTATCACAACTCAAGGCACAACCCCTCCCATCCCCAACACCTCTCCTCCTCCGTTACGTGCTTGGCGAAGCCCTGTCGGAGTACTGTTGCACCAACACCACCACGCCGTCGTGCTGCCGTTGGAGCAATCTTCCTCAACCTCTCCTTCCTCCTTACTGGATCAAGACGGAGGAGACATCGTCCGTTCCGTACGTGTGTTGAACGCGGAGGTGCTGTCCGTTCAGCACTTGGTCATCGGTGATCTGAATCACGGCGAGTACGACTCCATCATCACCATCCCCTTGAATGCTTCCGCACGCGATCTACAAGTGGTATGTAGATGCAATCTCACTCCCTTGACTCGTTTCTTAGATGAACTCATAGATGGATCTTGGTGAAACCGTAGGAAAAATTTTAATTTTCTGCAATGTTCCACAACAAAGGCATCATGAGCTAGGTCTATGCGTAGTTCTTTAATGCACGAGTAGAACACAATTTTGTTCTGGGCGTGGATCTTGTCAACTTGCTTGCCACTACAAGTCTTTTCTTGCTTCAGAGGTATTGTGGGATGAAGCGGCCGGACCAACCTTACACGACGCTTACGTGAGACCGGTTCCACCGACTGCATATGCACTAGTTGCATAAGGTGGTCTGGCGGTGTCCGCTCTCCCACTTTAGTTGGAGCGGATTCGATGAAAAGGGTCCTTATGAAGGGTAAATAGAAGTTGACAAGATCACGTTGTGGTTATTCGTAGGTAAGAAAACGTTCTTGCTAGAACCCAATTGCAGCCACGTAAAAGATGCAACAACAATAAGAGGACGTCTAACTTGTTTTTGCAGCAATTGTCATGTGATGTGATATGGCCAGAAGTTGTGATGAATGATGAATGATATATTGTGATGTATGAGATCATGTTCTTTTAATAGGAATCATGACTTGCATGTCGATGAGTATGACAACCGGCAGGAGCCATAGGAGTTGTCTTTATTTTTTGTATGACCTGCGTGTCATTGAAGAACGCCATGTAAATTACTTTACTTTATTGCTAAACGTGTTAGCCATAGAAGTAGAATTAGTCGTTGGCGTGACAACTTCATGAAGACACGATGATGGAGATCATGATGATGGAGATCATGGTGTCATGCCGGTGACAAGATGATCATGGAGCCCCAAAGATGGAGATCAATGGAGCTATATGATATTGGCCATATCATGTCACTACTATATAATTGCATGTGATGTTTATTATGTTTATGCATCTTGTTTACTTAGAACGACGGTAGTAAATAAGATGATCCTCAAACAATTTCAAGAAGTGTTCTCCCTAACTGCACCATTGCTAAAGTTCATCGCTTCAAGCACCACGTCATGATCGGTGTGATAGATCCTTACGCTCACATACAACGGGTGTAAGACAGTTTTACACATGCAAAAACACTTAGGGTTAACTTGACGAGCCTAGCATGTACAGATATGGCCTCGAACACGAGACCGAAAGGTCGAACACGAGTCGTATGGAAGATACGATCAACATGAAGATGTTCACCCACGATGACTAGCCCATCTCACGTGATGATCGGACACGGCCTAGTCGACTCGGATCGTGTAACACTTAGATGACTAGAGGGATGTCTAATCTGAGTGGGAGTTCATTGAATAATTTGATTAGATGAACTTAATTATCATGAACTTAGTCTAAAACCTTTGCAAATATGTCTTGTAGATCAAATGGCCAACGCTCATGTCAACATGAACTTCAACGCGTTCCTAGAGAAAACCAAGCTGAAAGATGATGGCAGCAACTATACGGATTGGGTCCGAACCCGAGGATCATCCTCATAGCTGCCAGGAAACAATATGTCCTAGAAGGACCGCTAGGTGACGCTCCCGTCCCAGAGAACCAAGACGTTATGAACGCTTGGAAGTCTCGTGCTGATGATTACTCCCTCGTTCAGTGCAGCATGCTTTACAGCTTAGAACCGGGGCTCCAAAAGCGTTTTGAGCATCACGGAGCATATGAGATGTTCGAGGAGCTGAAACTAGTTTTTCAAGCTCATGCCCGGGTTGAGAGATATGAAGTCTCCGACAAGTTCTATAGTTGTAAGATGGAGGAAAATAGTTCTGTCAGTGAGCACATACTCAAAATGTCTGGGTTTCACAACCGCCTGACTCAGCTGGACATTAACCTCCCTGATGAGGCGGTCACTGACAGAATCCTTTGGTCGCTCCCACCAAGCTACAAGATCTTTGTTATGAACTACAATATGCAGGGGATGGTGATAACCATTCCTGAAGTATTTTCAATGCTGAAGTCAGCAGAGGTTGAGATCAAGAAAGAACATCAAGTGTTGATGGTCAATAAGACCACTAAGTTCAAGAAGGGCAAGGGCAAGAAGAACTTCAAGAAGGACGGCAAGGATGTTGCCGCCGCCCGTAAGCCGCTTGCCGAAGAAGTCAAAGAATGGACCCAAGCCCGAGACGAGTGCTTTTATTGCAAGGGAAGGGTCATCGAAGCGGAACTGCCCCAAATACTTAGCGGATAAGAAGGCCGCAACACCAAAGTTATATTTGATATACATGTAATTGATGTCTACCTTACCAAGACTCATAGTAACTCCCGGGTATTTGATACGGTGCCGTTGCTCATATTTGTAACTCACAGCAGAGCTGCGGAATAAGCGGAGATCGGCGAAGGACGAGGTGACGATGCACGCCGAATGGTTCTGTGGTCGATGTGATCGCCGTCGGCACGCTACCTCTACATTTACCTACGGGATTAGTTATAAACCTTAATAATTGTTATTTGGTGCCAAGTTTGAGCATGAACATTGTGTCTGGATCTCGTTTAATACGAGATGGCTACTCATTTAAATCCGAGAATAATGGTTGTTCTATTTATATGAGAGATATGTTTTATGGTCATGCCCCTATGGTCAATGGTTTATTCTTAATGAATCTCGAGCGTAATATTACACATATTCATAGTGTGAATACCAAAAGATGTAAAGTTGATAACGATAGTCCCACATACTTGTGGCACTGCCGCCTTGGTCACATTGGTGTCAAGCGCATGAAGAAGCTCCATGCTGATGGACTTTTAGAGTCTCTCGATTATGAATCATTTGACACATGCGAGCCATGCCTCATGGGCAAAATGACCAAGACTCCATTCTCCGGAACAATGGAGCGAGCAACCAACTTGTTGGAAATCATACATACCGATGTGTGCGGTCCAATGAGCGTTGAGGCTCGCGGAGGATATCGTTATGTTCTCACTCTCACTTATGACTTGAGTAGATATGGGTATGTCTACTTAATGAAACACAAGTCTGAGACCTTTGAAAAGTTCAAGGAATTTCATAATGAGGTAGAGAATCAACGTGACCGAAAGATAAAGTTCCTACGATCAGATCGTGGAGGAGAATATTTAAGTCACGAATTTGGTACACACTTAAGGAAATGTGGAATCGTTTCACAACTCACGCCGCCTGGAACACCTCAGCGTAACGATGTCTCCGAACATCGTAATCGCACTCTATTGGATATGGTGCGGTCTATGATGTCTCTTACCGATTTACCGCTATCATTTTGGGGATACGCTCTAGAGACAGCTACATTCACTTTAAATAGGGCACCGTCTAAATCCGTTGAGACGACACCGTATGAATTATGGTTTGGGAAGAAACCTAAGCTGTCGTTTCTAAAAGTTTGGGGATGCGATGCTTATGCCAAGAAACTTCAACCTGAAAAGCTCGAACCCAAGTCAGAAAAATGTGTCTTCATAGGATACCCTAAGGAAACCGTTGGGTATACCTTCTACTTAAGATCCGACGGCAAGATCTTTGTTGCCAAGAACGGATGCTTTCCGGAGAAAGAGTTTCTCTCGAAAGAAGTAAGTGGGAGGAAAGTAGAACTCGATGAAGTACTACCTCTCGAACAGGAAAGTAGTGCAGCCAGGAAAATGTTCCTGTGATGCCTACACCAACTGAAGAGGAAAATAATGATGATGATCAAGGTACTTCGGATCAAGTTGCTACTGAACTTTGTAGGTCCACAAGGACAAGTTCCGTACCAGAGTGGTACGGCAACCCTGTGTTGGAAATCATGTTGTTAGACAACGGTGAACCTTCGAACTATGAAGAAGCGATGGCGGCCCAGATTCCAACAAATGGCTTGAAGCCATGAAATCCGAGATAGAATCCATGTATGAAAACAAAGTATGGACTTTGACAAACTTGCCCGATGATCTGCGAGCGATAGAAAACAAATGGATCTTTAAGAAGAAGACGGACGCGGATGGAAATGTTACCATCTATAAAGCTTGACTTGTCACTAAGGGTTACCGACAAGTTCAAGGGATTGACTACGACAAGACATTCTCTCCCGTAGCAAAGCTGAAGTCCGTCCGAATCATGTTAGCAATTGCCGCATACTATGATTATGAGATATGGCAGATGGACGTCAAAACAGCATTCCTTAATGGACATCTTAAGGAAGAGTTGTATATGATGCAGCCGGAAGGTTTTGTCGATCCTAAGAACGCTAACAAACTATGCAAGCTCGAGCGATCCATTTATGGGCTGGTGCAAGCATCTCGGAGTTGGAACATTCGCTTTGATGAGATGATCAAAGCGCTTAGTTTATCTTGCACTTATGGAGAAGCCTCGTTTACAAGAAAGTGAGTGGGAGCTCTATAGCATTCCTCATATTGTATGTAGATGACATACTCTTGATGGGAAATGATATAGAACCTCTGGACAGCATTAAGGCCTACTTGAATAAGTGTTTTTCAATGAAGGACCTTGGAGAAGCTGCTTACATATTAGGCATCAAGATCTATAGGGATAGATGGAGACGCCTCATTGGTCTTTCACAAAGCACATACCTTGATAAGATTTTGAAGAAGTTCAAAATGGATTAGTCCAAGAAAGGGTTCTTGCCTGTGTTGCAAGGTGTGAGATTGAGCTCGGCTCAATCCCCGACCACGGCAAAAGATAAAGAAGAGATGAGTGTCATCCCCTATGCTTCAGCCATAGGATCTATTATGTATGCCATGTTGTGTACCAGACCTGATGTAAACCTTGCTGTAAGTTTGGTAGGAAGGTACCAAAGTAATCCCGGCAAGGAACACTGGACAGCGGTCAAGAATATCCCGGTACTGAAAAGGACAAAGGACATGTTTCGCTTATGGAGGTGACGAAGAGCTCGTCAGAAGGGTTATATCGACGCTTAGCTTCGACACAGATCTGACGACTCTAAGTCACAAACCGGATACGTATATGTTGAATGGTGGAGCAGTAAGCTGGTGCAGCTGCAAGCAGAGCATCGTGGCGGGATCTACATGTGAAGCGGAGTACATGGCAGCCTCGGAGGCAGCGCATGAAGCAATTTGGGTGAAGGAGTTCATCACCGACCTAGGAGTCATAACCAATGTGTCGGGGCTGATTAAACTCTTCTGTGACAACACTGGAGCTATTGCCCTTGCCAAGGAGCCCGGGTTTCACAAGAAGACCAGGCACATCAAGCGTCGCTTCAACTCCGTCCGTGAAAATGTTCAAGATAGAGACATAGATATTTGCAAAGTACATACGGATCTGAATGTCACACATCTGTTGACTAAACCTCTCTCGCGAGCAAAACATGATCAACACCAGAACTCTATGGGTGTGCGATTCATCACAATGTAACTAGATTATTGACTCTAGTGCAAGTGGGAGACTGTTGGAAATATGCCCTAGAGGCAATAATAAAAGTATTATTATTATATTTCTTTGTTCATGATAATTGTCTTTATTCATGTTATAACTGTATTATCCGGAAATCATAATACGCGTGTGAATACATAGACCATAATATGTCCCTAGTAAGCCTCTAGTTGACTAGCTCGTTGATCAACAGATAGTCATGGTTTCCTGGCTATGGACATTGGATGTCGTTGATAACGGGATCACATCATTAGGAGAATGATGTGATGGACAAGACCCAATCCTAAGCATAGCACAAGATCGTGTAGTTCGTTTGCTAGAGCTTTTCCAATGTTAAGTATCTCTTCCTTAGACCATGAGATCGTAACTCCGGATACCGTAGGAGTGCTTTGGGTGTATCAAACGCCACAACGAATCGGGTGACTATAAAGGTGCACTACAGGTATCGCCGAAAGTGTCTTGGGTTGACACGGATCGAGATCGGATTTGTCACTCAGTATGACGGAGAGGTATCTCTGGCCCACTCGGTAATGCATCATCATAATGAGCTCAAAGTGAACAAGTGGTTGGTCACGGATCATGCATTACGGTCTGAGTAAAGTGACTTGCCGATAACGAGACCGAATGAGGTATTGGGATACCGACAATCGAAGTCTCGGGCAAGTAACGCATCGATTGACAAAGGGAATTGTATACGGGTTGTTTTAATCTCGACATCGTGGTTCAACCGATGAAATCATCGTGGAACATGTGGGAGCCAACATGGGTATCCAGATCCCGCTGTTGGTTATTGACCGAGAGTCGTCTCGTCATGTTCAAGATGTCTCCCGAACCCGTAGGGTCTACACACTTAATGTTCGGTGACGCTAGGGTTATTAGGAAGACTTGTATGTGATTACCGAATGTTGTTCGGAGTCCCGGATGAGATCCCGGACGTCACGACGAGTTCCAGAATAGTCCGGAGGTGAAGTTTTATATATGGAAAGTTGTCATGCGGACACCGGAAAGTTTCGGGGGCATATCGGTATTGTACCGGGGCCACCGGAGAGGTTCCGGGGGTCCACCAGGAGGGGCCACCCCTCTCGGAGGGCCACATGGGCCGCAAGGGGCAGGGAACCAGCCCCTGGAGGGCTGGGTGCGCCCCCCACCTTGGGCCCATGCGGCTAGGGTTGGGGGGGGAAACCCTAAGGGGGGCGCCCCCTTTGCTTGGGGGCAAGTTCCCCCTCCCTGGCCGCCGCCCCCCCTCTAGATCCCATCTAGAGGGGCCGGCCCCCCTTGCCCCTTCCCCTATAAATAGAGGAGTGAGGGGAGGGCTGCTATACACAACTCAAGGCGCAGCCCCTCCCCTCCCCAACACCTCTCCTCCTCCGTTACGTGCTTGGCGGCCACAGCCGAGATCTTCTGCACCAACACCACCACGCCGTCGTGCTGCCGTTGGAGCAATCTTCCTCAACCTCTCCTTCCTCCTTGCTGGATCAAGACGGAGGAGATGTCGTCCGTTCCGTACGTGTGTTGAACGGGGAGGCGCTGTCCGTTTAACACATGGTCATTGGTGATCTGAACCATGGCGAGTACGACTCCATCACCATCCCCTTGAACGCTTCCGCACGCGATCTACAAGTGGTATGTAGATGCAATCTCACTCCCTTGACTCGTTGCTTAGATGAACTCATAGATGGATCTTGGTGAAACCGTAGGAAAATTTTTAATTTTCTGCAACGTTCCCCAACAATGGCAACCGCCCCCTTTGGCGCAGTAAATCCGCCCGGTTGCCGAGGCGTGGTAGTGGCGGGCCCGACCCGGTGTCATGTCCCATCCAGAGCGTGGGATGGCAGGCTTGCCAGGCTGACACGCACCGCGTGGCGCGTCCGTGGCGGGCGGCTGCCTGTGAAGCTTAACAGGCACGCCACCTGTTTCCCGCCTGGAAGTTCAAAATCAACCGTATAGCTCAGCCTGGAGGAGGCCGGCTGGAGCGGTCGGCTGGCCACCAGGCGGACCGACATTTTTTCCAGAGCTCAGGGAAGGGAGAAGCCGCTGAGACCTGGCGGTCCCTCGACCACGACGCATCACCAGCTTCGGGGACTACTGTCGGAGTAATGGGCCACGGGTAGGCTCACCCGAGTCCCAAGATTTACCAAGACTTTGGGCCAGCTCCGCCTAGCTGAGCCCCAAGCCGAAACTCCGCCCTCTGGGGCCGGCTGGCTCAGTGGCGGGCTGCCAGAGGGCGGGTAACCCAAGACTACGGTGCTCCGGGCAGCCAGTTCCTGGCAGCCGCCCTCCAGAGAGGGCGGTAACAGGCAGGCGGCTGCCCCACGACTGCAGCATGGCCGAGCCCCCCTTTTGAGAGGACAAGATGGAGCATGGCTACAGTAAGGCACGTCGCCTCCAACGCTCAGGACGAGCATGGCTATAGTGCTCCGTACATACGGAGATCTCCACACGGCGGAGCACTGTACCATGCCTCCTCGACGCCGCTCCGCAAAGCGGAGTCCTGTTCCCCGACAAAGATGTCGGTACAAAGATGCTGAGGCGGCCCTACCAGCAAAGGACTTCAAGGAAGGCGGCAGAAGCTCGACCAAGCGGATTCAAGAAGAGCCGGCCCCCAGCAGGCGGCCGTCCCTTATCCCGAGACATGCACGCCATTAAACTGATGAGACCAGGTGTGGCTACAGTGGCCTCCCGCCAGGCGGCGGGACTGTAGCCACGCAAAGATGACCAAACCCTCATCACCAACAACATGGCTACAGTAAGCAGCCACCAACCAGTCGGCGGGGCCCCACCAGACGGCGGGCCCCGGCGGTCGGCGGAGAAGGCGGACGCTGGAGACACTGATGGCCGGGCCAAGCAGCCGGCCAGATTACCATTGTACCCCTGGGAGGTAGGCCTATATAAACCCCAGGCCACCCATGCAAAGGGTTCGACCCCATTTAGCACTAGCCACCCCTTAGAGCAGGAAGAGAGCTGAGCCTTGCCTCCTCCTGCCTCTAGCACATAGCTCAAGGAGCACCATTGTATCACTTGTGCATTAGTGATCATGCGGAGACCCCGCAGAGCTGGACTAGGGGTGTTATCTCCTAGGAGAGCCCCGAACCTGGGTAAAGTCCGCCGGCGTTCGTGTCTACGCCTTATCCCGCTTCCAGGCACCGGCGACGTTCTACTCGCTCCCACCATGATAAGCCATCCATTGGCATATGTCGCACCCAACCCCCGACAGCAATGGTATTTTAAACTGTCGCCTAGTGAGTGTGTGCAATAGGGGTTCCTTCCCACATGACACAAAAACCGTTGGGGATAAGGAAGCCTTGATGCAGACGCCTTGCCAAATGTAATCATATGCAGTGTAGCACACACCAAATTTTGTACATGTATGGGATTGGTGATTAATATTTCTAATGACGTAGTGAAACTAAACAATGTTTCATACTGAACCATTTGGTAAACAGTATCTAAGGCACACGGGCCAACATATGAACTGTGTGTGATATGTGCCCCATCTCACACGAGTTTTCTATGGAACTCGTCTGCCATGCATGACTCCATCGCACTTGTTTCCAAGCAATTACCATGTGTGATAATGTCCATTCACAAATGGTCCAAGAGCCCCTTCGCACACATACAGGTGCTACAGACCATTTGTGATTTGTTGTGTATCCGCGATGACTGCGATATGAGTGACATGTGCTTTTCGTTTGGGATCTCACACGTTTCCTGAAAATTTTATGACTAAGATTGTATTTTACATTGGGCACGGTTTACTCTGAGCTCTCGTGTGCTATAATGTGGTATCTCAAACGGTTCCGGAGCCCTACGCACACTTAGTAGTGTTGCAAGTTGTCTGTGATCTGTTGTGCATCACCGACGGTTCTGCTACGATTGACATATGCTTTCTGATACGTCTCCATCGTATCTACTTTTCCAAACTCTTTTGCTCATTTGGACTCTAATTTGCATGATTTTAATGGAACTAACCCGGACTAACATTGTTTTCAGCAGAATTGCCATCGTGTTATTTTTGTGCAGAAATAAAAGTTCTCGGATTGACTTGAAACTTTACGGAGAATTAGTGTGGAATATATAAAAAACTGGTGCAAGAAGTTACCAGAGGGGGTCCACCCAGAGGCCACAAGCCTGGGGGTGCCCCCTGGGGCGCGCCTAGAGGGCCTGTGGGCCCGCTGGACCTCCTCCGACCCTGACTCCAACTCTATATAACCCTACTCAGGGAGAAAAAATCAAGGAGAATGATACATTGTGTTTTGTGATACGAAGCCGCCACCGCCTCCTGTTCTTCATCGGAGGGCTCATTTGGAGTCCGTTTGGGGCTCCAGAGAGGGGGATTCGTCGCCATCATCATCACAAACCTTCCTCCATCACCAATTTCATGATGCTCACCGCCGTGCATGACTAATTCCATCATAGGCTTGCTGGACGGGCATGGGTTGGATGAGATTTATCATGTAATAGAGTTAGTTTTATTAGGGTTTGATTCCTAGTATCAACTATTATGAGTTATGATCCGCATACCCCCAAGGTGACAATAATTGGGATTCTTTCTACCGATTACCGTAGTTTGAGGAGTTCATGTATTCAGTAAGTGCTAATGCTTTGGTCCGGTTCTCTATTAAAAGGAGGCCTTAATATCCCTTAGTTTCTATTAGGACCCTGCTGCCACGGGAGGGTACACTACTGGAATCAGCTACTTTGCCATCTGCTAGCTCTTTGCCATCAGCTAGCGGACGGCAAAGAATCTCTTTGCCATCAGCTACCTGAAAGCAGACGGCAAAGAACTGGCTGATGGCAAAGAAAGCCTTTGCCATCAACTGTTCTTTCTTTCGTCATAGCAGACGGCAAAGAATCTTTGCCATCTGCTAGCGGACGGCAAAGAATCTTTGCCATCTGCTAGCGGACAGCAAAGAGGGAGGGGGGCCCCACTGAGGAGCTGGTTACAAAATACTTAACGGCCCCCCTCTTTGTCGTCCGCTAGCGGACGGCAAAGCGCACATTAGCGGACGGCAAAGGTGGCGGACGGCAAAGATTAAATGTATCTAACGGCCGGCGCGCCCCACCCCCCCCTTTCTCTCTGTTTCCCTCCCACACACGCGCGCCGCCGCCCCCACCACTCGCCGCCACCCGGTCGCACCATCGCCCCGCCGCCCCACCGCCCCCGCCTCGCCCAAGCCCCGCCTGCCTCGGCGCCACCACGCCAGCCCCCGGCGACCCGCCCCCCGCCCCCGCCGGGCCCGCGCCCGGCGCCGACCCCTCCTCCACTGCCCCGCCTCGTCTCCACTGCCGCCAGCGCTGTTGCCTCCACCGGCCGCGCCCACTGTCGCCTCCGCCCTGCCGTGGCGCTGCGCCCGGCCTCCCTGGCCGGCCTCCCCACCCCACCGCCCTAGGACCGGCGCCGCCCCTCAGCCCGCCCCCCTCCTCCACCGCCACCTCCTCCACCGGCTCGGTGAGCTCTACCTCCTCTGTTTTTCTTTTTTTCTGTTTTTTTAGTTTTAGGCTTATGTTTAGTTTAGATTTAGTTTTAGTTTTAGTTTTAGGTTTGGTTTTAGGTTTAGGTTTAGTTTTAGTTTAGTTTTAGGTTTAGATTTAGTTTTTTCCTTTTTTCTGTTTTTTTTAGTTTTAGGTTTATGTTTAGACTAGATTTAGGTTTAGTTTTAGGTTTAGTTCAATTTTAGGAAAGAAAAAGAAGAAGAAGAAAAAACAGGAGAGGAGGTGAAGAAGAAGAGGAAAAAGGAAAGGAAGAAGAAGAAGAGGAGGAGGAGAAGAAAAAAGAAGAAGAGGAAGAAGAAGAAAAAAAACAGGAGAGGAGGAGAAGAAGAAGAAGAGGAAAAAGGAAAGGAAGAAGAAGAAGAGGAGGTGGAGAAGAAAAAAGAAGAAGAGGAAGAAGCAGAAGAAAAAACAGGAGACGAGGAGAAGAAGAAAAGGAAAAAGGAAAGGAAGAAGAAGAAGAGGAGGAGGAGAAAAAAAAGAAGAAGAGGAAGAAGAAGAAGAAAAAACAGGAGAGGAGGAGAAGAAGAAGAGGAAAAAGGAAAGGAGGAGGAAGAAGAAGAAGAAGAAGAAGAAGAAGGAAAAAAAGGAAGAAAAGGAAGAAAAGGAAGAAGAGGAAGAAGAAGAAAAGGAAAAAACCCCGACCCGACACGGCACCCCGACCCCGACCCGGCACCACGACACGACACCCCGACCCCGAGACCCCGACCCCGACCCCGACACCGACACCCCGACCCCGAGCCTGACCCGACACCCCGACCCCGACACCGACACGGCACCCCGACCCCGACCCGACACCCCGACCCCGAGACCCGACCCCGACCCCGACACCCCGACCCCGACACCGACACCCCGACCCCGAGCCTGACCCGACACCCCGACCCCGACACCGACATGGCACCCCGACCCCGACCCGGCACCCCGACCCCGAGCTTGACCCGACACCCCGACCCCGACACCGACACGGCACCCCGACCCCGACACCGACACCCCGACCCCGACACCGACACGACACCCCGACCCCGATCTGACACCCCGACCCCGAGACCCCGACCCCGACCCCAACACCGACACCCCGACCCCGAGCCTGACCCGACACCCCGACCCCGACACCGACACGGCACCCCAACCCGACACCCCAACCCCGAGACCCCGAGCCCGACCCCGACACAGCACCCCAACACCGACACGACACCCCGACCCCCTACACCTCCCGAAAAGGTGTTCTTTGGCCTTCCAGAGGCCGACGGGGTCATATATTTGTGAATTATTAGTTAGGTCATATATTTTTCAATTTTGTTATGAAAAACATCATATATAATTGTGTTGATCGGGTAGTTTTAAATGGGCAGTTGTTTGTGTTGTACTTGATGATGATACACTTAAGTGATATACATATTATTATTCATGTCGGTGCTTTTTTTCATGTTGTACTAATTTCGTTTATTATTTGTCATGGCAGGTGTTGAAAGATGGTGGGCGCTGGTCGGGAGCGCACCGAGGCCCCTTCTTCGTCGGCGCGTAGTGTGAGGTCTTCCATTGCACACGCACCTCTCCGCCGAGCGTTGCTGGATAGTATGGCGACACCGCCAGGACCTTCTTCGTCGACTCGGTGCCCAGCAGGGGACGAGGTAAGAAGAAGGGCCGAGGTGGAGCACGTGGTCGCGGGAGAGGAGGTAGGGTGGTTCTTACGGCGCCTTCCTCGCCGCTGCCCCTAACTGTTTCACCCGAGCACGTGACTGCTAGGGTGGACTCGTCTGAGGAGGAGGCTACACGGACTCCGGTCCACGAGCTCCGGTCCACGGGTCTTCGGCCCACGAGCCTCGGGTCGACGGGCCTTCAGCCCATGAGAGTTGGGCCCACGAGACCCCGGAGGAGCACACGTCTGGATGGGGTACTTGGTCGAGTCAGCCTGAGGAGCCGAGTGTCCATGCTGATGATGGCGGGGAGCCGAGTGGCCATGCTGATGATGGTGGGGAGCCGAGTGGCCATGCTGATGATGGCGGGGAGCCGACTGGTTTTGAGGAGGAGGGGGAGGAGGGGGGCAACGTCTACCAGCGTGGTGCTACACGGCTCCCGTCCATGCCGGTGACCCGCGAGCAGAGGTGGTTGATTTTCCCTGATGGGGAGAGGTAAGTGCATTTAATATTTTTGTACCTTCTGCATTCACGTTTCTTCAAATAACTAATTCGTTGGCCTTGTCATGCTGCAGGGGTTGGGACCACCATGAAAGTGTCCGCCGGCCCAACTCCGTCCTTGGAGTTCGATTCGGCAAAACTTTCCGGGTTTGTCACGTTGCTGGTGAGGGTCGGCTTCGGAGGTTGGATTGAGTTGGGAGCACTACTTGGCTGCCCGGCCCGCACGGGTGAGATTATCGACGGTGTCTTGTGCAAGACGAGGGCAGACATGGTGATCAGAAAGTTCTGGGTAATTTCTCCTTTACACAATTAAAAATCTTCAACTAGCTAGTTATTAATTGTACTAATCAATATTGTCTCATTTGATTGCAGACATTCTACAGGTGTGAGGAGGGATACGAGGAGGAGGCGGCAGATGTTATCCACAAGGAGTGCAAGCGCCTACTTGAACTTACGGCATGAGGCTCGGTGCGATGCTCGAGACTACTACGCCGACCGTGGTATCAAGAAGTCCAAGCAGGAGTGCCGCGATAAGTTCTTGAGTAAGGAGCGAGACATGAAGGTAATTCTTAAGGCCTTGTACTTAATTCCTTTATTTAGTAATTCATAGCCGTAGCGCTGAAGTTTCTATTTGCTAACTTAGGCCCCTCGAGAGATGGTGTGCGGATCGGATGGATTGTTGGGAGGTGTTGGTCGATGGGTGGTGCTCAAAGAATGGCGGCCACCCACAACGAGGCCAAGGACAAACGTGCCCAAATGGAAGGTGTGCCACACCACCAAGGCAGCTCCAACTTATTTCAGTACGGGCGGAACTGGGTATGTGGTTTGCTTCATGATTCATGCAATTCATTCATCATGCTAGCTTTAGCACTTTAATTACTAATTTACTTTGTTTCTCTCTTTCAGGCACGCTACAATAAGGCGGATAAGGTGCCAGAGGTGTATGACCTGTATGCCATGGCCCACACTGGCTCTTACAAGAAAGTCAAGGCATTCTCTGCGTCTGACCTCGATGATCCAAAGAACTTCACCAACATCTTCGCCCATGACAAGCTCATGCAATATAGAGATCAGGGGAAGGCGAGGAAAGGGGAGGACTTTAACCCGCGCCAGGGTCCCATTGATACAGAGTTGCTGATGATATCTGGTGGCGGGAGGTCCCATGGCTCCATAGCCATGGGAGATGGACTTATCCATTGTCCTAGCACCCTCCCGGAGATCAAGGCGCGCCAGTCGAGCTCCGCTCCTGAGATAAGTCCTCGTGAACGGCCAGTCCAACTCACCATCAAGGTTAGTTATACATACTCAGCTATCTTTCTCCATTACATTGTGTGCGCTTCCATCAATGATTACAAATGGTCATGTGAGTGGTGTTGCAGGCTGCTATATAGAGTGGGAGATATAGAACGGAGAAACTTCTGGCGGAGGCGGCGGAGAGGCAGTGGGAGTTGGAGGAGAGGACGACAAAGATGTTGGAGGAGGAGAGGGCACGGAATGACATGCAGGCAAGGGCCATGTATGAGCTCCTTGTGGTAAGTTTCTTCTGCAGATTACTTGCTAGTCTTAACATTTGAGTCTCATTACAAACTAGTATGACTCATTGTGAAAACCAAATGTGCGATGCAAAGTAGAAGTCCAGTCGGACATCCCGATGCCGATGATTGCTCACAGAGCACGGTGAGTTTAATTTGAATGGACATTACTTGCTAGTCTTAACAGTCATAATGCTAACGAGACATTGGAAATGATCTTTGGTGCAGCTTAACTCCAGAAACGCATCGCACGATCCTTCTCCAGCTACCGGCACGAGCCAGCCCGCTCCTACACCTCCCTGATCATGGTAAGTTTCTCTAGACTTAGACTTAGCTTTATTTCCTCCAATATGCTTACCATAATGACCTAGAGTTAGCTTCCTTTCCTTCAAAATGACTTAATAAGCTTACTTATGTCAAAAATTTCATAATTAACTTAGTTAGCTCATAAACGATCCATTTTACCTAAGTTAGCTCTAATATGACTCATTTTACCTTAGTTATCTTACAAGTGATCCAATTTATCCAAGTTAGCTCTAAAATGACCCATTTTAGTAGATTAGCTCGTAAATGATCCATTTTACCTATGTTAGCTTTAAAATGACCCATTTCACCTAGGTTAGCTCCAAAATGACCCATTTCACCTAGGTTAGCTCCAAAATGACCCATTTCACCTAGATCTGCTCCTAAACGATCAATTTCACCTAAGTTAGCTAAAAACGATCCATTTCCCCTAAATTAGCTCTTAAATGATCCATTTCACCTAAGTTAGGTCATAAACGACCCATTTCAACTAAGTTAGCTCATAAAAGCTCATAAATGATCCATTTCACCTAAGTTAGCTAAAAAATGATCCATTTCACCTTACTTAGCTCAAAAATGATGCCCTTCACCTTAGTTAGCTCATAAATGACCCATTTCAACTAAGTTAGCTCATAAATGATCCATTTCAACTAAGTTAGCTCATAAACAACCCATTTCAACTTTGTTAGCTCATATATAATCCATTTCACCTAAGTTAGCTCATAAATGACATATACTTCTTGTTCTAGTCTTCTTCTTGTTCTAGTCACCTATTTCTAACTTTCTTATTTACCATTTTGCAGATTTCATTCACTTCATGGAAGCTAGCTTGCTATGATGGAGTGCTTGCTTTTCCTTTGATGAAACTTGCTTATGTATTAAACTTGCATTGGATGAAACTTCTTGTTCTAGCTTTGCTTATGTATGAAACTTCTTGTTCCAGATGTGATATGTGAAACTGATGTGTATGGATGAAACTGATGTGATATGTGATATGAAACTTATGTGCTGGATATGTGATATGAAACTTATGTGCTGGATATGTGATATGAAACTTATGTGCTGGATATGTGATATATATTTGCTGTCATATATATTTGCTGTGAAAATTGTTGGAGTAAAAAAAACAGAAAAAAAGAGACAATATGCAGGATCTTTGCCGTCTGCCACCGACGGCAAAGAGATCTTTGCCATCAGCAGCGTACGGCAAAGAGGCCACGTGGCAGGCAACTGTGCTTCCTGGGAGGCTGACCAATTTGGTTAGTTTGCCTATAGTGGATAACGGCAAAGGCTTTGCCGTCCGCAGCTGACGGCAAAGGCCTGCCCCTAACCACCTAATGGAGTAACAACACATTTGTTGCCGTCTGTCTTCTTTGCCGTCTGCTGCTGATGGCAAAGGCCCCTTTGCCGTCAGCTGCCCGAAGCAGACGGCAATGAAGCTCTTAGCCGTCCCCTACTTTGCCATCACCATTTGCCGTCCGCGACTGACGGCAAAGGTCTTTGCCGTCCGCCATCCATGCCTTTGCCGTCCGCCGTGGCAGATGGCAAAGTAGCAGATTCCTGTAGTGGTAGGACAAAAGATGTCATGCAAGTTCTTTTCCATAAGCACGTATGACTATATATGGAATACATGCCTACATTATATTGATGAATATGAGCTAGTTCTATGTCAGCCTAGGTTATGACTGCTACATGATGAATACCATCCAACACAATTATCATTGCCGATCCATTGCCTACGAGCTTTTCACATATTGATCTTGGCCGAGTTACTTTCGTTGCTACCGCTGTTTCAATCACTACAAACTGCTATTGTTACTTTTGCCACCGTTATTGATACTTCCATATTACTATGCCACTAAATACTTTGTTGTGGATATTCAGTCTTTCAGGTGTGGTTGAATTAACAACTCGACTGCTAATACTCGTGAATATTCTTTGGCTCCCCTTGTGTCGAATCAATAAATTTGGGTTGAATACTCTACCCTCGAAAACCGTTGCGATCCCCTATACTTGTGGGTTATCAATACCTTTTTCTGGCGCCGTTGCCGGCGAGCATAGCTCTATTCTCTGAGTCACTTGGGATTTATATTTGCTGATCACTATGAAGAATCTTAAAGATACCAAAACCAAGATTTTCCCTCTAGGACGAGGGGAGGTAAGGAACTGACATCTAGCTCTACACTTGATTCACCTTTTGTTTTGAGTAAGCTTGCAACACCTACACCTGCTATTTATTTTGATATGTCGCAAGTAATTGATGATGCTACTTCTTCTATGCATGATGCTTATGATGATACTAGTACTTTGCTTGATAAGACTGTGCCACTGGGTGAATTTCTTGATGAACAACTTGCTATAGCTCTAGATATTGAGAATGTTCAAACTGATAATATTTCCGAAACTGATGAAATTATTGAAACTGAACACTTTGAAACACCAGTTAGACCTATCTCTACTAGATATGAATTGCATGTTATGCCTGAGGGTTATGTTATGGATGGAGAGGTAGCTAGGGACTTTCTTGCTTGTAAGGATAGAGATGATCTTAAGAAATTACTATGCAAGTGGAAAGAGAAATCTTTGAATGCTAGAATGCAATATGATCCTAAGTTTGCTACTTCACCTATCTTTGTTACTGATAAGGATTATGAATTCTCTGTCGATCCTGAGCTAATCACTTTGGTTGAATCTGATCCTTTCCATGGTTATGAATCTGAAACTATTATGGCACATCTTACTAAATTGAATGATATAGCCACCTTATTTTCTCACGAGGAAAAATTTGCTACTACTATATTCTTAAGTTGTTTCCTTTCTCGTTAAAGGGTGATGCTAAGATATGGTTTAATTCTCTTGCTCCTAGTTGTGTGTGTAGTCCCCAGGATATGATTTACTACTTCTCTGAAAAATGTTTTCCTTCTCATAAGAAACAAGCTGCTTTACAGGAAATATTTAACTTTTTGCAAATTGAAGAAGAGAGTCTCCCACAAGCTTGGGGGAGGCATCTCCAATTACTTACTGCTTTGCCTGATCATCCTATCATGAAAAATGAAATACTTGATATCTTTTATAATGGATTAACCGATGCTTCTGGGGACCACCTAGATAGTTGTGCTGGTTGTGTTTTCAGGGAATAGGCTATTGAACAACCTGAAGTACTATTGAATAATATATTGAGTAATGATAATGATTGGACTCTTCCTGAACTACCTCCTAAGTCAACTCCGAAGAAGAGGAGTATTCTATTTCTCAGTCCTGAAGACATGCAAAAGGCAAAGAAACCTATGAAAGAAAAAGGTATTAAAGCTGAAGATGTTAAGAATTTACTACCTATTGAAGAGATACATGGTTTTAATACTCCAACACAGGTAGTAGAGGTAAATTCTCTCTATAGATTTTGATGAAGGTGATATTCCTTATAATAAGTCTTCTAGTAAATGCCTGGATGAATTTGATAACTTTATTGTTAAAAAGAAAACTTCAATGCATATGTTAGTAGACAATTGAAAGTAAATGCTTATATGCTTGAACGCTTGGGTGATTATATGTGTAGAACTGTTAATGGTCTCAAGATTCTTAGTAAACATGCTTCCATGGTAAAAACTCAAGTAGAAGAAGTTCTCAAGGCACAAAATGATTTGTTGAATGAAATGAATAATAAGATGAATGATCATGCCGTTAGAGTTATGACTAGATGTGACAAAATGACTCAGGAACCTTTGTATCCTGAAGGCCATCCTAAGAGAGTTGAGAAAGACTATCAAAGAATTAATACTGATACACCTAGTCCTTCTAAAAAGAAAAAGAATAATGATAGGACTTTGCATGCTTCTAGTGAACCTACTATAGACACACCTGAGTATCCAAATGATATTTCTATTTTTGATGCTGAAACACAATCTAGCGATGAACATGAGCCTAGTGATAATGTTAATGATGATGTTCGTGTTGATGCTCCACCTAGTAATGATAATGATGTGTACATAGAACCTGTTGTTGATCTTGATAACCCACAGCATAAGAATAAAAGGTATGATAAGAGAGACTTCATTGCTAGGAAACATGGTAAAGAAATAGAACCGTGGGTTCAAAAACACATGCCCTTTCCCTCTAAACCATCCAAGAAAAATGATGATGAGGAATTTGAGCGCTTTGTTGAAATGCTTAGACCTGTCTTTTTGCGTATGTGTTTGACTGACATTCTGAAAATGTCTCCTTATGCTAAGTATATATATATATATATATATATATATTGTGACAAATAAAAGAAAGATACCATAAGCTGAAATCTCCACCATGCTTGCTAATTATACATTTAAGGGTGGAATACCAACTATACCATGCTCCATTAAAAGAAATTATGTTAAAACTGCATTATGTGATCTAGGAGCCAATGTTAGTGTCATGCCTTTCTCCTTGTATCGTAGACTTCATTTGAATAAGTTGACACCAACCAAAATCTCTTTGCAAATGGCCGATAAACCAACTGCTATACCCATCGGTATTTGTGAAGGTGTACCTATCGTAGTTGCGAATGTTATTATTTTAACAAATTTAACAACCAAGCAAACATATGCAAACAATGCAAATACAACATCAATCTGTCTAAACAAGACAGCCTATAAAGAATGCAAGACGAATCATACTTCCCTAACATCAAAAATTCTGAAAAATTACCACACTATAGAAAATTTATTGTTACTCATTGTGAAAAAAATTCAACATTTTATCATGTTCTGACTATTCACCAATATTCAAAACATAACAGCAAACTTTCTGATTTGAAAACAACAACGTATAGACTTGTAAAATAAGCATGGTAAAGGCTATACTTGACTTTTCTATTGAACTAAAAGATATAAAACATGTCTCTGAATAGCAGCAAGCAAATCTAAACAAAATAAAATGATGCTCCAAGCAAAACACATATCATGTGGTGAACAAAAATATAGCTCCAAGTAAAGTTACCGAGATCTTGGTTGTCCTTGAATATTACCTTGGGGTGCCTTGGGCATCCCCAAGCTTAGGCTCTTTCCACTCCTTATTCCTTAGTACATCAAAACTTCACCCAAAACTTTTGGTACTGTTGAACTAATTCTAAATTCATATTGGTGTTATATCCACTGTATTCCAACTTCTCCATGGTTCATACCCTCCGATACTACTCATAGATTCATCAAAATAAGCAAAAAACACATACAAAACAGAATATATCAAAAACAGAACAGTCTGTAGTAATCTGGAAACTTTCCATACTTCTATAACTCCAAAAATTCTGAAAAATTAGGACAACATAG
Source organism: Aegilops speltoides (assembly GCA_021437245.1). Taxonomy (NCBI): domain Eukaryota; kingdom Viridiplantae; phylum Streptophyta; class Magnoliopsida; order Poales; family Poaceae; genus Aegilops; species Aegilops speltoides. The sequence continues at coordinate 434,338,316 of CM038141.1, read as the reverse complement.
ACAATTTGTATATCAATCACCTGCATCAAAAGCACGTTGCAGTGAATTTTCAAATTTCCTGGACAGAGCGAAAAAGTTTCAGTTTTCGCACAGAATCAAGTCAACTATCATCCACACTATCCCAAAGGCTTTACTTGACACTTTGTTGAAACAAAAGCTATAAAACATTATTACTACAGTAGCATAATCATGTGAACACATAAAAAACAGTGGCGGTAAATATTGGGTTGTCTCCCAACAAGCGCTTTTCTTTAATGCCTTTTTAGCTAGGCATGATGATTTCAATGATGCTCACATAAAAGATAAGAATTGAAACACAAAGGGAGCATCATGAAGAATATGACTAGCACATTTAAGTCTAACCCACTTCCTATGCATAGGGATTTTGTGAGAAAACAATTTATAGGAACAAGAATCAACTAGCATAGGAAGATAAAAAAAGCAAATCTTCAAGATTTTCAACACAGAGAGGAAACTTGATATTATTGCAATATGTAGAAGCATATGTTCCTCTCTCATAATAATTTTCAGTAGGATCATGAATGAATTCAACAATATAACTATCACATAAAGCATTCTTTTGATGATGTATGAGAATAGAATTTTTATTACTCTCCACATAAGCAAATTTATTCTCATGAATAGTAGTGGGAGTATATTCAACAAAATAACTATCATGTGAGGCATAATCCAATTGAAAATTAAAATCATGATGACAACTATTATCATTATTCTTCATAGTATACATGTCATCGCAATAATCATCATAGATAGCAACTTTGTTCTCATAATCAATTGGAACCTCTTCTGAAATAGTGAATTCATCACAAAATAAACTCATGACCTCTCCAAGTCCACTTTCATAATTATCACAATAAGATTCAATACCCTCCAAAATAGTGGGGTCGTTACTTCCTAAATTTGACACCCTTCCAAACCCACTTTCATCAATATAATCATCATGAATAGGAGGCATGCTATCATCATAATAAATTTGCTCATCAAAACATGGTGGACTAAAAATATCATCTTCATCAAACATAGCATCTCCAAGCTTGTGGCTTTGCATATCATTAGCATCATGGATATTCAAAGAATTCATACTAACAACATTGCAATCTTGCTCATCATTCAAAATTTAGTGCCAAACATCTTAATGCATTCTTCTTCTAACACTTGAGCACAATTTTCCTTTCCATCATTTTCATGAAAGACATTAAAAAGATGAAGCATATGAGGCAACCTCAATTCCATTTTTTTTGTAGTTTTATTTTATAGACTAAACTAGTGATAAAACAAGAAACTAAAAGATTCAATAGCAAGATCTAAAGATATACCTTCAAGCACTCACCTCCCCGGCAACGCGCCAGAAAAGAGCTTGATGTCTACTATGCAACCTTCTTCCACTACTGGAATCTGAAAATTTGTAGCCTACCACCTCTTTGTCATCTGCTAGCGGACGGCAAAAAATGTCTTTGCCATTAGCCACGAGAAAGCAGACAGAAAAGCAGCAGCAGACGGCAAAGTAATGCTTTGCCATCAGCCATTATTTTGCCGTCCGCTACCTGAAGACAAAGAGGGTGTTTGGCCCACTGGCTATTAAGCCCTAACAGGCCCCCTCTTTGTCATCCACCAGTAGACGGTAAAGGGTTCGTTGCCATCAGCTTGCGGACGGCAAAGGCGACACGGACGACAACGCTTCAATATAAGATAACGGACCACGCCCCCACCGTCGCCCTCTCTCTTTCTTCTCTCCGCCCGACGAGCACCGTCGCCGCCCCGTCACCCCACACCGCCCTTGCCCACCCCCACCACCTCTCCGCCCCCGTCCCGCCCAGTCGCCTCCCCCTCCCAGCCTCCCCACCCCCTCCCGAGCCTCCCCACCGCCTCCCCCTTCTGCCCTGTGGACCGCCCCAAGGAGTGTCGCATGTCGCCGCCTCCCGCCCGTCGCCGCCCCCCCGACCGTCGCCGCCCCCACGGTGAGCCCCTGCCACCCTATTTTTTCTATTTTTTTAGTTTAGTTAGTTTTTAGGTTCAATTAATTAAGGTTTTTCTATTACTACCTCTATAGTGGGGAGTAACATATGTGTGGTAACATGCAACACTTCATTTATTAGGCTATAGACACCTCTTGCCTTGATATATGTGATGTTACTCATACTACTAGTAACTAGCTATGTTACCACTTTCCTCTCTTTCTTCATTTATTGCTTGACACATCATCTATTTTATCTAGATATGTGTGACGTTACTATCTATGTTACTCCCACTGTGGCTAGTCTCATGCTTGACTCTCATGCTTGGAAATGGGTATGTCGTCGGCTCGCCGCAGGCTCTAAGGCATGTCGGCATAGACGGACCCGCGGAGCTCAGTTACATTAGATTGGGTGCAAAAAGGATTGTGTGAAAGATATGCGCTTGGCACGTAAGCAAATCAACGTCATAGGACCGGTCCAAATGTGCCACATCAGCAAAATACATTGGATATGGTGGGCCTTGATACGTCTCCAACGTATCTATAATTTATAAAGCATTCATGCTATTATATTATCTGTTTGGGATGTTTACAGGCTTTACTAAGCACTTTTATATTATTTTTGGGACTAACCTATTAACCGGAGGCCCAGCCCATATTGCTGTTTTCTTGCCTATTTCAGTGTTTCGAAGAAAAGTAATATCAAACAGAGTCCAAACGGAATGAAACCTTCAGGAAAGTTATTTTTGGAACGGAAGCAATCCAGGGGACTTGGAGTGCACGTAAGGGAAGCTTCGAGGTGGCCACGAGGCAGGGAGGCGCGCCCACTGATGCGTCTCCGTCGTATCTACTTTTCCAAACACTTTTGCCCTTGTTTTGGACTCTAACTTGTATGATTTGAATGGAACTAACCCGGACTGACGCTGTTTTCAGCAGAACTGCCATGGTGTTGTTTTTTGTGCAGAAAATAAAAGTTATCGGAATGACCTGAAACTCCACGGAACACCTTAGAAAAAACAATAAAAAATCCTCGCCAAAGATGAAGACCAGAGGGCCCACACCCTGTCCACGATGGTGGGGGCGCCCCCCCGGGCGCGCCCCCCTACATCGTGGGCCCCCTAGTGGCCCTCCGACGCCAACTTCAACTCCATATATTGGCTTTCGGGGAGAAAAAAATCAGAGAGAAGAAATCATTGCGTTTTACGATACGGAGCCGCCGCCAAGCCCTAATCTCTCTCGGGAGGGCTGATCTGGAGTCCGCTCGGGGCTCCGGAGAGGGGGATTCGTCGCCGTCATCATCATTAACCATCCTCCATCGCCAATTTCATGATGCTCACCGCCGTGCGTGAGTAATTGCATCGTAGGCTTGCTGGACGGTGATGGGTTGGATGAGATTTATCATGTAATCGAGTTAGTTTTGTTAGGGTTTGATCCCTAGTATCCATTATGTTCTGAGATTGATGTTGATATGACTTTGCTATGCTTAATGCTTGTCACTAGGGCCCGAGTGCCATGATTTCAGATCTGAACCTATTATGTTTTTATGAATATATGTGTGTTCTTGATCCTATCTTGCAAGTCTATGTGTTATGATCCGGCAACCCCGAAGTGACAATAATCGGGACCACTCCCGGTGATGACCATAGTTTGAGGAGTTCATGTATTCACTATGTGCTAATGCTTTGTTCCGGTTCTATATTTAAAGGAGGCCTTAATATCCCTTAGTTTCCAATAGAACCCCGCTGCCACGGGAGGGTAGGACAAAAGATGTCAAGCAAGTTCTTTTCCATAAGCACGTATGACTATATACGGAATACATGTCTACATTACATTGATGAACTGGAGCTAGTTCTGTGTCACCCTATGTTATGACTGTTATATGACGAACCGCATCCGGCATAATTATCCATCACTAATCCAGTGCCTATGAGTTTTCCATATACTGGTTCTCGCTTATTTACTTTTCCGTTGCTACTGTTACAATCACTACAAAATACCAAAAACATTACTTTTGTTGTCTTTACTTTTGTTACCGTTACCACCACTATCATATTACTTTGCTACTAAACACTTTGCTGCATATACTAAGTTTCCAGGTGTGGTTGAATTGACAACTCAGCTGCTAATACTTGAGAATATTCTTTGGCTCCCCTTGTGTCGAATCAACAAATTTGGGTTGAATACTCTACCCTCGAAAACTGTTGCGATCCCCTATACTTGTGGGTTATCAAGACCTTTTTCTGGCGCCGTTGCTGGGGAGCATAGCTCTATTCTTTGATTCACTTGGGATTTATATCTGCTGGACACTATGAAGAACTTGAAAGATGATCGAACTACTATTTTGCCCTCAACTATGAGGGGGGGTAAGGAACTGCCATCTAGCTCTGCACTAGATTCTCCTTCTGTTATAAGTAAGCTTGCAACACCTCAGCCTACTACTGCTATGAATTCTGATATGTCACATGTTATTGATGATGCCACTTCTGCTATGCATGATACTTATGATGAAACTACTTCTATGCTTGATACTACTGTGCCCCTTGGTGAATTTCTTGATGAGCAAATTGCTAAGTCTAGAGAAAGAGAATTTATTGAACCTGATTACGATGATGTTAGTGATGATGAAAATATGCCTGCTATTCCTGAGGGTTATCTTTTTGATGCTGAATCTTCTGCAGCTATCCTTGCTTGCCAGGATAGATATGAACTTAAGAGGTTGCTAGTTAAATGGAGTAAAGAATCTTTTAGAGATAGGATGAAACCCGATCCTGCTTTTGCTACTTCACCTATTTGTGTTCCCGATTAGAATTATTATGATTTTTCTGTTGATCCAGATATAATTACTTTGGTTGAATCTGATCCTTTTTATGGCTATGAATCTGAAACTGTTATGGCACATCTTACTAAGTTAAATGATATAGCTGCCCTGCTTACTAATAATGAGAGATCGGACTACCATTATTTACTCAAAATATTTCCGTTCTCATTAAAGGGTGATGCTAAGATATGGTTTAATTCTCTTGATCCTGGTTGTGTGCAAAGTCCCCAGGATATGATTTATTACTTCTCTGCTAAATAGTTCCCTACTCATAAGAAACAAGCTGCTTTGAGGGAAATATACAATTTTGTGCAAATTGAAGAAGAGAGTCTCCCACAAGCTTGGGGGAGGCTTCTCAAGTTACTTAATGCTTTGCCTGATCATCCTCTTAAGAAACCTGAAATATTTGATATCTTTTATAATGGACTAACTGATGCTTCCAGAGATTTCCTGGATAGTTGTGCTGGTTCTCTTTTCAGGGAAAGAACACCGGATGAAGCTGAAATTCTATTGAATAATATGTTGGCAAATGAAAATAATTGGGCACCTCCCGAGCCACCTCCTGAGCCAATTACTGAGCCTATTCCTAAACCAACTCCGAAGAAGAGAGGTGTTCTATTTCTCAGTCCCAAAGATATGCAAGAGGCAAAGAAATCTATGAAAGAAAAAGGTATTAAAGCTGAAGATGTTAAGAATTTACCTCCTATTGAAGAAATACATGGTCTTAATTTACACTTTCTTTGAAGAAGTATATGATCTCAATTACTTATTTACTGAAGAACCTCCCGATATCCCGACACAGGTAGTAAAGGTAAATTCTCTCTATAGATATGATAAAGCTAAAGTTCCTCCTACTAAAATTGCTAGTCAGTGCTTGGATGAGTTTGATGACTTTATGTTTAAGCAAGATGACTTTAATGCTTATTTTGGTAGACAATTAAAACAGAATACCTTTATGATTAAACGCTTGGGTAATTATATAGCTGATATTAGAGGTGAACTTAAACTTGTTAGCAAACATGCTTCTATGGTTACCACTCAAGTAGAACAACTACTTAAAGCTCAGAAAGAAGTGCTTGACGAAATGAATAGTAAGAAAAAGGAATATGCTGTTAGAGTGGCTACTAGAACTGGTAGAATGACTTAGGAACCTTTGTATCCTGAAGGCCACCCTAAGAGAATCGAGCAAGATTCTCAGAGAAATAATATTGATGTACCTAGTTCTTCTAAGAGGAAGAAAAAGAAAAATGATAGGACTTTGCAAACTTCTAGTGAACCTATTGCTGAACCACCTGAGAATCCAAATGATATCTCTGTTTCTGATGCTGAAACACAATCAGGTGATGAGCATGAACCTAGTGATAATGTTAATAATAATGTTCATGTTGATGCTCAACCTAGTAATGATAATGATGTAGAAGTTGAACCTGTTGTTGATCTTGATAACCCACAATCAAAGAATCAACGTTATGATAAAAGAGACTTCGTTGCTAGAAAACATGGTAAAGAAAGGGAACCATGGGTTCAGAAACCCATGCCTTTTCCTCCGAAACCATCCAAGAAAAAGGATGATGAGGATTTTGAGTGCTTTGCTGAAATGATTAGACCTATCTTTTTGCGTATGCGATTAATTGATGTGCTCAAAACAAATCCTTATGCTAAGTATATGAAGGATATCATTACTAATAAAACAAATTTCCACCATGCTTGCTAATTATAATTTTAAGGGTGGAATACCAAAGAAACTTGGAGATCCAGGAGTACCTACTATACCTTGCTCCATTAAGAGAAATTATGTTAAAACTGCTTTATGTGATCTGAGCCAGTGTTAGTGTTATGCCTCTCAATTTATATCGTAGACTTGATTTGAATAAGTTGACACCTACTAAAATATCTTTGCAAATGGCTGATAAATCAACTGTTATACCTGTCAGTATTTGTGAGGATGTGCCTGTTGTGGTTGCAAACGTTACTATTTTAACGGACTTTGTTATTCTTGATATTCCCGAGGATGATAGCATGTCTATTATTCTTGGAAGACCTTTCCTTAATACTGCAGGGGCTGTTATTGATTGCACCAAAGGCAATGTCACTTTTCATGTTAATGGCAATGAACACGTGGTACATTTTACGAGGAAACAACCTCAAGTTTCTAGTATCAACTCTATTGGAAAAATTCCATCGATTATATTTGGAGGTTTTGAATTTCCTCTCCCTACTGTCAAGAAAAAGTATGATATTCTTATTGTTGGGGATTTTCATATCCCCGTTGAGGTAACTTAGTGTTATTCGAAATTTCTCGGGTTTCGTGATTATTCGGGATGAGTTTGTTAACAAGACTTGATCAACCTTGTTAGTGGGTTCATTTTGATGATCACGAGATGGATGAAACTAGAAGCACAACCTTTTGTACCCTCTTTATATTTTCTGTTATTTAGTAGAAATAAAGTAAAATAGTATTTTTCTGTCCATTTCCTGACTTATCCATGCAACATAAAAATATCCCAAAAATAAAAGTCCTCAGAGTGCCATGCCAATAATATGATTTTTTCGGGAATATTTGAGGATTTACTGTGCAAAAATTACCGCGGGGGGAGCTGCCACCTGGTCACGAGGGTGGAGGGCGCGCCCTAACCCCCTTGGGCGCGCCCCCTGCCTCGTGGGCCCATGGTGGCCCTCCTCTACTTAGTCCTGCACCCATCTTCTTCCTCTGCCTCACACAAACACGAAAAACCAACTCAAGCACGAGTTCCAGCCCCCGTTGCTGTGATTTTCGATCTGCTTGCTCAAAGCACCTCTTGCAAAACTGCTTGGGGAGATTGTTCCTTGGTATGTGACTCCTCCATTGGTCCAATTAGTTTTTGTTCTAGTTCTTTATTCATTGCAAATTTATGCTGCAAAGGTGACCATGTTCTTGAGCTTGCATGTCAAATTTATATGGTTCCAAGTAGTTCCGATGCTTTATATAGGCCCTAGGCACTTGTGGGAGTTGTCACTATCAATTTTATTGAAGTTGGTTCACTTTTATTTGAAGTTACTAAAAATTTCAGATTGTTTCAGAAATAATGAAGAAATTTTTGAGGGGCTCGTCGAGCCGAAACTCTAAGGAAAAAACAAAAGGAAGAAGAGGAGAAGACCAAATTCAATTTGCCCCGCACCGCAGAGGTCCGGCCGTGTGAATGGCCTTCCGATGACTTCTTGAGGAGAGCTGAGATTTATGAAGATTTCTATTTATTGATTGAGAATGTTGGCCTCACCGACTTCCTCCACGACCAACGTCATCAGTATCTCTTACTCACAAATACTTTTGTGCAAAACTTCTACTTTTTCCCTAAGAAATCACCTCCAACAGTAGAGTTTCATTTATATGACGTTGTTAAAGAGATGGCATTAGCTGAATTCTGTGAGGTTTGCAGAATACCCTTTGAGGGCACCTTAGATGAACCCCACCGTAATGAAGTAGAAGCTTTTATTAACACCATCACGGTGGGAGAAACCAGGAAGGTTTCTGATGCAAGGATCACTAGCATACATTTTCCTGTTTTACGCTACTTTGCCTTATTTGCTAGTCGTTGCTTGATTGGACGTGGGGACTGTGGGAACCTTAGTATTCCTGATATTATTATTTTGTTCCATGGTTTATACCGCAATAACTCTGTTAGTATGGGTGGAATTGTTGGTAGACGGTTAAGTCTGAACCATACTAAGGGCCCCATTTTTGGAGGCATTTATGCTTCACGCCTTGCTAAACATTTTGAGATGCCTATTAGGCATGAGGAGAAAGAAGAAACAGCGCTGCCCCGTGCTTATTTAGATTATAAGAGTATGATAGTGCATGATTTTCTTGTTAAGAGTCGCGAAGGGGAGCTCAAATATAAATTATACTTTGATAAACATCACCCTGAAACTATTACTTTGCCTGCTCCTTCTTTGTTTAACTTGTCTGTAGAACCTCACATCGTCCCTTGGTCGGCTGTTCAAGCCTATGGAATCCTGCACCAGCCCCGGAACCGGAACCACAAGATGAGCCTCCACGACTATTTGTTTATTCTTGGGATCCAGAGGAGGCTGCCAGCCAGTGGCAGCCGGAGCCTTCTTCGTCACAGTATGACCCCAGCTTCACCTACGGGTATCCGCCAGGCTGTCCCTGGCAATAGACCAACTTAGGCCAAAAGCCTAAGCTTGGGGGAGTACGTATTTTCCACCGACATTACAATCATGTTCACACACATTCATTGCTAGATGTCGGTGCTCATACTCTTTCACTGTAATAACCATGCTAGTTTATTTTCTTTTTTCTGCTTTCTTCTTGTATGTTTGATAAACCTTAAGAAAAAACCCAAAAAAATTAGTTAGTTTACTTTCCATGCTTGTAGTAGAATTAAAAAGAAAACCCAAAAATATTTCCCGTTCTTCTTTTGCTTGTTGGGAGCTTTCCCGTGTAAATAGTTTTTATTTCTTTTCCTTTCTTTGGGGGTCGAGAAGACCATATTGAAAATGCTTAGTGGCTCTTATATGCATGATTGTTTATTTGGCTTAGAGCCCATATTACTTGTCTTCTCTCTTGAGTTGAATGCTTGCAGATTCCATTTGAGTCCAATGCACGTGCACTCTTATTATTATTCACATCCTTCGGTCGTGCACGTGAAAGGCAATAATGATGATATATGATGGACTTATTGGGATGAGAAAAGCTGGTATGAACTCGACCTCTCTTGTTTTTGTAAATATGATGATTCATCGTTCCTGAGTTAGCTATTATGAAGTAAACATATTTGCAATGATATTTAGAGATTATAGTTGCTTGTGCCATGCTTGATTAGCTATGAGTTATAATGGTTTACCTTCCATGCCAACATGCTATTAGAATAATTACGATGTGGTATGATGGGATGGTATCCTCCTTTAAATGAATTGAGTGACTCGACTTGGCAGATGTTCACGCATATAGTTGAATCAAATCAACATAGCTTTCATGATATTTATGTTCATGGTGGATGATATCCTACTCATGCTTGTATTCGGTGTAAATTAATTTTAATGCATGTTTACGACTGTTGTCGCTCTCTCAGTTGGTCGCTTCCCAGTCTTTTGCTAGCCTTCACCTGTACTAAGCGGGAATACTGCTTGTGCATCCAAACTCCTTAAACCCCAAAGTTGTTCATATGAGTCAACTATACCTTCCTACATGCGGTATTTACCTGCCGTTCCAAGTAAATTTGTATGTACCAAACTCTAATCCTTAAAATAAACATTCTATTTTGCATGCTCGAATAGCTCATATGTCAAGTAGAGCTGCCCTTATCTTCCATGTTAGGCGGGTTATTCTCAAGAGGAGTGGACTCCGCTCCTCATTCACGAGAAAATGGCTGGTATCCAGGATGCCCAGTCCCATGCTTTATGCAAACTAAATCAAAATAACAACAAACAAAACTCCCCCTGGGACCCGTTGAATGTTGGAGGCACTCATTGTTTCGAGCAAGCCATGGATTGATGCTTCTGGAGGAGGGGAGTATAAACTTTACCATTATGTTTGGGAACCGCCTATAATCTGTTTAGCATGGAAGATATCATCGTCTTTTATTTGTTATGTTGACAATGAGAGTATGCCGCTCAAAATATAATTTATCTCTATTTCAAAACTGAGCTCTGGCACCTCTACAAATCCCTGCTTCCATCTGCGAAGGGCCTATCTATTTACTTTTATGTTGAGTCATCACCCTTCTTATTAAAAAGCACCCGTTGGAGAGCACACTGTCGTTTGCATTCATTATTATTGGTTTATATAGGGTATGACTTGACTGGATCTCTTTTACCATGAATTACAATGTTTAGTCAGTCCTTGATCTTTAAAGGTGCTCTGCATTTATGTTTTGCAGTCTCAGAAAGGGCTAGCGAGATACCATTTTGTTATATCATGTTATGATTATTTTGAGAAAGTGTTGTCATCCAAGTTTTATTATTATGGCTCACTAGCTGATTATGCTATTGATATGAGTAATTGTGAGACCTATGTGTTATTGTGAGTATGGTTAGTTCATAATATTGGCTGAAACTTGAATGCTGGCTTTTCATGTTTACAACAACAAGAGCAAACAGAGTTTGTAAAAGATTTTCTTTTTCTCTTTCAGTTTGTCAACTGAATTGCTCGAGGACAAGCAAGGGTTTAAGCTTGGGGTAGTTGATACGTCTCCATCGTATCTACTTTTCCAAACACTTTTGCCCTTGTTTTGGACTCTAACTTGTATGATTTGAATGGAACTAACCCGGACTGACACTGTTTTCAGCAGAACTGCCATGGTGTTGTTTTTTGTGCAGAAAATAAAAGTTCTCGGAATGACCTGAAACTCCACGGAACACCTTAGAAAAAACAATAAAAAATCCTCGCCAAAGATGAAGACCAGGGGATCCACACCCTATCCACGAGGGTGGGGAGCTCCCCCCTGGGCGCGCCCCCCTACCTCGTGGGCCCCCTAGTGGCCCTCCGACGCCAACTCCAACTCCATATATTGGCTTTCGGGGAGAGAAAAAATCAGAGAGAAGAAATCATCGCGTTTTACGATACGGAGCCGCCGCCAAGCCCTAATCTCTCTCGGGAGGGCTGATCTAGAGTCTGTTCGGGGCTCCGAAGAGGGGGATTCATCATCGTCGTCGTCATCAACCATCCTCCATCACCAATTTCATGATGCTCACCGCCATGCGTGAGTAATTGCATCGTAGGCTTGCTGGACGGTGATGGGTTGGATGAGATTTATCGTGTAATCGAGTTAGTTTTGTTAGGGTTTGATCCCTAGTATCCATTATGTTCTGAGATTGATGTTGCTATGACTTTGCTATGCTTAATGCTTGTCACTAGGGCCCGAGTGCCATGATTTTAGATCTGAACCTATTATGTTTTCATGAATATATGTGTGTTCTTGATCCTATCTTGCAAGTCTATAGTCACCTACTATGTGTTATGATCCGGCAACCCCGAGGTGACAATAATCAGGACCACTCCCGGTGATGACCATAGTTTGAGGAGTTCATATATTCACTATGTGCTAATGCTTTGTTCCGGTTCTCTATTAAAAGGAGGCCTTAATATCCCTTAGTTTCCAATAGGACCCCGCTGCCACGGGAGTGTAGGACAAAAGATGTCATGCAAGTTCTTTTCCATAAGCACGTATGACTATATACGGAATACATGCCTACATTACATTGATGAACTGGAGCTAGTTCTGTGTCACCCTATGTTATGACTGTTACATGACGAACCGCATCCGACATAATTATCCAGCACTAATCCGGTGCCTACGAGTTTTCCATATACTGGTTCTCGCTTATTTACTTTTCCGTTGCTACTGTTACAATCACTACAAAATACCAAAAACATTACTTTTGCTGTCTTTACTTTTGTTACCGTTACTACCACTATCATATTACTTTGCTACTAAACACTTTGCTGCAGATACTAAGTTTCTAGGTGTGGTTGAATTGACAACTCAGCTGCTAATACTTGAGAATATTCTTTGGCTTCCCTTGTGTCGAATCAACAAATTTGGTTTGAATACTCTACCCTCAAAAACTGTTGCGATCCCCTATACTTGTGGGTTATCACCCACCTCCCCTGGCCGCACCCCCACCCTTCTGGGCCCCTCGTGGCTCCCTTGACCTACTTCTTTCACCTATATATCTCCATATACCCTAAAAAAATCGAGGAGCACAATAGATCGGGAGTTTCGCCGCCGCAAGCCTCTGTAGCCACCAAAAACCAATCGGGACCCTGTTCCGGCACCCTGCCGGAGGGGGGATCCCTCACCAGTGGCCATCTTCATCATCCCGGCGCTCTCCATGATGAGGAGGGAGTAGTTCACCCTTGGGGCTGAGGGTATGTATCAGTAGCTATGTGTTTGATCTCTCTCTCTCTCTCTCTCTCTCTCTCTCTCTCTCTCTCTCTCTCTCTCGTGTTCTTGAGGTGATACGATCCTGATGTATCGCGAGCTTTGCTATTATAGTTGGATGTTATGATGTTTCTCCCCCTCTACCATCTTGTGATGAACTGAGTTTTCCCTTTGAAGTTATCTTGTCAGATTGAGTCTTTAAGGATTTGAGAACACTTGGTATATGTCTTGTCGTGCTTACCTGTGGGGATAATGGGATATTCGCGTGATCTACTTGATGTATGTTTTGGTGATCAACTTGCGGATTCAATGAACCTATGCATAGGGGTTGGCACACGTTTTCGTCTTGACTCTCCGGTAGAAACTTTGGGGCACTCTTTGAAGTACTTTGTGTTGGTTGAATAGATGAATCTGAGATTGTGTGATGCATATCGTATAATCATGCCCATAGATACTTGAGGTGACAATGGAGTATCTAGGTGACATTAGGGTTTTGGTTGATTTGTGTCTTAAGGTGTTATTCTAGTACGAACTCTATAATAGATTGAACGGAAAGAATAGCTTCACGTTATTTTACTACAGACTCTTGAATAGATTGAGCAAAAAGGATAACTTTGAGGTGGTTTCGTACCCTACCATAATCTCTTCGTTTGTTCTCTGCTATTAGTGACTTTGGAGTGACTCTTTGTTGCATGTTGAGGGATAGTTATATGATCCAATTATGTTATTATTTTTGAGAGAACTTGCACTAGTGAAAGTATGAACCCTAGGCCTTGTTTCCTACCATTGCAATACTATTTACGCTCACTTTTATCATTAGTTACCTTGCTATTTTTTTATATTTTCAGATTACAAGAATCTATATCTACCATCCATATTGCACTTGTATAACCATCTCTTCGCCGAACTAGTGCACCTATACAATTTACCATTGTATTGGGTGTGTTGGGGACACAAGAGACTCTTTGTTATTTGGTTGCAGGGTTGTTTGAGAGAGACCATCTTCATCCTACGCCTCCCATGGATTGATAAACCTTAGGTCATCCACTTGAGGGAAATTTTCTATTGTCCTACAAACCTCTGCACTTGGAGGCCCAACAACGTCTACAAGAAGAAGGTTGTGTAGTAGACATCAAGCTCTTTTCTGGCGCCGTTGCCGGGGAGGTGAGTGCTTGGAGGTATATCCTTAGATCTTGCAATCGAATCTTTTAGTTTCTTGTTTTATCACTAGTTTAGTTTATAAAAGAAAACTACCAAAAAATGGAATTGAGTTTGCCTCGTACGCTTCATCTTTTTAATATCTTTCGTGAGAATGATGGAAAGGAAAAGTGTGCTCAAGTGCTAGAAGAAGAAGTCTATAAAATGTTTGGTACTAAATCTTTTAATGATGAGCATGATTGCAATATTGTTAGTATGAACTCCTTGAATATCCATAGTACTAATGATGATTGCACTAGTCATGAAGAAAATATCTCTTATAAGCATGTCGATTTTTGTGGAGTGTATTGGGTTTGCAAGTACGCACCAGATAGGGAAGATAGATAGGCATAAGCATTTAGAAACTAAAGGGTTGCAAGAAAGGCTAGAGAAGAGTGCTGAAAATTTAAGATATCTTTACCGTACTTGTGAACTTTGCAATGAACATGGTCATTTAAATCTCCGATGCAAATTGTTTCATGATAGAATCGTGTCCAAAAATTGGGATGACTTGATTTCCCTTGCACATCATAATGAACTTAGTTTGCTTTTGGGTTATGAAGAATTAAAATGTGCAACTAAGCATATTCCAGAATTTAATCTTAAGAATTTTCTTGATATTAATCTAGAGGAAATTTATTTATATTGTGTGGTGAATTGCATTGAGTATCCTTATATTGCCGATTACCTAAAGAAAAGAAAGCAAACAGAAGATTAAGAGAATACTAATGAAAGGGAAGAGACTTCCCATTATCCTCATATTATTTCTTATGATGAATTGGGTAACGAGGAGGAGCTTTCTATTCAACCAATCTCATCAATAAGGAGCTCAGAGAAGAAGGTTGAACCCACACATTGTGAAGAAGAAAAAGAAAAATACGGAGCAACAAAGGTAGAAAGGTATCTCTCCCAAATGATGTTGCTACTACTACTCATTGTGATGATGATACTTGCTATACTATTGGTGCTATCCATACTATTAATGATGAGAGTGATTATGCTTATGATATGAAAAGGCCCAAGCTTGGGGAAGCTATGTTTGATGAGGATGAAATATTTGACAATATATTTGCTGAAATTAATGCTTGTCCCAAGCTTGTGGATGCTACGTTTAATGAAGAGATATTTTTAGCCTCCCAAGTTTTGATATGCAAAGTTGTTATGATGATAGCATGCCTCTTACCTATGATGATTATATTGATGAAAGTGGGTTTGGAAGAGTGTCAACTTTAGGAAGTAATGATCCCACTATTTTGGAGGATGTTGAATCTTATTGTGATGAATATGAAAGTGGATTTGGAGAGGTCATGACTTTATTTAGTGATGATTCCACTATCTTGGAAGAGGTTTCGATCGATTATGATGAGAACAAAGTTGCTACTTATGATGATTATTGTGATGAAACTTATGCTATAAAAAGCAGTGATGATAAAACTTGTCATGATTATGATTACCCTTTTTGTGAACATTACTCTTTTAATATGGAAACAATTTATAGTATTCGAGTCTCTTATGATACTCCCACTATTCCGAATAAGAAGAATTTAGCTTATGTGGAGAGTAGTAAAATTTCTATGCAAGTAGATCATGAAAAGAATGCTTCAGGTGCTGGTTATATTGTTCAATTCATTCATGATTCTACTGAAAATTATTATGAGGGAGGAACATATGCTTGTAGGAGTTGCAATAATATCAAGTTTCCTCTCTATGTGTTGAAAATCTTGAAGCTATGCTTGTTTTACCTTCCTATGCTAGTTGAGTATTGTTCCCATAAGTTGTTTGCTCACAAAATCCCTATGCATAGGAAGTGGGTTAGACTTAAATGTGCTAGTCATATGCTTCATGATGCTCCCGTTATGTTTCAATTCTTATCTTTTATGTGAGCATCATTGTCATCATCATGCCAAGCAAGAAAGGCATTAAATAAAAGCGCTTGTTGGGAGACAACTCAATGTTTACCCTTACTTCTTTTGTGTGTTCGCATGATTATTATACTGTAGTAATCATGTTTTATAGCTTTTGTTTCAATAAAGTGCCAAGTAAGACCTTTAGGATAGCTTACGGTGATAGTTGTGTTGATCCTGCTGAAAATCAGAAACTTTTGCACCCAGTAAATTAGTTTTGATAATTCACAGAAACATGCTTATGATATGATTCTTTTTTATATGGATTGGTACACAAATTTATCAAGCTTTTGTAATTTGGTAGGAGTTTTGGAGTTCCAGAAGTATACGTTTGATACAGATTACTACAGACTGTTCTGTTTTTGACAGATTCTGTTTTCTATGTGTTGTTTGCTTATTTTGATGAATCTATGAGTAGTATTGGAGGGTATGAACCATAGAGAAGTTGGAATACCGTAGATATTACACCAATATGAATTCAGAATGAGTTCACAACAATACCTAAGTGGTGGTTTTGTTTTCTTACACTAACGGAACTTACAAGTTTTCTGTTGAGTTTTGTGTTGTGAAGTTTTCAAGTTTTGGGTAAAGATTCGATGGATTATGGAATAAGGAGAAGCAAGAGCCTAAGCTTGGGGATGCCCAAGGCACCCCAAGGTAATATTCAAGGACAACCAAGAGCCTAAGCTTGGGGATGCCCCGGAAGGCATCCCCTCTTTCGTCTTTGTTCATCGGTAACTTTACTTGGGGCTATATTTTTATTCACCACATGATATGTGTTTTGCTTGGAGCGTCATGTTGTTTTATTTTGTTTTGCTTGCTGTTTGAATAAAATACCAAGATCTGAAATTATTGAATGAGAGAGAGTCTTCACATAGTTACATAATTATTTAACTACTTATTGATCTTCACTTATATATTTTTGGAGTAGTTTTTCATTTACTCGTGTGCTTCACTTATATCCTATGAGTAAATGGTTGAATGAGTTGAATGTCATAAATCTGAAATTATATATGTTTCATTTGCTTATCCCTTGGGTAGTAATGACTTCACATCTAAGAAGTAGAGGTGGTAAATTTATTGAAGGTTAGCAAGCATTGTATTGGTCACTTGAACAATTCATGAAAGAATATTGAAGGAAGAGAGATTTCACATATAAATATACTATCTTAGAAATCTTCTATGATTGTGAGCCCCATTAATTATTTTCAAACCTGAGCAAATTAGTTGAAATTGCTCAAGGAAGACAACGTAATGAGTTATGCTTGGGTGGATTTGTATAGAAGTTATATTGTTATAGATCCTCCAACATGTGGTGCTCGCTTTTTAGAATCCTTTGCTAGCCAAAATATCTGTACTAAGCAGGAATACTACTTGTGCATCCAAATTCCTTGAACCAAGTTTCTTCCATGAGTGTCCATCGTACCTACCTATACGTGGTATTTACCTGCCGTTCCAAGTAAATTTGCATGTGCCAAACTCTAAACCTTCAAATAATAATCTGTTCTGTATGCCCGAATCGCTCATGTAGCGACTAGAGGCTGTCAGTATCTTCCATGCTAGGTGGGTTATTCTCACGATGAGTGGACTCCGCTCATCATTCACGAGAAAAATGGCTGGTAACTGGGATGCCCAGTCCCATGATCAAAAGATCAAATAAAAATAAAAATAATTGCAAACAAAACTGCCCCAGGATTGATGTTAATTGGAGGCACCTGTTATTTTGCGCAAGCCATGGATTGATGATTGTTGGTGGAGGGGGAGTAAAAACTTTACCATTCTGTTTGGGAACCGCCTATAATGTATGTAGTATGGAAGATATTGGGAACTCTTGGTTGTTATGTTGACAATGAAAGCATACCTCTCAAAATTATTTTCATCTGTCTTTCAAAATCGAGCTCTGGCACCTCTGCAAATGCCTTCTTCCCTCTGCGAAGTTCCTATCTTTTACTTTTATGCAAGAGTCAGTAGTATTCTTTCTCATTCCTACCTACTCTTTAGTTGTCAAGCATCGTGTGTTGGGGAAAGATCTAAGCATATATGGCCATTCAAATATATTTGATCATGAATTATTATTGTTGACAACTATCTATATAATAAGTGAGTTGGGAGGCGAAACACTAAGCCCCTATCTTTCTCTATGTTTGATGGATGCTATTTGTTCTAAGAATATGCTTTGAGTGGTAGCAATCATGGAAGACTATATGATAGTTGAGTATGTGGAGTTTGCTAAATCAAAGCTCTGACATATACCCTTCCTGAAAATAAGATGAATTGTAATTTTTTGGTGACTGAGAACATAGTTTGCTAGTTTTCAAGAAAGTTTATGGTCTATGCTTTAACATGTGAATAGCTTGTTACTTGATCATGAGAAGTTTTATGAGATGAACTACTGTTATGACATATAATCATGCTAGAAAAGGTGATTGAAATTATCATTGATCAAACTTGTGCACCTGCTAGCATTCACACTTCATAAATTCTTTCTTTTATCATTTACCTACTCGAGGAAGAGCAGGAATTAAGCTTGGGGATGTTGATACGTCTCCAAGGTATATATAATTTATGAAGCATTCATGCTATTATATTATCTGTTTGGGATGTTTACGGGCTATACTAAGCACTTTTATATTATTTTGGGGACTAACCTATTAACCGGAGGCCCAGCCCATATTGTTGTTTTCTTGCCTATTTCTGTATTTCGAAGAAAAGGAATATCAGATGGAGTCCAAACGGAATGAAACCTTCGGGAAAGTTATTTTTGGAACGGAAGCAATCCAGGGGACTTGGAGTGCACGTAAGGGAAGCTTCGAGGTGGCCACGAGGCAGGGAGGCACGCCCACCTCCCCTGGGCGCGCCCCCCACCCTCGTGGGCCCCTCGTGGCTCCCCTGACCGACTTCTTTTGCCTATATATCTCCATATACCCTAAAAACATCGAGGAGCACAATAGATCGGGAGTTCCGCCACCGCAAGCCTCTGTAGCCACCAAAAACCAATCGGGACCTGTTCACCTGCTGGGGGGATCCTCACCGTGGCCATCTTCATCATCCCGGCGCTCTCCATGACGAGGAGCGAGTAGTTCACCCTCGGGGGTGAGGGTATGTACCAGTAGCTATGTGTTTGATCTCTCTCTCTCTCATGTTCTTGAGGTGATACGATCTTGATGTATCGCGAGCTTTGCTATTATAGTTGGATCTTATGATGTTTCTCCCCCTCTACTCTCTTGTGATGAATTGAGTCTTCCCTTTGAAGTTATCTTGTCGGATTGAGTCTTTAAGGATTTGAGAACACTTGATGTATGTCTTGCTGTGCTTATCTGTGGTGACAATGGGATATTCACTCGATCTACTTGATGTATGTTTTGGTGATCAACTTGCGGGTCCAATGAACCTATGCATAGGGATTGGCACACGTTTTCGTCTTGACTCTCCGGTAGAAACTTTGGGGCACTCTTGGAAGTACTTTGTGTTGGTTGAATAGATGAATCTGAGATTGTGCGATGCATATCGCATAATCATGCCCACGGATACTTGAGGTGACAATGGAATATCTAGGTGAATTTAGGGTTTTTGTTGATTTGTGTCTTAAGGTGTTATTCTAGTACGAACTCTATGATAGATTGAACGGAAAGGATAGCTTCATGTTATTTTACTATGGACTCTTGAATAGATTGAGCAGAAAGGATAACTTTGAGGTGGTTTCGTACCCTACCATAATCTCTTCGTTTGTTCTCTGCTATTAGTAACTTTGGAGTGACTCTCTGTTGCATGTTGAGGGATAGTTATATGATCCAATTATGTTATTATTGTTGAGAGAACTTGCACTAGTGAAAGTATGAACCCTAGGCCTTGTTTCCTACCATTGCAATACTGTTTACGCTCACTTTTATCATTAGTTACCTTGCTGTTTTTATATTTTCAGATTACAAAAACCTATATCTACCATCCATATTGCACTTGTATCACCATCTCTTCGCCGAAGTGCACCTATACAATTTACCATTGAATTGCGTGTGTTGGGGACACAAGAGACTCTTTGTTATTTGGTTGCAGGGTTGTTTGAGAGAGACCATCTTCATCATATGCCTCCGACAGATTGATAAACCTTAGGTCGTCCACTTGAGGGAAATTTGCTACTGTCCTACAAACCTCTGCACTTGGAGGCCCAACAACGTCTACAAGAAGAAGGTTGTGTAGTAGACGTCAAGCTCTTTTCTGGCGCCATTGCCGGGGAGGTGAGTGCTTGAAGGTATATCCTTAGATCTTGCAATCGAATCTTTTAGTTTCTTGTTTTATCACTAGTTTAGTTTATAAAAGAAAACTACCAAAAATGGAATTGAGTTTGCCCCGTACGCTTCATCTTTTAATATCTTTCGTGAGAATGATGGAAAGGAAAAGTGTGCTCAAGTGCTAGAAGAAGAAGTCTATAAAATGTTTGGTACTAAATCTTTTAATGATGAGCATGATTGCAATGTTGTTAGTATGAACTCCTTGAATATCCATAGTACTAATGATGATTGCACTAGTCATGATGAAAATATCTCTTATAAGCATGTCAATTTTTGTGGAGTGTATTGGGTTTGCAAGTACGCACCAGATAGGGAAGATAGATATTGCAAGAGGCATAAGCATTTAGAAACTAAAGGGTTGCAAGAAAGGCTAGATAAGAGTGCTGAAAATTTAAGATATCTTTACCGTACTTGTGAACTTTGCAATGAACATGGACATTTAAATCTCCCATGCAAATTGTTTCATGACCGAATCGTGTCCAAACATTTTGATGACTTGATTTCCCTTGCACATCATAATAAACTTAGTTTGCTTTTGGGTTATGAAGAATTAAAACGTGCAACTAAGCATATTCCAAAATTTAATCTTAAGAATTTTCTTGATATTAATCTAGAGGAAATTTATTTATATTGTGCGGTGAATTGCATTGAAAATCCTTATATTGCCAATTACCTAAAGAAAAGAAAGCAAATAGAAGATGAAGAGAATACTAATGAAAGGGAAGAGACTTTCAGTTATCCTCCTATTATTTCTTATGATGAATCAGGTAATGAGGAGGAGCTTTCTATTCAACCAATCTCATCAATAAGGAGCTCAAAGAAGAAGGTTGAACCCACACATAATGTGAAGAAGCAAAAGAAAAAGACGGAGCAACAAAGGTAGAAAGGTATCTCTCCCAAATGATGTTGCTCCTACTACTCATTGTGATGATGATAATTGCTATACTATTGGTGCTATCCATACTATTAATGATGAGAGTGATTATGCTTACGATATGAAAAGGCCCAAGCTTGGGGAAGCTATGTTTGATGAGGATGAAATATTTGAGAATATATTTGCTGAAATTAATGTTTGTCCCAAGCTTGGGGATGCTACGTTTAATGAAGATGATATTTTTAGCCTCCCAAGTTTTGATATGCAAAGTTGTTATGATGATAGCATGTCTCTTACCTATGATGATTATATTGATGAAAGTGGGTTTGGAAGAGTGTCAACTTTAGGAAGTAATGATCCCACTATTTTGGAGGATGTTGAATATTATTGTGATGAATATGAAAGTGGATTTGGAGAGGTCATGACTTTATTTAGGGATGATTCCACTATCTTGGAAGAGGTTTCAATCGATTATGATGAGAACAAAGTTGCTACTTATGATGATTATTGTGATGAAACTTATGCTATAAAAAGTAGTGATGTTAAAACTTGTAATGATTATGATTACTCTTTTTCTGAACATTACTCTTTTAATATGGAAACAATTTATAGTATTCGAGTCTCTTATGATACTCCCACTATTCCGAATAAGAAGAATTTAGCTTTTGTTTACCCTTATTGTTTTTGTGTGTTCACATGATTATTATACTGTAGTAATCATGTTTTATAGCTTTTGTTTCAATAAAGTGCCAAGTAAGACCTTTAGGATAGCTTACGGTGATAGTTGTGTTGATCCTGCTGAAAATCAGAAACTTTTGCACCCAGTAAATTAGTTTTGATAATTCACAGAAACGTGTTTATGATATGATTCTTTTTGGTCTGTATTGGTATACAAATTTTTCAGGATTTCCTAATTTGGTAGGAGTTTTGGAGTTCCAGAAGTATACGTTTGATACAGATTAATACGGACTGTTCTGTTTTTGACAGATTCTGTTTTCTATGTGTTGTTTGCTTATTTTGATGTATCTATGAGTAGTATCGGAGGGTATGAACCATAGAGAAGTTGGAATACCGTAGATATTACACCAATATGAATTTAGAATGAGTTCACAACAGTACCTAAGTGGTGGTTTTATTTTCTTATACTAACGGAGCTTACAAGTTTTCTGTTGAGTTTTGTGTTGTGAAGTTTTCAAGTTTTGGGTAAAGATTCGATGGATTTCGGCCCATTATTTGGCCCAATTTTGTCGAAAACGGCCCCATATCAGCTTGAATCAGCCCATATTCGGCGCGGTTAGGCGTGTTTCGGCGTGAATTCTTCATAAACAATTTTTTTGCCTCCATAGTTCATCATAGAAAATCAAATAGTTCAACAAATAGTTCAATACAAATTATATAGTTAAACAAATAAAAACTCATATTTCATCACACGTTGTTCCCGGCGTCGCCCTTGAGCCTCCATAGGTGCTCCACCAGATCGTGTTGCAGTTGTTGATGCACCTGTGGGTCACGGATCTCCTGACGCATATTGAGGTATGCAGTCCAGGTTGCCGGTAGCTGGTGATCAACTTGGAAAAGAGGATCCTGCCTGTAATATGGTTCTGTGTCAAACATTGGCTGTTCCTGCTGCTCATGATCATGTTGTGCAAGATGACACAACAAGTCATGATCTCCCACATTTGATGTTTTGACCAGGTCTGAGCAGGGTACCGGACAACGGCAAATCGAGATTGGAGCACACCGAATGCCCGCTCGACATCCTTCGTGCAGGCCTCCTGAACCTTTGCAAAGAAGGCATTCTTGCCTCCTGGCACAGGGTTTGAGATAGTCTTCACAAATGTCGACCATCTCGGATAGATGCCATCAGCTAGGTAGTACCCCTTGTTGTAGTGCCGCCCATTGACCTCGAAGTTCACCGGAGGAGAATGACCTTCAACAAGCTTGGCAAAGACAAGGGAGCACTGCAGGACGTTGATGTCATTGTGAGTTTCTGGCATCCCAAAAAAAGAGTGCCAAATCCATAGGTCCTGTGTGGTCACTGCCTCAAGTACCACACTGCAACCGCCTTTGGCGCCTTTGTACAACCCCTGCCAAGCAAATGGACAGTTCTTCCATTTCCAATGCATGCAGTCGATGCTTCCAAGCATCCCAGAAAATCATCTTGCTGCATTCTGTGCTAGGATCCGAGCAGTGTCTTCTGCGTTAGGTGTTTGCAAGTATTGCGGTCCAAACACTACCACCACTGCCCTGCAGAACTTGTAGAAACCCTTAATGGTGGTGGACTCGGCCATGCGCCCATAGTCGTTGTCGGTGTCAAAACCGGTGGATCTCGGGTAGGGGGTCCCGAACTGTGCGTCTAGGCTGATGGTAACAGTAGACAAGGGACACGATGTTTTTACCCAGGTTCGGGCCCTCTCGATGGAGGTAAAACCCTACTCCTGCTTGATTGATATTGATGATATGGTAGTACAAGAGTGGATCTACCACGAGATCAAGGAGGCTAAACCCTAGAAGCTAGCCTATGGTGTGATTGTTGTAATGGTTGTTCGCCCTACGGACTAAAGCCCTTCGGTTTATATAGACACCGGGGAGGGCTAGGGTTACACAGAGTCGGTTACAATGGTAGGAGATCTACATATCCGTATTGCCAAGCTTGCCTTCCACGCCAAGGAAAGTCCCATCCGGACACGGGGCGGAGTCTTCAATCTTGTATCTTCATAGTCTTGGAGTCCGGCTGACGATGATAGTCCGGCTGTCCGGACACCCCCTAGTCCAGGACTCCCTCAGTAGCCCCTGAACCAGGCTTCAATGACGATGAGTCCGGCGCGCATATTGTTCGGCATTGCAAGGCGGGTTCCTCCTCCGAATAATTCATAGAAGATTGTGAACACCAGGATAGTGTCCGGCTCTGCAAAATAAATTCCACATTCCACCGTAGAGAGAATAATACGTACACAAGTTCAATCTGCTGACGTATCTTGTAGCATGACGTCACGCCACTACCAAGCTTTTACTCCAATCGTTTTTATTATACCACCTCAGCGCGTTTAGCGAAGCGGATTCCTTAGCACGTCTTGTCGAAGCAGAGATCGTGTTCCCCTTATTCCGGGATTCTCATCAATACAGACGTGGGTAACCCAACCGCGCCCGTCGCCACGCCCCCTCTAACGAAGGCGAGTCCCGAACGGTCATGGAGACGGCTCTTGGTATTCTTCCTCTTTATAATAGGACCAAGGCTCGTTTCTTTTCTTCAATCCTCCATCGAATCTTCTCCTTGCTCCAAGTTCCAACACCCAGAGCCCCAGATTCAAGCGCTTCGGACCTTCAACAATGTCCGGCTCCGACCTTAAGGGCCAGTGGATGCCCTCCTCCGTTACGGAGGAGGACGTGCTAAAGCTGCGAGAGGCCAAGTACCTGTCTTACGAGATTTAGCACAGGCTGCCCGCCGAAGGGCAGGTCATCCCTACCCCCGAGCCCGGCGAGTACGTCGTCTTTGTATCCCACCTCCGTCGGGGTTTAGGCTTCCCGATGGATCCTTTTGTGAGAGGGCTCATGTTCTACTATGGGTTGGAATTCCACGACTTGGCTCCGGAGTCCGTCCTCCATATTTCCGCATTTATTGTCATCTGCAAAGCCTTCCTCCGCGTCACCCCCTACTTCGGCCTGTGGCTGAAGACCTTCAATGTGGGGCCGAAGATGATCGAGGGGCGTCAAGCAGAGTGCGGCGGGGTGGCCGTGAGCAGGAGGGCCGATGCCCTGTGGCCTGAGGGATCCTTCCAAGAGGAGCTTGGCTTATGGCAACAGGAGTGGTTCTATATCACCGCTCCGAAGGGCGTGCGGCGAAGCCGCCGCCCGTATTCCGCTCGGGACCTCCTCGACGGTTGATGTCGTGGGTCAACCAAGGGCTCAACTGGGGGCCGTCAAAAGATGTGCCCCTATTGCAGGGCCGGATTCGAGACCTCCAGGCAAGGGAGATCGATCTGGTCATGGTGATGCAGGTTATGCTGATTAGGCGTCTCCTGCCCTGCAAACGCCGTCCTCTCCGGCTATGGGAGTTCAATCCGGAGGGACCACGGATTCTCCAACACTTTATGGGTACGACACCCGTGGAGATGTACGAGTTGTTCTTCGGATCACTGGCGGTGTGTCCGGAATTGACCGAGGACACCGGCCTAAGCTGCAATCGCCCGGATACTCAAGTAAGTAGCTTAGTGTTCGGACGTACCGTTTGTTTGCCTTTCTATAATTCGCCTTTTAACCCGTTATCCTTCAACAGGAGTGGATAGCGCAAGCAAAGCTGATACGGTGTCCGGCCCCCCTCCCAGAGACCGCGCCGGATCCCATGCTGGTCAAGATGCTGGGGGTTGCGCCTTCAGAAGAAGGCGGAGGGGAAAATAAGGGAGCTACCGCCTCGCCCAAGGAGGCTCTTGAAGAAGGGGGGATCGAGAATCCCTCCCTCCAAGGCAAGTAGAGGACCGCCTCTGGAGACCCGGAGGCCAAAGCCCCTAAGCGGGGGAAGAAGTTTTCACCAGAGGGTCCTGCGTCAGGGAGGCCACGCCGCACATCTCCCTAAAGCATTAGCCCTCCAATGAGCCGTAAGTAGAAAAAGAGAGCTCGGTAAAAGAGACATCCCTATTTGTGCTTCGAGGATAACGAATTTTTACCTTGTAGTTCGGATCTCCGACCTTCTCGAGATGAGCTCATCTTGAGGATCTTCGTCCGGAGATGGTGGAGAGCGAGACACCTCCGTCCGCTCTTGCCGTCGAGATAGGGCGGCGAGCCTGAAGTGTCATCACGGAGGGTATCCCGAGCCAGCGAGCGAAGAGTTTAAGCGCCAACTAGTGTTCGGCCGGGGGAGCTGAAGGATCTGCTTGAGAGGGCGTCCATCTCAAAAGATCACCGTGCATTGATGCGCATGGTGATTGGAAGGATTTCATCCGCCGAAAGCGGATTGCATAATGCCGTCAGGAGTTTGCCGGTGGGGTTTGAGGTATGTAAAAATGACACCCCTTTGTGACAGTTTTGCACATAAAGTGTGCCCTGTATAGATAGTAGCCCCTGAGACTCGGTAGGTTGTCGAAAGCGACAGCGTGCCGAGGATCAAAATCGCAGGTATTGAGTGTCGCCTTTCCTATGCAGGTGGCGGATAGTCCGGGGGCTAGCCGGACTGATGGAGTTGCTGAATTAAAGCGGCAACTCGATGTTGCGGATGCGGACATCGCGCTAGTCAACAAGCGACTTGATGAGTCGCAAGGTAAGTTGTTTCTCCGCAGTCACCTATTAAGGGAGCCAAAGCCCACCTCTTACAATATTTGTGCTTGATGTAGATGGTGCCGCTGCTGTGGAGAGCCTTCGGGCAGAACTTTCTCAAGCCAAGGAGCAAGCCAGAAGGAGTGATGCGGCTGTCTCGAGGGCGGCCGAGGAGTTAGAAGCCGAAAGGGCTGCACACTGCTGAAGCAGGGAAGAGATGGCTGAAATGGCCGTTAAGTTGAAGGATGCTACCGACCGCAATGAGGCTCTTGAAAAGGCGCCCTATCGGGCGAGAAGACACAGGGAAGGCCATCTTTGAAGCCAAGGATGCCCGCTTACGCAATGCGGGCTATAAAGGAGGAGCTGCGCCAGGCCGGAGACATTGTGGCTGGCAAGCCTTTTCTGCTGCACCGCAGGTTTACGGATCCAAAGTATGCCCAGCTTGGCCAGCTGTGGGGTCCGGAGGATCCTTATATGGACTTAGCGGCGAGTGCGGCGGATGTCGTTGTGCAATTCCGAAGTCAGAAGGATCACAAGACGGAAGAGCTGTTTTGGTCTCAATTCCATAGTCCGGATCGTTCACTTCCGCTGACTGGTCGGTTGGCCGAATGGGCTGAGCTGAATAGGTTGTCCGGACTTGCCATGACGGATATCGTGACTCATGTCCGGCGGATAGGCTAAGTCGAAGAACTATTTTGGCTTCTCGCAGCAATTTCTTGGGGCGGTGCCGCATATCAAAGCGATGAAGCGGTCGGCCTGCATAGAGGGTGCGCGGATGGCCCTCGCCGTGTGAAGACACATTGGGCGAGATGGATGCCACCGCTGTTGCGACCCGAGGTTGAGACGAAAGCGGTTACCGCCGAGCACTATTTTGGGGAAGTTTTGCGTGGTGCTCGTGTAATAGAGTCGCGATGCTCAAAAATGTCACGTTCAAATGAATGTTTAATTTTATAAAACAATGTTTATGATGTAGGCGCTTTTTGTACTTGTGCGTTCAAGTATTGAAATATCTCTGTCGGCCGTTTATGTATCGTATGTATAACTTTGAAAGATGGCGATCGTCGGCTTCCCCCCACGCACAAGGTGCGGGGTGTTCGCAAAAATAGTGCATTTTCACACTTAATCCCGTCTCGGTCTGTTAAGGAGGTGGTAGCGTAACAAGCGAGGCAACCGAACTATAATGCTTTATCACTTTCACTTAGCCATTGGAGTTCGAGGTGGGACTACGATATAGCCCACAGGGCACCGCGTTCTCGAATTGAGCGTATGTGCTGACCGAAGCGGTCCTTCGTCAAAGCGGAGAATTCTAAACATTCGGTGGTCGATCGAGTGGTTGACCAGTCTCTCGCTGTATCATGACGATCGGTTTCGGCTTTCTCTCTTGAGGTGCTCGCCCGGCCAACTGGGGCACAATCGCGAGAGTTCTCTTGGTGCCGCGTTAGCCGATGATCTGAGCGTAACGCAGCAGCAAAACACGAGGCGGGCAAACCCAACATTTGACCAAAGACATGATTGGAGCTGATGCATATAAGGCCTAACTCGAGACGCCGAACACTCCCTAAGGTGTTCGGTCTTTATAATAATGGACAGAATAATGCCCTGAGCCCCTAGTGTCCAGGTACGGGCGAGGTCCTCTGACGCGGCCGATGCCAAAACGTCAGTCTCCACTCTGGTTATAATGAGAAACCAGGGGATTACAGCAACAAGAGACAGCAAAAAAGGTTTACGCATGGTCTTAATCTGAAAAGAACCCTTGCAACGGGTCCCTACTGCACGTCTGCGCCTGTGTCTCCGTTGTGCCGTTATCCTGGACGGGTGTGCACGTTGTTCATATGTAAAAAGAGAGGAACTTAGTTTGAAAGGAAATCATGCAAAAAATTGCATAAAAAATATTATTAAATGAATAAAGTTGAGTCTATATTAGCTCATTATTGCTTATATGCACAGCCCCTTGTGAAGGGGTGTGCGGCTAGGGAGCCCCTTGTAACACCCCGGATCCGATGTGCCAGGTGTCCGCCAGTTATTCGCCGCCGTTGCCATGTCATTTGCTTGCGTGTTGCACTTTGCCATGTCATCATTTGCATTTTATCATGTCATCATGTGCATTTCATTTTGCATACATGTTCGTCTCATGCATCTGAGCATTTTCCCCGTTGTCCGTTTTGCAATCCGGCGCTCCTATGTTCCCCGGTGTTCCCTTCTTCTCTCTTTTAGTATGCGGGTATTAAACTTTCTCGGAATGGCCGAGCCTTGCCAAGCGGCCTTGGTATAGCACCGATGAACCGCTTTGTCAAGTTTCGTGCCATTTGGAGGTCGTTTGGTACTCAACAGTTAGCAAGGTAACCGTAAAGCCTCTTTGAGTTGCAGCCCAACACCCTTCCAAAGTGGCCCAAAACCCACCAAACTCCCTCCATGCTCTCGATCGTTCGATCACGATCGCGTGGCAAAACCGCTCCTCATTTGGACTCTCCTAGCTCCTCTATGCCTATATATACCCCCCATTCCAAATTCGCGGATGATTCCCGAAACCCTAGTAATTCCTCCTCTGCCTTGGGGACCGTCCTTGCGCCCGCGGACGCGTCCAGCGCCGCCCATGACAGCAATCGGGAGCGCCCGGCGTGGCAGCCGAGCGCCTCCGCCGCCCTGCGGCCGCGGAGCCCATCCGGGGCCAGCGGGCCAAGGCTCCAGCGCCGCCGCCCGATCCCGCCGCCGTCGCTCTCCACCGCTGCCGTCCTCGCCGGCCGGCCTTGCCGCCGCCGCTCCGTCCGGCGCCGCCTTCGCGCCTCCGGCGCCCGGCCCCGCCGCCCTGCTCCCCGACGCGGCCTCGGCGGGCAGCGCCTCGCGCCCGCGCCATGGCGCCGCCGCCTCGGCCCTCCTTGCGTCGCCGCCTCTCCGCCGATCGCCGCCGCCCGCCTGCGCCGCCTCCGGCCGCGACCAGCGCCTCGGCGCCTCCTCCGCCTCCCCTCGCCGGGATCCGGCCGGATCCGGCGAGATCCGGGCCGGATCCGCCTCCCCGCGCCTTCCCCGACCTCCCTCCGGCCGCCCTCCGGCGAACTCCCCGGCGACCTCGAAATCCGTGCGACCCGGAGGTTGACCCCGAATTTTTCTTAAGTCCCCAGAATCAGTTAATTTCATGCCATTTTCATCATGTCACATCTCTGCACTCGTAGCTCCGTTTTGCGTGTATAATATGTCAAATTGTTCGTCTCGACGAGTACATCATTTCATTCCATTGCATCATTTCCATTTGAGCTCATCTTGGTGCCCGAAATGCTGTTGGAAGATAGCTTCAGATCGTTAGTTTCAGAATCTTATCAGCTCGAGCTCTTTTGTCATTTTTGCCATGATTTATGTGTGCATACTATGAGTATGAGCTCTACATGAATGTTGGACTAGGCCATGCCATCTTTCCAGGGGTGTTGACCTTGTATTTTTGTGAGTTGTGTGATGAGTGCTTTGAGCTTGTAAAGTAGGGTAGTTGCTGTTGTTGTTTTGCTAGACAGATTCTGTTATAATTTGATGCCATGTTAACATGCTTCTAGTAATCAATCTATGCATAATCTGGAGATGCTCTATAAACATGTTTTGATATACATGTCTTGCTCTATCCATTAATGCCCTTGGTTGCATTTATAGCCTGCTGGAACATGTTCATTTCTTGCTCCAAAGTTGCTTGAAAATGTTTCCTGACAGATTGTTTGTATGAGATTCAATTTTCACGAGGTCGTTGTAGTTGATCCGTGTATGCTATGAACTTGCTCTTGCCATGATTAGCTTCATAAATATGCCTTCTTACTGTTGGTTGCCTTGTCATGCCATGTATTGCTCTGTAGTGAGTGCATCGAGCTCACGAACATGCCATGTTGAATCTGTTTTGGACATGTCCTGATATTTCACTAAGTCTGAAATCTGTAATAAAACTTGCTATGTTTACATGGGTGCCATCATTTCTTAGAGTCCTTTTTGGCTTATGGTCAGTAAGGGACTATTGAAATATGCTTTGAGTAGAATCATGTCATGCCTTGCTTTGCTATTATAAGTTCCTGTAGCATGTTGTTTGCTTGCTCTAAACATGCCTTCCTGATGTTAATTCCTGCCATGTTAGTATTTTCACTAAGTCTGTGAACCTGATATTTTGAGCACTTTCTCCATGCTTGTTTGAACATGTTATGATGTGATTTAGCCGTAGCTCAGTGTTCCTCTTTTGTTAAGCATCTCCTGTAGTTCGCTGCCATATGCTTTGTTTTTATGTTGGGGTGCTGTAGCATAGTTTCGTGTTGCGTGCTAAGTAGCATCGGGCTGTTAAACGCAGATTTGCGTCATTCTTGTTTTGCTTGTCATTTGCAAACCGTGCATCCGATTCGGTGATCTTTATATCGATTTCAACGAAATCGTCTCATCTTTCAGCGGCATACTTGGTTTGCCAAGTTGATGCCAGTTTATCATTTTCCTTCCGAGCATACATATGCATTGCATATCACATCTCGCATCGCATGTCATGTTTTGCATCATATTGCTTGTGCATTGTTCCTTGTTTGATTGTGGTTCCGTTGCTTGTGTTCTTGCTTTGGGTAGAGCCGGGAGACGAGTACGTGAACGAGGAACCTGTTGAGAACG
Source organism: Aegilops speltoides (assembly GCA_021437245.1). Classification (NCBI taxonomy): domain Eukaryota; kingdom Viridiplantae; phylum Streptophyta; class Magnoliopsida; order Poales; family Poaceae; genus Aegilops; species Aegilops speltoides. The sequence continues at coordinate 434,307,509 of CM038141.1, read as the reverse complement.
CCTACGAGGATCAAGTCTTCGACAACTCTGAGAACCTTTCAGGCAAGATGACCATACCCTCGAAATCACTACTATCTTTGCTACGCTAGTTTGCTCGCTCTTTTGCTATGCCAATGCTGCGATGCCTACCTTTTGCTTGTCAGCCTCCCAAATTGCCATGTCAAACCTCTAACCTTTGACACCATTCCTAGCAAACCGTTGTTTGGCTATGTTACCGCTTTGCTCAGCCCCTCTTATAGCGTTGCTAGTTGCAGGTGAAGTTGAAGATTTCTCCATGGTGGACAGGGTTTATGTTGGGATATCACAATATCTCTTATATTATTAATGCATCTATATACTTGGTAAAGGGTGGAAGGCTCGGCCTTATGCCTGGTGTTTTGTTCCACTCTTGCCGCCCTAGTTTCCGTCATACCGGTGTTATGTTCCCGGATTTTGCGTCCCTTACGCGGTCGGGTGATTTATGGGACCCCCCTGACAGTTCGCTTTGAATAAAACTTGTCCAGCAAGGCCCAACATTGACTTTTACCATTTGCCTCACCACCACCTACTTTTTCCCTTGGGAGTCGCTCTCTCGGGTCATCTTTATTTTAGCCCCGGGCGATGCTTGTCTAGCGTTGGTCCAAACTAGAGCACCGTCTGGGACCATCCCTTGGCAACTTGGGTTACGTCGGTACAGTCGCTTAGCTCATCCGGTCGTGGCTCGAGGCGAGATCTGTGCGGCTACTATCGGGATGTCGACACGCCGGCGGCTTGCTGGTCTTGTTTTACCATTGTGAAATGTCTTGATGTACCGGGATTCCGAGCCTGATCGGAGTGTCTCGGTGAAGGTCTATTCCTTCGATGATCGCGAGAGCTTGTCATGGGCTAAGTTGGGACACCCTGCGGGTATAAACTTTCGAGAGCCGTGCCATGGTTATGTGGCAGATGGGAATTTGTTAATGTCGGTTGTAGAAAACCTGAAGTTGACCTTATTTAAAATACATCAACCGTGTGTGTTACCGTGATGGTCTCTTTCGGTGGTCCGGAAGTGAACACTGTGTTGGAGTTATGCTTGGCGTGGGTTGCTATAGGATCACTTCTTGATCATACTTTTATCGACCGTGCTTTGCCTTCTCTTCTCGCTCTCATTTGCGTATGTTAGCCTCCGTATATGCTAGTCGCTTCTGCAGCTCCACCTCATGCCTTTACCTTACCCATAAGCTTAAATAGTCTTGATCTCGCGGGTGTGAGATTGCTGAGTCCTCGTGACTCACGGATACTTCAAAACCAGTTTGCGGTGCCTATGTTACCGAAAGGTGGCGCATTCCAGCTCAAGGAGGAGCTCGATGAAGATCTTGCCATTTTGTGTTGTTTCGTTCTAGTTGATCGATAGTGGAGCCCAGGTTGGGGTCGATCGGGGACCTTTATCGCATTTGGGGTTCTTCTTTTATTTTGGTTCCGTAGTCGGACCTTGATTGTATCTGGATGATGTAATGCTTTATTCATGTAATTGTGTGAAGTGGCGATTGTAAGCCAACTATGTATCCTTTTCCTTATGTATTACATGGATTGTGCGAAGATTACCTCACTTGCGACATTGCTTTCAATGCGGTTATGCCTCTAAGTCGTGCTTCGACACGTGGGAGATATAGCCGCATCGAGGCGCTACAAGTTAGTAATCGAGCCTTCCCGACCTTAGGAGCCCCATTGCTTGATCGTTTTTAGTGGCGAGTTGTGTCTAGAAAAATGTTTTGAGTCATTTAGGAATTATATATCGGAGAGTTTAGGAATTCTTTTACTCCCCAGTCCCTTCGACCTTCTGGTGAGGAATCCTGACGTAGAGTTTTGACTCTTCTCTTCTTAAATTTCACTAAAAAAATTTTTTAGGATCACGCGGGTATCTTAGAATCGTTCCGATGGTTTTATGATGACAACATTGTCTTGGTTGCCTCGACATTTAGGGGTTGTGGCGGTGTCCGGGGAGTTGAGCTCGAGGTGTTGTCGTAATAATTTTATCGTTGCGATTCTGGAATACCGAGTTTAATACGCCGACATCGAAAATCTCTTTTATGCAGTTGTTGGTGAGATAATCCCGCTAACCCAAAGATCTTGAGGTGAGTACGGAGTATTGCCATGACTTGTATAACGGATGCTTTTCAAGGTTGAGGTAGAGCGATTTCGAAGGTTTCTTGGTTATGTGTTGACGGATGGATACAAATGGATGTAGGGATTGTTAGTTTGTGTGAGATATATATTGCTCCCTGTATCCCCAACACCAGATTGCATAACCGAAAAGTTTCGGAGTTTCATAGGTGGGAATTCAAGTAGCTCTTAGGATATCTTTCCGACGGATGTATGATATGAAATTGGGGTTCGACGTCTAGTGGTCCGCCTATTCACGGTTGGTTTCTGATGGTCTCGTTGTGTCTTAAAGAGTCCTTGGCTATGCCGACTGGGGCGCTTCGTATGTCATGTGCCTGCCTTGTACATGATGGTGCTGTGTCGATTGAGCCGTGTAGGCCCCACCACGAAAACTTGGACGAAATCTCTATCATATGTTTGTTCGGCTTATTCGAAAGCCAATCCTTTGTTTTGTTTTGAATTGTGGTATTCGAGTTGCTTGAAGTCAAATGTTGAATCCATACCCTTCCTAAGCGGTGTTCTCATATTGCTATGTGAATACTAATCCTTTTGATCATTGAGGTTGTCATGTTAATCCTTTTCCAACGGTGCGCTTCTCTTGAGATGATCCCATCATTCTCCCCATCAGCAAGACCAATTATCATTTCTTCTCAGCGGTGTTTGTTCCATCTTCCCCAAATTGCCTTTGTTTTCCGCCCTCCACCCTTTTTTTTCTTCAAGGACACAGATTTCTTAATCAAGTATCCATTTATTCTTGTGAAGTCTCTTCATTCTTTTCAATCAATGTTCTTATCCGGTGATTTCCCATGAAGATGCTCAACAGCTTCAAGTTCATCATCCTTCATTGTTGTTTCTACTTCGGTGGATTTAATTCAAGCTTTCGATATTCATCATATTCTTTTCCTTGTTTCTAATGCTTTCTCATACCGGTGCACCTCATTATCATTCTACTTCTTGCTATTTGTTATTCCGGAGTGCTCAAGATATCTCGAAGATTCGTGTTTCCACTCTGCATTCGTTCAAGCTCTTTCGAGATTGGTATCTCATTCAAGTCATTTAATTCAACCGGTGCAACATCTCTTTTAAATCATTTCCAATGGTGTTCTTTTGAGTGGGCCCTAACCCACAGGTCTTTTCCCAGGATCTTACCTGACTCTTCTATTTTCCCAGAGTTATCCTAAATTCTTCTCCAAGTTTGACGTAAGAATGAGTTATCATCAGTCAAATGTTTTTTCTCCAAGATCTTTCAAATTCTTTTCATAGTTGGCTCAACCTCTTCGCTTTTGATTTTACCGGTGTGCCTCAATAATTCTTGGTGGTGTTTCTCGTTGTCATTCTCATCTTTTGAAGACCGAAGAAGAGTTTCTCTTTAATCTTGCTCTATTCTCTTCAAGATTCTTGGTGCTAGCTTGTTGCCATCCTCTCATAATTGTTTTCGATTGTGAGAATCTTTTCACCCATCCGGAGCATTTTAGGAGTCTTTTCAGTTTCATTCCTTGAAGCCCATCATCTCAGTATTATTCATTCAAGCTTTCAGCTCTCGTTCGCCAAATCATACCGGTGCATCATTCAAGTATTCTTTAATCAGCTCTCGTTCATTTGTATCTAAATACCCTCAAGTATCTTCATTCGTTTTCCAATTCTTCCCGGTGAATTGTGCCTTTGCTACTCTCTTTTTCAATTCTTACGGTGGTTCTTTCAAGAACTCTCTTCCTTGTTCATCATATCAATTCATTCATTCTTTCCAATCCTACCGGTGGTTCGTTGAAGACCTTCCCAAGCTTGCGCTATATCTCTTTTAATCCTTTCTACGAGAATAAGCACTATGCCAAATCCGTTGATTGTCATCAATTTAATTGGTGAAGGATAAGCATAACATAATTCTTATTCTTGTTCATCCAAGTGATTAATTCTTTATTCCGGAGGTCCTTAAAATTCTCGGTTTCATTTGTTTCATCTTCTCTTTTTCCCGGAGTTCCAAGCTCTAATTATCACGGAGATCCTTCTAAATCATTGCGAGGTTTCACCTTGTGTTTTCAACTTCTCTTTCTTTCTATCATCCTTCTATTACCGGAGTTCTTCAGGGAGTTTCTTCATGGTGGTTCCTCAAGGATTCTTTTCATTCTTCAATTGTTTTCAAGATTTCTCTTGAAGTTAAGATCCGTCAAGCTATACTCTAAAATAAACATGGTGCTCAACACATGTTTTTTCCTGAGGAGTTCAAGTATTCTTCATCTTGCATTCCAAAGTGCAATTCTTTCTACCTTATCTTATGGAGGTGGTATTATGTCATTCTTGATAATTTGAGTTCATGTTCCATGATTCACATGTTGTCAAGAATGAGGTATTTTAAATCCATCAGTCTCTTCATTGGAGTTATCTTGGGTCATATTTCACCTAAAGCTTTCCCTAAGGATTGTTGCTATTTATGGTGCTTATAAATGACCCAAGTTCTTCATTTTTCCTTCCGGTGAAATAAGTTTCTCGTCTCCTTGTTGATATCAATCCAATCATTTGTTTCCGTTGGTGACAGATGTTGGCATTTTCTTCTCCATTCTTCTATTCCAATGATCTATCTTCTATTCTTTTGTTTCGGAGGCAGTGTGATGTTGTGCTCTTCAATCATCATCTTGAATTGCGAGGTCGTGTTCTTTTCGTGCTTACCCATTTAACCGGAGTGTTGTATCATCTCTTCAATATCTTTTCACCTCATTAAGTTTTCTTCTCTTTTCTACCGGATTGTTTGAAATCTCGTTCATCTCTGTTGTACCCTTTCTTTTAAATTGCTCAACCTCTCAAGGTTCATGGTTTCACTCGTTCGTCAGAGAAGCAACTTAGTTTTACCTCTCCTCTTTCTCTTCCGTTTTCCCTCCGGTGCCATCCTAGATCTCGGGACGAGATCCTCTCGTAGTGGTGGAGTGTTGTAACACCCCGGATCCGATGTGCCAGGTGTCCGCCAGTTATTCGCCGCCGTTGCCATGTCATTTGCTTGCGTGTTGCACTTTGCCATGTCATCATTTGCATTTTATCATGTCATCATGTGCATTTCATTTTGCATACATGTTCGTCTCATGCATCTGAGCATTTTCCCCGTTGTCCGTTTTGCAATCCGGCGCTCCTATGTTCCCCGGTGTTCCCTTCTTCTCTCTTTTCGTGTGCGGGTATTAAACTTTCTCGGAATGGCCCGAGCCTTGCCAAGCGGCCTTGGTATAGCACCGGTAGACCGCCTGTCAAGTTTCGTGCCATTTGGAGGTCGTTTGGTACTCCAACGGTTAACCGGGTAACCGTAAAGCCTCTTTGAGTTGCAGCCCAACACCCCTTCCAAAGTGGCCCAAAACCCACCAAACTCCCCTCCATGCTCTCGGTCGTTCGATCACGATCGCGTGGCCGAAAACCGCTCCTCATTTGGACTCTCCTAGCTCCCTCTATGCCTATATATACACCCCCCATTCCAAATTCGCAGATGATTCCCCCGAAACCCTAGTAATTCCTCTCTGCCTTGCGGGACACGTCCGCCACGCCGCGACGCGCGTCCGCGCCGCCGCCATGACCAATCGGGAGCCGCCCGCGTGGCAGCCGACGCCTCCCGCCGCCCGCGCCCATGGAGCCCATCCGAGGCCAGCGGCTCAAGCGCTCAAGCCTCCGCCCGATCCGCCGCCCGTCGCCTCTCCGCCGCCGCCGTCCTCGCCATGCCGCCTGCCGCTCCGCTCCGGCGCCGCCGCCGCGTCCGCCTCCCGCCCGCCCCGCCGCGCCTCCAACGACGCTGGCCTCGGCGGGCGCGCCTCGCGCCAGCGCCATGGCGCGCCGCCTCGGCCCCGCCCCAGCCCGCCGCCTCTCCCTCTCCGCCGCTGCCGCCGGCCATTCTTGCCGCCTCGGCCGCGACCGGCCTCGGCGCCTCCTCCGCCTCCCCGCCGGGATCCGGCGGATCCGCGAGATCCGGCCGGATCCGCCCCGCGCCTTCCCGACCTCCTCCGGCCGCCCTCCGGCGAACTCCCCGGCGACCTCGAAATCCGTGCGACCCGGAGGTTGACCCCGAATTTTTCTTAAGTCCCCAGAATCAGTTAATTTCATGCCATTTTCATCATGTCACATCTCTGCACTCGTAGCTCCGTTTTGCGCGTATAATATGTCAAATTGTTTGTCTCGACAAGTACATCATTGCATTCCATTGCATCATTTGCATTTGAGCTCATCTTGGTGCCCGAAATGCTGTTGGAAGATAGCTTCAGATCGTTAGTTTCAGAATCTTATCAGCTCGAGCTCTTTTGTCATTTTTGCCATGATTTATGTGTGCATCCTATGAGTATGAGCTCTACATGAATGTTGGACTAGGCCATGCCATCTTTCCAGGGGTGTTGACCTTGTATTTTTGTGAGTTGTGTGATGAGTGCTTTGAGCTTGTAAAGTAGGGTAGTTGCTGTTGTTGTTTTGCTAGACAGATTCTGTTATAATTTGATGCCATGTTAACATGCTTCTAGTAATCAATCTATGCATAATCTGGAGATGCTCTATAAACATGTTTTGATATACATGTCTTGCTCTATCCATTCATGCCCTTGGTTGCATTTATAGCCTGCTGGAACATGTTCATTTCTTGCTCCAAAGTTGCTTGAAAATGTTTCCTAACAGATTGTTTGTATGAGATTCAATTTTCACGAGGTCGTTGTAGTTGATCCGTGTATGCTATGAACTTGCTCTTGCCATGATTAGCTTCATAAATATGCCTTCTTACTGTTGGTTGCCTTGTCATGCCATGTATTGCTCTGTAGTGAGTGCATCGAGCTCACGAACATGCCATGTTGAATCTGTTTTGGACATGTCCTGATATTTCACTAAGTCTGAAATCTGTAATAAAACTTGCTATGTTTACATGGGTGCCATCATTTCTTAGAGTCCTTTTGGCTTATGGTCAGTAAGGGACTATTGAAATATGCTTTGAGTAGAATCATGTCATGCCTTGCTTTGCTATTATAAGTTCCTGTAGCATGTTGTTTGCTTGCTCTAAACATGCCTTCCTGATGTTAATTCCTGCCATGTTAGTATTTTCACTAAGTCTGTGAACCTGATATTTTGAGCACTTTCTCCATGCTTGTTTGAACATGTTATGATGTGATTTAGCCGTAGCTCAGTGTTCCTCTTTTGTTAAGCATCTCCTGTAGTTCGCTGCCATATGCTTTGTTTTTATGTTGGGGTGCTGTAGCATAGTTTAGTGTTGCGTGCTAAGTAGCATCGGGCTGTTAAACGCAGATTTGCGTCATTCTTGTTTTGCTTGTCATTTGCAAACCGTGCATCCGATTCGGTGATCTTTATATCGATTTCAACGAAATCGTCTCATCTTTCAGCGGCATACTTGGTTTGCCAAGTTGATGCCAGTTCATCATTTTCCTTCCGGAGCATACATATGCATTGCATATCACATCTCGCATCGCATGTCATGTTTTGCATCATATTGCTTGTGCATTGTTCCTTGTTTGATTGTGGTTCCGTTGCTTGTGTTCTTGCTTTGGGTAGAGCCGGAGGCGAGTGCGTGAGCGAGGAACCTGTTGAGAACGCCTCGAGGATCAAGTCTTCGACAACTCGAGAACCTTTCGAGCAAGATGACCATACCCTCGAAATCACTACTATCTTTGCTACGCTAGTTTGCTCGCTCTTTTGCTATGCCAATGCTGCGATGCCTACCTTTTGCTTGTCAGCCTCCCAAATTGCCATGTCAAACCTCTAACCTTTGACACCATTCCTAGCAAACCGTTGTTTGGCTATGTTACCGCTTTGCTCAGCCCCTCTTATAGCGTTGCTAGTTGCAGGTGAAGTTGAAGATTTCTCCATGGTGGGCAGGGGTTTATGTTGGGATATCACAATATCTCTTATATTATTAATGCATCTATATACTTGGTAAAGGGTGGAAGGCTCGGCCTTATGCAGTGTTTTGTTCCACTCTTGCCGCCCTAGTTTCCGTCATACCGGTGTTATGTTCCCGGATTTTGCGTCCCTTACGCGGTCGGGTGATTTATGGGACCCCCGACAGTTCGCTTTGAATAAAACTTGTCCAGCAAGGCCCAACATTGACTTTTACCATTTGCCTCACCACCACCTACTTTTTCCCTTGGGAGTCGCTCTCTCGAGGTCATCTTTATTTTAGCCCCGGGCGATTGCTTGTCTAGCGTTGGTCCAAACTAGAGCACCGTCTGGGACCATCCCTTGGCAACTTGGGTTACGTCGGTACACTGTGCGCTTAGCTCATCCGGTCGTGGCTCGAGGCGAGATCTGTGCGGCTACTATCGAGGATGTCGACACGCCGGGCGGCTTTGCTGGTCTTGTTTTACCATTGTGAAATGTCTTGATGTACCGGGATTCCGAGCCTGATCGGAGTGTCTCGGTGAAGGTCTATTCCTTCGATGATCGCGAGAGCTTGTCATGGGCTAAGTTGGGACACCCTGCGGGTATAAACTTTCGAGAGCCGTGCCCGCGGTTATGTGGCAGATGGGAATTTGTTAATGTCGGTTGTAGAAAACCTGAAGTTGACCTTATTTAAAATACATCAACCGTGTGTGTTACCGTGATGGTCTCTTTCCGTGGTCCGGAAGTGAACACGATGTTGGAGTTATGCTTGACGTAGGTTGCTATAGGATCACTTCTTGATCATACTTTTATCGACCGTGCTTTGCCTTCTCTTCTCGCTCTCATTTGCGTATGTTAGCCTCCGTATATGCTAGTCGCTGCTGCAGCTCCACCTCATGCCTTTACCTTACCCATAAGCTTAAATAGTCTTGATCTCGAGGGTGTGAGATTGCTGAGTCCTCGTGACTCACGGATACTTCAAAACCAGTTTGCGGTGCCTATGTTACCGGCGGTGGCGCATTCCAGCTCAAGGAGGAGCTCGATGAAGATCTTGCCATTTTTGTGTTGTTTCGTTCTAGTTGATCAGTAGTGGAGCCCAGTTGGGGTCGATCAGGGACCTTTGTCGCATTTGGGGTTCTTCTTTTATTTTGGTTCCGTAGTCGGACCTTGATTGTATCTGGATGATGTAATGCTTTATTCATGTAATTGTGTGAAGTGGCGATTGTAAGCCAACTATGTATCCTTTTCCCTTATGTATTACATGGATTGTGCGAAGATTACCTCACTTGCGACATTGCTTTCAATGCGGTTATGCCTCTAAGTCGTGCTTCGACACGTGGGAGATATAGCCGCATCGAGGGCGTTACACCCCTAGCTTATTTATGCCGGACTCGTCTAGCCGTGTCCGGGGTCTTTGAATGACCCTCTTAATGAAATGATGCCACGTGGACCGGGCATTTTAAGTGTAAGAGACGCGTAATGTGGTATTGCGTTAAAGTGTAAGAGACGCGTAATGTCGAATTTTAGTAAGGTATATCCCCAACTTGCGGATTGTGTTCGGATATAGCAGGTTTAAATCGCTGCCGCCGTCCATCAGGACTTGTGTAAATTGTAGTCCGTTGATTATAGGATCCAATATCAGAGCAGTCCATCCTGCATTTCGAACACTTCTGGAATGATCCAGGTGGTCAAAAGTGATTGGTTTTGACATCCAATCTCGAGGTTCCGCTGGGGTGGACCGTGCGACACCTATCTTAGCGGGTGCCGCATTGTTTTTCCGTACTATCACATGAAGTGAGTTTACTGCTTTGACTTCTTGTGGGAAAGTCTTTTGTTTTCCGGTGCTCTGCTGGTGGGGTTTGTCATCGTCCTCGCTTGGTGCGTCGAGCCCCTTGTGTTCGGCGTTGAGTCGGCCGGACTGTTTGAAAACCCAACAATCTCGGTGGGTGTGGTTTGTAGGCCTTCCGGAGGTACTGTGGATTTGACATATCCGATCCAAAATTTTGTTTAAGTTGGATAGCTCATCACTGTTGTCCTTAAGAGGCAGTGTTTTATTGTTAAGCCGCGAGCTTTTGAATCCGGCGTTGACCGCCGTGCTCTTTGGGCTTTTTTCTTTATTCCGGCGCTGATCCTTTCTGCGCCGTGATTTTCCGTTCCATCTCGATCTCGATGTACTCGGTCACTGGTGCTGCATCTTGCTAGCCACTGTCTTCCCCCCGCATAAGCGGGTCATGAGGCTTGTTAGCGCGCCATTGTCCTCGGCTTCTCTTGGCGAGGTGTCAGCAGCCATTCATCTTGGACGTTGTGTTTAAAAGCTGCTAAGGCTTCAGCGTCCGGACAGTCAACTATTTGGTTCTTTTTGGTAAGGAACCTATTCCAGAATTTGCGGGCTGACTCTCCGGGCTGTTTAGTTATATGACTTAGATCGTCTGCATCCGGAGGGCGGACATAAGTCCCTAAAATTTGCTCTAAACGCGTCCTCGAGCTCTTCCCAACTTCCAACAGTGTTTTCTGGGAGGCTTTTGAGCCAATGCCGAGCTGGCCCTTTGAGCTTGAGGGGTAGATATTTTATGGCGTGGAGATCATCTCCTCTAGCCATGTGTATGTGTAGTATGTAATCCTCTATCCAGACTCCAGGGTCTGTTATTCCGTCGTAAGCCTCTATGTTTATGGGTTTAAACCCTGCTGGAAATTCATGATCCAGCACCTTATTGGTGAAACATAGTGGGTGTCTGGCGCCCAGATTTCAGTGTGCATTGTCTTGAACACTTGGCGTGTTGTGTTGCTTCTGGGGCCCTCTTTTTGGCCCGTAAATGGACTGGCTGGGCCATCTGTTTTCCTGGGTCATGAGTCGGCTTGTGTGCGGCGCCACTTGTCGTTTTGGCCTGTCATCGGCCGTCTATCCGCCAGCGGCCTCTTTGTTTTTGACCACAGGGCTCTATGGCTTCCTCGTCAAATTCGGCAGCAGCTTGCGCTTGGGTAGCTCTTTGATTGATGGCCATTGCCGTATTTGTCTGCGGTTTTGAGCACTTTGCTCCACCTCATTCTGAGTATGTCTTCCGCTATTTTGAGCTTCCGTTTTTCCTTCTTCAGACTTCTTGCAGTGGCGACTTGTCTTCTGTGAAGGTTCTTATGCTCCGGTGGTGTGTCCGGCGTGAGGTCGTCTAGACTGTTGGTTTCGCCGGGCATGGATTGATTATCCGATTTGTCCTGTTCAGATGGTTGCTTGGTTGCATGTTCGTCGTCCACTGATTTGCCCTGCTCTATTGCTGGGTCATTAGGAGCGCTGTTTTTGTCGAGGCGGGACTTAGGGCGGCGTCTGCGTCGCCGTTTTGGTTGTTTGTCGGCAGGATTATCCTTTGCCGCGCCCCGTTGGTCCTCGTTATCGCTTCCTTTTGGGGTGTCCACCATATATACACCATGGGTCGGGGTGGCCTTCCAGTGCTCGGTGAGCGCTGGTTCTTGATCGTCTCCGGCATCGTCGTCCATACCGTCGATGTCTTCGGAGTCGTAGTCTAGCATGTCGGTTAGATCATCGACAGTGGCGACAAAGTGGGTGGTGGGTGGGCTTTGAATTTCTTCGTCGTCCGAATCCCAACCATCCTGGCCATAGTCCGGCCAGGGCTCTCCAGATAGCGAGAGATGCTTTAGCAAATTTAGGATGACGCCAAAGGGTGAGTGCTGAAAGATGTCCGCCGCGGTGAACCCATGATCGGTGCCCAATCGGATTCAATTGGCCGGGGCGTAGGAGGTTCGGAGTCCGGCAGGGAGTCCGGTACCTCAGAGTCACGAGCTTTATAGGGGACAAGGTCAGTGTTCGGCTCCATCGCCGTGGAAGTTGCAGCTCCCGAGGCGGTGTCCAGCCACCTGTCCTCGATCTGCGCGATCGGCTCCGAATTATGGATCGGTGCGGATTCGTGTGCGGCCTCCAAAGTACTGTCCGGCGGCAGAGCTAGATCATACCCATCGTGACAGTGCGCCACGCTCGGCTGCGGCTTGGATCCGTCGAAGATCAAGTCTCCGCGGATATCCGCCGTGAAGTTTAGGCTTCCAAATCTGACCTAACGGCCAGGGGCGTAGCTTTCGATCTGCTCTAGATGGCCAAGTGAATTGGCCCGCAGTGCGAAGCCGCCGAATATGAAGATCTGTCCGGGGAGAAAAGTCTCACCCTGGATGGCGTTGTTGTTGATTGAAGAAGCCATCAAGCCTATCGGTGACGACACAGAGGAACTCTCAATGAAAGCACCAATGTCGGTGTCAAAACCGGCGGATCTCGGTAGGGGTCCCGAATCGTGCGTCTAGGCGGATGGTAACAGGAGACAAGGGACACGATGTTTTTACCTGAGTTCGGGCCCTCTCGATGGAGGTAAAACCCTACTCTGCTTGATTGATATTGATGATATGGGTAGTACAAGAGTGGATCTACCACGAGATCAAGGAGGCTAAACCCTAGAAGCTAGCCTATGGTATGATTGTTGTAATGGTTGTTAGTCCTCTGGACTAAAGCCCTCCGGTTTATATAGACACCGGGAGGGCTAGGGTTACACAGAGTCGGTTACAATGGTAGGAGATCTACATATCCGTATTGCCAAGCTTGCCTTCCACGCCAAGGAAAGTCCCATCCGAACACGGGACGGAGTCTTCAATCTTGTACCTTCATAGTCTTGGAGTCCGGCTGACGATGATAGTCCGGCTGTCCGGACACCCCCTAGTCCAGGACTCCCTCAGTCGTCGAGTGAATCACCAGGAGCTCTGTATGCAAGCATCCTCATAGCTGTCGTGCACTTCTGGATTGAGGTGAATCCAAGTGTGTCCGGACACCCCCTTCTTGCACTTCACTACAAGGAAAAGGGCTATAGATGAAATGGACACTAATGGCGCACCAGATATGTGGTGCGCCACTACTATACACTAATGGCGCACCATGTGCTGGTGCGCCATTAGTGTCCAAATACTAATGGCGCACAACATCCACGGTGCGCCATTAGTAACAATTTTTTTTATTTTTTTTTCAAAACTACTAATGGCGCATCAGGGGATAGTGCGCCATTACTAGTTAAACTAGTAATGGCGCACCACATCCACGGTGCGCCATTAGTAAAAAAAATTCAATTTTTTTTTTATTTTTTTTCAAAACTAGTAATGGCGCACGAGGGGATAGTGCGCCATTACTAGTTTTAACTAGTAATGGCGCACCACATCCACGGTGCGCCACTAGTAATTTTCTTTCAATTTCTTTTTTTTTCAAAACTAGTAATGGCGCACCAATCCCACGGTGCGCCATTACTAACTTGGCCAAAAATTCCACCGAATGCACCCCCCCCCCCCCGACCGCCTTTTCAGTTTTAAAAAATAAAAGAAAATGATGAAAATGTCAAAAAAATAAAAGAAAATAAGTTTCTCATGTGATATGTGGTCTAGTTGTTGGGAAAATTTACAAATATGAATTTCGACTTTATTTGCAAAATCTATCTGGAATTTCTAAAATGGGCATAACTTTTGCATATGAACTCGGATTAAAAAAGTTTTCTATATGAAAAATCATCGACTCGAAAAGTTACATCTGAATTTAATCGGGGGAACCCTGTTAAACATTTTCGAAATCCTCAAAAACCTAACATACAAAAAGTTACGGGGCTTTTAAGATCTGGAGGCAAAAAAATTCAAAAAATTTCAAACTTACTAGTAGCGCACCGTTTGCTAGGTGCGCCACTAGTAACAGGAAAAAATAATTAGTTTCATTTTTTCAGGATTTTTTTTTCAAACGTAATATGAACGGAAGTTTGAAATATTTTTTCGAAATTTCATCACACTCATGAACATGAACAAAGTCCTAAACATCAACAAGGTTTAATAGGATTGATATGCTAAATATATCAACAAGTGCCTGTGAAGTGACCCGAGATTAAGAAAAAAACGAAAAAAAGTTAACAAAATGAAAAAAAATTATTACTAATGACGCACTTCTATGTGGTGCGCCATTACTAAGTCAGATAGTAATGGCGCACCTCTAGGCATACTAATGGCGCACTACAGGTGCGCCCTTAGTATCTCGTATACTAATGGCGCACCAGTGGTGCGCCATTAGTAAAACAATACTGGTGGTGTGGTACTAATGGCGCACTACTGCGCCATTAGTAGGCCTTTTCCTAGTAGTGCTTGAAGTAGCTGTCGAACTCTCGGATGGAATTCACAATCCCGAGGAAAAGCTTTCGGCTCATCCAATAACGGCGCTGAAATGTTTACTCGCCGTGCAATGGATGTCGGCGAAGTAGTCGGAGTAGAGCATGCAGTAGTCTTCCAGACGATGCCGGTTCTTTGCTTTCACCTGCCCCGGCGCCGAGCCACCTCGCCGCGGCTTTTCACTGCTTGCGAGCAGGCCGGCGAGGGCGGCGAGCACCATGAGATGCTCCTGCTCCTGGACGTCAGCTTCGGCTTCCTCCTCTAGCAACGCCGCGAGCGCCTCCTCGTCATCCGAGTCCATCGCCGGGCTGGGCAGACAAATCACCGAACACTTTGCGGGCGAGGTGGGGGCACACCCGCCGGTGTATAGCCCCTGCGCGTCCGGAACGCCGAAAAAAGTTGCCCGGACGGCAGTGGAGAGGCTGCCTCGGCGAAACCTCTTTTCTTTTCCGGTGGGGAATGGCCTATCTAGCTGTGGTTGGGTGGTGGACGGTGCCGGGATCGGCAGGGTAGCGACCGAGGGGGAGGGTCGGAGGCAAATATGGACGGTCAGCTTGACTTTTCTCCTGGCAATGTGGCCCCAGGTGCGCTTTTCCCTTGCGCCAGAGCCCCCGAGTGCCTCCAGTGCGCCGGGTTCGGCCTGCGACCGCCGGACCCAAAAACGGGCCGAGCCGACGGAATTCGGCGTCTTGTGGGCGCGAAAAAATTGCCTGAGGAAAGCCTGTTGGGGGCGCGGCTGGAGATGCTCTTAGCTAGCTGCCTCCATCCTATTTTTTTCTCTCCTCTCCTCTTTTCTCTTGGTGCAAATGGTATGTAAAATAGCTCTTTTTGTATGGTTTTAACTCTCTCCCCCTCCCACTTTCCCGGTGCGTGCGTGCGTGCGTGCGTGAGAGAGAGACTATCGTTGTAACGTGCACTATTGAAATGTTGGTAACATGTGTGTTCATTGGCAAACACTTTATAAAACTAAATTCTTTGTGATGGGTTGAAGCATCACACACGATGTGTGATATGAATACTCGTGTGTGCTGATTTGAAAGTTAGACACATGATTTGTAAAGGCGGCTCGTGTGTGATGATGTGAATTGTGTTCTCTGTCAGGCGCACAATAGAATTAAAGAAATGATGTGCAATAACACGTAGTGCGGTAGTGGCACACACAATAGAATTAAAGGAATGGTGTGCATAATATATATTGCAAATGTAAGCTATCCATGTGTAGTGGCAAACGTCTGTTTTTACATGTGATCTAGTGTTCTGAAGATACACCGAGCCAAACATGCATGCCTGAACCTTCTATCACCAACTACTTACATTTCTAACTCTTACATTTAACTCTTTACCACAGATGTTTTATGTTTGCTTGTCTTGCATTGGCATTGAACAAAACCAGGCCGCCGTCCTCTAAAAGGAGGTTTGTCATAGCGGGGATATTGCGAGCCACCTTCACTAGTGTAATCCGGCCACCTAACACCTCCCTGTTAAAGATAGTTGTGAGCCTGTCAGCAATGAAGAGGAACAAATATGGGCTCAAACGTTCTCCTTGACTTAATCCTCTTGACGGTTGAACGGTTCCAACACTTCCCCATTCATTTTGACCGAGAAACGAACGGACTTCACACATTTCATTATCCAAATGATCCAAAGAGAGTTGAAACTAGCTCTCTCCAAGGCTCCCTCCAGGATCCAATCAACACGGTCGTATGCACGCTTTGGCAAGGTCCAGCTTGGACGCCCAGTGGGTGTCATGTGGGTTTCTGCTGTGTTGAATTTTATAGAAGCACTCGAAGGCTATGATGACATTATCCGTAATCATCCTCCCCGGAATGAAAACACTTTGGATTTCAGAAATCAAACTATCAAGGAACGGCCGTAATCTGTTCAGACACTTAGAAATTACCTTGTAGATCACATTACACAGGCTGATCAGACATTTAGAAATTACCTTGTAGATCACATTACACAGGCTGATCGGTCTAAAGTGTTTACAGCATTGTGGATTTTTTTTTACTTTCGGGGTTAGCACTATGACCGTGTCATTAATCCCTTCCGGCATGACCCCATCCCAAAGAAATGCAACACTGCGTTGATAATATCCTTTTTTTAACGTTTCCCAGTTCTGTTGGAAGAAGCGGGCAGGAAAACCGTCTGAGTCTGACGCCTTCAGTGGACCAATCTGAAAAAGCACATCGTTGATCTCTTTTTCTGTAAACCTTTTCGTTAGGCTGTCATTCATGTCAACTGAAATCGAACGAGGCAGGAGCTCAAGTAGCTCATACGGTGTTACTTCCCCTTCCGTCGCGTTGTACAGTTGTTTGAAGAATTCAGTTGCCATGTTGTTAAGTGCCTCTTTCTGTTCAACCCATGCCCCTGCATTGTCCTTCAATCTCTTGATTGTATTCTTTTGGCGCCAAGTAGCCTTACGGTAGAAATATTTCGTGTTTTGGTCCCCTTCTCTCAGCCAAGTGGCACGCAACCCCTGTAGCCACATCATCTCCTCCCGAAATCAGAAGTTCATCCAACTCATCGGACACCCTTTTAATTTGCTCATCGTTAGCACTGTACCTCTGCGACTGCATAAGTTTTCTAAGCTTCTGTCTCTTCTTTTTCATGCTCCATGACACTAAACTGAAATCTTGTTTAGGCCAAGCTGACGTATGAACTTTTCCCAACTTCAGTGCAACCTAGGACAGGCTCTGTGCCGTACCCTCGCTGTCCCATGTCGCCTGAACTGCAGGTCCCAGCGACCCCACTCTTTCCCACATCAATTCGTAGCTGAACGAGGTGTCCGTGTTCTTTCGAGAGCGGTCCCTTCCATATGACAGTAGCCACATCTGATGTTTTGCAGCAGAGATCGTACAGGTTACACCAAGATAGACACTCTAAAATTCCCTGTTATATGTTTCACACCGTTTTGCAGCAGAGAAATGCTCCCCTTGCCACATAGTCTCGTTGAAATCCCCAATCATCATCCACAGTTCAGCAGCGTTTTGTTTCATTCTCTTGAGCAGAATCCACATGTGATGTCTCTCATGTGACTTGGGTTCGCCATACACAAAGGTGCCCCGCCATCTAGGGCCATGGGTATCGTCGCAGATATGAACATCAATATACCTCGAACCATATGAGAGCAACTTTATGTCAACGCTATCGTCACAAAATAGGGCGATGCCAGCACCCTTTCCTACCCCATCATGGATGATACAGTGTTTGAGGTCTAGCCTCCATCTGCCGTGTTTCAGAGGGGCGATGAGTGCACACTAGGCACACCACTTCACAAACTGTCGCGGGGCATATTGTTACCTCCTGACAGGCGTCATCCTTTGCGCCCGTCAGTTCCCGATAGCCCCTATACCGGTAGCTTCCTTACCACCTAACACACCTATGTTGCTCTCAGCCTCTCCACTAACAGACCCTCTCATTTTCTTATACATGCCTCTGTTCATCTCCTTATTTTCCCCTAGACCTACATTAGACTCTGGCCTGTTGCACTCCATCCTCTTCCCTAGGATCGAATCCAGCTCTGTACCTTCCTTATCAGCCTTGCTCTGCACCTTTGGTATTGGCTTGCCCTTCAGCATGCTGCTCTTGGTCTTGGTTGTTGTTGCTGCAAGAGGCAGAGGGGCAGTGTCAATGTCGAGCCCACCCGCAGCATCAGTAGTACCAGCGATGCTCTGGTCAGGGTTGCCGTCCTCCTCCGCAACCACCACCGCCAAGGTTGCTGTCGGAGCGGTGGTAGTTGTGTCCTTGAATCGGGCCACCGGCCCGAATCCCGGAGGGAAGGGCGGGCTGGCCTCCCTGTCGTCGACAAGCCGGGGAGGGGTCAGACCGATGTCGATCCCCGCCCCTGGCTTGGAGCTTGCGCCGGGTGGAGATGCTGAAGCAGCCACCACAACAGCCAAGAGTTTTGTTGATGCAGAGGCCTCGGCTGTTTTTGGTTCAGTGCTATGTGGTACTGGCCACAAACAAGTACGAGACGACAATGTTATGTGCCAAAGAGGAGCAGGAAGATTTTCAGGTGTAATAATCGGATGATTGGTACCACAATTCTTGGGTTATTCATCAGTTGGATTCACTTGGATTACAAAAGAAGAAAGAAACGGACATCTTATTTTAAGGAACATGAATACTTAGGTCTACTCAGTTCCTATAAAAGATGGCACTGCAAAATCGATTAGCAGCAAACTAACCAAGTTTACCATTAGTTTGTGCTTTCAGTAACACGACTCAATGTGTGAGCCTAACAAGAATCATGATGCTTATACCTTCTGAGCAATAAAGCTATACAACGGAGCACGGGGAAATATGATTCTTGACCAATAAAGGAAACTTAGACTATTTGCCTATGCCTATCATAAAAAACTATGATCACACATCAACATATGGTCAATGAAATTGTTAGTGAGTTTGGATCAAAATTTCATTTAATTATGGTTACACTTGATCAAGGATGCATGTCAAGACAAGGTCACTAAACATACAATATATGGAAAAGAAATCAGACTTTAGCATGAGCATGCCAAATACTTGGAATGATATACTTACAACTGCTATAGAAGAAATACATTTGCATTTCAGAATCTCAGGTTGCCAATTTTTCAGTTTTTGTATTTCATCGTTTTTCTCCTTAACCAAGGAATGCATTTCCAGTAGCTTACCCTCAAGAGCCGGTACCTTTTTTTCTGCATTAGCAGCTTCAGCTGGCAATCTACAATTCTCGTCATCCTTATTTCGTACTTGTATTTGCAGCACATCTACATTCTGTGCTAGCTCCACTTGTTTTATGTTAAGGATCCTCACTTCTGCTTGCAATCTGCCAATCTTATTATCCTTATTTCGAACTGCCACTTGCAGTTCCTCTACATTCTGCTGAAGGTACCCCACTTCTGCTCGCAATTTCCCAATCTCGTCATCTTTATTTCGGACTGCCGCTTGGAGCTCCTCTACATTCTGCTGAAGCGTTTGCACCGCTTTGTTAGCTTGTGCTGCCTCCACTTCCTTTATCTTCAGGGCGGCCGCTTCTGCTTGCAATCTGCCAATCTCATCATCCTTATATCGGACTGACACTTGCAGCTCCTCTACATTCTGCTGAAGCGTTTGCACTGCTTTGTTAGCTTGTGCTGCCTCCACTTCCTTCATCTTCAGGGGCCCGCTTCTGCTCGCAGTCTGCCAATCTCGTCATCCTTATATCGAAATGACACTTGCAACTCCTTTACATTCTGCTGATGCTTTTGTGCTGCTTCGTTAGCTTGTGCTGCCTGTTAGAAGTATAATTATGTTTAAGTTAGAGATTAGGAGTTAGAGATAGGATTGGTTTAAACCATGAACGACTTGTCCCCTACTCCAAGTCTCTCTCACATATTGTACTCTATATATATCCCACACCTGGGTCAGATCAATACAACATACAACAACACAATATTCTAGTCATCCTACAATTCTCACATGATATTAGAGCGGTTAGTCTCACGACGCCGATCCTAGGTTCCTCTACCACTTCCGCAGCGCGCCGCCCCCGGGGAGATTAATCTTCTCTCCTCGGGGGCGCGGCACCCGATCAGTCAAAGATTTGATCGGTCTCGTAGTTTTAGATCCAATTTTCGAGTTCATCATCCTTAGATTGATTTCTTAGATTAGATCAACTTCAAATTTCGAAACTCAAGTAGATTGATTTTTCTTTAGCCACAAATAAATCCCACGGTGCTCAAAATCCGGTGAAATTGGTGCAGAAATCGCAGCAGGGGCATCGAGCACTCTCCATGGACTCTCTGGCGGCTACGTGCGGGATCAGCGGCCGCGCATATAGATCTCGCCTGAGACGCTGGTCGCCGGAGCCAGCAGCGCTTCGAGGATCTCCACCGCGTCCGACCTCGACGGATGACACATCACCGAGTTCAAATCATCAACTTCACGGGCAACACGACACCAGCATCTGACCTGCTCCCCGGGCGCCACGGACATCGACAGCAGCAGAGCTCTACGTGCCCGCCACCACGGCCTCGACGCCAAGCAACACACATCACGCCTCGCCGCTGGACCGATTCAAGGCATCCATGCGCAAGCCGCTTCTACGAAGAAGCTTCATACATGCGGCCGGCATCATGCAAGATCGATACTCCATATCAGGGAACAAACATCGGTCACGAGCCGTCCGAGCAAGCTTCATCGAGCACCCGAGGCCTCCACCGAGCGAACCAACGATCTGCACCGAGCCGGCAACCTGCGCTGAGTTCCGCACCACGCACACCGATGACCGAGCCGACGCAGCGAACCTGCATCAAGCCACCGATCTGCATCAAATATTCTTCGTCGAGCCGAATCACTGCACCGACCTGTACGACTACGCCGGGCTATGAGCCAACATACTTCTTCAGCACGGCTCGGCATCGACACTTCGTCGCCGCGGAGGGACGCCTTCCAGCGAAGCATCATCGTCGACATGCCACTGCAACGTCATCGTCGACACTCCATCGCCAAGGTCTTCATCAACGTAGTCTTCATCACCATCATCGTCAACACACTGCCGCCGCCTCGTCCACAAGATGGACACCTAGCATCCTCTGACAGACTTTTCTGCAAGACGCGACTTCGACGACGGCAATGACCGTGTCATGACGACGGCATCGACCGCGTCATCCACGACGTCACAACTGCATCGACACGGCGTCACTACAATGACGACCCTACACGGCCACACGGTTCTGGCAATACCGATGTGTGCTCGATGGGCTTCCTCCGGTCTTGGCAAAATCGGTGGACTCATCGCCGACGGCACCCTCTGACATCAGCAAGGTGCATCGTCCACGTCTGCAGCTCCGTCATAGCGCATTTTTTTTGCGCCTCCGGCTTTGTGCGGCTTCATCATCCACGACGACCACACCATCGACCACGACTACCTCTATCACGGCTACATCACCATGATCGGCTACCTCAACATTAATGGCTATGTCTACAACAACTCATCGGCAACAACTCCAGTCAACAGCGTCCGCCTCGTCACTTGCGTCCACGACACTCCCGCTGTGACTGCGGGAGGGAATAGAGGAGAAGGTAGGAAGGCACCAGAAGGGACGCAGTCACCGCCCTAGGTGCCGACCCATCAGAGATGCAGTTGATGATGGCGCAGCGGAGAAGACGACAAAAGCACAAGAGTTCAAATTCAGTCGTCATCGTCCGCTTCACTCCCGCTACGACTGAGGGGGAATGTTAGAAGTATAATTATGTTTAAGTTAGAGATTAGGAGTTAGAGATAGGATTGGTTTAAACCATGAATGACTTGTCCCCTACTCCAAGTCTCTCTCACATATTGTATTCTATATATATCCCACACCTGGGTCAGATCAATACAACATACAACAACACAATATTCTAGTCATCCTACAATTCTCACACTGCCTCCACTTCCTTTATCTTAAGGAGCCCTGCATTGTCCTTGTCCATTCTCATCAGTTGGTTCAAAAGAAAATCCTTCATTTCAAGTAATTTAGAAATTTCCTTATCCTTGTTTGAGCTCAGGGTCTCGTAAGCTTGCTTCAGTTTTCTGAGCTCCGCTCTTAAATCTCCTGTGATGGCCCCACGGTCCACATTCTCTTGAATAATATCTACAATATTTCCAGCTTCCTTTGATTGTATCTAGAATTATAAAGATACATGAGTTTGGATACAACACAATGATCAAGAAAATCAGTGACACACACAAGCTGGACACAAAGGATTTCACATATGGAACTAATGTTGAAAACAGCAAGTATATACAAGACACGGAGGGGGAGGGGGTGTGTGAATAAGGTTGCTTTGGCAACTGCAAACTAATCCACGGTTTATGAATGCAAAAACTAAAATGGTACCTACCAAATAAATCCAAGATCACCTACTATACACAAGGTGGACTCTTCTAGAGACTGAGACCAACAGGCGTATCATGATTTAGAATACCATCCCTTAAATTCCTCTTTGGCCAGCAAAGTGTCGACAATCTGTAAATTAGATAACTCACTGGCCAGAAACAAGTATGGTGCAATGTTAAGTGCTAAGCAGGCACATGAAGATTTTGGGGTGCTATAATCATAGGTTCGGTGCTGCTAGCTTCAGTAGTGCTAGTATATTCTCGTTAAACTCTAGATCAACTCGGTTCTAGAAAATATATCACTGAAAAATCGTTTACCGGTATAATAACCAAAAATATCAACCTGGTCAGCATTCTCTACTGATTGTGTATGGTAAGGCCGGTCACTCAACAAATACTGCAGAAAGAAAACATGGTCTAGTATGAGCCGGCCATATACTTCAAAAGGAAATGCTTACATTTGGTAAGGAGGCAATCTTGCGTTCAAGAGTCTCATGTTGCCCAACTTTGAACTTTTGGATGTCAATGTCCTTATCCAAAGATCGCATTTCATCTAGTTTACCCTTTAGAACCATTAACTTACTTATACAAGCAAAAGCTTCTGCTAGCAGTGTTCCAATCTCATCATCCTCCTTACAGGCTGCCACTTGCAGCCCTCTATCTTCTGTTGAAGCTTTTGCACGGCTTCAGTGGCTTCCTTATCCTTGTTCCAGCATATGGTCTCATAGGTTTGCTTTAACTTTCTTAGCTCTGATATTAAATCTCCAGAAGTGTGCTCATGATCTGCAGTGTTTTCATTAAGCTCTACACAAGCTCCATCTTCCTTCAGTTGTACCTAAACATTACAAAAAAAAGAAAAAGCAAGGACACAAAACAATGATTAAGAAAAACAGTGACATTTAGAAGCTGGACCGAATGCTTTTGGGATAACTAAGTACCAGCAGTTCTGAGTTTTCGGTGTCCAAGAGAGCTTCACAAGTTCTTGAATCCTCCAAATCACTCTCTAGCAGTTCTGCATTTGGACAGAGAAGGCAGCAACAGTGGCATCAGTAGCAACATTAGGTGCCTCGTTGTACAGGTTATCTTCATCGAAAAGATATAAAACGGAAATGATGTTCAGTTAATCTTAATAACCCTAGTTTCTTGTCCATCTGGCCGCGGCGAAGCCGAATGACCAACAAAACTGACATTTAGCAGGCACAGCATGGCAGCTCTTATAAATCAACACAAATAGTTCCGCTAAATTTAGGCCGAAATATCTATCCACGGACAGGAACGAAAGAGGGGCACAATGTTTTCTGACCGGCGAGCTTGGGATCATCAATCAGGCGCAGGGAAGCCCAGGAGAAAACCCTAATAACAGGGCACAGGAGCGGGCCGATGAATCAGACCTGGTTGCACGCCTCCAGCCGCGCGCGGTCGGCGGCGAGCGCCTCGACCCGGTCGTAGATGCGCTGCCACTCGGCCAGCCCGCCGACCCCCGCCCCCGCGCCACCGCCGCCGCAACTCATCGATTCGTATCGCGTGGGTGTTGATTCTCTCAATCTCGTGTGCTGCAATGCTATCTGAAGATGCTAGTTACCCTGAGCAGCTCATTACCATTGCAGGAAGGTGGTGGTGGACTAGTGGAGACCGGAAGAGGGCGGTAGAGGCCGCGAGACATTTGGGGGGAAGACTCTTCACTTTTATTCCTTTTTATTTTTGACATCTCGTTTTTACTTTTGCGCTCTGATACCTAAAAGTATGCTCCCTCCATTCATAAATACCATTAGGCTTTTTACAGATTTCAATATGAACTATTTCTATATACGAAGCAAAATGAGTGAATCTACACTCTAAAATATATCTATATGCATACATGCATAGTTCGTATTGAAATTTCTAAAAAAGCTTATATTTAAAAGTGATGGAGTAGAAAATACTGATTCAATATGCCTCTTCAAATTTTGGTACAGTCGTAATTTCTCTTATATTGGCCATTTGATTCGTAAGATTGACTCCTCTTATAAGAAAAACTACGAATTTAATCTTACTGCATTCCTTACGAAATTTAGTTCCCACTGAAAACTCTTGTAATTTTTTTTTCTATGGTGCATTCTAATAAACTTGTTTCCTGACTCACTTGAGTTTCAAATTTAAAACCATGCCACTTGTGAAATTGACACTAACATTCATAAGATAAAAAAAAAGGCATGCTCAAAGCTTGGATTTAAACAATTCAGCATTTCTCAGAGCAGTTTACGTCCCGACTCCGCAGAGCATGCATCCTCAGGCTAGCTTTCTCAGCAACACAAAACAAGACCCAACACCCATAATTGAAGAGCAATAGAACGAAAGTTTTCCTGGAAAAAAAATAAGGCCCAACACTCATATCTCAGTCCTACGAGACACGCGGGGCAAACCTCACAAGAGAGACTAAAAGCATCTATAGTCAAGCACCTCAAACCGTCCCCAAAGTCCGGGTGAACCGACCGGTCACTAATCGGTCAAAAAAAAAAAGACTCATCCAGGCGCCTCAAATCGGCCCCAAACGTCAGGCCGTCCGACACCCCTCATATCCATCCCAAATGTAGGGCGGATATGAGGCGGCCCGGGCATGTCCGGACGCTTCCGCCATGTCAGCCCGGCTCATCACCGATCCCACAAATACCCCCTTTGAAGAACCCTAGACTGCAGTCCGCTCAGTCCACTCCACTCTCTGTTCACTCCTCTTCCCAATCAGTCACCTCCTTTCCCAATCCGACCCATGA
The DNA here is from genome assembly GCA_021437245.1 of Aegilops speltoides. Taxonomy (NCBI): domain Eukaryota; kingdom Viridiplantae; phylum Streptophyta; class Magnoliopsida; order Poales; family Poaceae; genus Aegilops; species Aegilops speltoides. Next base: position 434,282,771 of record CM038141.1, on the reverse strand, counting down.
CAGATGATCGTATCAGCTCTAGCTCCTGTGGCTATGAGAGCGACGTCGATGCGGTCACTCTCCGCATCGCATTTGCGCCGCTCAAGACAAGATCAAGGCGGCAACAGTGGTGGCAGCTCGGAGAGCGACGCGCCATCCCCCTTCGCCCATCGTCGCAGTGCGGGCGATGTTGTCGGGCCCTCCCATCTGGCGTGCAGCATCGGTGGCAGCACCACCGCCTCCGTCCCAGTCTCGGTACCCTCCACCCCCCAACACCCCTCCCCCCCGGCCACATCTCAGCTACCTTCGGAAGGCGTCCATGGGCACCGTCGGGCCGGCGTCAGCTCGGTCGAGGACGCCCGAGTAGGAGGCACGGGCGGCAACGCATGAGGAAGGGGCTGATGGCGGGCGACGCGTTGGTGAGGCGTCGGGCAATCACGCGTGCACCGGTTGATCCCGAGGACACGCTCATCGCGTCTGTCCTCCACCGCTCCCTGAAAACGCGGAGTCAGGTGCGTGGCGGCTCGGGCGAAAGAACGCCAAAGCACTCCGGCTTGCCATCAAGGTGTCAGAGCGCGAGGCGGCGGCGCAGGTGACGACGAAGGCGAGAAGGCATGCCGAGGAGCAGGAGCACCTCCTTTGTAGTCTAGCTGGTGTGCAGATGGACCTGTCGGACGACGTTAACGACGGATCAAGCTCCGGCGACAACGACCCTCCGGCGGCCGACGCCTACATCGACGGCGAAAGCAGCACTGCTGATCGCAAGGGAACGGGGCGGCAAGGAAATAGTGATTTCCTCCACCCTTCCCCGTTTAATTTAGTGTTTTATCTTATGTGTTAGGTACTGTTCGATTGAGACTGCATATTCCGGTAGATTTGGTGGTAGTTGGTTGATCTATGTAGATTTTTTTTCATACGTGGCATGTGTTTGCATGAATATGAGGGACTAAATTTGAGATATATGGGTGTGGACGCACTAAAATGAAGAGTGTCAGCTAACCTCATATTTGTGTGACGCGGCTAGCGGAACAAGATGACCTGGGGAAGTGCTGATCATTCTGTATCGTTTGTGGCACGTCTACTTTATCTTTATTTTTGCTGAGAAAGAACACCATGGTTGTCCAAATATTTTACTCTTAATCGTGGCATAATAGACTCTGCATATGGAAGTTATCCATATGTGTAGAGGCAAACGTCTGATCCAGTGTTCTGAAGATACACCGAGCCAGACATGTAGAGGCCTGAACCTTCTATCACCAACTACGTACTTACATTTAGGTAAACGTTTGCAAACGGTGCGCCGGCCGAGCGTTCGGCCGGTCGCCACGCTCACGTCGCTACGCAGTCCTGGCCCACCATCCACAAAGCTAAGTCTATCCCCACCGTTCTCGTCTTATCCCCTCGCATATTCTGGAGACCACAATAGGCGTCTCGTCCTTCAACCCCCCTTGCTCAATTTCTCTCCCCTCTCTTCTTGTGCTCTCTCTTCAAGAATCCACACCAAATCCTCATGAAATTGAGTTCGTTTTTGTTGCCTTATCTCTTCCCGCGGTTTTTCCACCATAGATTCATGAAAGGGGGTGAGCTTGTTCGTAATTTTTGCTTTCCTGTCTCATGTCCTGCGCAATACGCCATGGATCCATGAGGTTGAGCTCAAGTACATGCTGCTCACACACGCTCGGCTCCTTGGAGCTGCGAGCAAGGGGCCCGACGACTGCGCTGCAAGCTCGCGCACCCCGCTACGTCACCATGGTGCGTGACGATGGCGACCGGTTCCTGCTCAGGCAACGATGCTGGAACCGGCGGACTAGGGAGCTGCAACCGGCACATGACGATGCTGGAACCAGTGTCCCCTGATGCTGGAACCGCACGCGTCCTGGACAGGTGACACTTTTTTGCTGGAACCAGCCTTTATTTTTGCTGGAACCGTCTTTTTTTTTTTTGCTACAATGGGCACTAGTCTTTTTTTTTGCTTGAGGCTATTTTGCTGGAACCAGCATTACTTTTTGCTGGAACTGGCTAATTCATTTGCTACAATTGGCTTATCGCTTTTTGCTGCTGAGATTTTTGCTGGAACCACCATCAAGTTTTGTTGGAACCGGCAAATCTATTTGCTTCAACCGAGTACCAGAGGTTTTTGTTGCATTCGATTTTTGCTGGAAATAGCATCAAGTTTTGCTGGAACCAGCTAATCTTTTTTGCTTCAACCGTGTATTGGAAGTTTTTTGTTGCTTTTTAGATTTGTTTTTGCTGGACATGGCGGTTGCGGTGCAAGTCAATGACGGCGGTGAGCCAGAGACGGAGACACCGGAGATGCTGCAACCATGGGTGACCACAAACTGGAACCCGTCTGCGTTCGAGTTGTAACCATGGCGAGCAGAGACAGCCGAGACAAGCGCAATGACGCGAGCGCCGGCGAACATGGGTGGGCGGGCGCGGTGGCACAGGTGACCAGCAAGCATGAGATGCCGAGGACAAGTGTGGGCGGCCGGCGAGCACGCAGATTCTGGCCGGCGAGTGCGTGGATTCTAGTCGCTACCTTTTTTTCAGCGTGGTTGACTTTTTAGAGACAGAGGAAAAGGTGTATTGTACGGTTAAAGAAGTCCGTATCGTACGCTCGTCAGCGGACCGGCCGAAATTTGGGCCGGCGCGCCGGCGCCTATCACTGCCCTTACATTTAACTCTTTACACCAGATGTTTTGTGTTTGCTTGGCTTGCAAAGCAACCGGACTAACTAGTAGCAAAGCAGCTGAACCTTTTCATGATGCTTAATTAACAAATCTAAACCTAACCTGCATTTTTCGACACTTGCGGTGGTGCAGAGAGCTATCTAGTGTTGGTTTTGATCTGACGGCTTAACAAGCCAGATTAGATCTATTAGTCTAATAGAAAAAAATAAAGGGATAACGATAAGTGAAGGGGTCCACGTACCAACGTACGTGAACCTCGATCAGAACTAACGCGCCCTGATCCCGGGCGCCCAAAAACCAACTCAGGTTTTGGGTCCCCTGTCGCCAGCGCCATATAAAAGGATATGGGAAAGAGCTGGCCACCTGCGCGATCACAATTCACGTAAGGTTACTCTCCTCCCGATATTCTCACCCCATCTGATCAGGGGGAGCGCTGCAGCGACGGGAAGACCTAAGCCAACCGCCGCTGCCGTCCCCGGCCAGTCCTGATGGCGTCCTGAAGGAATCAGGACGTCGAGGAGAACCTCTGCTTCGACTACATCACGCCTGCACCGAGCAGGCGATCATGTCCACTCCCGTGACATGTAAAGAAACCCTAAACCCTTCTCTGTTCATGTCAATTAGGTTCTAGTTGCAATCAATTCCTACTAATGGCATCCTATAGATGCATAATTATCCCAACAATGGTATCAGTCGCCAATCTTGATTGCAATTAATAGATCCCTTTATTGTTGATCAGTAGATCACTATCATGTTAAAATCAATGTCATGTTTAGGGTTCATGATCAAGATTGAAAGTTTTACCCCTGGTTAGCCCAAATATGCATGCTATTGTCTTGCTGCCCTCTGTACATCATCATGTTGTTTTCTAATTGCTACGTATTAAGTACTGCTATCTTTTGGTCAATCAATTTTTTAATTAATCTAAGTTAAGTCTAATGCTCACTTTCATGTTAAGTTGATTAAAATTCATCATGCTTAAGTACTGTTTCCATATGCATGAGCAATATATTAGGCAGAGGGATACACACAAGTCTACAGTAGCAACCCCTCATGATGAAGAACCCTAGAAAAAATCCCCAATTTCGGTAGAACCCTAGTTCTTTAATTAGGGCTGTTTCTAATCCAATATAAGCACTGATGAACACGAATTGGAGAAGAATGAGGCATAGGCTCACCTAATGCGCCGCGTAGCCGCCTTTCCCTTCGGGGCCCGCACTGCATCAAGTGGTGCGAGGGCGGAGACGCCGCGACGCCGTCGCCTCCCACCGGAGCGACGCGCGGAACGTTTACTAGCCGCCACTGCCGCCACTTGATCGGCGAGCTCGTCGCCGTCGCCCCACATGTCGCGGTGGCGGCATCCCTCCTCCCCGATGCGCCATGAGCACGGGCGCGGGGCCACGTTAAGCGACGGGGAGCGCGGATTCACCCCACTGCGCTCCTCCGGCGAAGCGCAGCGCGCGCCATAGCCGGCGCACCTCGGGCTGCCGTCGAACCCCGTCACGCCTGCGGCCGCCGTCAAACGCCAGTGAGTGGGAATCGGGAGGAGGGGAAGAAATGGATAGGGTTTGACCCAACCGCTGGTTTTGCTCGGTTTCGGGGCGATCCGAGCCGTCGGCTCGATCCGACGACTCAGAGCACGCGCGGCTCCCTGCCGGGCCGGCGGGCGCTAATGGGCCAATTCCGGCTGTGGGCTGCGGCCCAGGTTATGTCAGTCCAGTGAGAAAAAGAAAAAAAACATCTTATGGGCTGGGCCGTTTTACGTGTAGCTGTGGGGATTTCGGGCATATATCTTTCGGCCGCGTTTTTTTAGTGCATTTCAAGTCAACACATTATGTTTTTTTGCACTGTTTTTTTAGCCAAAAAAATATCTGGGATAATAATGAATTAAAACATGCTATTACTCTGGGTAAAATTGAACCAATGAGATATTTTATACAGAATTTATTATGTGTTTACATGATGATTTTTTATTTTTTTAGACATAAAAAATGATATTTTTCTTATGTGGATGTCTAAATTGAGAATGAAATGACTCTTATTTTAATTCGGACCAACGTTGTTTTATCATTATGAGTCATCACTTATGATATTTTAATTCCATGTTTTTTCTGCCCAACGGTGTTTTGACATGGAGTTAAAATAAAATACATGGCATGTCTATTTTATTTTGCCAATGTAAAATTTCATATTCATGTCAATTACTCATAAAACTCTTTCATGTCCATTACAGCTTCCGCATCGTTTACTGTCGAACCGTTGACAGGTAGGAACTTCCCTCGTTGGAAGAACTCGATGGAATTATGCCTAGCCGTCCATCAGTTTGATTATGCTTTACGGGAGGATAAACCCGTGGCTCCAACTGCTGGTGTCACGGGGTATGCTGAACTAAAGAAAACTTATGATTCCAAGATGGAAATATGGGAAAAGTCAAATCACATTGCTATGCTTGTGATGAGATCATCCATCTCACCTAACATAATTGGGGCACTACCCAAGAAAGATACTCCTAAGGAATTCATGGCAGCCCTGGAGGAGCAATTCAATGGCTCCGACAAGGTTTATGCACATGAACTTTTTCACAAGCTCCTTGGGAAGTATAATAATGATGGTGATGTCAGGGCTCACATTTTAAAGATGGTGAATGCTTGTAACAAATTGAAGGCATTACAATGTGAGCTCAATGAAAATCTCCTTGTCATCATGATCTTGAACTCCCTCCCTGAAGAGTTTGATCAATTTAAGATTAACTATAACTCTCTTAAAGAGAAATGGACAACCGCGGAGATATCTCCAAGAGTTGTTGAGGAAGAAGAGAGGATTAAGAGGCAAGGAAAGGACCAAGCCTTTTTGGTTGGCTCCTCCAAGAGAAAACATGATGGAGCAAGCTCTTCTAAGCAACAGCCACAAAAGAAGTTCTTTAAGAAACATTCATCAAACTCATATAAAGCAAAGGAGAAGGTGGACGATAAGCCTAAAGAAAACAAGTGCAACTTTTGCAAGCATGAGGGTCATTATCAGAAAGACTGTCCAGAATTTCTCAAATGGTTGATGAAGAAAGGTACTGACGAAATTACTTTCGTCGATGAAATGTTATATGTTGATTACTCTAGTACCTCTTGGTGGATAGATTCAGGTGCAACTTCTCATGTTGCCAATTCTATGCAGGACTCAAATATAATCCAAACCATGGCAAGGGGGGCAAGAAGACTTAAGGTGGCAAATGGAGTCGAAGTTGATGTTGAAGCCATAGGGTCAATCACCTTAGAACTCCACACTGGCTTCCGTCTTCATTTAAATAATGTTCTTTATGTCCCTACCTTAAGTTGGAATTTGATTTCTGTCTCTTGCCTAGATGATAACATGTTTGAGAGCAAGTTTGGGAACAAACAATTTGTTTTGAATTATTGTAATAAGAACGTAGGCCTCGGCGTCAGACGAGGCCAATTATATATGTTATCATTGAAAGATTCTATCCTGCATGTGAGTGATGTATGTCATATTGAGAAGAAATGGAAGGGTACGAGTACCTCTTCGAAATTGTGGCACCGTCGTTTAGGGCACATTTCGAGGGGGGAATTGAAAGACTTATTAAAAATGACGTACTCCTTATGAGGGAGTCCTGGACTAGGGGGTGTCCGGATAGCCGGACTATCATCATCGGCCGGACTCCAAGACTATGAAGATACAAGATTGAAGACTTCGTCCCGTGTCCGGATGGGACTTTCCTTGGCGTGGAAGGCAAGCTTGGCAACACGGATATGTAGATCTCCTACCATTGTAACCGACTCTGTGTAACCCTAGCCCTCTCCGGTGTCTATATAAACCGGAGGGTTTTAGTCCATAGGACGAACAACCATTACAACAATCATACCATAGGCTAGCTTCTAGGGTTTAGCCTCCTTGATCTCGTGGTAGATCCACTCTTGTACTACCCATATTATCAATATCAATCAAGCAGGAGTAGGGTTTTACCTCCATCGAGAGGGCCCGAACCTGGGTAAAAACATCGTGTCCCTTGTCTCCTGTTACCATCCTCCTAGACGCACAGCTCGGGACCCCCTACACGAGATCCGCCCATTTTAACACCGACATTGGTGCTTTCATTGAGAGTTCCTCTGTGTCGTCACCGATAGGCTTGATGGCTCCTTCGATCATCAACAACGACGCAGTCCAGGGTGAGACTTTTCTCCCCAGACAGATCTTCGTGTTCGGCGGCTTTGCACTATGGGCCAATTCGCTTGGCCATCTGGAGCAGATCGAAAGCTACGCCCCTGGCCATCAGGTCAGATTTGGAAGCCTAAACTTCACGGCTGATATCCGCGGAGACTTGATCTTCGAAGGTTTCGAGCCACAGCCGAGCGCGCTGCACTGTCAAGATGGGCATGATTTAGCTCTGCTGCCGGACAGTGCCCTGGAGGCCGCACAAGAGTCCGCTCCGACCCTTAATTCAGAGCCGACCGCGCAGATCGAGGATGGGTGGCTAGACACCGCCTCGGGGGCTGCAACCTCTACAATGATGGAGCCGAATACTGACCTTGTCCCTTCTAAAGCCCGTGACTCCGAGGTGCGGGACTCCTCGCCGGACTCCGAACCTCTAGCGCCCCTGCCAATCGAATCCGATTGGGCGCCGATCATGGAGTTCACCGCTGCGGACATCTTTCAGCACTCACCCTTTGGCGACATCCTGAATTCGCTAAAAGTATCTCTTGTTATCAGGAGAGCACTGGTCGAACTGCGTTCAGGACGGTTGGGATGCGGACGACAAAGAAATTCAAAACCCACCCACCACCCACTTTGTAGCCACTGTCAACGATCTAACCAACATGCTAGACTACAACTCCGAAGACATCGACAGTATGGACGACGATGCCGGAGACGACCAGGAACCAACGCCTACAGGGCCCTGGAAGACCACCTCGTCATACGACATATATATGGTGGACATCCCAAAGGATGGGAATGGCGAAGAAGCAGCGGAGGCAGATTCCTCAAAGAAACAGCCCAAGCGCCGGCGTCAGCGGCGCCGCTCTAAATCCCGCCACAGCAAGAATGGAGATTCCGGCACCGGGTATAATAACACCCCAGAGAGTGCCGAAGATAACCCCCTCCAACAAGATTCAGCGCAGCAGGACGGAGAAGCCAGCCCTCACGAGAGAGCGGCAGACGAAGAGGTAGAGGATGATAATTACATGCCTCCCTCCGGAGACGAGGCAAGCCTCAACGACGACGAATTCGTCGTGCCCGAGGATCCCGTCGAACAAGAGCGTTTTAAATGCAGGCTTATGGCCACGGCAAATAGCCTAAAGAAAAAGCAGCAACAGCTCCGAGCTGATCAAGATCTGCTAGCCGACAGATGGACTGAAGTCCTAGCGGCCGAACAGTATGAACTCGAACGCCCCTCCAAAAGCTACCCAAAATGCAAGTTGCTCCCCCGATTAGAGGAGGACCGACCACCTCGTGGCCGCGACAGAGAGGCCTCTCGGCCCTCCATCAAGACCGTACCCCGGCATCGCTCGAAAAGTACGAAGCCATGGGGGAATGAGCCGGACTTGCGAGACATATTGGAGGACAAGGCAAGACAATCAAGATCGATCTACGGATCACATGGGCACCCCACGATGCGCTACGACTACCGTCGCGCCGGATACAGCAACTCCGGTCGGGCCGAACACAGTAGACAAAGCTCGCTTGAGCTACGTCGTGATATTGCCCAATATAGAGGCGCCGCACACCCACTATGCTTCACAGAGGAAGTAATGGATCATCAAATCTCTGAAGGGTTTAAACCCGTGAACATTGAATCCTACGATGGCACAACAGACCCCGCAGTTTGGATCGAAGACTATCTTCTTCATATCCATATGGCCCGCGGTGACGATGTCCACGCCATCAAATATCTCCCACTCAAGCTTAAAGGACCAGCTCGGCATTGGCTTAACAGCTTGCCAGTAGAGTCAATTGGGTGTTAGGAGGACCTAGAAGCCGCATTCCTTGACAACTTCCAGGGCACATATGTGTGACCACCAGACGCCGATGACCTAAGCCACATAATTCAGCAGCCAGACGAATCGGCCAGACAATTCTGGACACGGTTCTTAACAAAGAAAAATCAAATCATCGACTGTCCGGATGCAGAGGCCCTTGCAGCCTTCAAACATAACATCCGCGATGAGTGGCTGGCCCGGCACCTAGGACAGGAAAAGCCGAAATCCATGGCAGCCCTCACATCACTCATGACCCGCTTCTGCGCGGGAGAGGATAGCTGGCTAGCCCGCAGTAACAACCTCAGCAAAAATTCTGGCAGTCCGGGCAACAAGGACCACAAGGGCAGGCCGCGTCGCAACAAAAACAAACGCCGCATTAACGGCGATAACACTGAGGATACGGCAGTCAACGCTGGATTCAGAGGCTCCAAACCGGTCGGCGGAAAAAGCCATTCAAAAGAACTACTTGGTCCGTCCAATTTGGACCGAATACTCGACCGCTCTTGCGAGATACATGGCACCCCCGAAAAGCCAGCTAATCACACCAACAGGGATTGTTGGGTGTTTAAGCAGGCAGGCAAATTAATTGCCGAAAACAACGACAAGGGGCTGCATAGCGACGACGAGGAAGAGACCCGGCCGCCAAACAGTAGAGGACAGAAGGGTTTCCCCCCACAAGTGCGGACGGTAAACATGATATACGCAACCCACATACCCAAGAGGGAGCGGAAGCGTGCACTTAGGGATGTATATGCGATGTCGCCCCGAAGTTCAATCCATGGTCCTCTTGCCCGATCACTTTCGATCGAAGGGACCACCCCACCAGTATCCGCCATCGCGGATTCGCCGCATTGGTTTTAGACCCAATCGTCGATGGATTTCACCTCACCGGAGTCCTGATGGACGGCGGCAGCAGCCTGAACCTGCTTTCTCGGGATCTGATGTGCAAGATGGGCATAGACCCTCAAGGATTAAACCTACAAAGACGACCTTCAAAGGCGTCATACCAGGTGTAGAGGCCAATTATGCGAGGCTCGATCACACTGAAGTGGTCTTGGATCCCGGATAACCAAGCAAGGAGTTAATCTTGACATAGTCCCGTTCGCGATGGCTATCACGCTCTGCTTTCGGACGGACGCGTTTACAAAGTTCAACACGGTGCCGCATTACGAATACCTCAAGCTCAAGATGCGAGGCCCTCGAGGAGTCATCACGGTCAGCGGAAACATCAGCGCTCCCTCCGAGCGGAGGAACACACACGGCTCTCGCGGCGAAGTCGAGCAGCCTCTTAAGGCAATTTTGAGTCCGGCCGTTAGCGGCCGGACACGCCAAACGCGCGCCGGAGTAACATACAACAAGACCACAGCACGTTCGAGCAGCGTAGCAATGTGGCTAACCCCAGCCCTTGCATAATTGCAAGACCAGTCCTTCGCGTACATCATTACGCTCTGGAGATACCATGGGCATAGGGGGAGGGGCACGACCACGACAGGCCCAGAGTGCGGCTCAACCACACCAGGGGCTCCCAAGTGTGTCACTCTTTTCTTTTTTTCTTCCTTTTTTTTACCCACAGGACTCCGTTCACCAGAGGCCTTGTCCAGCAGTAGACCTGCCGAACTCACGATGCAACAGCCAGGGAAGGAGAAAGGCTACGGCAAACATTCAGGTGGTCTCCATTACGAGCATTAAACCTGTTTAATACACCATTCCGCAGCCTACCCCTGGAGGGGGACATGTTTAATAATCCAATCCCTTGCTTACCGCACTATTTGTATCGCTCTGCATCCATGGCAGTATTTCTGAATAAACAATGCATCGCTTTTCGCTTATAATTGCATTTCTTCCTTATATATATGTTCATTTATGACATCTTGCATCCGTACACTTTGGTACGGCCGAATACCTGAGGGCTTAAGTTCCCGATTTATGGTGTGATAAGTCCGAACACTTTCACAAGTGCGGCACCCGAACTTATAGCATTATATGCATCGGCTCGAATCATGTCTTGGGTCAATAGTTGGGTTTGCGGCTCCCATATTTTGGTACCTTACGTTCCGCTTTATCGGCTAAGGTAGCACTGGAGAACCACTGCGATTGCGCCCGGTTGAGCTGGGCGGCGCCTCGGTGGAGAAAGCTAAAACTGACCGTCATGATAAGGTGAGAGCTGGTCGCTGTTCGAGAGGTTTTTTCGAGTCCCTAAAGGCTTATGCCGCTTAGAGCGAGGAACCGACTCTGTCCGGCCCATGCGTGGATAGCGCCCCGAACTCGATCTTCCGAATACTAGGGGCTTCGCCGAAATTTAAAATTATAGAATTCTATGGCTAAGTGAGAGTGTTCAAGCATTATAAGTCCGGTTGCCTTGTTAAGTCGTGTTGGCGCCTCCCTAGATGGACACAAAATGGGAACAAGTGCGCTCAAGTTTATCCCGAACACCCCAGCACTTTCGTGGCATGGGGGCTGAAGCCGACGACTTGCCATCTCTCGATTTGATAAGCGGCCGCCTGAAGGTAATATTTTAAATTAATAAGCGTTGCTTAGCGCATATGAACAAAGTTTTCAGCGCACAGGATAACACATTGCGAGTCTACTCAAATATTACATCTTTGGAGTACTCATCCGCAATCTTGCGGGCACCCTTTAGGACACTCTTATAATACATTTCGGGCGTGCGATACTCCTTGCCCTCCGGCGGCGCGTCCGTCAGAAGCTTCTCAGCGTCCATCCTGCCCCAGTGCACTTTTGCACGGGCAAGGGCCCGACGGTCACCTTCAATGCAGGCGGAGTGCTTGACGACTTCCACCCAGGGACACGCATCCACCAGCCGCCGCGCTGTGCCAAAGTAGCTCCTGGGCATGGCCTCCTTGGGCCACAAACGAACTATGAGGCCCTTCATGGCCTGTTCGGCTACCTTGTGGAGCTCGACCAGCTGCTTCAGCTGGTCGCTAAGGGGCACCGGATGTCCGGCCTCAGCATACTGAGACCAGAAGACCTTCTCCGTCGATCTCCCCTCCTTGGTCCGGTAGAATGCGTCAGCATCAGACACGCTGCGAGGCAGATCTGCAAACGCTCCTGGAGAGCTCCGAATTCGGGTAAGTAATAGGTAATTCACATTCGCATGCTTGCTTTGCATGAAAAATGCCTTACCCGCCGCTATTTTCTTCACTGCCTCGACTTCCTGAAGGGCCTTATGGGCTTCGGCCTTAGCGGCTTTGGCACTCTCAAGAGCCGAGGCAAGCTCGGACTCTTGAGTCTTCGAGTCGCGCTCCAAACTCTCATGCTTTTCCACGAGAGCCTGGAGCTCTTGCTGTACCTCTGCCACCCGCGCCTCCTGCTTCTCTCGCTCCGCTCGTTCCGCGGCTGCATTACGTTCGGCCGCGGACACGGCCTCCTTCAGGGTCGCCACCTCGTTTGTGGCCCCTGGAGTACCCACGTTATCTTTGTTATTTCTCTTGCAACCAAAATCCTTTTCTGTAAGGTACAAATTTAATACGGTGTTACTCACCTTCATTGTCCTCGAGCTGCTTCTTGGCACGGCCGAGCTCGCTCTTGGACGGCTCGAGGTTCTGCTTCCAAGCATCGACCTCCGCAGTCAGTGCGGCAGAGGTTAGCAGCGCAGCCTGCAATCCCATATTGACATATTTTTTAGAACTCCTGCGTATATCTTTATAAGATCCTCAGTCCGGTTTTTCTTCCCGAACACCGAACCGAGCATCAGGGGCTACTATCTATGCGGTATTATATTACATGTCTTAAAACTCTTACCTCAAAGCCTGTTAGAAGGCTGCTGCAGGCTTCGGTCAGCCCGCTCTTGGCGAGCTGAACCTTCTGAATCACCGCACTCATGATAGTGCGGTGTTCTTCCTCGATGAAAGCGCCATTGAGCGCCTCCAACAAGTTATCCGGCGCCTCCGGTTGGACAGAGGCCGCCGGTGTCACGGTCTTGCCCTTCTTACGAAGGGCCGCCGGCGGACTCGGGAACCACTTGCTGGTTCGGTCACGAATCGGTCTGAAGTCCGGAGGTTGCCTTGTGGCACCTCCGGAGCCTCCCCCTCCTGGTGGGTCCCCTCCTGGGATCCCACCTCGGCGTCATCAGCGTCACGAGGGGTGGAGGCGGTCGGAAGGGAATCCATATCCGACGGAGCCAAGGACCCGCTCGACGAAGCGGGAAGATCGTCCTCGGCCGGACTACAGGTTGTATGTGGCATTAGAAGGACACCACGTGGCAAAAGAGAAATTATAAATCATCCAGAATTGGACACTTACGATCTTGCGAGGGCTTGTCCCTTGAGGCCACCTAAATCGCCGTCGCCGGCGTTGGCGGAGTAGTCCAGAGGAAGGGTCCGTCGTTTCTTGGACCCTTCGGCCGCCCTCGTTGGGGAGGCCTTCCTCTTCTTCTCTCCCCCCGTTGGGGAAGATGCCTCTTTCTCCTCCTCGGTGGAGGAGTCCGCCTTGGAGTCATCGGATGATGAGTCCGATACCACCTGGCGCGGGGAACTCCTTCGGGTTCCCGTGGCCTTCTTCTTGGCCTTCTTCTCCGGCACCACATAAAGTGTCGGGACCAGCAGCCCCGTCAAACGGGTGTCCGCTGGAGTCTTCGAAGGGGCCGGACGTTAACCTGTCCGGACGTCTTCTGCCAGTCCTGTTAAAGGCATTGGGAGTTTTAGATCCCACATAGAGTCAAACTATGAAAGAAATGAGTGTCCCATAAAGGATAACATAGCTTACCTCGTCGGCCGGGCGCTGCGTGCTGAATCCGCGATCTTAAGTTGCGGATGCGGGGGCTTCTCCGCCCTTGAATAGCACCCTCCAGGCAGCTTCGTACTTCGTGTCGAAGAGCCCGGTCAAAGTCCGGTGCTGTGCCGGATCAAACTCCCACAAATTAAAGGCCCGTTGCTGGCAGGGGAGAATCCGGCGGACGAGCATGACCTGGATCACGTTGACAAGTTTAAGCTTCTTGTTCACGAGTGCAGAGACAGGGGCTGGAGTCCAGTCGGCTCCTCCGAACTACCCTATAGCAAGCCCTTCTCTTTCCAGGAGGTGAGCTGCATGGGGGTACCAGATCTGAACTCGGGGGCCACTGCCCATTTAGGGTCACGCGGCTCGGTGATGTAGAACCACCCCGATTGCCACCCTTTGATGGACTCCACAAAGGCACCCTCGAGCCAAATGACATTGGGCATTTTTCCCACCATGGCGCCTCCGCACTCTGCTTGTACGACCTTCACCACCTTCGGCTTGACATTGAAGGTCTTTAGCCACAAGCCGAAGTGGGGCTGGATGCAGAGGAAGGCCTCGCACACGACTATAAATGCCGAGATGTTGAGGATGAAGTTTGGCGCCACATCGTGGAAGTCCATGCCTTAGTAATACATGAGCCCCCGGACGAAGGGGTGAAGTGGGAAGCCCAGTCCGCGGAGGAAGTGGGAAAGAAATACGACCCTCTCATGGGGCCTGGGGGTGGGGATGAGCTGCCCCTCATCGGGCAGCCGGTGCGCGATGTCGCTGGACAGCTATCCGGCGCCGCGCAGCTTCTCGATGTGCCCCTCCGTGACGGAGGAGGCCATCCACTTGCCTCCCGCTCCGTACATGGCTGGGGAAGGTTGAGGCGAGATGTGCGGACTTGGGCGCTGGAGCTCGAGTGCACGGAGATGGATAAGCAAAGGAGGAAGAAGGCGTAGGTAAAAAAGGTGGATCCTTATCCCCTTATATATGGACGGACGAAGACTATGCGTCCCCCCGGCCTGGTAAAACTCGCTTATCTCCCAAGCACCGCAATCAATGGCGCGGTTGGGTTACCCACGTCCGTATTGATGGGAATCCCGGAATAAGGGGAACACGATCTCTGCTTCGACAAGACGTGCCAAGGAAACCGTTTCGCTAAACGCGCTGAAGTGGTATAATAAAAATGATTCAAGTAAAGGCTTGGTAGTGGTGTGACGTCACGCCACAAAATACGTCAGCAGATTGAACTTGTGTACATATTATTCTCTCTACGGTGGTATGTGGAATTTATTTTGCAGAGCCGGACACTATCTTGGTGTTCACAATCTTCTATGAATTATTCGGAGGAGGAACCCGCCTTGCAATGCCGAAGACAATATCGCGCGGACTCATCGTCATTGAAGCCTGGTTCGAGGGCTCTTGAGGAGTCTGGACTAGGGGTGTCCGGATAGCGGGACTATCATCATCGGCGGACTCCAAGACTATGAAGATACAAGATTGAAGACTTCGTCCGTGTCCGGATGGGACTTTCCTTGGCGTGGAAGGCAAGCTTGCAATCTGGATATGTAGATCTCCTACCATTGTACCGACTCTGTGTAACCCTAGCCCTTTCCGGTGTCTATATAAACCGGAGGGTTTTAGTCCATAGGACGAACAACCATTACAACAATCATACCATAGGCTAGCTTCTAGGGTTTAGCCTCCTTGATCTCGTGGTAGATCCACTCTTGTACTACCCATATCATCAATATCAATCAAGTAGGAGTAGGGTTTTACCTCCATCGAGAGGGCCCGAACCTGGGTAAAAACATCGTGTCCCTTGTCTCCTGTTACCATCCGCCTAGACGCACAGTTCGGGACCCCCTACCCGAGATCCGCTGGTTTTGACACCGACACCTTCCATTAGACTTCTCTGATGCAGACAAATGCATTGACTGTATAAAAGGTAAATACGCAAAAACGATTAAGAAAGGAGCGCTAAGAGCCACCTTGAACTCATACACACTGACATATGTGGACCCCTTAATGTTAAGTCTATGGATGGTTTTGATTCGTTCATTACCTTCACAGATGACTTCTCTCGATACGGATACATTTATCCTATACGTGATCGATCAGAAGCTTTGGACAAATTCAAAGTGTTCAAAGCCGAAGTTGAGAACCAATTAAACGCTAAAATAAAAGTTGTACGATCAGATCGCGGGGAGAGTATTATGGTAGGCATGCTCCTTATGGGCAAATTCGGGACCTTTTGCCAAGTTTCTCTCGAGAATGGAATTGTTGCCCGATATTCAATGCCCGTGAACCTCAACAAAATGGCGTGGCTAAATGCGAAACCGCACACTTATGGACATGGTGTGAAGCATGCTCGATCATGCAAGTTTACCAACACCCTATGGATGGAGGCATTAAAGACAGCCGCACATGTGCTAAATCTCGCTCCCACTAAAGCAGCACCGAACACACCTTACGAGATGTGGGCGGGAAAGAAACCGAGCTTGAATTATTTACGTGTATGGGGTTGTCCCGCAGAGGCTAGAATTTTCAATCCACAACTTAAGAAATTAGATCCAAAGACAGTTAGTTGTTTCTTCATTGGATACCCTCATAGGGAAAGGGATATAGTTTCTATTGTCCAAGTCACACCACCAAGTATGTGGAGACTCGACAAGCAGTATTTTTTGACGATAACGAAGCCACCGAAATAAGGGAGATCAATCTTGAGGAGAAACGGGTGTGTGTTCCATCCCCGACCATCCAAGAGATTGTTTTGCCACTACAAACTATGGTGACGTCTCATCCCCAATCTAGTACTTCAGGTCCTGAGGCTGATGGTGATCCTGAAACTAATGTAAATCCAGAAGGTGAAGAGGATCACCAGTCGGGTAATGAAGATGACCCTCAAAACAATGATGCTCCTCCACCACCTCCTCCTGTGGGCAGGCCACGTCGTGAGAGAAAGAAGGCCATATCAGATGATTATGTCACATACTTGCTTGAGGATATGAATGATCTAGGAAAGGTGGAGGATCCAACCTCTTATAAGGAAACCATTAAAAGTGAAAATTCGTCCAAGTGGTTGGTTGCCATGGAAGACGAGTTGAAGTCTATGGGCTCAAACGACGTTTGGGACTTAGTAGAAGTTCCCGATGGAGCTAAGAAAGTAGGTTGCAAGTGGGTCTACAAAACCAAGTATGATTCCAAAGGAAATGTTGAACGGTTCAAGGCAAGGCTAGTGGCAAAAGGGTATACAGAGAGAAGGCATTGATTATAAGCAAACCTTCTCTCCTGTGTCAACCAAGGATTCTTTTAGAATCATAATGGCATTAGTAGCTCATTACGACCTAGAACTACTCCAAATGGATGTTAAAACGGCATTTCTAAATGGTGACTTAAAAGAAAACGTTTACATGGCTCAGCCAGAAGGCTTTGTTGTGGAAGGGAAGGAACATTTAGCATGTCGTATAAAGAAATCAATTTATGGCTTGAAGCAAGCTTCAAGAGAGTGGTACCTCAAGTTTGATAAAATTATCAAAACTTTTGGTTTCACCAAAAATGTTGTGGACAACTGCATATACGTTAAGTTTAAAGGTAGTAGGTTCACATTTTTAGTCCTATACGTTGATAACATATTATTGGCATGTAGCGATAAGGATATGCTGCATGAGACCAAGAATTTTCTGTCATCCAGTTTTGATATGAAAGATCTTGGTGAAGCCTCGTATGTCCTCGGCATCGAGATTCATCGAGATAGGTCTAGAGGAACGTTAGGACTATCTCAAAAGGCATACTTTGAGAGAGTACTGAAAAAATTCAATATGCATAAGTGCTCACACTCACCTGCTCCTATAGTTAAGGGCGATAAGTTTGGGACGTTTCAATGTCCGAGGAACCAATGTGAAACTAATCAAATGAAGTCGGTTCCTTATGCTTCAGCTGTTGGAAGCATCATGTATGCTCAAGTGTGTACACGCCTAGACTTATGTTTTGTAACCGGGGTGCTTGGCAGATACCAATCAAATCCGGGACCGGACCACTGGAAGGCCGCAAAGAAAGTCTTGTGTTATATGCAAGGAAGTAAGGATTTCATGCTTACATATAAAAGAACTGATAACCTAGAAATTGTTGGTTATTCAGACTCTGATTTTGCCGGGTGTGTGGATAGTATGAGATCCACGTCAGGTTATATATTCACACTCGCGGGAGGAGCTATATCGTGGAAAAGCTCCAAACAAACGTTGACTGCTGGATCTACGATGAAAGCAGAATTTGTAGCATGTTATGAGGCCACCGGGCAGGCTGTATGGCTAAAGAATTTTATTCCCGGACTTAAAGTGGTTGACATCATATCTAAACCAATTTTATTGTACTGCGATAATGAACCAGCAGTTTTCTATACGAGTAACAAAAGGTCAAGGAATGCTGCCAGACACATTGACATAAAGTATCGTGTTGTGAAAGATAGAATCCAGGATCAAACAGTTGATGTTAAACATATAAGAACGAAGCATATGCTTGCGGATCCGCTAACAAAAGGCTTACCACCCAGTATTTTTTGTGAGCATGTTGCCGGCATGGGACTACTGGAAGCCTGATGATTCTGGAATAAGAGGACCATTAAAATAAACCACTCCCCAATTAGCAAAATGCTTTCCATTTCAAAATAGGCGGGTGTGCTATAAGTGTTGAGGTTCTATGGCGTTTCAAGCTGTTGTAACACCTCACTTTGGTACACCATTCCTATGTAGAATGGGCGAATGAAGTTAAGCCTAACGATCCAGGGGGAGGATGTTGGTTTTGATCTGACGGCTTAACAAGCCAGAATAGATCTATTAGTCTAACAGAAAAAATGAAGGGATAACGATAAGTGAAGGGGTCCATGTACCAACGTACGTGAACCTTGATCAGAACTAACGCGCTCTGATCGGGGGCGCCCAAAAACCAACTCAGGTTTTGGGTCCGCTGTCGCCAGCGCCATATAAAAGGATACGGGAGAGAGCTGGCCACCTGCACGATCACAATTCACGTAAGGTTACTCTCCTCCCGATATTCTCACCCCATCCGATCAGGGGGAGCGCTGCAGCGATGGGAAGACCTAAGCCAGCCGCCGCTGCCGTCCCCGGCCAGTCCCGGTGGCGTCCTGAAGGAATTAGGACGTAGAGGAGAACCTCTGCTTCGACTACATCACACCTGCACCGAGCAGGCGATCATGTCCACTCCCGTGACATGCAAAGAAACCCTAAACCCTTCTCTGTTCATGTCAATTAGGTGGGTCAAAAGGACACTCAATTAGTAAGTGTGGCGCGGTCTCGAGGCTTCGTTCACAAAGCGGGCAGAAGTAGTTGTTCTCCCAGCCGCGGCGAAGCAGGACATCAGCCGTCAAAATCTTGCCCAACATGGCTGTCCATAAGAAGAAACGACACTTTCCGGGTGCCCATGCCTTCCATATCAGGTTGTATCCCTTCATTTGAATCGCCCCCTCAAACTGCAGCAAATAGGCGGATGAGTACTCGTGTGACGACGTCAACCGCCAAGCAATGGTGTCCGGCTGTCCTTCCCGCAGCACCACGTCATCGAGCAGAATGGCCAAGCGAGAGAGTTCAGATAGCATTTTGTCAGTAAGGCCGATGGCGAGATCCAACAGCCAAGTGTCCTCTCGCATAGCCTCCTGAACGGTGCGGTTTTTCCGAGTGGAGATTCTGAAGAGTGACGGCGCAATGATTTTGGGGCACTGTCCGCATAGCCATCTATCGTGCCAAAAGTTTGTTTTCCTACCATCTCCGAGTGATATCTCAGTTGCCATAGCAAACAACATCTGATCTCTGTCATCACATGGCAGTGGCAATCGCGACCAAGGTCTGGGTGCATCTTGCCAGGCCAACCATATCCACCGAAGGCGTAAAGCGGCGCTAAATTTTGCAAGGTTCAGCACACCAAGACCACCTAGGTGTTTTGGCCGGAAAATCTGATTCCCGCTCACTCTGCATTTGCCACCAGTGCAAGTGTCGTCACCACTCTAGAGCCACGGACGACACAGTTGGACTAGCCGTTTCAGTGCCCAAACCGGGAGTTTGTGCACCGTCATCATATAGATTGCCAACACTGTGAGGCCCGACTTAAGAAGCACAAGGCGACCACTTTTCGCCATTAGACCACCCTTCCATGTGGCGGTCTTGCTGCCAAATTTGGCCAGTGGAGGATCAAGATCAACCTTGGTGAGGTTTTTGAGGGATAGAGGCATTCCAAGATAAGTGATTGGGAAATTCTTGCGAGTGATGCCGAGAGGTGCCAGAATGTCGTCAAGGTTGAGTGAGCCACATCGTATGGCAAGGGCCGAGCTCTTGGTTGCATTGACATGAAGGCCTGTGGCTTGAGAAAAACATGTTAGTATCAGCTTAATCATTGTGGCATCGCTCTTCTTTGGGTTCATGAACAAAGCCACATCATCGGCATAGAATGAGCATCGCATTAGTGGTGTCCGCCCAGGAAGCTTTGAGAGGACGCCGCTAGTAGTGGCCAGATTCATCATTCTTTGCAACGGGTCCATGGCGAGAATGAAAAGGAAAGGAGATATCGGATCCCCTCGTCTAAGCCCTTGCCGGTGTTGAATTGCCTCCGAGTGTTGACTGTTTATGATCACCCAGGAGGTTGCAGTCCTGAGTAACATGGCAATCCATTCACGCCAGCGCGTGCCAAAGCCTCTTGCCTCCATCATCTCCATCAAGTAAGGCCATGAGAGTGAATCGAAGGCCTTGGCAATGTCCAATTTTAGTAGTATTGATGGTTTCTTCGATTTGTGCAGTTTCCACATAGTGTTCTGAACGTACAGAAAATTCTCCTGTATACACCGCTTCTTGATGAAGGCACTTTGACATTGATCAATCAAACCGTCGAGCTTGGGCGCAAGCCGGCTCGCCAGAATCTTGGAGAATATCTTGATTAAACTATGAAGCAGCGAGATTGGCCTGAAATCACCATCCGAGAACAAACCACGGCGACGAGACTGATGGCTCCTCGCTCCAGCGGGCCTGGCGGAAGCGACCCCACATCGCCGCCCGGCGACCCCTCGTCGCCGCTCCCCAAGGGACGGCCATCGTCTTCTCCTGCTCCCTTGGTAGCCTCTCCGTCCTCCCCTCCGGCGCGACCTCCGCGTCGCTCTCCCTCCCCTGGCGTGTCCCCCGCGTGCCTCCGGCCCCCGCTTGTTCAGAAGGGCTCCCCGTCGTCGTCCCAGCGCCTTCCCCGACGCCCCTGCCTCACTCCTCCGCCACGCTCGCCGCGCGCAATGATGGCTTCCAAGCCCTGCTGCGCGGCATCCGGCGGGGGGACCCCGGCCACGTCGAGTTTAGAAAACCAGGTGCGGCGTTCCTCGACTCGGTCATGCTCAACTTTCACACCATGGTTGCTTCGCCCCTTGCTCGGTTGTTTCTGGTAGACTCTTGCCGTTTCTGGATCACTCCGGCAACGCCGTCCCCCCGCGTGAACTCTTTCTTTGTCAAGAACGCTCTGAATTTCTTGCTTACGGATGCCCCCAACGGCTTCTCCGTGGCCGCTGATGGCGTCGGCTGCTTCTGCTCCCTGGCTGCGTTGCCGGACGTCGCCAACTTCATTGTCGCCACGGCGTGCCCGCGCCTCGGCCGGACGGAGCTGCTCCTTCACCGCCGCAAGGCGGATGCGGTTGCTGCGATTGAGCTTGCTCGCATGCTGGTGGGCCCGGCCCCCACCATTGACGTGGACCTTGCGCATGCCCCGATTCCAGCCTCGGTCCCCCTGCCCTTGCATGCGTCCAATCCCCCCTGATCCCCTCCAGTCAGCGCGCCCCAGAAGCCGCGCCCTCCATCCTGCGCGTGCGTCCTGACAGCCTATCCCCTCCCGCCTTATCCCCTGCCCCCCTGGCGCCCAGACGCGACGTGCGCGGCGCCCCCATGCATCTACACCCCGCCCTGTCTTCTCCTACCTTGCCCCCTGCTCTCTCTCTCTACTTCCCGCCCCTCCCCCTGACCCGTCTCCCTCCCCCCTGAATCCCGTCCTCCCTCCTCCGCGAATCCGGCTACCCGGCGATGGCCTCTGCGGCGCCGCACGCCCATGCCCCGCTTCTCCAGCCCCCGCGCGCCCATGCCCCGCTTCCCCGGCCCCTCTCTCCCCCCGCAGCTCGCCCTCCCCACCTCGTTCCTATAAAGAGGCGCTGCTCTCTCCTGCAGCTCCTCCACACAGCCTACGACGCCTCCTAGCCTTCCTCCCCTCGCCGGTCAAGAAACTGTGCCACAAGTGCTACTCCTCGGTTAACCTCGTCCGAGACTGTCGTGACCCCGTGCGGTGCCGTGACTGCAGTCGTTCAGGCCACATCAGCTCGCAATGTAAGTATGAGCCCCTTGTGCTCCTCCCTTCTTCCCCCGCCTCCACCCCCCTTGTCTCACCTCCCCGGTACTCATCTCCACCATCGTCCCCTTGCAGGCTCTCCGATGTGCTCTCCCGATCCCCCTCCGCCCGGTCCCGCTCCACCTTCCCCGTCCGCTCCCCTCCCCGTGAGCACTAGATGACCCGGTACTACAGGGAGGTCGAGGCCGAGCGCATCGTGCCCTTCTTCTCGCGCCCCCCGACCCCGTTCCCCCGCGGCGCTCTCTCCTCCTCCGGCGCGAGCTCCCCCGACACTCCGATGGAGCCGACGGCAGCTCCGCTGGCGCTCAGGAGCCGGCTGAGCGACGCCACCCGGAGTACGCCGAGTGCTTCATGCCCTTGGTGGACATGACACACTCCCGCTGCTTCGCCTATGCCCTCATCGACCCTCCGTCTCCATGCCCGGCGGACCTCCTGCGTCGGGCGTTTGAGCAGCGTGCCGGCAACCCCCCGGTGCGCCTGGCACCGTCCCACTACGGCGCCATGATGGTGATCTTCTCCTCAGAGCCTGCTCGGGAGTTCGCCATGCGCGAGTTCTTCCCGCTCCCCTTCGACGGCCACGTCATCCTCCTCGAGCGGCCGGAGAACAGCGAGAATCGCTTCGGTTGGGAGTACACGTGTTTCGTGCAACTCTCGGCCACCGACTTGCCCCTCGAGCATTGGCATGAGGCCGGCATCCGCAACGCCTTCCTCTCCATCGGCAACGTCTGCTGCATCGACCCCCTCTGCCTCAACGAGCTGGACTTCTCCGCAGTCCGCCTTGTCATCCGCCTGGAGCACGAGGACGACGTCCCGCACGCGCTGCTTCTCCGCAACTACGATGGCGACCTCTCTACGGACGTGTCCATCCGCCGGGTCCGCTCCTGGACCGTGGCCGAGGATGGCTCCTCCGGCTCCTCCCACCACTTCGAGCCGTCCGGCGGCTCGCCTCCACCCTCCCCGCGCGTGCGTCGCTCCTCGGCTATGGACGACATCGACACCGAGAGCCTCCGTGGGTTCGGGTCCCTCTCGCTTGAAGCGGCCCCCTTTGCTCCCGCGCCCCCGGCCGGCGATGCGGGCGGCCAGGACAGCCCCGCCCTGGCTCGCCTCCGGCGCGAGATTGGTCGTCGCCTCTCGTGCCTTCTATAAAAGCCCTTACCCACCCGCTGGTGCTCCCTCCTCCCGCCGGCCACGCCCCTCGTCCAGGAGGGCGAGACCGAGCCCGAGGTTGCGTCTGACTTCTCCCTCTCCTCTGGGGGGGTCTACGCCGCGGCTGATGCGGAGGCTCCGCTCCTGGCGCCTTCCAACCTCTGCAACGACGAGCACGAGCACGCCGCGCGCAACCGCCGCGGCCTCCGCAAACGCGTCGTCGACTCCGAGTTCGTGGAGGGGCGTCGCAGCCTGCGCCTTGCCGGGAAGGAGCCGGCCGCCTACGTGAAAATGCTTGAGCGAGCCAAAGCGGTGAAGGCGGCGCGGTTCGACTCCTCCAAGGGCTCTCCGCGTCTCCGTGCTGCTATCCGGGCTGCGGGCATCGACGAGGACGATGGCGTCATTCCTCCCATGCCTCTTCGTCTGCTTCAGGAGCTGGGTGCTCCCTGTCGTGTGGACCCTGATGCTCTTGCAGCCGGGGCCCGCGCTGAGGTGACTGCCCGCGCCCCATGATTTGCATGCATCTCCCCGGGGCCCCTGCTCTCCATCGACGTTTTTCTCCTGCTGGGCCCCATGCATGTGTCTTTCCTCCCCTGCTCCCTTTTAGCTCCTCAGGCTTGCCATGCTCTCGTCCATGGATCCCGTCGTGGGGTTGTCGGAGCACGTTATCCTCTCTTCTTTTTTCTTTTCCCCCCGTGGGGTATGTAATGGCCTTAGGCCCTCTTGTTGTTCCATTCAAGCCTGTGATGTGTGTTTTCTTCTCTTTGTGCCTGGAGACTTGCGATTCGCATGATTAGTCCGTTTACCCTCTATACGTGGAATGTGTGTGGCCTTGGCACTGCATGCAAGTGCCGCGACGTGCGCGCGGATATCGAGGCCATCCAGCCCTCCTTCCTCGCTCTTCAGGAAACTAAGCTTGTAGCCCCGGACTCGCGCAAAACTGACTCTTTCCTCCCAAATGCATTGCGCTCATTCCTCCTGGCTGACGCTGTCGGCTCGTCAGGTGGGCTTTGCACTGCTTGGGACTCCCGTGTCTTCTCCCTCGCTAGTAACCTTTGCTCCCCTCGCGTGCTCTCTGTTGACTTGCATCTCTGTCACGACAATTCCCTTGTCCGCATCACGAATGTTTACGCTCCCTGCGACCATGCGTCCAAGCCCGCCTTCCTTGCCGAGCTCTCCGGCCATTCCCCCGGTGACGCCATCCCATGGGCCGTCTTGGGCGACTTCAATCTTACTCGTTCTCCCGAGGACCGCAACAATGCTAATTTCTGCTGGGCCGAGGTCGCTCTCTTTAATGACTTCATCAATGAGCTCTCTCTGATTGAGCTCCCCATCCGCGACCGCCTTTACACGTGGTCCAACCGCCAGTCCTCCCCAATCCTTGCTCGGCTCGACCGGGTCCTTGTCAACGTGTCGTGGAATGCCAGGTTCCCCCCTTCCACCCTCTCATCCTTCACCCGCTCTACGTCCGACCACGTCCCCCTGGTTGCGTCGATCTCTTCCGTCGCCCCCCAAAACCCGCATCTTTCGCTATGAGAAGGCTTGGGCACTGCACCCCTCGTTTCGCTCTGCGGTCGTTGCAGCTTGGGCCTCTGCTTTTCGGCCGAATCCTACTGCTCGCCTCGTTGCTCGTCTTCGTCAAGTTAGGCTTTGTTGTAAACACTGGACGAGACGGACGGCGCCTGCTTCTCGCCGTGAGCAGGACTGTCGCGTGCTCGTTGGCTTCCTTGATCGCGTGGAGGAGCTGCACCCCCTCTCTTCCCTCGAGCGTCTCCTCCGAACTCTCACTATCGAAGACCTACACCTCTCCATCAAAGAGCGGGTCATGTACTGGAAGCTCCGTGCCAAAGTTCGCTTTGCCGTGGATGGGGACGAGAATACTGGCTTCTTTCACGCCTCCGCCTCCTCGCGATTCCGGCGAAACTGTATTCCCGTCCTTTCTGTCAACGAGGTCAACCTCCATTCTCATGAGGACAAAGCTGCTGCCCTCCGGACCTTCTACAAGGATCTCCTGGGTACGGCGCCAGCCTGGTGCTGGAGTTTTTCCCTCTCGGACCTCTACCCTGACTCGCCACCGCTCCCCGGTGACCTCACGGCCCCCTTCTCTCCGGACGAGATCCGTCGGGCCTTTCTCGACATGAACCGTCTCTCCAGCCCTGGACCGGATGGTTTCGGCCCCTCTTTCTATGCCTCGTTCTGGGATTCAGTCGTTGCGGATGTCGAAGGGGTCTTCCATGACTTCTATGACGGTACTCTCGATCTCACCTGCATAAACCGAGCCTTCCTTGTCCTTCTCCCTAAGTTTGAAGCAGCTCGCTCGCCGTCTGATTTCCGCCCAATCTCCCTGCAAAACTGCATCATGAATTCCATCACCAAAGCGTTGTGCTCCCGTTTGCAGCGCTACATTCACTCTCTGGTTGACCCCGACCAGACCGGGTTCCTCCCTGGCCACCGCATCTCTGAAAATATTGTCTACGCTGCTGACCTTCTTCGCGTTTGCCACACCCGGCGAGCTCCTACTGTGGTGTTTAAAACCGATTTCCGGAAGGTGTTCGACTCCGTCAACTGGGCCAGCCTCCTTGCCGTCCTCTCGGCTCGGGGTTTTGACTCTAAATGGTGCGGTTGGATTCGCGCTATTTTGTCTACCGGCCACACCTCGGTTCTCCTAAATAATGTTCCTGGGGACTGGATCCTGTGTCGTAACGGCCTGCGTCAGGGAGACGTGCTCTCCCCCTAGCTTTTTATTATCATTGCGGATGTCCTTCAACGCCTCATTCGCCGTGCTTCCGACGAGGGGCGGCTCGCCCACCCCATTGACCCTTCCCTTCCGTGCCCCGTTCTGCAATACGCCGATGATACCCTTATCCTCTGCCGCGCAGACATTCCCTCGGTTACCCACCTCAAAACCTTGCTGGACGCCTTTGCCCTCGCTACTGGGCTCGCCATAAACTTCCACAAATCTGGGTTCATCCCGATGCATCGCAGTGGTGAACTGTCGGCGGCCTTGGCTGGGATCCTGGGCTGCCCTATCTCTTCTTTTCTTCAACCCTACTTAGGACTCCCCCTGTCTCCTCATAAGCTCCCCATCTCCGCCTATGACCCCCTCATCCGTTCTTTCGACCGTTACCTTTCGGGCTGGCGTGCCCTGCTCCTTTCCTCTAGTGGCCGAATGGTACTTTGTAACGTCGTCCTTAATAACCTCTCTACTTATTTTATGTGCTCCTATATGCTTCCCTCTGGTGTGATTGAGATGATCGACCATAGATGTCGTGCCTTTTTTTGGACCGGCAAGGATATGTGCTCTCGTGCTCGCTGTCTTGTTGCTTGGGATAATGTGTGTGCAGATGTGCAGGAGGGTGGCTTCGGGATCCGCAATCTACGACGTCAGAACATGTGCCTGCTCCTCAACTTCGTCCACAAGCTTCACCAACCGGACTGTCCCCCTTGGAAGAGCTGGTTCCTCCATGGCAGCTTCGGGGGGCGTTGGCGATACTCTTGGCTCGTTCCTTCCTCGAGGTCATCGTCCGCCGGGGGCTCCCCACGTACAGGGCCATCACCCGTGTGGCGCTGGGGGACGGGCGCACTACCTCCTTCTGGCATGACCGCTGGTGCCCCGGTGCCCTCTGTTTCGAGTACGCGGCGCACTTCTCCCACTCCACGCGCCCCAACGCCTCCGTGGTGGCGGTCGCCCTCGACGGTCTTCATCTTCAGAGACGCCTCTCCTCTGTAGCTACTTCGTAGCTGGGTGAGGTTCGGGCTCTCGTCCGTGCCCTGCGGCTTGGTAACGCTCCGGACCGCCGGTTCATGGCTTGGGGCGAGGACCTAACGTTCAGCTCACGCGCTGCGTACCGGGTTCTCTCCTCCAACGGAGTGCTCTGCCAGACCTCCATCGACATTTGGTGCTCCAAACTTCCCAGGAAGATCAAGATCTTCGCTTGCTTGCTGGCTCGTGACCGCCTCAGCACGCGTGTGAACCTGTTCGCGAAGAACTGCGCCCCTTCTAGTATGTGTGCTTTCTGCTCCGCGAAAGAGACTGCGGTGCATATTTTCACCTCGTGCGCGCGCGCGGCCTCCACCTGGTGCCGCCTTGGGCTGGGCCCCTTCGACTCGGTTTGCGGGATTCTCTCCTCGCCCCCGGGTGCTCTGACCTCGCCTCCGCTCTGGAAGGACGGGCTCCTAGTGCTGCTTTGGCAGATCTAGAAAGCCCGGAACAACGCCACGTTCAACGGCGTCGACTGCAACGTTGGCAACATCCTCTCCG
Organism: Aegilops speltoides; assembly: GCA_021437245.1. Taxonomy (NCBI): domain Eukaryota; kingdom Viridiplantae; phylum Streptophyta; class Magnoliopsida; order Poales; family Poaceae; genus Aegilops; species Aegilops speltoides. The sequence goes on along the minus strand of CM038141.1, from coordinate 434,255,610 downwards.
GAACTGCGGACGACATCATGCTCTGGAGCCATCGCCTGCTTGCTCCTGATCGCGCTGTTCACGAGAGCAGCGTGCTTTTTTTCTTCGGCCTGTAACTCTCCCTCTCCCCCTCTTCGGTTTTTGCTGCTTAGATGGTAGTTTTTTATCTCTTCGATGAAAAACTCTATATGACTGCCAAGTCTTTCGAGTAATACAACAACTGGTGGGGCCCGCCTCCCCGTCATTCTCGAAAAAAAGATTGGCCTGAAATCCTGAAGAGAGTCTGCCCCTTGCTTTGTTGGGATCAGCACAAGGAAAGCAGAATTTATGCGAGCAAGACCCCGGCTGTCCATGCGGTAAAGTTGGTTGAGGGCCTCCAACAAATCATATTTAATGGTTACCCAACATTGTTTGAAAAAACTGCCGGAGAAGCCATCCGGTCCCGGCGCTTTGTCCATTGGTATCTCATCTATAGCTCGTTTAATTTCCTCAAGAGATAATCCCCCCTCAAGATCTGAGAGATCCAAATGGTCCAGCTCAAGCTCGTCCCAATTGAGGGCAGTGGACTGTGGTTGCTCGTTGCCGAATATATTCTGGAAATGTATGTGAGCTAGCTCGCCCATCTCCGTCGAGGAGGATACTGGTCCAGATGGTCCCTATAGGATGTGGATTGTGTTGCGTTTATGCCTAGCATTGGCTTTCCTTTGAAAAATTTTGGTGTTAGCGTCTCCTGCCTTTAGCCAAAGGATTCTACTTCGCTGCCTCAATTTAATTTTCAGGAGAATGGCAAGCCCCATGCATCGTGATTTCAGTTTTGACCTTAATTCACTTTCTTCCGTATTAAGCGGTCTGTAGTCTTGGGCCATGTCTTGTTGTAGGATTAGCTCGTTCACTATCATATGCTGTTTCTGAATGTCCCCAACGAGTGTTCTGCTCCATGCTCTAAGGGCTTTACAGAGTCGGTGCAGTTTAGTGTTGAACCTAGTGATCGGGCATGAGTTCCTGACTGGGAGGTTCCAAGATTGATCCACCACCTCCTGAAACCCCTGGATGTGCTGCCAATATGCTTCTAAATGGAACCGCCTATTAGTTTTGGTGACTACGTCGTTTACCAAGAGCAAGGGGCAGTGATCCGATATGGCGGATGATTGGGGCAGCAGCTTTGCTCCGGGGAAGAGCAGTTCCCACTCAACATTGCAGAACGCACGATCCAATCTCACGAGCGTTGGCGAGGTTTGCTCATTGCTCCATGTGAAATGGCACACGATCAACTGAATTTCGTGCAAGTTTGATCTATTAAGCATGCTTCAGAACTTATTCATCCATCGGCGGCTGATCCTACTATTGTTTTTGTCCTGTGGGTCTTTGATGAGATTGAAGTCGCCTATCACAATCAATGGCCCTCCCATGGAGTTGTGGATCGCAGCAAGTTCAGCAAGGAACGCCGGCTTGCGCGCATCATCATGAGGTCCATACACAGTTGTCACGGACCAAACGGGGCCTTCGTTCGCTACCGTAAAGCATACTGTGATGGAGAAACCTCTCACTGTAATGTTACTGGCTGTTAGGGACTCTGAGTGCCAACACAAAAGCACACCACCACGAGTCCCATCAACATTCAGGGCCACATGTTTATAAAACTGTGCCCCAACAATTTCTACCCGATCAGCATCGGAGACAGCAGCTAATTTGGATTCTTGGAGACAGACAATGGAGCAACTCATGCGATTGATCAGAGCACGAACAGCCGCGCGTCTTGCCCCTTCATTAAGGCCCCTCACGTTCAAATTGACAAGCAAAAGATGTTCAATCATAGGAAACAATAAGGTCACACAAAGCTAATGGCCGGATATAGGCAGCCGCAGCAGAAAGGAAACAATTCAGGGCGATGAAATGCCGGCAGCCATAGCAGCGCACACACAAATTCAGGTTCAGGTTCTGGGGGTGACTAAACATAAGGAAACTAAGACAGACTACGGAGGCGCGTTCAAGTAGCAGCCGCGCTAGACGGCCCTAGCCGCAAGCTCATCCAGGATGGCCTGGAGTTCAGCATCAGGTAGGCGCAGCTGTGCCGGAGAGGTCAGGCCAGCGATTTCCGTGAGCTTCGCCATGTTCTCTGGTGGCATCGGGCTGCGGAAGAAGTTAATGTACTCGAGCAGCGTGTCATCGGTGAAGTCCTCCGCCTTCCTGATGAAACCAAGTGCGACGCTGATCGCCACCTGGGAGCGCCTGGAGGAGGAGAAGTTGGAGCGTTGGCGTATGAGACGAGAGCTTTGCCTGGAGCCCTTCATGACGCTGAGCAAGCGCTGCTTGATGGGGCGCGACACGCGTGCCGTGGGGGACGGCATTCCCAGAATCGACGACGATAGCACCGTAGCAAGTTTGCTGATGAAGGCCCGCTGCTTGTCAATCTGCAGCTCAGAGACCTTGGCGGTGATTGCTGTGAGGAGCCCAGGGCCTGACAGATTTGCTTCTGCGAGCGCACGTCTAGCTCGCGTTTCTTCCACAGAAGGCGTAGGAACAATGTTGTTGTTGCTCCCTGCACCAGGTCCAAACACCACTTCCGGGCCCGTGGCCCAGTCTGGTTCCCAAGGCAGGCTAGCGAACTCGGCCGGCACCCAGCTAGGTAGCCAGCACGGCCCAAACTGCTGTGCAGGCTGTTCCCAATCGAACCATAGTTGTGTGCCCGGAGGAGCGGTTGATTCCCAGCTATTCAGTACACCTGATCCCAAGGATGGTGGTAGCGGGGGGAGCTCGTAGTTGTCCTGTTGGCTCTAATTGAAAGAGGTTGCAATCCCGACAGCGGTGAGGGAAGCTGCATCATGTGTGTTCTGGTGGAGCCATGGTACTGGGATGCCAAGGGCATGCTGCTGCTGTCTGGCTGAAGAGAGATGCATCTCATGTCGGGGCGGGGAGAAAAGGGGCAAAAAACCAGGGACGGCTGGTTCCCAATCGTCCGCGCCAACACTTGCCAGAGCACTAGCTGTCAGGTCTGATGGTGGAAGAGCGGTCTCTCTGAGCGGGTTCACAGCGTTGCCATGCCAATTGGTGTGGCAGCAATGCTCTGTGCGTCACTCTGGGCGTCCTCCTCGTCCGGCTGGTTGGGCTGCTTCCTTGACTCCTCAGTTGACTGTACGAGCGTCACATGCAGGGAAGGAGTCACGAGCACGCGGGTGTGGCTCGCGCTACCCCTCTCCTGATGCGTCTCCGCCGCGCCCAACGCGCCAGCAAGCGCCGGCCGCAGCATGCCATCTTGGGCGTTGCTTGAACCCCCATCGTGGCGCCTGTGTCGGCGCGGCCTCCCCAACCTTTCAGGCTGCTCCACCAGCACCTCTTCAGGCTGCGCCACCTGTAACACCCCAAAAATTTAATCATGCTTTAATTATTAAAAAAAATCCAGGAGTTCAAAAATTTTGCTTTCTGGATTTTCTTTTGGTTGCAGAACCACCCTTCTTTAGTGAGGAGTTTTTACCCCAAGTGGGGACTTTCCAAAAATGTTATTGGACTTCTATACTCACTCAATAAAACAATTCTTAATCAGTGGTTTTATTTGCATATTTGTTTTTCTTGAGCTTTATTCTTTCAAAGTGATTTTCAGAGTCTCTTTTGCACTGCAACCATTTGAAAAATGCATCTAAAATTTTCACCAAAATTTGGGGATGACATATGATGTCCCTAAATAACTTTTATGCAAAAACATCTTCTGTTCATTGGAGATTTTGAGCTCCACACCAAGTTTTTAAATCTGGTCCAGTGGGCAGTTTTGCACTACAACCTATTTAAATATTTCCTTAAAACTTCCACCAAAATTAGGGAAGGTCAGTAGAAGTATATTATCCATATTTATAAAAAAACCAAGTTATGTCTTTTGAAAATTTTGAGTAAATCAACCTCATTTTCATTCTAGTTCAACTTGAAGATTTGTACTGCAACCATATCTTTACTTGCTCTTTCACCCATGGTTCTTTTTCCTACTTGTAGTTCCTCCTACAAAACCCTTAAGTCCAGGAGCATGAACCCATTGGAATAGTTTTGGTCCATGTAATGACAGCCTTTAGTTTCTGCCAAAAACTGTTTTTTCTCAAATATTTGCACTAACAAGTTTCTTCCCTTGGCAAACTAACCTTGCCACCCTCTTTGCCTTCTAAAGAGACCCCAATCTGGAGATTATGACCACTCCAAGAAATGCCTAGGTGCCCTTGGCATTTTGCCAAACACCTTGTGTGCATGGCCAGTTTTGACATGGTTTTTAGTTAACATTGCAAGCTTGGTCTCCTGGCCTAACCCCCTTGTCCATTAGCCTTCTTGCAAACCCTAGCCTAGTCCTGTTAGTTGCCAGCCTCACCCGAGTGCTCTAGACCGCCTTGGCATTCTGTCGAGCATGTCGCGTGCGTGCTCTGGGCGCACCAAGAGCGCACGTTTTGCACGCGCGTGCACCGAGCCGCCGCGTCGCGCCCCTGGTTTTTGCTCGCTCTGTAGAGCCGCGCCCCACCCTCGACCGCTCACCAGAACGCGCCAAGCTGCCTCTGATGCCCTACAGCGCCGCCGTCAGAGTCCCTTGGCGGCACGCCGGCATCCGCAGTGAGCTCCTGCCACGGTCGGCGCCGCCCGAGCCGCAGCCGCGCGCCAGCTGCCTCTAGAGCAGTCCGGGCTTATCTCCTCGCTCGTCTGCAAGCGCTCGTCGGTGCCACGACGCCCTGCCGCAGCAGAAACGGTCGACCGGCGACCTTATCCTCGGCGATGGCGGAACCAACCTAGCTACCCTATAAATGGTGACCCCGAGTTCCTTCTAGACCTCAGGTAACCTCAAGCCACTCCCCTGGCGCTCCCCTAGCTCGCAATCGACCAGGAGAGGCCATCTCCCCTGTCTCCGGCCAGTTCGGCCACCGCCGCCCTCCGGTCACCAGGCCCTTCCCCGTCCAGCCAACGCCAGTACCCAACTTCCCTTCGTCTTGCGGAGTTGCCCAGCTGCTCAAACACGATTGGAGGCCACCTCAGCTCAAACGCCCAAATCGACCCGAAGCTATCACCGCCGCGAAGCTCGCCGCCGGCGACTCCCTCCGTCCCCACCTGACTAGCGACCACCGGGAGGACCGCCCTGGACCCGCGGATCCATCTCCACACTCGGTGTCTCGAACGGTGCCGTCGTTCGCCGGCGAGCGTCGCCGGAGTCCCGCCTCCGCTCGGGCAGAGAAAGAGGAGGGAGGAAAGACCAGTCAAACCTGACCAGTGGGCCCGCTGGACCCACTGTCAGTGACACGCGCGCCGTCCAGGCTGGATAAGTGGAGACGTAAAACCAAAATGCGCCTTCGACGTGGTCAGTAATCGAAACGTTTTCCTTTTTCTGCTTTATTTTAAAAAAACATATTTTTGACCAAAACTTTGACTGCCTATAACTTTTTAAATATAACTCCAAATGAATTGATTCTTTTTCCTACCTCTCTCAAATATTTTATAGTTTATTTTAAGATTTATTTCAAAAAAATTCAAACAACTTTGTTGTACTGTTTTTGAAACTATGCATTGATTCAAAAATATTTTTAATAGGATTATGGAGAGAGGAGAAAACTTTCAAAGTTTTGGAATGCACCCTGCCTTCCCCACTACTTGAAGCAAGCATTCTAAACCCTGGCATAATATTGTCTTGTGTTGTTTGATACGGTTACAACACCTCTCGTCCCGGAGTTTTTCGTTATTTTTCTGTTATGATAAGTGCAAACTCACGAGTGCATATTAATGATTCATGTTGTTGGAGTTCGATATGTTGAGATGGTAGTATTGGGGAACGTAGTAATTTCAAAAAAATTCCTACGCACATGCAAGATCATGGTGATGATATAGCAACGAGAGGGGAGAGTGTTCGTCCACGTACCCTCGTAGACCATAAGCGGAAGCGTTAGCATAATGCTGTTGATGTAGTCGTACGTCTTCACGATCCGACTGATCCAAGCACCGAACGTACGGAGCCTCCGAGTTCAGCACACGTTCAGCTCGATGACGATGTCCGGCCCTCCGATCCAGCAAAGGCTCCGGAGATGAGTTCCGTCAGCACGACGGCGTGGTGACGATGATGATGTTCTACCGGCGCAGGGCTTCGCCTAAACTCAGCGACGATATGACCGAGGCGGAATATGGTGGAAGGGGGCATCACACACGGCTGAGGAACGATCCGTAGATCACCTTGTGTGTCTATGGGGTGCCCCCCGCCCCCGTATATAAAGGAGCCAGGGGGGAGGAGGCGGCCGGCCTAGAGGGCGCGCCAAGGGGGGAGTCCTACTCCCACCGGGAGTAGGACTCCCTTCTTTCCTAGTTGGAATAGGAGAAGGGGGGAAAGAGGAGGAAGAGGGGAAGGAAAGGGGATCGCCGCCCCCCTTCCCTTGTCCTATTCGGACTAGGAGGGGGAGGGGCGCGCGACCCCCTCCTGGCTCCTTCCCTCTTCTCCCTCTTGGCCCACGTAGGCCCATTAACCCCCCGGGGGGTTCCGGTAACCTCCCGGTACTCCGGTAAAGTGCCGATTTCACCCGGAACTATTCCGATGTCCAAACATAGGCTTCCAATATATCAATCTTTATGTCTCGACCATTTTGAGACTCCTCGTCATGTCCGTGATCACATCCGGGACTCCGAACAAACTTCAGTACATCAAAACTTATAAACTCATAATAAAACTGTCATCGAAACGTTAAGCGTGCGGACCCTACGGGTTCGAGAACTATGTAGACATGACCTAAAACCATTCTCGGTCAATAACCAATAGCGTGACCTGGAGGCCCATATTGGTTCCTACATATTCTACGAAGATCTTTATCGGTCAAACCGCATAACAACATACGTTGTTCCCTTTGTCATCGGTATGTTACTTGCCCGAGATTTGATCGTCGGATCCAATACCTAGTTCAATCTCGTTATCGCAAGTCTCTTTACTCGCTCAGAATACGTCATCTCATAACTAACTCATTAGTTATAATGCTTGCAAGGCTTAAGTGATGAGTATTACCGAGGGGCCCAGAGATACCTCTCCGACAATCGGAGTGACAAACCCTATTCTCGAAATACGCCAACTCAACATGTACCTTCGAATCCACCTGTAGTACTCCTTTATAATCACCCAGTTACGTTGTGACGTTTGGTAGTACCCAAAGTGTTCCTCCGGTAAACGGGAGTTGCATAATTCTCATAGTTACAGGAACATGTATAAGTCATGAAGAAAGCAATAGCAGTATACTAAACGATCAAGTGCTAGGCTAACGGAATGGGTCATGTCAATCACATCATTCTTCTAATGATGTGATCCCACTAATCAAATGACAACACATGTCTATGGTTAGGAAACATAACCATCTTTGATTAATGAGCTAGTCAAGTAGAGGCATACTAGTGACTATATGTTTGTCTATGTATTCACACATGTATCATGTTTCCGGTTAATACAATTCTAGCATGAATAATAAACATTTATCATGATATGCGGAAATAAATAATAACTTTATTATTGCCTCTAGGGCATATTTCCTTCAGTCTCCCACTTGCACTAGAGTCAATAATCTAGATTACATAGTAATGATTCTAACACCCATGGAGTCTTGGTGCTGATCATGTTTTGCTCGTGAGAGAGGCTTAGTCAACGGGTCTGCAACATTCAGATCCGTATGTATCTTGCAAATCTCTATGTCTCCCACTTGGACTTGGTCCCGAATGGAATTGAAGCGTCTCTTGATGTGCTTGGTCCTCTTGTGAAATCTGGATTCCTTTGCCAAGGCAATTGCACCAGTATTGTCACAGAAGATCTTCATTGGTCCCGATGCACTAGGTATGACACCTAGATCGGAAATGAACTCCTTCATTCGCTGCTTCAGTAGCAGCTATGTACTCCGCTTCACATGTAGATCCTGCCACGACACTTTGTTTAGAACTGCACCAACTTACAGCTCCACCATTTAATATAAACACGTATCCGGTTTGCGATTTAGAATCGTTCGGATCAGTGTCAAAGCTTGCATCGACGTAACCTTTTACGACTAGCTCTTTGTCACCTCCATATCGAGAAACATATCCTTAGTCCTTTTCGTATTTCAGATGTTCTTGACCGCTGTCCAGTGATCCACTCTGGATTACTTTGGTACCTTCCTGCCAAGCTTATTGCTAAGCATACGTCAGTCTGGTACACAAGATTGCATACATGATAGAGCCTATGGGTGAAGCATAGGAACATCTTTCATTTTCTCTCTATCTTCTGCTGTGGTCGGGCATTGAGTTTGACTCAACTTCACACCTTGTAGCACAGCAAGAATCCTTTTTTGCTCGATCCATTTTGAACTTTTTCAAAATTTTGTCAAGGTAAGTGCTTTGTGAAAGTCCTATTAAGCGTCTTGATCTATCTCTATAGATCTTGATGCCTAATATATAAGCAGCTTCACCGAGGTCTTTCATTGAAAAACTTTTATTCAAGTATCCCTTTATGCTATCCAGAAATTCTATATCATTTCTAATTAATAATATGTCATCTACACATAAACTAGAAATGCTACTGAGCTCCCACTCACTTTCTTGTAAATACAGGCTTCTCCAAAAGTCTCAGATAAAACCATATGCTTTGATCACACTATCAAAGCATTTATTCCAACTCCGAGATGCTTGCACCAGTCCATAAATGGAACGCTGGAGCTTGCATACTTTGTTAGCACCTTTTGGATCAACAAAACCTTCCGACTGCATCATATACAACTCTTCTTCTAGAAATCCATTCAAGAATGCAGTCTTGACATCCATTTGCCAAATTTCATAATCATGAAATGCAGCAATAGCTAACATGATTCGGACAGACTTAAGCATCGCTACGGGTGAGAAAGTCTCATCGTAGTCAACCCTTGAACTTGTCGAAAACCTTTTGCAACAAGTCGAGCTTTATAGACAGCTTACATTACCATCAGCCAGTCTTCTTCTTAAAAATCCATTTATTCTCAATGGCTTGCCGATCATCGGGCAAGTCAACCAAAGTCCATACTTTGTTTTCATACATGGATCCCATCTCAGATTTCATGGCCTCTAGCCATTTTGCGAAATCTGGGCTCATCATCGCTTCCTCATAGTTCGTAGGTTCATCATGGTCAAGTAACATGACTTCCGAATAGGATTACCGTACCACTCAGTGCGGATCTTACTCTGGTAGACCTCGAGGTTCTGAGAAACTTGATCTGAAGTTTCATGATCAATATCATTAGCTTCCTCACTGATTGGTGTAGTTGTCACAGAACCGGTTCTTGTGATGAACTACTTTCCAATAAGGGAGTAGATACAGTTATCTCATCAAGTTCTACTTTCCTCCCACTCACTTCTTTCGAGAGAAACTCCTTCTCTAGAAAGGATCCGAATTTAGCAACGAAAATCTTGCCCTCAGATCTGTGATAGAAGGTGTACCCAATAGTCTCTTTTGGGTATCCTATGAAGACACATTTCTCCGATTTGGGTTCGAGCTTATCTGGTTGAAGTTTCTTCACATAAGCATCGCAGCCCCAAACTTTAAGAAATGACAACTTTGGTTTCTTGCCAAATCACAGTTCATAAGGCGTCGTCTGAACGGATTTTGATGGTGCCCTATTTAACGTGAATGCGGCCGTCTCTAAAGCATAACCCCAAAACGATAGCGGTAAATCAGTACGAGACATCATAGATCGTACCATATCAAGTAAAGTACGATTATGACGTTCGGACACACCATTTCGTTGTGGTGTTCCAGGTGGCGTGAGTTGCGAGACTATCCCGCATTGTTTCAAGTGTAGACCAAACTCGTAACTCAAATATTCTCCTCCACGATCAGATCGTAGAAACTTTATTTTCTTGTTACGATGATTTTCTACTTCACTCTGAAATTCTTTGAACTTTTCAAATGTTTCAGACTTGTGTTTCATTAAGTAGATATACCCATATCTGCTTAGATCATCTGTGAAGGTGAGAAAATAACGATATCCGCCATGAGCCTCAACATTCATTGGACCACATACATCTGTATGTATGATTTCCAACAAATCTGTTGCTCTCTCCATAGTACCGGAGAACGGCGTTTTAGTCATCTTGCCCATAAGGCACGGTTCGCAAGTACCAAGCGATCATAATCAAGTGATTCCAAAAGCCCATCAGTATGGAGTTTCTTCATGCGCTTTACACCGATATGACCCAAACGGCAGTGCCACAAATAAGTTGCACTATCATTATCAACTCTGCATCTTTTGGTTTCAACACTATGAATATGTGTATCACTACTATCGAGATTTAATAAAAATAGACCACTCTTCAAGGGTGCATGACCATAAAAGATATTACTCATATAAATAGAACAACCATTATTCTCGATTTAAATGAATAACCGTCTTGCATCAAACAAGATCCAGATATAATGTTCATGCTAAACGCCGCACCAAATAACAATTATTTAGGTCTAATACTAATCCCGATGGTAGATGTAGAGGTAGCGTGCCGACCGCGATCACATCGACTTTGGAACCATTTCCCACGCCAAGATCGTCACCTTGTCCTTAGCTAATCTTCGCTAATCCGTAGTCCCCTGTTTGAGTTGCAAATATTAGCAATGAACCGAGATCAAATACCCAGTGCTCTGCGAGCATTAGTAAGGTACACGTCAATAACATGTATATCACATATACCTTTGTTCACTTTGCCATCCTTCTTATCCGCCAAATACTTGGGGCAGTTCCGCTTCGAGGTCGATCGCTTGCGGAGAAGCACTTTCGGCCAGGCTTAGGTCCGACTTGGGTTTCTTCTCTTGAGCAGCAACTTGCTTGCCGTTCTTTTGAAGTTCCCTTCTTCTTCCCTTTGCCCTTTTCTTGAAACTAGTGGTCTTGTTAACCATCAACACTTGATGCTCCTTCTGATTTCTACCTCCGCAGCTTTCAAAGATCGCGAAGAGCTCGGAATAGTCTTGTTCATCCCTTGCATATTATAGTTCATCACGAAGCTCTTGTAGCTTGGTGGCGATGATTGGAGAATTCATCAATGACACTATCATCAGGAAGATTAACTCCCAGTTGAATCAAGTGATTATTATACCCAGACATTTTGAGTATGTGTTCACTGACAGAACTATTCTCCTCCATCTTGTAGCTATAGAACTTATTGGAGACTTCATATCTCTCAATCCGGGCATTTGCTTGAAATATTAACTTCAACTCCTGGAACATCTCATATGCTCCATGACATTCAAAACGTCGTTGAAGGCCCGGTTCTAAGCCGTAAAGCATGGCACACTGAACTATAGAGTAGTCATCAGCTTTGCTCTGCCAGACGTTCTTAACGTCGTCAGTTGCATCAGCAGCAGGCCTGGCACCCAGCGGTGCTTCCAGGACGTAACTTTTCTGTGCAGCAATGAGGATAATCCTCAGGTTACGGACCCAGTCCGTGTAATTGCTACCATCATCTTACAACTTTGCTTTCTCAAGGAACGCATTAAAATTCAATGGAACAACAGCACGAGCCATCTATCTACAAACAAACATAGACAAGCAAGATACTATCAGGTACTAAGTTCATGATAAATTTAAGTTCAATTAATCATATTACTTAAGAACTCCCACTTAGACAGACATCTCTCTAGTCATCTAAGTGATCACGTGATTCAAATCAACCCAACCATGTCCGATCATCAGGTGAGATGGAGTAGTTTCAATGGTAAACATCGCTATGTTGATCATATCTACTATATGATTCACGCTCGACCTTTCGGTCTCCGTGTTCCGAGGCCATATCTGTATATGCTAGGCTCGTCAAGTATAACTGAGTATTCGCGTGTGCAACTGTTTTGCACCGTGGTATTTGAACGTAGAGCCTATCACACCCGATCATCACGTGGTGTCTCAAAGACGAAGAACTTTCGCAGCGGTGCATACTCGGGAGAACACTTCTTGATAATTAGTGAGAGATCATCTTAAAATGCTACCGTCAATCAAAGCAAGATAAGATGCATAAAGGATAAACATCACATGCAATCAATATAAGTGATATGATATGGCCATCATCATCTTGTGCTTGTGATCTCCATCTTCGAAGCACCGTCATGATCACCATCGTCACCGGCGCGACACCTTGATCTCCATCGTAGCATCGTTGTCGTTACCCATCTATTGCTTCTACGACTATCGCTACCGCTTAGTGATAAAGTAAAGCAATTACAGGGCGTTTGCATTTCATACAATAAAGCGACAACCATATGGCTCCTGCCAGTTGCCGATAACTTTGGTTACAAAACATGATCATCTCATACAATAAAATATAGCATCACGTCTTGACTATATCACATCACAACATGCCCTGCAAAAACAAGTTAGACGTCCTCTACTTTGTTGTTGCAAATTTTACGTGGCTGCTACGGGCTTTAGCAAGAACCGTTCTTACCTACGCGTCAAAAACCACAACTATAGTTTGTCAAGTTGGTGTTGTTTTAACCTTCGCAAGGACCGGGCGTAGCCACACTCGATTCAGCTAAAGTGAGAGAGACAGACACCCGCCAGTCACCTTTAAGCACGAGTGTTCGTAACGGTGAAACCAGTCTCGCGTAAGCGTACGCGTAATGTCGGTCCGGGCCGCTTCATCTCACAATACCGCTGAACCAAAGTATGACATGCTGGTAAGCAGTATGACTTATATCGCCCACAACTCACTTGTGTTCTACTCGTGCATATAACATCAACGCATAAAACCTAGGCTCGGATGCCACTGTTGGGGAACGTAGTAATTTCAAAAAATTTCCTACGCACACGCAAGATCATGGTGATGATATAGCAACGAGAGGGGAGAGTGTTCGTCCACGTACCCTCGTAGACCATAAGCGGAAGCATTAGCACAACGCGGTTGATGTAGTCGTACGTCTTCACGATCCGACCGATCCAAGCACTGAATGTACGGAGCCTCCGAGTTCAGCACACGTTCAGCTCGATGACGATCTCCGGCCCTCCAATCCAGCAAAGGCTCCGGAGATGAGTTCCGTCAGCACGACGGCGTGGTGACGATGATGATGTTCTACCGGCGCAGGGCTTCGCCTAAACTCCGCGACGATATGACCGAGGTGGAATATGGTGGAAGGGGGCACCGCACACGGCTGAGGAACGATTGTGTCCGGTACGGCATAGTGAGACATGATGAGTGGTGGTTATGTCTGTTGGTTGAAAACATATTTGTTATGCTAATCATGTAGGTAACACATAAACCTCCTGAGTCGACCGTAGATCGAGTCTTGTTCCAGTAACCCCCACACTTGTTTTGTGCTACCACTAGTCCCTGCCACAGGTAGGGTACAGATTAGTAATTTGTCAACCCCTTTCTAGCACACACCATACAGAGGGGCCGGGATGAAGGTACCATGGCCATGGATTAAAGCCAGTCATCCGGTCAAGGGGCATGGGTGTTTCGGTTGTAGCCGAGGGGGTAGCTTCCCGGCTTATGCCATGTATAAATTTTGTGATCCCATGCTAATTGAGGTTGTAGCCTCCCCACTTAGAGTTTTGCTTAACGAGTGTCGGGGGTGATTCCAGACACCGATGAGTCAAGCTGGTGTGTGCGGTTGGTGTGTTTTCAACTAAAAGACCGTAAGCGGAATTAGTCCGGATGGACTAACGGAATCCATCACTCGTGGGTAAAGAGTACACCCTCTGCAGAGATTAAACCTATTCGAGTAGCCGTGTCCATGGTTAAGGACTACAGTCTAGGTTGGGTCAAGTGTCGGTCTTAGTGTCGGTCTTCGGAGGAAAAACAACTAAGTCAGAACTTTGATTTAGACCAGTGACATATGATGATTGTGATTATTATTATTATGGACTAAAAATGTTCATTATTTGATTTATTGAGTATCTCTGGGACGGTTCTACCTTCGGGATATTCACTGTGACTATTCTGTTATAAGCCCTTTATGTGGTGTCGCATAGACGCCCGACTGTGGCATGTTTGTCATTTATTTACTATAAGCCCTTTATGTGGCATCGCCTAGACGCCTGACTGTGGCATGTTTGTTATTTATTTACTATAAGCCCTTTATGTGGTGTCGCATAGATGCCCGACTGTGGCATGTTTGTTATTTATTTACCATATAAGCCCTTTATGTGGTGTCGCGGAGACGCCCGACTGTGGCATGCTATGTTATGCATTTACTCTATAAGCCCTTTATGTGGCGTCGCACAGACGCCCGACTGCGGCACGTTCGTTATTTATTTCACTTATGAGCCCTTTCTGTGGTGTCGCTCAGACGCCCGACTGAGGCATTCAATTTCTACTCTCTAATTGCACTATTCATGTGTTGCGTGAATAACTTGTCTGCATGCATCATGGATTTTATTTTTGTGACTGACGTTGTATTTCAGAGCATGATTATCGTTTGTCATATTATACCCGTGTTCATAATGTTTGCGAGTACAGTCAAAGTACTCACTGGCTTGTCCCTGGCTATTGTCTTGGCCAGATTTCTTGCGCGGAGAGGAGCAACGAGACGACAGTCCCGGAACCTAATCAATGGTGATAGCAGTCCCGCGAAGATAGGAGTTAACCTGGTCAGCTGTTCCCGTGGGAAATGGGGTCCCATAGACACTGATGATCCACAAACCGCTTCCGCCACCAACCACTAGAAACCCTGTGTTATACTCATAGGCCAGAATGGTCTTGTACTACATATTATGTACCTTGCTTGGAGTTTTTATATCAAGTTTGTGTCTTGCCAGCTAACAGTATTCCTGGGGCTGGTAAGCAAAAGGGCCATTTTCTGGGAAATTAACATCCCGACAACCCGGTCCTGACAGACTTGGTATCAGAGCTAGGCTGACCATTGGCTAATCCTATCTTAGCCAGGTCAATAAACCTAGGTTAACCAAACCACCAGACCTCAACCTAACCCCGGCCAAGCTTCTCGCATAAGATAGCCCCACAGTGCCCCAACACCTTTTGGCAGTCGATGCCCAACCTATCAGCCTAGCCTGTCGATCACACGCTAGTGACCGACCCTAGATTGTCTCATTCGCAAGCGTGCGAAGGAAGACTTCGCCCTCCTTTTTCTATAAAAAGGGCGCGCTAACCTCAACACAGCACAACCCAGCCTCCTTCCCCAAACCAAGCCATAATGCCTGGCCCAGTCGTGCACAATGAAACCACAACAAACAACCTTGGAGGTTTTTGACCGTGCTAGCAAACCTCACCCGTCGTGCCTTTGCATTAGAGGAGCCTCCAGAATATGTTGCGTACCAAGGACCCATGAGCGGTGAGTGCCGTCAATTCTGGGCCACTGTACACATCTATGGTAGGGGTCTATCGCTAGAATGCCCCTAAGGTTCACCGGAAGGACAACTTCCTTTGAGCCACAAGCCATTCAACTAGCTGCTCGAGAGGCTATAGTTCAACTCCGGCACTTGTCGCCCAGAGTTAACTGTCACTCGTTCTACTACTACCCGAGCCGTGACGGGTATGGTAGGCCACCCCAGGTTGTCAATGGAGATCACGAGATGGATCCTGCATTATTGCATCTGGTGCGCTATGTAGGTGCACTAGAGGAACTATTCGATCAAATCACCCTTGATCTGATCGCAGCTCGTGGAGAGCTGGTTCGCTGAGCCCCGGCAAGAGGAGGAGATGAGCCCGACGCCGACAACCCAGTCGTGCTGTTCGAACATCCGATCGAGACCTTGAGGACTGCCCCAGCCATCGACCACAATACCTTGGTGTCCCCAGAAGTGCTTCATCGCATTTTGGGAACACGCTCCAGCGGGATTGTGGCCAACAATCCCCGGGATGGTCATCATCGCTACCCCGACCCTGCAGCCCCTCAACCCCCTCTAGCTAATCCCGACGGCAAAACCCATGGAGAAGCCTCGACGTCCACAAGGAAGGCTCGTTTAGATATAAACGAGGTAGACTAAGTCACTCGAGTAGTACCGAGTCTCAATATGCCCATGCCCGGTGATTTTGTAATCCTGCATCAATTTGAATAATCGCAGCTTGCTTGTGTGCCTCTGTTTTAAATAGTAGCCTTGCATTAAATATGTGAGCATGCGGTTGCATTTTATTTTTTTCAGGCCCAGCTACGGAATAAACGGAGATTAGCTAAAGATGAGCTGACGATGTGTGTTGGAAGTGTTTCCAAGGTTGATGTGATCAAGCATCGCATGCTCCCTCTACCATCGAGATTGATGTTAAACCTAAATAATTGTTATTTGGTGCTCGCGTTGAGCATAGACATGATTGGATTATGTTTATCGCAATATGGTTATTCATTTAAGGAGAATAATGGTTACTCTGTTTATTTGAATAATACCTTCAACGGTCTTGCACCTAAAATGAATGGTTTGTTGAATCTCGATCGTAGTGATACACATGTTCATGCCAAAAGATATAAGATAGTACTGATAGTACCACATACTTGTGGCACTGCCATTTGAGTCATATTGGTATAAAACGCATGAAGAAGCTCCATGTTGATGGATCTTTGGACTCACTCGTTTTTGAAAAGATTGAGACATGCGAACCATGTCTATTGGTATATATGCATGAAGAAACTTCATACAGATGAATCGTTTGGACTCACTTTATTTTGAATCACTTGAGACATGCAAATCATACCACATGGGCAAGATGACTGAAAGGCCTCGTTTTCAGTGAGATGGAACAAGAAAGCAACTTGTTGGAAGTAATACATTTTGATGTGTGCAGTCCAATGTGTGCTAGGCATGCAGTGGATATCGTTATGTTCTTACTTCACAGATGATTTGAGTACATGCTACGTATATTTACTTGATGAAACACAAGTCTGAATTATTGAAAGGTTCAAGTAATTTCAGAGTGAAGTTGAAGATCAACATGACCAGAGGATAAAATGTCTATGATATGATCATAGAGATGAATATCTGAGTACGAGTTTGGCACACAATTAAGACATTGTGGAAATTGTTTCACAACTAATACCGCCTGGAACACCATAGTCTGATGGTGTGTCCGAACATCATAGCTGCACCCTATTGGATATGGTGCATACCATGATGTCTCTTATCGAATTACCACTATCGTTTATGGGTTAGGCATTAGAGACAACCGCATTCACTTCAAATAGGGCACCACGTAATTCCATTGAGATGACAGCGTATGAACTATGGTTTAGAGAAACCTAAGCTGTCATTTCTTAATAGTTTGGGACTGCGAAGCTTATGTGGAAAAGTTTTAGTGTGATAAGCTCAAACCCAAAGCGGATAAATGCATCTTCATAGGACACCCAAAACAGTTGGGTATACCTCCTATTTCAGATCCGGAAGCAAAAGTGATTGTTTCTAGAAACAGGTCCTTTCTCGAGGAAAAGTTTCTCTTGAAAGAATTGAGTGGGAGGATGGTGGACACTTGATGAGGTTATTGAACCATCACTTCAACCAATCTGTAGCAGGGCACAAGAAGTTGTTCCTGTGGTGCCTACACCAATTGAAGTGGAAGCTGATGATAGTGATCATGAAACTTCAGATCAAGTCACTACCAAACCTCGTAGGTCGACAAGGACACGTACTACTTCGGAGTGGTACGGTAATCCTGTCTTGGAGGTAATGTTGCTAGACAACAATGAACCTACGAGCTGTGGAGAAGCGACGGTGGGCCCGGATTCCGACAAATGGCTCGAGGCCATAAAATCCGAAAGAGGATCCATGTATAAAAGAAAGTGTAGACTTTGGAAGAACTACTTGATGGTCATAAGGCTATTGGGTACAGATGGTTTTTAAAAGGGAAGACGGACAATGATGGTAAGTGTCACCATTAAGAAAGCTTGACTTGTCGGTAAGATGTTTTCCGACAAGTTCAAGGAGCTGACTATGATGAGACTTTCTCACTCGTAGCGATGCTAAGAGTCTGTTGAAATTATATTAGCAGTTCCTGCATTGTTTATGAAATCTTGCAGATAGGATGTCAAAACATTGTTTCCTCAATGATTTTCTTGAGGAAAGGTTGTATGTGATACAACCAGAAGGTTTTGTCAATCCTAAAAGATGCTAACAATTATGCAAAGCTCCAACAATCCTTCTAAGGACTGAAGTAAGCATCTCGGAGTTGGAATATACGCTTTGATGAGATGATCAAAGATTTTGGGTTTATACAAAGTTTATGAGAAACTTGTATTTCCAAAGAAGTGAGTGGGAGCACTATAGCATTTTTGATGAGTATATGTTGTTGACATATTGTTGATCAGAAATGATGTAGAATTTCTGGAAAGCATATAGGGTTATTTGAAAAGTGTTTTTCAATGAAAAACCTGGATTAAGCTACTTGAACATTGAGCATCAAGATCTATAAGGATAGATCAAAAAACGCTTAATAGTACTTTCAAATGAATACATACCGTGACAAGATTTTGAAGGAGTTCAAAATAGATCAGCAAAAAAGGGGTTCTTGGCTGTGTTATAAGGTGTGAGTATTGAGTAAGACTCAAGACCTGACCATGGCAGAAGAGAGAGAAAGGACGAAGGTCGTACCCTATGCTTTAGACGTAGGCTCTACAGTATGCTATGCTGTGTACCGCACCTGAAGTGTGCCTTGCCATGAGTCAGTCAAGGGGTACAAGTGTGATCCTGGAATGGATCCCAGGACAACGGTCAAGGTTATCCTTAGTAACTAGTGGACTAAGGAATTTTCTTGATTATGGAGGTGGTAAAAGAGTTCGTCGTAAAGGGTTACACCGATGCAAACTTTGACACTAATCTGGAAGACTCTGAGTAGTAGACCGGATTCGTATAGTAGAGCAGTTATTTGGAATAGTTCCAAATAGCGCGTGGTAGCTGCATCTAGGAGATGACATAGAGATTTGTAAAGCACACATGGATCTGAAAGATTCAGACCCGTTGACTAATAACCTCTCTCACAAGCGAGATATGATCAAACCCAATGAGTGTTGGATTCATTACAATCACATAGTGATGTTAACTAGATTATTGACTCTAGTGCAAGTGGGAGGCTGTTGGAAATATGCCCTAGAGGCAATAATAAAATGGTTATTATTGTATTTCCTTGTTCATGATAATTGTCTATTGTTCATGCTATAATTGTATTAACTGGAAACCGCAATACATGTGTGAATACATAGACCACAACATGTCCCTAGTGAGCCTCTAGTTGACTAGCTCGTTGATCAATAGATGGTTATGGTTTCCTGACCATGGACATTGGATGTCATTGATAACGGGATCACATCATTAGGAGAATGATGTGATGGACAAGACCCAATCCTAAGCATAGCACAAAGATCATGTAGTTCGTTTCGCTAGAGCTTTTCCAAATGTCAAGTATCATTTCCTTAGACCATGAGAATGTGCAACTCCCGGATACCGTAGGAGTGCTTTGGGTGTGCCAAACGTCACAACTCTGGGTGACTATAAAGGTGCACTACAGGTATCTCCGAAAGTGTCTGTTGGGTTGGCACGAATCGAGACTGGGATTTGTCACTCCGTATGACGGAGAGGTATCTCTGGGCCCACTCGGTAGTGCATCATCATAATGAGCTCAATGTGACTAAGTAGTTAGTCACGGGATCATGCATTACGGAACGAGTAAAGTGACTTGCCGGTAACGAGATTGAACAAGGTATTGGGATACCGACGATCGAATATCGGGCAAGTAACGTACCGATTGACAAAGGGAATTGTATACGGAATTGCTTGAGTCCTTGACATTGTGGTTCATCCGATGAGATCATCGTGGAACATGTGGGAGCCAACATGGGTATCCAGATCCCGCTGTTGGTTATTGGCCGGAGAACGTCTCGGTCATGTCTACATGGTTCCCGAACCCGTAGGGTCTACACACTTAAGGTTCGGTGACGCTAGAGTTGTTATGGGAAATAGTGTGTGGTTACCGAAGGTTGTTCGGAGTCTCGGATGAGATCCCGGACATGACGAGGAACTCCGGAATGGTCCGGAGGTGAAGATCGATATATTGGACGAAGGGTATTGGAGTCCGGAATTGTTCTGGGAGTACCGGATGACGACCAGTGTGACCGAAAGGTGTTTCGGAGGCCCCGACAAGCATTGGGGGGCCTTATGGGCCAAGGGGAGGGGGCACACCAGCCCACTAAGGGCCTGTGCGCCCCTCCTAACCCCTCTCACGTAACCAGGAGAGGTGGGGCGGCTCCCCTAGGGCAGCCGCCCCTCCCGGCTTGGGGGGCAAGTTTCCTAGGGGTGGGGGCGCCCAAACCCATCTAGGGTTTCCCCTGGCCACCGCCCCCTCCTCTAGATCCATCTAGAGGGGCCGGCCCCCTCTCCCCTTCCCCCTATATATAGTGAGGGGGTGGGAGGGCAGCCATACCCTTCCCCTGGCGCAGCCCTTCCCTCCTCCAACTCTTCCTCCTCCTCCGTAGTGCTTGGCGAAGCCCTGCAGGAATACCACGAGCTCCACCACCATGCCGTCGTGCTGCCGGAGTTCTCCCTCAACTTCTCCTCTCCCCTTGCTGGATCAATAAGGAGGAGACGTCCCCAGGCTGTATGTGTGTTGAACACGGAGGTGTCGTTGTTCGGCGCTTAGATCAGAATCCACCGCGATCTGAATCGCTATGAGTACGACTCCTTCATCTGCGTTCTTGTAACGCTTCCGTTTCGCGATCTTCAAGGGTATGAAGATGCACTCCCCTCTCTCTCGTTGCTAGTCTCTCCATAGATTGATCTTGGTGATGCGTAGAAAATTTTGAATTTTTGCTACGCTCCCCAACAGAAGACACTGCTCATCATCAGCATCTACGTTGAGGACCTCGTCATTGCTGGTGTCGAGCACACCAAGATGCTCCGTCTCAAGAGGGAATGAAGCGCCTCTTCAGAATGAGCAACTTGGGCTGCTCCGGTATACCTCGGGCTGGACGAGAACCAGTGAAAGGATCGATATAGTTGACTAGAGGGGGGGCTTTGAATAGGCAACTAACAATTTTTAGCTTTTCTTTACCAAATTAAACTTTGCATCAAAGTAGGTTGTCTAGATATGCAACTAGGTGAGCAACATATATGATGCAACAACAACAAGCACACAAGCAAGCTGGCAATACAACACAAAAAAGCTTGCACAAGTAAAGGTACGAGATAACCAAGAGTGGAGTCGGTGAAGACGATGATGTGTTACCGAAGTTCCTTCCTTTTAAGGGGAAGTATGTCTCCGTTAGAGCGGTGCAGAGGCACAATGCTGCCCAAGAAGCCACTAGGACCACCATATTCTCCTCACGCCCTCACACAGTGCGAGATACTGTGATTCCACTATTGGTACCCTTGAAGGCGGTGACCGAACCTTTACAAACAAGGTTGGGGCAATCTCCACAACTTAATTGGAGGCTCCCAACGACACCACGAAGCTTCACCACAATGGACTATGGCTCCACGGTGACCTCAACCATCTAGGGTGCTCAAACACCCAAGACTAACAAGATCTGCTAGGGATTAGTGGGGGGAATCAAATTTCTCTTGGTGGAAGTGTAGATCGGGGCATTCTCAACCAATCCCGAGAAAATCAACAAGTTTGATTGGCTAGGGAGAGAGATTGGGCGAAAATGGAGCTTGGAGTAACAATGGAGCTTTGGGGGAAGAGGTGTGTCAACTTTGGAGAAGAAGACCCCCTTTTATAGTAGGGGGAACAATCCAACCGTTACCCCCCAGAACAGCCGCGCAGAGGGCGGTACTACCGCAGGGGGAAGCGATACTACCGCTAGCCCTAGCGGTACTACCGCTCCCCCTCGCGGTATTGCTGTGCAGCCAGGGAGGGCAAGCATATGGGCAGAGGATGGACCCTATGCGGCACTGCCGTGGTGGTAGGGCGGTACTACCGCTTCTACTGCCGTTGCTTAGTGCCGCACAATCCGACACGAGGGGCGACCCCCTCGAGTCGACGCGGTAGAAGCCCGGTACCGCAGCGGTACTACGACTGAGGACCCACAGGCGGTACTACCGCTGTAGAGCGGTACTGCCGCCTGTGGCTCTTGAGCGGTACTACTGCTGGGCACCACGGTACTACCGCTGGGACCAAGCCACACCCAAAGCAGGGGAAGAAAACCACCATCGAAGCAAGAAGGCTCAGTGGGTGCAAAACGGATGTGTACGTGTTGATTCCACCCTAGCCTTACCAAAAGCGGATCTCCTCTTGATAGTACGGTGACTCCTACGAAACATGTCCACCAAAACAGAAACAAAAGAGCTACACCGTCTTGATTAAAACTCCGAGGGGAAGGAATTGTCTCATGCCAAAGGATGAATCTCTGAAATGTTCAAAGCACACGATTAGTCCGCAAACGTGTTGTCATCAATCGCCAAAACTACATCGAGAGAGATATGCCTTAACAACCAGGAGCATGGTCGCAGGACGATCATTCAAGCGACCTATGCTGCCAAGATGCTCGAGCGAGCAAACATGGTAGATTGCCATGTCATGCACTCCTAGATGGAGGCACGGTGGAAGCTCATCAAGGAGAGCAAGGAGAAGCTGGTGGGCGCTACTTTCTATCGAATCCTCATCGGCGGCCTAGGGTATCACTTGCACACCCAATCGGACATCTCATTCACCGTCGGGTTCCTGAGCAGGTGCATGGAGACTCCCACTAGTGGTCATCTCGCAGCCGTCACCTACTTCAGTACGTCGTGGGCACGATCACACATAGATGTGTGTATCACCGTGGCAACGACGAGAACCTGGTCGGCTACAGCAACTCCGACCACGCTGGTGATGTGGACTCCACATACCACAAGAGCAACTCTACGTGTTGTTCTTCCTCTGGAGCAGTCTCATCAGCTGGCAATCGGTGAGGTAGAACGTTGTCGCCACTTCTTCGTGTGAGATGGAGTACACATCACGGTAGCTACAACAACATGTCAAGGATATGGCTAGCTCGTCGCCTCGGCAAGATGTTGAACCAAGACACTGTCCCTGCACTCATCTTCGTTGAGAACAAATTGGCGATTTTCCTCTGCAAGAACCAAGTGCTTCATGATTGCAGCAAGCACATCGATCTCCGCTATCACTTTATACGTGACTATGTCGAGAAGGGCATGGTGGACGTGGAGTTCATCAGGACTGGTAAGTAGAAGGTCGACATCCCGACGAAGGCTCTTGGCCGTGTATGCTTCGAGGAGCTGCGCGGCAAAATCGGGATCATCGTCCGTCGACTTCAAGACCCTCTGTCAGGGTTGAGGGGGAGATTGTGGGCTCCACCCTGCCTCCGGATGGACTTGCATATTTACTTAGCTAAAGAAGTAAAAGGCAGGTGAGCGGCCTCGTGGCGGATATTTGCCAACTAACATTTTTGTTTAGTGAAACTTAAAACACAAATGAGTCTGGAAAACAAGTTTATTTTATTGCACCACAGGAAATACAAATTCTAGAAGTGTTTTGAGTGGGTACTAAATTTTGTAAGGAATGCAGTAAAAATAAATTCCTAGTTTTTTTATTATAGGTGAAATTACTAATAAAACAGTAAAATTCAAAGAGGCATACACAATCAGTATTTCTTTTCTATAGTTTTAGGTACCAGGGTCAAAAGTAAAAAAACAAAATGTAAAAAAAAGAGGACTAAAATTGAAAGAGCTGCAAAGAGGGATGACCTGTCTTCTCCCCAGATGTCTCAGGGCATCTCCAGCTGCGCCCCCAAGAATGCCTCCCCAGGCGATTTTTTCGCGCCCGCCAAAAAACAGCCCGATCGCGCCTCAGACGCGCCAAAATCGCCCGGCTTGGGCGAAAACAGCGCCGCGGACCCAGCCCGAACCAGCGCTGCTGGGGCGCCGAGGCGCCGAGGCGAGTTGTTTTAGCGCGAAGAAGCAGCGGGCCAGCCGCGTCAGCGACCCGGCGCCTTGTCTTCCCCCAACGGCCTCGGTTTCCGCGGGGAATCAATGACAAGGCTGCCGCCAGTCAGCCTTGCCATTGATTCCTTCACGGGCGGCGCGTCACGGGGCGGCGCCGACGCCTCCCCTCCCTCGCACGCGTACACACGGCGCGGCCCGGCTATAAAAGCCGGCGGCCGCGACGAAGACGGAGTCGTCGTCCGGTGCGACAGCGATGACGACGACGCGCCGCCGCCAGTCTACCATGGCGACGTCGGGTCCAGCCGGGGCGTCCGCGTCAAGAAGGAGAAGGTCAACGACGACGATGGCAGCGACGGCGGCGACGACTTCAGCGCCTTTCTTTTTTAGATTAGCTTAATACTGTAATGAAAATGGGCGAATTTGACCGAAATTCGCCATGTTCGGACGAAATTTAACTGCTCTTTGTTATAACTTCGCCGAACAGGCCCCTTTTTTTTACATTCGCCTGTAGGCGGCCCTGGGATCGACGGCTGGGCGAGGACTCGCCCCCCAGTGCTTTTTTTTCGCCGGCTCACCCTCAGGCGGCGCTTTTAGACGCCCCTTGGGCCAACGGCTGGAGATGCCCTCACGGTCTGACTCTCGCCTCTCCATTCTCCACGAGTCCACCGCCCTCTTCCTCCTATGGCATGAACTGCTCTGCGTTTAACGAGCATCTTCTCAGAGAGCATTGCAGGTGCAGCACACGAGATCCAGAAAAATCAACACCCACGCCGTCCGAATCGATGAGCTGCGGCTGTGGCGGCGGCGCGGGGGCGGGGGACGGCGGGCGGGCCGAGTGGCAGCGCATCTACGACCGGGTCGAGGCGCTCGCCGCCGGCCGCGCGCGGCTGGAGGCGCGCAACAGGACCCAGCACGAGTTCTGGGACGCCCGCGACAAGATCAACCACTCCCGCCTCCACCAGGTGTGATTCATCGGCCCGCTCCTGTCCTCTTATTAGGGTTTTCTTTTGGGCTTCCCTGCGCCTGATTGATGGCTTATATGTTCTCATCCCGGAAGGCGGAGCTGAGCAGAAGCAGGTGGGAGGCGGCCTGCAGGGAGCTGCTCCCTTCCGATGATCCCAAGCTCGCCGGTCAGAATACATTGTGCCCCTAAATTTAGCATAACTTTTTTTGTTGATTTATAAGGGTTGTCATTATGTGCCTGCTAAATGTCAGTTTTGTTGGGCATTCGGTTTCACCGTGGCCAGATGGACAAGAAACTAGGGTTATTAATAAGATTAACTGAATAACATTTCTGTTTTATATCTTTTGGATGAAGATAACCTATAGAACGCGAGGGCACCTAATGTTGCCACTGATGTCTTTGTTGCTGCCTTCTCTGTCCAACGCAGAACTGCTAGAGAGTGATTTGGAGGATTCAAGAACTTGTGAAGCTCTTTTGGACACTGAAAACTCAGAGCTGCTGGTACTTAATCATCCCAAAAGCATTCGGTCCAGCTTGTGAATGTCACTGTTTTTCTTAATAGTTTTGTGTCCTTACCTTTTTCTTTTTTGTAATGTTTAGGTACAACTGAAGGAAGAGCTTCATGAAAACACTGCAGATCATGAGCACAATTCCGGTGATTTAATATCAGAGCTAAGAAAGTTAAAGCAAACCTATGAGACCCTATGCTCGCATAAGGATAAGGAAGCTACTGAAGCAGCACTGAAGCTTGAACAGAACATAGAGGAGCTGCAAGTGGCAGCCCGTAAGAAGGTTGATGAGATTGGAAGATTGCATGCAGAAGCTTCTGCTTCAATAAATAAGTTGCTGGTTCTAGAGGGTAAGCTAGATGAAATGCGCTCCTTGGATAAGGAGAATGATATCCAGAAGCTCAAAGCTCGGAAATCTAAGACTCTTAAACGCAAGTTTGCCTCCTTATCAAATGTAAGCATTTCATTTTGAAGTATATTGTTGGCTCATACTAGACCTTTTTCCTTTCTGCAGTATTTGTGTAGTGACCTGGCTTACCATACATAGTCAATAGAGAATGTTCACTAGGTTGACATTTTTGGTTAATATACTGCTAAACAATTTTGCAGTGATATCTTTTCTAGAACTGAGTTGATTTAGGATTTCACGAGACTGCTACTGAAGCGGCACACAATCGTCTATTATTATAACACCTCAAAATCTTCATGTGCCTGTTCAACAGTTAACATTGCCCCGTACTTGTTTCTGGCCTGTGAGTCATCTAATTTACAGATTGTTTAGATTTTTCTGGCCAAAGATGAATTTAAGGGATGATATTCTAAATCACAAGACACCTGTTGGTCTCAGTCTCTAGTACAGTACACCTTATGTATAGTAGGTGATCTTGGATGTATTTGTTAGGTAGCATTTTAGACCCCCTCCCCCTCCGCGTCTTGTATATACTTGTACCTCTTGTCTTCAACATCAGCTCCATAGCTGAAAAGCTTCCTATCCAGCTTGTGCATGTCACTGATTTTCTTAATCATTGTGGTGTATCCATACTCATGTGTCTTAATAATGCTAGATACAATCAAAGGAAGCTGGAATTTGCGTGGAGACTATTCAAGAGAATGCGGATCATGGGGCCATCACAGGAGATTTAAGAGCAGTCAGAAAACTGAAGCAAGCTTATGAGACCCTTAGCTCAAACAAGGATAAGGACATTTCTGCACCACTTGCAGTGGAGGATTTTCTTTTGAACAAACTGCTGAGAATTGACAAGGACAACGCAGGGCTCCTTAAGATAAAGGAAGTGGAGGCAGCACAAGCTAACGAAGCAGCACAAAAGCTTCAGCAAACTGTAGAGGAGCTGCAGGTGGCAGTCCAATATAAGGATGATGAGATTGGCAGATTGCGAGCAGAAGCGGGGCCCCTTAAGATAAAAGAAGTGGAGGCAGCACAAGCTAACAAAGCAGTGCAAATGCTTCAGCAGAATGTAGAGAAGCTGCAAAAGGCAGTCCGAAATAAAGATAAAAAGTTTGGCAAATTGCGAGTAGATGCGGGGCTCCTTGTAGATATGCTCAAAGTAGAAGTACAAAATAGGAATGCTCGGAATTATGGATTCCGAGAAGAAGCTGCTAGTGCAGGAAAAATTGTGCTGACTCTCGAGGGTAAGCTACAGGAAATGCATTCCTTGGTCAAGGAGAAAAACAATGAAATACAAAAACTTAAAAATGGGCAACCTGAGAGTCTGAAATGCAAATGTGCCTCTTCTATGCCAGTAAGTATTTCAAGTATTTGGCCTGCCTATATTAAACGCTGGTTTCTTTTCCATATTGTATGTTTAGTGACCTTGTCTTGCCATGCATACATATATATCATGTTTATATGGAAACCTCCTAGATCAAGTGTAACCATAATTAAATGAAATTTTGATCCAAATTCGCTACTCACAATTTAATGGACCACCTTTTGATGTATGATCATATGTTTTTACTTATACGCATAGGCAAATAGTCTAATTTCCTTTATTGGTCAAGAATCATATTTCCTGTGCGCAGTTGTATAACTTTTTTTTACACAAAAGGTATAAGCATCCTGATTCTTGATAGGCTCACACATGTCGTTTGTTTCTGAAAGCACAAACCAATAATAAAGTTGGTTAGTTTGATACTAATCGATTTTGCGGTGCCATCTTTTCTAGAAACTGAGTAGACCTAAGTATTCATGTTCCTTGCTATAAGATGTCTGTTTCTTTCTCCTTTTGTCATCCGAGTGAATCCAACATTGCTGACATACTCACTGATAAATTAACCTTGTACATGAGAATTGTGGTCGTGATCAGCCTTCTATGATTATAACACCTAAAAACCTTCGTGCTCACGTTCAGCACATGACATTGTCCCATACTTGTTTCTGGCGAGTAACTCATCTAATTTACAAATTGTCAGACACTTTGCTGGCCAAAGATGAATTTAAGGGATGGTATTCTAGATCACAGTGCACATGTTGGTCTCAATCTCTAGTAGAATCCACTATAATTGGCGGAGCTAGCCCATGCGTGGAGCCTGGGAAAAGTACAAAGGAAAGTAGCTGATGGCTATTGGCCTTGAAAAACGACTGATTAAATGTTCATGTCCTTGTATAAACTACTGATTAAACTTAGAACTGAAGGTACTTAATTATCTCAAAAGCATACAGTCCAGCTTGTGCATGCCATTGATTTTTTTAATCATTGTTTTGCATCTTTGCTTGTCTTTTTGAAATGTTTAGGTTAAACAGGAGGAAGTTGGAAGCTGTATTGATCATGAGCACGCTACAGCAGAAATAATACCAGAGCTAAGAAAGTTAAAGCGAGTGAATAAGGATAACACTGAAGTAGCACAGAAGCTTCAACAGAGCATAGAGGAGCTGCAAGTGGCAACCCAAAAGAAAGATGATGAGTTTGGCAGATTGCAAGCAGAAGCTTCTGCTTCCATAAATAAGATACCGGTTCTTGAGGGTGACATCCAGAAGCTCAAATTGCAAACAGAAGCTTCTGCTTCCATAAATAAGATACCGGTTCTTGAGGGTGACATCCAGAAGCTCAAATTGCAAACAGAAGCTTCTGCTTCCAGAAATAAGATACCGGTTCTTGAGGGTGACATCCAGAAGCTCAAATTGCAAACAGAAGCTTCTGCTTCCATAAATAAGATACCGGTTCTTGAGGGTGACATCCAGAAGCTCAAATTGCAAACAGAAGCTTCTGCTTCCATAAATAAGATACCGGTTCTTGAGGGTGACATCCAGAAGCTCAAAGAAGGGCAGCCTGAGATTCCTAAACGTAAGTTTGCCTGTGTCAAAACTAAGCATTTCATTTTGAAGTATATGGCCAGCTCATGCTAGACCTTGTTTTCTTTCCGTGGTATTTGTATATTGACCTGCCTTACCATACATAGTCGGTAGAGAATGTTGACCAGGTTGATATTTTCGGTCACTATGCTGCTAAACAATTTTCCAGTGATATCTTTTCTAGAACCGAGTTGATTTAGGGTTTCATTAGAATTGTGGTCGTGATCAACCTTCTATGATTGCGACACCTGAAATCTTCCTGCTGCTGTTAGTACTTAGCATTGCCGCCACATACTTGCCAGTGAGTCATCTAATTTACAGATTATCAGATGTTAGGACTGGTTAGATGAAGAATATCAAACTTGTTCATGGTTAATTCATATCTAAAAGGAAAAGGGACCAATCTGTAGGATTCTTTGACAATGTGTCTTTATCACATTCTCTATCAACATTGTCTAAGATACTTGATTTTCTCAACAATTTTTGTTTTGTTTTGCATCTATCAATGATTGATAACATAGGCCAAATATAGTCCTGGTGTTCATGTTTGTCACTGATATCCTAGCCATTTTGATCTGAACAAGATGTCTTACTTGCCCGGTCAACACAAATTGTATCAACGTCTAACCTATTTAGTGGTTGCGGCTAACATGTAGATTTATAAACTGGTATATCTGTTGGAATTGTTGCTGCTGTATGAGAGCCTTTTGTCTAAGACACTAATGTTTTGTGCTTTTGTTCGACAGATGAGAAGCGGTTTCAGGTTAGAATCCGCGGAGTCACATACCACTCGATTTCATCGAATTAGATACAATTTGCAATGTGAAGGCTAAGATTGAAGGCAAGGTGCACCTCCCCATAAGCAGGAGGGGTCCTGATGAAGCAAAGCAGATGTTTGTCAAGAGAAAGAAGACTGTCGAGTCGATGCAGTTTCTGGTTTTTGGCTTTTGAGACACCACCGTGAAAGGGCGCGCCTCATCTATGGTGGTAAGTTGATGGAGGACACCCGCATATGCAGCTTGGTTGAGTACCGCATGTATAGTGGTGATAAATATCCTTGTGATGCATTTCTGAGGGGTTGATAATGACAGAGCCGTGAGGAATGCGCGCAAGTGATCCGAAGCCAGGGTTCAGCTTGTTGATGTCCGCTTCCCTGCCCACAAATCTTATGTATGCATGTCGCCTGGGACGTGGTGTCTGCACGTAAGGAACTGGTAATTCTGAGTGGCTCTGGGCCAACTATAGATCGTTGATCACGCGTTTCACAAGAATGAGATGGCCTTTCTTAATTTGCACCAAAACTAAATTGCGACTAAGATAAACTCAGCATGCATGCCGAAGTAGATAGATGCATGTAACACTGGTGGTTTAGTCGAGAGCAAATCAGTCATTTCCCTCAAAAGAAAAAACATTTCCGACGCCAACAAAAAACAAAACGAATAGACTCACATGGTTAACAAAGCTTTTTTCTTCAGTTATATTATAACCTAGCCACGAGGACTTGAATGGTTTGATATGATATCATGATTTATGAGTATATGTCAAGAGAAACACTTTGTACCAGACGTCTGATGGAAACCATCCGTTAGACCAGTCGCATACCGTTGATTCAATTTATATCTAGTGGCCTAGAGTGCATCCCACCATTCACGCCAAATCCTCTGCCATAAAAACATGTCTAGCATCCCGCAAACCGGGGCATCTGCTAAAATAACCGCCGGTTTGCAAGATCCATCCCATATCCCTGGGCAGAACAGATCCTCCAAATCCGGCCGTCTTCAACTTTTTATTGTGGGATCCCGCATCCGCGAGCCTATTTCCTTCATATGTGTGGGAATCCACTTGATTTTGCAGGCTCCCCTTTCCGTTGGCGTGAACCATTTTCGCCCGCTTCCGTTTCCCGCTTCCACTCTCCGCCCCCCCCCCCCCCCAAATCCCCGCCCGTTGGTGCTGCCTCCGGCTACCCCGCGCCGCCCGAAAGCTCCGCCACAGCCGCCGCCGCAAATCCCCGCCCCTTGGTGCTGCCTCCGGCTACCCCGCGCCACCCGAAAGCTCCGCCGCTCCCGCCGCATCCACTCCATCAAATTTCGGCAGCGGGGGTGACCATTTGCGCCCGTGGCTCGTCGTTGCTGCCGGCGCCATGAATCCGCCCGAGAGCTCGGCACGCGGGCTCGTTCCTTGCGCGGATCCGGTTGGTCCTGGCAATTCTAAGCGGCGCGCGTTGAGGGAAGAGGGTGGCGCGGCGCTGCTTCACCCGAGGAGAAAGTGGCGGCGCGACGTCGGGCGGTGTGGAGAAGAAAGGGGCGGCTCCGCCTCGGCCGGTGGGAGAAGAAAGGGCAGCGCGACGCGACTTTGCTTCACGCAAGGTATGTTCGGGTGAAACTCATGCCGACTCGTGCTCAACATTTGTGAAGACCATTAATGACCCTGAAATCAAGAAGCATAAAATTTTGCCGAAGCACAAGAAGCTTTTCGAAAGGATATTGAGAGGGCATTTGGTGTGTTGCAAGCTCGGTTTGCCGATGTTCGAGGTCCTGGTTGCTTCTGGGATAAAAAATTCCTTCAAAACATCATGACTGCTTGTGTAATTTTACACAATAAGATCGTCGAGAATGAGAGGGATTTGGACTTGGAGTACAACTATGACAATGTTGGTAGCCGTGCAAAGCCGGCTAGGGATGCAGATGAGATCAGTGCATTTCTTGAGACCTACCGGAAGATCGAGGACCGTGATTCGCACAACCAAGTTCAGCATGATCTTATGGAGCATTGGTGGCAGCTCTATGGGGCGAGATAGATCTCCATTTGTATTCACTTCTATTCGTGTGAGTTTTGAACAATTTGGTGTTGTAATAATTATTTGAATTTGAACATTTGTTGTAATGATGATTACTATTGTACTGTGAGTTGCTTGACCATTTATATATTTGTATGTTGAATTTATTTTAGATTCCATTCAGTTGAAATTGTTGTGAAATTACGGTGCGGCGAACACTCTGGCCGAACAGATCCTGCAAACGCGTCCTGCAAAACAGTTGCGGGATGCGGTTGCAAGATCTATTCGGCTGGAGCGCTCGCTACATCATAAAAATAATTTACGGGAGCCCTTATACGCGTTTTGTGGGACACGCGGTTGCAGGATCTGCTAGAGATGCTATAACTCTTCCCATGTAAATCTCACTTGCCCCAAACAGCTAAACCCACTCGTCGCTCCTCCTAGTCGTCCATCGTGTGCTCCCGTGCCGGCAAGTAGCCAATGCCCTCGCTCCCTCACCTCTCTACCATGTACCAGTCCCCGGATTTTTTGTCCAAAAGGACCCCCTGGCCAACAGAATTGTCAAAAAAGACCACATGCCAAAAACATTGACAAAAAGGACCCCCTCAGCGGTGGCGGCGGGTGCGGCAGGCGACACGTGGCACCTGCCGCCACGCGATGAGGCGGCGGGCCCTGGCCGCCACCGCCGGAGGCGGCCGCCGAAATTCCGTGCAAGATAGTCCAGCTGCCGCGACGGAACGGGCCGCGCCAGGCGGGCCCGGCCGCCACCGGGTGAGGCGGCCGCCGCTGCCGCTGTCGCTGCTCGGCCGACAAGGCCTGCTGCGCGCGGGCCCCGCTGGTGGGCCAGGCCGCCACTAGCTGAGGCGGCAGGACCTGTGCTGCTGCACGCGCCACAGTGCGCTGACGGCGCTGATTTCGAGGCGCGATGTGACTCGGACGCGCGGGAAATTTTGGTTCTTTCGCCCGGGAATCCTGCCTTTGCTTCTTTTGCCTCAGCGCACTGGGAATCCGAGGCTACGCGAAACTGTTCTGCCGACACTACAGGGATCGTAAATATCGCCGCTTAATTTTCTCGCCATCATTTATCGTCTGAGCTTATAAAAGGAGGCACCGAGGCTCTCGTCCAGCCATCCTAGAAATCGCCAGTGCGCAAAGTGTGTAACACATTTTTTCAGTCGGTATGAGTTTGCCTTGCTCGGATCAAAGCATTAGGCCGAGGAAAATGAAGAATGCAAGTTTGCCTCCTGGGGTGGCAGTCCTGCGGTGTTGGTGTGGCGATCTTTGCAAGGTGAAGGAGGTGACGGATTTTTCAGATTGGTTGGGCATGAAGTTTTTCATGTGCGCCAATTATGAGGAAGATCCTGCCGTAGCTATTTCAGAGTACGACAAGCCTCCGGTATGCTTTAACCATCACTAATAGATATTGTTGGTATTTTCATTGATTATTTAGTAACATTCTTGTTTCTTGTTGTAGTCTCCTCCGCCTCTGTGCATGTACTATCATTGGATTGACACGGAGAAGCCGGCTTGGGCAGTGACTGAGATTCGTGAAAGAAGTCGCCGTGTGGAATAGTTTATTTGCGGAAGAGCGACGAGAAGGCGGAAGCTAAGGAGAAAGCAAAGCAAGAGAGAGAGTTAAAGAATACTATGCTGAGCAACACCGTTTTTGAGGAAATGGGAAAGAAAAACAGGAGGAGGCTCGTCGCATGGAGGAGCAGGAACGACAATGAAAGGAGGCTCGTGGAGGCGAGAGGCAGAGAAAGAAAGAAAGGGCTCGTCGAAGCCAAGGCAGCAGAAGAAGCCATGCGATGGAAAAGGAAAATATCCACGCTGGACTCGGTAGATTCCTGTGCTAGTATTTAAAATTTCGCAATCATTTGTATCTTTATTTCTGCACTTTAATTTAGCTTTATTTCAGGAGTTAAATGTAGGTATATTCCTACAATGTATCTTATTTTCAGTTGTACCGTGTCGTAATGGAAAAAAAATATAGTTTAAGAATAAAGAAGTGGCATTTTCTTTCCCTCCAGTAACATCGAACATCATGCAACAACTACAAAATAAAATTAAGATAGAACATAATGCCCTACAATAACAGAGTACAAACTAATAATGCAAGTACATC
Organism: Aegilops speltoides; assembly: GCA_021437245.1. Classification (NCBI taxonomy): domain Eukaryota; kingdom Viridiplantae; phylum Streptophyta; class Magnoliopsida; order Poales; family Poaceae; genus Aegilops; species Aegilops speltoides. The sequence goes on along the minus strand of CM038141.1, from coordinate 434,222,170 downwards.
CGAATTAAACGGTACAACTGGAATAAAACTACATGAAGGCATCATCGTCATCCTCCATCGATGCAGAACTCTTGCCCTTCGAGGATGTAGAACTCTTACCCTTGGACGATGCAGAACTCTTGCTCTTCGAGGATGCAGATTCTTGCCCTTAGACGATGCGTAACTCTTGCCCTTTGACGATGCAGCACCGGAAGCGGCGTCATGAAGATATCATCTTCATCCTCGCTCTCCTCGATCCATAAAATGGATGCTTTTCTGCAGTCCTTCCGAAAGTTTCACTCTTGGCTCCACTACATTCTTCCACCTTGCACGAAACCTAAGAAGTTCTTTACGCACCTCCTCATAGGTCCTTTCAGGCCACCCAGGACCTCGTAATTGGTGAGCCAACTCATTCATTATGGTGTCACTACCGTGAGTTCGCCCATGGAACTATCCTATTGTCCATCCCGAAATCGGTAGCTAGCCTCGAAAGAGTCCTGCTCATCCCGGGGTGAAAACTACGATCGAAAGGATAATGGGACATCTCGACTACACTACACTCGAATGATTATCCACCTCCGTCTCAAGGGGTTTTATAGGTAGAGAGGAGAAAAAGGGGGAAAGAACGAGTGCAAGATGGCGGGAAGATATGGCGGGGAGGGGTTGGCGGAAACAAGTGGCGGAACATATGGCGGAAGCGAGTGGCGGGAAGATATGGCGGAAGGGGTTGGCGGAAAACGGGTGGCGGAACATATGGAGGGAAAGCGTGGCGGGGAAAATATTGAGGGAAAGCGTTGCTGAAAATATATTTTTTCAATGTCTAAGGCGGGCAATGGTTGCACAAGATTCATCAGCCAAAATATTAAAAAATTCATTTCGCCTAACATAAGCAAAAGAGTGGAGCAGGATAGTATGGCGGAGATATAGGCGGAAAAATTATTCTGACTGGTGCATTTTATTTCAGCAAACATAGATGTTCAAATCGAAAAGTCGATACACACATATATAGATACAATGGGTCGGCGACGTGCATAGATGAATCACCCTACTTAACGACGACCACCTGGCCTTTCCTTACGACCGGAAAGCGACAAGCGATTAGGTGGCCTAGTCACACGAAGACCTCGGCCATACTCCAATTCGGCTTCATGTGTCTGCGAGTCCTGCGTAGGTGGTGGAGTCGCGAATCCTTGTTGCGAACCTGAAGCGTAATTGTAGGCGTATGGTTGTGACTCCGGGGGGATAAAAGATGGGCCAATAACATCCCCTCCGAAGAACTCTGTAACTAATGATGTAACCGTGTCGCCAAGATCATGTGATGCTCCCCGGAGGCCTGTGTTGACGCCATGATCATGTGATGCTCCCGGAGGCTGTGTTGGCCTTGGCGTTGGGTGTTCTCATCGCCCCAATTAACATCGGTGTGTCCTGCACATAGAAACATTTTAAATAAACTGTTAGAGGATAATAAATGATATCATTGTAAATGCATTGAAATGTAAACATGACTACTGAGCATATCCCTCTCCTATCTTTCTCGCCATTGTACTTGGTGCTGGTTTAAATCTGGTACACGAGTCTCCTCGGGCATGGGGATCCCTCGCGGAGAGAAAGCGGCTGAGATCCCTCACCTTGGGTGTATGCATCATATCCTGTATGCGCATATGGGTTAGGGAAAGAAACCGCTCGGGCATCGAATCCAAGCCCGTGCCATGGTCCCGAGATGTCCGCCTCGACGAAGCTGCATCAAGAAGAGCGATGCAAATGGCGAGATGAGTCATGTCGTGGCAATGTCGTTCTAGTACTCGGACCCTCCCCCCATTGCTCATGGCTCGTACGCGCCTCGCTCGGTCTGGACGACGGTGCCGCACTCGGTCTGGCTGACCTCGCTACCGGCATGTATGCTCCAGTGGCAACGTCGTCGCCTCTACCGCATCTGAACTTCTTTGCCACGAATTGTTGCAAAAGTTTCTGGAATGTCTTGCGATATGGGCCCTGGGCCGGCATGCTATCCGTAGCCATCTGCCCTACTTCGTTGACATTTTCAAGCTGAACAATATTTGGATGTTATTTAGTTCAAATGATTATGAAATAATGGACCTAAAAAAGTTACAAGTGATTACCATCTGGTCACGATAGTAAGCTGCAGGCAACTCAACATGTCTTCGCGCCTGCTCCTCTTGTGTGAGATGTGTTGGTATAGTAGCTGGCTGACTGGCCAGGCTAGCACGTGTGTTCATGCAGTACCACTGCTTGTACGCTTGATCTGTACTTCCATCGTACGGTCTGCAAAATTAAATAATTGCATACTTCCATCGTATGATCATCGTAAAAAAATAATGTACATAAAATATACCTAAGTTGACGCACTATATCTGCTAGCGCTTCATTTTCCCACTTATGTACCCATTCACTGTTCTCTTCCCTCCAATCGTATAAACTCCAACCCCTGCCCATATTGGTTAGCCTGCAAATTATGTAACAAAGTGTGAGTTTAGTAAATTAAAAATGACACTAACTATTTAGGGATGTCACATCTTACTTATGTGTTTCCTCGTCGATCGTCTGGGAAAAGGTGGTGGAATTTCTTGATAGAGACCGAACTGTCTCATTACACGCCTGGGTTGTAAGGTTCAACACACCACAGAACAATAAGTTGCAGCGAGTCAGCCAGAATCCACTATCGGTCAACATGCCGGTGTGAAGTGTCGAGCATCAAAGACCAATTTTAGCTGGTCCTGAGTCCACGGGTTCCATGTGACTTCTGCCTCATCAAGTATCTCAAACTGTTGGTGGTACATAGGGTAACAATTTTTCGCAATATCTGGAGACCAACGTTTCCGTGCCTTTGTCCACCTGGTGGCCATAGTTGCGCTAGCACCCTCGCCAAAGTCGTATGGGTATATGGGTTGTACTATACGAGGTCGCCCTCTGGGAGGTATTCCCAGGACCACAACTGTAGAAACTCATAGGCGACACAAAGTAATGGAGCTTTTTGTGCGAAAGAGGTTTTTTGCATGGCATCACACAAACCTCTGTATGTATGAGATAGCATGGCAGAACGAAGCTGTATTTTGGCAGCTCGGGTAAAGGTTCATCTACCATATTCTCTGCAATGTAGATGAGACCAGGGACAACAACATCCCCATGTGAATTTGGAAATAGATTCGAGGAGCCACAATAAATCATAAACAGATGTCTTTTCTCGTCTCCTCATTGGCGAAGCTAGATAAATGAAGAAAGTTATCACGGCTGCACAAGTGGGATGCCCCGAGGGTTACCAAGACGATGTGATTCTCGCATTTCCATCCCAAGGCGGGCTGCTATATCTAATGTCCAAGATGGAGACACTCGTGGAGAGACTATTGGCTCACCTCTAATTGGTAGAGCGGTGATCATAGAAACATCTTTTAGTGTAGGTGCAAGCTCCCCAAAACGAAAGTGAAAGGTGTGGGTTTCAGGTCTCCACCGTCAACGAGGGATGTCAAAAGGATGGGTCGAGCGCATTTGGTCGTCGCATGATGTGAGCCTAGCAAAACCTTGTAGTCCATAAGCGTCAAGGTGAGCAAGGTAATGATTGTGTATTGGCCATGTTTTCTTTATGGTTCGGAGTCTAAAAGGTCGATAATCATGCTTAGTATTTGGTTTCAAAAATAGGTGACAACGGTGGCGGCGTCATGGGGCCCTGCAAAAGCACTCGCACTTCACCCATAACCTGCACACAAACATACACATATAAATTACGAGGAAGACGGAAATACAAATGCAAATCAAAATTAACTTAAAAATACAAAGAGATACGATTTACATTAATTATCTGAAGTTAACATCAGGAGTACAATAATACAAAGAGAATCAATTTAAATTTAATATAAGTACACATAACGAGTAGAAATATAAATAGACATGATGAGTACATATATATCAACATCATGCGTTGTTGTTGGCTCGATACGGGCAGTCTTTGCGTGAATGTCCAGGACACCTGCAAACGCGGCATCGCCTTGGTTCTCCCATCTGGCTATGGTCCATGTCATTGCGATGACGCCTAGACTGACGTCGTCCCTTTGCGGTTCTCATCAAGTCGGTGTTCGGAACCCATTTCGGCCCATCTGGCCACAACATTTTGTAGTTCATATCAATGCCCCAAGCCCAGAACTCACCGTTCCAAGTGTTGTACAGATTGTACATGTTGAAGTACGGCGATATGTATGGCTCGACGCTGATTTTTTGAACAGCAGCCGCCCGGAGCACATGACTGCAAGGGTAGCCCTCAAGCTTGGGCTTGTTACAAGTGCACTCACAGGAGGTTGAGCCAAGGGTGACAGCTTGCTTTTTTGATCCTCTGTGGTGACCCTTGACGTACTTGGCTCGCACATTGACCTCCCACTTATTCCTAAGTCGTCCACTTTCCTGCAGCCATGACTTTGGGACTTCTTTGCTTTCTCGTCCAGATGTCTTTGCATCTTCTCGGACCATGGCTTGTTCAATTCAACTTGTGCTTTGGCGACGGTGACCTGTCGCAAAGTATGACAGGTCCGATTCAAGTTTCTTCAATTAGGGCTATGATAGGCAGTGCTCGCACCCCTTTAAGAACACCATTGTACACCTCTGACATGTTGCTGGTCATTATTCCATACCGAGCCCCGGTGTCGTGAGCTCGCGCCCACTTCTCCAAATGAGGGCAATTCTCGGTGATCCATGGCTCAAATTTATGGCAGCCCTCGACCCCTCCGGTCTTCTCTCTGCGGCAAGGCAGCATGGTCGATCTCACCATTGATACCTGCCCATATCGCATTCATTTTGGCTTCAGTTTTTGCATGCACATCCTCTTGAATAACTTGAACCAATCCTTGTTTTTGAATTTGGAGTAAAGTTTGCTGCCAAATGCCTCATGCACCACCTTCCTCTAGATCGGGCCAGCCCCACTCTTCTTCCGACGCCTTAATTATTTCAAGAGCGCTTAATAATCCAAAGTTGCGATCGAAATGATGCAAACACCTTCACGCTCTTTCACGACACCAATCTTCACGCAGCTCAGGAACCATAACCAGCTATCTTTGTTCTCGCTCTCGACCAATGCATATGCAATAGGAAGAAGCTGATTATTTGCATCCGCTGCAATCGCCACCAATAGTGTGCCCTTGTACTTTCCAGTGAGAAAGGTACCATCAACTGATAATACCGGGCGACAATGCCTGAAGGCTTGTATAGTCTGGGCGAATGCCCGAATAAGCGATCCAGATTAGCTCACCCGGGTTCTTTGGGTTTGGACGTTCTCTCCGCCAAACTTGAGTCCCCCTATTAGCACTTGCTATCTGATGAAGCATTCTGGGGGCATAAGAATAGGCCTCCTCATAGGTTCCATACAAGTTCTTGAATATATTTTCCTTCGCACGCCTAGCCTTGCTATAGCTAACGAGGAATCAATTAGATCCTCTGCATCTTTTGCGAGCCCTAACACTAATGTTGAGACTTCCTGCACAATTGTTTCCATCGTCTGTGCCACAAATTTTGCTGTCACATTGCAAAGTGATCGAAAGAGTCCCGGTTGCTCACGGTATGCTCCATTATTTTTGTCATATGCCATGACCGACATACCCTGTGCTTCATCTAGCGAGAACTCTTCCGCGGCAACCTTTGCGTGTGGATGCATATGACTTTCAACTCTTTTTATCGATCGCTTCACTCTATGTGGCGGTGGATGCCGATTGCATAGCTACCCATTGCTGGTAAGCAGACTTCTTATCCGGAAAACTTGCCCAACCTCCGGGCTTCCGCTCCTAGGCGGAAGCAGTGTGAAATTCGTTGGTGATGCTCATATCCTGTAAAACCAGGTTGCGGTGCCGCGCGACCGCCCTTTGAGGAGGAACATCTTCTTCTCCGCTTGACTCGAAGACGCAGAAGAATGATCATCATCATCTAGCGCCCGCAATCCCTCCACGTGTTCGCTCATGTCAACGGCACGACCAATATCTGTGTCATACACAGGCTGGCTGCCGTCGGTTCCGATGGGCGATGCTAGGGGCTGATGTGATGGCCAACTCGACCTCACCACCCTCGCCATCGCATCCGGCAACATCGGTGGACTGAAATGAACTCCACATACACCATCGGCTGACCATACATTGAGTTATTGGGATTGCTTGCAAACCTCATGTACGACCCCCACGACCGATCACCTGTGACAGGCCGCAAACCCCAACGGGCAACTGTCCCATCATTTCCTCCGTCAACGACGAAGGCCTCCATTGTCATTTTTTTTCCTGCATCACTGGGTCAAACACCACTCGGATGCACCTTCTAACAGCTGCGTAACCCACGTTGACCATGTCTCTCACCACTACTGTAGTCGACTCGCAGAAGGACACATCCACCCCGCATGGACCGTCGCGTAAGACGTTCCCATAGTACACTACTAAATTTTCCATAGTACCTAACCAGCATACATGTTTACATTTCAAATAATTAGTAACTAAACATTTAGTAATGATGACAACATTTACATATCTTATGACTAAAATAATAACCGTATTTTCGTTATAAATATTCGGTTTGTTTTTAGAATCATTTGCTTAGACTTTAAGGGGTTGTTTGGTTAACGGGTATTTAAAAATCTATTTTTCTCAAACTTGTCTACGAGCGTAACAAACTAAAAATCCGTTTGCTTTTCTCTAACTACCCCAAAAATATCCTAAAATAGTTCTCGTAACATGCAAAAACTTAGCTTCTGGAAAAACAACTATTATGATAATAACATCCTAAAATATCCTAAAACTCGCTATCCAAACAACCACTAAACATAATATTACGATAATAACATTTAAATATCATATGAGTAAAATATCTAACTTCTTCCGGCATGATATAATGTTTTTCATATAATACGATAAAATTCATATAATAGTACGATAATAACATTTTAATATCATATGAGTAACATTTAATTTCTTTCGGCTTTAACTAATTTTTTTCACATGATACGATAACAATCATTTATCTACAAATAATAATATTTGCAGCAGCATGCACATTATTCACAATAGTACATCAATACAAAAAATATTAACAAAATTACAGTGTCATTTTTCACCTTACCTCCAATATGATGCAATTAAGCGTCAAAATAGTTCAAATAAATATCCGTCGCCAGTACTATATGAACCTCGTCAACCTATTATCACATTAACAAAAATATTACACACGGATTTTTCTTCCTGCTAACAAAAGTATGAAAATAGCACTTCCATGTATGTGTTCATCACCTCAAAATGGGACAGCGAAAATGGAATCACAATTTCTTCAATCACGTCTTCTCCTCCTTGTTTGCTACTAAGATGAATTATTTTACCTAATTACATACATCATTAAGTACATTAGCACCTAATCTTAACATATAAAATTTAGATTATTGCGACATAACAAAGTAGACCTACGGTTTTCTAAATATAGGCTTATTAATAAACATACCACATAAAATAACATACCACATGAAATAACATACCGCATGCAATAAACACTTACAGTACAATTTTTTTCTTAATTACCGTATTAAGATTTCCCGCATGTCAATACTAATGGACGCACCTAACATTGATGCAACATCTTCAACTTCTAAGCATGTCAACATCTTTAAATGCTACATCTCTCGTCTGAAATTATTTCTAACCTCTAAGCACTACCATCACATAGCTAATAACGAGCTAAAGGACGAACTAATTACCACCCTGCATGCATAAATTAATAAATGTATTGCAAAGCTCATACCTTGATCTTCAACTTCGTAGTTCACTTTGCACGGCTATTCCTACTACAGAAACTCCAAATGACTTCTCCAAGTGCGGAAATAATGCCTAAAGCAACATTGAATACACACTTAGGAACTAATCAAATAGAATAAAAACATCATGCATGCGAATGAAACCAACAAAAATGGATAGATCTTACCTTAATCTATCTTTTCTTCAACTTCATCATCCTCAAAATCCAACTCTAAATCGCCCTAAATCACGAGTGAAAGTGCTTTCTTTTCTCTCTGTACTTAGAGACTTAGAGAGCAAAGGAGAGGAACGAGAGCAAAGGAGAGGAACGAGGTTTCGGAGTGCTTGCGCACGGAGCTGAAGAATGGTATATAAAAGGGAGAGGATCCCTGTAGTGTCGGCAGCCTCGGATTCCAGCGCGTGAAAATTATCAGCATGCAAGGAGCAAAAGCAAAGCAACAAGCCAGAGCGATTCCCGCCGTGAAATTCGTCGTTTGCTGCGCGTAGGAATCAGCAAAAGCAAACAATCAGCGCGTGATTCCCGCCCCGCCAGTTTTCGCGCGTGCGAATCTGTCCTGAACCTCGCACTCCGTGCATATGCAGCGTCTGGCGATTCTTTGTCGGCGAAGCGGCCGCCTCGGCCGATGGCGGCGTGGCCGGGGGCGAAACCCGCAGCAGGCTCTGTCGGCGAGCGGCGACAGCGCCAGGCCGCCGCCTCACCGGTGGCGACCCAGGCCCACCTGCCCGCCCGTTCCGTCGCGCTGCAGATTCCGTTTGGCTCGCGTGGCGCCTCCTGCGGTGGCGGCGGGCCCGCCGCCTCTGGCGTGGCGGCAGTGCCACGTGTCGCCTGCCGCACTTTCCCGCCACCGAGGGGGTCCTTTTGTCAAAATGATCCGTAGGTAGTCTTTTTTGTCAATAGCGTTCGGCAGAGGGTCCTTTTGGTGCTGCCTCCGGCTACCCCGCCCGTTGGTGCTGCCTCCGGCTACCCCGCGCCGCCCGAAAGCTCCGCCACAGCCGCCGCCGCAAATCCCCGCCCCTTGGTGCTGCCTCCGGCTACCCCCGCCCGAAAGCTCCGCCGCTTCGCGCTGCATTCACTCCATCAACTTTCGGCAGCGGGGTGACCAATTGCGCCCGCGGCACGCCGTCGGCGCCGGCGCCATGAATCCGCCCGAGAGCTCGGCACGCGGGCTCGTTCCTTGCGCGGATCCGGTTGGTCCTGGCAATTCTAAGCGGCGCGCGTTGAGGGAAGAGGGTGGCGCGGCGCTGCTTCACCCGAGGAGAAAGTGGCGGCGCGACGTCGGGCGGTGTGGAGAAGAAAGGGGCGGCTCCGCCTCGGCCGGTGGGAGAAGAAAGGGCAGCGCGACGCGACTTTGCTTCACGCAAGGTATGTTCGGGTGAAACTCATGCCGACTCGTGCTCAACACTTGTGAAGACCATTAATGACCCTGAAATCAAGAAGCATAAAATTTTGCCGAAGCACAAGAAGCTTTTCGAAAGGATATTGAGAGGGCATTTGGTGTGTTGCAAGCTCGGTTTGCCGATGTTCGAGGTCCTGGTTGCTACGGGATAAAAATTCCTTCAAAACATCATGACTGCTTGTGTAATTTTACACAATAAGATCGTCGAGAATGAGAGGATTTGAACTTGGAGTACAACTATGACAATGTTGGTAGCCGTGCAAAGCCGGCTAGGGATGCTGAGATGAGATCGTGCATTTCTTGAGACCTACCGGAAGATCGAGGACCGTGATTCGCACAACCAAGTTCAGCATGATCTTATGGAGCATTGGTGGCAGCTCTATGGGGCGAGATAGATCTCCATTTGTATTCACTTCTATTCGTGTGAGTTTTGAACAATTTGGTGTTGTAATAATTATTTGAATTTGAACATTTGTTGTAATGATGATTACTATTGTACTGTGAGTTGCTTGACCATTTATATATTTGTATGTTGAATTTATTTTAGATTCCATTCAGTTGAAATTATTGTGAAATTACGGTGCGGCGAACACTCTGGCCGAATAGATCCTGCAAACGCGTCCTGCAAAACATTTGCGGGATGCGGTTGCGAGATCTATTCGGCTGGAGCGCTCGCTACATCATAAAAATAATTTACGGGAGCCCTTATACGCGTTTTGTGGGACACGCGGTTGCAGGATCTGCTAGAGATGCTATAACTCTTCCCATGTAAATCTCACTTGCCCCAAACAGCTAAACCCACTCGTCGCTCCTCCTAGTCGTCCATCGTGTGCTCCCGTGCCGGCAAGTAGCCAATGCCCTCGCTCCCTCACCTCTCTACCATGTACCAGTCCCCGTTCTTGTGCCCCAGAGACCCACCATGCCGGTGCGCCGTCCCATCGGGTGGATCCGACCGGCGACGCCATGACCAGTGAACTCGCAACCCCATGACTCCCCGGTCATCTCCTCTCGCCTCGGCTGTACAGTTCGGTCCTATGTGTTTGTCTCGATTTGTTTTAATACATAAGTCTTGTGTTCGCTATCTGATGTGTTTTTCATTGTTGCAAATTAATTGGATGTTATTGCAGGATCGGCAGTATCATTTGCCTATAGGTCCCAGGCATGTCGGTGATGATTTTGGAGGATTGTTTCGATGAGGAATTGAGGACCAATTGCAGTTTGCAAGAAGCCTGTGGCCATGCCGTTCAAGTCGTCAGATACTTCCAGATACATAGACGTACACACACTGCTGAAGCAAATGAACCTACTAGTGCTTGTATGAAGTATATGAGGCAATTTTGGGAAGCAATAGGAATCGGACTTCCTGCCGTTGGATCACAACCTAGTGGACCGTTGGATGTAGTACAGATCGAGCTACTTTGGAAGCAAGTTTGTTGAGATAAGTATAGAAGCACGTAATTTAGGGTAACTAATCCCAGATGTTTAGGAAACCATTTTTAGGAAACTAATTTGGGAAGGATTAATGTAGCGTAAAGACTTCCCGAATGCAATTTTCTTCCTGATGAATCAAATTTTATTTCCTTAGGAAGCACAGCATAAAGACTTTCCAAACGCGATTTTCTTCCTTATGAATCACATTTTCTTTTCTGATGAAGCAGTTCATGTTTCCAATGTTCCTTTAAATTGCACCGAGTGCGAATAAAGTGTGCTTCCATCTAATATAAGTTGTGTTGCTTCCATGCTGAACGAAAATCATTTGCTTCCATGTTGAACGAAAATTTGCTTCCATGTGGACTGTAAATAAATCCGATTTTATGTCAAACAAAAGTTGGTTCCATGGTGACCAAAAATAAATTTGCTTCCTTTTCGACAGAAAAAAAATGCTTCATACGTTTTTTCTTTTTGGAGAGAAATATGTTTGAGTACTACGTATAAGCCGAGGTTTTTTTTGAGTCGTACCCAACTTACTCATATCTATGTCGAGGGCCCGCTTGTTGTTCCACTCAGCTTATGCCTAAATACTAGGCAATGCGTGTTTTCCTCGTAGTGAGCCATGCACTCTCCCATTGTTTTTCGTCACAGTAAATACATGTTACGATACCTTACCTGCAAGAGATGTCAATCAAAAAAGGGTATCCTTTTATGTTAAATTGCACCCCCTGTTTCTATCCCTAAGTATAGGAAAACGTTTGCAGCCGGCGGACCGGCTGAAACTTCGGCCGGTCACGCACGACTCGTCCAATCTGAGGCCGTTTGTTGGCCCACACAGCCCACTCCCTCTCCCTTATCCTCTTCTGCCAGTCTTCTCCTCTACTCGTTAGTCGTTTTCTCTCGACAACGTTCGAGCTCGTCCTCTGTTTTCTTCACCCCTGATTCCCTGCCATACAGCACACCACCGCCACCACGATACGCCACACAGAGCTGTAACCCATCAGCGCCAAAGCTGCGACCGGTGAGAGGAAAAGCTTGAACCACCCGCAGACGGAGTTGCAACCAGCAAACGAAAAAGATTCAATTGCGGCGCCCGCGAGCTACAACAGTGACGGGGGATGCAACGCGGCCATTGTTGATGGGGTCGGCACGGCTTACTAGAGCCGCCAAAGTGATTACCTTTTATTCGTTTTTAGATGTAGATAGTTTCTGCCTTTTCTTCCCTAAAGATGACCCTAGGTTATCAAACCCACAAGAAGAATTGCTAATTGGAAGGTGATTCTGGCAAGTTCTTGTTGTCACGAGAAGTAACAGTTTTCTGGACCAAATGCAAACCGTTTTTGGAAGAAACAATAATAGGAAAACAGGCTAGGGCTTAAGGTCTTCACCTTCAAACGTATACTTGCACTAGAATTTCATCTATATCTCTGGTAACAACGTTGCTATGTGTTATCGACGTGTATAACAATAAGCAGCTGGTGGACGGTTAGACGGCTGCACCCTGAAGGAGACCCTTGCCAAGAGACCGACTGACAATTGATTGCGTTTTTGATCGATGATCACTCCTTAGGCACGAGAAGATTCATGTCAAAATCAGACTTGCCCCATATGCAGCACCTCGTCTACAATGGGAAGTGGCTGGTGGACGCCTGCACCTTGGCTGACTACATCATCTGTCCTTATGAATCCACTGCCATTCTTCTTGCGTTGAAACTCCAGGGGGTTGATATTGACAAGACCACACGAGTAGTATGACGCCACAGTTCAGCTATTGATGTCTACCTATCTGATTCAGGGTTTTGGCTTTCGGTTTGAGAATTTTTTCGCCCCTGGCCGAGATGGCCGAATTTCGGCCATTTTCAAAAATTTCGGCCGGAATTTGACCAAAATTTGACTGAAGTTTGACTAAAATTTGACCAAAATTTGCCAACTTTGATCTATTTCGGCGAAAGATAGATTTCGCCCCAGGCCGAGATGGCCGAAATTCGGCCGAAATCTGTTTTTTTCGGCCGAAATTCAAAACCCTGATCTGATTCTTCAGTTCAGGCTTTTGGTGCCTACATACAGTGGCGGATCTAGAATTTTATGAACATGGGGGCAAGCATGGGCAAAGAAGGGTTGAATGACACAAAAATGAGAATAATGTATATACATATACACTAGTAAAAGTAAATTTGTAATTCTTTTGTGGGGGCCGTGGCCCCACCACCCTGCCCCTAGATCCGCCACTGCCTACATATCACCTGGGACGTAAGGAACTAAATTGTTGATTTTGCCATGCTTTACAACGACATTGTGAGTGACTCGGACCAACTAGATTGTTGGTTGCGCGTATCACCTGAATGACGGTCATTAGCTGCACCAACTAAAGGCATGTTTGGGACTGCTCCACTATGGAAAACGCAAGCCAAACGGGATAGCTCCACGTTACGCCGCTCTGCAAAAAAAGTAGAATCAGGGGTGCAACTCCATGTTTTTTGTGAAGCTCTTCGGGGGGTGCTCCAAAAAACTATAGAAGCTGCAGTTAGGGGGAAAATTACCCACTAAATTTAGTGGCGTGGAGCTGATTTTATTAGAGTGGAGTAGTCCCAAACAAGCTGTAAATTGCTATAGCTCCAAATGTCGACCAAGGGGGCCTGGGGATGGAAGATCTTGAAATAAGAAACAGGTGTCTACTAAGTACCACCTCTGTCTCAAACTATAAGACGTTTCTTGGTCTAAATTTAAACCAAAAACGTCTTATATTTTGAGACGGGGGGAGTAACTAAAAATTTAAAGTTCTTGAATAGGAGAATTGTGTGGCATGACGACCCCTTTGTTGTTGTGTACTGTGGCAAGTAACGACACTCCAAATGTTCGTATTAAGTTGAGATAAAACCCAATAACTAACTGTTTCGGAAATATTTGGTGAGAACAACTTTGTTAGTAATATCTTCTCTACTGGAGTACTTCAAAAGAATGTATTCTTTACTTTTCTTCCCACCACCCCTTCGTCCAACCTTCTCCGTATGATAATCAATCACATTAATTTGTTTACCTTCTGAACTGATTTCACTTTAATTTACTTACCAAACTTCTCACAAAATATAAGGTAAATCGCAAGTAGGATTTGATAAATATGTTTTTACATAATCACATTAATATGTGCAGGTAAATCACAACCTAACATACTAAAATATTTATACCCGTTGCAATGCACGGGCGTTGTCCTAGTGATTAGAAAAATTCACAATCGCATGCCAATGGGTGTACAAATACCATAAGTACATTATAAACCTCCTAGTGGTTTTAACTGAACAAAAAAAGCTTTTACTAACTGAACTATTAACCAAATACCCAAGGCTGTAGAAATGCTCTGGGCAGGCAATGCAACTCGTCCAAGGGAAGCAAAGTAGAAATGCTTTGAGGAAGCTGCACTCACAGACGCAGACGCACGTAGCAAACAACAAGATGCAAATGCAAGACACTGGTTTAAAAAGTCACATATATATATATATATATATATATATATATATATATATATATATATATATATATATATATATATATATAGGATTGTCTATTAACACCCTGGGTGAGGAATAGTTATTCTTCACCCTCTATTTTACCATCAATACACCGTAATTTTACGTTTAAATAAGTTTTGTCTTATTTTCGACATAAAAAGAGACCGTAAGAAAATATATAATCGCCGTAAAAAATATTTTATGTTATGTAAAATTACAAACGTAAAAAAATAGTGTAAAATACACATAAACTGCAAATTTTCTTGTCTTATGACCTATATTTTTATTTTCTTATGTCAAATATTACGTAGTGAATGAATAGGAATGTAACTATTTGAATTCCAAACGTAATTTAATTATGAAATGATCGTAAGATTACCTCGGGTGAAGAATAAGTTATTCTGCACCCTGGGTGATGAATAGCATCACTATATATATATATATATATATATATATATATATATATATATATATATATATATATATATATATATATATATATATATATATATATATGTATCCTCGGCCTTATTGCGATCAACCACGTACGGGAGTAAGAAGAAAGGAAGGAAGGAATCACGTACGGCCTAAAAAATTTCTGTTGTAAACTTGTAATTCATGCGGACGCAAACAGGCAACACTACTTGATCACCGCTCATATGCATATTGGTGGCCGACCTTTCGTCCCTGCCGGATCCGCGGCTCACCAGGCCGCTGAGCCAAACACCACTTGACGTACTCGCTGTCATCGGGCTGACGACGGCTTCGACGCCGTCGGCGAGGAGAAATTGTTGGATCCCCGAAGTATCCCTGCTCCTCCTCCTCCTCATCGTCATCATCTTCCCAGTTGTCGATCTCATCCGCCGCTAGACGCGACGTCGTCATCTGCTTAAGGCCGATGTCGCACCGCACCACGAGGAAGTCGTCGTGGATCAGATGCTCCAGCTCTTCCCTCCCGATGAACTCCTCGTGGCCGCACCCCGGGCCTTGTTCGTCGCCGGCGGCGGCAGGGCTCCTGTAGGCGCGCGGCGTGCGCATGTGAGAGAAGAAAGCGGAAGTGCAGGTGTTATGGTCATGGGCGTCGACTTGTGGTTCGGGGATGCCGGTGAAGGAGCCGGTCTCGGCCGGGAGCTCGTACGCGGTGTTGCCGGCGTGGTCCAGCAGGCTGAACTTGTACCACGCCTGGACGGGGCGCCGGGTGCGGTCGTCGGTGAGCTGGATGTAGACAGAGGCGTGGTTGGATCTCGCGGAGGCGTCTCGGCCGTTGGGGTAGTAGTCCATGCGCCAGGACTCGCTGCCGACGGTGAAGCCCATGGAGGAGATCTTCTCGCCGGGGAGGACCGTCTTGGCCTGCGAGTAGCCGTCGATGCGCAGCAGGTGGAACCCGCTCACAGCTTTGGCGACGACGCTGGTGGCCGACCGCGACAAACGGCCAACGCCGGCGGCGGACATGGTTTAATTTGGTTGCGTTCGATCGACCTGGCCTGGTGGGGTGAGAAACCTAACCTGATGAAGATCCGGTAAACAAGATCGGTGGCTAGCCAGGGCTTTCTAAGATAATCTACCACCAACTTTTGCTCCAAGGCTCCAACAGAACTACCATTTTTTTCGGGCTTGCAGGCAGCGTAATTTGTTTCTTTTTAAGTTAGCCTATACTTGTTTTTTGGAGGGAAAAGAGCCAAATATTTTTCGCAAAAGAAAAAGGGGAAAGAGCTCTCTCTCTCTCTCTCTCTCTCTCTCTCTCTCTCTCTCTCTCTCTCTCTCTGTGTGTGTGTGTGTGTGTGTGTGTGGGTGTGGGGGGGGCCATATATCTCATGAAACAGTAAAAGGATCAACCACTTTTTTACACTTGGCCGAGCAAACACTACAGGAAAAATAACACGTCGTCAGTATCAACTTTCAAAATACGAGTTCATGGCTTACTCCCACTGTCCCACATAACCCAATTAAGTACGAAACAAGGGACACACGGCAAAATAGAGAAGCTAGTGTCACTTCTAAATAAGCCGTGTATCCCTGCAAAAGGCATTCGGCTTAAAGAATATATACAGCTTATTTCTAAGTAAGCCCTGTGGCTGTAAAAAAGTACTCGGCTTACAACAGATGGATGGCAAATTTTCTGCCATGTGGCCATCACGGCAGTCATTGATGGCTTTGTGGCGGTGCTAGCTATAAGCCGAGTACCCGATGGTTAATTGCATTCGGCTTGGCAGTGCACAACCTATATATAGTGCAATTATAGTAGTATAAGTGAGTTAATTAAATTTATACTTACTTATTGCATTTTGTTTCTTTTCTCTAATTCTCGTCCATTCTGTCAAGACTATTTTTCATCACCCTTTCGATCCACCAGTTTCGAGCAACGGATAAGCACACGGCTTAAGCCTAATACACGATTTACATGTAAACCGTGTGTCCACACGGCGTAGACAGACACCCAGGTTACATGTTCTTAGCTGACATGGGGAACAAGGATATAAAGTTCACTATGAAAAAACAAAAGCATAGAACGCGTGTGCTGGAGATGTCAAATAATTTACAAAATTATGGGTACTTGTGTTCGCTCGCTCCTACCAAAGCAATTAGAGCGTGAACTAACATTTTGTTGAAAGTATTAGGCATCTTCAAGCGTGGACTCCTCCGAAAAAGGGTTTCCCCCCGCTTTATATTATAAAGCCAACGACCAAGCATCCAACATAAGAGTACAGGCATCGAACAAGTCAACAAGTCATGCTGGGGGCACAACGGAACAAGCCCCAAAAGAAAAAGACAGGAAAAGAAAGCTAATCCGGCTCGGGTGGGGGTGGCGGAGGAGGAGGTGCTGGCGAGAGGGCAGCGGCCGAAGATCGAAGGCCTGCGCTGATGCTGTCAAGGATGTCCCGATCACGCCGCTTGCTAAGCGGTCTCCAGAGCTGTAAGAGGCCACACATTTTAAAAATCGCGTCAGTCTCACGGTTGGGAATCACACGCTCAATGACAAGCTTATTGCGGGAGCACCACAAGGTCCAAACAAGGGTCCCCAAAGCCACCCAAGTGGCGGCTTTCCGGGGACCCGGGAGGCTAACTGCCTCCCCAAACAAGTCCGGGAGGTTATCGTGGCACCAGTTGCCACCCACGACCTCCCGGAAGCAACTCCATAGGAATTGAGCTGCAGGGCAACGGAAGAAAATGTGGTTGCAATCTTCCGGGACCAAACAGAGGGGGCAAAGGCCATTCCCAGGGCCACTACGCTTGCGGACCTCCGTGCCCGAGGGTAATCGGCCTCGAACCCATTGCCAAAGGAAGATGCGGATCTTTAGGGGAAGTTTGATTTCCCAAAGAACGGATAATTCCACCGGTCCCGGAATGGGAACAATTGCCTGATAAAGGGACCTAGTTGAGAAGCGGCCATTCGGCTCAAGATGCCAAGATAGCGAGTCCGGCTCGGGAGAAGGAGAGCGGAGTGCAATACATTCGACTAGCTCGTCCCATTGTTCACGTTCCGCCACCCCAAAGGTGCGGCGGAAGGTAACTACCCCCATGTCTACTAGGGCAACCGCAACCAATAATAGTGGGCGGGTGCAGATCGAAAATAATGAAGGGAAGCGCATCGCAAAAGAGTGGGGCCCTGCCCATCGATCTAGCCAAAAGAGGGTACTAGCACCGGACCCTACAGAGATCGCGGTCCCAATGCGTAGGACCGGCATCAGACGGATCACTGACTGCCAGAACTGGGACCCGCCTGTCCGAGAGGCAAAGGCCAAAGGTTGACCACGAAGGTACTTAGCGCGGATAATCTCCAGCCAAAGGCCGCCCTCCTCAGTTTGGATCCGCCAGAGCTATTTCGAGAGGAGGGCGATATTCATCCTCTTGGATGAGATGACCCCAAGACCACCCTGGTCCTTAGGCTTACAGATTTCAGACCACTTCACCATGTGGTATTTCTGTTTATTATTCTCGCCGGCCCAGAAGAACCGAGAGAGGATTTTGGCTACCTCCTGATGGAGGGATTCATGTAAACTATAGAATCCCATGAGATACATCAGGAGGCTAATAAGGGAGGAATTCATCAGAATCACTCGAGCGGCCTTGGATAGCCATCTCCCCTGCCAAGGCTCCATCCGTGGTTGGAGCCTGGCAACTATAGGGCGGAAATCTTTCTCTAGTAGACGGTTATCACTATCCGGCAAGCCAAGGTAAGTAGTCGGAAATGACCCCAACCGACAATTCAAGCGGTTGGCAATGTGCTGGGCTTCCGACGGAGAATACCCGAGCACCATGACCTCACTTTTGGCAAAGTTGATCGTGAGGCCCGACATCTCCTGAAAACAAAGGAGGAGAAATTTGAGGTTCCGGATATCCTCATCCGAACCCTCTACCATCATAATGGTGTCATCAGCATATTGGAGATGGGTCAGGCCTCCATTGGCCACAAGATGGGGGCAAATCCCCCTGATGTGGTCTGCCTGCCTTGCCAAATCAAGAATCGAGGCTAACGCATCAACCACAAGGTTGAAAAGGAAGGGGGAAATCGGGTCCCCTTGATGGACACCTTGTCCCGTAGTGAAATAGGGCCCAATTTCCCCATTGATATTAACGGCAGTACGACCGCTCGTCACAAGCTACATCACCCGAGCCACCCAATGGGGGTCGAAGCCACGCTTAAGCAATACTTCCTGAAGGAAGGACCAATGGACGGTATCATATGCTTTGTGAAAGTCGATCTTGAAGAACACCGCACGAAGGTGGTTGGTCTTGACCTCATGAATGATTTCATGGAGGATAAGGACCCCGTCAAGAATATATCAACCTTTCGTGAAGGCCGATTGGTTCGGGTGGTGAATCCGAGGAGCGATCAGGGCCGCCCTAGTGGCGTACCCTTTGGCCAGAATCCGAAATATCACATTAAGGACGGTGATGGGGCGGAACTGCCTAATGTCGGCAGCTCCGGGGACTTTAGGAATCAGGGAGATGATCCCATAGTTGAGACGAGACATGTCCAATGTCCCCCTGGCGAAGTCCCTAAATAATTCCAGGATGATCTCCTTGACCATCGGCCAGAAGGCCTAGAAAAAACAGACTGGAAGCCCATCGGGGCCTGGGGCCGAAGCCGGGTTCATCGATTTGACGAACGCTTCCACCTCTGCGGCATCAAATGGTGCCAACAATGCCGCATTCTCCGCCGGGGAAACTAGCTGGTCATGTGACCAAATATGGTCGGCCAGAGCGACACCGCCCCTGGCATGGCCCATAAATAACGACTTATAAAAGTCATCCACCAAGGCGCGAACCGCTGGTGGGTCCTGAAACAGATGGTCGCCCTCCCATAAAAGGGGGATGGAGCAACGTCTCCTGCGGCCGTTGGCGATCGCCTGGAAGTAAGCTGTATTGGCATCACCAAACAGTACCCATTTTATGGATCCGCGCTGGCACCAAAATTCTTCCTCCTTAGAGTAGATCTCCATGAGGGACTCTTCCAGGTTGTATCTATAGGCCCATTCCTCAGCGGAGATCCCTGAGGTATCAGCGTGCAGGTCCAGCATGCGGATTTCTTCGAGAAGGGAAGCCTTTTGGACCCGAAGGTCCCGCCCGACATTGGCACCCCACCCTTCATGAATTGCCTAGAGCGCTTGGACAGGTGATGCCATTCATCAAGGAACGACATTGCCCTATGGGGTTCCACTAAAGCCGAGGCCCAGTGGGACTGGACGGCGGTCATGAAGCCCGGTTGCCGAAGCCAAAAGGTTTCGAAATGAAACCTCGGTGGGGGGCGAGGCCTCTCATCACGAGAGGACAAGAGAAGGGGTACATGGTCCGACCCGATGCGCGTAATGGCCTGGAGAGAGGCTAGGGGGAACCGCAACTCCCAGTCGGGGGAGACAAATACCCGATCAAGCACACTAAGGGTTGGGTTAACCTGTCTATTGGTCCAGGTGTATCTTGCCACAACCCTATCTAACTCGAGCAGCCCTAAGTCTGCTACCCAGTCGTTGAAACAACGGATTTCCGCGAGGTCAACCCTTGCGTTGCTCTTCTCCTCCGCTGAGCGAAGGAGGTTGAAATCTCCACCAACCACAACCGCAAGCGTCGCGGAGGCAATCTTAGTGTGGAGTTCGTCCAGGAAGGCAGCCGACCTACTATGATCGGCAGGGCCATAGACCACAATAACCGCTCATTTGAAGTTAACATCACGCTCCCACAGCTCCATACTAACAAAGTGGGATCCATGATCCATGGATCCCACCTCAAAGGTGGCATCCTTCACACCTAGAAGGATCCCACCGGAGTGTCCAGCCACTCCACTAGATGGCAACCAATGCCAGGCAAATAAGTGACGGCTCAAGCGCTCAAGCTCGGCCAACGAAAAATCCAGCCGCAGCATTTCCTGAATCGCAACCACATCCACAGATTCGTCGCGCATGTAATCAATCAGTTGCCTACGGCGGCCATCATGGCCGAAACCCCGTAGGTTCCAGAATAACGCACGCATAACTATTCGCAAACGGGTCCACCAGGGACCCCACTGTGGAGTTGGAACTCAGGGTACGGCATAACTGAGCAGTCCGCGAACGGGTCCGGCCACGGACCTCCTTGGGGGCTAGGCCCCGAGTCGATGAACTATGCGTCAGGCGCGGAGTCGGGGGTGCTATTTCATCGGCCGCAGCCGCCGCACGAGCCCGAGCTGCCGCGAGCCGCCCCTCCAAGACCTCCTCGGCCTGAAGGGAGGCAATTTGTTCTAAGGGGGGACCTTTCTCCCCCCGGAAAACTATCGCGGAATCCGCTGCGACTTTCGCTAAGTGACCCAACGGAACGCCCGCCAGGACCGAACAGGAAGTATCCTCAAACATCACATCCTCATTGCAGAAAGGAGCTGGTGTAGGGTGGGAAGACGGACCTGCATTAAGGTTCCGCGCCGCGGCACGACGGGAAGCCTTCTCCACAGCGGTAGGGGAAGAACCCACCAGGGGGGTCGCCGACCCGCCGCGCGCCTCTTCGATCAACATCGCGGAGTGGAAGTCGACCATGGCGCCCGCTTGGCGCTGGAGGCGGGAGGCGACCCGCGCCGAGGGACCTGAAGCCGGCACCGCTCCGGAGAGCTCGGGCAGGGTCGGGGGCACGATGAGGACGGCATCGGACAGTTCCTGGGGCGGGGCAGGAGAGGAGGGACGGGGCGAAGATGCCGGGATCACCTTCATGCCCACGCTGCTCGTGTCGCTGACGCCACCGTCACAGGAGGAGACCTGCGCCTCCATGAAGATTGGGATGATGGCACCAGGAGGTATGGAAGCCGCCTCATCAAGCATGGCAGCGATTGTCGTGATGTCTTCCTCCCCCTCACCCGAAGCATCCGTGGGGAAGACCGGGGTGATGGTCTTGGTGCGAGCCGGAGGGACCGCTGCAACAGTCCGGGGCAAGGCACCACGGTCCTCCTCGGATTCTTCGTCCGAGCGCTCCGACGCCGGGGAACGGCTCCGAGGGCGGCGGCGCGGATCGCGCCCAGAGGGGTGGTGCCATCACCCTCACAGCCCGGGTCGTCCTCCGGGTCGGAACCATCCACTGGGTCCACAGGGGAAGCGGACAGCGCCTCTTCGATGGAGACGCAGAGATCGTAACCAGCATCGTCGAAGAACATCCTGAAGGTCATCTGGAGCTTGGATGGGTCCGGGGACTTGAGCTGGACACGCACGGCCGGCCCCTTGAGCAGCAACATAGGATCAATTGACACAATCTTGCCTAGGAGTCGGGACATGCCCCGGATAGCCCCCTCCACACGAGCGATGGGAGGAAGCCCACGAATCTGAACCCACACGGTGGAGAGGGAGGCCATGGCAAGGGGATCCACTGATGGCACCGATATGGCACCTTCAGTTGATGAAGAGCTAGGGTCAACTCCGCACTGTGAGTGCCGTAGCGAAGGCTGACAGGATCAGGGAAGACAGCGGTGAACTCCCGATCAGAAATGGGAGCCACCTCCCAGTCCCAATCCGGCTTGAACAGGTGGCGAAGCTCTTCATCAATGATCCCCGGGGACGCCGTCTTGCCGTCAAGGACGGAGATGAGAGCAGTCAGGGAGGGGGAAGCTGCCGGCACTGGGAGATCCATCTGGAAGAAGCCCAAACCATCAAGAGCGTAGCCAAAGAGGCCAAGGACCCTTGTTGACTGATGGTCTGGGCAGAGCGCGGCGGGGTGGTCGGCGCGCTTGCACTTGAAGCAAGCGGGCGGC
The DNA here is from genome assembly GCA_021437245.1 of Aegilops speltoides. NCBI lineage: Eukaryota > Viridiplantae > Streptophyta > Magnoliopsida > Poales > Poaceae > Aegilops > Aegilops speltoides. Next base: position 434,199,876 of record CM038141.1, on the reverse strand, counting down.
CGAGTGCAGTCGACCTGGCAATGCCCCTCCTCCGCGCAATTGAAGCACGTCACCGCCGGGGCCGATGGACGGGGAGTTCCCGCCGTAGGCGCAATGGGGGGGTTGGATATGGAGGATGCCGGGGCGGATGCGGCCGCGGCTTGCTGATTCGCGGCGCGTTTCTTCTTCTTCTTCGCAAAGGCACCACGTCCATTGCGGGTGTTGGCGCCAGAAGGCGGAAAGTGCGCCTGACGACGCGGGGGATCGTAGCGCCGCGTGGGGGATGCCTCAGAGCGGCCGGAACATGCTGGAGAGCGGGAACGGTGAGGTGGAGACCGGCGGACCCGGTCATGGCCGCGTCCGCGCCACTGCTCCGGCGAGCGGTCCCGCGGGTCAGCACCACGCCGCCCCCCATCAGACGCGGACGCCGCCCCCTTGCCCTTGAGCATCGAGTCGCGGAGCTCGGCCTCCCGTCGAGCTCCATCCGTCGAGGGACGGCGCGACGCTTGGGCCACCCCACTATCGCGGCCATCAGCACGCCGCTTGGGCCGAGGGGCGCCGTCACCTTGCTCGCGAGCCATGGCGGAAGGGACCCGAGAGGGCGAGCGGGAGGGCGGGGAGGGAGGGGATGGTGGCGGAGATGGGATCGGGGTGGGGAGGGGAGGAGGTGGGTAGAGCCCTAGCGAGAGGGCAGGGGCGAGCTCTAATAGCGGCCCGACCGCCTGGGCCAGGGAAAGAGGCAGTCCAGCAAGGGCAGGCCGAACGGCAGAGGCCCGGGACGGCCCAGGATCCCAGCCTCCCCCCCACAGGCCCAGAGAGCGGGCCACAGGAAGGCCGAACCACCATATCGACGACCCACCTAGGCCCAGCCCACAACCCGACCGAGGAAGGGGAGGGAATAGGGTTTCCCCCCAGGAGACCAGGGCGCCGGCGGCGGTGAGGCATCGCCCACCGGAGACGCCGATGGCCGGAAAGGCCGAAACTTGCGGCCGCGAGGGACAACCCCGGATGAGGTCGCGCCAGTCAAGCCACCCGCTGAAGGAAATATGCCCTAGAGGCAATAATAAAGTTATTATTTATTTCCTCATATCATGATAAATGTTTATTATTCATGCTAGAATTGTATTAACCGGAAACATGATACATGTGTGAATACATAGACAAACATATAGTCACTAGTATGCCTCTACTTGACTAGCTCATTAGTCAAAGATGGTTAGGTTTCCTAACCATAGACATGTGTTGTCATTTGATTAATGGGATCACATCATTAGGAGAATGATGTGATTGACATGACCCATTCCGTTAGCCTAGCACTTGATCGTTTAGTATATTGCTATTGCTTTCTTCATGACTTATACATGTTCCTGTAACTATGAGAATTATGCAACTCCCGTTTACCGGAGGAACACTTTGGGTACTACCAAACGTCACAACGTAACTGGGTGATTATAAACGAGTACTACAGGTGTCTCCGAAGGTACATGTTGAGTTGGCGTATTTCGAGATTAGGTTTTGTCACTCCGATTGTGGGAGAGGTATCTCTGGGCCCTCTCGGTAATGCACATCATTATAAGCCTTGCAAGCAATGTGACCAAATGAGTTGGTTACGGGATGATGCATTACGGAACGAGTAAAGAGACTTGCCGGTAACGAGATTGAACTAGGTATTGGATACCGACGATCAAATCTTGGGCAAGTAACATACCGATGACAAAGGGAACAACGTATGTTGTTATGCGGTTTGACCGATAAAGATCTTCGTAGAATATGTAGGAACCAATATGGGCATCCAGGTTCCGCTATTGGTTATTGACCGAGAATAGTTCTAGGTCATGTCTACATAGTTCTCGAGCCCGTAGGGTCCGTGACGCTTAACGTTACGATGGCGGTTTTATTATGAGTTTATAAGTTTTGATGTACGAAGTTTGTTGGAGTTCGGATGTGATCACGGACATGACGAGGAGTCTCGAAATGGTCGAGACATAAAGATTGATATATTGGAAGCCTATGTTTGGACATCGGAAGGTTTGGTGAAATCAAATTTTACCGGAACAGGGGGTTACTGGAACCCTCCGGGGTTAATGGGCCTTAGTGGGCCATGAGGGAGAAGAGGAGGGCGGCCAGGGCAGGCCGCCCCCCCCCCTTAGTCGAATAGGACAAGGAAGGGGGCCTTTCCTCTTTCCTCCCCCTTTCCTTCTCCACCAAGGCAGAGGGGAGTCCTACTCCGGTGGGAGTAGGACTCCTCAGCGCACCCCAAGGGGCGGCCGCACCTCCCCCTCCCTCCTTTATATACGGGGCAGGGGGCACCCCATAGACAGAAGTTGATCTACGGATCGTTCCTTAGCCGTGTGCGGTGCCCCCCTCCACCATATTCCACCTCGGTCATATCGTCGCGGAGTTTAGGCGAAGCCCTGCGCCGGTAGAACATCATCATCGTCACCACGCCGTCGTGCTGTCAGAACTCATCCCCGAAGCTTTGCTGGATCGGAACCCGGGGATCGTCATCGAGCTGAACGTGTGCTGAACTCGGAGGTGCCGTACGTTCGGTACTTGGATCGGTCGGATCGTGAAGACGTACGACTACATCAACCACGTTGTTATAACACTTCCGCTTATGGTCTACGAGGGTACGTGGACGAACACTCTCCCCTCTCGTTGCTATGCCATCAACATGATCTTGCGTGTGCGTAGGAAATTTTTTGAAATTACTACGTTCCCCAACAGTGGCATCCGAGCCTAGGTTTTATGCGTTGATGTTATATGCACGAGTAGAACACAAGTGAGTTGTGGGCGATACAAGTCATACTGCTTACCAGCATGTCATACTTTGGTTCGGCGGTATTGTGAGATGAAGCGGCCGGACCGACATTACAGCGTCACGCTTCGCGAGATTGGTTTCACCGTTCGAGCACTCATGCTTAAAGGTGGCTGGCGGGTGTCTGTCTCTCTCACTTTAGCTGAATCGAGTGTGGCTCGCCCGTCCTTGCGAAGGTTAAAACATCACCAACTTGCGAACTATCGTTGTGGTTTTGATGCGTGAGTAAAACGGTTCTTGCTCAGCCCGTAGCAGCCACGTAAAATTTGCAACAACAAAGTTGAGGACGTCTAACTTGTTTTTGCAGGGCATGTTGTGATGTGATATGGTCAAGATGTGATGCTATATTTTATTGTATGAGATGATCATGTTTTGTAACCGACGTTATCGGCAACTGGGAGGAGCCATATGGTTATCGCTTTATTGTATGAAATGCAAACGCCCTGTAATTGCTTTAATTTATCACTAAGCGGTAGCGATAGTCATAGAAGCAATAGATGGCGTAACGACAACGATGCTACGATGGAGATCACAAGCACAAGATGATGATGGCCATATCATATCACTTATATTGATTGCATGTGATGTTTATCCTTTTTGCATCTTATCTTGCTTTGATTGACGGTAGCATTTTAAGATGATCTCCCACTAATAATCAAGAAGTGTTCTCCCTGAGTATGCACCGTTGCAAAAGTTCTTCGTCTTTGAGACACCACGTGATGATCGGGTGTGATAGGCTCTACGTTCAAATACAGCGGTGCAAAACAGTTGCACACGCGAATACTCAGGTCATACTTGACGAGCCTAGCATATCTGAGATATGGCCTCGGAACACGGAGACCGAAAGGTCGAGCGTGAATCATATAGTAGATATGATCAACATAGTGATGTTCACCATTGAAACTACTCCATCTCACGTGATGATCGGACATGGTTTAGTTGATTTGGATTACGTGATCACTTAGATGACTAGAGAGATGTCTGTTTAAGTGGGAGTTCTTAAGTAATATGATTAATTGAACTTAAATTTATCATGAAACTTAGTACCTGATAGTATTTTGCTTGTCTATGTTTGTTTGTAGATAGATGGCTCGTGCTGTTGTTCCGTTGAATTTTAATGCGTTCCTTGAGAAAGCAAAGTTGAAAGATGATGGTAGCAATTACGGATTGGGTCCGTAACTTTGAGGATTATCCTCATTGCTGCACAGAAAAGTTACGTCTGGAAGCACCGCTGGGTGCGAACTCTCTTCTTGATGCAACCGACGACATTAAGAACGTCTAGCGAGCAAAGCTGATGACTACTCGATAGTTCGATGTGCCATGCTTTACGGCGTAGAACCGGGTCTTCAATGACGTTTGAACGTGATGGAGCATATGAGATGTTCCAGAGTTGAAGTTAATATTTCAAGCAAATGCCGGATTGAGAGATATGAAGTCTCCAATAAGTTCTACAGCTGCAAGATGGAGGAGAATAGTTACACGGTGAACACATACTCAAAATGTGCGGGTATAATAATCACTTGATTCAACTGGGAGTTAATCTTCCTGATGATAGTGTCATTAACAGAATTCTTCAATCACTGCCACCAAGCTACAAGAGCTTTGTGATGAACTATAATATGCAAGGGATTAACAAGACTATTCCTGAGCTCTTCGCAATGCTAAAAGCAGCGGAGGTAGAAATCAAGAAGGAGCATCAAGTGTTGATGGTTAACAAGACCACCAGTTTCAAGAAAAAGGGCAAAGGGAAGAAGAAGGGGAACTTCAAAAAGAACAACAAGAAAGTTGCTGCTCAAGAGAAGAAACCCAAGTCTGGACCTAAACCTGAAACTGAGTGCTTGTACTGCAAGCGGACTGGACACTAGAAGCGGAACTGCCCCAAGTATTTGGCGGATAAGAAGGATGGCAAAGTGAACAAAGGTATATGTGATATACATGTTATTGATGTGTACCTTACTAATGCTCGCATAGCACTGGGTATTTGATCTTGGTTACATTGCTAATATTTGCAACTCGAAGCAGGGACTACGGATTAGCGAAGATTGGCTAAGGATGAGGTGACGATGCGCGTGGGAAATGGTTCCAAAGTCGATGTGATCGCGGTCGGCACGCTACCTCTACATCTACCATCGGGATTAGTTTTAGACCTAAATAATTGTTATTTGGTGCCAGCGTTGAGCATGGACATTATATCTGGATCTTGTTTGATGCGAGACAGTTATTCATTTAAATCAGAGAATAATGGTTGTTCTATTTATATGAGTAATATCTTTTATGGTCATGCACCCTTGAAGGGTGGTCTATTTTTATTGAATCTCGATAGTAGTGATACACATATTCATAGTGTTGAAACCAAAAGATGCAGAGTTGATAACAATAGTGCAACTTATTTGTGGCACTGCCGTTTAGGTCATATCGGTGTAAAGCGCATGAAGAAACTCCATACTGATGGGCTTTTGGAATCACTTGATTATGAATCACTTGGTACTTGCGAACCGTGCCTCATGGGCAAGATGACTAAAACACCGTTCTCCGGAACTATAGAGCGAGCAACTGATTTGTTGGAAATCATACATACTGATGTTTGTGGTCCAATGAATGTTGAGGCTCGCGGAGGGTATCGTTATTTTCTCACCTTCACAGATGATTTGAGCAGAAATGGGTATATCTACTTGATGAAACACAAGTCTGAAACATTTGAAAAGTTCAAAGAATTTCAGAGTGAAGTGGAAAATCATCGTAACAAGAAAATAAAATTTCTACGATCTGATCATGGAGGAGACTATTTAAGTGACGAGTTTGGCTTACACTTGAAACAATGCGGAATAGTTTCGCAACTCACGCCACTCGGAACACCACAATGAAATGGTGTGTCCGAACGTCGTAATCGTACTTTACTAGATATAGTGCGATCTATGATGTCTCTTACTGATTTGCCGCTATCGTTTTGGGGTTATGCCTTAGAGACGGCCGCATTCACGTTAAATAGGGCACCATCAAAATCCGTTAAGACGACGCCTTATGAACTGTGGTTTGGCAAGAAACCAAAGTTGTCGTTTCTTAAAGTTTGGGGCTCGATGCTTATGTGAAGAAACTTCAACCAGATAAGCTCGAACCCAAATCGGAGAAATGTGTCTTCATAGGATACCCGAAAGAGACTATTGGGTACACCTTCTATCACAGATCCGAGGGCAAGATTTTCGTTGCTAAAATTGGATCCTTTCTAGAGAAGGAGTTTCTCTCGAAAGAAGTGAGTGGGAGGAAGTAGAACTTGATGAGATAACTGTATCTACTCCCTTATTGGAAAGTAGTCCATCACAAGAACCGGTTCCTGTGACGACTACAACAATTAGTGAGGAAGCTAATGATATTGATCATGAAACTTGGATCAAGTTTCTCTTGAACCTCGTGGGTCTACGAGTAAGATCCGCACAGAGTGATACGGTAATCCTATTCGGAAGTCATGTTACTTGACCATGATGAACCTACGAACTATGAGGAAGCGATGATGAGCCCAGATTCATAAAATAGCTAGAGGCTATGAAATCTGAGATGGGATCCATGTATGAAAACAAAGTATGGACTTTGGTTGACTTGCCCGATGATCGGAAAGCCATTGAGAATAAATGGATCTTTAAGAAGAAGACCGACGATGGTAATGTAGCTGTCTATAAAGCTCGACTTGTTGCGAAAGGTTTTCTGCAAGTTCAAGGGGTTGACTACGATGAGACTTTCTCACCCGTAGCGATGCTTAAGTCTGTCCGAATCATGTTAGCAATTGCTGCATTTCATGATTATGAAATTTGGCAAATGGATGTCAAAACTGCATTCTGAATGGATTTACGGAAGAAGAGTTGTATATGATGCAGCCAGAAGGTTTTGTTGATCCAAAAGTGCTAACAAAGTATGCAAGCTCCAGCGATCCATTTATGGACTGGTGCAAGCATCTCGGAGTTGGAATAAGCGTTTTGATAGTGTAATCAAAGCATATGGTTTTATCTGAGACTTTTGGAGAAGCTCTGTATTTACAAGAAAGTGAGTGGGAGCTCAGTAGCATTTCGATATTATATGTAGATGACATATTATTAATTGGAAATGATATAGAATTTCTGGATAGCATAAAGGGATACTTGAATAAAGGTTTTTCAATGAAAGACCTCGGTGAAGCTGCTTACATATTGGGCATCAAGATCTATAGAGATAGATCAAGGCGCTTAATAGGACTTTCACAAAGCACATACCTTGACAAAATTTTGAAAAAGTTCAAAATGGATCGAGCAAAGAAAGGGTTCTTGCCCGTGCTACAAAGTGTGAAGTTGAGTCAAACTCAATGCCCGACCACAATGCAGAAGATAGAGAAAATGAAAGATGTTCCTATGCTTCAGCCATAGGCTCTATCATGTATGCAATCTTGTGTACCGGACTGGCGTATGCTTAGCAATAAGCTTGGCGGGAAGGTACCAAAGTAATCCAGAGTGGATCATTTGGACAGCGGTCAAGAACATCTGAAATACGAAAAGGACTAAGGATATGTTTCTCGTATATGGAGGTGACAAAGAGCTAGTCGTAAATGGTTACGTCGATGCAAGCTTTGACACTTGATCCGGACGATTCTAAATCGCAAACCGGATCGTGTTTTTATTAAACGGTGGAGCTGTAAGTTGGTGCAGTTCTAAACAAAGCGTCATGGCGGGATCTACATGTGAAGTGGAGTACATAGCTGCTTCGGAAGCAGCAAATGAAGGAGTCTGGATGAAGGAGTTCATTTCCGATCTAGGTGTCATACCTAGTGCATCGGGACCAATGAAAATGTTCTGTGACAATACTGGTGCAATTGCCTTGGCAAAGGAATCCAGATTTCACAAGAGGACCAAGCACATCAAGAGACGCTTCAATTCCATTCGGGACCAAGTCCAAGTGGGAGACATAGAGATTTGCAAGATACATACGGATCTGAATGTTGCAGACCCATTGACTAAGCCAATCTCACGAGCAAAACATGATCAGCACCAAGACTCCATGGGTGTTAGAATCATTACTATGTAATCTAGATTATTGACTCTAGTGCAAGTGGGAGACTGAAGGAAATATGCCCTAGAGGCAATAATAAAGTTATTATTTATTTCCTCATATCATGATAAATGTTTATTATTCATGCTAGAATTGTATTAACCGGAAACATGATACATGTGTGTGAAGGAAATATGCCCTAGAGGCAATAATAAAGTTATTATTTATTTCCTTATTTCATGATAAATGTTTATCATTCATGCTAGAACTGTATTAACCGGAAACATGATACATGTGTGAATGTATAAACAAACAAGATGTCACTAGTATGCCTCTACTAGACTAGCTTGTTAATCAAAGATGGTTATGTTTCCTGACCATGAACAAAGAGTTGTTATTTGATTAACAAGGTCACATCATTAGTAGAATGATCGATTGACATGACCCATTCCATTAGCTTAGCACACGATCGTTTAGTATGTTGCTCTGCTTTTATCCATGACTTATACATGTTCCTGTAACTATGAGATTATGCAACTCCGTTTACGGAGGAACACTTTGGTGCTACCAAGCGTCTACAACGAATCGGGTGATTATAAAGGAGTACTACAGTGTCTCCAAAGGCGGATGTTGGGTTGGCGTATTTGAGATTAGGTTTTGTCACTCCGATTGTCGGAGAGGTATCTCTGGGCCCTCTCGGTAATGCACATCACTGAAGCCTTGCAAGCACTACAACTAATGAGTTAGTTGTGAGATGATGTATTACGGAGCGAGTAAAGAGACTTGCGTAACGAGATTGAACTAGGTATTGGATACCGACGATCGAATCTCGGGCAAGTAACATACCGATGACAAAGGGAACAACGTATGTTGTTATGCGGTCTGACCGATAAAGATCTTCGTAGAATATGTAGGAACCAATATGGGCATCCAGGTCCGCTGTTGGTTATTGTCCGGAGGCGTGTCTCGGTCATGTCTACATTGTTCTCGAACCGTAGGGTCCGCACGCTTAAGGTTTCGATGGCGGTTATTATGAGTTTATGTATTTTGATGTACGAAGAAGTTGGTCCGGATGTGATCACGGACATGACGAGGAGTCTCGGAATGGTCGAGACATAAAGATTGATATATTGGAAGCCTATGTTTGGAGTTCGAATGGTTCCGGGCCAAAACGAAATTTACTGGAAAACCGGAGGTTCTGGAACCCCGGGAGGTAAATGGGCCTCGGTGGGCCTCGAGGAGAGAAGAGGAGGGGCCGGCCAGGAGGTGGCAGCGCCTCTCCCCCCAGTCCGAATAGGACAAGGAGGCGGCCTCTCCTCTTCTCCCCCCCCAAACCTAATCCAACTAGGAAAGGGGGAGTCCTACTCCCGGTGGGAGTAGGACTCCTCGGCCGCCTAGCTAGGCCGGCCGGCCTCCCCCTCCCTCCTTTATATCTGGGGCAGGGGGCACCCTAGAACACACAAGTTTGATCTTTGGATCGTTCCTTAGCCATGTCGCGTGCCCCCTCCACCATATTCCACCTCGGTTATACCGTCATGAAGCTTAAGCGAAGCCTGCAGTGAAACATCAAGATCGTCCTGCCACGCCGTCGTCTTGTGGAACTCTCCTCGACACTCGGCTGGATCGGAGTCTGAGGGCGTCATCGAGCTGTCGTGTGTCAAGAACTTCGGGCGCCGAGTGCGGCGCGGGATCGGTCGGATCGCGAGGAGAGCGTCGACTACTTCCTCTACGTTGTGATCGCTTCGCTTGGTCTCACGAGGGTGCGTGAGACAACACTCTCCCCTCTCGTTGCTATACATCACCATGATCTTGCGTGTGCGTGGGAAAATTTTTGAAATTACTCGTTCCCCAGCAGTGGCATCCGAGCCTAGGTTTTTATGGTTTGATGTTTTGCACGAGTAGAACACAAGTGAGTTGTGGGCGATACAAGTCATACTACCTACCAGCATGTCATACTTTGGTTCAGCGATATTGTGAGATGAAGCGGCCGGACCGACATTACGCGTGCGCTTCTGCGAGACTGGTTTCACCGCCACGAGCACTCGTTGCTTAAAGGTGACTGGTGGGTGTCTGTCTCTCTCACTTTAGTTGAACCGAGTGTGGCTACGCCGGTCCTTGAAGAAGGTTAAAACGGAGTCTATTTGACAAAGTATCGTTGTGGTTTTGATGCGTGGTGAGACGGTTCTTGCTTAAGCCCGTAGCAGCCACGTAAAATTTGCAACAACAAAGTAGAGGGCGTCTAACTTGTTTTTGCAGGGCATGTTGTGATGTGATATGGTCAAGGCGTGATGCTATATTTTATTGTATGAGATGATCATGTTTTGTAACCGGTTATCGGCAATCGGCTGGAGCCATATGGTTGTCGCTTTATTGTATGCAATGCAATCGCTCTGTAATGCTTTACTTTATCACTAAGCGGTAGCGATAGTCGTAGAAGCATAAGTTTGGCGAGGCGACAACGATGCTACGATGGAAGATCAAGGTGTCGCGCGGTGGCGATGGTGATCATGGTGGTGCTGCGGAGATGGAGATCACGAAGCACAAGATGATGATGGCCATATCATATCACTTATATTGATTTGCATGTGATGTTTATCCTTTTATGCATCTTATCTTGCTTTGATTGACGGTAGCATTATAAGATGATCTCTCACTAAATTATCAAGAAGTGTTCTCCCGGTATGCACCGTTGCCAAAGTTAAATCGTGCCCGGACACCACGTGATGATCGGGTGTGATAAGCTCTCGTCCATCTACAACGGGTGCAAGCCAGTTTTGCACACGAGAATACTCGGGTTATACTTGACGAGCCTAGCATATGCAGATATGGCCTCGGAACACGGAGACCGAAAGGTCGGCGTGAATCATATAGTAGATATGATCAACATAAGATGTTCACCATTGAAAACTACTCCATTTCACGTGATGATCGGTTATGGTTTAGTTGATTTGGATCACGTGATCACTTAGATGACTAGAGGATGTTTTTCTAAGTGGGAGTTCTTAAGTAATATGATTAATTGAACTTAAATTTATCATGAACTTAGTACTGATAGTATCTTGCTTGTTTATGTTTGATTGTAGATAGATGGCTCGTCTTTGTTGTTCCGTTGAATTTTAATGCGTTCCTTGAAAGCAAAGTTGAAAGATGATGGTAGCAATTACGGATTGGGTCCGTAACGAGGATCATCCTCATTGCTGCCTGTAAGAGTTACGTCTGGATGCACCGCTAGGTGCAGAACTCTTCTTCTGATGCAACCGCGGCGTTAAGAGCGTCTGGCGAGCAAAGCTGATGACTACTCTATAGTTCGATGTGCCATGCTTTACGGCTTAGAACCGGGACTTCAACGGCGTTTTGAGCGTCATGGAGCATATGAGATGTTCGGAGTTGAAGTTGATATTCAACAGAATGCGGATTGAGAGATATGAAGTCTCCAATAAGTTCTATAGCTGCAAGATGGAGGAGAATAGTTACATTAGTGAGCACATACTCGAATGTCCGGGTACTACAATCACTTGACACAATTGGGAGTTAATCTTCCGGATGATTGTGTCATTGACAGAATTCTTCAATCACCGCCACCAAGCTACAAAGGCTTCGTGATGAACTATAATATGCAAGGGATAGTAAAGACTATACAGAGCTCTTACGCAATGCTAAAGGCTGCGGAGGTAGAAATCAAGAAGGAGCATCAAGTGTTGATGGTCAATAAGACCACTAGTTTCAAGAAGAAAGGCAAAGGGAAGAAGAAGGGAACTTCAAGAAGAACAGCAAGCAAGTTGCTGCTCGGAGAAGAAACCTAAGTCTGGCCCTAAACCTGAAACTGAGTGTTTCTCTTGCAAGCAGCGATAGTCCTTTGGAAGCGGAACTGCCCCAAGTATTTGGCGGATAAGAAGGATGGCAAGGTGAACAAAGGTATATGTGATATACATGTTATTGATGTGTACCTTACTAGAGCTCGTAGTAGCACTTGGTATTTGATCTTGGTTACATTGCTAATATTTGCAACTCGAAGCAGGGACTACTGGATTAAGCAAACTCGGCAAAGGGCGAGGTGACGATGCGCGTGGGAAATGGTTCCAAAGTCGATGTGATCGCGATCGGCACGCTACCTCTACATCTACCTTCGGGATTAGTTTTAGACCTAAATAATTGTTATTTGGTGCTGCGTTGAGCATGAACATTATATCTGGATCTTGTTTGATGCGAGGCGGTTATTCATTTAAATCGAGAGAATAATGGTTGTTCTATTTATATGAGTAATATCTTTTATGGTCATGCACCCTTGAGGAGTGGTCTATTTTGATGAATCTCGATAGTAGTGATACACATATTCATAATGTTGAAGCCAAAAGATGCAGAGTTGATAATGATAGTGCAACTTATTTGTGGCACTTGCCGTTTAGGTCATATCGATTGTAAAGCGCATGAAGAAACTCCATCTTGATGGACTTTTGGAGTCACTTGATTATGAATCACTTGGCACTTGCGAACCGTGCCTCATGGGCAAGATGACTAGAACCCGTTCTCGGTACTATGGAGAGAGCAACAGATTTGTTGGAAATCATACATACTGATGTATGTGGTCCAATGAATGTTGAGGCTCGTGGCGGATATCGTTATTTTCTCACCTTCACAGATGACTTAAGCGGATATGGGTATATCTACTTAATGAAACATAAGTCTGAAACATTTGAAAAGTTCAAAGAATTTCAGAGTGAAGTTGAAAATCATCGTAACAAGAAAATTAAGTTTCTACGATCGATCGTGGAGGTGAATATTTGAGTTCTGAGTTTGGTCTACATTTGAAACAATGCGGAATAGTTTAGCAACTCCGCCACGCCACCCGAACACCACAGCGTAATGGTGTGTCCAAGCGTCGTGTCGTACTTTACTAGATATGGTGCGATCTATGATGTCTCTTCTGATTTACCGCTATCGTTTTGGGGTTATGCTCTAGAGGCGGCCGCATTCACACTGAATAGAACACCGTCGAAATCCGTTGAGACGACACCTTATGAACTATGGTTTAGCAAGAAACCAAAGTTGTCGTTTCTTAAAGTTTGGGGATGCGATGCTTATGTGAAAAAGCTTCAACCTGATAAGCTCGAACCCAAATCGAGAAATGTGTCTTCATAGGATACCCAAAGGAAACAGTTGGGTACACCTTCTATCACAGATCCGAAGGCAAGACATTCGTTGCTAAGAATGGATCCTTTCTAGAGAAGGAGTTTCTCTCGAAAGAAGTGAGTGGGAGGAAAGTAGAACTTGATGAGGTAATCGTACCTTCTCCCTTACTTGAAAGTAGTTCATCGCGAAACCGTTTTACGAGACACCTACACCAAGTAGTGAGGAAGTTGATGATGTTGATCATGAAACTTGAGATCAAGTTACTCTGAAACCTCGTAGATCAACGAGTAAGATCCGCACTGAGTGGTGCGGTAATCCTGTTCGGAAATCATGCTACTAGATCATGATGAACCTCGAACTATGAAGAAGCGATGGTGAGCCCAGATTCCATAAAATGGCTTGAGGCCATGAAATCTGAGATGGGATCCATGTATGAAAACAAAGTATGGACTTTGGTTGACTTGCCCGAGGTAGGCAAGCAATAGAAAACAAGTGGATCTTCAAGAAGAAGACCGACGCCGACGGTAATATTCTCGTCTATAAAGCTCGACTTGTCGCAAAGGTTTTCGACAAGTTCAAGGGATTGACTACGATGAGACCTTCTCACCAGTGGCGATGCTTAAGTCCGTCCGAATCATGTTAGCAATTGCGCATTTTATGATTATGAAATTTGGCAAATGGATGTAAAGACTGCATTCTGAATGGATTTACGGAAGAAGAGTTGTATATGATGCAACGAGAAGGTTTTATCGATCCAAAGGGAGCTAACAAAGTGTGCAAGCTCCAGCGATCCATCTATGGACTGGTGCAAGCATCTCGGAGTTGGAATAAGCGCTTTGATAGTGTGATCAAAGCATTTGGGTTTGTCTGACTTTTGGAGAAGCTTTGTATTTACAAGAAAGTGAGTGGGAGCTCTGTAGCATTTCGATATTATATGTGGATGACATATTGCTGATCGGAAATGATATAGAATTCTGGATAGCATAAAGGATACTTGAATAAGAGTTTTTCAATGAAAGACCTCGGTGAAGCTGCTTACATATTGGGCATTAAGATCTATAGAGATAGATCAAGGCGCTTAATTGGACTTTCACAAAGCACATACCTTGACAAAATTTTGAAGAAGTTCAAAATGGATCAAGCAAAGAAAGGGTTCTTGCACGTGTTACAAGGTGTGAAGTTGAGTCGACTCAATGCCCGACCACTGCGGAAGATAGAGAAAATGAAAGATGTTCCTATGCTTGACCATAGGCTCTATCATGTATGCAATCTTGTGTACCGGACCTGATGTGTGCCTTGCTATAAGCCTAGCAGGAGGTACCAAAGTAATCCAGAGTGGATCATTTGGACAGCGGTCAAGAACATCTGAAATACGAAAAGGACTAAGGATATGTTTCTCGTATATGGAGGTGACAAAGAGCTCATCGTGGCAGTTACGTTGATGCAAGCTTTGACACCGATCCGACGATTCTAAATCGCAGACCGGATCGTATTTACACTAAGCGGAGGAGCCGCTGTCGGTTGGTGCAGTTCTAAACAAAGCGTCGTGGCGGGATCTACATGTGAAGCGGAATACATAGCAGCTTCGGAAGCAGCTAATGAAGGAGTCGGATGAAGGAGTTCATATCCGATCTAGGTGTCATACCTAGTGCATCGGGTCCAATGAAAATCTTCGTGACAATCTCGAGCAATTGCCTTAGCAAAGGAATCCAGATTTCACAAGAGGACCAAGCACATCAAAAGACGCTTCAATTCCATCCGGGACTTAGTCGGTGGGAGACATAGAGATTTGCAAGATACATACGGATCTGAATGTTGCGGACCGTTGACTAAGCCTCTTCCACGAGCAAAACATGATCAGCACCAAGACTCCATGGGTGTTAGAATCATTACTATGTAATCTAGATTATTGACTCTAGTGCAAGTGGGAGGCTGAAGGAAATATGCCCTAGAGGCAATAATAAAGTTATTATTTATTTCCTTATTTCATGATAAATGTTTATCATTCATGCTAGAATTGTATTAACCGGAAACATGATACATGTGTGAATGTATAAACAAACAAGATGTCACTAGTATGCCTCTACTAGACTAGCTTGTTAATCAAAGATGGTTATGTTTCCGACCATGAACAAAGAGTTGTTATTTGATTAACAAGGTCACATCATTAGTAGAATGATCGATTGACATGACCCATTCCATTAGCTTAGCACACGATCGTTTAGTATGTTGCTCTGCTTTTATCCATGACTTATACATGTTCCTGTAACTATGAGATTATGCAACTCCGTTTACGGAGGAACACTTTGGTGCTACCAAGCGTCACAACGTGTCGGGTGATTATAAAGGAGTACTACAGTGTCTCCAAAGGCAGATGTTGGGTTGGCGTATTTGAGATTAGGTTTTGTCACTCCGATTGTCTGGAGAGGTATCTCTGGGCCCTCTCGGTAATGCACATCATCAAGCCTTGCAAGCACTACAACTAATGAGTTAGTTGTGAGATGATGTATTACGAACGAGTAAAGAGACTTGCGTAACGAGATTGAACTAGGTATTGGATACCGACGATCGAATCTCGGGCAAGTAACATACCGATGACAAAGGAACAACGTATGTTGTTATGCGGTCTGACCGATAAAGATCTTCGTAGAATATGTAGGAACCAATATGGGCATCCAGGTCCGCTGTTGGTTATTGTCCGGAGACGTGTCTCGGTCATGTCTACATTGTTCTCGAACCGTAGGGTCCGCACGCTTAAGGTTTCGATGGCGGTTATTATGAGTTTATGTATTTTGATGTACCAAGAAGTTGAGTCCGGATGTGATCACGGACATGACGAGGAGTCTCGGAATGGTCGAGACATAAAGATTGATATATTGGAAGCCTATGTTTGGAGTTGAATAGTTCCGGCCAAAACGGAATTCTGGAAAACCGGAGGTTACGGAACCCCGGGAGGTAAATGGGCCTCGATGGGCCTCGAGGGAGAAGAGGAGGGGCCGGCCAGGAGGTGGCACGCCCTCTCCCCCAGTCCGAATAGGACAAGGAGGCGGCGCCCTCCTCTTCCCCTCCCCCAAACCTAATCCAACTAGGAAGGGGGGAGTCCTACTCGGTAGGAGTAGGACTCCTCCCGCTTCTAGCTAGGCCGGCCGGCCTCCCCTCCCTCCTTTATATCACGGGGCAGGGGGCACCCTAGAACACACAAGTTTGATCTTTGGATCGTTCCTTAGCCGTGTCGCGGTGCCCCCTCCACCATATTCCACCTCGGTTATACCGTCATGAAGCTTAGGCGAAGCCTCTGCGCCGTGAAACATCAAGATCGTCACCACACCGTCGTCTTGTGGAACTCTCCTCGACACTCGGCTGGATCGGAGTCGAGGGCGTCATCGAGCTGTCGTGTGTCAAGAACTTCGGGCGCCGAATAACGGCGCGGATCGGTCGGATCGCGAGGAGAGCGTCGACTACTTCCTCTACGTTGTGATCGCTTCGCTTGGGTCTCGAGTGCGTAGACAACACTCTCCCCTCTCGTTGCTATACATCACCATGATCTTGCGTGTGCGTAGGAAATTTTTTGAAATTACTACGTTCCCCAACAGTGTGAATACATAGACAAACATATAGTCACTAGTATGCCTCTACTTGACTAGCTCATTAGTCAAAGATGGTTATGTTTCCTAACCATAGACATGTGTTGTCATTTGATTAATGGGATCACATCATTAGGAGAATGATGTGATTGACATGACCCATTCCGTTAGCCCAGCACTTGATCGTTTAGTATATTGCTATTGCTTTCTTCATGACTTATACATGTTCCTGTAACTATGAGAATTATGCAACTCCGTTTACGGAGGGACACTTTGGTACTACCAAACGTCACAACGTAATCGGGTGATTATAAAGGAGTACTACAGGTGTCTCCGAAGGTACATGTTGAGTTGGCGTATTTCGAGATTAGGTTTTGTCACTCCGATTGTCGGAGAGGTATCTCTGGGCCCTCTCGGTAATGCACATCATTATAAGCCTTGCAAGCAATGTGACCAAATGAGTTGGTTACGGGATGATGCATTACGGAACGAGTAAAGAGACTTGCCGGTAACGAGATTGAACTAGGTATTGGATACCGACGATCAAATCTCGGGCAAGTAACATACCGATGACAAAGGGAACAACGTGTGTTGTTATGCGGTTTGACCGATAAAGATCTTCATAGAATATGTAGAAACCAATATGGGCATCCAGGTTCCGCTATTGGTTATTGACCGAGAATAGTTCTAGGTCTACATAGTTCTCGAACCCGTCGGGTCCGCACGCTTAACGTTACGATGACAGTTTTATTATGAGTTTATAAGTTTTGATGTACCGAAGTTTGTTCGGAGTTCCGGATGTGATAACGGACATGACGAGGAGTCTCGAAATGGTCGAGACATAAAGATTGATATATTGGAAGCCTATGTTTGGACATCGGAAAGGTTCCGGGTGAAATCGGTATTTTACCGGAACACCGGGGGGTTACCGGAACCCTCCCGGGGGTTAATGGGCCTTAGTGGGCCATGAGGGAGAAGAGGAGGGCCGACCAGGGCAGGCCGCACGCCCCCTCCCCCCTTAGTCCGAATAGGACAAGGAAGGGGGGGCGGCGCCCCCCTTTCCTCTTTCCCCTCTCCCCTTTCCTTCTCCACCAAGGCAAGAGGGGGGAGTCCTACTCCCGGTGGGAGTAGGACTCCTCCAGGCGCACCCCAAGGGGGCCGGCCGCACCTCCCCCTCCCTCCTTTATATACGGGGGCAGGGGGCACCCCATAGACAGAAGTTGATCTACGGATCGTTCCTTAGCCGTGTGCGGTGCCCCCCTCCACCATATTCCACCTCGGTCATATCGTCGCGGAGTTTAGGCGAAGCCCTACGCCGGTAGAACATCATCACCATCACCACACCGTCGTGCTGACAGAACTCATCCCCGAAGCTTTGCTGGATCGGAGCCCGGGGATCGTCATCGAGCTGAATGTGTGCTGAACTCGGAGGTGCCGTACTTTCGGTACTTGGATCGGTCGGATCGTGAAGATGTACAACTACATCAACCGCGTTGTTATAATGCTTCCGCTTATGGTCTACGAAGGTACGTGGACGAACACTCTCCCCTCTCGTTGCTATGCCATCAACATGATCTTGCGTGTGCGTAGGAATTTTTTTGAAATTACTACGTTCCCCAACACCCGCAACCGACGCCGGAGGGAACAAAGAGACGACCGCCGAGGAGGCGCGCCATGAAAGCGCCGCCCGTCCCAACTCCGACCGGCCGGCCACCCCCAAGCTCGCGCTCGGGCCCCTCGGCCACGACGACCAGCCGGACGGCCAGCGCCCTGTGGTGGAGGGGAAGGTGGTGCGTGGGGGGCCTCCGGCCGCACCCGCAAAGGTAGAGGGAGGGGAAGGGAAGGGGAAGGGACCAGGGCGGAGATGGGCTCGTCGGCCGCCACCGCCGCCACCAGCCGGTCACCGAAGCGGCGAGGAGGCTTTGGCAGCCCTGCAGCAACCGCGTCGGTGGCCAATCGGTCCTCCTCCGCCGCCAAGTCGGCCCAACTGCAAGCGCGCGTCGCAGCAGGGGCGGACGAGGGCAGAGCAGGGGAGGGCGAGGGGCGAGGAGATAGTGGGAGGGCGACCACACCGGCCAGGCGCGGAGCGCCGGCGGGCACGGCGGGAGAGGAAGGGGGCGGGGGAGAGGCGGCGAAGGCCGGCGTTGTCCCCGGCGTCGTCCCCGCAGTCGCCATCCCAGCGTGGACTCCTCAAACGGACGTGGTACCCATCTACGTGTACCTCAAATGTTTGCAAACATTTGGGAAAGAATTTAAACAAATGAACGCTCTTCATGACCTAGTCTAGATCTTCGCTGGCGTCGATGCTCCAAATCCACGTTGTTCCCCATGCCAGGCATCTTCATTGGCCGTGAGCCCTGGTAAGTGAAGCCATAGACGACTGGCGAGGAAGAGTAAGACATGGGACACAGGTCTCCCATGTCTTACTCTTTCTCGTCGGAGTCCGCAGTCTGGACGTCACCGATGGAGGTGAGGTTCACGATGGACGTGGATGAGCAGGCCTCAAGGTCGCTATGGTGTGAACGACACGTAGTTGCCGGCACAAACAATGCGTAGCTGTCGGTGTTCCCACCTGTGATCGTTGCGTTTGACTCTGTCGCGCGAGCCTTGCGTGGAGCCTCATAGAGCGTCCGTTGCTCCTGGACAAAGTTTGCGTCCTCCGAAGCCATGGTCGTCGCGGCCTCCGCGCTTGCAAACTTGCCATAGATTTGGCCTCCGCGAGCCGGTGATATGCGAGGAGGGCGAGGTTGTAGCACTGCTCCTCCTGCTTCAGTCGGAAAGCCGACATCGGCGGCACCGACGGCTTCTTCGTCACGACAGCGTTGAAGTGGCGCCTGCTCCATGGTACTGGAGTGGAGCTGGCAGGGGCTCCGGCTCATCGTCGGAGGCCTCCTCCATTGTTGAGTCGTCATTGCTCACCTTTAGGGAGCCCGGCGACATGCCGGCCTCAATCCGTCGCGCATGACCGGCCTGCCAGCTGACCACAAGCAGACCGGCTAGCTCATATGCTTCTGTTCTGATCAGAGGCTCTCCCACATCTTTCTAGACCTTGCAGTCATGGCGGGAGGCTCTCCCACATGAAGACAAAGCTTTTACCGACAGACTGAACTCTAAACCCAATGCCGTAAGAAATGCTCCTGGCAGCAATGCACGGGAACCCCACTCGTCCATGTGAAAATAGATGATGAAGCGCATGCCTTAGCAGGGGCGCATGTTGCATGTTATATAGCCACCAGAGGGCTGCGGCGGCGCACAAGATACATGTGTTTAGGGTTTAGGTTAGGTGGAGATTGATCTCTTAAACTAACTACTAGGATCTTATCTCAACACCTAACCTATCCTAACAATATACAACACACGCAATATACAACATGTTTAACACTCCCCCTCAATCACAACTATCTAAGTTGAGATTGCGCCTGAAGACTTCCAGCTGCCGCACTGACAAAGGTTTGGTGAAGCCATCTGCCACTTGATCACCAGTAGGCACAAAACGAATGTTTAGAAGCTTGTTGGCAACTCTTTCACGAACAAAGTGATACTCAATCTCAATATGCTTCGTCCTCGCATGAAACACAGGATTGGCAGAGAGATAAGTAGCTCCAAGGTTGTCACACCAAAGAGAAGCTGCAGGTGAATGGCGAATACCCAACTCTGTGAGCAAATTCTGCACCCAAATAATTTCAACAGTAGCATTTGCGAGGCCCTTGTACTCAGCTTCTGTGCTTGACCGAGACACAGTAGCTTGCTTACGTGCACTCCAAGAAATCAGGTTGCCTCCAAAAAATACTGCAAAACCGCGAGTGGATCTCCGATCATCAGGACAACCTGCCCAGTCTGCATCTGAGAAAGCGCTGACCAACGTGGAGTCTGACTTAACAAGTTTGAGACCATGACTCTTGGTTGCTTGAAGATAACGAAGTATCCTTTTAACTGTTGTCCAATGAGTGCTAATAGGTGCATGCAAAAATTGACAAACCTTGTTGACGGAAAAACATATATCTGGCCTGGTCAGTGTCAAGTACTACAAAGCCCCTACAACACTCCTATATCTGGTGGAGTCCTCAGCTCCAAGCAAGTCTCCATCATGAAGGGACAACTTTTCAGATGTAGACAACGGAGTGGATGAAGGTTTACAGTCTTTCATGCCCACTCGCTCAAGGATGTCACGCACATACTTTTCTTGAGATAAAAGAATGCCACGACCCACGTGTTTTACCTCAATACCAAGGAAAAAATGAAGGGTGCCCAAATCCTTGAGTGCAAAATCCATACGAAGATCCTGAAGAAGTGCTTCAACTGCTCGAGAGGAAGAACTGGTGACGATAATATCATCGACATAAATAAGCATAAAAATAGGTACTCCGTGCCGGTGATAGAAAAACAAGGAGGTATCGCCTTTGGAAGCCGCAAAACCAAGAGACTGTAACTTGGAGTACAAACGATACAGTGGCGGAGCGTGACACACAATTAAGGGGGGGGCTAAAATCTGAATCAGAAGCCAAAGTGCTTGAAAACAGGCCCGAGTCGCACAAAGAAAAAAGAATCAAGCTCCTGTAAGTAACTACCTTACTGGTAAATCGATTTGTTCTCTAAAATCAACATACTTCACTGATAAAATGTACCAAAACGCTTACTATACATAGACAAAAAATATTTTCACTTTTGGAAGGGGGGGTCATGACCCCCTTTGGCCTCCAAGAGGCTCCGCCAGTGAAACGATAGTACCATGCTCTGGGAGCCTGTTTTAAACCATAGATTGCTTTGTCAAGCTTGCAAACGTGTTGTGGCAAAGCTGAACTTTCATACCCAGGAGGCTGCCTCATAAACACCTCTTCTTCCAGAACACCATGCAAAAACGCGTTCTTTACGTCTAGTTGTCAGATGCACCAATTCCGAGATATTGCAAGAGAAAGAACCAAGCGGATAGTTGCAGCTTTTACCACAGGGCTAAAGGTATCCTCATAATCAATTCCATACCTTTGCTTAAAACCTTTGGCCACAAGACATGCCTTGTATCTGTCAATCGTGCCATCAGACTTGCGTTTCACCTTGTACACCCATTTACAGTCAATCACGTTTCGCCCTCTGACCGGTGGAACCAAGTGCCATGTCTTGTTTGAAACAAGAGCGGAAAACTCTTCATCCATAGCCTGCCTCCACTTAGGATCGTCAAGTGCATCATGCAAATTCTTTGGTTCACCTGTGGCACAAAAAGAACCCCATCGAACACAGCCATCTTTATATACCTTTGGTTTCGCAATGCCACTTTGGGACCGAGTGTGTGACCGACCAGGAGGAGGTGGAACTGGCCGAGCATGCTGTAGCTGGAGACGATCATGTGTGGCTGAAACAGCAGAGTCGGATGCAGGGGACGCTGGTGCAGAAAATCCCGAGTCCCCTTCTTGCAGAGATCCAAGGGGATCCGGTGCAGCAGCCGCTGGTGAACTGCCACTTGGCAGTTCCGAGTTGGAGGGAGACCGCGCCGCGCCAAACTCCACGCGCCTCGCCTCGTGGGGCGCACGGGGCGCGCACCTGGTCGGCCCGCCAGCAGACCGCTCGCCCTCCCACGCAGAGGACGATGCGGTGGGGCGCGCAGCTGGCCCACGCGATGGCTCGGGTCGCCCGCCTAGCCCCCCACCTGCAGGCGTAGATCCCGGCGTGGATTCGCCTGGTGCGGCTGGCCCACGCGCAGAATCGGGGCGCCCGCCTGGCCCCCCACCTGCGCACGTTGATCCCGGAGGGGATCCGCCTGGCGCCGCGCCAGGCACGGATCCCGCGGCTGATCCGCCTGCCGCCGCCGATCCCGTGGGCACCTGAGGATCTTCTGTGGCTCCATGTATGTCATTAGTGTCTTGCATAAAATCATAGGAGTTATCACCAAAATCCTCAGTGTTTGGCTGCTCGGTTTCCTGCACACTTTCAGCTGGGTCATTAGTATTAGACAAGGACATATTGTCACCAGCAAGATCCGCTCCCCCTTGAGCAAAATGAGGAGATGGCAGGAGGTGGTGAGGGAGAAGAAGTAGTTCTTTTCAAAGCTGTGCACCGGCATTGGAGTGAAGGCTGGTGAAGGGAAAAACTTGCTCATGGAAGATAACATCACGTGAAACATAGACACGACCAGAAGAGATATGAAGACACTTATAACCCTTGTGAAGAGTGATGTATCCGAGGAAAGCACATTACTTGGATCGGAATTCAAGTTTGTGCTTATTGAAGGGACACAAGTTTGGCCAGACGGCACACCCAAAGATGCGAAGAAAAGAATAATTGGGCTTCGTGCCAAAGAGTCGTTCTAGAGGTGTTTGATTCTTGATAACTCTACTAGGGATGCGGTTTATAAGGTAAACGGTAGTAAGGAACGCTTCGTCCCAAAACTTAAGGGGCATAAAAGCGTGAGCAAGTAAAGAGAGGCCAACCTCTACGATGTGTCTATGTTTTCGCTCGGCAGAGCCGTTCTGTTGATGAGCATGTGGGCAGGAAACGTGATGCGTGATGCCAATACGTTCAAAAAAGGAATTCAACCGTTGGTACTCCCCACCCCAATCGGTTTGCATGGCAATGATCTTGCGATCAAAGAGTCGTTCAACATGAGCTTGGAAGAGACGAAATTTTTCAAAGACATCAGATTTATTTTTGAGCAAATATATCCATGAACTTGCTAAAATCATCAATAAAACTGACATAGTATTTCTGTCGTCCTACAGAGACGGGTCCAGGACCCCAAACATCTGAAAAAATAAGCTCTAAAGGAGCTGTGGACTCACTAGTTGAACGAGAATAAGGTAACTGATGGCTCTTGGCCATTTGACACGCATCACACACTAGTAGGTGATCTTGCTGATTCGAAACAGGGAGATTGAAGCCACGGAGAATCTTTTGAACTACCGGAAGAGCTGGGTGCCCTGGGCGCTTGTGCCACCGAGATGTGGAAGGTTTGATGGTGGCAAGGACTTGACGTTGAGGGGCACTTTGCCGTCCGGTCACGGGGAACAAGCCCCATCTACTCTTGTTTTGAAGGATTGTTCTCCGGGTAGCCTGATCCTTGACAAGAAAGAATTCAGGGTGAAGTTCAATGAAAACATCATTATCTCGCATAAGATTATAGGTTGAAAGCAGGCTTTGGTCGGCACTAGGAGCATGGAGAATGTTGTTTAAGTGGAGAGAACCAGAGGGAGTAGATAATACTGAGTGGCCAATATGTGCTATGTCCATACCTTGCCCACTTGCTGTGTGGATCTGGTCGGTGCCGGTGTAGCGATCTCGAACTGCCAGCTTCTCTAACTCCCCCGTGACGTGGTCAGTGGCGCCTGTGTCGAGATACCAGTTAGTATCTACGCCATAGGAGTGGGCAGAGTTGGCGGAGCGAGAGTTGCCGCCGCCGCCGCCGCCGACGCTCCCACCACTGCCGCGTCCGCTGCCACCACCGCCGCCTGCTGGGTTACGTACATTGTTGTTGTAGCTCTTGTCGTACCGTTTCCTGCAGCGCCACGCACCCTTGCAAATCTGGCAGCGCTCGCGGTCACCGCGCTCACCGCGGTCACCACCCTGTTGGTGCGGCGCGCCGCCACCGGAGTTGTCGTTGTAGTTGCCGCTGTTGTAGCCACCGCGGCCACCACCCTGGCCGCCATGTCCGCCGCCGTAGCCGCCTCGACCACCCTTTGCGGCGAGGTTGACGGGGTGATGGGTGGTGAAGGCTGCTTGCTGGGCGGCGATCGGCGAAAAAAGTTCGTTGAGGCCGATCGGTTGATCGGTAACGGCGCGTGTGGAGATGGCGGTGACAAACCCATTGTAATCAGGTTTGTGCATGAGGCCCTCCAGGATGTGCGAGACGATGTCGTCTTCATCAAGCGGTTTTCCAGCGGCGACGAGCTCATCTGCAAGCCCCTTCATCTTGGTGAAGTAGGCGGCGGCAGAGAGATCGCCCTTGCGTGCGTTCCCGATTGCCGAACGAAGCTGAATCTGGCGTGCCCTCGACTGCGCAGAGAAGCTTTCTACCAGGGCATGCCACACTCCCGCAGCGGTGGTGTGGTTCGAGACCTGCATCAGAACTTCTCGGGACAGGGAGGCGAGCAAAAAAGTGAGCACCTGCTGGTCCTGAGTGACCCAGATCGCATGTTCTGGGTTGGGTGTCTCGGTGATCTCCTTCTTCCCGGCGGTGTCCTTCTCGGAGATGATGAAGGAAGCGGGCTCCTTGATCGAGCCATCGAGGTAGCCCATCATCGCGGCGGCTCTGACGTGCGGGATCACCTGGGCCTTCCACACCAGGAAGTTGTCGCGGGTGAGTTTTTCGGTGATGGTGTGGCCGAGGGCAGCGAGGGAGGGCATGGCCATGGCGTGAGCGGAGGAGGAGGATGACATAACCTAGACGTATGGAAGAACTAGGCTCTGTATACCATGTGAAAATAGATGATGAAGCGCATGCCTTAGCAGGGGCGCATGTTGCGTGTTATATAGCCACCAGAGGGCTGCGGCGGCGCACAAGATACAGGTGGTTAGGGTTTAGGTTAGGTGGAGATTGATCTCTTAAACTAACTACTAGGATCTTATCTCAACACCTAACCTATCCTAACAATATACAACACACGGAATATACAACATGTTTAACAGTCCAAGCAAAGTAGAAATGCTTTGACGGAGGTGCACTCACAGACGCACGTAGCAACCAACAAAGATGCAAACGCAAGACACTGATTTAAAAGTACTGCATGTCAGCATGTGCAAATCTGTTATACTAGCAAGAGAGTTGGCTCCCGAGTCTTGGAGGCTCTAGCAAGGGATCTCCCCGGTCCCCGGCAAACCCCTGCCGGAAGCAAGCCTCCTGCCCCGGCATCCCTCCACGGCTCCACTCCCGGTTAACATTTGAGAAAGCATAGGCTTTGGAACACCCCCTTATCTAGCCATCCATTTCTACATCAAGATTCGTGCAAGAAATTTTCTCTTTTTTGTTTCTCCCGAATAAAACAACATATGAACTTGAAACTTTGCACGACGACAAAACATTCTAACTAGAATGTAGGAAAAATACTTTCAGATTTTTTCGTGAATCATATATAGTAAAAATAATATTTTTTACTCAAAAAAAATCTCATTTTGTATATTTAGTTCCGATGAAAAAATCTGAAAGTATT
This sequence comes from Aegilops speltoides, assembly GCA_021437245.1. Lineage (NCBI taxonomy): Eukaryota > Viridiplantae > Streptophyta > Magnoliopsida > Poales > Poaceae > Aegilops > Aegilops speltoides. Next base: position 434,174,221 of record CM038141.1, on the reverse strand, counting down.
TTTCCCACGTTCTAGTTAGAATGTTTTGTGGTCGTGCAAAGTTTCAAGTTCATATGTTGTTTTATTTGGGAGAAACAAAAAAGAGAAATTTTCATGTAGTGAGTTAGTTGTGTAGCACAGATCTAGAAGCAAGATTTGAGGGTAAGGATAAGAGGTGTCTGAAAGCCTGAGCTTCAAAAATCCACGTTCCTCCACTCCCCTGTGCCCCCGGCACAAAGCTATCCCTTCCTTCCCGGACTGATCGATCTCCCATGTTCTTTCCGGGATGGATGAAGCGCTTATAAGTTGAGAAACTGCATGCCCAGCGCTGACCAGATCACACCTGCACAACACGCCACGAGAACGGCAGCGATGACGACGACTCCGAGAGCCACGGTTCCTCACGTCCGGAGCGACTTCGAGTCCGACGACGAAGGCCGCCGGTCGCCCAACGTCAATGTCTTCCGCCTGCAGCGGCCGGTGCACAAGTTCCTCGGCGGCCGGAAAGGTGCGGCGCTCCATCGAACTTGCGGCTAGGGGAGTCACCGCCGCAGGGAAACAGGAGGGGTCGCCGTCGAGCTGCACATCGCCGGAAGGGGGCGGGAGAAGGTGTTTCGGCCGGAGCTCGGAGGTGAGGCAGGGAAGAATCTTTCGACGACGGCCATGCTCAGAGCATCTCCAACAGCCGCGCAAAGCGCGATTTTTTGTCCAAAAGGACCCCCGGCCAACAGAATTGCCAAAAAGACCACATGTCAAAAACATTGACAAAAAGGACCCCCTCGGCGGTGGCGGCAGGCGCGGCAGGCGACACGTGGCACCTGCCGCCACGCCACGAGGCGGCGGGCCCAGAACGCCACCGCCGGAGGCGGCCGCGCGGGATATAACCGTGTTAGCACAGTGCGCCAAGCCGGGACGGAACGGCCAGGCCTGGTGGGCCATGCCGCCACCTAGCGAGGCGGCCTCTGTTGTCGCTGTCGGGCGCGGGCCGACAACTTGTGATGCTCGCGGGCCCCGCCTGTGGGCCATGCCGCCACTGCAAGAGGCGGCGACCCTGCTGCTGCACGCGCGACAACGGCGCAGACGGCGCTGATTCCGGTGGCGCAGATTTTCACGGGCGCTGCTTTTCCCAGCTCCTTGTTTTGCCTGCCACAAGTTTCGGTGATCCGGAATGGGATTCCCGCCTAAACTCTGTAGTACTGATTGCTACATAAACGACACTGATTAAAGTTGTGCGTGATTCTCGCTTCCGTCTATTCCAGCCGAAGCGACAGCACTCAGGCGTTGTTGTTGCTGCGTATGACGAGACACCGCGATGCTGGAATCCGATGCCGCGGTAGGTGAGTTCTGGCTTGTTCTACCGACAATACAGTGGTCCTTTTCTTTTTAAACGCACATCCGCGACTCCGTGCGCATACACTCTCTCTCGCATATCTCTGGTTGCCTTCTCTACCTCTTAGCTCTCTCTGAGCGCATACATAGACAGAAAGGAAAACTAGGTAGCCACTTTTACTCGTGATTTTGGTCGATTTGAAGTTTGATTTCGAAGATGATGAAGTTGAAGAAAAGTTAGATTAAGGTAAGATCTATCCATTTTTGTTGGTTTCGTTCACATGCATAATGTTTTTGTTCTGTTTGATTAGTTCCTAAGTGTGTATTCTCTGATGTTTTAGGCATAATTTTAGCAGTTGAAGGAGTCATTTGGAGTCATTTAGAGCTTGAGGAGTAGGATTTGCGTTGCGAAAGTGAAGTACGAAGTTGAAGATCAAGGTATGAGCTTTGCAATACATTTATTTATTTATGCATGCAGGATGGTAATTAGTTAGTCTTTTAGCTCGTCATTAGCTATGCGATGTTAGTGCGTAGAGGTTAGAAATAATTTCAGACGACAGATACAACATTTACAATATTTTTTATTGCATGCGGTATGTTATTTCATGTGGTATGTTATTTTATGCGGTATGTTTATTAATAAGTCTATAGTTAGGAGACCGTATGTCTACTTTGTTATGTTGCAATAATCTAAATTTTACTACCTCCGTCCGGGTATATAAGTCCCGTGAGCCACAGCGGGGTGTTCTGATTTACAAGGCCGTGGCGATCAAAGCGCAAGCTTTTCTCCTCGTTTCCCATCCCGTTTGGGCAAAGCAGGCATGCAGCCATCCACGGCAAAAGCGCGTGCATGCAGCCAGTAAAATCGCCACAATTAATTACGCGTATGTGTGCATGCAGTCAATTAAAGTCGTGCCTTGGTTGTAGTGCTTGGGCTCACAGGACTTATATACCCGGACGGAGGTAGTATATGTTAAGATTAGGTGCTAATATACTTAATGATGTATGTAATTAGGTAAAATAATTCATCTTAGTAGCAAACAAGGAGGAGAAAACGTGATTGAAGAAATTGTGTTTCCATTTTGTTAGCAGGAAGAAAAATCCGTGTGTAATATTGATGTTAATGTGATAACAGGTTGACTCCGTTCATATAGTACTGGCGACGGATATTTATTGGAACTATTTTGACGCTTAATTGCATTCGCAAGCACATCCATATTGGAGCTAAGGTAAAAAATGACACTGTAATTTTGCTAATATTTTTTGTATTGATGTACTATTGTGAATAATGTGCATGTTGCTGTAAATATTATTATTTGTAGATAAATGATTGTTATTGTATGATGTGAAAAAAATTATATAAAGCCGAAAGAAACTTAATGTTTTACTCATATGATATTAAAATGTTATTATCGTACTATTATGTTTACTGGTTGTTTGGATAGCGAGTAATTACAATGGGTTTTGTCATAACCTGTTGTAAGAAAAATAGTTTTTACTAATAGTCGTTAGAGAAAAAAGAGAGTTTTAGTTTGTGACGCTCGTAGACGAGTTTTATTTGAACTATTTGGACTCTTAATTGCATTCGCAAGCACATCCATATTGGAGCTAAGGTATAAAATGACGCCGTAATTTTGTTAATATTTTTTATATTGATGTACTGTCATGCCGCTGCAAATATTATTATTTGTAAATAAATGAATTTTATCGTGTGATATGAAAAACATTACATCATGCCGGAAGAAATTAGATATTTCACTCATATGATATTTAAATGTTATTATCGTAATATTATGTTTAGTGGTTGTTTGGATAGCGAGTACTTACCCTCAGTTTTGTCATAACCTGTTGTAAGAAAATTATGTAGAAACCCATATTTTACTAATAGTCGTTTTTCCAGAAGCTAAGTTTTTGCATGTTACGAGAACTATTTTAGGATATTTTTAGGGTAGTTAGAGAAAAGCAAACAGAGTTTTAGTTTGTTACGCTCGTAGACAAGTTTGACAAAAATAGATCTTTAAATACCCGTTAACCAAACAACCCCTTAAAGTCTAAGCAAATGATTCTAAAAACAAACCAAATATTTATAACGAAAATACGGTTATTATTTTAGTCGTAAGATATGTAAATGTTGTCATCGTTACTAAATGTTCAGTTACTAATTATTTGAAATGTAAACATGTATGTTGGTTAGGTACTATGGAAAATTTAGTAGTGTACTATGGGAACGTCTTACGCGACGGTCCATGCGGGGTGGATGTGTCCTTCTGCGAGTCAACTACAATAGTGGTTACGCAGCTGTTAGAAGGTGCATCCGAGCGGTGTTTGGCCCAGTGATGCAGGAAAAAAATGACAATGGAGGCCTTCGTCGTTGACGGAGGAAATGATGGGACAGTTGCCCGTTGGGGTTTGCGGCCTGTCACAGGTGATCGGTCGTGGGGGTCGTACATGAGGTTTGCAAGCAATCCCAATAACTCAATGTATGGTCAGCCGATGGTGTATGTGGAGTTCATTTCAGTCACGATGTTGCGGATGCGATGCGAGGGTGGTGAGTCGAGTTGGCCATCACATCAGCCCCTAGCATCGGCCCATCGGAACCGACAGGCGGCCAGCCCGTGTATGACACTGAGATATTGGTCGGCGGCGTTGACATGAGCGAACACGTGGAGGGATTGCGGGCGCTAGATGATGATGATCATTCTTCTGCGTCTTGAGTCAAGCGGAGAAGAAGATGTTCCTCCTCGAGGGCGGTCGCGCGGCAACGCAACCTGGGTTTTTACAGGATATGAGCATCACCAACGAATTTCACTCTGCTTCTGGCCTAGGAGCGGGAAGCCTGGAGGTTGGGCAAGTTTTCCCAGATAAGAAGTCTGCTTACCAGGCAATGGGTAGCTATGCAATCGGCATCCACCGCCAGCATAGAGTGAAGCAGCTCGATAAAAAGAGTTGAAGGTCATATGCATCCACACCGCGAAAGGTTGCCATGAAGAGTTCTCGCTAGGCTGAAGCACTGGGGTATGTCGGTCATGGCATATCACAAAAATAGTGGAGCATACCGTGAGCAAGCGGGACTCTTTCAGATCACAGCAATGTGATAGCAAAATTTGTGGCACAGACGATGGAAACAATTGTGCAGGGAAGTCCCAACATTAGTGTTAGGGCTCTGCAAAAAGATGCAGAGGATCTAATTGGATTCCTTGTTAGCTACAGCAAGGCTAGGCGTGCGAAGGAAAATATATTCAAGAACTTGTATGGTACCTATGAGGAGGCATATTCTTATGCCCCTAGAATGCTTCATCAAATAGCAAGTGCTAATAGGGGGACTCAAGTTTGGCGGAGAGAACGTCCAAACCCAATGAACCCGGGTGAGCTAATCCTGGACCGCTTATTCTGGGCATTCGCCCAAACTATACAAGCCTTGAGCCTTTATGCCGGTATTATCTGTTGATGGTACCTTTGTCCTTTGGAAAGTACAAGGGCACACTATTGGTGGAGATTGCAGCGGATGCAAATAATCAGCTTCTTCCTATTGCATATGCATTGGTCGAGGCGAGAACAAAGATAGCTGGTTGTGGTTCTGAGCTGCGTGAAGATTGGTGTCGTGAAAGAGCGTAAAGGTGTTTGCATCATTTCGATCGCAACACTTTGGATTATTAAGCGCTCTTGAAATAATTAAGGCGTCGGAAGAAGAGTGGGGCTGGCCCGATCTAGAGGAAGGTGGTGCATGAGGCATTTGGCAGCAAACTTTTACTCCAAATTCAAAAACAAGGATTGGTTCAAGTTATTCAAGAGGATGTGCATGCAAAAACTGAAGCCATAATGAATGCGATATGGGCAGGTATCAATGGTGAGATCGACCGCTGCCTTGCCGCAGAGAGAAGACCGGAGGGTCGTGGGGCGACCATAAATTTGAGCCATGGATCACCGAGAATTGCCCTCATTTGGAGAAGTGGGCGCGGGCTCACGACACGGGCTCGGTATGGAATAATGACCAGCAACATGTCAGAGGTGTACAATGGTGTTCTTAAAGGGGTGCGAGCACTGCCTATCACAGCCCTAATTGAAGAAACTTGGAACCGGACCCTGTCATACTTTGCAGACAGGGTCACCGTCAACAAAGCACAAGTTGAATTGAACAAGCCATGGTCCGAGAAGATGCAAAGACATCTGGACGAGAAAGCAAAGAAGTCCCAAAGTCATGGCTGCAGGAAAGTGGACGCACTTAGGAATAAGTGGGAGGTCAATGTGCGAGCCAAGTACGTTAAGGGTCACCACAGAGGATAAAAAAAGCAAGCTGTCACCCTTGGCTCAACCTCCTATGAGTGCACTTGTAACAAGCCCAAGCTTGAGGGCTACCCTTGCAGTCATGTGCTTCGGGCGGCTGCTGTTCAAAAAATCAGTGTCGAGCCATACATATCGTTGTACTTCAACATGTACAATCTGTACAACACTTGAAACGGTGAGTTCTGGGCTTGGGGCATTGATATGAACTACAAAATGTTGTGGCCAGATGGGCCGAAATGAGTTCCGAACACCGACTTGATGAGAACCGCAAAGGGACGACGTCAGTCTAGGCGTCATCGCAATGACATGGACCATAGCCAAATGGGAGAACCAAGGCGATGCCGCGTTTGCAGGTGTCCTGAACATTCACGCAAAGACTGCCCGTATCGAGCCAACAACAACGCATGATGTTGATATATATGTACTCGCCATGTCTATTTATATTTCTACTCGTTATGTGTACTTATATTAAATTTAAATTGATTATCTTTGTATTATTGTACTCCTGATGTTAACTTCAGATAATTAATGTAAATCGTATCTCTTTGTATTTTTTAAGTTAATTTTGATTTGCATTTGTATTTCTGTCTTCCTCGTAATTTATATTTGTATGTTTGTGTGCAGGTTATGGGTGAAGTGCCAGTGCTTTTGCAGGGGCCCCATGACGCCGGCCACCATTGCCACCTATTTTTGAAACCAAATACTAAGCATGATTATCGGCCTTTCAGACTTCGAACCATAAAGAAAACATGGCCAATACACAATCATTTTCTTGCTCACCTTGACGCTTATGGACTACAAGGTTTTGCTAGGCTCACATCATGCGACGACCAAGTACGTTCGGACCCATCCCTTTTGACATCCCTCGTTGACCGGTGGAGACCTGAAACCCACACCTTTCACTTTTGTTTTGGGGAGCTTGCACCTACACTGAAAGATGTTTCTATGATCACTGCTCTATCAATTAGAGGTGAGCCGGTAGTCTCTCCACGAGTGTCTCCATCTTGGGCATTAGATATAGCAGCCCGTCTTGGGATGGAAATGCCAGAATCACAACGCTCGGTAACCTCGGGGCATCCCTAAATGCAGCCGTGATAACTTTCTTAATTTATCTAGCTTCGTCAATGAGGAGACGAGAAAAAGACATCTATTTGCATATTTGTTGTGGCTCCTCGGGAATCTATTTCCAAATTCACATGGGGACGTTGTTGCCCCTGGTCTCATCTACATTGCAGAGAATATGGTAGATGAACCTTTACCCGAGCAGCCAAAATACAACTTTGGTTCTGCCATGCTATCTCATACATACAGAGGCTTGTGTGATGCCACGCAAAAAACCTCTTTCGCACAAAAAGCTCCATTACTTTGTGTCGCCTATGAGTTTATACAGTTGTGGTCCTGGGAATACCTCCTTGTAGGACGACCTCGTATAGTACAACCCATATACCCATACGACTTTGGCGAGGGTGCTAGCGCAACTATGGCCACTAGGTGGACAAAGGCACGCAAACGTTGGTCTCCAGATATTGCGAAAAATTGTTACCCTATGTACCACCAGCAGTTTGAGATACTTGATGAGGCAGAAGTCACATGGAACCCGTGGACTCAGGACCAGCTAAAAATGGTCTTTGATGCTCGACACTTCACACCAGGCATGTTGACCGATAGTGCATTCTGGCTGACTCGCTGCAACTTATTGTTCCTGTGGTGTGTTGAACCTTACAACCTAGAGCGTGTAATGAGACAGTTCGGTCTCTATCAAGAAATTCCACCACCTTTTCCCAGACGTATCAACGAGGAAACACATAAGTAAGATGTGACATCCCTAAATAGTTAGTGTCATTTTTAATTTACTAAACTCACACTTTGTTACATAATTTGCAGGCTAACCAATATGGGCAGGGGTTGGAGTTTATACGATTGGAGGGAAGAGAACAATGAATGGGCACACAAGTGGGAAAATGAAGCGCTAGCAGATATAGTGCGTCAACTTAGGTATATTTTATGTACATTATTTTTTTACGATGATCATACGATGCGTGAAGATGCTTTGCTTTCATCACAACGGTTTATGTAATTATTTAATTTTGCAGACCGTACGATGGAAATACAGATCAAGCGTACAAGCAGTGGTACTGCATGAACACACGTGCTAGCCTGGCCAGTCAGCCAGCTACTATACCAACACATCTCACACAAGAGGAGCAGGCGCGGAGACATGTTGAGCTGCATGCAGCTTACTATCGTGACCACCTGGTAATCACTTGTAACTATTTTAGGTCCATCATTTCATAATCATTTGAACTAAATAACATCCAAATATTGTTCAGCTTGAAAATGTCAACGAAGTAGGGCAGATGGCTACGGATAGCATGCCGGCCCAGGGCCCATATCGCAAGACATTCCAGAAACTTTTGCAACAATTCGTGGCAAAGAAGTTCAGATGCTGTAGAGGCGACGACGTTGCCAGTGGAGCATACATGCCGATAGCGAGGTCAGCCAGACCGAGTGCGGCACCGTCGTCGAACCGAAGCGGTAGCGTCACGAGCCATGAGCAATGGGGAGGGTCCGAGTACTAGAACGACATTGCCACGACATGACTCATCTCGCCATCGCCGCTCTTCTTCGATGCAACCGTCGGCGCGCACATCTCAGACCATGGCACGGGCTTGGATTCGATGCCCGAGCAGTTTCTTTCCCCTAACCCATATGCGTACACAGGATATGATGCATACACCCAAGGTGAGGGATCTCAGCCGTATCTCTCCACGCGAGGGATCCCCATGCCCGAGGAGACTCGTGTACCAGATTTAAACCAACACCACGTACAATGGCCAGACAGTATAGGAGAGGGATATGCTCAGGTAGTCATGTTTACATTTCAATGCATTTACAATGATATCATATATTATCCTATAAAAGTTTGTTTAAAATGTTTCTATGTGCAGGACACACCTGATGTTAATTGGGGCGATGAGAACACCCAACGCGGCGTCAACACAGGCCTCCGGGGAGCATCACATGACCATGGCGTCAACACAGGCATCCGGGGAGCATCACATGATCTTGGCGACACGGTTACATCATTAGTTACAGAGTTCTTCGAAGGGGACATTATTGGCCCATCTTTTATCCCCCCGAGTCACAACCATACGCCTACAATTACGCTTCAGGTTCGCAACAAGGATTCGCGACTCCACCACCTACGCAGGACTCGCAGATACATGAAGCCGAATTGGAGTACGGCCGCGGTCTTCGTGTGACCCGGCCACCTAATCGCTTGTCGCCTTCCGGTCGTAAGGAAAGGCCAGGTGGTCGTCGTAAAGTAGGGTGATTCATCTATGCACGTGCGCGACCCATTGTATCTACATATGTGTGTATCAGACTTTTCAATTTGAACATCTATGTATGCTGAAATAAAAATGTACCAGTCAGGAACAATTTTTCCCGCCTATATCTCCCGCCATACTATCCCGCTCCACTCTTTTGCTTATGTTAGGCCGAAATGAATTTTTTTTTAAATTTTGGCTGATGAATACTGTGCAACCATTGCCCGTCTTAGACATTGAAAGAAATATATTTTCAAGCAACGCTTTTCCCCTCAATATTTTCCCGCAAACGCTTTCCCTCCATATGTTCCGCCACCCGTTTCCCGCCAACCCCTTCCCGCCATATCTTCCTGCCACCCGTTTCCCGTCATATGTTCACGCCAACCCTTTCCCTCCATACCGCAGTCGTTCTTTCCCGCCATTTTCTCCTCTTTACCTATAAAACCCCCTTCAGACGGAGGTGGATAAGCATTCGAGTGTAGTGTAGTCGAGATGTCCCATTATCCTTTCGATCGTAGTTTTCACCCTGGGATGAGTAGCACTCTTCTGAGGCTAGCTACCGATTTCAGGATGGACAATAGGATAGTTCCATGGGACGATCTCACCGGTAGTGACACCATAATGAATGAGTTGGCTCACCAATTACGTAGGTCTGGGTGGCCTGAAAGGACCTATGAGGAGGTACGTAAAGAACTTCTTAGGTTGGATGCAAGGTGGAAGAAGGTTGTGGAGCCGAAGAGTGAAACTTTTAGAAGGACTGCAGAAAACCATCCATTTTTATGGACTGAGGAGAGCGAGGACGAAGATGATATCTTCATGCCGCCGCTTCCGGGTTCTGCATCGTCAAAGGGCAAGAGTTCTGCATCGTCCAAGGGCAAGAGTACTGCATCCTCGAAGGGCAAGAGTTCTTCATCGTCCAAGGGTAAGAGTTTAGCATCCTCGAAGGGCAAGAGTTCTGCATCGACGGAGGATGACGATGATGCCTTCATGTAGTTTTTAAGCTGTATTCCAATTGTACCGTTTAATTCAGATGTACTTGCATTATTAGTTTATACTCTCTTATTGTAAGGCATTATGTTCTATCTTAATTTCATTTTATACTTGTTGCACGATGCTAGATAATTAGTGGAGGGAAAGAAAATGCCACTACTTTATTCTAAAACTATATATTTTTTCCATCACGACAAGGTACAACTGAAAATAAGATACAACACGACAAGGTAAAAATAAGATACATCGTAGAATTTAAATAAAGCTACATTTAACTACTGAAATGAAGCTACATTAAACTGCAGAAATAAATATACAAATGATTGCGAATTTTAAAATACTACCATAGGAATCTACTGAGTCCAGCGTGGATATTTTCCTTTTCCATCGCCAGCTTCTTCTGCTGCCTTGGCCTCACGAGCCCTTTCTTTCTTTCTCTGCCTCTCCGCCTCACGAGCCTCCTTTCGCTGTCGTTCCTGCTCCTCTATGCGACGAGCCTCTTCCCTATTTTTCTTTCCCATTTCCTGAAAAAAATGGTGTTGCTCCACATAGTATTCTTTTAACTCTCTCTCTCTTGCTCTGCTTTCTCCTCAACTTCCGCCTTCTCGCGTCGCTCTTCCGCAAATAAACTATTCCACGCACGGCGACTTCTTTCACGAATCTCAGTCACTACCCAAGCCGGCTTCTCCGTGTCAATCCAACGATAGTACATGCACAGAGGCGGAGGAGACTACAACAAGAAACAAGAATGTTACTAAAGAATCAATGAAAATACCAACAATATCTATTCGTGATGGTTAAAGCATACCGGAGGCTTGTCGTACTCTAAAATAGCTACGGCAGGATCTTCCTCATAATTGGCGCACATGAAAAACTTCATGCCCAACCAATTTGAAAAATCCGTCACCTCCTTCACCTTGCAAAGATCGCCACACCAACACCGCAGGACTGCCACCCCAGGACGCAAACTTGCATTTTTCATTTTCCTCGGCCTAATGCTTTGATCCGAACAAGGCAAACTCATATCGAATGAAAAAATATGTTACACACTTTGCGCACTGGCGATTTCTAGGATGGCTGGACGAGAGCCTCGGTGCCTTCTTTTATAGGCTCAGACGATTAATGATGGCGAGAAAATAAGCGAGAACAGAGGAAATTAGGCGGGATATTTTAGGATCCCTGTAGTGTTGGCACAACAGGGAACCTCGGATTCCCGCAGTGGTGATCAGATTTCTGCGATGCCGTCGCGTCCTCTCAAGCAATAGCCAGCACGCGCGAGGGAATTAGCTAAGTCTGCAACAGGGAACCTGTGGCCGCGCATGACTCAAGCAAAACAAGCAAAAGCAGGCTATCAGCGTCAATTTTCATCGGAATGAGCGAAGTTTGTATCGGAATCAGCGCCGTTAGTCACGGAATCAGTGTTTTCCCGCGCATGCAGAAGATGCCGCCAGCAACAGTGGCGGCCTGGCCCCCTCGGCCGCCCGCAAGCAGCAGAGGTCGGCCAGCCACCACGCGCCAGAGGATGCCGCTGCGGCTGTGGCGGCGAGGCCTTCGGCGGCGCCGGGCGCAACCAGTTGTCGCCCGCCAACGATCAGCGCCATGGGAGGCCGCTGGTCTAATGGCGGCGTGGCCCACAACGCTGGCCCGTTCCGTCGCGGCGCGCGCGCCTGTGTCGGAAGCCGTTACGGCTGGGCGGCGCCTCGGCGGTGGCGGCGAACCCGCCGCCTCGTGGCGTGGCGGTAGGTGCCACGTGTCGCCTGCCGCGCCTGCCGCCACCGCCGAGGGGGTCCTTTTTGTCAATGTTTTTGACATGTGGTCTTTTTTGGCAATTCTGTTGGCCAGGGGGTCCTTTTGGACAAAAAATCGGAGGCAAAGCGCCACGCGCAAAAAACCTGTTTGCCGCGCGCGCTTTGGCATGTTTAGCGCCGCCAAAGATCGGCGGCAGCAGCTATAATGCAGCTACAAGACGCCGCTCCAAGAGCGCAAAAAAAATACAACGCGCGCGACTCGCCGGGCATTAACATATATGATATTTTAGACATAAAATGAGTTTGAAACATTCATCAAAATGCAATGAACATGTGAAATTTGACACAAACAAGTTGTTGATGAATAAAAGTTCATGCTCACAAGTTCATCCAACCAAGTTCAAATGCAAACTAAAGTTCAAGACATGACACATCAATCTTCATCTTCCTCATCTTCGTCCTCATCTTCCGAAGACGACTCTTCCGCCTCCGAAGATGAATCTTCCCCCCTCTCCTCATCACGCACCGCATCACGTGAAGCTCCGACGGTGTTTGGCGGAGCTCCGGCGGTGGCACCGCCAACGCTTCCCGCGCTAGGGTTTCGGCGCGCGCGGCAGCAATGAGTCGCGGTAGCACAAAAAGGGTGGCGGGTGCGGTGTCTTGGCGTCCATGGGTGGGTGGCGGGCGCCACGCCGCCCGGCGCGGGAGGAGGAGAGAGAGAGAGCGCGCGCGGCCTTCGAGTGTGTCGCCTTCAGAAGGGCGCTGAATACACCGCAGCGGATCGTGTTTTCGACCAGCGCCCAACTCGAGATAAGCGCGCGCTTTTTGCGCTTGCCTGAGCGACCGTGAACGCTGCCGCTTAAACGGCCTAATTCTGTGCGGCACTAGTTTAGCGCGACTGTTGGAGATGCTCTCAGGATAGCCTTCACGCTGGGATAGTCCCACCTCGGGACATTACTAGCATCACGACCAATTTATTATACTGAAACTTCGCATAGTGCTCGCCGAGTTCGGTGGCGCGAACTTGTAACCCAGATGATGAGGGGGCAATTGACGGTCACTGCTGGCCCGGTCGTGCCGGCCCACAACCCAATTACATGAGGGGAGCAGGCTTCTGGGCCTGGTCGTGTCGGCCCCTAGCCCAATTACAAATGGGGAGAAGCTGACTGTCATCTTTTACTTTTTATTTCATTTTTATGATTCCTGTTTATTTTGATTTTTTATAGAAGCTGACTGTCATTTTTTACTTTTTATTTATTTTTTCTGATTCCTGTTTATTTTTATTTTTTATACATACTCTTCTCAGATCTCTATTTACAGTCTTTATTTATCAAATTTTTTCTTTCTTTTTTCTGATTCCTGTTTATTTTTATTTTTTATACATACTCCGTTCAGATTTCTATTTACATTCTTTATTTATCAATTTTATATGATTCGTTTATACATTTGTTACTTATAATTCTCTATGGTTCGGTTCTACATATCGATTGCCGATCGGAAAAGATCGAGACATATTCCTATTTATTCATATTTTGTTATTTAGTATTCGCTCTAATTCCTGTTCATATATTTTTTACCTATAAATTTATATGATTTTTTCCTATATTATTTTTATAATTTTATATGATTCGTGTCTATATATTCGATTGCTAATCGTAAAAGATCGAGAGAAGTGAACGCAAACCCTATACATCGCTCTAAGCGGCACTACTGCCTCTCGCCACCCGAAGCAAACCGGTAATGGGCCAGACCCATCCTTCTTTTTTAGTGGGCCGCATTTTGGAGAGGCTCATCAAGAAAAGTAGCCATTCCCGCAAAAAAAGAAGAAGAAGAAGAAAAGTAGCCACATGTGATGAAATGGTACGACCGTACCACGACTCTGGTTTCTCAAAAAAGAAGTACCCGACTTTGGTCATTTTATCGTGGTAGATGGAAATTCAATTATTTTGTTTGGTGGTCGCTCTTCTGCCACGGATTTGAAAAAAAAAAGTGAGAGATGCTCGGTCGGCGTGTGGCAGATGTCAAATTTTTGGTTCCTCCCGCGGACTTTCAAAACTTGTGAGGCCGTGATGTGTGTGTATGTGTCTGGCGGTCTTTTTTTTATCACGCCCGTTGTAGACCTTGTTAATGTTGCTTGATGCAGATGTGTATGGTCTGACTGCCGGGTCTCGATGCCACCCTCTCTGTACAAGAAACGTGTTCTATTGGACTTTTTTCTATCGTGCCCGTTGTTTTGAGCTTTGCTTCATAAACATGTGCTCAGTTCGACTCTTTTTTCCAGTCGTGCCCGCTATTTTGACCTTGTTAACGTTGCTCCATACAGCCGTGTATGGTCTAGCTGGTAGGTCCCAGGTGTTAGTCTCTTTGTACAAGCATGTTGGATAATTTGTTGCCCATGATTGCTGGCTACTTGACTTTTATTTTTGAACCCGCTCGTTAAACTTGACATTGTTAAAGTTGAGGGACGGTACAGGCGGATGGGTTCTGCCGTTAACCTCGCTATACAACAGCGACAGATGCGCATCACTGGGCGTCGGAAGGCATGGCTAATAGGTGGGCTAAGGCGGCCGCTCGCGAGGCTAGTACAACGTGTGTCCTTGTTCCCGAATGACGTCGAGGTTGGGGGGTAGTTTAGATTTTCAGATTAGTTCAAATTTTGTTGTACCAATATGCCTTATTTTAAGAAAAAACGAATCTAGGATTTTGTTGAATCCAGGGTGGCCAATGGATCAGCGACATACTGGCCACAGGAAGACAATGACAGACAGGCGAACGCGAGCAAGGCTCCAACTAAAACATCTGTCTATCTCACAAACATTAGTTGACATGCAAACCCACCCCACCGCTATGTGAAAGGGGGTTAAAAAATTATGAATCTGCAATGGTCCAATAGTAAACAACACTTTCAAATCTTTACAATGTTAGCTATTGGATTTTGGTGTATATTATGTAGCAATCTAACCCAGCACCGAGGATTTAGTGTAAAACGATTATGATATGAAGTCCGCTCCTGTACAGCCCACAACCCAAACTCATTAAGTGTAGTGTAGTCTTTTGCCATTAATTAGTGATTATCTTTACTATTAAATTGCTTGAGGTAGGTTCATCATTTTTTTTTCTGACATTTTTTTTTCAAATTTGATCCTGATGGATCAGATGTTTTACATGGTCTGCCACCGCTATGTCAAATTGAACGGTTCGTTTATTTACTTCTCAACCTCCCGCTCGGGTCAATCCCTCTTCGGCGGAAAGATCTCCCGCGCCGCTACTGGATGGACCCCACGCCGCTGTTGGAAGGGGTTGTTGCACCTCCGTCGGATGGAGCTCTCGTACAACCGCCCCAGTAGGAACCCGTGCCCCCACCGGAAGAAGCTCCTACATCATCGTACCACCAGAATATGTCTCCACGGCTGCGCCGACCTCGGCCTGCTTAGTGCGCACCCGCCTTTCTCCCCTTCTACGCAAGCGTCCCGCCCATCCTACTCCGCGCGTGATGACCACATCGGGCATGGCCCTTGTCAGGGCTGCGCGCAGGGCCAGGGGCCGAGCGGCGGCGGCGTGCTCGAGCCGGGGCGCCCTTTCACGAAAACCAGAATTGGAGGTGAGGCAGCCGACACAGTGAATAGGCAGGGGCTCACGGAGGAGGGACGACGGGCTCCTGCAAGTCAGCGGGAGCGATGCTGCCGTTGCAAACAAACAGGGCCCATGGCCAGCTGGTTGGTTACGAGGTTGGGAGGCCAAATTCCGAATGGGAGCGGTGGGGATGGAACAGAATGACGGCTGGAGAGGAGCTCGAGCGGGTGGTGCGCATGGAGAAAACGGCGCGCTCGACTTGCTTTGGCCCATGGCGTAGTAGAGGGAGATGGTGGCATCATGGAAATGAAGAAAGAGAGAGTGAGAGGGGGAGGGACCCGATTGGAAGAAAAGAGTCGGCGGGGGGGCTAAGTGCAACAGGAGAAGGGCCACTGTTCGTGGCGGTAAGAGTTAGAAGGGGACAGCTGGGGTGGGCTCTAGGGTTTGCACCGCTTGGGCCTTGGTCCGGTTTGGGCTAGGAGAAGGCCGACGCTGGATGGATGTGAGGTGAGTGATAACCCTCAAGTATAAGGGATCGTGATAGTCTTCGAGGGTAGTATTTCACCCAAATTTATTGATTCGATACAAGGGGAGCCAAAGAATATTTATGTGTCTTAGTAGTTGAGTTTTCAATTCAACCACACCTCAAGAATAACATTTCTATGGCAAAGTATTTAGTAGCACAGTAGTATGATAGTTTTGGCAGTAATGGTAATAGTAGCAATGATAGCGGTAAGAGTAACAGTAACAGTTTTGTAGTAATTGTAATAGCAGCAACAATAGTAGTACCTTAGTAAAGATCAATACGAACAAAGTCTAAGTATTGGATCAACGATGGATATTTGTGTTGGATGACATTCATCATGTGACAGTCACAACCTAGAGCGACACACAATAGCTCTGATTCATAAATTCAATGTAGGCATGTATTCCGTATATAGTCATACATCCTTATAATAGTAACTTGCACGACATCTTTTGTCCTACCTTCCCGTGGCAGCGAGGTCCACAAGGAAATCTAAGGGATATTAAGGCCTACTTTTAATAGAGAACCGGAACAAAATATTAACACATGAGGGATACATGAAGTCCTCGAATTACAGTCATTCCCGGAGAGTATCCCAATTATTGTCACTTTGCATCTACAGATCAGAACAATAACAAGTGCATACAACCACTAGTAGAAAAGGGGGCAATGGTCCAGGCCGGGCCACCCCATTATTCCCGGTTCTGTCCAGAACCGGGACCCATGGGGGCATTGTACCCGGTTCGTGAGCCCCGGGGAACGGCCGGGCCACGTGGGCCATTGGTCCCGGTTCGTATGGACCTTTTGGTCCCGGTTGGTGGGACGAACCGGGACCAATGGGCCTCGCTCCTGGCCCACCACCATTGGACCCGGTTGGTGGCATGAATCGGGACCAAAGGCTGCCCTTTAGTCCCGGTTCATGCCACCAACCGGGACTAAAGGGTTGGTCCTCGTTGCGGTCATAGTTTAGTCCCACCTCGCTAACCGAAGGGCGCTCACACCGGTTTATAAGCCCCTCCCTCTCTGCCTTGTTGAGCTCCTCTCAAAGTGAAAATAGATGCCCTTATATAGGGATTTTTGACCTAAATTCATACTGAATTTCTCTGAAGTTAGTAGAAATTTATTATGAATTTAGGTTGAATTCTCTCTATAAGTGCATCTATGCTCATTTTTTTAGTAAAGTTAATCACAACTATTTTTCTTCTATTTATTTCCGAGTAGTTTTTTATATAGTTTATTTTCTTTTCTGCTATATTTATTTTTTTCTATTTATTTCTGAGTTGTAATAAGTCATTAAAAATAAGAAGAGGCACAATGCTCGTTAATTAGCTTCAAGCCTTTCGGAATAGTGTAAACTGCAGCAGTCTACCCTATTCCTCAAGGCTTAAAGCTAAGCAACGTGCAGGTTAGCATTGAGCCTCTTCTTCATCGTCTCTGCACTCAGGGCTTATAAACCGCTGCGAGTGCCTCTCGTTTGGCGAGGTGGGACTAAAAAACAGCTGCAGAAAGAATCAACTAAAAAACTCTTTTACCGGTTCATGCCACGAACGGTACTAAAAATTGCTCGGAGTTCGGAGTCCCGGATGAGATCGGGGACATGACGAGGAGTCTCGAAATGGTCGAGACGTAAAGATCGATATATTGGACGACTATATTCGGAGTTCGGAAAGGTTCCGAGTGATTCGGGTATTTTTCGGAGTACCGGAGAGTTACGGGAATTCGCCGGGGAGTATATGGGCCAAGAATAGAGGAGAGAGGCCAAAAGGAAGGAGGCATGCGCCCCCCTCTGGTCCGAATTGGACAAGGGGGCCGGGCCCCTTTTCCTTCTCCCTCTCCCCCTCTTTTCTTCTCCAACAAGGAAAGGAGGAGTCCTACTCCCGGTGGGAGTAGGACTCCCCCCTTGGTGCGCCTCCTCCATAGGCCGGCCGCCTCCCCCCTTGCTCCTATATATATGGGGGCAGGGGGGCACCCCAAAGACACAACAACAATTGATCTTTGAGATCTATTAGCCGTGTGCGGTACCCCCCTCCACCATAGTCCTCCTCGATAATATTGTAGCGGTGCTTAGGCGAAGCCCTGCGACGGTAGAACATCAAGATCGTCACCACGCCGTCGTGCTGACGGAACTCTCTCTCGACACTCGGCTAGATCGGAGTTCGAGGGATGTCATCGAGCTGAACGTGTGCTAGAACTTGGAGGTGCCGTAGTTTCGGTGCTTGATCGGTCGGGCCGTGAAGACGTACGGCTACATCAACTGCGTTGTTCTAACGCTTCCACTTTCGGTCTACAAGGGTATGTAGATTACACTCTCCCCTCTCGCTGCTATGCATCACCATGGTCTTACGTGTGCGTAGGAAATTTTTGAAATCACTATGTTCCCCAACAGTGGCATCCGAGCCTAGGTTTTATGCGTTGATTTTATATGCACGAGTAGAACACAAGTGAGTTGTGGGCGATACAAGTCATACTGCTTACCAGCATGTCATACTTTGGCTCAGCGGTATTGTTGGATGAAGCGGCCCGGACCGACATTACGCGTACGCTTACGCGAGACTGGTTTTACCACCGTGCTTTGCACACAGGTGACTAGCGGGTGTCTGTTTCTCCAACTTTAGTTGAACCGAGTGTGGCTACGCCTGGTCCTTGCGAAGGTTAAAACAGCACTAACTTGACGAACTATCGTTGTGGTTTTTGATGCGTAGGTAAGAACGGTTCTTGCTCAGCCCGTAGCAGCCACGTAAAATTTGCAACAACAAAGTAGAGGACGTCTAACTTGTTTTTGCAGGGCATGTTGTGATGTGATATGGTCAAGACGTGATGCTATATTTTCTTGTATGAGATGATCATGTTTTGTAACCGAAGTTATCGGCAACTGGTAGGAGCCATATGGTTGTCGCTTTATTGTATGAAATGCAAACGCCCTGTAATTGCTTTACTTTATCACTAAGCGGTAGCGATAGTTGTAGAAGCAATAGATGGCGTAACGACAACGATGCTACGATGGAGATCAAGGTGTCGCGCCGGTGACGATGGTGATCACGACGATGCTTCAGAGATGGAGATCACAAGCACAAGATGATGATGGCCATATCATATCACTTATATTGATTGCATGTGATGTTTATCCTTTATGCATCTTATCTTGCTTTGATTGACGGTAGCATTTTAAGATGATCTCTCACTAATTATCAAGAAGTGTTCTCCCGAGTATGTACCGTTTGCGAAAGTTCTTCATGCTGAGACACCACGTGATGATCGGGTGTGATAGGCTCTACGTTCAAATACAACGGGTGCAAAACAGTTGCGCACGCGGAATATTCAGGTTAAACTTGACGAGCCTAGCATATAACAGATATGGCCTCGGAACACGGAGACCGAAAGGTTGAGCGTGAATCATGTAGTAGATATGATCAACATATTGATGTTCACCGTTGAAACTACTCCATCTCACGTGACGATCGGACATGGTGTAGTTGATATGGATCACGTAATCACTTAGAGGATTAAAGGGATGTCTATCTAAGTGGGAGTTCATAAGTAATATGATTAATTGAACTTAAATTTATCATGAACTTAGTCCTGGTAGTATTTTGCAAATTATGTTGTAGATCAATAGCTTGTGTTGTTGCTTTCATATGTTTATTTTGATATGTTCCTAGAGAAAATTGTGTTGAAAGATGTTAGTACCAATGATGCGGATTGGATCCGTGATCTGAGGTTTATCCTCATTGCTGCACGAAAGAATTATGTTCTTAATGCACGCTAGGTAGCGGACCTATTGCAGGAGCGGATCTGCGGCGTTATGAGCGTTTGGCTAGCTCAATATGATGACTACTTGATAGTTTAGTGCACCATGCTTAACGGCTTAGAATCGGGACTTCAAAGACGTTTAGAACGTCATGGACCATATGAGATGTTCCAGGAATTGAAGTTAATATTTCAAGCAAATACCCGAGTTGAGAGATATGAAGTCTCCAACAAGTTCTATAGCTAAAAGATGGAGGAGAATCGCTCAACTAATGAGCATGGGCTCAGATTCTCTGGGTACTTCAATCGCTTGAATCAAGTGGGAGTTAATCTTCCAGATAAGATAGTGATTGATAGAATTCTCTAGTCACCATTACTAAGTTACTAGAACTTCCTGATGAACTATAGTATGCAAGGGATGACGAAAACGATTCCCGAGCTCTTCGTAATGTTGAAATCGACGAAGGTAGAAATCAAGAAAGAGCATCAAGTGTTGATGATTGACAAGACCACTAGTTTCAAGAAAAGGGCAAAGGGAAAGAAAGGAAAACTTCAAGTAGAATGGCAAACAAGTTGTCACTCTCGTGAAGAAGACCAAAGATGGACCAAAGCCTGAAACTAAGTGCTTACACTGCAAAGGAAATGGTCACTGGAAACGGAGATACCCTGAATATTTGGTGGATAAGAAGGATGGCAAAGTGAACAAGGGTATATTTGATATACAGGTTATTGATGTGTACCTTACTAGTGTTTATAGTAGCCCCTGAGTATTTGATACTTGTTCAGTTGCTAAAAAATTAGTAATTCGAAACAGGAGTTACAGAATAAACAGAGATTAGTTGAGGGTGAAGTGACGATGTGTGTTGGAAGTGGTTCCAAGATTGATATGATCATCATCGCACACTCTCTATACTTTTGGGATTAGTGTTAAACCTAAATAAATGTTATTTGGTGTTTGCGTTGAGCATGAATATGATTTGATCATGTTTATTGCGATACAGTTATTCATTTGAAGTTAAAGAATAATTGTTATTCTGTTTACATGAATAAGACCTCCGATGGTTATACACCCAATGAAAATAGTTTGTTGGATCTCGATCGTAGTGATACACATATTCATTATATTGATGCCAAAAGATGCAAAGTTAATAATGATAGTACAACTTATTTGTGGCACTGCCGTTTGGGTCATATAGGTGTAAAGCGCATGAAGAAACTCCATAAAGATGGATTTTCGGAATCACTTGGTTATGAATCATTTGATGCTTGCGAACCGTGCCTTTTGGGAAAGATGACTAAAACTCCATTCTCCGGAACAATGGAACAAGCTACTGACTTATTGGAAATAATACATATCGATGTATGCAATCCAATGAGTGTTGATGCTCGTGACAAGTATCGTTATTTTCTGACCTTCACAGTATGATTTGAGCAGATATGGGTATATCTACTTGATGAAACATAAGTCTGAAATAGTTGAAAGGTTCAAAGAATTTCAGAGTGAAGTGGAAAAATCATCGTAACAAGAAAAATAAAGTTTCTGCGATCTAATCGCGGAGACAAATATTTGAGTTATGAGTTTGGTCTTCAATTAAAACAATGTGGAATAGTTTCACAGCTCACGCCACCTGGAACACCACAACGTTATGGTGTGTCCGAACGTCGTAACTGCACTTTATTGGATATGGTGCGATCTATGATGTCTCTTACTGATTTACCACTATTGTTTTGGGGTTATGCATTAGAGACAGCTGCACTCACGTTAAAAGGGCACCATCTAAATCCGTTGAGATGACAGCATATGAGCTGTGGTTTGGCAAGAAACCAAAGTTGTCGTTTCTTAAAGTTTGGGGCTGCGATGCTTATGTGAAAAAATTTCAACCTGATAAGCTCGAACCCAAATCGGAGAAGTGTGTCTTCATAGAATACCCAAAGGTAACTATTGGGTACACCTTCTATCATAGATCCGAAGGCAAGTTATTCGTTGCTAAGATGGATCCTTTCTAGAGAAGAAGTTTCTCTCGAAAGAAGTAAGTGGGAGGAAAGTAGAGCTTGGTATGGTAATTTGTACCTTCTCCCGAATTGGAAAGTAGTTCATCACGGAAATCAGTTCCAGTGATTCCTACACCAATTAGTGAGGAAGTTAATGATGATGATCATGAAACTTCAGATCAAGTTGCTACCAAACCTCGTAGGTCTTCCAGAGTAAGATCCGCACCAGAGTGGTACGGTAATCATGTTCTGGAAGTCATGTTACTAGACCATGATGAATCTACGAACTATGAGGAAGCGATGATGAGCCCAGATTCCGAAAAATGGCTTGAGGCCATGAGATCTGAGATAAGATCCATGTATGAAAACAAAGTATGGACTTTGATTGACTTGCCCAATGATTGGCGAGACATTGAGATTAAATGGATCTTCAAGAAGAAGACAGGTGCTGATAGTAGTATTACTATCTAAAACGCTCGACTTGTTGCAAAAAGATTTTTTGACAAGTTCAAGGTGTTGACTACAATGAGATTTTCTCAACTATAGCGATGCTTAAGTCTGTCCGAATCATGTTAGCAATTGCCACATTTATGAAATCTGGCAAATGGATGTCAAAACTGCATTCCTTAATGGTTTTCTTAAAGATGAATTGTATATGATGCAGCCAGAAGGTTTTGTCAATCCTAAAGGTGCTAACAAATTGTGCAAGCTCCAGTGATCCATCTATGGACTGGTGCAAGCATCTCGGAGTTGGAATATACGTTTTGATGAGTTGATCAAAGCATATGGTTTTATCCAGACTTTTGAAGAAGCCTGTATTTACAAGAAAGTGAGTGGGAGCTCTGTAGCATTTCTAATATTATATGTGGATGACATATTGTTGATTGGAAATGATATAGAAATTCTGGATAGCATGTAAGGATACTTGAATAAGAGTTTTTCAAAGCAAGACCTCGGTGAAGCTGCTTACACATTGAGCATCAATATCTATATAGATAGATCAAGACGCTTGATAATATTTTTCAATGAGTACATACCTTGATAAATTTTTGAAATAGTTCAAAATGGAACAGTCAAAGAAGGAGTTCTTGCCTGTGATGCAAAGGTGTGAATTTGAGTAAGACTCAAGACCCGACCATGGCAGAAAATAGAAAGAGAATGAAAAGTCATTCCCTATGCCTCAGTCATAGGTTCTATAAAGTATGCTATGCTGTGAACCAGACCTATTGTATACCTTGCTCTGAGTTTGACAAAGGAATACAATTTTGATCTAAGAGTATATCACTGGACAGCGGTCAAGAATATCCTTAGTGAGGACTAAGGAGATGTTTCTCGATTATGGAGGTGATAAAAGAGCCCGTCGTAAAAGTTACAACGATGCAAGCTTTTACACTGATCCAGATGACTCTAAGTCTCAATCTGGGTACATATTGAAAGTGGGAGCAATTAGCTAGAGTAGCTCCATGCAGAGCATTGTGGACATAGAATATTTTGCAAAATACATACGGCTCTGAATATGACAGATCCGTTGTCTAAACTTCTCTCACAAGCAAAACATGATCATACCTTAGTACTCTTTGGGTGTTAATCACATAGCGATGTGAACTAGATTATTGACTCTAGTAAACCCTTTGGGTGTTGGTCACATGACGATGTGAACTATGGGTGTTAATCATATACAGATATGAATATTGATGTTAAATCACATGGCAATGTGAACTAGATTATTGACTCTAGTGCAAGTGGGAGACTGAAGGAAATATGCCCTAGAGGCAATAATAAAGTTATTATTTATTTCCTTACATCATAATAAATGTTTATTATTCATGCTAGAATTGTATTAACCGGAAACATAATACATGTGTGAATACATAGACAAACATATAGTCACTAGTATGCCTCTACTTGACTAGCTCATTAATCAAAGATGGTTATGTTTCCTAATCATAGACATGTGTTGTCATTTGATTAATGGGATCACATCATTAGGAGAATGATGTGATTGACATGACCCATTCCGTTAGCCTAGCACTTGATTGTTTAGTATGTTGCTATTGCTTTCTTCATGACTTATACATGGTCCTGTAACTATGAGATTATGCAACTCCCGTTTACCGGAGGAACACTTTGGATGCTACCAAACGTCACAACGTAACTGGGTGATTATAAAGGAGTACTACAGGTGTCTCCGAAGGTACATGTTGGGTTGGCGTATTTCGAGATTAGGTTTTGTCACTCCGATTGTCGGAGAGGTATCTCTGTGCCCTCTCGGTAATGCACATCACTATAAGCCTTGCAAGCAATGTAGCTAATGAGTTAGTTACGGAATGATGCATTACGTAACGAGTAAAGAGACTTGCCGGTAACGAGATTGAACTAGGTATTGGATACCGACGATCGAATCTCGGGCAAGTAACATACCGATGACAAAGGGAACAAAGTATGTTGTTATGCGGTTTGACCGATAAAGATCTTCGTAAAATATGTGGGAGCCAATATGAGCATCCAGGTTCCGCTATTGGTTATTGACCGAGAATAGTTCTAGGTCATGTCTACATTGTTCTCGAACCCGTAGGGTCCGCATGCTTAAGGTTTCGATGACAGTTATATTATGAGTTTATGAGTTTTGATGTACCGAAGGAGTTCGGAGTCCCAGATGAGATCGGGGACATGACGAGGAGTCTCAAAATGGTCGAGACGTAAAGATCAATATATTGGACGACTATATTCGGAGTTCGGAAAGGTTCCGAGTGATTCGGTATTTTTCGAGTACCGGAGAGTTACGGAATTCGCCGGGAGTATATGGGCCTTATTGGGCCATACGGGAATAGAGGAGAGAGGCCAAAGGAAGGAGGCATCGCCCCCTCTGGTCCGACTGGACAAGGGGCGGCCCCTTCCCTTCTCCTCTCCTCCTCTTTTCTTCTCCAACAAGGAAAGGAGGAGCCCTACTCCCGGTGGGAGTAGGACTCCCCCCTTGGTGCGCCTCCTCCATAGGCCGGCCGCCTCCCCCCTTGCTCCTATATATATGGGGGCAGGGGGGCACCCCAAAGACACAACAACAATTGATCTTTGAGATCTATTAGGCGTGTGCGGTGCCCCCCTCCACCATAGTCCTCCTCGATAATATTATTGTGGTGCTTAGGCGAAGCCCTGCGACGGTAGAACATCAAGATCGTCACCACGCCGTCGTGCTGACGGAACTCTCCCTCGACACTCGGCTGGATCGGAGTTCGAGGGACGTCATCGAGCTGAACGTGTGCTAGAACTCGGAGGTGTCGTAGTTTCGGTGCTTGATCGGTCGGGCCGTGAAGACGTACGACTACATCAACCGCATTGTTCTAACGCTTCCGCTTTCGGTCTACAAGGGTATGTAGATTACACTCTCCCCTCTCGTTGCTATGCATCACCATGATCTTGCGTGTGCGTAGGAAATTTTTGAAATTACTACGTTCCCCAACAGAAGTATCCCTTCTTGCCCTTGCCCTTCTTGAAACTAGTGGTTTCACTAACCATCAACAATTGATGCTTCTTCTTGATTTCTACTTTCGCGGTGTCAAACATCGCGGATATTTCAAGGATCATCATATCTATCCATGATATGTTACAGTTCATCACGAAGCTCTAGTAGCTTGGTGGCAATGACTTTGAAAAAACGTCACTATCTCATCTGGAAGATTAACTCCCACTCGATTCAAGTGATTGTGGTACTCAGACAATCTGAGCACAAGCTCAACGATTGAGCTTTTCTCCCTTAGTTTGCAGGCTAAGAGACTCGTCGGAGGTCTTATACCTCTTGACGTGGGCACGAGCCTAAAATCCCACTTTCAGCCCTCGAAACATCTCAGATGCTTCGCGACGTTTCGAAATCGTCTTCAGTGCCTCAACTCTAAACCTTTTAACATTAATGAACTATCACGTAGTTATCAAAACGTGTATGTCAGATGTTCACAACATCCACAGACGACGTTCGAGGTTCAGCACACTGAGCGGTGCATTAAGGACATAAGCCTTCTTCAAAGCAACGAGGACAATCCTCAGTTTACGGACCTAGTCCGCATAATCGCTACTATCAAGTTTCAACTGAATTTTCTCTAGGAACATATCTAAACAGTAGAACTAAAGCGCGAGCTTACGACATAATTTGCAAAGACCTTTTGACTATGTTCAGGATAATTAAGTTCATCTTATGAACTCCCACTCAGATAGACATCCCTCTAGGCATCTAAGTGATTACATGATCCGAGTCAACTAGGTTGTGTCCGATCATCACGTGAGACGGACTAGTCATCATCGGTGAACATCTTCATGTTGATCGTATCTACCATACGACTCATGCTCGACATTTCGGTCTCTTGTGTTCCGAGGCCATGTCTGTACATGCTAGGCTCGTCAAGTCAACCTAAGTGTTTCGCGTGTGTAAATCTGGCTTACACCCGTTGTATGTGAATGTTAGAATCTATCACACCCGATCATCACGTGGTGCTTCAAAACAATGAACTTTCGCAATGGTGCACAGTTAGGGGGAACACT
Source organism: Aegilops speltoides (assembly GCA_021437245.1). Lineage (NCBI taxonomy): Eukaryota > Viridiplantae > Streptophyta > Magnoliopsida > Poales > Poaceae > Aegilops > Aegilops speltoides. Next base: position 434,148,194 of record CM038141.1, on the reverse strand, counting down.
TTCTTGAAATTTTAATGAGGGGTCATCTTATTTACTACCGTCGTTCTAAGCAAATAAGATGCATAAACATGATAAACATCACATGCAATCAAAAAGTGACATGATATGGCCAATATCATTTTGCTCCTTTTGATCTCCATCTTTGGGGCTCCATGATCATCATCGTCACCGGCATGACACCATGATCTCCATCATCGTGTCTCCATGAAGTTGTCTCGCCAACTATTACTTCCACTACTATGGCTAACAGTTTAGCAATAAAGTAAAGTAATTACATGGCGTTGTTCAATGACACGCAGGTCATACAATAAATTAAGACAACTCCTATGGCTCCTGCCGGTTGTCATACTCATCGACATGCAAGTCGTGATTCCTATTACAAGAACATGATCAGTCTCATACATCACATATCATTCATCACATTCTTTTGGCCATATCACATCACATAGCATACCCTGCAAAAACAAGTTAGACGTCCTCTAATTGTTGTTTGCATGTTTTACGTGGCTGCTATGGGTTTCTAGCAAACGTTTCTTACCTACGCAAAAACCACAACGTGATATGTCAATTGTTATTTACCCTTCATAAGGACCCTTTTCATCGAATCCGATCCGACTAAAGTGGGAGGATCGGCACCCGCTAGCCACCTTATGCAACAAGTGCATGTCGATCGGTGGAACTGTCTCACGTAAGTGTACGTGTAAGGTCGGTCCGGGCCGCTTCATCCCACAATACCGTCGAAACAAGATTGGACTAGTAACAGTAAGCATATTGAACAAAATCAACGCCCACAACAACTTCTGTTCTACTCGTGCATAGAAACTATGCATAGACCTAGCTCATGATGCCACTGCTGGGGAACGTAGCAGAAATCAAAAAAAATCTACGCATCACCAAGATCAATCTATGGAGTAATCTAGCAACGAGGGGAAGGAGAGTGCATCTACATACCCTTGTAGATCTCTAAGAGGAAGCGTTCAAGTGAACAGGGTTGATGGAGTCGTACTCGTCGTGATCCAAATCACTGATGATCCTAGTGCCGAACGGACGGCACCTCCGTGTTCAACACACGTGCAGCCCGGTGACGTCTCCCATGCCTTGGTCCAGCAAGGAGAGAGGGAGAGGTTGAGGAAGACTCCATCCAGCAGCAGCACGACGGCGTGGTGGTGGTGGAGGGGCGTGGCACTCCAGCAGGGCTTCGCCAAGCACTGCGAGAGACGAGGAGGAAGAGAGGTAGGGCTGCGCCAGGGAGAGGTGAAAGCTCTTGTGTTCGCAGCCCCCAACACCTCAAGTATATATAGGGGAAGGGAAGGGGCTGTGCCCCCATCTAGGGTTCCCTCCCTAGGGGTGGCGGCATCCCAAAAACCCATCTAGGGTGCGGCCAAGGGGGAAGAGGGGAAACTTGCCCCCCAAGCAAGGTGGAGGCGCCCCCTCCCCAAACCCTAGGCGCCTTGGGCCCTAGTGGGGGGGCGCACCAGCCCACCTGGGGCTGGTCCCCTCCCACACTTGGCCCATGCATCCCTCTGGGGCCGGTGGTCCCACCTGATGGACCCCCGGGACCCTCCCGGTGGTCCCGGTACGTTACCGACTGCATTCGAAACTTTTCCGGTGACCAAAACAGGACTTCCCATATATAAATCTTTACCTTCAGATCATTCCGGAACTCCTCGTGACGTCCGAGATCTCATCCGGGACTCGGAACAACATTCGGTAACCACGTACATCTATTCCCTATAACCCTAGTGTCATCGAACCTTAAGTGTGTAGACCCTACGGGTTCGGGAACCATGCAGACATGACCGAGACGTTCTCCGGTCAATAACCAAAAGCGGGATCTGGATACCCATGTTGGTTCCCACATGTTCCACGATGATCTCATCGGATGAACCACGATGTCGAGGATTCAATCAATCCCGTATCCAATTCCCTTTGTCTAGCGGTATAGTACTTGCCCGAGATTCGATCATCGGTATCTCGATACCTTGTTCAATCTCGTTACCGGCAAGTCTCTTTACTCGTTCCGTAACACATCATCCCGTGATCAACCCCTTGGTCACATTGTGCACATTATGATGATGTCCTACCGAGTGGGCCCAGAGATACCTCTCCGTCACACGGAGTGACAAATCCGAGTCTCGATTCGTGCCAACCCAATAGACACTTTCGGAGATACCCGTAGTGCACCTTTATAGCCACCCAGTTACGTTGTGACGTTTGGTACACCCAAAGCATTCCTACGGTATCCGGGAGTTGCACAATCTCATGGTCTAAGGAAATGATACTTGACATTAGAAAAGCTTTAGCATACGAACTACACGATCTTTGTGCTAGGCTTAGGATTGGGTCTTGTCCATCACATCATTCTCCTAATGATGTGATCCCGTTATCAACGACATCCAATGTCCATGGTCAGGAAACCGTAACCATCTATTGATCAACGAGCTAGTCAACTAGAGGCTTACTAGGGACATGGTGTTGTCTATGTACCCACACATGTATCTGAGTTTCCTATCAATACAATTATAGCATCGATAATAAACGTTTATCATGAACAAAGAAATATAATAATAATAACTAATTTATTATTGCCTCTAGGGCATATTTCCAACACCATCACCGATAGTCAACCCGTGATTAATAATAATGATCTAGTTTAATATTTGAATTATGAACATAGGCCGGAAATGTCGTACTCGAACGACGAAAACCGTCCGGGAGTGCGGCCGTGCCACGACGACCGAGGTATGTGCGACAGTTCATTGAGTCGACGAAGATCGGCGCTTCAGCATTAAGCTCGAGGAGACCTTCGATGTTCATACTGATGCATAGCACGACAATAGTTTTTTTTCGTAATTAAGCACGACTTCAACTATTTTGACGTGTATTTTTCATCTTTTCCAATTCGACTAGCTTATCCCATGCTATGCAAGACGCTATGTCTTGGAGAGGATGGGTTTTGAAGACCATGTAGTATGGAAACCAAAAAATTCTCCTAAGGACCCATCATGGTGTGGATTTTCAAGTAAAGTTGTACAATGCTGAGAGTGTAACCCATTTTGGTTGCAAAAATTGGGAAGCACTTTGCAAGATGTATGGTTTTGATGAGGGTATCACTACTAGGGAAAACCCTAGTAGTAGCGCGGGTTTTGAGGCTAGCAGCAGCGCGGGTGACCGCGCTACTAATAAGGCGCTACAGCTAACTCATAGTAGTAGCGCGGCCCTTACCCGCGCTACTACTGTTGACGATATCAGCAGCGCTTTTTGTGAACGCGCTACTATTACCTAGTTGTAGTGATTTCGCAGTCCCTCGCTACTACTATATCTTTCATCATTTTCCCGTACCCCTTTCCCTTTCAGTTTCTCTTTCAGATACTAGATACTAGGTACTGCTAGTAGATATCAAATTCATAAACCATTACTAGGTAGTACTCCCTTTATTCCAAATTACTCGTCGTGGTTTTAGTTCAAACCACGATGAGTAATTTGGAATGAAGGGAGTACTAGATAACAATTTCATGCATAGTCAACATGCATCCTCAAGCAATACAAGGTCATATCAACAGCGATCATCATATGTAGTTCTAGATGATATCGACGACGATCATAATATGTAGTTCTAGATGATATAGCCACACACACACACATATGTAGTTCTAGATGATATAGCCACACACATATATATGTAGTTCTAGATGATATCAAAGACAATCATCATCCTCAAGCCCGGGCGGTTGGTGTTCCTGATAGTAATTAGGATGGCATGTCCAACACGAAGATTCTTGCCATCGAGGAATTTCTTCCACCCAACCGAGTTTAAGTGTGTCTGCGACCGTCCGCGTCCCACGCTGTAAGTACAGGTTGTGTGGAGCCCCTTGCGATGGCGTAGTCCAGCTGAGCCTTCTTCATCAGGCTCGATACCATAACTCACAGATATGCTCTTTGCCAATTTCTGAATAAGAAAAACATATCAATTAATAAATAGCCTCGCAAATAAGTACATATGGATTATCTACACTATTAATAGTTTCCTTAGATTCTACACTAATAAGCATGTGATCGAACTCTACACTAAAACATATCATCGACTAGATTCCACACAACATACCATATCATTGGACTGTACACTAAGTAATTCATCGAATAATTTGCATTTGTAAGTATAACATACCATATCATGTTGATCAACCATGAAATTTGTCAAGCGGGTCACGAATGGCACCCCGACAAAGTCAGCACGTGGCGGAATTATGTCCCATAGGTTGGACACCTCCTCCTCACTCAGCCTTGTTCTTTGAGCTACGATGGCTTCATGAAGTGGGTCATCATCATCTTCATCGAGTGGGTCCTCATTATCTTCATCATCTTCATCATCTTCATCATATTCATCATCTTTCACCAGGTTGAGATAAATGACAGCCAGCTTGGGTCTTTCTGCTCGGAAGGAGAAGCTGATCAACTCACCACCAGTAAGACGCATGCGAGCGACGAAACGGGCCCATCCATCTCCTCCAATCTGTGACATATTGCGTCCTTTCTCGACCTCCACAGTGTACGGCCCCCCAGGAGCCTCAAATGTCACAATGTCTCCTGTTAGGTTATTGAATTTCAACCTCACATTGCATGGGACGATCTGTGTAAAATAAGCAAAATGACACAATGCAATAATGACAACACTAAAAATAAAATAGTTATTACATTTCATCTAATTTCTTACCGCCGCATGACGAAAACTCGGCTGGAAATAGATGCCGAACAGCTTGCCAGTTGCAAGGCTGCTGGCGCATCTTGACTTGCACAATCGACATAGTGGTGGTGGTGGTGGCGTCATTTTTCCTAAAGATCTAGTAACATATTAGATGACAAGGTACCACCTACATTTTGCCAAAAAGTAACTTATTAAAAAAACAAAAGCAACTATGTACCTATCCATGTACAGAAAAAATAACAATAAAATGGTGCATACTAAATCAACTAAATGAACTAGCCTATTAAATCAACTAAATCAAAATGTTCTAGATTAACTAAATGAACTAGCATACTAAATCAACTAAATTAAAATGTTCTAAATCAACTAAATCAACTAGCCTACTAAATCAACTAAATCAAAATGTTCTAAATCAACTAGCCTACTAAATCAACTAAATCAAAATGTTCTAAATCAACTAAATCAACTAGCCTACTAAATCAACTAAATCAAAATGTTCTAAATCAACTAAATCAACTAGCCTACTAAATCAACTAAATCAAAATGTTCTAAATCAACTAAATCAACTAGCCTACTAAATCAACTAAATCAAAATGTTCTAAATCAACTAAATGAACTAGCCTACTAAATCAACTAAATCAAAATGTTCTAAATCAACTAAATGAACTAGCCTACTAAATCAACTAAATCAAAATGTTCTAAGTCAACTAAATCAACTAGCCTACTAAATTAACTAAATCATATCAACTAAATAAAAATGTTCTAAGTCAACTAAATCAACTAGCCTACTAAATCAACTAAATCAAAATGTTGCATATGAATTAGCCTACTAAATCAAAATGTAGCGGGCAGGAGGGAGTAGGAGGGGCGACTCGGGGAGGGAGAAGAGAGTAGGATGGAGGAGGAAGGCGGAGCGAGGAGGGTTCGGTCGGCGGCCAGTGGAGGGAGGACGGAGGAGGAAGGTGGAGCGAGGAGGGGCCGGCCAGTGGCGAGTGGAGAGGGAGGACGGAGGAGGAGGCCGGTACCGAGTTCAGCAAGGAGGAGGAGGTGACGGCGGCACAGACGGAGGAGGGGCGACATGGGTGGACTGGCACGGGGGATTGAGAGGGGATCCAGTGAGTGTGTGACTGTGAGTGGATCGGATAGAGGAGATGGGGGTGGGAGATGGAATGGCTTAGCAGTAGCGCTCTATAGAGAAAGACGCTACTGCTAAGCTACCCAGCAGCAGCGCCTTTCACAATAAAGCGCTACTGCTATGTGTCAGCATGTAAAAATAGACTTTGTTCAATATATCAAAAATACATTGATCATCAACGATCTTTTTGTGTACAATCTGATTTATCAATATGAGTCCTCACCGGTTTAGGAATAGGTGAAGACTCATATTGCAGCCACAAATTCTACACATAGAGTTCAATGAAGACCAAGTGCTTGTCAAAGTTTGAGAAATAACATATTTAAGATGGTAGAAACTCTCTTCACGGAGCGAGGTGTGACTAAATTTTTGTAGTAAACTTAGCAGTAGCGCTTATTGGCGAAATGCGCTCCTACTATGCTACGTAGCAGTAGCGCCCTTCGTTATAACGCGTTGCTGCTATAACTAGCCTCGCGGCAGCCTCGTGGGAATTATAGCAGTAGCGCGTCTTTGAGCGGGCGCGCTACTGCTATATTTGTTTCAGCAGCGAGTTACTCTCAAGCATGCTACTGCTAATTAGCAGCAGCGCCTTATTTTAAAGCGCGCTGCTGATAAGATTCTGTGTATATGCTTTTCCCTAGTAGTGTATGCTTGTCACCATGGATCTTGGTGATCCTACAATCGAGCAAGACAGACTTTCGATTTGGGTCCTTGTGGATACACCTCCAATTCTTCCCTCATGTGAGCTTAACACAGTTATTAAGTAATTTATATTGTTTATTTCAAAATAGTTGACATCTTATTTCCATTGACAGCTTATTTTCGTTCTTCAAAGAATGTGCGGAAGATGGTAGACAAAACCCACTACACCGATGGCTCCGAATTAACTTATAGGGAGAAAAATCATCTGATCGCATTTTGTACTGATCTTGAGACTTACAATGTCTACAATCGAACTCCTCAACATTATGGTCAATACGTGTCACTAGTGCATGTGTTGAATTACGGTAACTACCATGGAGATACCCTGGTAAGATTTTTTACTATTATGACATCCGTGCATCTTTTTGCACACTTCTAAAACTAGTACATCATTGCTAACTACGAAGTTATTACTATGTTTTCCAACAGATAATCCCGAATGATTGTGTGCCTCATCTGATGTATACACACGGTAGCCTTCATGTTTTGAACATACAACCAGGTCTTCCTACGAATCTGAACTGTCCATACCGGGTTCCTAAAAAAAGTGGAGACATGACAATCAAAAAATGGAAAAAAAATGTATGGACAGTCGTAAGGAGCTTCTTGGAAGCAAAAGGCAGTGAAGCGCAAGAATTGGAGACAGTATGATCTCCATTCTTCATAATGGAGAGTCAGGGTCTATATTATTTTATGCTATTTTACCTTAAGGGTGTTTAGGTCCTACCTGATACTGATGATCATGTGCTAAGAACAATTATGTAGGGTTGGGTTCGATAACTATGAGGATGATGATCGTATGTCTTATTATTAATAACGAGTAGAAGTTGTATGATGATGCATGATTAGTAAGACTTGTTATTATTTATGATGATGTATGATGCGAGAATGCATGAGTTATTATATCAGCGGATGAAATGAACATAGCAGCAACGTTGGTAAACCAAGGACGAAGATATAAGAGAGGACACTTCTCTCTATTAGCTAGCTAATAACAACCTAAAAATAACCCCTAAACCCCTAAAGCCGCCACTTTTTCTCTAAAAAAAAGAAAAACATCGCCTTTTGGTCCCGGTTGGTGCCACCAACCGGGACCAAAGGCCCCCCTGCCTGGGCTCAACGCACCGGCCACGTGGAGGACCATCTGTCCCGGTTCGTGTTAGAACCGGGACTAAAGGGGAGAGGTATTAGTAACGACCCATTAGTCCCGGTTTATGAACCGGGACTAAAGACCCTTACGAACCGGGACAAATGCCCCCTTTTTCTACTAGTGAACTAGCAGATAGGATCAAGAACTCAAATATATTCATGAAAACATAGAGCGTTCAGATCTGAAATCGTGGCACTCAGGCCATGGAGACAAGCATTAAGCATAGCAAAGTCATAGCAACATCAATCTCAGAACATAGTTGATACTAGGGATCAAGCCCTAATAAATTGACTCAATTACATGATAAATCTCATCCAACTCCATCACCGTCCAGCAAGACTACGAAGGAATTACTCACTCACGATTATGAGCATCATGGAATTGTTGATGAAGAAGGGTTGCTGGTGACGACGACGACGAATCCTGCTATCCGGAGCTCAGAACGGACTCCAGAACCGCCCTCCCGCTAAAGAATAAGAGGTGGCAGCGGCTCCGTATCGTAAAACGCGATGATACTTCTTCTCTATTTTTCTCTCGGGAAAACTGAATTTATAGGCTTGGAATTAGGTCAGACGGACGCCTGTAGGACCCACTGGGCATCAGGGATCGCCCTGTTGCCTTGTGAGTCACTGATGGCCCCCTCCGGTGATCTTTGTTCCAGTATTTTTTAATTTTTTCAATAAAAAACTCTGGAAAGTTTCGTCCGATTCCGAGAGCTTTTATTTTTGCACAAAAACAACGTCATGGTAGTTCTGCTGAAAACAGCGTCAATCCGGATTAGTTTCATTCAAAAATATGTGAATTAGAATCTAAAATAAGATACGATAGGGACGTATCAGTGGGCTACGCATGGTAGGCTGGGCTGCTCCCTCACTCTCTCTAAAAGTTTTATCTTTTTGTTGTTTCCTGTTTGTCTTAAAACAATTTCGCAAATAGTTTTTACGCAAGGAAAAGAAGCAGAAAAATTAGGGTTTTAATTTGAGATGAAAGAGGGGAATTCCTACAAAAACGCGTCCCACGAGATGAAACATGATGAAGTCGGAAGGTGCAGAAAACTAAGTATAGCAAATTATTCTTACTCGTTGGAAGCGTATTTCAAAGCCTAAGAGCATTACTTTTTTTAAGTGTTGGCAACTTGGCATATTTATATGAATTAATTCTTTCATAACTGCAGCAACGCACGGGCATTCAGCTAGTTACCATGTAGAGGGGCTGTGTTGCATCATTTAACTGCCTGGTGAATTTGGCAATCGTGCACGCCGTGGATAAGCCTCCTGGTGGTTAATCATAACTGAAGAACAAAGCCTTTTACCAACCGCAAAAAAAAAAAAAAAAGCCTTTTACCAACAGTCTGAACTCTGAACCCAATGCCGTAAGAAATGCTCCTGGCGGCAATGCACGGGAACCTACTCGTCCAAGCAAAGTAGAAATGCTTTGACGGAGCTGCACTCACATACACACGTACAGTAGTAGCCAACAAGATGCAAACGCAAGACACCGTTTAAAAAAAGTATGCACAAATCTTTTACTGTGAGAGCGTTGGCAGCTGGCTCCCGAGTCTTGGAGGCTCTAGCAAGGGCATCTCCCCGGTCCCCGGCAAACCTCCGCCGGAAGCAAGCCTCTTGCCCGGCATCCCTCCATCCCCCCGGCACAAAGCTATCCCTTCCTTCCCGGACTGATCGACCTCCCATGCTCTTTCCGGCATGGCAGTGCTTATAAGTCGAGAAACTTTTGTGACCTGCATGCCCAGCGCTCACCAGATCGATCACACCTGCACAACACGCCACGAGAGAACGGCAGCGATGGCGACGACTCCAAGAGCCACGGTTCCTCACGTCCGGAGCGACTCCGAGTCCGACGACGAAGGCCGCCGGGCGCCCAACGTCAGCGTCTTCCGCCGGCAGCGGCCCGTGCACCGGTTCCTCGGCGGCCGCAAAGGTACGCCGTTCGCATCGTCGAGCATCATTTCTCTCAGAAAACCGCACGCAGTGTCACGTACTGAATGCCGTGCGGTCTCTGAACTGTTGGCAGTGGCGGACGTGCTGCTGTGGCGGGACCGGAACCTGTCGGCGGGCATGCTGGCGGGGGCGACGGCGGTGTGGTTCCTCTTCGACGTGGCGGAGTACAACTTCGTGACGCTGCTCTGCCACGCCGCGCTGCTCGGGATGCTCCTGCTCTTCCTCTGGTCCGTCACGGCGCCGCTCTTCGACAGGGCGCCGCCGCGCGTCCCGGAGGTGATCGTGTCGGAGCATGCCTTCAGGGAGGCGGCCATGGCGGTGCACCGCAAGCTGGAGCGCTCCGTGGCGGTGCTCTACGACATCGCCTGCGGCAAGGACCTCAAGAAGTTCCTCTCGGTACCATATATACTTTCTTCTCCCTTGTTTGCACGTGCTCCATGCATCCTCTGACAGTGCCGGCTATGCCAAGTAGCTGATCATCTCCTATATGGCCATGTGTTCTTTTCCTCCATGAAAGGTGATTGGATCTCTGTGGGTGGTGGCGGTGATCGGGGACAACTGCAGCTTCACGACTCTGGTCTACGTTGGTAAGTACAATATCACCTAAAATTTAACCCAAAAAAAAACATAAAGATCAAAGACATGATGATCGACGAACTAAGGGTTTATTGTGATTTGTTGTTTGTTGGGGTGCAGGATTCTTGTGCGCTCTGACGTTGCCGGCGCTGTACGAGAGGTACGGGACGGAGGTGGACCACCTGGTGGCCAAGGGCGGCGAGGACCTCAAGAAGTTCTACAGGAAGGTGGACGCCAACGTGCTGGACAAGATCCCCAGAGGCCCCGTCAAGAGCAAGAGGGCGCACTTCCACTAGGATTCATCAATATATACATCGTGGTTGATTTGAGGAGGTCGTGATGGTGATGGTGCCGGTGCCTGCATACTTATGGAGTTTGGTTCAGGGGAAAGGGAAATGGACTCACAAAAGTCCTGTTCAGTTGCGAGTCGTGGCAAAGTGTGTGTGCCTGTTATAAACTGTTATTATTGTGCTACGGATATGATGGAAGTAATGAGAGTTGAGTCCAGTGATGTTCTTGTGAGGATTACTTGTGCCCTCTGATGGCTTCATCTCTCCACCTTCTCAAAGTGAAATAAACGCAGTGGTAAGCAAACTAGAGAAGATTAAAAATTGGGATTAGACGGCACCAGACCCCGTCATGTCATGGGCATAGGGCTCGATTAACGCTATCTTCCCGCCGCCCTACTGATCTCGGGCACTATTGCGACCAATCTTAATTCAAGGCACGAGACAATTAGCAGCAACAACTAATTTCTCTCAAGTAGCACACAACAGCAGGAACCACTCTCAGATTTACTGCCGCAGCCTGCAGATAACTAGCTTGGTTTGCAACAAGACAACCCAAACCATGGAACCAAAAGAATCCTGTATGGATTAAGGACAAGCCCTTCGATCCACGCACAACGGCTAACACTCAACGGAATCTATTGCTTGCAGAACAGCACCAACACACACAAGCCTATATACTCAAATTCAGAATTCTCATTCACCTTCACAAGGAACATGTGGTGATACTTATACTAGATGTACATATTAGTTAGGCTTGAGGACAACTAAAAAAACATAGGATTAATTTGTGAGACACAAGCCGTGGATGGAGCAAACTTGCCGAGTCTTGGCGGTAACTAATTCCCGGGCCGCTTGTATGGAAATTGCATAAGTTTTGGCTCAAGAGCTTAAATCATGCACATTTGTTGTGACATGCCAGCTCAGCTCAAGGAAGACAGGGCTTAGTTCTGCCAACAAACTGAATGAAGTGGGGGCTCGACGCGGAGTAGCAACCGTTGGCGGTCCATTTCCATCAGACCCCATTTTGGTGCTACACCTTCGCCCGGAAGCTGAACTTGAAAACATCCTTGGGGTATGGGTTCGTCAACTGGGAGCAAATTGAGAGAAACACCTGGACGATCATACCAAAATGAGTTAGTGTCAAATGCCTGAACGATCACATCACATGTAATGTGAGCTCTGTAAACATGTGTTTACCACTTCTGAGTTCTGACGCATAACACATCGTCGCTTTTGAGCTCCAGTGAGGGTGTACCCACTGCCGGAAGCTCCCACACGTTGTGGTGCCAGGGGAAGGTAACTTCTAGACGCCTTTCCCTTGCTTCTTTCTGCGAAGAGGCTGTCTTGAACACAGGACTTCCAAGACACAAGTGGAGATATTTTTATCACTTTTGAGCTTTTAATTTAATAGTAAAGAACAAACAGGAAAGAAGGAAGATTGACCTACTAACCTTTTAAATGGCCACTACAGGACTCCGAGGCTCGGCTCACTCAGAATATCAGGACAAATGTTTCATTTACTGTTAGTATCCGGATTTAATTGCCAACTGCTAACTTCACTGTTGGTGGTATTTGTTCTGCAGGGAGTAATCAACTTAAGGTCAGAAAAATGTACAAGGGAAGAAAACTCACGAGCGAATATAGATGCTTAATCATTACCTAGAACACTGAAGGATGCCAGTGCGACCTCAGCTTATACGCAATCCACACCAGATGGCAGTTGGTTGCTACAGGATCAGTACTTTGCCAGAACATAACCTGATGGTAGCGCAGATTGACCAACTCCATGAACAGAGAATCATCACACACTGATATTGTATGAAATGTGTCTTAGCATTAAGCGGTTCAGAAAAGGCTAAACGAAATCGTTGCATTAAACCAACAACAATAAGGGAGGTCTGCTACCTTGACCATATAAAGTAACAAGACAGAGGATGGAATGGAGGCAATGAAGCTTCACTATAGTTTCGGTGATGCTCATCCACCCAAATTGTTAATCTCTTAAAACAAATGCTATCCAATCACTGGGAAGACTTGGCCAATGAGTGCACAAGCGAATTGTCCAATGCTCCAAGAAAGCAAAGAACAGAACCTGCAATTTTGTGTAACACGAAGGTTATTAATAATTATGGCAGGAATACATAGCACTCCAATATGCTTCCATATTGTCAACTAATATTCGAATATAAAAGGCAATGATACCTATTTAAGAGTTATGGGTGCCTTATTACCTCCTAGGAGATAGTAGATCACCACGATCAATCTAAACTGTTGGATCAAAAGGAATGACCAGTCCCGAATGGTTTTGGAGCATCTTAAAATTGCTCAACATTTATACATTCTGTAGAAAAAGGAAACTTGCATAAGAATTATGGGGTGGCTGTATGTGCAAATACAGAAACACTGGACAATTACGTACCAGCGATTGCTGCAAATTATTGTGGCAAACTACCAGCAGCCTGGACATTGAACATGATGCCATTCTAAGCTTCAGAATGCTCAGATAGATTGATCGTTCACAGGGACCGGAGAAATAAGACCGGATCATCTGAAACACCTTCACTTCACATTGCCATTTACTTCAAAAAGAAAAATTGTGGATTTTCTTCATTTTGTTGACACCTGACAGCAAAAGATAGGTGCCTCAGTATGCAGGGAGTTGTAGAAGGGTTATGAGAAGATAGCTTCTATTTGACACTTACTTCTCTATCGAAATTGGCAAGCACACACCGGATTAATAATTCCATAAAAGCAGAACTGGAGGCAAATTTGCAAAATCGATATCTGATGTCTCGTGTCTCATGTCCCAATATTCAGGAGCCTGCTTCCTGTCCTGAAAGAAGATTGCAGAATGCATCGCATTAAATTTCTGATACATGAGCAACTCGATTGCAGATTCAGATGTGCAAGTTGCTTACCTGTTGACATGCTGTTAAATAAAAATAGACATTCATATATAGGTCTATCAGGAGTCGCCTTAGTCTTCATATTTACCATGCAGCTGGCTCATGAAAGCAGAACAAAAGTAAGCGCGGAACAAAAGCTACCACGCCTCCTGCATAATAAGAAATTAATAGTTCTGATTAGAAAAAGGGGAGCTGCATAAGAATTGATTATAGTGCAGATATATGTGTAGATATAGAGACAGAAGTCATGAATGGAATGTGAGTGAAACAATAAAAATTAATGAGCAGTAGTTGGTTTTCCGTTACTAACTGGCAGATTGGCGTGCAGATGCAGAGCAACGGTGCCTGGCAGCCTTGTCAGAGTATGTACATATTGCAACAGTGAAGCTAGCCTGTCAGAATTTAGAAGTTCAGATAAGCAAGAAAAAGGGGAGGCCCATTTCAAAGAAATAAGAAGACGAGGCAACAAGTGTTACCTTGGGCTAATTATATACTACTCGTAAATTTGGGTATGCTTCTTTCAATTTCTCAGCTTGCTCTTTTTGCTCGGCACTGCAACCCGGTAGACTTAGAACTTGCAGCGAAGTGGGGAAGCCCTCCTCTGGCAGCCATTGGACTTCAGGACAACCTCTGACTTCTAATTCTTCGAGAGAAGAAAGGCGATGTAATCCTTGAGGGAGGGACTGCAGAGCCTTGCAACGAATAAATTCTAGTTTCTGGAGGGAGGTGAGGAGCTGAAGCGCATTCTCTTGCTCTTCTGTGAAGCCTTTTGCCCGCTCATCATTAAAGAATTGCAGTTCATGGAGGGTAGTGGAGAGGTGGCTGCAAATGGGGGCAACGAGCACCGCCGAGATGCTATCCACCACCAGTTTCTCCAACTGGAAGAAATCCTCATGCATTAATTTGGTCCTTGTCACCTCTGAGAGCAGATCCGCTGCTATAGAGTTGCCTTTATCGTTCCAGACCTCCAATTCCTTGAGGTTGACTGTGATGAGAGGATTGAACCCATCCACCGATAAATTCTCGCAGCCTGTTAGAGTTAGATGGTTGAGAGACGTGAGGTTTGAGAGCAGAGCCATTGACCACATGCTAGACTCTCCCCAAATACAAAGTTTCCTGAGGGAAGCAGGGAAAGGGTAGGTCATCGGAGCTCCTCCTGCTTCTCCCATGGGCCACCGAGAAAACAACTTGCTGCATCCTTCTATTGTTATTGATTGGAGTGACGTGATGTCCTGGATTCCGCCTCCATCCTCCGCAGGCAGAAGAACCACGCCCTTCGACCACAATCGAAGTGTCCGCAGTGATGAGCTGGACGATGGGAACTGTATTACTCGTTCCTCAACGTCTTCAGGACTGTCAAATGAAGAACCAATCTCCAATTCAGCAAGAACTGGGGAACTATTGAACAGCTTTGACAACAATTTTCCAGTAACATGACATACATGTACAATCAGACTCTCAAGTTTATCCATCTTGTGGGAGACAAAACTGCCATCCAGTTCGACGGAGAGCATTGTGTCGCATCTTTCGACAATTAGACTTCTTAAGGATTTAAGCTTTTCTAGGTCCGCCCATGAAATGTGTGATACATCTCCAACACACATATCCTCTACTTCAGCCAGATTGTGGAAGGCCAAAGCACCGGCATACTTACTAACAACCAATCTTTTTCCATGGTAAGACAACATTTCTGAAGCTTTTTTTACAGAAATGTCTATTAGTGTGGAGGTGTGAGGCATGGGGGGCAGACACAACTTGGGGCAACCATCAATGCGAAGCCTGCACAAACCGGTACAGGAACACTCCGAGAAGGGCACCACGCATAGATTGGGACAATTGCTGCAATCGATGATTTCAAGGCCTGGAAACATATGGCAATGTGGTTCCACAACCCACTGGGCAAGATCTGATAAGTCATGAAACACAACTTTCTTCAACTGCAAAAGACATTTGCCTGTAACACCACCATAGTCAGGACCAAACTGACGCAGACCAGAAATGCTCTTCAAGCTGAGTTCCCTGAGATATGGTAGCTGCCCAAAAGGTGGAAGAGTTCCCCAAGACACATCGTGTAAATGGAGAGTCTCTAAACTGTTCACCCTTATCTCAGGACACAACCAACCAGGACAAGTGGTGCCACCATGATTTATAATGCCAAGTGCTGTAAGGTTAGAG
Source organism: Aegilops speltoides (assembly GCA_021437245.1). Classification (NCBI taxonomy): domain Eukaryota; kingdom Viridiplantae; phylum Streptophyta; class Magnoliopsida; order Poales; family Poaceae; genus Aegilops; species Aegilops speltoides. Next base: position 434,132,597 of record CM038141.1, on the reverse strand, counting down.
TGTGGTTGAAGAGCATCAAGAATATGAGCATCTGTATCACTCGACTGCTCTCCGCCCCAAACTAATGTCAACACTTTCAAATCCCTTTTCAACATCAATTTGGCGCCACTAGCCTCTTCCTTGGTTGCCACATTTTCAAGATTATGTATACTGAGTGTTCCCCCAAGCTCCCTCAATTCCCCCAACTCTCCTAAATCAAATCCAACACTTTCTTTCTTCACATGGAATTCTTTTAGCTCCCGCAGATACTTCATCTTTCCAACCTCAGGAACATTGGAGTGGAGTTCTTCCGTAGCGAGGAAATCGCGTAAATTCAAAAGGCGGCTAATGTCTTTAGGCAAATTATAGATAGAACTATGACGGCAACTACTTAGGTCCAAGAATTTCAAGTGATAAAATCTGGATAGTGTGCTAGGTAAACCAATTTCTCTGCCATAGTACCATGCCAACGACTTAGGTCCAAGAATTTCAGGTGATAAAATCTGGATAGTGTGTTAGGTAAAGTCATGTCTCTGCGAACGGGTGATCCAATTTGGAGGTACCGGAGGTGGATAAGTTTTGAAAAGCTTTGTGGCAGAGATTCGAGGGACTTCACTGCTATAAATAGGACACGCAGGCCATTTGTTTCCTTAAATGTATCTCTTAAGATCTCAATGATTCTTTCTTCATATTCTCTAAAAATCATCAATGTCCGTAGATTTACAGTGTCTATCCTACCCTTTAGTTTAACCATTTCTTCCCCAAATTTTTCATCATATCTATTCTGTATGTTGATGGACAAGTGCCGAACAGACTGTGGAATGGCCTCAGCTTTAAAATCTAGATCACATATATTGAGGCATTCTTGTGCGGAGACACTCCGAGAGAGCTCATGCATTAAATCATGCATTACATAGTATTCACCAAAAGGAGAATGTTCAGAAACCCCCTTGATGAGAAAACCATTTTCCACCAGACTATCCATGTAATTCCTATCGCTTGGGTGGGGGTGGCTAGAGTCTATGATGCCTATTGCAATCCAAAAACGATTAACTTCTGAATTGCTAAACTTATAATCTTCAGGAAAAAGGGCACAATATGAGAAGCATTTTTTCAGATAGAAAGGGAGGTAATCGTAGCTAATTTTCAAAGATGGTATAATATCGTTATCATTTTTCTGGTTTCGCCACTCATGATTATGAAGAACTCCATTCCAATGTTCCCGGTTAAGATTTTTCTTCAATAGTCGACCAACTGTTTTCGCTGCTAGAGGGGAGCCCTTTAACTTACTTGCAATTTCTCTTGCAACACCATCTAACTCATCTTCATAATCCCTAGGCTTGTGTTCACCAAATATACATGATTCAAAGAATCTGAAGAAGTCATTAGACTCCAAGCCTTGCAGTTCTATTGGATCAACTGTTTTCATCATTCCTGCTAGTTTTGGGAATCGAGTTGTGACAAGTACCATGCTGCCTTTGGCTTCCCCCTTTGTGAATGGGGCTAGCAGGGTTTTCCACTCATCGTCACTGTTGCATTTCCATATATCATCCAAGACAATTAAGAACCTTTTGGACTTAAGTCTCTGTGCAATGGATTTTTGAAGTCGGTCTAGATTGGTTGTTTCACTTGCAGTTTCATTTTCAGTTGCAGGTATGCAGTTATGAATCTGTTGGGTGAGCTTCAAGACATCGAAATCAGTAGATACACACACCCAAACCATAACAGTGAAGTGTTGTTCAGTCCTACTATCATTATACAGGTGTCGGGTGAAAGTTGTCTTTCCAATACCCCCCGGGCCAACTATAGGAAGAACAGAAACAGTTTGACGGTGATGTGTGCCACTTGTGATATCATGGACAGTTTTCTCAAAAATGTCTCTCCTCCCATGCAATGTATCTTGTATAATTGTGGACCCTATGTGAGGCCGTTTTAGGATGACAACTGTGCTGCTGCTTGGAATTTTATTGAGCAAATCAGAGGCGGGGTCACACAGGGAGTGTATTTCCTCTATCACTGACTTGATTTTGCTGGACATGGCCACTCTGTCGAAATATAACTTATCAACATCGCCACCATCATCAGCACTAGCAGTAGCAGAGTTGGTTGCATGCTGGTGTGGGCTATTGGCAACAGCAGTAGGGGCAGAACCATCATCTTGTGTGCGAGAGCAACAAAAGCATGAAATGCAGTTACCGATGATGTGGCGAACAGCATGGAGACCATGACGAGCATGGCCGCGGAGGCCATCGCCGAGATCCGGCGCGGCATAGTTGGTGCCGTCCAGCTGGTCCTGGATCTTGAAGTAGTGGAGCTCATCCAGCAAGTCCTCCGCCTCGTCGGCCTTGTTGCTCAGCTCCTCCAACAAGGCCTGAAGGGCGGTGACGTTGCTCACGTCCCTCCCCTCAGCCAGTTGCAGCAGCCCTTGTGTGTGCAGCAGCTTGGATTTGATCTCCTGGGAGTTGTGGCCGAGGTCGAGGCTGTCGACATACGCGGCCACCAGGTCCTCGGACAGCTTCGTGAGCAGCTTGCCCAGGAGCGAGCTGGTCACGCCGACAGCCGCCTCCATCTGCGCTACGGTTCACCTCGCCGAGGAATGGAGCTGTTAGGACTTAGGAATTGAGAGTAATACAGGCAGAGAAAGCAGCAATCTATGGCACCTATATATACTCTGGTCGTCAACCTATAATCAAAGTAGACTATTTTAAGATACATTGGCAATGAGAGCACTCCATGTGTACTAAAAGGTAAAGAAGCAGTGAGGAAATGAGATCTGGATCTCCTTGCAGGTCATGTAAGGCATCTAATCTTTCTTCTTCTTTTCGATGAAGTAAGGCATCTACTTTAGACACCTGCCACTCCACTTCCTTCCCTGCCAAGCCATTATTTGTCCAAAATATAAACTAATAATAATAACAAAGCTTAAGAAATTTGATATTGTTCATAGTTGTGTGTAGGACCAAGACGTCCGCGGCTATAAGAGGACCTTTGGAAAATATGTCTTTGCAAAGTGCTTGAAGCAGCAGTATATATATAATGAAGTAGAGTAATTATGCTTTGCTTTAATGATCAGCAAAAGTCACCAAAAGCTAGCAGGGAGGAACACCATACTTGGATTGGTGGAGCTCCTGGTACGTAGTACAACGCAGGCTATCTCCTTGCGGGTCAGGCAAGGCATCTGCTAGCTATGTCATCCACCGCGGGGATCGAACCGGGGACTGGCACAGCCGCCGCGCTCGCAATCCAAGTATCAAACCGACCGAGCTCGCTGTCCAACTCCCATCTCACCCCTCCCCCTCCGCCAGGTTTCCTGAATACAACCGCGACGTCAGCTGCCATAGTCGGCATAGCCAAGATCAAAGTATAGGAAGCAGTCGTAGAGTAGCTGATCGTCCCAACCTCCGGTCGCCCGGATTTATTTATCAAGTCCGTCATCCGTGTCAAAAGTGAATGTCTAAAGTGTTGCAGGTTAATTCTGTTACCCTCAAGTTTGAAGCTCTGTCAATGGCGAGAGGTGGAACGGCGAGAACAGAGACAATGTTTTGTGCAGCGCACTGAACTGCTGCTTTTCCTCCTCTCTTTATTCAATTTCTGAACGGAAAGAACGGATCGAGGGAGCCCCCACTACTGGATCGTGCCATCCCACGATCATGGGCATGCTCGCGCCGTGAGCTACGGCCTGGGGATCACACATACCGCGTCCTCCGGCTTGACTGAAAACTAAACACCGAAAAAACTGCAGACTGACGAAACTGAATCCTAACACTAAGCCTAACCTGAACCTGAACTTGTCACGCTAGTTTATTTGCTAACAATCTCCCCCTAAGCTAGTCGTGACCAAGGAAATCAAACTTCAATCATGCCAATACGCGCGCGCAGCTCCTGGAACCGCGTGCGCCCGAGTGATTTGGTGAACATGTCTGCGAGCTGGTCACCTGTAGGGATGTACTCGACCTTGATCTTCCCTTCCTCGATACATCTGCGGATGAAGTGGAAGCGCACGTCGATGTGCTTGCTCCGATCATGGAAGACCGGATTTTTGCACAGCTGGATGGCTGACTTGTTGTCGACGAAGATGGTGACCGCGCCGTGCTCCTCCATGAACAGGTCGCCCATGAGCCTGCTCAGCCAGATGGCCTGACAGGCTGCTGTTGTTGCCGCCACGTACTCCGCCTCACACGAAGACAAAGCAACGATCTTCTGTTTCTGCGACTGCCAGGTGATTGGTGCACCTCCAACGAAGAAGATGTTCCCCGAGGTGCTCTTGCGATCGTCGACATCGCCGGCCATGTCAGAGTCACTGTATCCGACGAGCTTGCTCTCGCCGCCCTTGGTGTACCGGCAACCGTACCTGCGCGTGCCCGCAATATAGCGCAGCAAGTGTTTGACGGCGGCGAGATGTGCCGTGTTCGGTGTCTCCATGAACCGACTGACATACCCCACCGCGAACAAGATGTCCGGCCGCGTGTGAGTGAGATACCGCAGCCCTCCAATGATGCTGCGGTAGTCCGTGGCGTCCACCAGTGGTTCTGATCCCTTCTTGCTCAACCGAAGCCGCGGCTCCATGGGAACGTGCGTTGGGTTGCAGTCCGCCATGCCCGCGCGCTCCAGCAGCTTGTCGGCGTATGCAGCCTGGGATAGTATGATCGCTCCCCCTCCTTGCTTCACCTCGATGCCCAGGTAGAAGCTGAGCAGTCCTAGGTCGCTCATGCGGAACTTGGCCATCATCTCCGCCTTGAACTTGCTGACGCACTCGCCGTCGGCACCGGTGACGACGAGATCATCCACGTACACGCCGACCAAGAGCCGCGCTTGTCCTCTGCCACGAGCGTACAGGGCGTGATCAGCCGGGCAGCAGGAGAACCCCAGCTCCTTCAGGGTGGCGTCGAGCTTCTCGTTCCATGCCCGCGGTGCCTGCCGCAGGCCGTAGAGCGCCTTGTGCAGACGGTAGACCTTGTGCTCTTCTCCTCTCCGAGCAAAACCGGGCGGCTGGGTGACGTACACCTCCTCCTTGAGCTCACCGTTCAGAAACGCTGACTTGACGTCGAGGTGATGCAGTTCCCAGCCGTGCTGCGCCGCCGTGCCGATCATGACACGAACAGAATCCAGTCTTGCCACGGGCGCGAACGCATCGTCGAAGTCCACGCCTTCCTTCTGCACAAAACCTCTTGCTACTAGCCTTGCCTTGTGCTTGACGACGGCGCCAGCAGCGTCCTTCTTCAGCTTGAAAATCCACTTGAGGCTGATGGCTGTATGGCCTGCGGGCAGATCAGTGAGCGTCCAGGTGCCATTCTCCTCGATGGATGCCAGCTCCTCCAGCATCGCACTCCGCCAGCTCTCGTGGGGCGCCGCTTCTGCGAATGTAACAGGTTCCTCTTCTGCCAGCAGCAGGCGCTCTGCTGGTGCTGATGACTTCGCCGCCCCGCCGTACACGTCCGCGAGACGGCGAAAATGGTGGCCAGCGAACGGGTCGTCGTCTGCATCGTACGAGTCGAACCGCGTTGCAGGCGGCGTGACGAACTCCACCGCCCCTGGGTCTGCACTCTGAGGCGTACTGCTGCTGTGTGTGGCTGTCGCATCTGTCCACGGCGAGTCCGGCGATGCAGGTGCTCCGGTGCTCTCAGGCGTAGCGGGCGACGCAGCCACAGGCGATCCTCCGGGCGTCCGCTCTGCTCCTGGGGATGCCGGCTCAGCTGGTGCGGAGCTTGCACCGGTGGCGAGTGGGAGCTGGACAGGGAAGACAAGCTGCTCGTCCTGGGCCTCGCCCGACGCGCCCCAGTCCCAGCTCGCGCTCTCGTCGAACACCACGTCGCGTGTGGCGTACACGCGCCGAGTCAGCGGATCATAGACCCTGTACGCCTTCGACCCCTCCTCGTAGCCGATGAAGATCATCTTGGTGCTGCGATCATCCAGCTTTTTGAGCCCTGGCCGCGTGTTCTTGACGTAGGCAATGCTTCCGAACACGCGCAGGTAGTGCACGGCCGGTTTCTTGCCGTACCACGCCTCGTAGGGGTCTTGCCATCAACGCTGCGCGTGTACGACCGGTTCAGGATGAACACCGCAGTCGCCACGGCCTCCCCCCAAAACCAGCTGGGCATCTTCTTGGCCTTGAGCATACTCCGCGCCATGCCGACGACAGTCTGGTTGCGCCGCTCCACGACGCCGTTCTGCTGGGGTGAATACGGCGCCGTCAGATGTCTCTGCACGCCTGCCCGCTGGTAATCACCGGCGCGGCCGAGAGGTGAACTCCCGCCCGATCCAGGCGGAACGTGCGGAGCCGCACGCCCTGCTCTGCTTCTGCCGCGGCAACGAAGCGCTTGATGCCGTCCGCAGCGGCGTCCTTCGCTGGCAGCAACACCGCCCACATGTAGCGGCTATGGTCATCGACAATCAACATGAAATACTTCTTACCACCGGGTGTGGCCGGAGTGATCGGCCCGCAGAGGTCAGCGTGCACGAGCTCGAGTGGCCTCTCCGCGCGATAGCGCGCGTGCGATGGAAAGGGAGCGCGTCGCTGCTTCCCTGCTAGGCAGGCGTCGCAGAGCTGCTCCACGTGATCCACAACGGGCATCCCGCGCACCATCCCGGCACGCCCCATGCGCCGGAGCGCGTCGAAGTGTTGATGACCCAGTCTGGCATGCCACGTCCACGCCTCGTCGCCGTCGCGCGCGGACAGGCAGACGGGGAGCGAGATGTCGAGGCGCACCACATACAGACGCTTGCCGTTCCTGCGCACTTGGGCCAGCTCAGTCTGGCGGCGATCGTACAGGGTCAGAACGCCGCCATGGATCTTGGTGGTGCAGCCGTGCTCGTCCAGTTGCCCGAGGCTGATGATGCTCGTCTTGAGGCGCGGGATGAAGTAGACGTCCGTGAGCACGCGCTGGTCACCGCTGCGCACGGTGAAGGTGATCGCGCCGCGGCCTCGGATGGCCACGGTAGAGCCGTCCCCGAACCTGACGCTGCCGGAGACGCCTTCGTCCAGCTCCGCGAACGCCGAACGATCGCCCGTCATGTGGTTGGATGCGCCGGTGTCCAGGAACCACCGGCCGTCGCACGGCGCCTCCTCGGCGCCCAGATTCGCCTCTGCACGCTCCTCATTGAGCATGATGTGCTCCCCCGCGCTCTGTGCCGGGGTCGCGGCGATCACCGCCATCAGAAGCGTCGGGTCGTCGTCGTGCCCGTCTGCGGCGTGCCCGCCTTGTTCGGCGAGTTCGCCTCCGCTTCGCTCTCGCGGATGCGTGTCTTGCACTCACGCGCCCGGTGCCGTACTTCTTGCGGTGATGGCACTGGTCCGTGGGTTTTTGCGCGCTGCCGTAGCTGCGTCGCCGCCACGCCCGCAGCCTCGCCCGCGACGTCAGCCGCCGCGTCCTGAGCCGGATCCGCTGCCTCCGGATCCGTCGTTCTCGCTGCGCTGCATACGCGCGAGCCACTCTTCTGCCGTGAACATGAGACGCCCGGCGCCTGGCTCCCCCTGGTCGAGATCGTACCGCTCCTCGGCAGCCCTCAGCCGCCCGGTGAGTTCCTCCATGGAGAGCGTATCCAGATCAACGAGAGTCTCAATTGACAAGGCGATTTGTGAATACCTCTTCGGGACGACAGAGAGAAACTTGCGGACGATGCGCTTCTCCTGGACGATCTCCCCGAGCTGCGCCATCTGGGCCACCATGTTCGTGATCCGCATGGCAAAGTCGTCGATGGTCTCGCCGTCGGCGAAGTGGATGTCGTTGTACTGCTTGGTCAGGGTTGCGAGTTTCGCCTCGCGGACGCGAGCCACTCCGAGGCGCATCGTCTTGACAGAGTCCCACGCCTCCTTCGCCGTGGCCTTGCCGGCGAGCGTGGGTGCCATCTCCGGTGGCACTCCTCGTAGGATGGCCTCGAGCGCGAGCCGATCGTCGCTGCGCTCCGCCGTGCCCGTCACCACGGCGTCCCATAGGTGCCGTCCCTCCATCATGACCTGCATGAGGACGGCCCAGTCGGTGTAGTTGGTCCTTGTCAGCTGCGGCCACGCCGCGCCGCCGGTGTCGCGCACCACCCGCGCCATGGATCTCTCTGCCACGACTAGCTCTGAGCCGTCGGAGACCTTCGCGCGCGGCGTCGATGGCGACTTGCTGCCGGAGTTGTCCCCGGCCATTCCCTGGATCGAAGAACCGCTCTGATACCACTTGTTACCCTCAAATTTGAAGCTCTGTCAATGGCGAGAGGTGGAACGGCGAGAACAGAGACAATGTTTTGTGCACCGCACTGAACTGCTGCTTTTCCTCCTCTCTTTATTCAATTTCTGAACGGAAAGAACGGATCGAGGAGCCCCCACTCTGGATCGTGCCATCCCACGATCATGGGCATGCTCGCGCCGTGAGCTACGGCCGGGATCACACATACCGCGTCCTCGGCTTGACCGAAAACTAAACACCGAAAAACTGCAGATCGATTTAAATGAATCCTAACACTAAGCCTAACTCGAACTGAACTTGTCACGCTAGTTTATTTGCTAACAATCTCCCCTAAGCTAGTCGTGACCAAGGAAATCAAACTTCAATCATGCTAATACGCTGCGCGCAGCTCTTGGAACTGCGCGTGCGCCGAAAGTGATTTGGTGAACATGTCTGCGAGCTGGTCACCAGGGATGTACTCGACCTTGATCTTCCTTCCTCGATACATCTGCGGATGAAGTGGAAGCGCCGCGTCGATGTGCTTGCTCCGATCATGGAAGACCGGATTTTGCACACCGGATGGCTGACTTGTTGTCGACGAAGATGGTGACGCGCGTGCTCCTCCATGAACAGGTCGCCCATGAGCACGCTTTCGGCCAGATGGCTGACAGTCTGCTTGTTGTTGCCGCCACGTACTCCGCCTCACACGAAGACAAAGCAACGATCTTCTGTTTCTGCGACTGCCAGGTGATTGGTGCACCTCCAACGAAGAAGATGTTCCCCGAGGTGCTCTTGCGATCGTCGACATCGCCGGCCATGTCAGAGTCACTGTATCCGACGAGCTTGCTCTCGCCGCCCTTGGTGTACCGGCAACCGTACCTGCGCGTGCCCGCAATATAGCGCAGCAAGTGTTTGACGGCGGCGAGATGTGCCGTGTTCGGTGTCTCCATGAACCGACTGACATACCCCACCGCGAACAAGATGTCCGGCCGCGTGTGAGTGAGATACCGCAGCCCTCAATGATGCTGCGGTAGTCCGTGGCGTCCACCGATGGTTCGATCCTTCTTGCTCAACCGAAGCGCGGCTCCATGGGAGCGTCGTTGGGTTGCGATCCGCCATGCCCGCGCTCCAAAGCAGCTTGTCGGCGATGCAGCACAGGATAGTATGATCGCTCCCCTCCTTGCTTCACCTCGATGCCCGGTAGAAGCCGAGCAGTCCTAGGTCGCTCATGCGGAACTTGGCCATCATCTCCGCTTTGAACTTGCCGACGACTTCGCCGTCGGCACCGGTAACAACGAGATCATCCACGTACACGCCGACCAAGAGCCGCGCTTGTCCTCTCGCCACAGCGTCTGGCGTGATCAGCCGGCGGCAGGAGAACCCCAGCTCCTTCGAGGTGGCGTCGAGCTTCGTTCCATGCCGCGGTGCTCGCCGAGCCGTGAGCGCCTTGTGCGAGCGGTAGACCTTGTGCTCTTCTCCTCTCCGAGCAAAACCGGGCGGCTGGGTGACGTACACCTCCTCCTTGAGCTCACCGTTCAGAAACGCTGACTTGACGTCGAGGTGATGCAGTTCCCAGCCGTGCTGCGCCGCCGTGCCGATCATGACACGAACAGAATCCAGTCTTGCCACGGGCGCGAACGCATCGTCGAAGTCCACGCCTTCCTTCTGCACAAAACCTCTTGCTACTAGCCTTGCCTTGTGCTTGACGACGGCGCCAAAGAAGTCCTTCTTCACGAAAATCCACTTGAGGTCGATGGTCGTATGGCTCGCGGGCGGTCGGTGGCGTCCGGTGCCATTCTCCTCGATGGATGCCAGCTCCTCCAGCATCGCACTCCGCCAGCTCTCGTGGGGCGCCGCTTCTGCGAATGTAACAGGTTCCTCTTCTGCCAGCAGCAGGCGCTCTGCTGGTGCTGATGACTTCGCCGCCCCGCCGTACACGTCCGCGAGACGGCGAAAATGGTGGCCAGCGAGCGGTCGTCGTCGCATCGTCTGGTCGAACCGCGTTGCGGCGGCGTGATTTAACTCCACCGCCTGGTCTGCACTCGAGGCGTCTCGCTGCTGTGTGGTCAGCGATTCGCCCACGGCGAGTCCGGCGATGCAGGTGCTCCGGTGCTCTCAGGCGTAGCGGGCGACGCAGCCACAGGCGATCCTCCGGGCGTCCGCTCTGCTCCTGGGGATGCCGGCTCAGCTGGTGCGGAGCTTGCACCGGTGGCGAGTGGGAGCTGGACAGGGAAGACAAGCTGCTCGTCCTGGGCCTCGCCCGACGCGCCCCAGTCCCAGCTCGCGCTCTCGTCGAACACCACGTCGCGTGTGGCGTACACGCGCCGAGTCAGCGGATCATAGACCCTGTACGCCTTCGACCCCTCCTCATAGCCGATGAAGATCATCTTGGTGCTGCGATCATCCAGCTTTTTGAGCCCTGGCCGCGTGTTCTTGACGTAGGCAATGCTTCCGAACACGCGCAGGTAGTGCACGGCCGGTTTCTTGCCGTACCACGCCTCGTAGGGGGTCTTGCCATCAACGCTGCGCGTGTACGACCGGTTCAGGATGAACACCGCAGTCGCCACGGCCTCCCCCCAAAACCAGCTGGGCATCTTCTTGGCCTTGAGCATACTCCGCGCCATGCCGACGACAGTCTGGTTGCGCCGCTCCACGACGCCGTTCTGCTGGGGTGAATACGGCGCCGTCAGATGTCTCTGCACGCCCTGGCCCGCGAAGTAATCACCGAGCGCGCTGGAGGTGAACTCCTCGCCCCGATCTGTGCGGAACGTGCGGAGCCGCACGCCCTGCTCTGCTTCTGCCGCGGCAACGAAGCGCTTGATGCCGTCCGCAGCGGCGTCCTTCGCTGGCAGCAACACCGCCCACATGTAGCGGCTATGGTCATCGACAATCAACATGAAATACTTCTTACCACCGGTGTGGCGGAGTGATCGGCCGCAGAGGTCGGCGTGCACGAGCTCGAGTGGCCTCTCCGCGATAAGCGCGTCGCGATGGAAAGGGAGCGCGTCGCTGCTTCCCTGCTAAGCGGCGTCGCAGAGCTGCTCCACGTGATCCACAACGGGCATCCGCGCACCATCCCAAGACGCCCATGCGCCGGAGCGCGTCGAAGTGTTGATGACCCGATCGGCATGCCACGTCCACGCCTCGTCGCCGTCGCGACAGACAGCAGCGAGGAGCGCGAGATGTCGGCGCACCACATCTGACGCTTGCCGTTCTGCGCGCAGGCGGCTTCGGTCGGCGGCGATCGTCAGGTCGAAACGCCGCCATGGATCTTGGTGGTGCAGCCGTGCTCGTCCGATTGCGAGGCCGATGATGCTCGTCTTGAGGCGCGGGATGAAGTAGACGTCCGTGAGCACGCTGCTGGTCACCGCTGCGCCGCGGTGAAGGTGATCGCGCCGCTGCCTCGGATAACCCGCAGTAGAGCCGTCCCGAACTCGACAGCTGCCGGAGACGCGCCGTCCAGCTCCGCAAACGCCGAACGATCGCCCGTCATGTGGTTGGATGCGCCGGTGTCCAGGAACCACCGGCCGTCGCACGGCGCCTCCTCGGCGCCCAGATTCGCCTCTGCACGCTCCTCATTGAGCATGATGTGCTCCCCCGCGCTCTGTGCCGGGGTCGCGGCGATCACCGCCATCAGAAGCGTCGGGTCGTCGTCGTGCCCGTCTGCGGCGTGCCCGCCTTGTTCGGCGAGGTTCGCCTCCGCTCGCTCCTCGCGGATGCGTGTCTTGCACTCACGCGCCCAGTGCCCGTACTTCTTGCAGTGATGGCACTGGTCCGTGGGTTTTGCGCGGCTGCCGTAGCTGCGTCCGCCGCCACGCCCGCAGCCTCGCCCGCGACGTCAGCCGCCGCGTCCTGAGCCGGATCCGCTGCCTCCGGATCCGTCGTTCTCCTTCTTTTGCATCTGCGCTGAGCCACTCTTCTGCCGTGAACATGAGACGCCCGGCGCTGGCTCCCCGGTCGAGATCGTACGCTCCTCGGCAGCCCTCGGCCGCCCGGTGAGTTCCTCCATGGAGAGCGTATCCGATCAACGAGTCTCAATTGACAAGGCGATTTGTGAATACCTCTTCGGCACAGAGAGAAACTTGCGGACGATCGCTTCTCTGGGCGATCTCCCGAAGCTGCGCCATCCGGGCCACCATGTTCGTGATCCGCATGGCAAAGTCGTCGATGGTCTCGCCGTCGGCGAAGTGGATGTCGTTGTACTGCTTGGTCAGGGTTGCGAGTTTCGCCTCGCGGACGCGAGCCACTCCGAGGCGCATCGTCTTGACAGAGTCCCACGCCTCCTTCGCCGTGGCCTTGCCGGCGAGCGTGGGTGCCATCTCCGGTGGCACTCCTCGTAGGATAGCCTCGGCGCGAGCCGATCGTCGCCGCGCTCGCCGTGCCCGCCGCCACGGCGTCCCATAGGTGCCGCCCTCCATCATGACTCGCATGAGGACGGCCCGGTCGGTGTAGTTGGTCCTTGTCACCGCGCCACGCCAGCGCCGCGATGTCGCGCACCACCAGCGCCATGGATCTCTCGCCACGACTAGCTCGAGCCGTCGGAGACCTTCAGCAAGGCGTCGATGGCGACTTGTTGCGGAGTTGTCCCCGCCATTCCTCGGATCAAGAACCGCTCGATACCACTTGTTACCCTCAAATTTGAAGCTCACAATGGCGAGAGGTGGAACGGCGAAACAGAGACAATGTTTTGTGCAACAGCGATCGAATCGCCGCTTTCCTCCTCTCTTTATTCAATTTCGAACGGAAAGAACGGATCGAGGAGCCCCGCTCTTCGGATCGTGCCATCCCACGATCATGGGCATGCTCGCGCCGTGAGCTACGACTGAGGGATCGCACATACCGCGTCCTCCGGCTTGACCGAAAACTAAACACCGAAAAAACTGCAGACTGACGAAACTGAATCCTAACACTAAGCCTAACCTGAACCTGAACTTGTCACGCTAGTTTATTTGCTAACAAATTCGCATGCTCCAAACTGCTCTGTCGTAGGAATTACTACTATCTGTGTGCCTTCGAATCTTTTGATTGCATCAGGTGACATTAACATAAACAGAAGATGGAGACAGCTAGGGTAGCAAAACAAAACAACTACAAACAAGAGCATTGTGAAGAACTGAGGACGTACATACAGAGTTTGCCAACGATGCACACGACGTCCTCGAGGCGCGGGTGCAGAACGAGCTCGGCGCAGAGGGTGCCTGCCGGAGCTCGGAGGCCTCCGCCGCGCCGCCTCGAACACATGGCACGGCGGGGGGCAGGCCAGGGTGACTCGCGAGTCGCAACGGGAGGCGGCCGGCCTAGCAGTGGAGGCGCGGTTCGCTTGCGACTGGGGGGCGCGGAGGAGTCTCGCGGCGGCAGGAGTGGCGTACGGCCCCGGCGGCGGCGTGCATCGTGCGAGAGAGGGGATCGAGCCGACACAGCGCTGGCTATCTGGCTCGCTTATGTCTGCAACGGCTGGGCACGCAAGCCGTCCTGAGCCGACTCCGATTTTTGGAAATTATTTTTCGCAAGCCGAACCAGAGCTAGCCTCGGTTCGAAATTATTTTGAAGTTGCCCTCGATTATCACTTTGGTGCATGTATACAGTTGAAAAACACATCAACTCAGTGCTCGAACTCGTCTATCGGTGCAAATTCCTTCTATGACTCTTTTGCGTGGCATGCTAGTGTGCGGGTCCACTGTCAATGACTTGTGGAAGCGGGTGGGAGAGGCTGGAGCATTTTTTTTATCAAGGCTTTGGCTTTACGCCAGTTATCCTAAATTGTGTTTCCCATATCGTAGTCAAAATCTCAAACCCTAGGTAGGCGATGACGATAGTGTGGGCATTCTGGCCGGTGACAAGACCATGATGGTGGCCCTCGTGAGCGAGGAAAAACGTTCGCGAAGGTGGGTGGCACATACAATGGTACAAACGCAATCTCAAGATGGTATATATGCGGCCCCCAACTAACAAATCCCTTTTTAGATCGGCGCGCCGGTAAACCAAAGCTCGAGAAGGAGAAGCCATGGTACAACTAGAGGTGTACTATAACCCCAAAAAATCCTCGTACATGATCAATTCACCCCTTCTCTCTCTATCTCGGTGGTTTGTTTGATGGTGTATTGTAAATGAACGGGGGGAGATTTGTTTTTTAGGACAATGAGCTCGCCGACTTCGACTTTGGATTGCCGCAACACTAGTTTGACACCTATTACAATGAAGTGGAGCGTAGTGTGAAGAAGTCCAACCACTTGCTAGACCAAGCTCGCCGTGTATGCAATCCCTGGACACGATGAAGGCCAACGAGGAGCCAACCATGTTACAGCAATAGAAAACTTTGTATTGGCACCAAAAAAAAAATCAACAACTATCACCGGTGTATTTGCCTAAAAAAGGCATTACACCACTTCCCTCAAAGGAAAAAAAGATGCCATTACACAACAATTTGTCATGCGATAGGCTTTGGATGTGGTATACACCCTTCTTTTTGCTACTGCCACATCATCCACTCGTCCTACATGGCCTCCCTCTTTGGTTTGCTCATCCATTGACACACACCACATCCTCGATGTCCGGCAATCATCGGTTACCATCAACCTCTAGATCGTTGGCCAACCCTTCTTCCTGCCCTCAGGGTATGTTTGGTCGGTGGCCTGGGCTTCGTGCCTGGTAAAAGAGGTTGCCTGATATCTTTTGTGCCTGGTGTGGCTGGCCTGGACATCATGTGTTTTGTTGGTGGCCTCGCCTGATGAAATATTTAAATAATTTACTAGCATGATTGATGGAGATTGAACGCCCATAAGCTTGACGTACCAAGGCGTCCTTTTTTGAGCACCTGGTCCGGGCTAAGCGGACTATCTGGGTCAAATTCCAGGCTAAGCAAAATGTCATGTATCCAGACCAGGCTAGCAACAACTTTTGCATGACAACAACAAAACACTGTTCAGGCACAGTTCAGGGAGGCTCCAGGCCAGACACGATTTAGTGTGGACACTATCTAAACAGACCCTCATTCTCTACCTCCCTCCTCAGTTGTTTCGTCTTCTTCCTTGTCATTGATGTATTTGCCTCCCGTTCGATCCCGAAGACTATGAATCACATGTTTGAAACATACATTTTTCGAATGGGAATTCATCACATCACATGGGTATTTAATTTTTCCATAAGAAAAAAAAAGGAAAATGAAGAAGGAAGTGACCGGCCTGACACATGGGGCCAACGGGAAATCCCTATCCAAGATTTCAACTTTTCAAGGCTAAAAAATATTCCAAAAACAAAATGGAATTGAAAATTCATGCTCCTCGTCCTCGAGCCCATTCCCTTCCCCTCTCTCCCCGCCTCCTTTGATTGGATCGAAAAACAAAATCGCCGCTCCCACCAAAATCCAATCCCCAATCCCGCCGAAACCCTAGCGGCGAGGAACGGGAGGCCGTAGCCGGGGGGTTCCAGCGCTCCGGCGAGATGGATTTGGATCTGTGGATCGTCAAGGTCAAGGAGGGGCAGCACCTCGCCGAGCACGAGCTCCAGTCCCTCTGCGAATACGTACGGCCTCTTCCCCCGCCCCCTTCCGATGCCCCAACCCCGCCGGCTTCTCCTCCGGCGTTTCGCCACTGTCCGGCGCCGCCGCCTGGCCATTGGTGCGGCTCTACGCTGCTGTTCAGTGAGCTGAGCTGAGTGGCTGATGCTCCTGCGTGTGGTGAAACCATTTCAGGTGAAGGAGATCCTCATCGAGGAGTCCAACGTGCAGCCGGTCAACAGCCCCGTGACGGTGTGCGGCGACATCCACGGCCAGTTCCACGACCTCATGAAGCTCTTCGCCACCGGCGGCCATGTCCCCGACACCAACTACATTTTCATGGTCTCTGGCTCCGCTGCCTGTCCGTTTGGTGGTTTATACTGGACTGGCGATCCTGGTTGCTGAACTGAGCTTGTGTTGACTTGCAGGGCGACTTTGTCGACCGCGGGTTCAACAGCCTTGAGGTCTTCACCATTCTTCTGCTTCTAAAAGCTAGGTATGCCATTGAATGTCTGCTTGAGCAATTAAATGACTGTACTTGCTCTGCACATTTATCATGTATGGTGCTTGAACCTCATTAACGTACTTTATGATGTGCTGTTTAATTGGCTCCTTTTCCCAAACAGCACCTTCATAGATTTCTAATGTTATTTTTAGGGCATCTCCAACAGTTGTAAGATAGATGTTGGTAAATTTGCCACCTAGGACATAGTGATGATGTGGCATGTATTAAATGTGGAGAGAGAGCCAAGTTGTATGTAGATTAACCAACAACCTTTGCACAAGCTCCAAGGTGAAATAGAGGGCAACCATATTTATTGTCCCACCATCTATTGGATAGCTTACATACAACCCATTGGAGTAGTTGTATGATAGCTTGTTGGTTGATGACATGGACATTTTACCAACAAGACTAACATACAACCTGTTGGAGATGCCCTTAGCTTGCTGCTAGGACGGTTGTCTCCACCTAAGGGAAGTTTGAACATTCAGGAAGATAAACTTGATACCCCTTCGCTGTAGAATGGAACCATTGCTTCATGCTTAATGAAATTTCTCAGCATGAACATACTTGCTGACTCCATATTGGACAATGGTTAACACTGCATATTTCTGTTCGAATCCAGTTTATTTTCTTTGCACTCGAAGAGTAATTTCAATTCCTCGCAAAACAAAAACAGGACTTGCTTTCAAATAGCTTGGTATCACGACAAAATTATTTTTCTATTTATTTAGTTTCATGATTATCATTAGGTATCCTGGCCACATAACCCTTCTGCGTGGAAACCATGAAAGCAGACAGTTGACGCAGGTACAATCCTTTTGTAATATTTGAATGCTATTTCTTTTCTCTGTTTTTATTTTGTCTCACATGCTTCATTTCTAACTAGAACTAGAATCTCCTAGTCTATTTGCTTTGAAGCTTTATGCTGGTTACCCAATACTATCTGCAACTAAACCAATCTGTCATGTGTGTATCCTAAGATTTGTTTTTTTTTTAGGTTTATGGTTTTTATGACGAGTGTCAGAGGAAGTATGGGAATGCAAATGCATGGCGGTATTGCACTGATGTTTTTGACTACCTTACTCTTTCGGCGATCATTAATGGCACGGTAAGTTACTTTGAGTAAACATGTTAAGTCCTAGGTTCACATGATGCTAAGTCATACTTAGTGACATACTGAATATTTAGGTCCTCTGTGTTCATGGTGGCCTTTCACCTGATGTACGCACAGTTGATCAGGTTAGTCATTCTATTCACTTTTGGCTCATATTCCTGAATTGATGCTTTCATGTGTCAAATTAATTCTTGTACTTCATGTATTCAATTAGTTCAATCATCTAATGTCCCTTTGAGTAGACTGGAGTGTTTAAGACCCCAGTGAAATACCAAACAAAAATTGGAAATCTCATGAGTAATTTCAAATGTATTTGTTGTGTCCAGATGCGGACAATTGACCGCAACTGCGAAATTCCTCATGAAGGACCTTTTTGTGATCTGATGTGGAGTGACCCAGAGGAGATAGAGACATGGGGTGTTAGTCCCCGTGGAGCAGGTTGGCTTTTTGGATCACGGGTGACAACCGAGGTATGGCATATTGCTCTTTTCGTTTCAGGTTGTCTCCATATGAGGTTTTTACTGACACTTGTTGTTCTAATGCAGTTCAACCATGTTAACAATCTTGAATTAGTTTGCCGGGCCCATCAACTAGTCCAGGAAGGCCTAAAGTACATGTTCCAAGACAAGGGTCTTGTAACTGTGAGCTCTCCGTTTACACATGTCGAATTGTCCGAGAACTTGCATGTAGTTTCAGATGCTCACTGTTTATTTCTGTATTTTTTTTCCAGGTGTGGTCTGCACCTAATTATTGTTACAGATGTGGGAATGTTGCTTCTATACTAAGCTTCAGCGAAACTATGGTAGGTCACTCCATCATCACTACCAGACTTAGTTCTTCATTTGTGTTTTATGTACCTTATGTCTACTGCTGTCTTCGCCTGCGGTAATTTGCTAGACATGCTTTATGGCCTTCAAAAATTTCAAGAATCCGTTCGTACTCATGCTTTGATAGGTTCCATCGGAAACCCTCTTGAGTCTATCGGTGAGGTATATAGTGATAATTTCACTATTTTGTGTCTGAACTCCGGAACTTCTGATAGCATATCCAGATTGGGAACACAAGCTCCGGAATAGTAGTACTGCAGCACAAGTTGCAACAGTTCCTGTTATGATTGATGGAGTCACTCGTGTATTTCTGTGTACTATTGATATTGACAAACTAACGGTAATAAGAGTCTGAAGAAGTAACTAGTCTAGAGCAAACAAGCGAATAGACCTGAGATTCTGAGAAGGAACAAACCGTTCGAGCTCCCAAGCCGTAGACTTGTGAACAAACAAGCAAGTGTGGCTTGGTTGGTAACAAATGAACTTGTGCCTGCTATCTTTCCCTGTTAAAGAGAAGCAGAGAGCATGACAATAAATAATTACAACAATCTCCATTCAATTCCCTTGTGTGGCAGTACCTGATATGCTATTATCCATACCATGCTTTTCAGTCATGTTAAAAAAACGGAGATTTGTTATGTCATCTTTTGTGGGGTCTGATTATGCCACCTTTTGTATTTTGGTAATTTCATTTGGCCCTTTTAACTCCATTGGCAGGAAAGAGATGTGAAGATCTTCACAGAGACGGACGAGAATATCCAAATGCGAGGGCCGAGAAGTGCGGTCCCGTATTTCCTTTGACCTCCTTTGTACATTATTTTTTGGTGATTTTTTCACTTCTGGTGTTCATTGTTGTAGCTTCAGCCCACAGTGCAATCTGATCATCTGATGCATTTGATTTTTCACCGCTGGTCTTAACCCGCTGTGTACAATAGATTACTGGGAGCATAGCTGCCAATGGCCCCGTTTTTGTCCTTCATAGCCTGTCCACACCTAAGCTCACAATTCTGTATTTTAGAACCAACTTATGCATTTCTAGAAGATATGATGTATGAACACATGGAGGGAGAGGACATATTGTTGTGTGTGCAGGGCATTGTATCTTGCTCAGCAGTCAGCTGAAGAACTGTTAGTTAATTTCCACACTGAAAGCGATTAGCATTTGGAGGCATAGCATTTTTTTTCTTTCCGAAGCTTGTTTCGTTTCTTATGCGATGAAGCATAGTAATTCAGTAACAGAGGAAGTAAATAATGCCGAACTGAAAAACTATACGAAACTCCTCGAGCGAGATGCGAATTCGCCAATTTATGCGTCACGAAATCTTGGTGAACCACGACGTATTGCTAATTTGTCCCAAGCTGCCTCACTTCCAAACGCAGCCTAGTTCTCTCCACCTGATATAATTGGCCCAGGAAGAGCAGAAAGCTCCCATGTTCTTGCATACCATCGAAAACTCCATGTTGAGACGCTGTCACCAACGTAAAGTAGCATCATTTTGATGTAAAAAATCACCGCGGCGACACTGTCGTCTGACTCCACGAGAAATCCCCCCGGGCTGGAGACAAACCCCGGCCAATCACATTCACGCCGCTGTCAGGAGTGAGGCTGTGGCGAGCTGGCGTGAAGGAAGGCTTGGAGTTGCCATGCCTCGGTTTGTCACCACGTAGAAGCAAGAATGTATTTAGCCTGGCTGGCCTCCGTCGCTCCGAGCAAACTATGGCGGCAATGGAGGGCGGCGCGAGGGTCCGGACGGCGCGGGGCTACGGCGGCGGCAACGAGTCGGTGTCGGTGGGCGACGGCATGAGCATCTTCGGCCAGAGCCAGAGCCAGAGCATCGACGTGCGGCGCCGCGGGAAGCCCCGGCGGCGGGCCACGCTGCCCAAGGTCGTCAAGGTAGACAGACTTGCTCTCGGAGGCTCCGTCTCCATGCCAGTTCTTGGTGTTCGGCTTGTTGTACTGATGATATCCACCGTGGTGACTGCGTGCAGAACGTGTCGTATGATGTCAAGCAGGTGGCCAGGTCCGGCTCCGGCACCGATCGGCTGCCTCACCGGCGTCCGCCCGCCACGCCGGAGAAGGAGAAGGAGAAGGCGCGGGTGGATCCTGAGCTGTTCGCGGGCAAGACGCTGGAGCAGCTCGTGGAGCAGGCCCACGCCAAGCAGGGGTCGCACGGGCCGGACAAGGAGAGGGCGCGCGCCGTCGCTGCCGCGGAGCCTGAGCTGCCGGCGGTCGTGGCCAAGAAGCAGCTGGAGCGGCAGGGGTCTCGCAGGTCCGAGCTCCTCAAAGGGCCGCACGCGAACGTCGTCGTCGAGGCGCCCGGCGGTGGCGCTCGACCGGTGGAGTCGAGCGGCGGCGCGACGTACGCCGAGGTGATGCGCGAGCTGGACCGCGTCAAGAGGGAGCTGCGGGAGCTGCAGCGCGAGGTGAAGGCCGCGAGGGAGGCCAAGGGCGGCATGGCCATGCCCGAGGAGGACGCGTCGTCCACGGCGACGAGGAGCCCTGGTTCGGTCGTCGCCCACGGCGCGAAGGGACGGGGTGCCGACCACGAAGCGAAGGAGGTGCACGTCGCCTTTGAGCTCACCGGAGCCGGCCGGTCGTCCGCCAGGGAGACGGAGGAGGAGGTGACAAGGTGGACGCCGCCGACCATGGGGCTGCAGAGAGGCGCGATCATGGGCCGTCAGAGCGTGTCGAGCGAGCTCGAGGCGTGGCTCACCGCGGCGAGCTCCGACGACAGGCGACTCCGCCACGGCTTCGGGCACTCCTCGGACTCGGAGATCACCGACGAGGGGCACGACAGCTCGCCGTCGCTGCAGGCGGCGGAGGCCAAGCTTGACATGGCGCGGGCGGAGCTCGAGTCCGCCAAAGGGGAGAGCCTCCAGTTCACGGCGTCCATGGAGCGCACGCGCACGGAGGCGGCGCGGCTCGCCGAGGAGATCGGCCGGCTGGAGGAGCAGGAGAAGAAGGCCGGCGCGCAGGTGCGGCAGCTGGAGGCCGCGCTGCGCGACGCCAAGTGCCGGCTGGGCGCCGTCGCGGCCGCCGACGAGATGGCCGGCGAGATTCTCGCGGACCTGGAGGCGACGCTGCGGCAGCTGGAGGAGGAGACGGAGGCGGCGGAGAAGGAGAAGGCGCTGATGGAGCAGGAGGGCCAGGTCGTCCAGGACGACGCCGACAGCGTGGACGCCGAGATCGCGGCCGCCGAGCAGAGGATCAGGGGCTCGATCAGGGAGCTGGAGGCGGCGAGGGCGTCGGAGGCCGCGGCGACGGAGAGGCTGAGGGCCGCCGTGGAGGGCGCGGCGATGGAGAGGGCGTCCATGGCGCCGCGGAGGTCCGGGAACGTGACGCTCCCGAGGTTCGAGTACGAGTACCTGACCGGCCGCGCCGAGGTGGTCCGCGCGGTCGCCGATAAGAAGGTGGCCGCGGCGGAGGCGTGGGTGGAGGCGCGGCGGGCCGGCGAGAAGGAGATGATCATGCGCGCCGAGGCGATCGAGAGGGAGCTCGGGCTAGAATTACAGGCCGTGGAGGACGAGAGCGCGGCAGGGCAGCAGCGGCCCCGTGACGGCCTGCAGCGAGCGCACACGTCGAGGAGAGCCGCGATGGTGAAGGGCTCGTCGGCGGCGACGTCAAGAAGGAAGACGCCATCGCCGCCGCCGTCGCCACTGGCGCGGCACCCGCGAGCGCAGTCGCTCGCCATAAAAAGCTACCTGAAGCTCGTCGGCGGGAAATGCACGAGGCCATAGCTGAGACGCAATTCAAGACGACGCGGACAATATCATTTCTATATGCATGTCTGCCTGTGTATCTTTTTTACAACGTCCCAACAATGTGTATATGCAGAGCATCAGAGGGGGCTGTACAAGCACAACTACGTATACAAGAACAAACACCCTTTCAGATACGATATGAATACAGGTATTATACCAGAGAAAAAGAAACTGTGTGGCGTAGGGATCTAGGAGTATGATCTATCTCATGGTTTTGAGACGGCGGTCTTGCAGAGTGGGCAGGCGTTCTTCCGGGAGAGCCACTGCTTGATGCAGTGCACATGGTAGCCGTGCCCGCAGCTCAGCCTCCCTATCTCTTCGCTTGCTTCAAACTCTTCCTGAAAAATTGCAACGAATATAAGTTCATGTTAACTTGTGAAAAGCCGATGCCGATGTGACATGGGGACTGAATCGAAAGGAGCAAGTTCATAGTCATACTTGACAGATGCTGCAGCTCCGCTCCGTATCTGTTGAGCAATGCTTGCGGTCTAACGCCAGGTGTTTGCCAACCCTAAGGCCGCGGACGATCTCGTCTTCACGCAGCCCTGTGCTTACGTAGCCGATCCTGTCCTCTAGCGCGAGTAGCTCCTGCCAAATGATGCGGTTGAGAGACAATGTAGACTTCAGTAAGATGATAGTGTGCAAACTGAAATCTGCCGCACATGGTGGAGGGCAGAAGGGGGTACCTCGTAGTTCATGTTATCGACGTCAAGGCGCCAATCCTGGTATTGATCATACATGCCCATTCTTCCCAACAGTAGTCTCGTTCGAAACATCATTATCTGAATGTTGTCAAGGATAATACTGAATGTTATCTTAGGAGTAACAAATAACATGGGTTCAAAGTGCACGCCACATATAACCATTAGCAGAAGTACTCAAGGGATCTAAAGAGTTTGTGGGTGACTGACGGTAGTGAACTGGAACAACCTATCAAATGACCTGATCCCAACAACTAGTGTAGAACAGATGAAAAAACAGCTCCATAACTGATTAGCACTAAAGTGGCACGACAGCGTTGTCTCGACAAGCAGGAAACTAGCAAAAAAATAATGCAGTACTCTGATCAAGAACTACTAGATACTCCTTCCGTTCAGTGTGCAGATCCACTCATTTCAGCGACAGTTAATTCCGAATGGAGGTACTAATATTTTTCTGTATCTGAAGTGCAGAACACAAAACAACCACCGAACGCCACCTTTTGACTAACGAACATGCAAGTTCATATTGTAAAGTTTACTTGCTTAGGCATTCGAATCCTTCAGTGTGCTCACCCCATTCTAAAAAATCACATTAAACAATGAACCAAGTTTACTTGCTCAGGCATTCAAAATCCTCCAGTGTGCTCACCCCATTCTAAAAGATCACATTAAGCAACGAACCAACCATCAATCCCAGCAACATGGCAGCTACTTAACCAAAAGAATCAGCAACATGGTTGTTCAGCCCAGCCCAGCACAATGATTCAGCATCTGTGTGTGTAAACACAGCAGGGAAAGGAAAGGGAAATCTGCATCTACACTCAAAGGGCTCCCTGCCTCTGCACCTAACATATCTACCACCATCACCTGCTCTCATGTGCCTCCATCCAATCCGCCGCGTGCCTGCGTTGCGTGTCGTATAAACATAACTACGTACCAGCCAGGGGTGATAAACTACTATACTGTGCCAATCCTAGAGCTGCAACCACTCCAGTACCAGTATAGAACGTGTGAGGATCGTTTTGTAGGGTGGTACCATGTGAGTGAGTACCATGGCGTCCGAACAAAAATGCCAAATCAGCATGGACCATGGGCTGCATATGATGGCTACTGGTAGAGTGTAAGATTGAGCATGGACCCCCTGATAGTCTGAAACTGCCTATGGTGGATGCTATGAGATTTGCCCAATCGGAATGATTCTTGTGGAATGTGGAGGACCGGCCTATCGTGTACCAACAATGATGAAATGAATGCTGGATGGAAGTAGTGTACTAGTGTGAGCTTCTGTCGGTGAGGTTGTTCACGGGGTGGGGGGAATGAAATGGTGCGTGGAATGGAAGGGATGCTGGAGTGTACCTCTTCGTCGGTCCTGTCGTAGGGGTGGGCGTGGCGGTGGCGGCCTGAATGCAGGAGGTCGGCGTCGTGGAAGGGCATGTGGAAGCGCGGCGGCGAGTCCATGAAGGAGGAGGATATGTGCTCCCGCATGGTGACCCTGCGCGCCCGCTGCTCGGCGGTCCTCTGTCGCACGGGAATCGGAAGTCAATTCGACAGAAGGAGATGGAGATTCAGTTGGAAATTCGTTCAAAGTTTGAGCACGGAGGGGCAACTGTACATCTGAAAATCAACCAGAAGCGAGGAGAAACCAGTACAAACCTCCCGGTGTCGCCTCTCCCCGTCCCCGCGGCGGCCCGGAGCCGCCGTGTGGTGGTGGCGCGCCACGACGCAGTCGACCGAGGACGCCTCGGCGGCGAAGGGAATCCCCGGGGTGCAGGTGCACCACACGTCCCCAGCAGGCGCGACGCCGCTGCCTCCGCCGCCCGCGCCCCTCCTCTCCCTAGCCCTCCGCCTTCGCCGCCGCCGACTCTCGCGCCAGTCTTCCTCGTCCTCCTCCTCCTCCGCGTCCGCGGCCGGGCGCACGGAGGCCGAGGCGGCGACGGGCGCGTGGGCCCGGGAGGCGGCGGCGGACGCGCAGCCGAGGTCGCGCAGGCGCAGCGCGAGCCACTGCTGCTTGCCCCGCCGCGCCTCCTCCTGGGGCCCCCGCGGCGGGGGAGAGGAGGACGAGGAGGCGCCCTCGCCCCGCGCGAGCAGCACCCGCAGCGCCACCCGGCGCCGCTCCGCCGACGCGCCGTCGCGGGCCATCGGAGCGGGCCAAGCTCTCTTCCCTTGGGCCGCGGCGCTCGTGCGGCTCTGACTGACTGCTCGCGGTAGGTGCGGCGAGCGGGGGCAGTTGGTTGGTTATTCGGGAGGGACGGGCAGAGGAGAGCAGGCGGCCGATGGACTAGAAATAGGGAGGTGGTCGTCGAGCAGTCGGCGTTGTGCGGGGCCGTCGGATCGTGATCGGACGGGCGGGGACCGGGCCCTGGGGCGCGGGGCGGTCCACGGGTGGTCAGTGGGTCAAGGAAAGCAGGCGAGGCGGCGCTTGAACGGAACAGTAGGCTCCCTGCATTCTGCTTTACTGGATAAGGATTACTAAGGAGGAAGATTCGTTAATTAGGCTCGTGCGTGCGTGTGATTGGGGTGATTGAGCCGTCCACCTCACCTCACCTCGGCTCTCCCTTTCGTCGACCAAACCAACCGTGGCAGCATCGATGAGATGGTCGACGCTGCTTGGCAGGCAGGGAAGCCAATCAGTCCACCGGCTTGGCTCGGCATTGTACATGGGCGTTGCCACTGTATGTTGACATGTTGTCCCGACGGTGAGCTGAGGCGGAACAAGCTTGTGCATGCTTGCCTTCCTTCCTCTCGCGCAACTTGTCTGTCGTAGTCAGACGACAACGGACGGGGGGCGTCGCGATCGAGCGTTGGATCGTATATGGGCTGCGCCAGCGTTTGTTTGCGCTGCGTGGATTTGATTTGTCGCCTGCCTTCTCGATTGGTTGTGTACGTATTTGGTGCCGACGTGCACGGCCACATATATTAGGACAACTCCATCGCGCGACACCAAACGGACGTCCGTTTTATTTGGATTTTGTCCGTTTGGGTAGGGCGATGGGGTTGTATCCGGGACTATCCTGGGATGCGGTGGTAATGCGCCCATCGCGCGGCCGCATCCTTTGGCCTCATCATGTCCGCCTTCATTTTCAAACAACAACTTTTCAAATACCAGCGGCCTAGTTCATGCCCCGGCAACAAAAGCCAGCGGCCCACATGTCCTCACCGGCAACACAAGCCGGCCTCCAAAATGAATAGTTTTGTTCGCCGGCAACACAGCCAGCCTCCAAAATGAATAGTTTTGTTCGCCGGCAACACAGCCAGCGGCCAGCAACACAGTCAACCTTCAAAATGAATCAGTTTCTCGTCGGCACACAGCCAGTGGCCCAGCGGGCGGCACCATGCCAGCCTCCAAAAAAGAACGGCCACGACCGATCGGACGACCTAGTTTAGGCCGTCGGCGTCGAACATCTCGTTCTTCCTGGCCTCGAACCAGCTCCTCGTGTTCTCGCTCATCTTGGTCAAGTCCACACTCATGATCGCAAGGGCCACCTCCTTCGCTTTGGTTGCGGCATTGGTGGCCTCGATGTCGAGCTGCATCTGCCTGGCCTTGACGTTCTCGGCCTCGCTGTCGAGTTGCCTTTGCCGCGCCGCCTCCTCCATGTGGATCTTCCATCTCTTGGCCGCCTCCTCCATCTCAAGCTTCTTCCTTTGAAGCTCTAGGTATTGCTTCATTTGCTTGTCCTTGCTTCGCCGCTTCTTCTCGTCCCTCACATTCTTTTGAGACATCATGTCATGCAACGTCTCATGCAAGGCCATGGATGAGGCATCGCGTATGTCGTTCACCTTGGAGTTGGTCTTGCCCCTCGGCCTCTTCAACGCCTCGCCATCTCCACCTCCGCCGAACTTGGCTGTCTTCTTGCCTCTCTTCCTTTGAAGCTCACAGTATTGATCATTGAACTTAGGGCAATTGTTGATGATCGTCCAACAATGCTAAAGAGTGAATGGCTTGTCATTGTGCCGGGCCTTGAATGCTTCCAAAGATTGAAATGCCTACACCACAAGATCAACAAGAATTGGACATGCAAACATATACAAGGCTGAAGTCTCATGGCCGTAGCAAGGAAAGGACTAGGATGAGGAGAGCATACCATGTCCCCAACGCCGAGACCACTCACGGACCGTGCTTCAACGCTCTCAAATACAGCGCAATACTTGTTGCACTCTTGTTGGATGAACAACCATCTCTTTTGAGTCGAGGTGATGCCACAGTTGCTTGTGATTTGGTAGGACTCAAACATCTTCCTTTCATCAAAAGTTTTGTGGACTCTAGTCCAAAAAACTAGGCCCTTTTGTTGCGCGTCCATCCTCGGATCTTGGCTAATATCCATCCAACATTGGCAAATCAATTTGTCCTCATCTTGTGTATACGAACCCGTGCGAATGCTCTTCCTCCTCTTTCGTGCTTCCGCTCTTTGGGTGAGCTTGTCAATGAACAATGGCTCGCCACTAATATCAATGGCATTGCCTTCTTCTACATCACCATCACCTTCGACATAGATGTCACCGTCTTCATGCCACAATTCACCATGGCCGTAGTCAGCACGGTCGTCGGCCTCTTCATCAGCAACGAACTGGGCGCGGCCATCCTGACTTTGGGTCTCGTCGGGATCATAGGCAGGGACATGCCCACCCTCGTAGATCACTTCCTCCATGAACTGGTCGTAGTAGGTGTCGTCGACTAGTGGCATTGGTGTTGGCATTACATCGAACAAGGCGCGTGTGTGGCGGCATGGCGCCCGTAAATGGCGGTTGTGGTTGCTTTCTTTGCATCTCGACGGACGGACAACCGTCGCTGCTGGACCCAGGGGTGACGTTGGGGTCGATGACGGCCGGCGGGTGCGGGGTCGACGGCGCGATCACGCTCATGTCCGGCGACCCCAAGAAACGGGTCTGGTCGTCGTGCCTTGGCGGGGGGAAGCCGGGCGACATAGGCGTGGTCCGCGACGTCGGCGACTGGCAGTGCGAAGGCCGGGCGACCGACGAGCCTGTGCTTGCCGGACCAACGGCCGCTCCAGAGAAACTGGCCGGACGACAAATGCCAAGCATGAGGAGGGCGTGCGCTTTGTTAACGATCGCCTCCTTCTCCTCGACCTCGGCCTTGCGCCGCGCGGCCTCCATCGCAGCGCGCTCGGCGGCGAACTTGGACGCGGCGGTGTTGTCCTTGACGACCGCCCTCCGGTTCCTCCTCTTCGTCGATTCCGCGTCCAACTTGGCGATCTCCTCCGGCGTGCACTCCGATCGCGGCTTCCTTGGCGCCTTGGCCTTCTTCTTCTTGGCCATTCCGGCGGTCGATGGCGAGCGGCTGAGTTCGGTGGGTGTTGGCCATGGGCGGGGAGGAGGGACGGCGGGGCGTGGGAGGTTTGGGGAAATAGCGCCAAAGGCGCGGGGGTTTTTGCTTTGTGTCACCGACAAGCGGGCCAGGGGCGGACAAGCGCACGCGTCCCGCCCGTCCGCGTGCTGTCCGTTTCACCCAAAATCAACGCAAACTTGGGCTGGGGATGGGTCGAAAGC
Organism: Aegilops speltoides; assembly: GCA_021437245.1. Lineage (NCBI taxonomy): Eukaryota > Viridiplantae > Streptophyta > Magnoliopsida > Poales > Poaceae > Aegilops > Aegilops speltoides. The sequence goes on along the minus strand of CM038141.1, from coordinate 434,104,559 downwards.
GGACACAAAACGGACAAAAGTCAGTTTGCTCCCGCGCGCTGGGCCGTCCGGTTCGTCCGTTTTACCCCAAATGGACGAGCGCGAACAAGATGGGTTCGCGCGGTGGAGTTGGCCTTATGGCATATCTACCGCTTTATCTATACCTACTAGGTGCGTTTCTCCTACTTTTTGTTTCATTCACCTATACAATTATTTTCCTTCGTAACTACTCCCTTCGTTCCAAATTAGTTGACTTGAATTTGTCTAAGTACGAATGTATTTATACTTGTTTAGTGTCTAAATACATACGTATCTATTTAAATATGGGTCAAGTAATTTAAAACGGAGGGAGTAAATTTGAGGTGCCTGCAGATTCAAAATTACTTTGACTCACCTGGATATCTCGTATAATCACTGAAGAAGCTCCCCTGTAACACCCCTTCAGGTGGCTAACCGTTGAGCTGCAGTCAGTAGCTATCCTGACCCTTTGAATGTAAAGATCAGCCGCAAGGGAAAGAGCTCCACAGCATGCATGACCTTCTAATTAAAATCTATGGGACTCACTCCTAACCGTTCAGTCAAGGGGCCAGGTCCACTTCTTTTTTTCTTCTTTTTCTCTTCATTTGGGCCGCACAGAGCCAATCCCTCTACGTGGGCCAAGGGGCTAGAAAACACTATTTGACGCATACTGTGTCGACCAGTCAATGTATCCGACGTACAACCGATTTTTTGGGTCGGCACATGTGTACATACGTATAGTATTCAGTTCCGGTTTAGAAAACTCTAGCCAGTTTTACCACTTAAAGTTCCCTACCAGGTTTCTATTTTCTTCTTCTTTTTTTCAAGTTTATTTATTAAAAAGAATGTTGAAAATTCAAAAAAAAAAAACTTGTTTTGAAACATGTTCATGATTAAAAAAAAACAAAGTGTTCTCCTTTTCCAAAACTATTCACATACTCATAAAATGTTTGCGTTTTCAAAAATTGGCTCGTGTTTTTTAAAATTTGTTTGGGAGTTTCTAAAAATGTTTCAGTTTTATTGCATATTCAAAAAATGTTCATGTTTTAAAAACTGTTTTTGTTTTTTGAATTTTGTTAGTAGGTTTAAAATAATAAGACAATTTAAAAATCACATACTAATAAAATATATCTTATTTTTGAAAAACTGTTTGCGTTAATTTTTTGAAAAAAATCACATTATCATAAAATGGTCGTTATTTTTGAATAACTGTTTGCGTTTTAATTTTTATATTTTGAAAAATAACTTCCGTTTTCAAAAATAATAATTAAAAAACAAAAAATGTTGGCATTTCCTAAATTTGTTGTGCATTTTCAACTTTTTGTTCAGGGGTTCAAAAAAAATGCCCGTGTTTTCATATTTCGTTTGGGAGCTTCAAAAAATGTTTGAGTTTTCAAAAGATTCTTCAAATTTTTAAATGTGTTTGTGATTTTAAAAAGTGATAAAAATGTTTCTCGCTGCTTTGCATTCTTGAAAGGCCACCAGATAAAGTGGCTAGCTATGCGCATACACCAGCTAAATTGTCAAAGAGCCTATCTGTGAGTTATGGTATCGAGCCTGATGAAGAAGGCTCAGCTGGACTACGCCTTACCGAAGGGGCTCTGTCACAACCTGTACTTACCGCATGGACACGGACGATTGCACACACTTAAACTCGGTTAGGTGAAAGAGATTCCTCGATGGCAAGAATCTTCGTGTTGGACAGGCCATCCTAATTACTATCAGGAACACCCACCGCCCAGGCTTGAGGATGATGATCGTCTTCGATATCATCTAGAACTACATATGTGTGTGTCTGGCTATATCAGCTAGAACTACATATGATGATCGTCGTCGATATCATCTAGAACTACATATGATGATCGTTGTCGATATCACCTAGTACTGCTTGAGGATGCATGTTGACTATATACGAAATTGTTATCTAGTACTCCCTCCGTTCCAAATTACTCGCCGTGGTTTGAACTAAAATGCCGACGAGTAATTTGAAACGGATGGAGTACTACCTAGTACCTATAATGCTTTATGAAATTGATATCTAGTAGTACCTAGTATCTGAAAATTGCAATTTATTGAAACCGAAACAGGGTAGGAAGCGGGGGGGGGATGATGAAAGATATAGCGATGGCGAGGGCTAGGAAACCTTCACTAACTAATAATAGTAGCGTTCGAAAAAAGCATTGCAGATATAGTCAACAGTAGTAGCGCGGGTGCGGGCCGAGCTACTACTAACAGTAACAGTTAGATGTAGCACCGTAGTAGTAGTGCGGCTGCCTGCGCTGCTGATAGCCTCAAAACCCGTGGGTCGAGGTGGTGGTCGGGACTACGCTCCTCTGTCCGGCAGAGCGGAGCCAGAGGCCACGGGCATGGCATCATGGGAGTCAGCTCGGCGACGGCCATCGGTAGCCACAGGGTCGTGTCTCCCCCGGTCCACCGGGGCTAGGTGGGGACACGGGCGTGGACACCTCCGACGCTGGAGGCGCTGACGCGGACTCCATGGCTAATCCCGGGCTAGGGGTGAAAGCAGTTACCTTTCACTCTTCCTACCGTGGTCAGTGATCCGTGATGTGGATGGAGGCGGTGTCTACGACATGGATGCCGGGGTGGCGGCCTCGGATGGTGGTCCGCATGGTTGGCTCCCCAGCAGACATCATGGCGGTGGTGATGGCTGTCCTCTTGGTCGTGTGGGCGGTAAGAGGTGTAGCGGCGGGTAGCTCGGGTGTGCTCTTTGTCATTGGCAGTGGCGACACCCCGATCCAGAGCTGGGGATCTGACCTCATCGCGCACGCCCTGAAGACATCATGGTGTCACGGTGGAGCTACCGAGTGAAAGCTCCGCGCTTTGTCGCTGGTGATGGCGACGCCCACGGGCGCCGCGCTCTTCCTGAAGACGTTGTTGTGGTGCTCCTCTTTGTATCAGGGTTCCGGGTGAAAACCCTTGTCCCTGGAGCACAGAGACACAAACTAGGCATCTTCACATCTAAAAATCAACCAGAAGCAAGGAGAAGCCAGTACAGATCTCCCTGTGTCGCCTCTCCCCGTCCCCGCGGCGGCCCGGAGCCGCTGATGAGGATACGGACCTGGGGTAGGGTCATGGGCATGACCCATACGTCCTACCCAAGGTCACTGCCCTAGAAGATAAGAAGTCCAAGAGGCAACAAGGGACCCCCAGTCAAAGATGTTGAGTGCAATCCACTCGACCAGTCATATCACTCGGGTGTCCCCCTACCTATTGTCACTCGACCATTCAAGGAATCACTCGACCTCATCAAGATCGAGTCACTCAGCATTGCAGCAGGCGGCGTTCACTCCATAGTCTTTAAGGTCATTAATAGCACTTAAGGTCTGGCGTTATCGATGCGCCCTACTTTATGTACATTAAGCCCCTTGTAATGGAGGACGGTGAGGGTCCTGGCATACTCTATATAAGCCACCCCCCTCCTTTGGCACAAGGGTTCGCACCCCCTGTAAAATCACACACATATAATCCAATCGACCGCCTCCGGGCACCGATATGTAGGGCTATTACTTCCTCCGAGAAGGGCCTGAACTCGTAAATCCCGTGTGTACACCTTCACCATAGCTGAGATCTTGCCTCTCTATACCTACCCCCCTTTCTACTGTCAGTCTTAGAACCACGACAGTTGGCGCCCACCGTGGGGCAGGTGTCTTAGCGACTTGTTGGTGAAGTTGCAAATTTTTCCGATCATCATCATCATGGTTTCCGGCAGCGGATTGGCCGAGGGCCGCGAGATCCGTCTCGGCGCGCTCGTTTTCATCGCTGACGACTCCGCTTGGCTTCAGGAAGCTCCCCTTGACGTTGAGGCGCTTCCCGTCCAAGGGGCGACGCACTTTCGTGCGTGCGTTCACGGCGTCCTTCTCCGGCAGCCGTCGACTCAGTATCGGTCGGCTCCGATGGTGTCTTCCCTCCTTGCTGTTTGCCGCCGCCACCGATCCGGTCGGTCGTGGCTTCAGCGGTGGGTGAAACACGCGGTGGCTCGACGTTCGGCCACCCATCAAGTCACGGCGATCGAGCCCGACGAAACTCTCCACAGCCTGTTCGATCTGTCGACTGGCTCCGCGGAGACCGCATCTGAGTGTGATAGCAGCGACCCTGCGGCTGAAGTCTTGATGGTCGATGGACCGCGTGATCCACCTGGTTTCCGCCGTGAAGATGGCGAGGATGGTGGCGGCGATCCGTCGCGCGTCCATGAGGAATACCATCCCGAACCCCTTTCTTGACAGCAGAGGGAAGAACTTCGTCGCCGCAACATGGATGCACTCCACACGCCCATCGTTGGAGAAACCCCCAAGGCTCGGGCCTTGGAAGAGGTGCGCTTGGCTAATTTGGCTGAGCATACTCGACTGGAGAACCTTCAGCGGGCTCTCGACGAGCGTGCTCAGGAGCGGATCCCTGAGTCCAGTCGACGACAGCTTTTCCCACCTCCACCTAAGGTATACCGCACTCCGATCCAAAATCTCACAACTGCGGCCCGAATAGCAGAGTCAATTCAACCTTCCCAGTCGGAGGCCAGGAGAGGTTTGATGCAGATCCGGGCCTTGCTCCGGGCAGCAGGAGAACAGAACACAACAGTGTCTCAGTCGCGGAATAGGATTCAAAGCAGATCCGTAGTAGCGGATACAGTTCAGTCGGCCCATACCCCAAGATCGCCCATGTGGTGTGAAGGCCGTGGACAGTATGATCATCGGCTCGACCGCGACAATCATCGTCGAGTACCCACACCTCCTCCGAGGAGTGCATCATATGTGCCTCGGCAGTATGATGATAGACGCCGTCACAGTGGCGAGCGCAGAGCACTAGTCGACCCAAGAGAGACAAGCTTCGATGCAAGATCTATCCTCATTCAAGGTCTAGTCGACCGGAACAGAGCACATAGAGAAGACCCTGGCAGAGATCGTCCGAGTGGCCGCAGAGTGCATGTTTCAGGTCCAGAGTGTTTCAGCAGAGCCATCAGGGCTGCGGTGATTCCTCCCAACTTCAGTTGGCGGCGGTCGATAAGTTCCTTTGGAGAGTCCAAGCCTGAAACTTGGCTTGAGGATTACTGAGTGGTTGTGCAGATTGGTGGTGGGAACGATGAAGTAGCAATGAAACATATTCCTCTGATGTTGGAAGGGTCGGCCCGAGCGTGGTTGACTCAGTTAGCTCCAGGCAGTATATATAGTTGGGAAGAGCTTGCTCGAGTGTTCGTCAGAACTTTTGAGGGCACTTGCAAGCGGCCAGCAGGGTTGACAGAGTTGCAGCATTGTGTGCAGAAACCGAGTGAGACTTTAAGAGATTTCATTCAGAGGTGGACCACTTTGCATCACACCGTTGAAAATGTATCAGAGCATCAAGCAATGTGTGCCTTCAAGGAATGCGTCAAATACCGAGAGTTGGTCCTGAAGTTCGGTCGGACTGGAGATATGACTCTGACTCGGATGATGGAAATAGCCACCCGGTACGCTAACAGAGAAGAAGAGGATCGACTCTGCGGCGGAAAGGGTAAACCAGTCAGCCAAGAGGCCGGTGGAGGTAATTCCAATCGAAAACAGAAACGCAAGGCCGAGCCTGCAACACCCGGTGAGATTGCAGCAATGGCTCAAGGAAAGTTTAAGGGAAAACATAAAGGGCCCTGGCCCCCTAAGAAGGTAAAGGATCAAGCAGGAAATGATGTGTTGGATTTACCGTGTCACATCCACACGAAGAAGGACAAATAGGGTAATCTGATTTACCCTAAGCATACCACTCGACAATAGCCCGGTGAGAAGGAAAAAGAGTTAGACAAAGACAAGGACGAAGAGGAAGATGACGGTTATCCCAAAGTCAATTCCACCCTGATGATTTTTGCCGATGTGGAGAGCAAGAGTCGGTTAAAAGTTATCAACAGAGAAGTGAATATGGTCGCTCCAGCGACGACGACCACATACCTGAAATGGTCTCAGGCAGCCATCACATTCGACCAGTCTGATCACCCTGCGCGTATAGCCACCCCCGGGAGGCAGGAATTGGTGGTCGACCCAGTGATCGGAGGCACTAGACTGACTAAAGTGCTGAAACCTTGAAGGGGATGGGCATTCCAATGTCCAAACTTAGCGAGAGCAATATGAGTTTCCATGGCGTTATCCTTGGAAAGAAAGCCGAATCACTCGGCCAGATCGCTCTCGACGTGGTTTTCGGTGATTCCAAGCATTACCGTAAGGAAAAGTTGACATTTGAAGTCGTGGATTTCCAGAGTGCTTATCATGCCATTCTGGGTAGGCCTGCCTACGCACGTTTTATGGCTCGACCATGTTACGTGTACCTCAAGTTGAAGATGCCTGGCCCCAGAGGTGTGATCACAGTTACTGGCAATCGGCAGAAAGCAGAGGAATGCTTCCAGAAGGGTTCCAAAATTGCCGATGCGCAAATGCCAACAGTTGAAATTTCAAGAATATCAGAAGAATGCAGATTCGAGTGATTTGCTCCGAGCTAAGAAGCCTGCCACAGATTCTGCATTTCAGTCGTCTGGTGAAACAAAGCCGATTCATATTCACCCGACCGATCCCAATGCCGCACCGACTCATATATCAACGACACTCGACAGCAAATAGGAAGAGGCGCTCATCCAGTTCCTCCGTGAGAACTAGAACATCTTTGCATGGAAACCTTCTGACATGCCGGGTGTACCCAGAGAACTGGCTAAGCACCGTTTGCGTGTTGACCCCAAGGTAAAACCCGTCAAAGAGCATCTTCGGCGGTCCACCGTACAGAAGAGAAAAGCAATTGGCGAGGAAGTGGCTCGGCTCCTAGCAGCAGAGTTCATCCGTGAGATCTACCACTCCGAGTGGCTTGCCAATGTAGTCATGGTCCCTAAGAAGGACGATTCAATTTGTATGTGCATTGATTTCAAGTATATCAATCGGGCCTGCCCAAAAGATCATTTCCCTCTCCCCCGCATCGATCAGATTGTTGACTCGACGATGGGGTGTTAGCGCTTGTCTTTTTTAGATGCATATTCCGGGTATCATCAGATCCGACTGTATGGTCCCGATGAACTAAAAACAGCCTTCATCACCCCATTCGGGTGCTTTTGCTATGTCACCATGCCATTTGGTCTTAAAAATGCCGGAGCCACATTCATGAGAATGATTCAGAAGTGCCTGCTCACTCAAATCAGTCGGAATGTGGAAGCATACATGGACGACATTGTGGTCAAGTCTCGCAAAGGTTCCGACCTACTGACTGACCTCGCAGAAACCTTTGCCAACCTAAGAAGGTATGATATCAAGCTTAATCCGTCAAAGTGCACATTCGGAGTTCCAGGTGGAAAGTTACTCGGTTTTCTCGTTTCCGAATGAGGGATTGATGCCAATCCAGAAAAAGTTGATACCATCCTCCAAATGGAACGCCCTGTGTGTGTGCATGACGTTCAGAAGCTTACTAGTTGTTTTGCCACCTTGAGTCGATTCATTTCTCATCTCGGTGAAAAGGCCTTACCTCTTTACTGATTGATGAAGTAATCTGATAAGTTCGAGTGGACTGAGGAAGCTGATGCAGCGTTTGCAGAGCTCAAAACCGTGCTTTCCACCCAGCCGGTGCTTGCTGCGCCAATCAGCAAAGAGCCTTTACTGCTTTATATTGCAGCCACTGGACAAGTTGTCAGTACAGTACTCACGGCCGAGCGAGAAGAATAAGGAAAGGCTTACAAGGTTCAGCGCCCAGTATATTATCTCTCTGAAGTTTTGACTCCATCCAAGCAACGATATCCACATTATCAGAAGCTTGTCTATGGAATCTACATGACCATGAAGAAGGTTTCACATTATTTCTCTGATCACTCCATTACAGTCGTCAGCAATGCACCATTATCTGAAATTCTAAACAACAGAGATGCAACTGGTCAAGTGGCAAAATGGGCGATTGAACTCCTTCCATTGGATATCAAGTTTGAGGCAAAGAAAGCTATCAAGTCCCAAGCAATCGTAGATTTCCTTGCCGAGTGGATTGAGTAGCAACTGCCGACTCAAGTTCACTCGGAGCATTGGACTATGTTCTTCGATGGCTCCAAGATGCTGAATGGTTCAGGTGCTGGGGTAGTATTGGTATCTCCCTGTGGAGACAAGCTTAGCTATGTACTCCAGATTCATTTTGATTCTTCCAATAACGAAGCTGAATATGAAGCACTTTTATACGGGTTGCGTATGGCCATTTCACTCGGCGTCCATCGCCTTATGGTCTACGACGACTCGGATTCGGTGGTTAATCAAGTGATGAAAGAGTGGGATGTCAGGAGCCCGGCCATGACTAGTTATTGCAATGCGGTAAGAAAGCTGGAAAAGAAGTTTGAAGGGTTGGAGCTTCACCATATACCCCGACTGAAAAATCAAGCTGCAGATGAATTGGCAAAGATAGCTTCTAAGAGAGAGGCCATTCCCAGCAATGTGTTTTTGAAGCATATTCATTCACCTTCAGTTCAAGAAGATCCTTTCACCGAAGAGTCCCCACAGCCTAAGAGCACCACAGATCCGACTGAAGTCGAAATCCCAGCCGTGGTCGACTTAGTCATGGAGGTTTTGGTCGTCACTCCCGACTGTACAGTGTCGTACGTCGCATACGTTCTTAGGAAAGAACTTCCAGAGGATGAAGAAGAGGCTCGACAGATCATCCGATGATCTAAAGCCTTTACCGTGATAAAAGGTCAGTTGTTCAGAGAAAGTGTAACTGGAGTCTGCCAAAAATGCATCACACCAGAAGAAGGCCGAATGATCCTCAATGATATTCACTCGGGGACCTGTGGTCACCATGCGTCCTCTCAGACCATCGTTGCCAAAGCATATCGAGCTGGATTTTACTGGCCATGTGCCAACAAGATGGCGAAAGAAATAGTGGACAAATGTGAAGGCTGTCAGTTTTACTCCAACATGTCCCATAAGCCTACGACAGCTCTGAAGACTATTCCACTCGTCTCGCCTTTCGTTATCTGGGGATTGGACATGGTTGGACCTCTGAGGACTGGCAGGAGTGGATTTACCCATGTGCTGGTGGCAGTCGACAAGTTTACCAAATGGATCGAAGCCAAACCCATTAAAAACCTTGAAGCAAGTACAGCTGTAAGTTTCATCAGAGAATTGATATTCAAATATGGTGTTCCGCACAGCATCATCACAGATAACAGGTCGAACTTTGACTCTGACGAGTTCAGAGCCTTTTGTGCTTCCCAAGGCACGAGGGTCGATTACGCTTCGGTCGCCCATCCTTAGTCGAATGGGCAGGCTGAAAGAGCAAATGGATTGATTCTCAAAGGACTGAAACCCCGGTTGATGCGTGACCTCAAGCATGCAGTAGGGGCCTGGGTCGATGAACTTCCATCAGTACTTGGGGATTGAGGACAACTCCTAATCGGTCGACTGGTCGAACGCCATTCTTCTTAGTCTACAGAGCCGAAGCCGTACTCCCGAGTGATCTGCTCCACAGTGCACCCTGAGTTGAGCTCTTCTCAGAAGAGGAAGCAGAACAGGCTCGGCAAGATGTAGTAGATCTCCTGGAAGAAGAAAGAGAGATGGCCTTGATCCGGTCGACCATTTATCAACAAGACCTGCGTCAATTCCATGCCAGAAATGTAAGGGGTCGGGCATTTTAGGAGGGAGACTTGGTTCTTCGAGTGGACCAGCAGAAACCACACAAGCTCGCTCCTGCTTGCGAAGGCCCTTCCGTCGTCACCAAAGTGCTCCACAATGGAGCATATCGTCTTTTCAATGTCGAGCACAATAAAGATGAGCCACGCGCTTGGAACGCGGAACTGCTCCGCCCCTTTTACTCTTAAAGCATTCAGATTGTTGAGATGTAATAAGAAGTACCTTTTAGTTTGATTATCAAAAGATATGATTTTACAGTCTTCCGAATGATTGTTGTTCATTTTTTACATGTTCTAAAATCCCCCAGTGGGTGCCTTAGCTGCGAATCTGTTTCGCCTAAGTTGAAGAGAAAATCCTACCGAGTGGTGAGCCAGCCTCTCACTCGGAGGCTTAGCTGCGAATCCATTTCGCCTAAGTGTTAAAAAAATCCTACCGAGTGGTGAGCTAGCCTCCCACTCGGAGGCTTAGCTGCAGTCCAGTACTCACCTAAGTGTTAAAAAAATCCTACCAAGTGGTGAGCCAGCCTCTCACTCAGAGGCTTAGCTGCAGTCCAGTAATCGCCTAAGTGTTAGAAAATTCTACCGAGTGGTGAGCCAGCCTCTCACTCGAAGGCTTAGCTGCAGTCCAGTACTCGCCTAAGTTTAAAAGGTCCTACCAAACGGTACGGGTCGACCATGACCCCCCCACCCCCAGGGGCTGCACCCTCAAGAAGAAGGACGAGATTGTGAGAGCAATCCTCTCGCTCGGGGGCTTAGCTGCAGTCCGGTACTCGCCTAAGTTTGAAAAATCCTACCGAGTGGCTAGCAATCCTCTCACTCGGAGGCTTAGCTGCAGTCCAGTACTCGCCTAAGTATAAAAAATCCTACCGAGTGACGAGCATCCTGAAGGAAATATGCCCTAGAGGCAATAATAAAGTTATTATTTATTTCCTCATATCATGATAAATGTTTATTATTCATGCTAGAATTGTATTAACCGGAAACATGATACATGTGTGAATACATAGACAAAACTATAGTCACTAGTATGCCTCTACTTGACTAGCTCATTAATCAAAGATGGTTATGTTTCCTGACCATAGACATGTGTTGTCATTTGATTAGTGGGATCACATCATTAGGAGAATGATGTGATTGACATGACCCATTCTCGTTAGCCTAGCACTTGATCGTTTAGTATCTCGCGATTGCTTTCTTCATGACTTATACAAAGTTCACGCAACTATGAGATTGTGCAACTCCGTTTACTGAAGAACACTTTGTGTGCTACCAAACGTCACAACGAATCGGGTGATTATAAAGGTGCTCTCTGGTGTTTCCGAAGGTACATGTTGGGTTGGCATAAATCGAGATTAGGATTTGTCACTCGATTGTCGGAGAGGTATCTCTGGGCCCTCTCGGTAATACTCATCACCTAAGCCTTGCAAGCATGTAACTAATGAGTTAGTTATGAGATGACGTATTCACGAACGAGTAAAGAGACTTGCGGTAACGAGATTGAACTAGGTATTGGACACCGACGATCAAATCTCGGGCAAGTAACATACCGATGACAAAGGGAACAAAGTATGTTGTTATGCGGTTTGACCGATAAAGATCTTCATAGAATATGTAGGAACCAATATGGGCATCCAGGTCCCGCTATTGGTTATTGACCGAGAATGGTTTTAGGTCATGTCTACATAGTTCTTGAACCCGTAGGGTCCGCACGCTTAACGTTTCGATGACAGTTTTATTATGAGTTTATAAGTTTTGATGTACCGAAGTTTGTTCGGAGTCCCGGATGTGATCACGGACATGACGAGGAGTCTCGAAATGGTCAAGACATAAAGATTAATATAGTGGACGACTATATTCAGACACCGGAAAGGTTCCGGGAGTTTTCGGAGAAAACCGGAGTACCGCAGGGTTACCGGAACCCCCCCGAGAAGTAATGGGCCTTGATGGGCCCTATTGGAGAAAGAGAGGGGCGGCCAGGCAAGTGGCGCCCCTCCCTTGAGTCCGAATAGGACAAGGAAGGGCGGCGCCCCTTGCCTTCCCCCTCTCTACTCCTTCCTTCCCCTCCTTCTTGGATTAGGAAAGGAGGAAACCTCTGGAGTAGGTTTCCCCCTCCTAGGGCGCGCCTCCCCTTAGGCCCCCCTCCTCCCTCCCTCCTTTATATACTGGGCGGGGGCACCCCATAGACACACAAGTTGATCTACGGATCGTTCCTTAGCCGTGTCGGTGCCCCTTCCACCATATTCCACCTCGGTCATATCGTCGTGAAGCTTAGGCGAAGCCCTCGCCGTAGAACATCAAGATTGTCACCACGCCGTCGTCGACGTGAAACTCTCCTCGACACTCGGCTGGATCGGAGTTCGAGGGACGCCATCGAGCTGAGCGGTGCTGAACTCGGAGGCTCCGTGCGCTCGGTGCTTGGATCGGTCGGATCGTGAAGACGTCGACTACATCAACCGCGTTGTGCTAACGCTTCCGCTTTACGGTCTCACGAGGGTACGTGGACATACACTCTCCCCTCTCGTTGCTATATCATCACCATGATCTTGCGTGTGCGTAGGAAATTTTTTGAAATTACTACATTCCCCAACAGTGGCATCCAAGCCTAGGTTTTATGCGTTGATGTTATATGCACGAGTAGAACACAAGTGAGTTGTGGATGATCTAAGTCATACTGCCTACCAGCATGTTATACTTTGGTTCAGCGGTATTGTGAGATGAAGCAGCCCGGACCGACATTACGCGTACGCTTACGCGAGACTGGTTTCACCGTTACGAGCACTCGTGCTTAAAGGTGGCTGGCGGGTGTCTGTCTCTCTCACTTTAGTTGAACTGAGTGTATACGCCGGTCCTTGTGAAGGTTAAAACGAGTCTATTTGACAAACTATCGTTGTGGTTTTGATGCGTAGGTAAGAACGGTTCTTGCTAAGCCCGTAGCAGCCACATAAAATTTGCAACAACAAAGTAGAGGACGTCTAACTTGTTTTTGCAGGGCATGATGTGATGTGATATGGTCAAGACGTGATGCTATATTTTATTGTATGAGATGATCATGTTTTGTAACCGGTTATCGGCAATGGCAGGAGCCATATGGTTGTCGCTTATTGTATGAAATGCAAACACCCTGTAATTGCTTTACTTTATCACTAAGCGGTAGCGATAGTCATAGAAGCAATAGATGGCGTAAACGACAACGATGCTACGATGGAGATCAAGGTGTCGTGCCGGTGACGATGGTGATCACGACGGTGCTTCGAAGATGGAGATCACAAGCACAAGATGATGATGGCCATATCATATCACTTATATTGATTGCATGTGATGTTTATCCTTTATGCATCTTATCTTGCTTTGATTGACGGTAGCATTTTAAGATTATCTCTCACTAAAATTATCAAGTAGTGTTCTCCCTGAGTATGCACCGTTGCCAAAGTTCGTCGTGCCGAGACACCACGTGATGATCGGGTGTGATAAGCTCTACGTCCATCTACAACGGGTGCAAGCCAGTTTTGCACATGCAGAATACTCAGGTTAAACTTGACGAGCCTAGCATATGCAGATATGGTCTCGAAACACGGAGACCGAAAGGTCGAGCGTGAATCATATAGTAGATATGATCAACATAATGATGTTCACCATTGAAAACTACTCCATCTCACGTGATGATCGGTTATGGTTTAGTTGATTTGGATCACGTGATCACTTAGATGACTAGAGAGATGTCTGTCTAAGTGGGAGTTCTTAAGTAATATGATTAATTGAACTTAAATTTATCATGAACTTAGTACCGATAGTATCTTGCTTGTCTATGTTTGTTTGTAGATAGATGGCTCGTCTTTGTTGTTCCGTTGAATTTTAATGCGTTCCTTGAGAAAGCAAAGTTGAAAGATGATGGTAGCAATTACGGACTAGGTCCGTAACACGAGGATTATCCTCATTGCTGCACGTAAGAGTTACGTCCCGAAGCACCGCTGGGTGCCAGTTCTTCTTGATGCAACCGACGACGTTAAGAACGTCTGCGAGCAAAGCTGATGACTACTCTATAGATCGGTGTGCCATGCTTTACGGCTTAGAACCGGGTCTTCAACGACGTTTTGAACGTCATGGAGCATATAAGATGTTCCAGGAGTTGAAGTTAATATTTAAAGCAAATGCCCGGATTGAGAGATATAAAGTCTCCAATAAGTTCTATAGCTGCAAGATGGAGGAGAATAGTTCGTCGGTGAACATATACTCGTATGTGTCTGGGTATAACAATCACTTGATTCAACTGGGAGTTAATCTTCACGATGATAGTGTCATTGATGAATTCTTCAATCATTGCCACCAAGCTACAAGAGCTTCGTGATGAACTATAATATGCAAGGGATGAACAAGACTATTCCCGAGCTCTTCGCGATGCTTTGAAAGCATGGAGGTAGAAATCAAGAAGGAGCATCAAGTGTTGATGGTCAACAAGACCACTAGTTTCAAGAAGAAGGGCAAAGGGAAGAAGAAGGAAATTCAAAAGAACGGCAAGCAAGTTGTTGCTCAAGAGAAGAAACCCAATTCGGACCTAAGCACGAAATCGAGTGCTTCTACCGCAAGCGACCGTCATCGAAGCGGAACTGCCCCAAGTATTTGGCGGATAAGAAGGATGGCAAAGTGAACAAAGGGATATGTGATATACATGTTATTGATGTGTACCTAACTAGAGCTCGTAGTAGCACTGGTATTTGATACTGGTTCTATTGCTAATATTTGCAACTCAAAGCAGGGACTACGGAATAAGCGAGCAGCCGCCAGGACGAGGTGACGATGCGCGTGGGAACGGTTCCAAAGTCGATGTGATCGCGGTCGGCACGCTACCTCTACATCTACCATCGGGATTAGTTTTAGACCTGAATAATTGTTATTTGGTGCTGCGTTGAGCATGAACATTATATCTGGATCTTGTTTGATGCGAGACGGTTATTCATTTAAATCGAGAGAATAATGGTTGTTCTATTTATATGAGTAATATCTTTTATGGTCATGCGCCCTTGAAGAGTGGTCTATTTTATTGAATCTCGATAGTAGTGATACACATATTCATAATGTTGAAGCCAAAAGATGCAGAGTTGATAATGATAGTGCAACTTATTTGTGGCAATTGCCGTTTGGGTCATATCGTGTAAAACGCATGAAGAAACTCCATCTTGATGGACTTCGGAATCACTTGATTATGAATCACTTGGTACTTATGAACCGTGCCTTATGGGCAAGATGACTAAAACACCGTTCTCCGGAACTATGGAGAGAGCAACAGATTTGTTGGAAATCATACATACAGATGTATGTGGTCCGATGAATGTTGAGGCTCGGGGCGGATATCGTTATTTTCTCACTTTCACAGATGATTTAAGCAGATATGGGTATATCTACTTAATGAAGCACAAGTCTGAAACATTTGAAAAGTTCAAAGAATTTCAAAGTGAAGTAGAAAATCATCGTAACAAGAAAATAAAGTTTCTACGATCTGATCGTGGAGGAGAATATTTGAGTTACGAGTTTGGTTTACATTTGAAACAATGCGGAATAGTTTCGCAACTTATGCCACCTGGAACACCACAACGAAATGGTGTGTCTGAACGTCGTAATCGTACTTTACTCGATATGGTACGATCTATGATGTCTCTTACCGATTTATCGCTATCGTTTTGGGGTTATGCTGTAGAGACGGCCGCATTCACGTTAAATAGGGCACCATCAAAATCCGTTGAGACGACGCCTTATGAACTGTGGTTTGGCAAGAAACCAAATTGTCGTTTCTTAAAGTTTGGGGCTGCGATGCTTATGTGAAGAAACTTCAACCAGATAAGCTCGAACCCAAATCGGAGAAATGTGTCTTCATATGATACCGAAAAGAGACTGTTGGGTACACCTTCTATCACAGATCCAAAGGCAAGACATTCATTGCTAAGAATGGATCCTTTCTAGAGAAGGAGTTTCTCTCGAAAGAAGTGAGTGGGAGGAAAGTAGAACTTGATGAGATAACTGTATCTACTCCCTTATTGGAAGGTAGTTCATCACGAGAACCGGTTCCCGTGACAACTACACCAATTAGTGAGGAAGCTAATGATATTGATCATGAAACTTCAGATCAAGTTTCTGCTGAACCTCGTAGGTCTACCAGAGTAAGATCCGCACCAGAGTGGTACGGTAATCCTATTCTGGAAGTCATGTTACTTGACCATGATGAACCTACGAACTATGAGGAAGCGATGATGAGCCCAGATTCCGCAAAATGGCTAGAGGCCATGAAATCTGAGATGGGATCCATGTATGAAAACAAAGTATGGACTTTGGTTGACTTGCCCGATGATCGGCAAGCCATTGAGAATAAATGGATCTTTAAGAAGAAGACTGACGCTAATGGTAATGTTACTGTCTATAAAGCTCGACTTGTTGCGAAAGGTTTTCGACAAGTTCAAGGGGTTGCCTACGATGAGACTTTCTCACCAGAGCGATGCTTAAGTCTGTCCGAATCATGTTGGCTATTGCTGCATTTCATGATTATGAAATTTGGCAAATGGATGTCAAGACTGCATTCTTGAATGGATTTCTAGAAGAAGAGTTGTATATGATGCAGCCGAAGGTTTTGTTGATCCAAAAGGTGTTGACAAAGTGTGCAAGCTCCAGCGCTCCATTTATGGACTGGTGCAAGCATCTCGGAGTTGGAATAAACGCTTTGATAGTGTGATCAAAGCATATGGTTTTATATGACTTTTGGAGAAGCTCAGATTTACAAGAAAGTGAGTGGGAGCTCAGAGCATTTCTAGTTTTATATGTTGATGACATATTATTGATTGGAAATGATATAGAATTTCTGGATAGCATAAAGGGATACTTGAATAAAAGTTTTTCAATGAAAGACCTCGGTGAAGCTGCTTACATATTGGGCATCAAGATCTATAGAGATAGATCAAGACGCTTAATAGGATTTTCACAAAGCACATACCTTGACAAGATTTTGAAAAAGTTCAAAATGGATCAGGCAAAGAAAGGATTCTTGCCTGTGCTACAAGGTGTGAAGTTGAGTCAAACTCAATGCCCGACCACAACAGAAGATAGAGAGAAAATGAAAAATGTTCCCTATGCTTCAGCCATAGGCTCTATCATGTATGCAATGCTGTGTACCAGACCGACGTATGCTTAGCAATAAGCTTGGCAGGAAGGTACCAAAGTAATCCAGAGTGGATCATCGGACAACGGTCAAGAACATCCCGAAATACCGAAAAGGACTAAGGATATGTTTCTCGATATGGAGGTGACAAAGAGCTAGTCGTAAATGGTTACGTCGATGCAAGCTTTGACACTGATCCGGATGATTCTAAATCGCAAACCGGATACGTGTTTATATTAAACGGTGGAGCTGTAAGTTGGTGCAGTTCTAAACAAAGCGTCGTGGCGGGATCTACATGTGAAGCAGAGTACATAGCTGCTTCTGAAGCAGCAAATGAAGGAGTCTGGATGAAGGAGTTCATTTCCGATCTAGGTGTCATACCTAGTGCATCGGGACCAATGAAGATCTTCTGTGACAATACTGGTGCAATTGCTTTGGCAAAGGAATCCAGATTTCACAAGAGGACCAAGCACATCAAGAGACGCTTCAATTCCATTCGGGACCAAGTCCAAGTGGGAGACATAGAGATTTGCAAGATACATACGGATCTGAATGTTGCAGACCCGTTGACTAAGCCTCTCTCACGAGCAAAACATGATCAGCACCAAGACTCCATGGGTGTTAGAATCATTACTATGTAATCTAGATTATTGACTCTAGTGCAAGTGGGACACTGAAGGAAATATGCCCTAGAGGCAATAATAAAGTTATTATTTATTTCCTCATATCATGATAAATGTTTATTATTCATGCTAGAATTGTATTAACCGGAAACATGATGCATGTGTGAATACATAGACAAAACTATAGTCACTAGTATGCCTCTACTTGACTAGCTCATTAATCAAAGATGGTTATGTTTCCTGACCATAGACATGTGTTGTCATTTGATTAGTGGGATCACATCATTAGGAGAATGATGTGATTGACATGACCCATTCTGTTAGCCTAGCACTTGATCGCTTAGTATCTGCGATTGCTTTCTTCATGACTTATACAAAGTTCCTGCAACTATGAGATTGTGCAACTCCGTTTACTAGAAGAACACTTTGTGTGCTACCAAACGCGTCAACGAATCGGGTGATTATAAAGGTGCTCTCAGGTGTTTCGAAGGTACATGTTGGGTTGGCATAAATCGAGATTAGGATTTGTCACTCGATTGCGGAGAGGTATCTCTGGGCCCTCTCGGTAATACTCATCACCTAAGCCTTGCAAGCATGTAACTAATGAGTTAGTTATGAGATGACGTATTATGGAACGAGTAAAGAGACTTGCGATAACGAGATTGAACTAGGTATTGATACCGACGATCAAATCTCGGGCAAGTAACATACCGATGACAAAGGGAACAAAGTATGTTGTTATGCGGTTTGACCGATAAAGATCTTCGTAGAATATGTAGGAACCAATATGGGCATCCAGGTCCCGCTATTAGTTATTGACCGAGAATGGTTTTAGGTCATGTCTACATAGTTCTCGAACCCGTAGGGTCCGCACGCTTAACGTTTCGATGACAGTTTTATTATGAGTTTATAAGTTTTGATGTACGAAGTTTGTTCGAGTCCCTGGATGTGATCACGGACATGACGAGGAGTCTCGAAATGGTCAAGACATAAAGATTAATATAGTGGACGACTATATTCGGGCACCGGAAAGGTTCCGGGAGTTTTCGGAGAAAACCGGAGTACCGCAGGGTTACCGGAACCCCCCCGAGAAGTAATGGGCCTTGATGGGCCCTATTGGAGAAAGAGAGGGCGGCCAGGCAAGTGGCGCGCCCTCCCTTGAGTCCGAATAGGACAAGGAAGGCGCGCCCCTTGCCTTCCCTCTCTACTCCTTCCTTCCCCTCCTTCTTGGATTAGGAAAGGGGGAAACCTTCTTGGAGTAGGTTTCCCCCTCCTAGGGCGCGCCTCCCCTTAGGCCGGCCCCCTCCTCCCTCCCTCCTTTATATACGGGGCGGGGCACCCCATAGACACACAAGTTGATCTACGGATCGTTCCTTAGCCGTGTGCGGTGCCCCTTCCACCATATTCCACCTCGGTCATATCGTCGCTGCTTAGGCGAAGCCTGCGCGCCGTAGAACATCAAGATCGTCACCACGCCGTCGTCTTGACGGAACTCTCCTCGACACTCGGCTGGATTGGAGTTTGAGGGACGTCATCGAGCTGAACGTGTGCTGAACTCGGAGGCTCCGTTACGTTCGGTGCTTGGATCGGTCGGATCGTGAAGACGACGACTACATCAACCGCGTTGTTAACGCTTCCGCATACGGTCTACGAGGGTACGTGGACATACACTCTCCCCTCTCATTGCTATATCATCACCATGATCTTGCGTGTGCGTAGGAATTTTTTTGAAATTACTACGTTCCCCAACACAACCCTCCCACTCGGGGGGCTTAGCTGTGGTCCAGTACTCGCCTAAGTATAAACATCCTACCGAGTGGTGAGAAATCCTCTCACTCGGGGGCTTAGCTGCAGTCCAGTACTCGCCTAAGTATAAAAATCCTACCGAGTGGTGAGCAATCCTCTCACTCGGGGGCTTAGCTGCAGTCCAGTACTCGCCTAAGTATAAAAAATCCTACCGAGTAGCGAGCAATCCTCTCACTCGGGGGCTTAGCTGCAGTCCAGTACTCGCCTAAGTATAAAAAATCCTACCGAGTGGCGAGCAATCCTCTCACTCGGGGGCTTAGCTGTGGTCCAGTACTCGCCTAAGTGTAAAAATCCTACCGAGTAGTGAGCAATCCTCTCACTCGGGGGCTTAGCTGTAGTCCAGTACTCGCCTAAGTATGAAAAATCCTACCGAGTGGTGAGCAATCCTCTCACACGGGGGCTTAGCTACAGTCCAGTACTCGCCTAAGTTTGTGAAACCCAGCCGAATGGTGCAGGTCGACCATGACCCCTCTCCCCAGGGCTGCACCGTCAAGAAGAAGGACGAGATTGTGCGCACTGCCAAAGGCTCATCCAACAGCCGACGCCAAGGCGAGCTGCTTTCAGGAACGTCAAGACCATTGTTGAGTGCCTTGCTGATGAGCTGATCAATGCTGCCAAAGGCTCATTCAACAGCTAATGCCAAGGTGAATTGCTTTCACGAACGTCAAGGCCATTGCTGAGTGCCTCGCTGATGAGTTGATCAATGCTGCTCAAGGCTCGTCCAACAGGTCTACTGCGGCCTCTTCCTCAGAAGCTGCATCGAGAGTACAAAAACCAATCCGAGAGAAGAACAATTTTCACTCGAAGATAAACACAACATATTCAAAGATAAGCCCGGGGTAGATAAATCCAAAGGTTTCTAACTGCAGATTAAAGTACTCGGGCATCAAGCCTGAAGGAGTTTCAATGATTACAAAATCACTCGGCATTCCGAGGCAAATGAGGGAGAAGCATAATGTTTTTTCGGTCACTCGGCAGGAGAAGGGCTGGCTGGATCGCAGAAGCTATCAAGGTCGATGCTGTCAACAATACGAGTGGCTGCCTCAAGGAAGGTGTCCATGAAGGACTGGAAGGAGTGCTTCTTAGTATTCACAACCTTGAGGGCTGCCAACTTGTCTTCTCTAGCCTCCTTGCAGTGCACTTGAACCAATGATAGGGCGACGTCAGCACCACAGCAAGCGGATGACTTCTTCCACTCTTGCACTCGGCCAGGAATCTGGTTGAGTCGAGTCATCAGCGACTCGAGGTCTTGAGAAAGTTCCGCCTGAGGCCAGAGTTCGGCGTCCACTCGAGTCATCGCAGCCTTCAGTCGAGCCAGATAGGCAACAACACCGTCCAAGCGTGATTCCAATCGCAGCAAGTTCATCGCAATGTCATCTTTCATAGGACAATTGATGGGGTCGAGACCTGTCACGACCCGCCAGGTTTCAGCTTCAAAGTCCTGGCAAAGTTTTGTTCCATCGTGAAAAATAGTGAGTCGACAATATTACAACATACTTCAATCGATGACAATGAACCAGTCGAGTGGTTGTACCTTCAAGCTTCAGAACTAGTTTCACGGCAAGTTGTCCCAGATAGGACTCTAGCTAGCCTGTCTTGGTTCTAAGGCCTCCAACTTTAGTGGTCAGGTTCTCCTTGTCCTTCTTCAATTGCTCGACTTCTCGATTGGCTTCCAAGATGGCGGTCTTCAACTTCGTGTTCTCCTCTTCCAACTTGCCGACTGAAGCCAGCTTCTGGTCCGCAAGCGTTGTCTTCTCACGTGCTTCCTTCTGAGCAGCAGCAAGGTCCTGGTCCTTCTTCTCCAAAGCTTCCTTCATTCTCTCTAAAGAAACAACACTCTTCAGACGAGCCTGAAGTTGACGGTTTTCACTACGCACATCTGCTTGTGTGAAGTCACTCGGTTCAAAGAGACTGAAAGAAAAAGCAGTGAAAGACGCGAGCTACTAAGTAGGCAAGGGTCGAATAGTTACCTCCCATGATGGCCGTCTCTTGTTGAGCAGTCTTGAGGTTCTTCTTTGCGAGTTCAAGGTCAAGTTCAACGCTGATATGCTTCTTCTTTAATTCGGAAAGTCAAGCTCCAAGAACACAAGACCCCTGCAGTCAGCGAGAGAGATATGTCAGTCGACAGAAATAAGAGACAATGTCAGTGAAAAGTTATTCTAAGATCTCAGCCTACTGCCAGCAGTCGATCGTGGTCTCGGGGACTACACCCAGTGGGTGCACTTAGCGTGCCCCCACCGGTTTAGATCAACACTCAACAGGGTCTACCCAGCGTGAGTCAAAAAAAGAGAAGATTTTAAGTCCTCGGTCGACTGCCAGTAGTCGACCGTGGTCTGGGGGACTACACCCAGTGGGTGCACTCGGCGTGCCCCCACTGGTCCAGACAGACTACTACGACTCAGCACGAGTCGAGTGAAGTGGAAGATTTCCTAAATACTAAACAAAGGAACACCCCAGTGGGTGATCGGATATAAAACAACATTCAAAAGCTCAGTCGGAGTTCGCTGACCTGAACATTGGTCTGCAGGGCAGTGCTGGCGTTATAAGCTACCTGACTAGCCTCGTGCATCACCTTCACCTGCTCCATGACAAGGTTCACCTGGCGAAGAGCCTCCCTGGCAGCACTCGGCGAGTCGTCTGGGGTCTGATATGCAGCGAAGAGTGATGGCTCCAAGGCGGTTGAAGCAGCTACTGGGTCAGATGCGTGGAGTTGCACTGGAGCGGTAGGAGTCGGAGCAGTCGACCCAGACGGACGATCAATCGTCAGCGGGTTGGCAAATGTGACGTTGGTCCGAACCGGATCTCCGGAACGTTCGACCACCGCCTCAAGCGTCGGCGTCGACTGAGGGACTTGAACTTCAAGCCTCCTCCAGCTTGAGCCCCCACTCCTCTTCCTCCTCTCCTGTAGAGGCGCTTCTTCTTCTTCATCGTCAGGGAGCACGACGACCTCTTGCGGAACTACAGAAAGAGAGAAATATCGGAAATTCAGCCGACTGACTATCCACTCGACTAAATGAAACCTGGTCGAACGGACTTACCAGCTCAAGAAGTGGCTACATCGTCGGTCTCCTCGTCTCCTGGTGCCTTGTTGATGTCCATATCAGTGGCAGCAGAGGTGGGGCTAGAAAGATACATGATCCAGTTGGTCAGAGCAAAAACTTCGGTCCGCCTATATAAACACGAGCAAGATACTCACCCCGAAGCAACAGGGACGTCCATCTTGATCCGCGACAAAGTCTTCCGAGCCTTTGGAGGAGCAACCTTGGGCTGCTTGGTGAACTTCTCTGTCGGCTCCGGAGTCGACGTCCGAGTGCGCTTCTGAGTGTGGGTACTTGGAGCCACGTTCTTCCCGCGCCCGTCCGCCGGGTCATGGTGCTGCTTGGATCGGCGTTCGGAGCGCGGCGGCGAGTCGACTTCTTCCTTGTCGTCCGACTCATCGCTCTCCTCCTCCTCTTCTTCATCCGAAGACTCCCATTCTCCACTCTCATCTCCACTGGCCTCTCCCTCCTGGTCTTGCTCCAGAGCTTGTTCGCCGTTGGGCATCGAATACATCTCAGCGAAAACCTACAAGACAAAAAGTCGAGTAAAAGTCAGTCGAGATCAAGTACAGTCGGAACATATATGCAAGATAGTCGGAATAAAGAGCATACCTTGTCGGGCTGATTATCGTCGCTGAAGGGGATGACTCGCCTGGCTCCTCTGGGGTTGTCCTGGTTGCATGTGATGCTCTTCAACCACATGGCCACGGGCTTGGGTGGCACTTCTTCTGGATGGACCTGAGCGGTGTCGTCAGATCCGGAGTACATCCACATAGGATGGTCACGAGCCTGAAGAGGCTGGATGCATCGACTGAGGAACACTTCTAGGAGGTCCAGGCTAGTGACACCCTCATTAATCAGTTGGACCACTTTCTCCACCAACATCTTCGTCTCCACGTTCTTAGCAGCAGTCACTTTCAGTGGAGAAGGAGTCTGGACATGGTCGAATGTGAAGTGGGGAAGGCCAGTTGACTGACCTGGAGTTGCGATGTCCTGGCAGTAGAACCAGGTCGACTGCCAGCCTCTAACCGATTCAGGAAGAGTCATAGCAGGGAAAGCACTCCTATGCCTCTTCTGAATACCCAAACCCCCACACATCTGGATGACATGGGTCTTCGAGTCACTCGTTTTTGCTTTCTTCACCGACTGAGATCGGATGGTGAAGATATGTTTGAAAAGACCCCAATGCGGTCGACACCCCAAAAAGTTTTCACACATCGACACGAACGCGGCCAGGTACGTGATGGTATTGGGTGAAAATGGTGGAGTTGAGCACCGAAGAAGTTCGGGAAGCCCCGGAAGAAGGGGTGCAGAGGAAACGAAAATCCCCGGTCGACGTGGGTGGCAAGCAATACACACTCACCCGGTCGAGGCTGTGGCTCCATCATCCCCTCAGGCAGCCTTGCCGCACCCTTGGTGATCAGTCCGGACTCCGCCAGATCGTCCAGATCTTCTTGCCGGAGTGAAGACCGGATCCAATCGCCCGGGATCAAGCCTGGCGGCAGCACCGTGCGTGATGACGACCCGCGGTTCTGCTTCTTGCCTTTCGCCACCCCCGTCGCCTTCTTCGCACGCTCCAGCGTCGCCGTCTTGTCCTTCACCATGGCGGCAGAGAGGCAGTGTCGGAAGCAGAATAGCTGGATGCGGTGGAGAAGCAGGGGAAGAAGAAAGAGAAACAGGCGTGCACAATGCAGACGCCTCGGCCCCGTCGCCTTATAAAGGGCTGCTTCCGAGTGGCTGACACGTGGAACCAGGCGATCCTGTCAATACCCACAACAGTCGCGCGCAACGTACATGGCGAAAAAGGCGGCGCAGAAATCGAGGCACCACTATTTATCCGCTCCGCCTACTTCGGCGCCCATCTGCGTGCTTCCCCGAACTTTCATATCCCGTGAAATCCGGGATACACTGCAGGCAATCGCGCCAAGGATTCTACACTCCAAGACAACACTCGGTAGATGGTGCTATAAGTTCAGTCGGCAACTTTCTTAATGGATCAAGGCGACTAAATCGACGCTGAAGTACCAATGTGAGTTTTTCACCTTGCGGAAAACGCTCGTGAGGTGCAAAGCTCAGAACAAGTTCAACTACAACCTACTTTCCACTCGAACCTTAATCCATTCGGGTGCTACTGATGAGGATACGGACCTGGGGTAGGGTCATGGGCCTGACCCATACGTCCTACCCAAGGTCACTACCCTAGAAGATAAGAAGTCCAAGAGGCAACAAGGGACCCCCAGTCAAAGATGTCGAGTGCAATCCCCTCGACCAGTCATATCACTCGGGTGTCCCCCTACCTATTGTCACTCGACCATTCAAGGAATCACTCGACCTACCGAAGATCAGGAGTCACTCAGCATTGCAACGGGCAGGTGTTCACTTCATAGTTTTTAAGGTCATTAATAGCACTTAAGGCTGGCGTTATCAGTAATGCCCCTACTTTATGTACATTAAGCCCCTTGTAATGGAGGACGGTGAGGGCCCTGGTGTACTCTATATAAGCCACCCCCTCCTCTGGCACAAGGGTTCGCACCCCCTGTAACATCACACGCATGTAATCCAATCGACCGCCTCCAGGCACCGAGACGTAGGGCTATTACTTCCTCCGAGAAGGGCTTGAACTCGTAAATCCCGTGTGTACATCTTCACCATAGCTGAGATCTTGCCTCTCCATACCTACCCCCGTACACAAGGCCAAAGTCTCATGGCTGTAGCAAGGAAAGGGCAAGGAAGGAGAGCATACCATGTCCCCAACGCCGAGACCACTCATGGGCCGTGCTTGAACGGTCTCAAAAGCGGCTTGATACTTATTGCACTCTTGTTGGATGAACAACCATCTCTTTTGAATTGAGCCGATGCCACGGTTGCTTTCGAATTGGTAGGGCTCAAACAACTTCCTTTCATGGAATATTTTGTGGACTCTCATCCAAAAAACAATACCCTTTTGTTGCGCGCCGGTCCTTGGATCTTGGCTAATCTCCATCCAAGCTTGGCAAATCAACTTGTCCTCATCTTGTGTGTATGAACCCGCGCGAATGCTCTTCCTCTTCTTTTGTGCTTCCGCTCTTTGTGTCATCTCGTCGATGAACTATGGCTCGCCACTAATGTCAACGTCATTGCTTTCTTCTTCATCACCATCACCTTCGACATAGATGTCATCGTCTTCATGCCACGAGTCACCATGGTCGTAGTCAGCACGATCGTCGGCCTCTTCATCGGTAGTGAACTGGCCGCGGCCATCCTGACTTTGGGTCTTCTCGGGGTCGTAGACAGGGACGTGCCCACCCTCGTAGTTCACTTCCTCCATGAACTGGTCGTAGTAGGGGTCGTCGACCGGTGCCATTGGTGTTGGCATGCCGTCGAACAAGACGCGGGGGGACGGCATGGTGCTGGTAAATGGAAGCCGTGCTTGCTTTCTTTGCATCTCGACGGCCGGCCGGCCGCCGCTGTTGGACAGAGGGGTGACGTTGAGGTCGATGACGGCCGAGGGGCGTGGTGTGGACGGCGCGATCACGCTCACGTCTGACGACCCCTCGAAACAGGTCTGGCCATTGTGCCTTGGCGGAGGAAAGCCGGGCGACAAGGGCGTGGTCCGTGACATCGGCGACTGGCAATGTGGAGGCCGGGCGACCGATGACCCTGTGCTCGCCGGACCGATGGCCCCTCTAGAGAAACTAGCCGGACGACAAATGCCAGCCATGATAAGGGCGTGCGCTTTGCTGATGATGGCCTCCTTCTCCTCGACCTCGGCCTTGTGCCGCGTGGCCTCAATTGCAGCGCGCTCGGCGGCTCTCTTGGCCGCGGCGATGTTGGTCTTGGCGACCGCCCTCTGGCCCCTCCTCTTCGCCGATTCCGCGTCCAACTTGGCGATCTCCTCCTGCGTGCACTCCGACCGCGGCTTCCTTGGCGGCTTGCCCTTTTTCTTCTTGGCCATTCCGAGCGGGTCGACGGCCAGCCCACCGGAGTTCGGCTGGGTGTCGGCCAGGGACGGGGGAGGGAGTGGGACGGGTGGGACGTAGGAGGGTTTTGGGGGGGGGGAATGGCGCCAAAGGGGCCGCGGGGGGGGGGGGGTTGCTTTGTGTCACCGACATGCGGGCCAGGGGTGAACAAGCGCGCGCGTCCCGCCCGTCCGCGCGCTGTCCCATTTCACCCCGAAAGCAGTGCAAACTTGGGCCACGGATGGGTCGAAAGCGGACACAAAAAGGAAGAAAGTCCGTTTGCTCCCGCGCACTGGGCCACCCGGTTTGTCCGTTTTACCCCAAGCGGACGGGGCCAGACAGGATAGGGTCGCGCGGTGGAGTTGGCCTCAACGTTTGTTTGCGCTGCGTGGATTTGTCTCCTGTGTTCTCTATTGGTTGGTTGTACATATTATTTGGTGCCGACACGCTTGTGCCTCACTACATTAATATAACAAACACCTCGATAGACCAATGATAGGTGCGGAGTCGGAAGCAGCACAATCACGCCCCAAAAAAACAAAAAATTTGTAAATAAAAGGAACAAATTCCGACAATGGCAGACCAACATAAACAAAGAAGCCACGCGACCGTTGCGCCCACTAGAGAAGTCTCACAAAGCTCCTACACTCCAAAGTGACGGTACCAATCAACACCTTCAAGAAGGGATGCGACGATGACAATGTTGTTGACATGGGTTTCCCCGGGTACGCGGCGAGGAGAAAGGAAGGGTGGCACCCGACGCCCCCCAGGAAGGTCCGGCGGCACCCTCAGGCACCATTGCGTCGGTGTCGGACAGGCCGATGGGGATTTCTCCCGATCCCAAACATCACCTCGGCAGCTCGAAAGCACGCCACTGTACCGTCCACCACCCTGCGCCAACACGGTCTTGAAGCCTCCCGCACTGTCTCACCACGGCAACGTGAAGTGGGGCCTGTACAGCGATAAAGAGGAGTCGGGACTAGGGCAGTGGCAGGAGCATGCCAGGACCGAGACCTAAAATGCTCGTAAAGCTCACGCCGTTGCACTGCATAAGGCATGCCGTCGGCAGTGTTGCTCCCTGTCCGAGCCGCTCCTCCTCATCACCATGCAGTATGCAGCGAGGCCGCACCGGAGCCGGCCCACTGATACGTCTCCAACGTACCTATAATTTTTGATTGTTCCATGCTATTATATTACCCCTTTTGGATGTTTATGGGCTTTATTTTACACATTTATATCATTTTTGGGTCTAACCTACTAACCGGAGGCCCAACCCATATTGCTGTTTTTTTTGCCTATTTCAGTATTTCGAAGAAAAAGAATATCAAACAGAGTCCAAACGGAATGAAACCTTCGAGAGCGTGATTTTTGGAATGAACGTGATCCAGAGGACTTGGAGTGCAAGCCAAGAAGCTGCCGAGGCTCCCACGAGATAGGAGCCCCCCCTATAGGGCGCGCCCCCCTGTCTCGTGGCCCCCTCGGGCGGCCATCGATGTACTTCTTCCTCCTATATATACCTATGTACCCCGAAAACATCCAGGAGCAGGACGAAGCACAATTTCCACCACCATAACCTTCTGTATCCGCAAGATCTCATCTTCGAGCCTTCGCCGACACTCTGCCGGAGGGGGAATCGACCACAGAGGGCTTCTACATCAACATCCTTGCCCCTCCGATGAGTTGTGAGTAGTTTACCACAGACCTACGGGTCCATAGTTATTAGCTAGATGGCTTCTTCTCTCTTTTTGGATCTCAATACAATGTTCTCCCCCTCTCTTGTGGAGATCTATTCGATGTAAACTCTTTTTGCGGTGTGTTTGTCGAGATCCGATGAATTGTGGGTTTATGTTCAAGTTTATCTATGAACAATATTTGAATCTTCTCTGAATTCTTTTATGTATGATTGAGTTATCTTTGCAAGTCTCTTCGAATTATCAGTTTGGTTTGGCCTACTAGATTGATCTTTCTTGCCATGGGAGAGGTGCTTAGCTTTGGATTCGATCTTGCGGTGTCCTTACCCAGTGACAGAAAGGGTTGCAAGGCACGTATTGTATTGTTGCCATCGAGGATAACAAGATGGGGTTTATATCATATTGCTTGAGTTTATCCCTCTACATCATGTCATCTTGCTTAATGCGTTACTCTGTTCTTATGAACTTAATACTCTAGATGCAGGCAGGAGTCGGTCGATGTGTGGAGTAATAGTAGTAGATGCAGGCAGGAGTCAGTCTACTTGTTATGGACGTGATGCCTATATACATGATCATGCCTAGATAATCTCATAACTATGCACTTTTCCATCAATTGCTCGATAGTAATTTGTTCACCCACCGTAATACTTATGCTATCTTGAGAGAAGCCACTAGTGAAACCTATGGCCCCCGGGTCTATCTCTTATCATATTTGCTTTCAATTTACTTTTATTTGCATCTATATTATAAAATACCAAAAATATATTTATCTTATCATACTATCTTTATTAGATATCACTTTCGCAAGTGGCCGTGAAGGGATTGACAACCCCTTTATTGCATTGGTTGTGAGTTCTCAGTTTGTTTGTGTAGGTGCGCGGGACTTTTGAGGAGCCTCCTACTGGATTGATACCTTGGTTCTCAAAAACTAAGGGAAATACTTACGCTACTATCACTGCATCGCCCTCTCCTCTTCGAGGAAAACTAACGCAAGCTCAAGACGTAGCAAGAAGGATTTCTGATGCCGTTGCCGGGGAGGTCTTCGCTCAAGTCAAGCATACCAAGTACCCATCACAAACCCATCTCCCTCGCATTTACATTATTTGCCATTTGCCTCTCGTTTTCCTCTCCCCCACTTCACCCTTGCCGTTTTATTCGCCCTCTCTTTCCCAATCTCTCTCTCTTTTTGCTTGCCTTTTTCTGTTTGCTTGTGTGTGTGGGATTACTTGTTGCAATGGCGCAAGATAATACCAAATTATGTGATTTCTCGAATACCAATAATAATGATTTCCTTAGTACTCTGATTGCTCCTCTTAATGATGTTGAGTCTTGTGAAATCAATACCGCTTTGCTGAATCTTGTTATGAAAGATCAATTCGCCGGCCTTCCTAGTGAAGATGCCGCTACTCATCTAAACAATTTTGTTGATTTGTGTGATATGCAAAAGAAGAAAGATACAGATAACAATATTGTCAAATTGAAGTTATTTCCGTTTTCACTTAGAGATCGTGCTAAAGTTTGGTTTTCGTCTTTGCCTAAAAATAGTATTGATTCTTGGAACAAGTGCAAAGATGCTTTTATCTCTAAGTATTTCCCTCCCGCTAAGATTATCACTCTTAGGAACGATATTATGAATTTTAAGCAACTTGATCATGAGCATGTTGCCCAATCTTGGGAAAGAATGAAATTGATGCTTTGCAATTGCCCTACTCATGGTTTGAATTTATGGATGATCATACAAAAAATTTATGCCGTTTTGAACTTTGCTTCTAGAAACCTTTTAGATTCGGCCGTGGGAGGCACGTTTATGGAAATCACGTTAGGAGATGCTACAAAACTTCTTGATAATATTATGGCTAATTATTCTGAATGGCACACCGAAAGATCTTCTAGTAAAAAAGTGCATGTTATAGAAGAAATCAATGTTTTGAGTGGAAAGATGGATGAACTTATGAAATTGTTAGCTACTAAAAATACTCCTTTTGATCCCAATGATATGCCTTTGTCTTCTTTGATTGAGAATAATAATGAATCAATGGATGTGAATTTTCTTGGTAGGAATAGTTTTGGAAACAATGCTTATAGAGGAAACTTTAATGCTAGACCGTTCCCTAGTAATTCCTCTAATAATTATGGAAATTCCTACAATAATTCTTATGGTAATTTTAATAAGATGCCCTCTGATTTTGAGAATAGTGTGAAAGAATTTATGATTTCTCAAAAGAATTTTAATGCTTTGCTTGAAGAAAAATTGCTCAAAGTTGATGATTTGGCTAGGAACGTTGATAGACTTTCGCTTGATGTTGATTCTCTTAAACTTAGATCTTCTCCTCCTAAGCATGATATCAATGAGTCTCTCAAAGTAATGATAATTTTCATTGATGAGTGTAAGGAAAGAACCGCTAAATTGCATGCTAAAAAAGATAGCTTTATAAAAGCGTATTCTTCTAGTTTCCATGAAAATAATGATGAGGATATTAAAGTTATTGATACGTCTCCTATTAGATCTATGTTTTGCAATATGAATTTTGATGATTATGGGACTGATGATGAATCAACTTTGCCTATAAGGCGTCCCAAGAATTCGGAGTCTTTAGATCTTGATGCTAAATTTGGTAAAAGTGAGATTGGAGAGTCCTCAACTTCTAACGTGAGTATGATAATTGTTCTTTAAAAGGTTGTATTTCCTTGTTGCAATCCGTTGTTAATTCTCCTCATGCTTATAGTCAAAATAAAGCTTTTACCAAACATATCGTTGATGCCTTGATGCAATCTTATGATGAAAAACTTAATTTGGAAGTTTCTATACCTAGAAAACTTAATGATGAGTGGGAACCTACTATAAAGATTAGAATTAAAGATTATGAGTGTTTTGCTTTGTGTGATTTGGGTGCTAGTGTTTCCACGATTCCGAAAACTTTATGTGATATTCTAGGTTTCCATGATCTTGATGATTGCTCTTTAAATTTGCACCTTGCGGATTCCACCATTAAAAAGCCAATGGGAAGGATCAATGATGTTCTCATTGTTGCAAATAGAAATTTGGTGCCCCATGGATTTTATTGTTCTTGATATAGATTGCAATCTTTCTTGCCCTATTATTCTTGGTAGACCTTTCTTTAGAACGATTGGCGCGATTATTGATATGAAGGAAGGGAATATTAGATTCCAATTTCCATTAAAGAAAGGCATGGAGCACTTTCCAAGAAAGAAAGTCAAATTACCTTATGAATCTATCATGCAGGCTACTTATGAATTTAGTGCCAAAGATGGCACTCGTTAGATCTATCTTTGCTTTTATGCCTAGCTAGGGGCATTAAACGATAGCGCTAGTTGGGAGGCAACCCAATTTTATTTATGTTTTTTGTTTTTGCTCCTGTTTAGTAATAAATCTTGCATCTACCTTCTGTTTAGATGTGTTTTTATCTTTTAATTAGTGTTTGTGCCAAGTAGAACCTGTAGGATAACCTACGATGATAGTTGATTTGATTCTGCTGAAAAACAGAAACTTTGCGTGCACGAATATAATTTTGTTAAATCACAGGAACGTGATTTTGTGTTGATTCTTTTTGCTTCTGTTCAATAAACAAATTTTCCAGGACTTCCTATTTTCGTAGGATTTTAAGAGTTCCAGAAGTTTGCGTTGGTTACAGATTGCTACAGAATGTTCTGTTTTTGACAGATTCTGTTTTTCGTGTGTTGTTTGCTTATTTTGAGGCATCTAGGCTAGTAAAATAGTTTATGAACCACAGAGAAGTTGGAATACAGT
This sequence comes from Aegilops speltoides, assembly GCA_021437245.1. Classification (NCBI taxonomy): domain Eukaryota; kingdom Viridiplantae; phylum Streptophyta; class Magnoliopsida; order Poales; family Poaceae; genus Aegilops; species Aegilops speltoides. The sequence continues at coordinate 434,072,943 of CM038141.1, read as the reverse complement.
AGGTTTAACACTAAAATAAATAAATAATGAGTTAATTTCAGTACCTTATGTGGTGGTTTTGTTTTCTTTCACTAACGGAGCTTATAAGATTTCCTGTTGAGTTTTGTGTTGTGAAGTTTTCAAGTTTTGGGTAAAGCTTTTATGTATTATGGAATAAACGGTGGCAAGAGCCTAAGCTTGGGGATGCCCATGGCACCCCAAGATATTCAAGAATATCCAAAAGCCTAAGCTTGGGGATGCCCCAGGAAGGCATCCCCTCTTTCGTCTTCGTTCATTGGTAACTTTACTTGGAGCTATATTTTTATTCGCCACATGATATGTGTTTTGCTTGGAGCGTCGTGTATTATATTAGTCTTTGCTTTTTAGTTTACCATAATCATCCTTGCTGTACACACCTTTTGGGAGAAGCCTATTTGATTAGAATTTGCTAGAATACTCTATGTGCTTCACTTATATCTTTTGAGCTTGATAGTTTTTGCTCTAGTGCTTCACTTATATCTTTTAGAGCACGGTGGTGATTTATTTTTGTAGAAATTACTAGTCACTCATGCTTCACTTATATTATTTTGAGAGTCTTTTAGAACAGCATGGTATTTGCTATGGTTATAAAATTGGTCCTAGAATGGTAGGCATCCAAGTTGGGTATAATAAAAACTATCATAGAAGTGAATTGGATGCTATGATCAATTTGATACTTGATAATTGTTTTGAGATATGGAGGTAGTGATATTAAAGTCATGCTAGTTGGGTGATTATGAATTTAAAGAATGCTTGTGTTGAAGTTAGCAAGTCCTGTAGCATGCACGTATGGTTAAAGTTGTGTAACAAATTTGAAACATGAAGTGTACCTGGCTTGTGCATCCTTATGAGTGGCGGTCGGGGACGAGCGATGGTCTTTTCCTACCAATCTATCCCCCTAGGAGCATGCACGTAGTACTTGGTTTTTGATGGCTTCTAAATTTTTGCAATAAGTATATGAGTTCTTTTGACTAATGTTGAGTCCATGGATTATACGCACTTTTACCCTTCCGCCTTTGCTAGCCTCTTCGGTACCGTGCATTGCCCTTTCTCACCTTGAGAGTTGGTGCAAACTTCGCTGGTGCATCCAAACCCCGTGATACAATACGCTCTATCACACATAAACCTCCCTATATCTTCCTCAAAACAGCCACCATACCTACCTATTATGCATTTCCATAGCCATTCCGAGATATATTGCCATGCAACTTTCCACCGTTCCGTTCATCATTATCATGACATACTTTACTTTTGTCATATTGCCATTGCATGATCATGTAGTTGACATCGTATTTGTGGCAAAGACACCATGCATTATCTTTCATACATGCCACTCTTGATTCATTGCACCATCCCGGTACACCGCCGGAGGCATTCATATAGAGTCATATCTTGTTCTAGTTTCGAGTTGTAATTCTTATGTTGTAACCAATAGAAGTGTAATGATCATCATTATTAGAACATTGCCCAAAGAAAAAAAAAGAAGAAAGGCCAAAAAAAAAGAAAGGCCCAAAAAAAGAAAAATAAAAAAAAATAAAAAGGGCAATGTTACTATCTCTTTTTCCACACTTGTGTTTCAGTAGCACCTTGTTCTTCATGTAATGAGTCTCATATATTGTGCTTCAAAGTAGCGCCATGTTTTTCATATAGTGAGTCTCATAAGTTGTCTTTTTCATACTAGTGGGAATTTTTGATTATAGAACTTGGCTTGTATATTCCTACGATGGGCTTCCTCAAATGCCCTAGGTCTTCGTGAGCAAGCAAGTTGGATGCACACCCACTAGTTTTCTTTTGTTGAGCATTCATTTATAATTCTAGTGCATCCGTTGCATGGAAATCCCTACTCCTCATGTTGACATCAATTGATGGGCATCTCCATAGCCCGTTGATTATCCTCGTCAATGTGAGACTTTCTCCTTTTTTGTCTTCTCCACACAATCCCCATCATCATATTCTATTCCACCCATAGTGCTATATCCATGGCTCACGCTCATGTATTGCGTGAAGGTTGAAAAAGTTTGAGATTATTTAAGTATGAAACAATTGCTTGGCTTGTCATGGGGGTATAGAAGTTGGGAACATCTTTGTGTGATGAAAATGAAACATAGCCTAACTATATGATTTTGTAGGGATGAACTTTCTTTTGCCATGTTATTTTGAGAAGACATGATTACTTTGATTAGTATGCTTGAAGTGTTACTATTTCTTTTATCAATATGAACTTTTATTTTGAATCATTTGGATCTGAACATTCATGCCACAATAAAGAAAATTACATTATGAATTATGGTTTGTAGCATTCCACATCAAAAATTCTCTTTTTATCATTTACCTACTCGAGGACGTGCAGGAATTAAGCTTGGGGATGCTTGATACCTCTCCAATGTATCTATAAGTTTTGATTGTTGCATGCTATTATATTACCCCTTTGGGATGTTTATGGGCTTTATTTTACACATTTATATCATTTTTGGGACTAACCTACTAACCGGAGGCCCAGCCCATATTGCTGTTTTTTTTTCCTATTTCAGTATTTCGAAGAAAAGGAATATCAAACGGAGTCCAAACGGAATGAAACCTTTGGGAGCGTGATTTTTGGAACGAACGTGATCCCGAGGACTTGGAGTGCAAGCCAAGAAGCTGCCGAGGCTCCCACGAGATAGGAGGGCACGCCCCCTGTCTCGTGGGCCCCTCAGGCGGCCACTGACATACTTCTTCCTCCTATATATACCTACGTACCCCGAAAACATCCAGGAGCAGGACGAAACACAATTTCCGCCACTGTAACCTTCTGTATCCGCGAGATCTCATCTTGAGCCTTCACGGCACTCTGCGGAGGGGAATCGACCACGGAGGGCTTCTACATCAACATCCTTGCCCCTCCGATGAGTTGTGAGTAGTTTACCATAGACCTACGGGTCCATAGTTATTAGCTAGATGGCTTCTTCTCTCTTTTTGGATCTCAATACAATGTTCTCCCCCTCTCTTGTGGAGATCTATTCGATGTAAACTCTTTGTGCGGTGTGTTTGTCGAGATCCGATGAATTGTGGGTTTATGTTCAAGTTTATCTATGAACAATATTTGAATCTTCTCTGAATTCTTTTATGTATGATTGAGTTATCTTTGCAAGTCTCTTCGAATTATCAGTTTGGTTTTGCCTACTAGATTGATCTTTCTTGCCATGGGAGAAGTGCATAGCTTTGGGTTCAATCTTGCGGTGTCCTTACCCAGTGACAGAAAGGGTTGCAAGGCATGTATTGTATTGTTGCTATCGAGGATAACAAGATGGGGTTTATATCATATTGCTTGAGTTTATCCCTCTACATCATGTCATCTTACTTAATGCGTTACTCTATTCTTATGAACTTAATACTCTAGATGCAGGCAGGAGTCGGTCGATGTGTGGAGTAATAGTAGTAGATGCAGGCAGGAGTCGGTCTACTTGTTATGGACGTGATGCCTATATACATGATCATGCCTAGATAATCTCATAACTATGCACTTTTCTATCAATTGCTCGACAGTAATTTGTTCACCCACCGTAATACTTATGCTATCTTGAGAGAAGCCACTAGTGAAACCTATGGCCCCCGGGTCTATCTCTTATCATATTTGCTTTCAGTTTACTTTTATTTGCATCTTTATTTTTTGCATCTATATTATAAAATACCGAAAATATATTATCTTATCATATTTTCTTTATTAGATATCACTTTCGCAAGTGGCCGTGAAGGGATTGACAACCCCTTTATTGCGTTGGTTGCGAGTTCTCAGTTTGTTTGTGTAGGTGCACGGGACTTTTGAGGAGCCTCCTACTGGATTGATACCTTGGTTCTCAAAAACTGAGGGAAATACTTACGCTACTATCGCTGCATCACCCTCTCCTCTTCGAGGAAAACCAACGCAAGCTCAAGACGTAGCACCCACTAGGACTTAGATGGAGAGGAGGGGCACGCCACCGGCCACCCCGTGCCACCAAGCCGCCCTGCCGCCAAGGAGAACCACCACCACCTCGCCTGCCACCGGCCACCGCCGCCAGGACGCTGCACCGTCGCCAGCTGAGCCTTACCGCCGCCACCCCTGCCACGGGAAGAAGAGTTGCGCGCATGTAAGAAGGTCCTACCATCGCCGACACCATCTAGGTCAGTCTAGAAGCGCCCGCTGGCAACGGTGGAGGGGGATTGGGAGGAGGAGGGACAAAGGGAGGGGGTGCACGCCACTCCGGCCGCCTCCCAGGGAAACGACACTAGGACGGGGTTAGGGGTCGAGGAGAGGAGATTCTAACTGAAAAACTCAAGAGCAACAATTCAAAGCCTATTTTTGGTGCCAACGTGCATGCCCCTGTCACAGGTCCGTGCGTGTAGCATTATTGCCACGTATCACGTATGGCGTTTGTGTCGAGAATTTGTGCTTGTCTGTCGCACTAGGTGAAAGATCGTGGATGTCGCCTAGAGGGGGGGGGGGTGAATAGTTGCTTTAAAATAATTACGGTTGAGGCTTAAACAAATGCGGAATAAACCTAGCGGTTAATTTGTCAAGCAAAAAACCTACAACAACTAGGCTCACCTATGTGCACCAACGACTTATGCTAAGCAAGAAAAACTACTTAGGTGATAGCAAGATATATGAGAAGAAACAATATGGCTATCACAAAGTAAAGTGCATACGTAAAGAGCTCGGGTAAGAGATAACCGAGACACGCGGAGACGATGATGTATCCCGAAGTTCACACCCTTGCGGATGCTAATCTCCGTTTGGAGCGGTGTGGAGGCACAATGCTCCCCAAGAAGCCACTAGGGCCACCGTAATCTCCTCACGCCCTCGCACAATGCAAGATGTCGCGATTCCACTAAGGGACCCTTGAGGGCGGTCACCGAACCCGTACAAATGGCAACCCTTGGGGGCGGTCACCGAACCTGTACACTTTGGCAACCCTTGGGGCGGTCACCGGTACCCGTCAAATTGCTCGGGGCGATCTCCACAACCTAATTGGAGACCCCGACGCTTGCCCGGAGCTTTACACCACAATGATTGAGCTCCGAACACCACCAACCGTATAGGGAGCCCAAGCACCCAAGAGTAATAAGCTTCTCAAACTTCACTTCCACGTATCACCATGGAGAACTCAAACCGATGCACGAAATGCAATGGTAAGGGCACACGGAGTGCCCAAGTCCTTCTCTCCCAAACCCCACCAAAGCAACTAATGCTAGGGAGGAAAATGAGAGGAAGAACGAAAGAAGAACACGAAGAACTCCAAGATCTAGATCCAAGGGGTTCCCCTCACTTAGAGGAGAAAGTGATTGGTGGAAACGTGGATCTAGATCTCCTCTCTCTTTTCCCTCAAAAACTAGCAAGAATCCATGGAGGGATTGAGAGTTAGCAAGCTCAAAGAAGGTCAACAATGGGGGAAGAACACGAGCTCAAAGGATAAGATTCAATGGGGAAGAAGACCCCCTTTTATAGGTGGGGGAAAAATCCAACCGTTATGCTCACAACCCGCACAGAGTGGTACTACCGCTCGTCCTCACGGTACTACCGCTAGGGATCGCGGTACTACTGCTTGCGGTACAAAAAATATACTTCCGTACCTACCTCCGCAGGACTTGGGATGAGTTTTTTGGTCTGGAGCGGTACTACCGCTCTAGGAGCCGCGGTAGTACCATTCTGGAGCGGTAGTAAAAAATTACATCCGCTCCAATTCGCGGTAGTACGGCTGCAGCCTTTTCAGAACACCAAAACTACCACAACTTTTGCAAACGGACTCCGAATTCGATGAAACCAAGTTTGTTGGAAAGCTAGCGACAAGGGCTAACACAATCTTGAAAGAAATACCAATAATAAGCAAATGAGAAAAGGCCCAAAAGAAAATGGTGAGAACCCTTCCTCGGAGAAGACCGGTAAAACCTCCAACACCGAAAACATCATAGAAGACGCATGCAAACTCCGTTTTCGATGAACTCAAGCTTGTCATCAAATGACCATAAGCTCTAAGACTCACAAAGAGAATCAAACAAGAACCAAGAAACATGGTGCAAGGATGCAATGGTTTGAGCTCTCTACGAACGATACGATCAAGCAACTCATCGAGAGCCCCCCTTGATAGTACGACAATCGATCCTATAACCCGGTGAAAGTGCAACTAATCCCCGGGTGGTTTTGGTAATTAATAACAACATATATATCATTGAACTAACTATTTCTTGAGAATATTTCAGAAAGTTCAGTGATATGGGTATGGCAATGACTGATGATGTGGACCCCTCAAAATGCTAAGGAAAACATTGGCAAAAGCTCAAGACTCCATTTTTGGTTTAGTGATCCAAGATCACATTGAGTCCATAGGAAAGCCAATACTATTAAAAGGGGATGAGGTTATGATGATGATCTGGTTGCTCAAAGTGCTTAGTGATTTATCTCTCAAACTATCAGCAATCTTTCATTCCAACATAAACCCATAAGTAATCTCGGTCCCACCGATTCCATAAACTCAGTCACACCGAGATGAACCACCTCAGCCATATAGCCAAACCCTAGTAATTTCGGATTTTCCGATTCCAAACTCGGTCTTACCGAAATTGGTGTTGCCAAGCTTCTGTAACCTTCTGTACTCAAATCGGTGTCACCGAGATGAGAAAGTCGGTCCCACCGAGATTGGCAAACCCTAGACTTTGGAAGAATCGGACTAACCGAGATTGTATTTTCGGTCCCACCGAAAATCCCAACGTTCACAAGATTTGAACTTTCGGTCTCACCGAGTTGTCAACTTCGGTCTGACCGAGATTGGTCAAATGTGTGTAACGGTTGGATTTTGTGTGGAGGCTATAAATACCCCTCCACCTCCTCTTCATTCGTGGAGAGAGCCATCAGAAAGAACTACCACTCCTACCTTACATTTCTGAGAAGAAAACTACCTACCCTTGTGTTGAGATCAAGTTGCTCCATTCCCACCATATGAAACTTGATTTCTAGCCTTCCCAAGTTGCTTTCCACTCAATCCCTTCCTCCACCACAGCCAAATCAGTGAGGAGAGTTGAGTGTTGGGGAGATTATCATTTGAAGCACAAGAGCAAGGAGTTCATCATCACCAACACCATCTATTACCTTTTGGAGGGTGGTGCCTCCTAGATTGGTTAGGTGTCGCTTGGGAGCCTCCGTCAAGATGTGGAGTTGAACCAAGAAGTTTGTAAGGGCAAGGAGATCGCCTACTTCGTGAAGATCTACCCCGAGTAAGGCTAGTCCTCCGTGGACGTAAGCCATGATGGCATAGACAAGGTTGCTTCTTCGTGGACCCTTCGTGGGTGGAGCCCTCCGTGGACTCTCGCAGCCGTTACCCTCCGTGGGTTGAAGTCTCCATCAACGTGGATTGACGATAGCACCACCTATCGGAACCACGAGAAAAATCTCCGTGTCTCCAAACTGCGTTTGCTCTTCTCCACCTCTTATTTACTACATGTGCAATTTACTTTCCGCTGCCACTACTCTAGAATTGCATGTGTAGGGTGATACTTGACTTGCTCATCATTGTGAACTTGCTAAAAACTTGTCCTAATCAAAGGCTAAACTTTTAAATTGTCAAGTAGTCTAATCACCCCCCCTCTAGACATACTTCCGATCCTACACCCGGTCTCCCACAACTACCATGAGACCGGTAAAATAGAAAACCTATCAAGGGCAAACCTTTGCCTTGCACATGGTCCACTTGAGCTAGATGATGACGATTTTCACTCCCTCAAGTTGGACCACCTTTCTTGATTGCGTTGGCTCGATGAAGACTAGATGATTGCTCCCCCATAGTCCACTATGGGTGAGCCACTCTTCGGCTCATCTTCACAAGTCCATTGACACCACAATGGATGGCAAGATTCAAGCACTTGATCTCTTCGTGATGCTCCACTTGAACTTGCACACGGCAATCTTGATGACGATCACCACTTGATGTCATCCTTTACATGGGTTATATGATATCTTCCTCTTGATGCAAGCACATGGATACGTACCTAACCCCACATAGAACTCTCACATAGACCATGGGTTAGTACACAAAGTGCAATGGACAATGCTTACCATACCATGGGATCACTTGATCCCACTCGGTACACCTTCTACGCTTTGTGAGTTAATCAACTTGATTCACTATTGACTTAGTCTTGATCAACCTTGAATCTTTGCATCTCTGTTGGAATATTGCAGGCACATCTTCTTTCCGACATATCCTCATGACTCACTTCCCTCACATCTTGACTTTCGTACTTCTCACTTTACATCAGACCTATTCGCCTATCGCTCTGTCTCTTCGCTCTCCGTAGATCACGTACCTCTTCCTTGGAACCTAGCCGGCTTCGACCGCTTCTGGTCTGGCCTTGGGTGGCAGTCATAGAGCTGTGGGACGTGCGTAGGAGCTCTGGTGGGACATTCTCGGCAGTCGGAGTGACGATCGAGTCTCTCAGTGTCTGGGTTGCATCCGCGATGCCGTGGGTCGAGGGTGTGTAGCTTGGCCCATACAGATGACATGATATGCTTGCTCAGTTCAGGGCACATGAGGGCTGACCATCGCCTTTGTAGCTAGCAGCTTGGACATAGTGAAGAGTCTCGTGGCGTGAGAGATGGTCGCACGTGTGAGGATTGTGTATGATGGATGGGCTGACGTGGGCTTTGGTTGTTGATCTGGCCTTGGTATGGTCGTACAATTTGACGTGATACATTTCGATCAATGTCTAATTGAACAAGCGTACACTAAGGATCCAAGAGTGTGAGCTGTTTAGGACCAACATAAGATCGAGGAGTACATGGATGCCTGCAGAAGTGACTACGGATCATTGGAGTGCAGTCAGATGTATGCGATTGCAGGTTGTCGAATAGTTGCGAGTTTTGATTCGGATGGTGTACGGGTTTGGTTGTGCTAGTTTGTTATATTGCAGGGACTACTGTTATTAATTCTAGAGATTGACGATTGATGTTTAAACTTGGAGAAGCAAGCATTTATTGCTTTAGAACTGAGTTCTACGATTGCAATGGTTGCATGACAACTATGCAGTTGTTACTTGTTCATTCTTCAACGGGTTATAGACTTATAGGCTTGAGATCTTCAGTCGTTGGATAGTTCGGTAAGCGAACTTAGTTTCAGCATTGCAGATCGAGTTGAATTTCAGACTTTATCCATGAACGTGTCAAAAAAGACAAAGAAATGCCAAGCGAAAAGGATACCAAATGGAGAAATCATCACTTGGAAGATATCATTAAAGATACATCAAGGAATGAGATATCCATCAATACACACTAAAATAAAGATGTCAAACTCCCAATGAGAGGATGGTTCCAAACAAACCAAGCTCTCAACAAAGTTTCATGATGGCACAAGGTACCAAAAGAAAACGGCTTTCCTTCCACCAACACACACTTGATAAGGATCACAAGAAGAGTGTTCTAAAGAAAATAGGATAGCTCCCCCATGATTTGTGCACTATAGAGAATTTGCTTTGAATACCAAATGCACAAGGTGGGATCACCACTATCACTATATCTAGAAAACACTAGACAAGAACAACAAATTAACAAGATCCACAAGTGGTATGGAAGACAACGGGAGTTGATACAAACCTTGGCTAGAGAAAAGGCAATAAAAACAAAAGCCAATGTAAAGATGATCAATTAAATTCTACCACACATAAATGACTACCAATTGTCAAAAGACAAGAAGTAGATGGAAAGAATTCCCGATGGTAGATAGCAAGGATATCCAACATCATCTTCACACCACACACAAGCAAATTGCAACTTGTAGAGCTAACATGACACCTAGGAACAAGATAATCTACAATATCAACACTAGGTGACAACATCTCAAATGTACACATTTTCTAGGCTAGTAATATACATAGCATATTACTCCCCCATAATGTGATACCAATGAAGAAAACTTAACAAGAGGCAATAAGAGGATCCAACACGAGATAATCAATGAAATTTTTAGAATTTGAATTTCTCATGAGAGATATACCACCTAGCAACAGGTAATCTTGAAATATCAATACTAGATGGTATTACTCAGGTGCATACATTTATAGGATTGTGAGGTGCACAAAGCACACCACTCCCCCATAATGGATATTCCGTTAATCTCTCACAAGAGCCAACTAAGAAATAAACAAGATGCACTAAGGCTCAACGAACGACACACAAGTACATGGTGTGCAAACCAACATACACAATGGCAATTTGGAGACACATCATATACAAACACATGCAAGGAACAAAACCAAAACATGCATGGGGGCAAGTAACTTTCAAGGTAAACAATTTAAGTACAAGTTACATAAGGAGGCACATTGGATATAAGATAGAAACTTGATAATCCAATTGACTTGGCTTGAGACAAAGAGAATGATGAAGTCCCCTTAATTCTTCATAATGTAGCCAAGTCTCCAATGCCCTCCAACAACACCTATTGATCAAGTTTGAGCTTGTTGGTCCCCAACCAAGTTGGGTCCTAAGAGGTTAGTCACAATAGGTTTGGCTACCCAAATGGTTCTTTTCTTGACACCACTTTGAGTACCAACAAACTTGGCAAACACATTGCCAACCTTATCCTTCCCAAGAGAATAGACATCATCAATAACAATTGGGTTGGATAAGTTACCACTAGTGCATGAAGAAGCAAGGTGACCTTTCTCACGACATAGATAGCAACATCTACTCTTCACTTTCTTCTCACTTGATTTCTATACTTGAGAAGCATTAGCTTGAGTCTTCTTGGGAAGAGGCCTTTCTTCAACTTGAGGTTGAGCATGAGAATGCACTTGTAGCCGCTTCCCTTGTTGCTTGACACTAATGGCCTTCTTCTTCAATGGGCAAGATCTAACATGATGCCCTTCAATTTTGCACTTGAAGCAAATAATCTTTGCCTAATTCTTGACTTGTTTTTGGCCCTTCTTCTTGTTGATCTAGGACTTATTCTTCTTGTTGGAGTTGAATCCAAGTCCACCTTTGTCATTGGGGGATTTTTGCACACTCAAGATATTGTTGAGTGTGAATTTTCCTTGATGACTCTTTTCCAAGTCTTTCTTCAAAGAAGTAACTTGGGCCTTGAGCTCTTTGATTTCCTCTACATGGTTAGTCTCAACACAAGTACTAGAGGAAGTATAAGCTTCATCGTTAGAGCAACAAGGCAAGGAAAGCAATTCATCACAAGATGTACCAACATTGTGAATAGATGAATTACAAGGACTAGCACATGGCAATATACTATTTTGATTAGAAGTAGTGCTAGTATCCACATGAGGCTCACTAGATGTTATATTAGCAATCATGGCCTCATGAGCTATCTTTAGCACACTATGGGATACTAGAAGATCATCATGAGAGCTTGACAGCTTTTCATGACTTTCTTCCAATTTCCCATAATTGCTAGATAGCACCTCAAGTTGAGCCCGTAGCTCAACATTCTCCTTCAAAATGGATGCTTCACAAGTAATAGAGTTAGTAGCACAAGCATCATCATTTACAACAATAGGAGAGGACAACTTGGCAAGCTCTTTTAAATAAGAAGCTTCAAGTTGGGCATGAGACTCGATGATTTTGATGAGCTCACCCTTGATGACCCTTGAGCCATTTTCGAGGTGCTCAAAATCCTCAAGGAGTCTAGCATGAGAAACCTCAAGCTTAGCATTTTTAGTTTTGAAATCATTGGCCACCTCAACAGCTCTATCATGAGATTCCCTCACTCTAGATAATTCTAGAGCAAAAGTCTCCTCAAGAGATTCGGAGGTGGTTTGTTCATGTTCAAGAGCTTGAGATAGCTCCGCGATCTCATTTGCGTAATCACGCCCATGAGCTTCCATTTTCTCAATGGTGGCCTCATGCTCCTCTAGATGAGATTCCAACTCCTCAATGTATTTCTTGCCATCAATGGCAATGGACATTATTTCCATGAAGTTGGAGCGAGCAATTTTATTTTTATGAAGAGCTTTAAAATCATTTCCCCTTAGTTTTTAAGGAGGCAACATTATCATTCTCTTCATCATTATCCTCATCATCATTAGTATCAACATCATCATCAAGAGACATATTGGGGTACAAAGTAGGAGATACCTTTGACGCCTTAGCCATAAGGCAAAAAGCAATAGATGATGATGTAGGATCCCATGAGGCACCATTAAACACCACATCTTGTTCCATGGAGTGTTCGGTTTCCTCTACATTGTTAGCACAACAATTCAAGGAAATAGATGCATTTTTATCATGGCAACAAGACATAGCAAGCATATCATCATGAGATTTAGTCAAGCAATTTCTACATGATATGCAAGGACTATCAACACAAGCATGTGAAACATTTGGAGTGCTAGAAGTGTTAAAGTCCAAAGATGAAGCATTGCAATAAGAAAGTGAAGAAGGATTATCAACAATAAGCCCACTATCATCATTGCAATAGACACCACTACCCACGATGTCATTACCATGTGGCAAACCACTTGTAGGTGAAGTAGAAGAAGTTGAGAAGACAACGCGGCCGGAGGTGGAGGGAGAACAATCATCCTTACAAAACTTGGACACACCATATTTATCTTGAAGCTTTGTCCACAACTCATGAGCATCCCGGAACGGCATGAGTTGAAATATAACTACATTGCTCAAAGCATCGAAAAGCACATTAGAAGGTTGAGCATTGAGATAAGAGTTTTTCTCATCCTCTAAAGATAATCTTTGGGGATCCTTTGGAGGTGAAAAACCCATATCTACAATTCGCTCTAAATTTGAGCCTATGACCCTAAAGAGATTAAGCATGCGAAATACCCAAACATCAAAATGTGTGCCATCGAAACTAAGAGTGTCAGAGAATCCTAATCCTCTAGTTGACATCTTTACTCTCTAGGCGGTTAAGCCCAACAAAGAGAGACAAGGCTCTGATACCAATTGAAAGATCATGGATGTCGCCTAGAGGGGGGTGAATAGGCGCTTTAAAATAATTACGGTTGAGGCTTGAACAAATGCAGAATAAACCTAGCGGTTAATTTGTCAAGCAAAAAACCTACAACAACTAGGCTCACCTATGTGCACCAACGACTTATGCTAAGCAAGAAAAACTACTTAGGTGATAGCAAGATATATGACAAGAAACAATATGGCTATCACAAAGTAAAGTGCATAAGTAAAGAGCTCGGGTAAGAGCTAACCGAGGCACGCGGAGACGATGATGTATCCTGAAGTTCACACCCTTGCGGATGCTAATCTCTGTTTGGAGCGGTGTGGAGGCACAATGCTCCCCAAGAAGCCACTAGGGCCACCGTAATCTCCTCACGCCCTCGCACAATGCAAGATGCCGTGATTCCACTAAGGGACCCTTGAGGGCGGTCACCGAACCCGTACAAATGGCAACCCTTGGGGGCGGTCACCGAACCCGTACACTTTGGCAACCCTTGGGGGCGGTCACCAGTACCCGTCAAATTGCTCGGGGCAATCTCGATAACCTAATTGGATACCCCGACGCTTGCCCAGAGCTTTACACCACAATGATTGAGCTTCGAACACCACCAACCGTCTAGGGCGCCCAAGCACCCAAGAGGAACAAGCTCAAGGACACCAAGCACCCAAGAGTAATAAGCTTCTCAAACTTCACTTCCACGTATCACCATGGAGAACTCAAACCGATGCACCAAATGCAATGGCAAGGCACACGGAGTGCCCAAGTCCTTCTCTCCCAAATCCCACCAAAGCAACTAATGCTAGGGAGGAAAATGAGAGGAAGAACGAAAGAAGAACACCAAGAACTCCAAGATCTAGATCCAAGGGGTTCCCCTCACTTAGAGGAGAAAGTGATTGGTGGAAACGTGGATCTAGATCTCCTCTCTTTTCCTCAAAACTAGCAAGAATCCATGGAGGGATTGAGAGTTAGCAAGCTCAAAGAAGGTCAACAATGGGGGAAGAACACGAGCTCAAAGGATAAGATTCAATGGGGAAGAAGACCCCCTTTTATAGGTGGGGGAAAATCCAACCGTTATGCTCACAACCCGCACAGAGTGGTACTACCGCTCGTCCTCACGGTACTACCGCTAGGGATCGCGGTACTACTGCTTGCGGTACAAAAAATATACTTCTGTACCTACCTCCGCAGGACTTGGGACGAGTTTTTTGGTCCGGAGCGGTACTACCGCTCTAGGAGCCGCGGTAGTACCGTTCTGGAGCGGTAGTAAAAAATTACATCCGCTCCAATTCGCGGTAGTACCGCTGCAGCCTTTTTAGAACACCAAAACTGCCACAACTTTTGCAAACGGACTCCAAATTCGATGGAACCAAGTTTGTTGGAAAGCTAGCGACAAGGGCTAACACAATCTTGAAAAAAAATACCAATAATAAGCAAATGAGAAAAGGCCTAAAAGAAAATGGTGAGAACCCTTCCTCGGAGAAGACCGGTAAAACGTCCAACACCGAAAATATCATAGAAGACGCATGCAAACTCCGTTTTCGCTGAACTCAAGCTTGTCATCAAGATGACCATAAGCTCTAAGACTCACAAAGATAATCAAACAAGAACCAAGAAACATGATGCAAGGATGCAATGGTTTGAGCTCTCTACGAACGATACGATCAAGCAACTCATCGAGATCCCCCTTGATAGTACGACAATCGATCCTATAACCCGGTCTCCCACAACTACCATGAGACCGGTAAAATAGAAAACCTATCAAGGGCAAACCTTTGCCTTGCACATGGTCCACTTGAGCTAGATGATGACGATCTTCACTCCCTCAAGTTGGACCACCTTTCTTGATTGCGTTGGCTCGATGAAGACTAGATGATTGCTCCCCCATAGTCCACTATGGGTGAGCCACTCTTCGGCTCATCTTCACAAGTCCATTGACACCACAATGGATGGCAAGATTCAAGCACTTGATCTCTTCGTGATGCTCCACTTGAACTTGCACACGACAATCTTGATGACGATCACCACTTGATGTCATCCTTTCCATGGGTTGTATGATATCTTCCTCTTGATGTAAGCCCATGGATACGTACCTAACCCCACAT
Organism: Aegilops speltoides; assembly: GCA_021437245.1. NCBI lineage: Eukaryota > Viridiplantae > Streptophyta > Magnoliopsida > Poales > Poaceae > Aegilops > Aegilops speltoides. The sequence goes on along the minus strand of CM038141.1, from coordinate 434,057,897 downwards.
AGAACTCTCAAATAGACCATGGGTTAGTACACAAAGTGCAATGGACAATGCTTACCATACCATGGGATCACTTGATCCCTCTCGGTACATCTTCTACGCTTTGTGAGTTAATCAACTTGATTCACTATTGACTTAGTCTTGATCAACCTTGAATCTTTGCAACTCTCTTCATTTGTATGATGTATTGAAGGTAAACATGAATGATCACACAACCTTCTTCTTCAAGACATGCTTGCAATAAGCTCAACACCCGCATGACCAACCTTTGGATAATTCCTTAATAGCACCTTGGTCAACTCATAAACTCCTTGAAACCAGCACATGGACTTCAAGAAAAGCCTATGGACAAATCCTTCAAATATAACTCAAGACAACCATTAGTCCATAGAGATTGTCATCAATTACCAAAACCAAACATGGGGGCACCGCATGTTCTTTCACTAGGTGTGTTTCTCCGACTTTTTGTTGCATTCACCATATGCAGTTATTTTCCTTGTACCTAAATCTGAGGTGGTACAAATTTTTTTGTCCATCCACACATAGATAAACTTTCGCACTTAGAATCCAAACCATTCAATCAAGGGGCCATCGAATCACAAATTAAGGAGTACTTGTTTCAAAGATCACTCCCACCTTTTCAGGTTGCGACAAGTGGTGCACTACATGTTAATATTACATGTTAATATTCCCTTTTTCCATGCATCCGTTTATTCAAAACATATTATCTCTTAAACCGTGCGTCCAAATCATGAACCGTTTTCACCGTTGGATTCCTCGCGTCGAATTCTTCAAAACTAGGTCCCATGTTGATAGGTTTTGACGAACTATTTTTACGAAAAAACCAGACATAAAAACCGGACGAAAAAACAGAACCGGGAGCAAGTTTTTTTCCCACTCCGAAAGAGGCACGGCCGTGCCTCTCACGGTAGCAAAAACATGCCTCTCGCGAAAGAAAAAAAAACAGAAAACGCGTTTTCTCGTTTCCGAGAGGCACGGTCGTGCGTCTCGCGGAAGAAAAATAATAGAAAACACATTTTTTTTCTATTTCCGAGATGCACGGCCGTGCCTCTCGCGAAATCACAACCGTGCCTCTCGCGGAAAACAAAAACGTGCCACTCATGGAAGAAAAAAAAAGAAAAAGTGCCTCTCGTGGATGAAAAAAAAACCTGTTTTTTCGCTAATTTTTTTTCGAAATATTATTTTGTCCAAAAGCTAAGAAGGACCGGTGGAAAAAAAAGGAAAAACCGTTAAAAAGAAGAAAACACGTAAAAAATAAAATCCGAAGTAAGTGCCCAGAGCACGACACGTGGTGGCGGCTTAGAGTGCCCCAAATGGCGATTTTTGAGTCGGCCCATGTGTACATATGTACAGTTTCAGTTACGATTTTGAGAACCTTCTAGAATGTTCTCAGCCGGTTTTACCAGTTAAAGATGCCTAAACAGGCTTTCTTATTTTTATTTTCTTTCTTTCAAGCTACTTATGAAAAAGAATGTTCAGAATGCAAAAAATTGTTGTTTTTATCAATGCTCATGATTAAAAACAAATTCAAAATGTTCTCTTTTTCCAAAACTGATCACATATTTAAAAAATCGTGTTTTCAAAAATTGGCTCGTGTTTTTGAAATTTGTTTGGGAGTTTCGAAAAAAATTCAGTTTTATCACATATTAAAAAAATGTTCATGTTTTAAAAATTGTTTGCGTTTTTGAATTTTGTTCATGAGTTTCAAAGAACAATTCCTGTAAAAAAATCACATATTCATAAAATGGTCGCTATTTTTGATAAACTGTTTGTGTTTAATTTTTTATTTTTGAAAAATATTTCCATTTTCGAAAAAGTTTACAAAAAAATGTTGTCATTTTTAAAAATTGTATGATATTGTCACTTTTTTGTTCAGGGGTTCGAAAAAATGTCCGAGTTTTCATATTTTGTTTGGGAGCTTGAAAAATTGCTTAAGTTTTGAAAAAATCTTCAGATTTTGAAATGTGTTTGTGATTTTAAAAAGTGATTGACTTTGAAAATTTTAAAAATTGTTCGGATATGTCGATGTCGTTTAGTTCTTTAACGTTTCTCGCTGCTTTGTATTCTTGAAATGGTCATCAGATAAAGTGGCTAGCTACGCGCACACACGAGCTAAAGGTCCTGTGTTCAATTCCATTTTGCGCTACAGTGACTGTTTGTAGGAAAACGCAGCAAATAGGAGCTCCCCAAGGGCATGTTCCGCATCTTTTTTTCCTTTCATTGGGCCGCAGGGAAAAAAGTGCTATCCGTGTGGGATTCAAACTTAGGATCTCCCCCAGCGAACGGAGGCTCCAGCCGACCGACATTTGCATTTTTTTTTTTTCCATAAAAGGCTTTTCATTAAATTGAAATATCGAGTTGATACAATCATATCATAGAACGTTCGGCCTCTGCATAACTAGGCACGCAGCCAACAAGTCCAAATACCGAAAAGGAAAAAGAAAAGGCTCAAACAGCCAGTACGACAAAAACAAGTAAAGGCCAACCTAAGATGTGGCCGATCCTATTCGAAGATCACACCGCCATCCATGGGGTAGAAAACCTCCCTGGCTGAACGCTCCAGCCGAGTAGACGCCATCAACAAAAGGGCTCTGTCCTCCGGCCTCTGCATGATAGACCACATACGGAGCCATCACGAACATATATGAATATCCTGCATAGGAGATGAAACACATTTATGGTTAAGAACTATGTCATTCCTAGTGAGCCACTGAGCCCAACATAAGGTAGCCGCCCCCACTACAATGTGTACAGAAAATTGTTTATCTATTCCGCCCCTCAACCAATTGCCGAACATGCTCCATGCACTACGTGGGGGATAAAGATTCGAAGCTATTTGAACAATGGCCCATACAGACCGAGCAAACTTGCACTCAAAAATAAGTGTTTAATTAATGGACTCGTCATGATGGCAGAGAACACATTTTTGCACCCTTGCCAGTTGCGTCATGCCAAATTATCCCTAGTTAAGATCACCCCTCTATTGAGAAACCAGAGGAATATCTTCACTTTTAAACGGATTTTGAGCTTTCACAATTTCCTGTTATCAATCGGAACCTCGTTATGGACCAGTGCATCATACATGGACTTGACTGAAAACTTGCCATTCTGATGCAATTTCCATCTAAAGATATCGGATTCCTCCGACAGCTGGATGGCCCCCAGGCGGCTGAGAAATTCATTCCAAGCTGCCAGACGAGGTCCTAGAAGATCCCTACGAAAAGAAATATCAGGATTTTCCTGACCCAAAGCTTGTTTGATCATGACAAACTTATGTCTAACAATCTGGTACAAGCTTGGGTATTGCACACTAAGCGGATTGGTCCCCAACCAGGTATCTTCCCAGAAACGGACTTGGGAGCCGTCCCTGACCGAGAATGTTCCAAATTGAAAAAAGATTTCTTTAGCTTTCATCACCCCACTCAAAAAATGAGAATTGCCAGGTTTCCAGTACACTTGAGATATTGCTTTGGAACCCATGTATTTATTACGAATGATTTCCTGCCAAACATCATTCTCAGTGAGTAGTTTATACACCCATTTGCTGGGAAGTGCGATGTTTTTGATCTCAAGGTCCTGGATTCCAAGACCCCCTTGGCTTTTAGGTCGACATAATACATTCCACCTAGCCAAACGATATTTCTTGGTTTCATTATTACTCTGCCAAAAAAATCTTGATCTAAAGTAATCTAGGCGCTGAAGCACTCCTTTGGGAAGATGGAAGAATGATAACATGTAAAGAACCATATTGGTGAGGACCGAGTTGATGAAAATTAATCGACCCCCATAGGACAAGAGTTTGGCCTTCCAACTGGCCAGGCGTTTCTCCAGTGTCTCTTCTACATGCTTCCATTCAGCTACAGTCAAGCACCGATAATTAATGGGGATGCCCAGGTAACGAATCGGAAATTGTCTGAGTTGACAGTCAAAGATTTCAGCATAATCAGGTGCTACTTCTGCGGCCTCGCCGAAACAGTAGAGTTCACTCTTATGAAAATTAATTTTGAGACCAGAGAGTTCCTCAAAAGCACATAACAGCAATTTAAGGTTTCTGGCTTTTTCTAAATCGTGATCCAAGAACAGAATGGTATCATCCGCATATTGTAAAATAAATAGTCCTCCTACCAAATGAGGTATGACACCGGTGACTTTCCCAGCTATGTTGGCCCTCTCAACAAGGGTAGCTAGCATATCAGCCACAATGTCAAACAAAATGGGGGATGCGGGGTCCCCTTGACGAAGCTCCTTCCTAGTCTGAAAGTAATTACCCACATCATCATTTACCTTGATGGCCACACTGCCTCCAGACACGAAACTCTCTACCCATTGACACCATGTATCGGAAAACCCCTTCATGCATAATGTTTGCAACAGAAAGGGCCATTTCACTTTGTCATAAGCTTTTTCAAAGTCGATTTTAAATATAACTCCATTCAACTTTCTATGATGAAACTCGTGTATAGTTTCATGCAGAACAACAACACCATCCAATATGTTCCGTCCTTGCATGAAAGCTGTTTGGGTGGGTTTGAGTACATGGTCAGCCACCCCATTCAGCCGATTAGTCACAACCTTCGTAAAGATTTTAAAGCTTACATTTAGTAGGCAAATCGGTCTATATTGTTGAATCCGACTAGCATCTTTAGTCTTAGGTAGAATGATTTCCCCAAAGTCTAAGAGGGAGATGTCAAGTTGGTGAGCATGTAGTTCATTAAACAACTGAACTAAGTCTGACTTAATCATTTCCAAAAACATTGATAGAACTCCGCCGGAAAACCATCCGGACCCAGAGAAAAAATTGTTGTGTTCCATCTGAAACACCGCAGTACGACTTTCCTCCTGGAGATGGAGAGGTTAGGAATTCATTTTCTGCAGCTGAAACTTGATGAATGTCATGACTAATAGACTCATCCATCTAAAGAGTTGTATCAGTTGATGGTCCAAAAAGTTCTTTGTAATACTTTGTAATGAAGAGAAGGTTACAAGAGAAGGTTCATTATCCAATTAGTAGTACCACCTTAGATTCTTTACACCTAATCCCATCTATTTATATAGATTCATAAATTGTCTGAAATATCAGCAAGCCTTCTCATGATCCAAGAAACAAAGAGAACAACGAGAAAGACTCGACAAAGGAGGAAACATGCATGGCTCAAGTAAATTAGATCATGGGACATAAGGAATTATTTATGGTCTAAAAACCCAGAAGGAATTCATTCCTACTTATAAAGGTTGGAGTTGACGGTGCGTTCACATGTGAGACCATGCAAATAAACAATACACTTCTACTCACATATGAGACTAGCAACCTTTCAAAAGATATAATAAACAAATAATACTTCTAGTCGGTGAGAGACATACCCAAATAAACAAATACACTTCTACCGTAATATGAGAACAACACTCATAAAAACATAGATTATAAATGCATACGACTCCAATTCAAATCATGGGCTTGATTTTAATTTCTCTGCCCAACAAATTCTTCCTTTTCTATAGCATAGCAGAAGACATCACACATTGCAATTTCGACATGATCATAGACGTTGTCCTCCTACCAAATCCGCGATCTTGTGCGTTCAAATTACTCATGCCCATTCTACTAAATTTAAATTGTTACCTCGTGGTGATGTTGTCAATCTTCAAGCTCAAAAACTTCGATCTGGTCTTAAGTAGCCCATGTGTGAGTGCGTGTGTGTGGTGGTGTGCATCCATGATTTTGTAAAAAAGAGAGAGATTAGATCCTTATGGTGAAACCAATCCACCTGAAGTAAAATTCTAGAGTTGGCACAGAAGGCCGTATATTCGTTTTATTTTACGCTTTTCATAGCTATTGTTTTCGTGGTATGATGTACCATCTAGGGGTAGGGTGTGTGTGGACTGCGCTTCGGTGCCTTAAGGCACATGCCTTTGTGTGCATGACATGTGACAGACCCAAAGGCAAGTGCATTTACGGCACTGAAGCTGCATCTGGTGCATGTGCGTGAGTTCTTAGAGGTGAGTATGTATGCATGTTGTAAGCATCTACTATGTTTGTAATGTGTTTTGAAATGGGTAAAGTTCCTATGTGTTAGGTTCAACAAGGCCTCTCATCACAAACTCTGTGGCCCCAAAAATGTTCAAGAAACAATGGTAGCGTGTTGCACATTTATGTACCTAATGGCATTTATTTGTGAAGAGGATGGGATAAGGGCATCTCTAGCAGATCCTGATACATCCATTTTGCATTATGGACTGTTATTTCACTCTATGGTACAATACTTATGCCTTTTTTCTCTTACTTTACAAGGTTTACATGAAGAGGGAGAATGCCAGCAACTGGAATTCTGGACTGAAAAGAGCAAATTTGAGAGACCTATTCTGCACAACTGCAAAAGTCCTGAAAATTTACGGAGAATTATTTTGGAATATATAAAAAATATTGGACGAAGAAAATACCAGAGGGGACCCACCAGGTGGCCACAAGCCTGGGGGCGCGCCCCAGGCCTTGTGGGCCTCCTGGCAGGTCTCCGGTGCCCATCTTTGGCTATATGGAGGGTTTTGACCTAGAAAAAAATATATCAGAAGATAGCTTTCGGGACGAAGCGCCGCCGTCTCGAGGTGGAACCTGGGCTGGAGAAATCTAGAGCTCCGGCAGAGCGATTCTGCTGGAGAAACTTCCCTCTTGGAGGTGGAAATCGAAACCATCGTCATCACCAACGATCCTCTCATCGAGAAGGGGTCAATCTCCATCAACATCTTCACCAGCACCATCTCCTCTCAAACCCTTGTTCATCTCTTGTATCCGATCTTTGTCTCCAAACCTCAGATTGGTACCTGCAAGTTCCTAGTAGTGTTGATTACTCTCCGTAGTTGATGCTAGTTGGTTTATTTGGTGGAAGATCATATGTTCAGACCCTTAATGATATTTATTACCCCTTAGATTATGAACATGAATATGCTTTGTGAGTAGTTATGTTTGTTCCTGAGGACATGGGACAAGACTTGTTATAAGTAATCATGTGAATTTGGTATTCGTTTGATATTTTGATGAGATGTATGTTGTCTTTCCTCTAGTGGTGTTATGTGAACGCCGACTACATGACACTTCACTATGATTTGGGCCTAGGAGAAGGCGTTGGGAAGTAATAAGTAGATGATGGGTTGCTAGAGTTACAGAAGCTTAAACCATAGTTTATGTGTTGCTTTGTAAGGGGCTGATTTAGATCCACATGTTTCATGCTATGGTTAGATTTATCTTAATTCTTCTTTCGTAGTTGCAGATGCTTGCAAGAGGGGTTAATCATAAGTGGGAGACTTGTCCTAGTAAGGACAACACCCAAGCACCTGTCCACCCACATATCAAATTATCAAAATAACGAACGCGAATCATATGAGCATGATGAAAACTAGCTTGACAGTAATTAAAATGTGTCCTCAAGAGCGCTTTGCTTTATATAGGAGTTTGTCCACACTTGTCCTTTGCTATAAAAAGGATTGGGGCAATTTGCTGCCCCTTTGCTGCATGAATTACTTGTTACCCGTTACGAATTATCTTATCACAAAACTATCTGTTACCGATAATTTCAGTGCTTGCAGAAAATACCTTACTGAAAACCGCTTGTCATTTCCTTCTACTCCTCATTGGGTTCGACACTCTTTTTTAACGAAAGGACTACGATAGATCCCCTATATTTGTGGGTCATTAGATCCTTACAAAATTCTAATATAATTTTGTTTTTGTTTTGAGGTATTAGACCCCATCTAGCAGAACCCATATATCATATTTTTCTTCAAAGTATGACTTCCTCGCCTTTAAATTTTGGAGCCTGTCTCAGAAAAACTGAGCAGTTGCTCACCTTCGGTGGCAATGGACGAATGATCGGTGCGCTGCTTTATTGTTATATAAACCAATTCACTTCCTAGTAAACCCTTGCCACCTTCTCATCCTCACCAAATCTAAGGCCCTATTTGGAATGTCGTTTATACTTTGAATACCCTTGAAAAATATAGGCCACAGTCCGTCATTTTTGTTTCCGCCCGCCAATCTCTCCTGGCCGGTAAGATACACATGTAAGAAAAATACATCTGTATTTATTTACATTGATTCCAAGCGCGGCCTAAGTGAGTCACTCCACCTATCCGCTGACACATTGATCCCCTCTGTGGGCTCCTTCTCCATATTGATCCCATCTGTATAACTTTTCCCTATAATCCCAAACCTTAAACCTCACACTCCTCTCTCTCTCTCTCTCTCTCTCTCTCTCTCTCTCTCTCTCTCCCTCTCACACATCCACCAACCGCTAGTCTGCAAGGCCGGTTGGCACGGTTGAGAGCTTTCTTGAGTGAGCGGAGGCTGCTCGGGGCAAGCTCTCTCTTGCATCGGCTATGTTGGAGACCAGTCCGACGTTGCGTACTCCTGCGGTGGCCCGCATTGGCTCCGAGGAGGACAGAGGGGTGGAGCTATATGGATGTCTCTCCCATCATGTTGGGGACAATTCATTAGCGTTGTCTGTCGTGTCCCCAGTGTTGCCTACCACCGAGGGCTACTCCATCGCCGTGCTCGTGGCCCGGTGCTGTAGAACTTGCCCGAGCTTAGAGAACTATGTACGGGCCTTGCTTCGCCTTTGACGGTGGAGCATATGAAGGTGGGCTCATCGGCAACCTCGTGTGAGGGACATGTGTCGCCTCTGTCATGTGAGAAACCAGAGGCGCTTGAGTCCGTCGTGTCAGTGGTTTTTGTGGTTGATGATGTCGATGCAACTGGTGTGTTGGTGCTTGCTCCTAGGAGCCTCTTGGTTGACGACAACTACACCAAGAATACAATGAGTTCTACAATTTCTTGGACAAATGGGCGGCTGAGCACCCTGGATCCGGAAAGACAAGTGGCAGCCTCCTGAAGGAGAAACCAACAAGGAAAAAAATCAAAGAGGAACAAAAGCAAGATGGGTGGCGCCACCTGGAAGGCGTCCGCGATTTCATGATGGAGGGTGCTGCGTGCCTTTGGTTGTCTTAGTTGTTGTTGTCGGTGTTCTCGTCAAGGGTTCTGATGTATTGTACAAGTGTTGAGGGTTGTGGTTGTTGTGTGGGAGCGTTTGGTGGACTGCCTGTGCGGTTATGATGTTTCGCGCTTTGTGAGCACTCCGTATTAGTTAACTAACAGACAAGGCAAATATTTTACCTTTGTTTCAAAAGAAAAACTATGCTATGTAAAATGATCTCCCTCAACGATTTGACTTTGGTTTCATATCTATCCACACTGGGCAGTCGATGTTTAATTACCTAGGGTGTGAAGGACCTCTCAGGGAGGGGGACACCCGTCGGTTTTCACGGCTTCGTGGGCGATGAGGGGAGAGGAAAAGGGGGGGGGGGGCGACAGACTCGACACTCGACATCGGGAGCAGTTGGTTTGTGGCTCATCAACTTTTTTATTTTGCACCACGTGTTGCGGATGACTTTTTACATTTTCTATTTTTCACGTGCAGTTGAAAAAGTTGGAAAACGAAAAAAAACCATTATCTAGTCAATTGCTAAGATGGGATTGATAAATTTCAGTCGCCTGAGACTTAATGAAGTCTCAGTCAATGCTATATTCGTGAGATCTTACACGATACGTGCAAAATTTTCTTTCAATCTTTTTCTTCCTTTGACATGTTGCGTCACTTTAAATGTCAGTCAAGTGAGACCTAGCCACACTTAACGAATCAGTGAGCGGTATGCAACATCTAGAAAGCACACAAGCTTTAACGCAACAGTAAAAAGCAGAACACCGCATGCGCCAGAATCTTCACCACTTGTACACGCATCTCCTCTCAGATAAAGCTGCTGGTAGTAAAATCTAGGACTAAGAACTGACTAAACAAACAAACAATCTGGAAGAACCTTAGCTTTTCTTGCGCTAGCTGTTCTAAGATGAGATCCCTTGCCTCGATACCTTTCAGTAGCCCTCTCGAGACGTCTTCTCCCTGGATTGTTCTTCAAGGAAGGAAGGGAACGGATGGAAGGAAGGAAGTTAAGCTGACCCACATCGCCATGGATAATACAAGTGTTTTGATGGGAGACTGTATATATACAAGACAATTGTCGGCTTTGGAGGCCAGCCAGCCGTCGAGCGCGAGAAGAGATAGGAGAAGAAGACGAGGAGGAGGAGGAGGAAGAAGATGGCCCAGATGCTGCTGCACGGGGTGGTTGACGCCAAGATCGTGGAGGCCGACCTGTCCGTCACCTCCGGCGGCCAGCTCCGACCCACCCGCAAGGTCGGCCATGGCTTCCTCTTACCTCGTACGCTCTTTTGAAATGTTATCTGTGATTTCAGTATAGTAATGTGTGCATGCATGGACGCAGACTGTTATGAAGAAGAGAGTCTTCTCATGGATCAAGAAGTTGTCATTCTGCAACAACAGTCAGGTTGGATTTCGTTAGAAATTTCGTTGAAACTTTTAACCATGCCTGACCACGTAGAGAAACGCGCGCATGCAGCAGCTGGAGAACGCCATCGGGCTCGGCGGCACGGCGGGCAAGCTGTACGCGACGGTGGACATCGACAAGGCGCGCGTCGGCCGGACGCGCATGCTGGACCCGAGCAACGCGCCCAGGTGGGACGAGTCGTTCCACGTCTACTGCGCCCACGACGCCACCCACATCATCTTCACCGTCAAGGCCGACAACACCGTCGGCGCCACGCTCATCGGCCGCGCCTACCTCCCCACCGGCGGCGCCGTGCTCGCGGGCCAGCGCGTGGACCAGTGGCTCCCCATCTGCGACGACAAGCGCCGCCCGCTCGACGGCGGCGACAGGATCCACGTCCAGCTCCGCTTCACCGACGTCGCCGACGACCCGGCGGCCCGCTGGGGCGCCGGCGTCGGCGACGCGGCATACCCGGGCGTGCCGCGCACCTTCTTCGGCCAGCGCCGCGGCTGCCGCGTCAGGCTGTACCAGGACGCCCACATCTCCGACGGCTTCGCGCAGCGGGTCCATGTCACGCTCGCCGGAGGGAAGCCGTACCAGCCGCGCCGGTGCTGGGAGGATGTGTTCGAGGCGATCACCAACGCCCGCAGGATGGTGTACATCGCCGGGTGGTCGGTCAACACGGACGTCGCGCTGGTGCGCGACCCGCGTAAGCCGTCGTCGGGAACGCTCGGCGAGCTGCTCAAGAGGAAGGCGGCCGAAGGTGTCAGGGTGCTGATGCTGGTGTGGGACGACCGGACGTCCCTGGGCCTCGGCCCCATCCGGCGCGACGGTCTCATGGCCACGCACGACGAGGACACGGCGACGTACTTCCGTGGCACGGGCGTGCGCTGCATCCTCTGCCCCCGGAATCCCGACCAGGGCAGGAGCTACGTGCAGGACGTGGAGACGGCGGCCATGTTCACCCACCACCAGAAGACGGTGATCGTCGACAGCAGCCGCAACGCCGCAGCCAACGCGTCGCCGAGGCTAGTCAGCTTCCTCGGCGGCATCGACCTCTGCGACGGGCGGTACGACACGCAGGAGCACCCTCTGTTCCGGACGCTGGGCACCACGCACCGCAACGACTTCCACCAGCCCAACTTCCCCGGAGCGTCCATCAACAAGGGCGGGCCGAGGGAGCCGTGGCACGACATCCACTGCCGCGTCGAGGGCCCGGCGGCGTGGGACGTGCTCGACAACTTCGAGCAGCGCTGGCGGAAGCAGGGCGACGGCGACAACCACCTCGTCACCCTCGACCGGGGCTGGGCGGCGCGCGAGGCGGTCCAGGACGCCGACTCGTGGAACGTGCAGGTGTTCCGGTCCATCGACGGCGGCGCGGCGGCGGGGTTCCCGGAGAAGCCCGAGGAGGCGGCCCTGATCGGCCTCGAGACGGGCAAGGACCACGTGATCGAGCGCAGCATCCAGGACGCCTACATCCACGCCATCCGCCGCGCCCGCGACTTCATCTACATCGAGAACCAGTACTTCCTCGGGAGCTCCTACGCGTGGCGCCGCGACGACGGCGTCACCGTGGAGGACATCAACGCGCTGCACCTCATCCCCAAGGAGCTCTCGCTCAAGATCGTCAGCAAGATCGAGGCCGGCGAGCGCTTCGCCGTCTACGTGGTGGTGCCCATGTGGCCCGAGGGCGTGCCGGAGAGCGGCTCCGTGCAGGCCATCCTCGACTGGCAGCGCCGGACCATGGAGATGATGTACAAGGACGTCGCGCTCGCCATTCAGGCCAAGGGCATCCAGGCCAGCCCCACCGACTACCTCACCTTCTTCTGCCTCGGCAACAGGGAGGCGCCCGGCCCCGGCGAGTACGTGCCGCCGGAGAGGCCCGACCCCGACACCGACTACGACAGGGCGCAGCAGGCCAGGCGTTTCATGATCTACGTCCATGCCAAGACCATGATAGGTAACCGATCGATGCCCTATTGCCATGTCGACAGAGAGCTTGATGCTACTCTCACTCATGCCTTGCTGACATTTTATTTGCATTGCAGTGGACGACGAGTATGTCATCGTGGGATCGGCCAACATCAACCAGCGCTCAATGGACGGCGGCCGGGACTCGGAGATCGCCATGGGCGCGTACCAGCCGGGCTACCTCGCGTCCACCAACCGGCCGGCGAGGGGGCAGGTGCACGGCCTACGACTTGCCCTGTGGCAGGAGCACCTGGGCCAGGCCGCGGCAACCGTCGACCTCCTCCAGCCATCGAGCCTGGCGTGCGTGCGCGGGATGAACGAGGTGGCGCAGCAGCACTGGGACATGTTCGCGAGCGACGCGCCGCCCCAGGGAGACCTGCCGGGCCACCTCCTGGCTTACCCCATCGGCGTGAGCGACGGCGGAGAGCTGCTGGAGACGACGGCATTCTTCCCCGACACCAAGGCCAGGGTGCTCGGCAACAAGTCCACCTACCTCCCCCCGATCCTCACAACATGAAGACGTACGAGATCATCTACGACTACGATGATGGCCAGGTTGTCTGTCGTAAATTCGTCGTGTGTAGGCTGGATGCACGTACGTGGTGGAACGTGTATAAACGATTTAAGCACTATACAGGTTGTGAATGTTAAATTGGGATTGCTAGTGCTGTAAATAACAGGGTCCTTACATCTAAGTAAAATCATAATGAGGCTTTCGGCTCAAAATCAACAACTATATCGATCTTTAGATTTCATGGGAATGTGCCCTAGAGAGAATCATAAAGATAATAGGATGCCAATAACTGAGGTACGCCAGCCGGGAAAGCATCCCCACCGAACGTATCATTCGCTCCACGCAGGGGGTGTATTGAAGGAACCGACCGACAGTCAGTTGCCTAGGAGAGAATCCTCCTGTCCCTGGCGGCTGGAACCCTAGCCGCCGCCAGGAGAACCAATCTTTCAACGCCGTCCTCCGGCGGCTCCCCTCCGCCGGCGACCTCGGTCGTCGGTGGTGAGGGGGGTCGCCGGATCCACGCGTGTGGATCGTTTTTACTCCCTCGTAGTTTAGATTTTTAGGTTGTTCATCGTTTTTGTTTCGGCGGCGACGATGACAGCGCTGAATAAAGATTCTTCGGATCCTTCCTTGACAAGGCCATTGGTCCTATGGTTGGGGATGGATTTGGAAACCAGTCTGTTCAAGCAAGGATGGCGTGGCGGCGGCGGCATCCTCGTGGTGGACCTGTGTCCTCGGGCTCCGCCGTTGCCGGCGTTGCTCCAAAGATCGGCGCGAGCTTGGGAGGTAGTCCAGGAGCGGATGCAGATTGTGGTCTGCATCGACGACATCTGGAAGACGGAACATGTGCTGGGTTCGTGGTTTGTGGATGGCAGGTATGGTTTCCTTCCGCGACGTCTTAGTCGCGGTGGGGTGCCAGATCTGGAGTTCGACGGCGTGTCCGGGGTGTTGCCCCGGTCTGATTCGTTCAACGGTAAGGGCTTCACTTTTGGTGAGCCACCTTGGAGGTCCGCAAAGCTGCATATCAGCGATGGAGCCGCGTCGAGCTCGGGTGAGGAGGTGATCCATCATTCTTTTCTTCGGTGGCTGTTGTCGTGGTGCCGGAGGCAGGTGATGGGCGTTGGTGTCAAGCTCAGAGATGTTCTGCTATCTTTTCAGTTTTGTCACGTCGGTCCTTACGTGACTTGTACTTTAATCTTTATGATATGAATGAGACACGTATTACCATGCAAAAAAAAAGGGGGGGTGTATTGAAGGAAATCATTCGTAAGAAAAAGTTTGTCATTTTAGATGTAAATGTTTTTGTCTATAAACTTCGTCAAAGTTTGTGAGGTTTGACATTTTTTTAAGGCCCTGTTTGGTTCATAAGTCCTAGGACTTTTTTTAGTCCCAACTTATAAGTCCTAAGTCCCTAAAAAGTCTCTATCTGTTTGGTTCCAACTAGATCCAGCAAGAGTGAAAAGTGAAAAGAAAAAAAAAAGTAGGAGTATATGGAGTTGCTAATGCCAACTAGATCGAAATTTTATTGCACCTATTGAGAAATCATTTTTATTTGTTTTTTTGACACTCGTAAATGTATTATTATTTTTGGCATATGCAAGGGGTATATGCTCCTTGGATCCAAACTGAATATCTGTTCGTTCGTATTCATTGGTTGAAAATGACCAAAATTTAGGTAAATCCGCTTGTACATTTGTGCTAGCTTTGCACTGAAATTTTGCCGACCAACCACATTGCATAAGACATGGAAAGCATTCTGTCGATCTGGATCACATCAGATTCAAGGTTGCTTTCCGCTGTTCTGTTCTGACGTGACAGTTTAATTCTCTTTTTCTTTTTTTGCGAAAGACGTGTCAGTTTAATTCACCTTTCGATAAATGTGTCCCGTTCACACCAGGCAGCCTATGCCAGCACTGCCATTTTAACTAGCTCAAGAGATAAATATGTGTAGTGTTACAAGTTAATGATCAGATTTGTGTAGTGTCAGCGTTTACCTGCTGCCATCTTGTACTATTTCATGTCTCCCAGGAGGTGCCGGCTCGTTCCATGACAAACTTTATATAGCTTGTCACCTTGTCTTCCTCCTGGAACCCTATCATCACCAACAACTTCAACTTGAAGTGCTTCAAATCTTTGGATGGCTCCCAGAGTATGTTAGTCTTCTCGGCACAATCCTTGGGCTTTTTCACACATGATTGTCGAGATAACTTCATGCAAGGAAAAAAAAGAAAGTTAATGGCGCATGTTAATTAAACTTGCTACCAACCTCTACGGGACAATGTGACAACAATTATAACTAAACACCTTTACCATTTAGAATTTTCATCATGCCCGATACTAGTGTTTAAGTTCACCTGTTTGAGCACCGTAGATTTTCTTTGAACGAATTTGCATGAAGTGAATCCTAGGTAAAGTATGACACACAAGTATATGCTTGTGGGATTCCTGTGAAATCACAGCTATATATTCCTCCTATGTGTTGAGCTGCTCACCTATTTATAAAGAGGCTATGTGCATGAAATATGGTGCATCGGAATGGAAAATGCATTGCACGACACAAGTCATGTGTCCCCTATATCCCGATGACAATGCGTCCTACATGCACTACTTCAAGTATTTGTGATCGATTAGAGCGAAAACCAGACCAACTTCCTAATATGGGACATGTTGGTGCTGAATATTCCAGAAATTAACATGCCATAGAATGTGTGACATCCAGACTGCGATGTGGATTAAATTTAAAAAGTTGATGAAGTAAAAGCCATACCGTAAAATTCTGCAGGGCAGGTGCAACTTCAATGATAAACATGGTCCACATTGTGAGGATCTCGGATTTAGGCTCACAAGATCTGGTGGAATTGGGGAACGAACTAGCTAGGTATTTGAATTTCAGAAGCTATCCACCCAACCCCCCTCACTTCTGGCTAATTTTTTTTAAATAATACATTTTTTTTATTAATTTACAAAAATATTACGCTGATATAATAATTTTCGAAAATATTATCCAGTCGGCCCACAGCAGGCCGACTAGTCCTAGTCGGCCCACAGCAGGCCGACTGGGTACCTATCTGCCTCCTGCAAGCCGATTGGGCTCTCGGCCAGCAGATCCAAGTCCAGTCGGCCAACTGGTGGCCGATAAGGTCCAGTCGGCCTACTGTTGGCCGACAGGAACTAATTGGCCAGCTGCGAGCCGATAGGGACTAATTGGCCTGCTGTAGGCCGACTGGTGCATGCATACCACATTAATTTTTTTTGACCCGTAGGATTATTTTTTCAAAACTATGACATATTTTCCCGCCAGCTCGTTCCCGCCACCCATTTCTCATCCACCTGTTTCCCGCCATATGTTCCCGCCAACTCTTTCCCGCCACCTGTTTCCCGCCATATGTTCCCGCCAACTCTTTCCCGCCACTCGTTTCCCGCCATATGTTCCCGCCAACTCTTTCCCGCCACTTGTTTCCCGCCATATGTTCCCGCCACTCGTTTCCCGCCATATGTTCCCGCCAACTCTCTACCTATAAAACCCCCTTCAGACCGAGGTGGATAAGCATTCCAGGGTAGTTTAGTTGAGATGTCTCATTATCCTTTCGATCGTAGTTTTCACCCTGGGATGAGCAGGACTCTTCTGAGCCTAGCTACCGATTTCAGGATGGACAATAGATAGTTCCATGGGACGAACTCACGGTAGTGACACCATAATGAATGAGTTGGCTCACCAATTACGTGGTGCAGGTGGCCTGAAAGGACGTATGAAGAGGTACGTAAAGAACTTCTTAGGATACATGAAAGGTGGAAGAAGGTGGTGGTGCCGAAGAGTGAATCTTTCAGAAGGCTTTCAGCAAATAATCCATTATTATGGATTGAGGAGAGCGAGGACGAAGATGATATCTTCATGCCACCGCTTCCGGGTTCTGCATCTTCGAAGGGCAAGAGTTCTTCATCGTCGAAGGGCAAGAGTTCTTCATCGTCGAAGGGCAAGAGTTCTTCATCGTCAAAGGGCAAGAGTTCTGCATCGATGGAGGATGACGATGATGACTTCATGTAGTTTTATGTTGTATGTTGTAAGTTCACTCGTACGTACCGTTTAATTTAGATGTAGTTCTATGTAGTTGTTTGTACTGTCTTGTTGTACGAGCATTCTGTTCTATCTAAATATGATGTTGTAGTTCGGATAACATAGTACTAAAATAGGGTAGGCATATGTCTCATACATAAGTACATAGTCATTTGTCTCATACATAGAATAGACATAAGTCTCACACATAAATAGATGGTAATGTCTGTACTGATAGATAGAAGCGTCAGTGACGACGTCTGGCCTCGTGAGGCGGATCTGGAATCGGCGTCCATCCCCATCTGTCAGGTGCCCTAATGGGACGCGGTGCAATCTCAGACTCTTCCTGGTCATGTTGTGTATCCTGTGTGGGGCCTGGTGGAGGAGTCGAAAACATGTTCATCCAGTGGGTGTGCTGCGACATCGGAGCCTGTATGTGATCCTCGGGATGATGATCACTCCCCCACGTATCATGTGATGCCGACATAGACGCATGATATCCATAGGCTCCTGCACGACGGAACTTTAAGTCATGAAGTCTGATGCCGCCTGAACTAATATTGAAAACAATAAATATGAAGACACACACCTGCTGGCTGTGACGGCTGCTCTGGCTCAAACACAAAGCTCGACGAGGGGCCGTGGTGCTGTGGCTGTGGAGAAAACACTAAGCTCGACGTGGGACCATAGTGCTGTGGATGCTGCCACGATGAACTGCCAGGTTGTTCAGGAGGGGGTGGCCTGGTCGTCGGCTGATGTGCTAGACGTGGACGTGGTTGATGTCGGTGCATGGAGGGACGCGGATGCTGTGGTTGGTGCTGAACGACGTCGCTTCTCCGGGTGCACGTGATAGCCTCGTAGACAGCCCGTATTTTGTTCTGCATCCGTTCCAAGAAGGGTTGTATGACAGGACGGTGATGAAGAAGAGGTCCTGACGACAGTGATCGTCCAAAGGTGGTTACGTCGTTGTAGAGTTCGTTTGTCAAGGTAGCCTGCAAATTTTCAGGACGATTATTAAGTATGCACGCCAATGTATGTGACAACATTACTTAAATAAAATATATCTTACCGCGTACTGCCTAGAGCCTGAAGTATCATAGCTCGGGTACATATCCGACGGAGTAGGATTAGGTATCTCCTCTGGGTGAGAGTGCTCAACGATGCGTAACCGTGTTCCGCTCATGTAGCGCCGCAAATAGAGATTGAATTCATTGAGTTCAAAATTATTATCCTCGTTCCATAGATTTGTGTTTGCTGTCTCCCATTGTATAACATACGGCTCTAGTCTTACTAGCCACTCAGCAGTTGTCCTAGTCACGCCCTTCCTTGTTGTCCTAAAATTGTGGTGTGTGTTCAACAATTAACTAAAGCTTCGAATGGAGTACTATGAAAGATAATGCAACATTGAAAAACTGGTTAATACCTGTGGATGTGGTCTGGCAGCGGGTTGTCTATAGGGGGAGGCACCTCCAACTGCAGAAGACCAAATTGTCTCATAACCCTCTGTTGTGCCATCTCCTCAACGAAGACATCAAAGATGATCTTTGATTTTGTCATCCAGTAATCTCTGTCCCTTGTGCATAGCACAGACATACCACCAGGGTATCTTGCTTGTATGGCTGCTTCCGTATAGGACTGCCAGATGACCCCGGTGTACGCATCGAACTGCTCGTTCAATGATGTGTATGCTTTCCTGGTCTGATCACTAGCAAAGCGTCTCTGCAGAAAACAAAAGTTAGTATCCGCTAGCATCGAACTATCTCTTGTGCAGGAAAAAGTTGCATTAAACTACAACACGGTGCATACCTTGCGACGTGTCCAACACAGACCGAAAGTAGGCATGTCGATGCCGTCAACATCAAACATGGCGTCTATAGGCTCATGAACACGTACATCTGGTCGCCCTATAGAGAACCTCTCCCACGACCACAGCTGTAGGAATAGAGGGCATCCAAGAAGGGCTGGCTTTCTCGATGTAAGCTGGCAACCGTTGCACATACCTCGGTATGTAGCCGCCAAGACTGCCGAACCCCAACTCCTCTGTCTGATCTGATCCGCCGTCTGAGCGCTCGCTATCTCGAGTGCCATACGGATGTAGAGCGCGCTAATAGTGGTGACATGGTTCTCTGTGAACATCACCTTCCCGAAAAGCCACATTAAGTAGGCCTCCGGGCTCCGAAAGTGATCTGCTCTGCGATCAACGGCACTGGAAGTTCTGGATCTGCATTAAGAAAAGAGAAAGTTTTAGTAAGCCGCAGTTATTTTTATAAAACCGTATGCATGATAACTTGAAGATAAGAGGTAGGGCAAATTACCCGGAAATTGAGCAACCACGCATACGTGGGCCCGTGATGCTCCCATACGGATCCGGAGCACCGGAAAAACACCGTGAAAACGTTGTGTAAGAGCTTGCTCCCAACCAGCGGTGCTTCCAACGGTCCTATGGCATGACCTGCCAACGGTAGTCCGAGCAAAAGTGACACATCCTCAAGAGTAGGAGCCATCTCTCCCATCGGAAGTGAAACGTGTGGGTCTCTGGCCTCAACGGTCCACTAAGCAGCTCAGCAACGACCGTCGATGGCAAGGCGTTTCTCACCGGGATAGACTCAACCAGACGCGAAAGGTAAAAGGCGGCCCATTTCAACCTTCATCGAGAAACATTTCAGTTAGTGTCTCCCATTAATATGCATGTCAGTGTGCAAATTAATAAAGCACGTACCACTGTAGCCATCCTGGGTGTATCCTCCAGTTTTCCTTGGGAGAGCGAGTGACCAGAGGCTCAAGCTTGCGCTCATACCATATCGCAGCACGATGAACCCTATCAATGTCCCCGTTCAGCAACCACCGTCCCGACATTCCTGCACATAAAAAATACAGAACATAGTGTCACACTTAATACAAATTCAGAACATAGTGCCACACTTAATACAAATTCAAAACATAGAGCCAGACTTAATAGAAATTCAGAACATAGTGTCACACTTAATACAAATTCAGAACATAGTGTCACACTTAATACAAATTCAGAACATAGTGCCACACTTAATAGAAATTCAGTACATAGTGCCACACTTAATACAAATTCAGAACATAGTGCTACACTTAATACAAATTCAGAACATAGTACTGCTAGCTTAGGTTCTTCCTCTCCCTCTTACTCCTCTGTTTCCTCTACCTCCTCTTCGTCCCCGGTTGCCTCGTCCACGCCCAGTGACGAAAGTGGGACAATTAGTGTCCCTATGGCCAAATTGATTGCATAGAATGCATTGCCTAGTCGGACCTCCTGCTTCAGATTCGTCCATATCATTCCGGATGCGCTGACACTGCCGTCTGCCTCTACTTGTACGCATATGTTCTGGGTTTGGAATGTAACGCCTTTCAGCGGGGTTGACGGTGTTGAAATTACCCATTGATCGAAAACCCATCAGCTCACCAGTCCAGGTATTGAGGACAGACTCTTTCAGAAAATATGGAGACACAAACGATATTGCGTCCATTCCAAGCTGCCCGCAAGCAGCAAGTACATGTGAGCAAGGTAGGTGAAGCAATTTCGGTTTGTTGCATGTGCACTCACACGTTGGCTATGCTTCATTACCAATTTTCACCTCATGCGTCCTCAACTCATTTGCACATCCAAATTTGTTATTGGCTAAGCGGACCTCAAACCTTCTTTCTTGATTACCGATGGCGACTACACTGTGTGACCTAGCTTTTTGCATTTTGTTGTCCATGTACTTTGTGACTCTTTCACAATACCGTGTATTCGGGTTGTTGAAGATATGTTGCTCTGCTTTTTGACGTCTATCTCTGAAATACTTGACAGTGCCATAGAAAATACCCTCAACGATGGCTGTAAGTGGCAATGCTCGGTTTCCTCTGAGGACAAAATTGTATGTTTCCGCGAGGTTCGTTGTCATGACACCGTACCTTGCTCCATGTGTGTCATGTAGCAAAGACCACCTCTCCAGAGGCTCATGCTCTATCCACTGCTCGAAGGTTTTAATCGACCTCCCAAGCCTTCTCCTAGTACCAGGTGGGTCAAAGCCTGGCAAGTCACATAGCCCAACAGGCTCCTCCTCCACGGCCGCTGTTCCTGTTGCCAATTGTGCAGCTACTGCTTCAACATGTGCCCTCACCGCCGCATCTCTTGCAGCTTTCCTGTCCCTCACGTGTCTCTGCGTGCACACATTAAGTCATCGCGTATCAAATTGTACTTCCATAACTGGTTACGCTTGCGAGTTTTTGAACAGATTCATCGGGTTCTTATTTCGAACTGCGAAGAAATTAGCCCCAGATGGCGCATGCACCAACGGCTCTGCAAGTCCTGCCATGGAACTTGTTCCTCGGGGCCTGGGTTTGTCGGTGTCCTTATCGCGACCGAGTATACCTGCATGTCATCATGAAGGATGCACACATTGGGCTTCTCCTTCACAACTGATATTTTCAAGCTGCTCAAGAACCAAGTCCAACTTTCAATGTTCTCACTCTCCACAAAAGCAAATGCGAGTGGGGCGACTTGATTTTGGCCGTCTTGACCTATGGCTGTCGGGATCGACCCTTGTACTTGCCTGTGAGAAAAGTACCGTCAACACATATCACCGGTCGGCAATGCCTGAAAGCTTCGATGCATACACCGAAAGAGAAGAATAGGCGATGCAGCACCCTCACAGTTGGGAACTCTGGCATGAACATGTCTTGGATATCGATATAGGTGCCTGGATTCCGCTGCTGCAGGGTGTGGAGGAGCTGGACAACAGAGTCATATGCATCAAAATAAGAACCAAATCTCCTCTCAAGCGCCGCATGCTTAGCCCTCAAGCCTTTCCATAAGAAATTCATACTTGAACACTGGCAAAGACTTTTATGCGGACTGCCTTCACTTCCATAGCTTTGCCTGCACTATCTCATCGTAAAACAATCGAGCTATAAGCGTGGATGAAAGGTTGGCATGATCTTGAGGGATGCAGGGAATAAGACAAGTGTGATTAACTAAGTCACTTATCACCCAACTTGTGCCATACTTGGGGAGAAAACCGTGCACCCTAGCGGGACAATCTGCATTCTTGCATACCATTGTCAGGAATTTCTGACTGGACACCTGAGTTATGAAAACCCTTTGCGTGGACATTGCCCAATTAATTATTGCATCCTTCAAGGCTTGTTTGTTTGGATACATAGCACCCGTTGCAATATTGTTCTGATGATATTGCCAGGTTGATCATGTCCATCATTCACGGTCATTGCAGATGAGAAGTCATGATGCCACCATGCAGGATTCGGGACCTCCGCTGCATTTTCTTCTTCATCGACTCGCGAATCATCGCATAACCCCTTTCAACATCAGTGTCTTCTTCTTCCATCTGGTCCTGCATGTGCCCATCTACCTCGTCAGCGTCAACCTCGCCATTGTATTCACCATCGACATTTCCCCCTTCTACCTGACTATTCTGCCCTGCTTCATAACCATAAGCATTTCCCCCTTCTACCTGACTATTCTGCCCTGGTTCATAACCATAAGCATTTCCTCCTTCTACCTGACTGCTCTGTCCTTGTTCGTAACCATCATCTCCAGCATTTGACATAGATAGCCGCCTACCTACACTGCTCTGCCCAGGATCGTTGCCACCTTGGCCTTCATGTGCAGTGACCCCCTTCACGACGGGAAGCACTAAAGCAATAGGATTGCATCCCCTTCGTTCACAACCTTGTAACCACCGCACCCAATCGGAGTCTCGCTCTATTGGCCTCAAATAAAAGTAAATTATTGTACTTGACCGTGTCCACAATGCATGAACACCGACGGTGTGTGTTTCAGTATCAAGACCTAAACTTGCCGCAATCCATTCTTTCAACTGACTGACAGACCATGTTTGAGGTGCGCTCATTGGCACATCTATGTGAGTAAATTCACTCAGATCAGCTCCCATCTCAGTTGTTTGGACAGTACCAGGACCGTAGTAAAATCTGATGTTCACTACATCAGACATCTCGGCTCACCTATTTTTTTTCACAGCGAAATACAATTATTAAGCAACAACTTAAAATACCCGCACTAACAAATATTAGGCAGTACACATCCACATATTACCGGAGCAACTACAAATATTGACACTCCTAAATACTACACATCCACATATAGTCCGGAATATTACCGGAGCAACTACACATTTTTACACAACTAATTAGTTGACATCTAAATAAAATGCTAACCGGAACCGGAACGGGAAAATAATATGCTCACCACAAAAGATTTTAATATTTCACTAACTGCCTATATTACGGATTTAACGGGAGCAACTACAAATATTGACAATCCTAAATAGTACACATCCATATATAGTCCGGAATATTGCCACAGCAACTACACATTTTTACACAACTAATTAGTTGACATCTAAATAAAATGCTCACCGAAACCGGAACGGGAAATAAAATGCTCACCACGACCACCTAAATATTTACGTTTACTACTCGAGCAAATAACAATAATTGCACGCAACTTCGAAAAATAAATGTTTGCTCAAATATACCCTTGAAGCGTCTTGTATGACCATTTAACGGCGGCCTTCAATCACGGAACCGGGCCGAAACTCCACCAAACTCCTGCAGCTTCACCTCCACCACCACCTCCACCTCCACCACCGCCACAACCTCCACCTCCGCCTCCACAACCTCCACAAATGAGCTGAAAAAATGCTCCAACAAAATCTTCAGCACAACCACCACAAGCTACCCCATCAGTAGATCGAGGTGTCTTTTGGCTCCTCTAGCTAAGTAGAACCCATTCACGGTGCCAAATCCGCAAAAAATGGGCCATTTTGGTGTATTAATTGGAGCTATTTCGGGTTGGAGAGAGGAGGAAGAAAGAAGAACAGAGAGTGCTGCGTGAGGTGGGGGAAGGAAAGGAGAAGGAAGGGAAAGAAAGGAGAAGGAAGGGAAAGAAAAAGAGGCTGCTCCTGTCGGCCTGCCGCTGGCCGATAGGTCGGCAGCTGGCCGACTGGGGCGCCCGTGAGTCGCCAGCGCCGACAGGCCCCGGGCGACGTGGCTGGCCAATAGTCGGCCCACGCGTGGCGATTATGGCCCTGTCGACTGCGAGTTAGCCGATAAGTCCTGTCGACTGCAGTGGCTGACTAGGACCTGCCGCCCATGTGGGCCGATTGGATAATATTTTTGAAAATTATTATATCAGCGTAATATTTTTGTAAATTATTAAAAAAAATGTATTATTTAAAAAAAATTAGCTCACTTCTGTCGCATTACAAAACCGGCCGAAGCCGTCTGGTCCATCGCCAAGGAAAAGAGGAAACGAGCAACGGCTATAAGTACTGTTACACCCGAGTTAACGGGCCCAGTTTGGGCTAGCAAGCCACTGGGGTATCTTCTTGGGCCTAATAGACTTGGGCATGGTTACAGCGCTGTAGCCATCTCTCCGTTGTCGACACCGCTCCAAAGTGCTTGATCTTTAGTCTTGTCGAGGGTTGACAGTGGGCTGCTGACATTCCCCTTGTTGAGCAAAGGCTTGACCCCAAGCCGCAGCCCTAGGAAACTGTTGGCGTAGGGACTCCAGGTCCTCCCACGTCGCCTCCTCCGGAGAAGAATTGCTCCATAAAATCAGACCCTGGGCCACTGTCTTCTGTCCAACTTGACGAACTCGGGACTAAAGAACTTGAACTGGTACTTGTAGTTCAGAGAACTGGGAAGGTAATTTGGGTATGACAGAAGATGCAGGAGGTATCACCTTTTTGAGCTGTGACACATGGAAAACAGGATGAATCTTGCTGGTATGAGGTAGTTCCAACTTGTAAGCTACTGCACCATATTTGTCAATGATCTTGTATGGCCCAAAATATTTGAATGAGAGCTTATGGTTGGCCCGGCGAGCGACTGATGATTGCACATATGGTTGAAGTTTAAGGAATACCATGTCACCCACCTCAAACACACGCTCAGTTCTGTGTTTATCTGCCTGACTTTTCATTCTCTGTTGAGCTCTGTGCAAATGCTGTGTGACTGAATCCAAAACAACTTGTCTCTCCAACAGCCACTGTTGTATATCGTGAGCAACAACAAGATATCACTAGCGAAATCCCAAAATACCTAGGGGTGTGCCCATATAGGATTTCAAAGGGAGTCTTGCCCACTGCAGAATGCCAATTGGTGTTGTACCAGAATTCACACATTGAAAGCCACTTGCTCCACTGTTTTGGGTGTGCACTGATGAAGCTTCTGGGATAGCACTCAACCTCTTGATTTACCCTCTCTGCTTGACCATCATAGCAGGATGGTAAGCAAGACTCATGTTAAGGTGTGTGCAGTTCTATTGATCAGAGTCTGCCAAAAAGTACTAGTGAAAATAGGGTCTCTATCAGACACTATGTATTCTGGCATTCCATGTAGCTTGTAGACATTATCCAGAAACACTTCAGCAACCTTAGTAGCAGTGAAAGGATGCTTTAATGGAATGAAATGGCCATATTTAGTGAACTTATCAATAATCAGGAATATGCAATCAAACTGTCACGACATCGCAACCCGGATATAAAATCCATGGTGACATATTCCCGTGCCTTTTTGGGAATCTGTAGAGGTGACAACAATCTGGATAGTTGATCCTTTACGGTTTAGCTTTGTTGACAAATGAGGCAAGACTGCACTTTCTCCTTAATGTAGTTCTTCATCCCTGACCATCGAAAAAGAGTGTGTATCCTGTGGTATGTGACAGGAAATCCTGAATGACCCCCCACTGGACTGTCATGAAAGGCAGCAAAATTTTTGTCATGTAACTCTTGTTTATTACCTACCCATATAGCTCCTTTGTATCTGATGATACCTTGGTTTAACTTGTGATTGGGTTTGGCAGAGGGATCAATAGCTAACTGTTGCAGAAGTTCAGTAGCAGTCTTGTCTACACTGTAGCTGGCAATAACTTTAGCTAGCCAGACAGGTTGCACTTTAGAGATTGAGAATAGTTGATGATCATGTGGTCTTCTGGATAAGGTATCAGCTGTAGAATTCTCAATACCTTTTTATACACAATCTGATAATCCAGCCCCATCAACTTTGTGAGTGCTTTCTGTTGCCAAACAATATGCAACTTCTGATCTTGCAAATGAATCAAACTTTTCTGATCTGTTCTGATTATAAAATGCTGCATCTGCAGGTAAGGCCTCCACTGTTGTATTGCCAACAAGATAGCCATATATTCTTTCTCATACACTGACAAACCTCTGTTCTTAGGTCCAAGTGCCTTACTGACATAAGCTAAGGGATGGCCTTCCTGCATTAACACAGCTCCAATTCCCTTGTCACATGCATCGGTTTCAACAACAAATGGTTTATCAAATTGAGGCAGGGCTAGAACAGGTGCTTCAATTAACTTCTTTTTTAAAACAGAAAAAGCTTCTTCAGTAACAGGAGACCACAGAAATGGCACTCCCTTCTTCAGAAGTTCAGTTAAGGGTTTACTGATTACACCATAGTGTTGGATGAACTTTCTGCAATAACCACTGAGACCCAAAAACCCTCTCACTTCCTTGACATTTGTGGGAGTGGGCCAGTTCTGGACAGTAGAAATCTTTGAAGCATCAGTTGATACGCCTGCATCACTGATAGTATGCCCTAGATAATCAATTTGCTGCTGAGCAAAGGCACACTTGGATAGCTTCACCTTCCACTTATCAGCTCGAAGTAGAGCTAGTACTTCTCTAACATGAGCAAGGTGCTCCTTGTAAGTTTTACTGAATATCAGTATGTCATCAAAGAAACAGAGAGTGTTCTTCCTATTAACAGGTTTTAAAGTAGTGTTCAGAGAGCTACAGAATGTGCCAGGCCCTCCACTCAATCCAAATGCCAGCACAGTAAACTCATAGTGACCAATGTGAGTAGAGAATGCAGTTTTGTACTCTTCCCCAGGTGCTAATCTGATTTGATGATATCCAGCTCTTAGGTCCAGTTTAGTAAACCAAGCAGAGCCAAACAGTTCATCTAATAATTCATCAATCACCGGAACTGGAAACTTGCCAGTGACAGTAATGGCATTTAGCATTCTATAATCCACTACCATCCTCCATTCTCCCTCTTTTTAACAAGCGAATCGTGAGGAAAAAGGACTTTACTGATTCTTATTAATCCAGTACAAGCAGTTCATTGATTTGTTTTTCCAACTCATTCTTCAAGCGAGGAACAATTCAGTAGGGTCTTGAAGTGACAGGCCTTGCTCACGGAATTAAAGGAATATGATGGTCACTCGCATACGGGAGGTAATTACAGGGAGCTGCAAAAACATCTGCAAACTCATCAATGATCTGTTGTATTTCTTCTGGGATAGCAGCAGATTCTGACTGTTGAATAGCAGAGATGGAGACACACGCAAAAGTGTATTCAGTTGCATTAACTCCCTGTAAGGTGACCACTCTCCCTTCATAGCTAAAGGACATCCATTGTTCTACCCAGTCAATCTTCATAGGACTGTGCTGAGCCAACCAGTTTAATCCGAGAATACCATCATAAGTATTGAGTGGTAGCAGCTTGAGGTTAGATGTGAATTGTATCTCGTTGCTGGTCCAGCTACAATTGTTAATGCTATGCTGACAGGTGATAACAGAACCTCCGGCTACTGTTACCTTAACTGGAGTAATGGAAACTACTCCTGTCAGTGATGCAAACTTGCTGTCAAGAAATGAATGAGTGCTCCCCAACTCCACTAAGAAATTCAGCTCATGTCCTTGGACAATCACCCTCAACTGCAGAATAGGAGCTTCAGGTTCTCTGCCCATAGCAGCTGCAGAAAGCCTAATGGAATGCACAGAAGATAACATTGGAGAAGGAGGTTCAGAATCTGAAGTTTCAGAATCTTCTGTCGAACTGCCTTGTAGTTGCTCAATCAACTCTTGGACAAAATGCAATTGCACAGTAGATTTGCAGACATGATCTCTGGACCATTTTTCTCCACAGACAAAACAAAGACCCTTAGACCTTCTGAATTCCCGCAACGCTGACCATTTATCTTCAATGCGGTGAGGCTTGACACTTTCAGTTCCCTTTCGTTCCTCTGCAACCTTAACCTGAGATGAAGTGACTGTGGAGGCAACTGAGGATGCTCGTTTATTTGAGTAATTGTTGATCGGTGTGATCCCTTCTCCCAACTCTTCATGCAGCAGGGCAAGCTCATAAGCAGCATCTAAATCCTTGGGTTTCTGCAGAGCTACAGCGATTCTCACACCAGGTTTCAGACCATCGAGGAATCTGGTGGTATAATGCAGATCATTTGGTGAATCCTCATAAGCTGTGACCCGCGACGCGGCACCTATTGCCATGCGCGGGCAGAGCTGCACGCGACCCTCAGCCTTCGCCTGCATGGCGATCAGTCGGCCGGCCGGAGCAGTCGAGCCACGCGCAGCCGGGACCGGGCCGCGGCACTCCACCGTACCGGCCGCGGCGCGGACTGCTCGGACCGCACCAGGCAGGGCACGGCCAGAGCTGCAGAGCCCGTCCCCACGAGCCGCCGAGTACACTCGGCCGGACTCGTACATGCAGTGCGTACGGACATCGCGGGCGGCCAGGAGCCGTCGCCTAGCTAACGTGATGCTAGAGTTGGATGAAGTGGTGATGCGAAACGGTCTTACATCTGTAAATACAATGGCTCGGCTCCAAAATCACCTATCATTACTCATGGCTGCTACGAGGAATTAATATTAGGATGCAGACTGAGCCTAGTCCACGAGAAGTGCCACGATGAGCGCAATCACGCCCGACGAACGTACGATAGGAACTACGTAGACTGCATGCCTATGGCGAGAACCATGTCCGTCTGGCTGCTCGCGCCGAGAGCTGCTCTAGTCAACGCAGCTCTCGCAGCTGTTGACGTTTACCTGGTGAATGTGGGATCGCCGTAGGCGCTACTACAGGTAGTAACGATTTAGGTCATCTGTCGCAGCCATTGATCTGGTTCGTGCAAGGATATTCTGTATAGCAGTGCATGGGATTTGACCATTGTCCTGGATGCCTGGCTGATCCGTGCCACGGGACTCGCGGGTCCGCCGGCCGCCGGCATGGCGTCGCTGCCGTGGCTGAGCGATTGGGCCGACGCGGACAGTGCTGGGTTCGGTAGTGCTGGTCATGGGTTGCTTCGACGTTTCCGGGGCGTCAGTCGCGCGTCGAGTCCGGCCTTAGCTCCGGCTGGCCTGTACTTGGTGAGACCTTGGGTCAAGCTCATTAGGATGAGCCGTCGAGCGGGTGGTCGATCCTATCTCTTCGTGTTTCGGCGAGCTTAGGTGTCGTCGTTGGTGGGCGTGGAGACTGCGGCGGCGCGGACGGCCTCTCGCAGGTTCAGGCGCTCGAGGATTTCGAGCAGGAGATCGTCGGGCAGCGTGCTGATTCTGTCCTTGTGTCCGCCCATGCTGAGCTGCGGCGGCGGTGAATCCATGGTGGGAACTCGAAGGCCGGTTGATTAATTGATTGAAACCCTAGGATCGTGAGATGCACCTCAGGCTCCGATCGAGGACGTGGCTCCTTCTCCGGCGCCCCGCTCTCCAAATCTGGCGTGCGGCCCGTCGATGTGGACCGTCACCTCCTCCGTGCGGCAAGGCCGATCCCACTTCCGCCTCCTCGATTTCCTTTCGGCGTGCTGCTTCTAGCTAGTCGCTGAGATGCGTGGTTGGCTATGATTCGGTGTCACTTTCAGTTTTTCAGGAGTTCTCATGCTGTACGATTTGTGTTGGAGCGAGAGTCACTTACATTACTCACGATTCATGCAAATACTTGAAAAGAGATCTGCTTCGGTACACCCCCCTAACGTACAAGGGCATTTTGGGCATACGGTGCTTAACGTATCCCGCGCCGTATGCGGCGTGCCCATACAGGTAGAGCCGAGCGCACGGCTCGAGCCGATACTGCCGGCTCGCAACTACCCTCTCTCCGTCGCGCGAAAAAAAATCACGACCTGCGCTGATCACGCGGCCCATTCCAACGTCGCCCCGCCCTGCCGATCGCCGCCCTTACCCGCCGACAGCCGCCATTCCCCGCCGATCTAGCCGTGATCACGCTGCCAATTCCAACATCGTCCCGTTCGGCCGATCGTCGCCTTCTCCCCGTCTTCACCCTTGATCTGGCCGGCGCGGACAGATCTTGGAGTCGCCCGCCGTACGTGATGTCTCCTCCGTGACGCCGTCGACGCCCGCAAATCCGTGATCAACATCTCCGGGAACGTCCTCGCCGTCCGCAGCCACGCCAGGCCGGCCGAAGTGCACGTGCATGCCATGTAAGCCTTCTAGTTTGTCAAAAAAAAATTCTCATCTGTATGATCCTAGTACATTTAATTTGATTTAAATTTGATAGATCAATTTTTATTATAATATTGCAGTGTTGGTTGAGAGATCATTTAATGGATAAAGAAACTGGATTTACGGATCTGTTTTTTGACACGAGTGAGTGGGATGATAGCGATAGTGTTGATCGTACGAATGGTAATGATAGTAAAGATGATGAAGATGGCAGCGACAATGAATCCTGGTCGTCGTACGATAATTTACCTGAGGAGGATTTTGAAAAGAAGGAGGAGGGTGCTTGTAGTGAAAACGTAAGTGTCGTGTACATTCTTTTCGTCGGTTGAAGAACCACATGGTACTTACACGTGCATATGATTTTTCACATTTTTTATATGTGCAGGAGGATATTGACGTTCAGAACGAGGAAAATCATGGTGTTGAATCTTTCGGGGATAACATAAGCCAGGTTCGGTCCAAAATTTAAGATGTCATTGAATAATAAAAAGTTGGTAATGACAACTTACACTTGCTTATGTGGAATATTGTAGGCTAACTTTGATGGTTGGAGTGGTGAAGATGGATATGAGCATGAGGATGGAGCTAATATGGACATTGAGGAAGCAGAAATCCAGCAACGTGCGCTGGAGACACAGTTGAAGGTTATGGGTATGACATTTGCATCACAATGGGAGGCTCACATGTTCTATAATAACTATGCCAAAGACCGTGGATTTAGTATCAGAAAAGATAAGGTGAAACGAGGAAAAGGACTTTCAACCACTGTTCGGTATAGGAGATACGTTTGCTCGAGGGCAGGAAAACGTCTCAGTAAATTTTTAAACCCGGAGGGCCGTACCCGCAGGCTAAGACCAGAGACTCGTTGCGAGTGTGGCGCACATTTAGTCGTGAAGTTGGACAAAGGACGTGGAGTTTGGTTCGTGACAGCTTTTGTGGATGATCACAACCATTTGTTGGCTAGACCAGATGAGGTGGTATTTCTGCGGTCACATCGAGTGATGGAAGATCACCAGATAGCTGAGATCTTGGCGATGGAAGGAGCTGGGATCAGAAAGCATATCATCGTTGACAACTTCATTAGCAGGTATGGCTCGTATGATAAGTGTGGATTTCTGAGACGAGACGTGTACAACCTATGTTGCCGTGAAAAAATGAAGTTGATTGCGAAGGGTGATGCTAACACGGCAATCGGGATTATGAGGAGCAGAAAGGAGAAGGATCCAGAGTTTTTCTTTGAGTACGAGCAAGATAAGGACGGTCGTTTGAAGAGCATGTTCAGTGCGATGCACGGTCGCGACGGACTATCAATTGTATGGAGATGTGACGGTGTTCGACAGCACGTATAAGATGAACAGATATGGTATGCCATTCATCCCCTTTGTTGGTGTAAACAATCACCGTTGCACCACAGTTTTTGGTTGCGCTATTGTGTCCGACGAGACCGAAGCGACGTACGTGTGGCTGCTCCAGACATTCCTGAAGGCCAATTGTCAGAAAAAGCCAAGGTCAATCATCACAGATGGGGACGCTGCAATGATACGAGCTATTCGGTTGGTTTTGGTTGATGTGTTGCACCGTCTCTGCTCATGGCACGTGGAAAAAAACATGTAGAAGCACCTTAATTACAAATCGCTAAGTGAGTTCAGGGCACTCTTGTACTACTCCACCTCTCCAGCCAACTTTGAGGCTAGATGGCACGCTTTCGTCCGTAAATGGAAGACTGATAAAACAGAAGAGCGGCTGAGTAGGATGTACAGGAAAAGGAGTCTGTGGGCAGCATCATATCTGTCAGAAGGTTTTTTTCTGGGTATGCGCAGTAATCAGAGGAGTGAAAGTCTTAACTCTTGTCTTCACCTGCACTTGGACGGCGGTATGACTAATGTTGACTTAGTTGTGCATTATGAGAATTGCATAGCCCGACTACGTGAGAACGAGGCGCATGATGACTGTGTTTCAAATCAGTCATTGCCACCATCAGTCACAGAATATAAGGATATTGAGAAGCATGCCGCCGAAGTATTCACTCATTCCAATTTTTATATTCTTCAACAAGATCTGAAGAAGATGGGAGAGCTTGAGATTTTTGAGACGCTAGTTGGAGTTGACTGCCACACTTTCATCGTGACATGGAGAAATAACCGGAAATTTCAGTTCAGCGTGAATTATCGAGCTGAAAACTCTGAGAATACGATAGACTGCAGTTGTGGACGAATGCTTCGGAAAGGATTGCCTTGCAAACACATTCTGTATGTGTTGGTTCATCTCAAAATATCTAAAATACCGAAGTGTTGCATCCTTAAGAGGATGTTGAAAGTTGCGAGAAGTGGGCTGCCTGCATAGTGAAAGAGTGACTTGTTTGGCTGGGGTTGGACAGGGGCAGAGCAGCGTGCTCGCTATAGTCAACTCAGTATAACAGGAGCTGAAGCTTTTCATGTTGCTTCAAATGATCCATTCGTCTATGATGAGTTGATGCAGTGTCTGCAGAATATAATAGCGAAGAAAAAGGTCCCTGATGATGATGCTGTTGGTAGTAGAAGAAATGTGCATGAGGACGCACGTCAGCCGGAACAACATGTTGATGTCATAGGTGATCCCGTGAAAGTTTCTGTTGGGGAACGTAGTAATTTCAAAATTTTCCTACGCACACGCAAGATCATGGTGATGTATAGCAACGAGAGGGGAGAGTGTTGTCTACGTACCCTCGTGAGACCGAAGCGAAGCGATCTGGCGTAGAGGAAGTAGTCGACGATCTCCTCGCGATCCGACCGATCGGCGCCGTTACTCCGGCGCCCAGTTCTTGACACACGTACAGCTCGATGGCGCTCCTCGGGCTCCAATCCAGAGAGCTCGGGAGGAGAGTTTCGTCGACGACGGCGTGGTGGCGATCTTGATGTTCTACCGGCGCAGGCTTCGCCTAAGCTTTGCGACGATATGACCGAGGTGGAATATGGTGGAGGGGGGCACCGCACACGGCTAAGGAACGATCCGTAGATCAAACTTGTGTCTTGTGTCTAGAGGTGCCCCCCTGCCCCCGTATATAAAGGAGCCAGGGGAGGGTTGGCCGGCCAGAGGCGCGCGCCAGAGGAGTCCTCCTCCCACCGGAGTAGGACTCCCCTTCCTTGTTGGAGTAGGAGAGAAGGAAGAGGGGAGAGGAGGAAGGAAAAGGGGGCTGCACCCCCTGTCCAATTCGGACTAGAGGGGGGCTGCGCCCCTTCTTCCTTTTGGCCTCTCTCCTCTATTCCCGTATGGCCCAATAAGGCCCATATACTCCCCGGCGAATTCCCGTAACTCTCCGGTACTCCGAAAAATACCGAATGACTCGGAACCTTTCCGAACTCGAATATAGTCGTCCAATATATCGATCTTTACGTCTCGACCATTTCGAGACTCCTCGTCATGTCCCCGATCTCATCCGGGACTCCGAACTCTTTCGGTACATCAAAACTCATAAACTCATAATATAACCGTCATCGAAACCTTAAGCGTGCACGGACCCTACGGTTCGAGAACAATGTAGACATGGCGAGACACGTCTCGGTCAATAACCAATAGCGGGACCTGGATGCCCATATTGGTTCCTACATATTCTACGAAGATCTTTATCGGTCGACCGCATAACAACATCGTTGTTCCCTTTGTCATCGGTATGTTACTTGCCCGAGATTCGATCGTCGGTATCCAATACCTAGTTCAATCTCGTTACCGGCAAGTCTCTTTACTCGTTCCGTAATACATCATCTCACAGCTAACTCATTAGTTGTAATGCTTGCAAGGCTTCAGTGATGTGTATTACCGAGAGGGCCAGAGATACCTCTCCGACAATCGGAGTGACAAAACCTAATCTCGAAATACGCCAACCCAACATCTGCCTTTGGAGACACCTGTAGTACTCCTTTATAATCACCCAGTTACGTTGTGACGTTTGGTAGCACCCAAAGTGTTCCTCCGGTAAACGGGAGTTGCATAATCTCATAGTTACAGAACATGTATATGTCATGGATAAAAGCAGTAGCAACATACTAAACGATCGTGTGCTAAGCTAATGGAATGGGTCATGTCAATCAGATCATTCAACTAATGATGTGACCTTGTTAATCAAATAACAAACCTTTGTTCATGGTTAGGAAACATAACCATCTTTGATTAACAAGCTAGTCTAGTAGAGGCACACTAGTGACATATTGTTTTGTCTATGCATTCACACATGTATCATGTTTCCGGTTAATACAATTCTAGCATGAATGATAAACATTTATCATGAAATAAGGAAATAAATAATAACTTTATTATTGCCTCTAGGGCATATTTCCTTTAGTCTCCCACTTGCACTAGAGTCAATAATCTAGATCACATCACCATGTGATTAACATCGATAGTTATCATCATGTGATTAACACCCATAGTTCACATCGTCATGTGACCAACACCCAAAGGGTTTACTAGATTCAGTAACCTAGTTCACATCGCTATGTGATTAACACCCAAAGAGTACTAAGGTGTGATCATGTTTTGCTTGTGAGAGAGTCTTAGTCAACGGGTCTTTCACATTCAGATCCGTTATGTATTTTGCAATTTTTCTATGTCTACAATGCTCTGCACGAAGCTACCCTAGATAGTTGCTCCCACTTTCAATATGTATCTAGATCGAGACTTAGAGTCATCCGGATCGGTGTCAAAACTTGCATCGGCGTAACCCTTTACGGCCTAACCTTTTGTCACTTCCATAATCGAGAAACATATCCTTATTCCACTAAGGATAATTTTGACCGCTGTCCAGTGATCTACTCCTAGATCACTATTGTACTCCCTTGTCAAACTCAGTGCAGGGTATACAATATGATCTGGTACACAGCATGGCATACTTTATAGAACCTATGGCCAAGGCATAGGGAATGACTTTCATTCTCTTTCTATCTTCTGCCGTGGTCGGGTTTTGAGTCTTACTCAATTTCACACCTTGTAACACAGGCAAGAACTCTTTCTTTGACTGTTCCATTTTGAACTACTTCAAAATCTTGTCAAGGTATGTACTCATTGAAAAACTTATCAAGCGTCTTGATCTATCTCTATAGATCTTGATGCTCAATATGTAAGTAGCTTTACCGAGGTCTTTCTTTGAAAAACTCCTTTCAAACACTTCTTTATGCTTTGCAGAATAATTCTACATTATTTCCGATCTACAATATGTCATTCACATATACTTATCAGAAATGCTGTAGTGCTCCCACTCACTTTTTAGTAAATACAGGCTTCACCGTAAGTCATATAAAACTATATGCTTTGATCAACTCATCAAAGCGTATATTCCAACTCGAGATGCTTGCACCAGTCCATAGATGGATCGCTGGAGCTTGCACACTTTGTTAGCTCCTTCGGATCGATAAAACCTTCGGTTGCATCATATACAACTCTTCCTCCTGAAACCCATTCAGGAATGCAGTTTTTACATCCATTTGCCAAATTTCATAAATTGTGGCAATTGCTAACATGATTCGGACAGACTTAAGCATCGCTACAATTGAGAAAATCTCATTGTAGTCAACACCTTGAACTTGTCAAAAACCTTTTTGCGACAAGTCGAGCTTTGTAGATAGTAACACTACTATCAGCGTCCGTCTTCCTCTTGAAGATCCATTTATTTTCTATGGCTTGCCGATCATCGGGCAACGCCACCAAAGTCCACACTTTGTTCTCATACATGGATCTCATCTCAGATTTCATGGCCTCAAGCCATTTCGCGAATCTGGGCTCATCATCGCTTCCTCATAGTTCGTAGGTTCATCATGATCTAGTTACATGACTTCCAGAACAGGATTACCGTACCACTCTGGTGCGGATCTTACTCTGGTTGATCTACGAGGTTCTGTAGTAACTTGATCTGAAGTTTCATGATCAACATCATCAACTTCCTCACTACTTGGTGTAGATGTCTCAGAAACCGGTTTCTGCGACAAACTACTTTCAAGTAAGGGAGAAGGTACAGTTACCTCATCAAGTTCTACTTTCCTCCCACTCACTTCTTTCGAGAGAAACTCCTTCTCTAGAAAGGATCCATTTATTAGCAACGAATGTTTTGCCTTCGGATCTGTGATAGAAGGTGTACCCAACAATTTCCTTTGGGTATTCTATGAAGACGCACTTCTCCGATTTGGGTTTGAGCTTATCAGGATGAAACTTTTTCACATAAGCATCGCAGCCCCAAACTTTAAGAAACGACAACTTTGGTTTCTTGCTAAACCACAGTTCATATAGTGTCGTCTCAACGGATTTAGATGGTGCCCTTATTTAACGTGAATGCAGCTGTCTCTAATGCATGATCCCAAAACGATATTGGTAAATCGGTAAGAAACATCATATTGTACTATATCCAATAAAGTACGGTTACGACGTTCGGACACACCATTATGATGTGGTGTTCCAGGTGGCATGAATTTTTAAAAAAATCCACATTGTTTTAATTGAAGACCAAACTCGTAACTCAAATATTTGTCTCCGTGATCAGATCGTAGAAACCTTATTTTCTTGTCACGATGATTTTTCCACTTCACTCTGAAATTCTTTGAACCTTTCAACTATTTCAGACTTATGTTTCATCAAGTAGATATACCCATATCTGCTCAAATCATCTGTGAAGGTCAGAAAATAACGATACCCGCCGCGAGCCTTAACACTCATTGGATCGCATACATCGATGTATTATTTCCAATAAGTCGGTTGCTCGCTCCTTCGTTCGGAGAACGGAGTCTTAGTCATCTTGCCCATGAGGCATGGTTCGCAAGCATCAAGTGATTCATAATCAAGTGATTCCAAAATCCCATCAGCATGGAGTTTCTTCATACGCTTTACACCATTATGACTTAAACGGCAGTGCCACAAATAAGTTGCACTATCATTATTAACTTTGCATCTTTTGGTTTCAATATTATGAATATGTGTATCACTACGATCGAGATCCAACAAACCATTTTGTTGGTGTGTATGACCATAGAAGGTTTTATTCATGTAAACAGAACAACAATTGTTTTTTAACTTAAATGAATAACCGTATTGCAATAAACATGATCAAATCATATTTATGCTCAACGCAGACACCAAATAACACTTATTTAGTTTCAACACAAATCCGAAAGTATAGGGAGTGTGCGATGATGATCATATCAATCTTGAAACTACTTTCAACACACATCGTCACTTCACCCTTAACTAGTTTCATTTATTCGCAACTCCGTTTGAGTTACTACTCTTAGCAACTGAACCAGTACCAAATACCGAAGGGTTGCTATAAACACTAGTAAAGTACACATCAATAACATGTATATCAAATATACCTTTGTTCACTTTGCCATCCTGCTTATCCACCAAATATTCAGGGCATTTCCGCTTCAAAGGACCATTTCCTTTGCATTATAAGCACTCGGTTTCAGGCTTTGGAGCTTCTTCGTGGGAGTGACAACTTGCTTGTCTTTCCACTTGAAGTTCCCTTTCTTTCCTTTGCCCTTTTCTTGAAACTAGTGGTCTTGTCAATCATCAACACTTGATGCTCTTTCTTGATTTCTACATTCGCCGATTTCAACATCACGAAGAACTCGGGAATCATTTTCATCATCCCTTGCATACTATAGTTCATCACGAAGTTCTACTAACTTGGTGATGGTGACTAGAGAATTCTGTCAATCGATATCTTATCCGGAAGATTAACTCCCACTTGATTCAAGCGATTGAAGTACCTGCACAATCTGAGCACATGCTCACTAGTTGAGCGATTCTCCTCCATCTTTTAGCTATAGAACTTGTTGAAGATTTCATATCTCTCAACTCGGGTATTTGCTTGAAATATTAACTTCAATTCCTGGAACATCTCATATGGTCCATGATGTTCAAAACATCTTTGAAGTCCCGATTCTAAGCTGTTAAGCATGGTGCACTTAAACTATCAAGTAGTCATCATATTGAGCTAGCCAAACGTTCATAACGTTTGCATATGCTCCTGCAATAGGTCTGTCACCTAGCGGTGCATTAAGGACATAATTCTTCTGTGCAGCAATGAGGACAAACCTCCGATCACGGATCGAATCCGCATCATTGCTACTAACATTTTTCAACACAATTTTCTCTAGGAACATATAAAAAAAAACATATGAAAGCAACAACGCGAGCTATTGATCTACAACATAATTTGCAAAATACTACCAGGACTAAGTTCATGATAAATTTAAGTTCAATTAATCATATTACTTAAGAACTCCCACTTAGACAGACATCTCTCTAGTCATCTAAGTGATCACGCGATCCAAATCAACTAAACCATAACCGATCATCACGTGAGATGGAGTAGTTTTCAATGGTGAACATCTTATGTTGATCATATCTACTATATGATTCACGCTCGACCTTTCGGTCTCCGTGTTCCGAGGCCATATCTGCATATGCTAGGCTCGTCAAGTATAACCTGAGTATTCTGCGTGTGCAAAACTGGCTTGCACCCGTTGTAGATGGACGTAGAGCTTATCACACCCGATCATCACGTGGTGTCTGGGCACGACGAACTTTGGCAACGGTGCATACTCAGGGAGAACACTACTTGATAATTTTAGTGAGAGATCATCTTAAAATGCTACCGTCAATCAAAGCAAGATAAGATGCATAAAGGATAAACATCACATGCAATCAATATAAGTGATATGATATGGCCATCATCATCTTGTGCTTGTGATCTCCATCTCCGAAGCACCGTCGTGATCACCATCGTCACCGGCGCGACACCTTGATCTCCATCGTAGCATCGTTGTCGTTTTACGCCATCTATTGCTTCTACAACTATCGCTACCGCTTAGAGATAAAGTAAAGCAATTACAGGGCGTTTGCATTTCATACAATAAAGCGACAACCATATGGCTCCAGCCGATTGCCGATAACCGGTTACAAAACATGATCATCTCATACAATAAAATATAGCATCACGTCTTGACCATATCACATCACAACATGCCCTGCAAAAACAAGTTAGACGTCCTCTACTTTGTTGTTGCAAATTTTACGTGGCTGCTACGGGCTTAGCAAGAACCGTTCTTACCTACGCATCAAAACCACAACGATAGTTTGTCAAATAGACTCCGTTTTAACCTTCACAAGGACCGGGCATAGCCACACTCGGTTCAACTAAAGTGAGAGAGACAGACACCGCCAGTCACCTTTAAGCAACGAGTGCTCGTAGCGGTGAAACCAGTCTCGCGTAAGCGTACGCGTAATGTCGGTCCGGGCCGCTTCATCTCACAATACCGCTGAACCAAAGTATGACATGCTGGTAGGTAGTATGACTTGTATCGCCCACAACTCACTTGTGTTCTACTCGTGCAAAACATCAAACCATAAAAACCTGGCTCTGATACCACTGTTGGGGAACGTAGTAATTTCGAAATTTTCCTACGCACACGCAAGATCATGGTGATGTATAGCAACGAGAGGGGAGAGTGTTGTCTACGCACCCTCGTGAGACCGAAGCGAAGCGATCTGGCGTAGAGGAAGTAGTCGACGATCTCCTCGCGATCCGACCGATCCCGCGCCCGTTACTCGGCGCCCGAGTTCTTGACACACGTACAGCTCGATGGCGCTCCTCGGGCTCCAATCCAAGAGAGCTGGGAGGAGAGTTTCGTCGGACGACGGCGTGGTGACGATCTTGATGTTCTACCGGCGCAGGGCTTCGCCTAAGCTTTGCGACGATATGACCGAGGTGGAATATGGTGGAGGGGGGCACCGCACACGGCTAAGGAACGATCCGTAGATCAAACTTGTGTCTTGTGTCTAGAGGTGCCCCCCTGCCCCCGTATATAAAGGAGCCAGGGGGAGGGGTTCGGCCGGCCAGGAGGGGCGCGCCAGGAGGAGTCCTCCTCCCACCGGGAGTAGGACTCCCCCCCTTCCTTGTTGGAGTAGGAGAGAAGGAAAGAGGGGGAGAGGAGGAAGGAAAAGGGGGCTGCACCCCCTGTCCAATTCGGACTAGAGGGGGGCTGCGCCCCTTCTTCCTTTTGGCCTCTCTCCTCTATTCCCGTATGGCCCAATAAGGCCCATATACTCCCGGCGAATTCCGTAACTCTCCGGTACTCAAAAATACCGAATGACTCGGAACCTTTCCGAACTCGAATATAGTCGTCCAATATATCGATCTTTACGTCTCGACCATTTCGAGACTCCTCGTCATGTCCCCGATCTCATCCGGGACTCCGAACTCTTCGGTACATCAAAACTCATAAACTCATAATATAACCGTCATCGAAACCTTAAGCGTGCGGACCCTACGGTTCGAGAACAATGTAGACATGGCGAGACACGTCTCGGTCAATAACCAATAGCGGGACCTGGATGCCCATATTGGTTCCTACATATTCTACGAAGATCTTTATCGGTCGACCGCATAACAACATCGTTGTTCCTTTGTCATCGGTATGTTACTTGCCCGAGATTCGATCGTCGGTATCCAATACCTAGTTCAATCTCGTTACCGGCAAGTCTCTTTACTCGTTCCGTAATACATCATCTCACAGCTAACTCATTAGTTGTAATGCTTGCAAGGCTTCAGTGATGTGTATTACCGAGAGGGCCCAGAGATACCTCTCCGACAATCGGAGTGACAAAACCTAATCTCGAAATACGCCAACCCAACATCTGCCTTTGGAGACACCTGTAGTACTCCTTTATAATCACCCAGTTACGTTGTGACGTTTGGTAGCACCCAAAGTGTTCCTCCGGTAAACGGGAGTTGCATAATCTCATAGTTACAGGAACATGTATATGTCATGGATAAAAGCAGTAGCAACATACTAAACGATCGTGTGCTAAGCTAATGGAATGGGTCATGTCAATCAGATCATTCAACTAATGATGTGACCTTGTTAATCAAATAACAAACCTTTGTTCATGGTTAGGAAACATAACCATCTTTGATTAACAAGCTAGTCTAGTAGAGGCACACTAGTGACATATTGTTTTGTCTATGCATTCACACATGTATCATGTTTCCGGTTAATACAATTCTAGCATGAATGATAAACATTTATCATGAAATAAGGAAATAAATAATAACTTTATTATTGCCTCTAGGGCATATTTCCTTCAGTTTCCACCAAGGGCGCCCCTAAACAGAGCAAGACAGGGCGGGCAAAGAAAGATCCAAATGTTACAAAAAATGGAAGACCAAAATCATTTTCTGAGAAAAAACCCGGTCCTCTATGTGGCATTTGTAAGACAGAGGGCCATAGACGGCAAACTTGCCCTGAGAATGAAAAGTAAGTTTTTCATTATTTCAATTATTTTTTGTTTCTCTCTTCACAATTGTCTGATGAGTTGTTTACACTTTGTTATGTAGGAACCGGGCATAAGGATGAAGTATTCATAATCAATTGAAGGCACTGGCAATTTCATTTTATTTGTTTAAGAATAAGATACATGGCACTTTGAGTTCATTGTTTAAATCAGCTTGTTTGATGAAAGTCATTAGCACTTTCAGTTTATTTGTTTAAGAATAATAGACATGGCTTGAGTTAATGTTTATGCCACCTTGTTCAATTTTATGAGACATGCGATTCATATGAAGACATGTGATTTATATTAGAGAGTGTTTATATTATTATGTGTGAAACATATTATATTTCTATGAATGTGTTACTGCTGTCATGACTTATTCAACTTATGAACTTTTTTGAAATTTAATGTATGTGACAATTTTTATAAAAAAAGCCAAAGCTTTGGCCGGGCGCGCGCACGTACAGTAAACTACAGCGCCTTCTGGCGAGGCATTTCAGCCGCCGAGCGGGGAGGGCACGGCGCACAGCAGGGCACCGAACACAAAGAGGATCGGCCCACGCGCCCGACGCGCGTCGTTTATGGCCGACAGATCGCCCTCGGGATCGTTGTATGTGCCCGCTGGCTGGGGCGGACATGACGTGTGCCACCGGGCGCGCGGCTGTCGGTCGGCCGGCTGCTGGGCCAGCAGACCCGCGCGTGCCGCACGACGAATGGCGCCAGACCGCGTGCTTCGACCGTGGGCCGCCATCGCCTCGGCTGTCGGCCACCGCACGGGCTGGAATAATCGTCGGATCCAGCGCCGCTACTGCCACCAGAATCAACGTGGGAAATTGTGCAGGTTTTATCCACACCGCACCAACTCAAGACGGCGGGCATATTTTTTAATAAAAAAATGAACGCCGCGAGTACGAACAACAACAACAGTACATGTCATATCGCAGAGGCAAACTGATACATTTTAGGACAGAAAAAATATTACTTGCCCACACGCATTTAAATATGTAGTTTCTCACGAAAGCAATAAATAAAACGTGAAAAGTTGTCGAAATCTATCCCAGTGCCATGTCGCATTACAATCGATCAAAGTATCCAACAACGGTAGGGAAACCTTCTACGGGACTAAAACCCTACCGATGCTAATACCTACTCCTTCTCCATGATTTTAACAATTTTCATCTTCACTTTCTCTAATCTGTTGACCTCAGAAAAAATGATTTCCGCGACAATACGTGGCCTTGACTCATTGATCTCTTGCTGGCCAAATTCATGTGTCCAGCGATCTCCATCCCAGTATTTTATGCACCGCATCACAAAAAGTCCACAAGACACTCTGCAATAAACATGTGTGTGTTTAGGATATAGCATGCACTTTCTTGTACTCATTTAACTTACCCATCATGTTGTCTCGACATTTTATACTCATTAATTGGCCACGATGAGACATCTGGAATTTTTTTTAATTCAAGAATAGAGTTGGCCTCTGTAATATCCTTGGAAATTTCAGCTCTCTGAAACAAGTTAACAAACCAGAAATTAATGTATGACTCAATAATTTTCTGAATGCGAGTGTGAAAATTATGGCGTACCAAGGTGGCAATCATATTGCGAATTCTTTGGCTAATTGCGCCTGTTGAATTTGAGTCAAGAACTTGAAACTCCTCCTTGACGGTGTGCATCACTATGGTTATCCAATGATTATCATTAACGTGCATAGGAAAATACGCCTATATAATAATAAAATGATGTTAGTGCAATTAAATAGTAATGACTAACAAAAACAAATAAATTTGAAAGGAATACCTTGTCCCGTCTGAAATACTCATCCATTACTCTTGCGAGGACTTTTGATTTCCTTGTAACTTGTTCTGAATCCAAATCATTAATTGACTTGGTCTTTCCCCTAGCCCTACCCAACATAAATTTGGGGAACCACGTTGTTGATATGAAACGGTCAGAGAAATCACGGTGTTGTAGGTGTTTACAGTATGCATTGATTATCTGCATACATAAACAAAAAATATCTATCAACTTGTGAAGTACAAATGAGAGTTTTGTTAAAACCAAACTCATACTTACAGCGCCATTCAACCATTTAAACGTCAGGACATCGTGAAGCATAGCTGGTGTGCATGTGTCCCCATCTGGTGGCGGCATATCGACCACGGTTCGGTGTGCATGCTTCTTTGTCGATGCGAGAGTCTCAACAAAAACTCTGGCTGCCTCTATGTGATCCGGAGTCATATTAAGGGAACTAGCCAGAATTGAATGAGGTGACGATACAAACAGATCTAAAATAATGCAGGTACAGTCGTTAAAAATAATAAAAAATTTACATAACACGTGAATGAATTATAAAGTAGTACTTGACTTACTTTTTTTAACACGTTTCTTGCGGGTAATGAGAAGGTCGTACGGGGATTGACAATATTTCGACGGATTTCGTTTGCGTTTACCTTCATTGTCCTGACTGCCTTCACCAATACCTATGTTGCTCTTTGCCGGGAAACTCTCAAACATGTCTTCAGACTTTGTTGGTGACAAACCACCCATAGACTCACCAGAAATATCAGCATTCTGCGGGGTTCGGGACATGGACGGAAACTCTTTTGTATGT
This sequence comes from Aegilops speltoides, assembly GCA_021437245.1. Lineage (NCBI taxonomy): Eukaryota > Viridiplantae > Streptophyta > Magnoliopsida > Poales > Poaceae > Aegilops > Aegilops speltoides. The sequence goes on along the minus strand of CM038141.1, from coordinate 434,013,759 downwards.
ACACTTGATGACGAACAAGGAGACTTTGCATTATCGTCTATAACGAAAGGATTAGTTGCGTCACCTGTACCCGGTGTCGTTGCCGGAGCACCCGTGTCATCAACGAGCACGTAGGTATCATTGAAACCCGTGAAAGATGTTACTAGCTCCACGTCGGTAGGTGAATCAATATCTGGCCAATATTTTGATGACTTGTGCTGGCCATTCTCCATCCCAACTCCTTCACCTGCATTATCAAATTCGTCATTGGTGTCCCTCTTATTGGGTTTGTACAGCACACCTTCCGTGTTCAACTTTTCCATTACCATCTACACACACAAATGAAACAAGATAAGTACTTGAAGAACTAAAACATGTTTAGTATAACTTCTAACTTACCTGTGCACATCTTTTGGGTATATTGAGAACCTCCTTGTGAAGCAGCTTAATGTATGTCATCACACGGTCCATACTGTTAGTCGTGTTTGATGAAACCCCTGACGTGCTTGGCTTTCTACTCCTGCCACCACCTTTCCGTTTAGTTTTCTTTGTTTCTTCATCTGTGACAGTCCCTTCACGTGCTACCTTAGCACGTCTGTACTCTTCGCTAACGCAGTTTTCAAGCTATACAATATAAAAATAAATAAATTATATAACAAATACAGTTAATTACTATGTGCAACCAATAAAAACTACACTTATTGACTTACATTGCCGGTGCCACGCCCGTGCATGTTGTCATAGTCGTCTCTCTTTTTTCCTTCTGTTTCTGGCTAGTTAACCATTAGTGGGTATTCACGAGACAAAGGATCAAATGTATCCACACCAATTGGCTCAACTTTTTCCCAGTATATGTACTGCATGATAGTAAACACAACTAATCAGACACATAAATCACATAAAAATTATATGTACATACAACTATTACGAAATGACTTGTACCTGAAGAAGAGCCAAGTTCCCGATAGGCCACTTGAATTTTTCAAGATCTTTCACCGATTTTTTAATAGCATCCATGCAAACCCGCAACGTGAATTCGTTCCAACTGTATGACTTTATAGCATTCACGTCCTCCACCATTTTGTAATAACGATAAGGAACAAACTTGGTGGATTGTGGTGCTAAGACTGTACCCATAAGAATCAGTACGACCCTTCTAACAAAATCATCATCATATGACTGAGTATCAACTATATTTTTTATCAACTCATCGATGAGGATTAGGCCTGTTCTTTTGTCTAGAAACCGATTCGGAACACATTTTTTGCATCTAGTTGTACTGTTGCTATCATGCTACTGCCATCATCACCCTCGTTCGTAGCCGAATATGTCGTGAGACATCTTCATTAAGAACACTGATGCCGTCAATATTTGGCCGAATAATAAATTGCTTTCTAGTACTGTCATACGTTGTAATCATAAATTCCAATAAATTTTTCCTCATTTTCACGGAAGGAATTCTCAGCATACAGTCCAAATTTGTGCCGCGTAACATCATGCGCTGTCTGGGTGTGAATTTTCCCACCAATTCGCACCACTTCTCAACCGAGCAGTACACATCTCCCAATTCTTGCATTCTAAATAAGATGCAAGTTATCTAACTAGTTACGAGATTGAAAAAAGATTACCTATAATTTAATGAGATACCATACCTTCCGGCGTCTCGATGAGCACCGGCAGCCCTCGTTGCCAAACCCCACCCGGGGTCGGTTAGTCGTGGCAGCTGCGCGCCCTATGCCCACACGAGCGCGATGGCCGACTGCCTGTCCTAGGGTTTAGGGTGCCGGCGAATTCGCCCAGACGGCACGGCCGGGCCAGAGATCCAAGTCGCGCGCGCAGTTGACGGATTGTATGGCCGCCGTCAGGCCGGCAGGGAAGAGAGTTTGGACGGCCAAGGCGGTGCGACCGTCGGATCGGGGACGGGTGAGGACGTGCGTGGAGGCGGCGGGGGTAGGCGGTCCTGGGGCGAGGTAATGGCGGCTTGGTTTCCATGCCATGCACGCACGTACGTCGTCATAGACGTGGTCACGCCGTAGTGGGCCACTGGCCCGTCCAGTAAAATCACCGCCGGCTGGCCCACGATGCATTTATTACTAAACATTCATTGTAGTTTAATACCACGTCGCTAAGCCGGCGCGGCGTTGACTCCTTTATATAATTATCTTTCGGTCAATGCACAAACATCTCGGTTTGTGGGACTCTATTTGGTGGATATGCAGGATCGTTGTGAGTCTTCACCTGCTGAGAGCTTGTGAAGGTTCACATTGATCATGCATATACTTCAAAAAGAAAGCCATTATCCTCGATGTTTTTTTAACGTCAGAAATTATTAATGCCATTTTTTAATGCAACCATTTTAACGTTACCCGATGGACCCCAAACTTAGTATTGTTATAGTAACTAATTATAAAGAACTTACTATTTTTTTTCCATAAAGAGATGACAAAAATACTGATGCAAAAAAAATAGTGATGCGCCCCTCCGACCTCCCCCCGCGCCGTGACTCATAGAAGGCAAAAAAAATAGTCATGCAAGAAAATAAGCCCAACCGTGATTGCAGGCCGAAGCTACACGTAATCGGTCCGGCCCGATCAAGCCGGGCGGCGAAAGGGCCGGCCTTTCGGCCCAGCTACGGCCTGCAGCACAGAACAACGGGGTAGAGACGGGGCGGGGGGGGGGGGAATCAGAGGAGTTCGAGACGGTAGTGGGAGGCAGGTATATAAGGCAGTCGCGGCGTCATTCGGCGGGCAAGGTGGGACTAAACTTTAGTCCTCACCCCCGCCCACCCAGCCCCCGCACCGCGCGCAGATTCAATGGGCCGGCCCAAGCGCGGCGTCGCGAACTCTCACTGTGCCGGCCAGTGCACGCAGTCCAGGTCATAGATTCGGTCCGGCCCGCGTGGCTTTTGTCACTCCTTGGCGTGCGGCAGCCATTCTAATTTAGTCCCACCTCGGCGGCCGAACGATGTCCACACCAGTTTATATACCCGCCTCCCGTAGTCCATGCATGGTCATATCTTATATTGTGATATGGCTTTACTTAACTGCCTGGCAGTACACTGTCTGGAGGTGAACTACCCGGCAGTGGGTAAAGTCACATTACAGTATGAAATATGTTTATTTTGTCATTTTGTTTATTTTTTTAACTTCAAACAGAGAACAAAATTTTTAAAATAATTTTTCGGCACCGTATAAATTTCCTACGGCGTGACGCAACGTGTGTTTGGTGTCCGAATTCGTTCAACTTTTGCTTGGGGCCCTAAGATGGGCATGCCCACTGCATCCCAAAGTTGGGCGACCTTTCGTGGTTGCCACCTCGTACGTCCCATGCAACCGGCACTGATCGGATATGAACGATGTCAGCCCCGAACTGCGTTCTCTTTTCTTACTCAGCCGGTGGACCCCACACTTTTTCCGCACGCACTCATCGGCAGGGCCATCATGCCTGCAAGTTTTCATAATTTTCCGGCACCGTATGAATTTCCTACGGTTTTCTCCGTGAAACGCACCGAAAACACTGACCGGGCGTGACGCAACGTGCGTTTGATGTCCGAATTCGTTCAACTTTTGCGTGGGGCCCTAAGATGGGCATGCCCACTGCATCCCAAAGTTGGGCGACCGTTCGTGGTTGCCACCTCGTACGTCCCATGCAACCGGCACTGATCGGATATGAACGATGTCAGCCCCGAACTGCGTTCTCTTTTCTTACTCAGCCGGTGGACCCCACACTTTTTCCGCACGCACACATCGGCAGGGCCATCATGCCTGCAAGTTTTCATAATTTTCCGGCACCGTATGAATTTCCTACGGTTTTCTCCGTGAAACGCACCGAAAACACTGACCGGGCGTGACGCAACGTGCGTTTGGTGTCTGAATTCGTTCAACTTTTGCATGGGGCCCTAAGATGGGCATGCCCACTGCATCCCAAAGTTGGGCGACCTTTCGTGGTCGCCACCTCGTACGTCCCATGCAATCGGCACTGATCGGATATGAACGATGTCAGCCCCGAACTGCGTTCTCTTTTCTTACTCAGCCGGTGGACCCCACACTTTTTCCCCACGCACTCATCGGCAGGGCCATCATGCCTGCAAGTTTTCATAATTTTCCGGCACCGTATGAATTTCCTACGGTTTTCTCCGTGAAACGCATCGAAAACACTGACCGGGCGTGACGCAACGTGCGTTTGGTGTCCGAATTCGTTCAACTTTTGCGTGGCGCCCTAAGATGGGCATGCCCACTGCATCCCAAAGTTGGGCGACCTTTCGTGGTTGCCACCTCGTACGTCCCATGCAACCGGCACTGATCGGATATGAATGATGTCAGCCCCGAACTGCGTTCTCTTTTCTTACTCAGCCGGTGGACCCCACACTTTTTCCGCACGCGCACATCGGCAGGGCCATCATGCCTGCAAGTTTTCATAATTTTCCGGCATCGTATGAATTTCCTACGGTTTTCTCCGTGAAACGCACCGAAAACACTGACCGGGCGTGACGCAACGTGCGTTTGGTGTCTGAATTCGTTCAACTTTTGCATGGGGCCCTAAGATGGGCATGCCCACTGCATCCCAAAGTTGGGCGACCTTTCGTGGTTGCCACCTCGTACGTCCCATGCAATCGGCACTGATCGGATATGAACGATGTCAGCCCCGAACTGCGTTCTCTTTTCTTACTCAGCCGGTGGACCCCACACTTTTTCCGCACGCACTCATCGGCAGGGCCATCATGCCTGCAAGTTTTCATAATTTTCCGGCACCGTATGAATTTCCTACTGTTTTCTCCGTGAAACGCACCGAAAACACTGACCGGGCGTGACGCAACGTGCGTTTGGTGTCCGAATTCGTTCAACTTTTGCATGGGGCCCTAAGATGGGCATGCCCACTGCATCCCAAAGTTGGGCGACCTTTCGTGGTTGCCACCTCGTACGTCCCATGCAACCGGCACTGATCGGATATTAACGATGTCAGCCCCGAACTGCGTTCTCTTTTCTTACTCAGCCGGTGGACCCCACACTTTTTCCAAGACGCACTCATCGGCAGCCATCATGCCCGCAAGTTTTCATAATTTTCCGCACCGTATGAATTTCCTACGGTTTTCTCCGTGAAACGCACCGAAAACACCGACCGGGCGTGGCAACGCGTGCGTTTGGTGTCCAATTGTTCAACTTTTGCATGGGGCCCTAAGATGGGCATGCCCATCGCATCCCAAAGTTAGGCGACCTTTCGTGGTTGCCACCTCGGACGTCCCATGCAACCGCATCGATCGGATATGAGCGATGTCACCCGAACTGCGTTCTCTTTTCTTACTCAGCGGTGGACCCACACTTTTCCAAGACGCACTCATCGGCAGGGCCATCATGCCTGCAAGTTTTCATAATTTTCCGGCACCGTATGAATTTCCTACGGTTTTCTCCGTGAAACGCACCGAAAACACTGACCGGGCGTGACGCAACATGCATTTGGTGTCCGAATTCGTTCAACTTTTGCGTGGGGCCCTAAGATGGGCATGCCCACTGCATCCCAAATTTGCGCGGGGAGAGGTGGAAGGGGCGGGCCATCAATATTTTTTTTATTCTACGATTAATAAATATTTCAGATATTTATTGAAATAGGTAGTAATAATGTTGTGACTTTAACTAAAGTCAACTGACATTATTACTATCTTATTTTTTAATATAAGCTTGTCAATTCGTGTAGAAATAACAATAGTAAATTTTTCATATCTATATTTTCAACACGAAATAAATTCCATATTAACTACTCTTTTTAATACAATTACTTAATAAATTCTGTATTAAGTACTGTTTTTCCTTTTAACTACTTAAAAAATTCTATGTCAAGTACAGTTTTTTATGAACGGTCATTTCCAAAATATTAGTCATATCAATAAACTAATTAATAAGTTATAATAAGCTGCAAAATGTTGGGCATTTACACAAAACACATAAAATATTAAAACAATAATGATTATTTTTACCTATAAATTATAATAAATATAGTTAAAAATTCTATATTACATATGAAGTTTTATTAATATTATTTATAAAACAAAAAACAGAAAAGTCTTCGACAACGTACATTGCCGGCACAGTGAGAGTCTTGTGACGGCGCTGCGCTGGGCCGCCCATTGACTCTCTGGCGGTGCGAGGCAGGGGTCGCGGGGTGAGGACTAAAGTTTAGTCCCACCTCGCCCGCCGAACGACGCCGCGACCGCCTTATATACCTTCCTCCCACTACCGTTTCGAACTCCTCTGATTCCCGCCCCGCCCCGTCTCTGCCCCGTTGGTCTGTGCTGCAGGCCGTAGCTGGGCCGAAAGGCCGGCCCTTTCGCCGCCCGGCTTGATCGGGCCGGACCGATTAAGTGCAGTTGTGGCCTGTAAGCACAGTACGCAATTTTTTTACCATTGTTTTTATTTCCTACTATAATTTTTTTACCACAGCATTCAAATGTACCTATATTTTTTTATACTGTTCCACCATCATCATTACGATGCATGAAAAGTGTTATGTCTTTTTTATCGCTTTAAGAATTTTTCAAAGACCGTTCGAGTATGAGTGAAGGCCCCATGCATGCGTAACCGAGCACTGGTATTTCTCGTAACGTTGAAATGCATGTTACTTTTTGAAGTTGCACGACTAACATCAAATTAAACATACGTTTTTTTTTCAGATAAGCCATTCCGAGTTCATTCATAATTCAAACTACCTTACATAACACTAAACATAACCGAGCGTTGCTCTTACATAACTTACACCGAAATTTAAATAAAAACCCTAATTCATAGACTACTCGTCGTCGCTGCCGCCGGTGAGGTCGACGACCGGCGCCATACTGCTGGCCTCTCCTTCGCCGCCGTCGCCGTCTCCGTCGTCGTCGTCGTCGCTGCTGCTGAAATCCCACCAGTTGTCTTCCCTTTCTTTGCTCTGCCGCGACCCGCTATGGCCGCCACCGCTCTCGTTCCTCACGAGTGGCGCGCCACCGCCTCCTCGCCAACCGGCCAGCACCGCAGTAGCCTGGCGTGTCGTCGGGTCTCCGTCTTCGCGAGGGCGGCTCTTGCCGGCGGGATCTCGACCAGCGCGGGTCGGGCGCCACTTGTGCGAGCGATGGGGCGGTGAGGGTGGGCGTGGCGGCGCCACCACGGAAGTGCCAGCCTCGCCGGTGATGTCCCGACGGTGCGGCGGCCGCCGCATCCTCGAAAGCGCCGAGGACGATGTCGGTTCTTCCGCGCCACCACTGCGCTGGCCCTCCGGTTATGCGGCCGCCAGAACGCGTGGAGCTGCCTCGTCGGCGGCGGTCCCATGGTGGGGATGCCGTCGCCCCGATCCGCCACGGCCGCGGCACTTTGGCTGCGGCGGCACCATCACGCCGAACCGGGCCATGTCCTCCGTGTCGCCTACGGTGAGGCTCGTGACGACGCCGGTCGCCACGCCCCTCGTCGAGTCGCTCGATGACATTGCCGGCGAGAGAGGGAGATGGGCGACGAGAGAGGAAGGAGTTAGGCGGGCGAGGAGATAGCATGGCGTGGTGAGGGCTGGCGCGGCCTTTTAAAGACGGCAGGGGAGGGAGGTGGGTGGGCGAGCCGTCGGTGGCATGCGCCCCGAGGGAGAGGCGGCGATCGGCGGCACGCGCGACATGATGGCGTGTGGAAGCGAGGCGGCGGCGGCGTGTGAAAGCGCGGCGCGCGAAGGCGATCGATGGCGTGGGAAGGCGCGAAACCTGCACGGCAGCGCGACGATCGAGCGTCGGTGCCGTCTGGCGGCGGCGACGGCAGCGCGCATTCGCGTCGGTGCCGTGCGGCGGTCGCCGCCAAAGCGGCAACCGACCCGTCGTTCAACGCAGCCGACCCGGCGGAAGGTCGGCGGCGCGCCCGTCGCCAGCCGCTGCGGCAATGCAGCACGCGCGACTACGAGGCTAACATCTTGGCGGCGCCGCGCCGCCGCCGCAGCGCTGCGCGGGCGGCGGCGGCGGAGATCTCGCCATGGCGATCGGCCGGCATCATGATGCATGCCGCCAAAACTACAAAGCGATTAATGCACGACGGCACGGCCGTCGCGCCATGTCCACATCGCGCCCACCGGTCAGCGCGGACTTTTTAAAAATCACGCCCTCACGGCTGCCAACTGCACGGCTCGCGCCCTCCACGATTGCCAAGCAGCTCGGCTCGTCCCGCAGCCGCGTATAGACGGGCGCGCGGGGGTATCGCCGCGGACGCGCGGGGGCAACGCGGGGGCAATTTTTCTTACTTAAGACGATCGTGCCCCTGGCAGCGAAAGGGTATGGGTGAATCACAACCCTTGATGTGTTTAAGGGGGGTGTACCGAAGCAGAAGTGACTTGAAAAAAAATGTAAACTTATTTTCGTGAGAAGATATAAAGGTTTTTCCCCCACACAAACGCAGTACAGACGCAAATGCACACACACATACTCACCCTATGAACACACATATCCTGCCTCATCGAGGCTGGTTTCATGAACAAATCTACTGTAAGTGCCTAATAACCATCTAAAAAAATGAAAGTTAACCGTCTAAGCCATGCTTAGTTCGTACCAAGGACTACTACGAGTCTTTATTAAACATTATGACCACATGTGGTGTTCAAAAGACATAATAGTGCTAATTTGTCTTTTTTAATGTAGCTCACATGTTAAAATATCTCCTACTAGGGTTGATGAAGCCAGGTGTCCCCTTCTCAGTCCCTACAGGCGGCACCCTTCTCTCTGCTGATTCCTCCCTCCAGTGTCCATAATCTCTCGATCTAGCATGGGAGGCAAACCCGTCACAGTAGTAGCAACGTCGCGACCACTAAGACGGCCAAAACTGGAACACACGACAATAAGATAGACATACCAAAAAATAGCCAAAACGGCAACAAGGACCTTTATGTACCACACAAAAAATGCAATGACTTGCATGAATCCACTAGGAAAACAAAAAGTATCACTCCACTAACTCCTTTTAAAGCCACCATGCATGTCTTTTTTTTCCTCATGCAAAACAAGCAACAAAGGTACACACACGGGCTTCTCGATTGGCGTGGCATGCCTCCGCGCCTCCGCCCGCTAGTCTAAATATAAGATATTTTAAAGAGTTCAATATGGATTACATAATGATGTACATAGACGCATATTAGAGTGTAGATTAATTTATTTTGCTTCGTGTGTAGTTTGTATTCAAATCTCTAAAAAAGTGCTTATATTTACAAACGGAGGGAGTACACCTTAAAAACGCATTGTTTATATGTAGAGCATGCAAATCAAAATCCATTATCACCGATGTGTTCCTTGCAATGAGATCTTCAACAGCAGATCCCACATGAGCATGTTCCGACAATTCTTGTTGAGAAGCAACTTTCTACCATGGAAAGTAAGTCTATGGTATGAGCATGCTTTTGTAGCACAAACTAATAAGTTGAGACTTTCTTTTTGAATAAAACAGGGCCCCACATGTTGTTCCCTTGCATTTACATGTTTACTATTGTCATGAGACCTTTTAAACTACAGTAAATCGCAAGGGACTCGTTCAGATTAGTATATATTGTCCCCCAAAAAAAGCAACTACGTGTTGTCGAAAAGCAAAGCGTGTTGTACAAATCTGTCAAAACCAGTAGGTTGACGTATTTTCAACACTTTGGATTATATATAGATTTGAATACGGCATTTTATACTCTCCTGGCTTTTTCTAGGCGGCGTGTCGACCCTCTACTTGTGTTGATCATTCGCCGGCCAAACTTGTCATGCTTACTACAGTATTACTTGGCTTTGAAGCGTCTGTCGACGCATAATAAATCCCAGACAACAACGGAAGCATTTATCTCCGGCGGAAGATATTGTTTGCTTTACGTTGACGGGTCGCGCCTGGCCGGCGAACCACCACCCGAAATCGTCGTCGTCACAGCTCACGAGCAGCGGCAAGTCAGCCCACGACGCGCTCGATTCCAACAGCCTGAACCAGTCCATTCTCCGTGGATGGGCCAGCCGCCGCCCTAGCCCTAGCCCTACCCTAGCACACCTCCCCCGTGTCAGCCGCTCCCAGTTGGCCACCCATTCTCAGGCGAGAAAAGCACACGCACAACACGCACGCGAGGAAGCATCAGCGAGAGGAGAGCAATCCGAGAAACAGACGCGCAGAAATCGGCGGCGGGCGTTCAACATCGGAAGCCGCCGCCCCGGACCGAGAATCCAAGAAACAGAGGCGCCGAGGGCGGAGAAACGCAAAGAATCCAAGAAACAGAGGCGCCGAGGCAAGCAAGAAATAGAGACCCCGCGGCTCGCCGCCGTCAAGCTCGCGGCCGCTGTCCCTGCAGCGAAGGAGGAGGAGGAGGAGGTGGTGCTCTGCTCGTCCCTGAAGCCGCCGTTGCCAGCTCCGGCAGGAGGAACCTCCGCGCTTCGTTCGCCCTCCCGTGAGTACCTGTCGTCACTGCACCTGTCATCTGGAGTACGCACTTGCGGTCTCCGTCTCTCTCCTCCCCGCACATGCCCTGTCCACGAATTCCCCTCCCCTCCCCGCTAACCCCGCCGCATGGAAAACGCAGGCCCGGCAGGGGATCCGCCCGGCGAGTCCATCGAATCCCCGCTCCTACCCGCGCCGGAGACCAAGATGCCGCCACCGGGACCGGCGGCGGCGGCGCCCATCCAGCTCGGGGTGCCGCCCCCCTACCTCAGGACCCACGGGGCCAAGATGGCGCGCCGGCACATGTACGACTGGATCGTGCTGCTCCTCCTCGCCGCCATCGAGGTCGCGCTCAACCTCATCACGCCCTTCCACCGCTTCGTCGCCGAGTTCATGATGGAGGACCTCCGCTACCCAATGAAGCCCAACACCATCCCCGTCTGGGCCGTCCCGGTACCCACCCCCACCTGCCTTCCTCACCTTATCTGCAAAATTTCTTCTTTTTCCTCCATTGACCGAACCTTGCTCGCCGGCGACGGCGGTGGACGGATGCAGATATACGCCGTCATCCTGCCGATGCTCATCTTCGCCGCCATCTATGTCAAGAAGAAGAATGCCTACGACCTGCACCACGCCATACTAGGCAGGTTATCCTTGCGGTGCTGCTGTTAATTGTTCTGCTGCAGCAGACTGCAACTGCGTCAGTTTATTCAGAACACTGCTCTGCCCAATTCTCGCTTCTGAAAGATGAATATTTTTTTGACAGGCCTGCTGTTCTCCGTGCTCATCACCGGCGTCCTCACCGACGCCATCAAGGACGGCGTCGGCCGGCCCCGCCCCAACTTCTACTATCGATGCTTTCCTGACGGAGTGCCGGTGAGCTCTCTTCCGCAATTGCTTCTTCAGAGCTTTCCATTTCTTCAACATTTGCCATGCTGAATCCAGTCGCCTTTTCAGAACTACGAGGCGGTCACTCGACAAGTCATATGCCACGGAGACGCAAAAGTCATCAAAGAAGGGCACAAGAGCTTCCCCAGTGGCCACACTTCATGTAAGCTTGACCACCATCTGCAATTCTCAAGGCCATCTGAACTTGTTTGAGTTGCACTGTAGCATGAACTGGTTATCTTTCTAGATCAATTCTCCCTTGGCAAAAAAAAAAAAAAACAGTTCGGTCTGATAGTTTTCTCGTGTTCATCTGGTATGGAATGCAGGGTCCTTTGCCGGGCTGGGCTTCCTGTCGTGGTACCTTGCCGGCAAGATCAGGGTGTTTGACCGGGGCGGACACATTGCCAAGCTCTGCGTCGTGATCCTGCCGCTGCTCTTCGCTGCGATGGTCGCCGTGTCGCGAGTCGCAGACTACTGGCACCACTGGCAGGACGTGTTTGCCGGTGGGATCCTTGGTACGTTCCAACTCCGTCAGAGCCGTTATAAGTTCAGTAGTGTCTCCATCTCTTGAAGAATCGCACTGACAGACTGCTGATCATGTGGGTGTGTATCTCTGCAGGGCTGGTTGTTGCTTCGTTCTGCTATCTGCAGTTCTTCCCGCATCCGGCTAGCAAACACGGTACATTTATAATTTATTCTGGATTAACGAAATAGGTTTTCGCCCTGCTTTATATATAAAGCAACCACCACATCCACATGAGTACATTTGTTCTGGATTGTTAGTGCATACATAATGCCACTGCTCTCTGTTCCGCCATTGTCAGATGTACAGAAATGAAGCCCTTTTTTCGCAACTATAGTAGTATAAACTGAAGTGAAATGTTACCTCTTCTGTTTCAGGGCTGTGGCCTCATGCATTCCGGCATCACGATCCTAACCCGGAGACTGAGAACCAAGGAACAACAGATCCCCATCAGTCGGCGCTGCCGTCCATGGTACAATATGTTGCCTCCATGGAGATGAGAACCAATGGCCGAGCGTTGGATAACATGGAGGCTGGCAGCGGCAGAGCTTGGTAACTGAATACTACCACCATGGGGATGGGGGCAGGCACGCACCACCATGAGAGACATCACCTTGTAGGTAGGTAGGTACTAGTAGAACTCTTGTTCTGTATATGTTTCTTGTAAAAACAAATAAAATTTCGCGATTTGGTTCGTTGTTGGACTGAAGTAGATCTAGTCCTTGAGTTTTCAGAATCAATCCATTGATCTAGTCCTTGAGTTTTCAGGATCAATCCATTGATCTAGTCCTAAACAAGTGCATTTTCTGTTCATGCAAATGCAGTATATACTTTTGCTATCACTTGCATCAAAATAAAAGAAGTATTTTGTATACATAATCTAACATGTTAGGAATTGACTGGCTGCCCCAAAAGGGAACGAAGAGGGAGTCAACTAGTGCTCATATCTTTTCGGAAAAGCTTATGAAACAGTAGTGTATTTACAGACATGAAGTTGAGTAATGGCCACTCTTTTCTCAGACAGTAGCAAGTCACGGATCAAAATGGGTTTATAAAGCGGTTGCGGAGCAAAAAGAATCGGGCCTTCGGAGAAAATCAGATCGCACAGAGGCTTTGGTCTACCTTGAGTAATTGTGACCTATCACAAATGGCCCTGGTAACGGAAAATTACACCATCAGAGTGGATGATGAAACAATGGAGTTGGAGAAAACCATCGGCTTACGAAAAAAAGAGAGGAAAAACACGATCATCATCTGACAATGGCCACAATTCGATCTGCTAACCAGTTACAATTGGGCACTCAAAAAAAAAAAAAAAACTAAACGCCTCATCCTTGTTTACATGTACTTATGCCTTTTCAGACTTAATCGTTTCCCATCTAAAGTAAAATCAAATGCTCTCGTAGAAGTTCTACCCCGAGAAGACGGTTTGGATCACCGACATCTAATTTGCACCACTAATCCGGTAGAACTTGCAGATATGACAGCTCAGTAAATTTACACACCACATAGCAATCTATGTAGAAGAACTAAAAGGACTCGAAACTACATGTTACAACCTCTATCCAATTTGCAAATAGATCAATGGAAGGTGTGTGCAACCGTAAATGAAAACCTATCTGATTTTTCAACTAATGATTCATCTGATGAAAAACTCAAGTTTTTCACCATTCTAAATATACTGCCTGATATATGAAACACTGCCGTGTCTGAGGTCCCAGATATGTGATTCTCAGCTGGTCATTTCCTCCTCTTTCTTTCTGAAGGAAATGTGAAATGCGGGCGACAACTACTTATACTAGTAAACAAATCGCATTCAAATTTGATATACACATATGGTAGAAAAAGAATGGCATCCATGTGCTAATGCTAAACTAATACTCCATCCGTCCCAAAATAACTGTCTCAACTTTATACTGGCTCTAGTACAAAGATGTACTAAGGTTAAGACACTTATTTTGAGACGGAGGGAGTATTCTATAATATGAATGTGACTCCTACAGAATTTAACTTTGCAAATCAGAGAACATCATTCTCCATATATCATAAAACGATGACCAATATTTTCAAAGATGACAATTTTGGACAAAATCATGGCAGTACGGCTACCTACAGGTTTGACAACTACAGGTGCATTGCAAATAGGATGATGATAGACAGATTCAAGGACCAAATCTGTTTGTAACATCTTGGCGTATTGGTCTACTTATTTATTTTGGACCACTGCAAATAGGCTAGCCCACTTTCGAAGCAAAATAAAACTGTGACTGTTGGTTTATTTGTGAACATTCAGCATTGAATCGAGCTTGGAACGGCACCTTTAGAAGGTCATAAAACAATAACAATTCAGAGCAATCAATTGTATGAACAATAAACAATAACCAATTCACTAATTCAGGCCAATGAATCTTATATGTGAGTACAAACAGTGCGTATATTAGAAAATGTGTGAAGTACCAAGGTACTCCCTCTGTCCCATATTTTTTGACACTACATTAGTGTCAAAAAACGTCTTACATTATGGGAAGGAGGGAGTACTGAGGTAGCAGGAGAGCAATAATTGCTAGAGTACCATTAGTTCAGAGCTATAAGACTAAAATAATCCCTCTGATTACAGTACAGAAATAATCCCTCTGAGTACTACAGTACAGAAAGACAATTTCTCAAGTAGTACTACCTCCGTTCCTAACTATAAGACGTTTTTGCAGTTTAAATCAAACTGGAACAGAGGGCGTAAGTACTATCAGTTCAGAGCATAACCCAGACATGAATCGCTGTAGGTTTCCATGGGATACAAAGGAAGGCCTGACCTCGAGCTAGAGAAAGGACAACTTTATATGGTTAAGCCTTGCTTAGTGTTAGTGGCAAAATCAAGAAAATATTTCTGGTTTAGGCCCGCCACGGAGAATGTTCCATAGGCTCCTCGAGACTCCATCCGGTTATGTATAAACTGATCCCCTATATCTATCTCAGTCCAAGGAGGTTTTGGATTGCTTTGATGTTTTCTGAAAGCTACAATTTGATGCAACACCTACCATTTCTAAATATCCATATGAACAAACTGGAAGTGAAGGATGTGGGCCAGGAAGGTGAAGACAACATGGTGATTTAGTAGATCTAAAAGACGTCACATGTCTATTTATGTAAAGCTAACCACAGCATAATCGTTGCTTATGGGTAGAATTGTTTTTACTTGATCTCTTGAAACTCGGAATTGTTTACTTGATCTGTTGACACTTGACACCTGTATATCATTATCTTCGATATTGATGGGCAGCTCTCTGGTGTTTGCAAAGGCATCCAAAGCCTCCTTCAAATGCCTGGCTTCGTTAAATTCTCCTTTCAATACCCTTCAAAAAAGATTATCCTTTCTCTGCGTACTGGAGCACCAGACAAGGCATGCTATTCAGAATAGGGTGTTGTGGCAAACCTCTGGAAGGCAAAGTCTTCAATTATTTTCTGCAAAACACCCACCACTCATTGATTGGATGTTCAGATTTCAGATCACGTAAGTGTTTGCGTCGACGTTGGATGGATCGTTTGCGACAGTGAGCGCACACACGTGTCGCCGTCACCGTCGACATGTGAGCACCCAATCAAAGCTTCGAGTGTGAATATATGCTACTCTAGTGTTGTAGCTGGTCGTCCGCTTCAACAGGTGTAAGCCAGACCTGGCCCTGTCAACTTTCTGTGTCTCTTCCCTTGTCTCGACGTGCGTAATCGCCAAGCTTATCTTACAATGCTTGACATGGAAAAGTGTGTTACAAAAGATGCAAATAGATCATTACTAAAAGTAGATGAGAGAGATGATATGTTTTTTCTAAGAACGGAGAGATGAAACGTATATATGTTAACCAAATATGTCAACATGGCTATACCCCTGGAGCATGACTACGGGTGCTCCTTCCCATGAACTAAATCACATAATACGGATCGATGACAAGTTCACCATGGCCATCCGGCACATCTCAATGCCCCATAGCCTGTCCGGACACCCTTGGCACAGGCGCCCGGACCATCCCCTTCATGATATCCTGTCTAGCCAACAGCTTGGTTTAGTCTCTTTTGGCCATGCGACAGCGCATTTATATAATAGTTCTGAGTTTCATATGTTCGACCTAAACACCTAACCCTCTGCATATTCCAAGTCCAAACTATATCCCTATATAGATAATCGACATAATTTTAACGTAGTAGTGCACACTTAGGCGACAGGTGTGCGGCGCATATCCAACTTGATGCTGACGGCGTCCAGCCGGAACCCAGAATTCCATACAGCAGTTTGATTATTTGGCCAGTGTTGCTACACGTTGCATGCTCCCTCTCGTTTCTTTTTGCCGGCAATCGCGCAACCACCAAGAGAAGTTTCATAACTGGCAAATTCCCCTACACATACGCATATGTGCTGACAGTGATACAGCCTCAATGATTGTAGTTTGCAGAGGTCCGCATCACCAATTTCATTGTCCTTTTCAGCCAAGTCATTGGGTCACAGTTAATGTTTAACCACAAAATGGCATGTGTTACACTGTGACTGGTACACAAATGGAAATTAGAGGTCTCCTCACAATTGCCAGGATGACACTCTGCAAACCACATCATCGATCGATCATATTTTACACAAAGCCAAATCAACCTTCCAAAGTCAGCCACGTAATAGCAAATTCCACACCTACTATAAGCGAGCTCATCTACCGTTATAAAACTAGCTAAACTATATAGAGTTTACAAAGTATGATGCATACATGTGTCCATCACTGGTGACAAAAAACAAGAGACTATTTACATAACTTAGGCAACATGAGCGGGCCGGGCTAGCCAGCCACTGAGCCACGTCACAATGTCGCCGACGGCTGGCGGCGGAGGGGGAGCACCGGGTGGGTGACGGTGAAGGGGCCAAAGTGAGGCCTGCCGGGAAACAAGGTGGACATCGGCGACCGTCCCGGAGATGACACGGCGGAGACGGTGGAACGGGTGGTGGCGTCACATGATGAGCACACTGGGAGCGCCGTGCTGAACCCAGACATGTGGTGATTCAGATTGTAGAGCGGGTACGGGGCACGGGAGGCGCGCAGCTCCGCCACCTCCCGCTGGAGCTTACGGTTCTCCCGTGCCAGCGCGTCGCAGCAGCGCTTCAGTTGCTCGCAGTCCGCCTCCGTCTGCTTCAGCTTCGTCCTGTGATAGACATGATGTTAGATTTCCTCGCTCTTCTGTTTTGGAAAATGGTGACATCAAAACTCAAAAGGGAAAACTACTGGTGTATGAATTTTGTTACATACCTGGCTCTTCTGTTTTGGAACCAGACCTCAACCTGGCGTGGTCGAAGGCTCAGCCGGTTGGCTAAACAGCTCTTTTGCTCCTGTATATATGCCGAATGAATCCATCCATATCATCTATACTTCTTTTAGGTGCACTAGAACAAGATAGGGCAAGGCAAGCAAGTTTCCATTTGATGGATTAGGAAAATATGCAGGCAGAAGGTGCATACCAGGGTTAGCGTGCTGTGCTCTTTGAAGCTACCCTCCAGAAACGCAGATTGTTCCTTGGACAGCCTCAGTTTCTTCCTCACCCTTCCACCTCCATTGTCTTCATCCTCTGAAGCTTCCTCGTCAACTCCCTGTGCCGCAGGAACCTCCATATGCATGGACGGCGGTGACAAAGACCTCACTGCTATCGATGCTCTGCCACCCACCGGAACAGCAGCGTTCACATCAAACCCGCGTGAATTCACACTTGCTGTACAGGAAAAAGGCTCATCAGCATACAAAGAATTTTACAGAAGAAGCTACGAGCACATAGCAACATATGGATGGACCTACTGGGATGGGAACCGATCAATTCAACAGCTTGATTCTCTTCAACTCACCTGTTTGTGCAGAGGCTTGGCGAAAAGGGCTTGCTCTGACAGGCAGTTCGGGGCATGCTTCGTCGCCATCTTCTCCCTCCGCAGTTTCTATGCTTGTCCTCTGGTTATCTTGGTCAGCTCTTTCGGTAGCCATTACTCGTAGCCCTAGCGCAAGGTCGTCGTGGTCTTCTCCTTGGCATGTTGCCGGCGCGGGCATGGTGTTGTTGGCCTTCACTGGAGCTGGAAGATCACCTAGACTAAGCTCAAGCTCCATGTCAAGGAAAGGGAGGGGTCTTGGAGTAATGAGGCAAAGAGGAAACAGATAGCAAGTACCACATATATAGTAGTGGCTGGCCAATCAAGTAAGTAATCATCAGTTTTGACAAAATAAACTCAAACATGATTAAGTATCAGAGAACACGTTTGGATTGTGTTATCTAATGCTTGTCCCATCAACCTCAATATTATATCTTGTCTCCTTCTATTCCAATAATTTTAAAAAAGTAT
The DNA here is from genome assembly GCA_021437245.1 of Aegilops speltoides. Taxonomy (NCBI): domain Eukaryota; kingdom Viridiplantae; phylum Streptophyta; class Magnoliopsida; order Poales; family Poaceae; genus Aegilops; species Aegilops speltoides. Next base: position 433,995,632 of record CM038141.1, on the reverse strand, counting down.
TTTTTATCACGCTAGGCTAAGTGTGCAATCTATTTGAACTTTGGATACAAGTTAACTGGAGATTCATATTTCAATCGAGGTCCAGAAAACTATCACTTTGACATTCAAAGGAGCATGATTATGAGCTATTAATTATGACATTTGCATTTCTCCCGCACGTTAGGAAGCTTTAACACGTTTTCTTTTCTTAAGGCACCAACCATTCTTGTCATTCCAAGAAAAGGCATGGTTGAAAACCAAATAATTTATGCAACTAGTGCAATAGAAAGCTAAAACGATTTGTCTTTTCTTAACAAAATTACCAGTTTTGCCCTTCCAAGAAAAGGCATGGTTGAAAGCCAAATAATTTATTCAACTAGTAGAGGATTATCATTAATTTGATCAATAATTGTGCTTTGCATAATTAATATAGAATATGATTTGTCAAAAGATTGCTTGGAAAGTTATCGCTCCTTAAGAAACGATAAGCCTATCGGTAAGACAATTCTTACTGTAACAAAATCCGTACAGCAAGGCAGAATGCTCACTGAATTTATCACACTGACTGCTACGGCTGCCTATGTTAATAGGAGTAGTTGGTACCGTGATGTCCATATGTCAAAATCTGAGCTGCGATCATCTTCAAGCTGAGGTGGTCTAGATACTCCACAAATACGTAGCCCATGATGTGACAATCTGGAGTCTAATGTGTGGACAGCATGTAACGAACCACTTTTTCAGAAAGTTGTAAGAACCACTACACTAGCAAGTCCAATTGTGTAGCAGATGTTCCAGAGTGGCTTGGACGAGAGACTGGGATTTTTTTTTGTGTGTGTGTGTGTGTGGCAGATTACACCTTGCAAGGCGGTCATCAGATGAATCATTTACCAAGAATTCTGCGACCATCCTTATTGGCTGTGTGCATCCTAACTATGCAGATGCTGGGTGTGTGCTTATTGTGTTTGCATCCTCTTGATGCTCCATTTTGAGCTAACAAAATCTGCCCTTAGTTGAAAAAAAAATCCATTTTTTTCCACTGAACTCGACAGGTACATATTGTAGCAGATGGGGAGCTGCAGAGGCGCACGTGCAAGATTAGAACTGCTTCCAAGGTGAAGATCAGAAGCTGCATCCCTTTCAATCTCATTAATCTGCAAAGGGAGACCTTGCCAAGGTTTTGTGTGGAAGTGCAACCATTTCCATCTGAGCTTCTTATTTTGATCTCAAGTGTCTAATCAAAATGGCTACAAGGCTTGGGCAAGTTTCATCAGTATGAACTATGAAGCATATCTTGAAACTTACAGCTCTAACAGGATCACTCCCACAGACAGTATATGAGTGATGAGCCCCATTGAATTTGCCACCGTGCATAAGTATTATTATATCGAGCGTGGGCCTGAATCCTCCAGTTTTGACTCCAGTTGGACAAGATTCTGGATCATGATGATCAAGCAGCCCATATGCACATGAACTCTCATTTCTTATCCGTGGGCATGTCCGTCTCCAGTGACAAGGATCAGCGATTATAGAGACAAAGAACGGTTCTTTGTCCGTTTGTCGTAGTTGCAACAGAAAAGTTGAGGACTTTCTCTTGCAGACCTTAACATACACCTACACATTCCTTTCACTAAAATTTCAGCCATAGCCCACTTTGACAACTAGACCAGTAATATGTGTAAAATATTGCTTGACAATATATTTGGGCAGATAAAGTACAGGGAAGGCTGTTCGGCATGGCCAAAGGTACATATATACAAAGGGCAAACTGCCTCTTGACAACTTGTAGATTTGAAACTAATAATGTACAGGAAAAGTGAATGAGCTGAGGTCACCCTTTTGTTCTCACCGAATATTTAATTACAAACTGATTAGATTTCTTCTCAGACACGATACGACTGTTTGATTTTGGGGAACACTTTGACTCGGTTGAAAGGGCAGATCAGTTTTATGCAAAATAATGTCTTTGTGGAATATAAGCTTTCATAAATCCTTGTTACGGTTAACTAATTTAAAATATTCTCTGACAAGAGAAGTCAACTAATATATCATCTATAAGTCGCTAACCAATAGCTTGCTTTTTAAGGAATCGCGGACTGAAGCAACAACACTAAACCCTGGAATAGTACTTACTTTTCAAAATCCGGGCACGTCAATGGATCTTTAGGTTTTAAATTTTTGTTGAGAAGTTCATGATGATATTTTGCTGCTGTTAAGTAAATAAATCTCTGATAGCAAAGTGTATAAAACTGCATTTGGGGTTTTAAAACAGCTACGGATCAGAATATAAATGATTTGATGGCACATCGTTGTGTGCTAGAAACCTTCCGCAAGCTTCCTAATTACAGCAATTTATCGGTAAGAAAAGGGTCATTGAACGAATCATTAGGAGAAAGTTGGTGACATCTACCCTGTGATATTTTATTATGTATTGGAGCGAAGAACAGCTACAGCAAAAGCATGAAACATTATTCATAAATCAAGAGGTAGAGTGAACGAATGAAGACAATAAATCTCCGTAAGTTTTCTTTACCGGAAAGACACTACTCTAATGCATATATTTATATTATTTTTCAAACATAAATGTACAAGGAAAACAAAGAAGTAGAATAAAACCTAAAACAGAGGGCGGGCTAGTCCCAAAGAGGTAAACAACAGAAAAACAAGCAGAAAGCTCTACTGACGACTAGCCCGGGATACTTGAAAAATGAAACAAGGCCCTTAATGGAAGTTCTGTACCTAGCCTTGAAAAGTGTTGTATCTATTTCCCTTCAGAAACCCCAGACAATGTCTCGAAAAATAAGCAGACTTCTCTAGTTCAGGCTCTCAAGTCACCCAAGCATCATCAGCACCAACATTCAGCATCACATGCTGACATGCATATACTGGTGAGCAGAAGTACACTACCTTTTTACTCTGCTGCACAATGCAATAAGTTCCTTTTGAAAGAGTCTGAGCTGCCTGCTCATTTTCCGAACTGATCCTAATTTACTCCCAAAATCCACAATTTATACGCCGTATCTGAAAGTGCAGCCTTCTGCCTGCCGCACGAGCTACAAAAGGGCATTTAGGTTAACTTTGTGGCGGTTGGGAATAATCATCAGAGGAGTTCAAATATGGCCCCTGCAAACTGCCATAGCAAACTAGCTATTTTTTTTTACTTCTGAAACATGAAACTTGTCCTCTTACAACCCAAGAACCAGAGAGAACGGAGTGTGCGAGCGAGGAAACGTCTTGCCCTGTTGGGGCGACGTGGTTCATGTTATATAGTAGGGAGCCAAAAACCCTAGATGACATACATCATGCGGTTACAAGGGATAAGACTTGGGAGAGAAGAAAGGAGAAGACGATTACATGAATATCTCATTCAAACTAACTCCTAGTCTATATCTCTATCATATCTGATAAACATGGCCCGGCCCTGCATATGTATGATGTTTGACACTCCCCCTTAATCACAACTTCATCAAGTTGAGATTATGCTTAAATTCTTCAAAGTTTCTGATAGGTAGGGCTTTAGTAAACCCATCTGCAACTTGATCTCTGGAATGAATGAACCGAATATCAAGCTGTTTCCGTGCAACTCTTTCTCTGACAAAGTGAAAATCTATCTCTATGTGCTTTGTCCTGGCATGAAAAACTGGGTTTGTAGATAAGTAGGTAGCACCAAGATTATCACACCATAAGCAAGGAGCTTGGGAACTTTTTATACCAAGTTCTCTTAGCATTGATTGAACCCATATGATTTCAGTTGTAGCATTTGCCAATGCCTTGTACTCTGCCTCTGTGCTAGACCTAGACACTGTGGCCTGTTTTCTTGCACACCAGGAAATCAAGTTAGGTCCAAAAAATATTGCAAACCTACCAGTAGAGCGTCTATCATCTAGACAGCCTGCCCAGTTAGAATCAGAGAAAGCACTAACAAGCGTTGAGGATGACTTGCTGAAGTTGAGTTACCCACGTCCGTATTGATGAGGATCCCGGAATAAGGGGAACACGATCTCTGCTTCGACAAGACGTGCCAAGGAAACCGCTTCGCTAAACGTGCTGAGGTGGTATGGTAAAAAACAATTCAAACAGAGGCTTGGTTGCGGTGTGGTGTCACGCCGCATAATACGTCAGCAGATTGAGCTAGTGTATATTTTATTCTCTCTACGGTGGAATGTGGAAATTATTTTTGCAGAGCCGGACACTATCCTGGGTGTTTATAATCTTCTCTGGATTATTCAAGGGAGGAACCCGCCTTGCAATGCCGAACATTATGCACGCCGGACTTATCGTCATTGAAGACTGGTTCAGAGGCTACTGAGGGAGTCCTGGACTAGGGGGTGTCCGGACAGCCGGACTATCATTATCCGCCGGACTCCAAGACTATGAAGATAGAAGATTGAAGACTCCGGCTCGTGTCCGGAAGGTACTTTCCTTGGCGTGGAAGGCAAGCTAGGCAATACGGATATGTAGATCTCCTACCATTGTAACCGACTCTGTGTAACCCTAGCCTCTCCGGTGTCTATATAAACCGGAGGGCTTTAGTCCGTAGGACACAACATACATTACAACAATCATACCATAGGCTAGCTTCTAGGGTTTAGCCTCCTTGATCTCGTGGTAGATCTACTCTTGTACTACCCATATCATCAATATAATCAAGCAGGACGTAGGGTTTTACCTCCATCGAGAGGGCCCGAACCTGGGTAAAAACATCGTGTCCCTCGTCTCCTGTTACCATCCGCCTAGACGCACAGTTCGGGACCCCCTACCCGAGATCCGCCGGTTTTGACACCGACACTCACCAACAAACGGGAGTTTATTTTTCCTAAGTAATTTTTCAACTAAAGAAAAAGAAGCATGTCCTAAACGATCATGCCATCGTGTGGATGAAAGCTTGATAGCACCACAAGCTTGTTTATTCAGTCTCCTAAGCTCCGGAATCAACGGGTAGAGTCCACGAACGCATCTACCTCGATAGAGAATTCTCCTCGTCACCTGATCCTTGATCAAAAAGAAGTAAGGGTGAAACTCAAGGAATACATGATTATCAAGAGAAATTCTATGGACAGAGAGGAGACTTTTGTCGGCATTAGGGACATGCAAAAATTTTCTAAGATGGATTTTAGGAGAAGGGGTACTAAAACTTGAATGACCAACGTGACTGATCTTCATACCTTCACCACTAGCCGTGTGGATTTGGTCCTTTCCGCGGTATTTCTCCTTCATGGTTACCTTCTCGAGCTCGTTGGTGATGTGATTTGTGGCACCACTGTTGATGTACCAGTTGGTGTCGACGCCATAGGAGCCATCTGCAGCCGCCGCCACCTTGTCATCATCTTGAGAGGAGTCGTCATCCTCGTCATAGAGGTACCAGCAATCTTTTGCTGTGTGCCCCAGCTTGCCACATATCTGGCAGCAAGGAGCATCAGGGCGTGCACGAGGGTTGCCGCCTCCACTGCGAGTGCGGTTGTTGGAGGAGACACGCCCGCCGTTGCGGGAGTTGGAGCCGCCACCGTTCCCGCCTCCACTGGACCTCCCCCTGCCACGGGAGAAGCCGCCGCGCTGAGAGGATCCACCACGACCACAGGAGGCTGAGTTTGCGGAAGACTTGAAGCCGCCGCCACCGGATCCGTGGAAGTGCACCATCCTATGATCAAAGTTGGAGAGCATCGCGAACAGCTCGTCGATTGTGACAGGGGTCACGCGAGCGTCGAGAGCAAAGATCAGAGGCTGATAGTCAGCGTCGAGGCCGTGGATGATGTAGGAGATGAGCTCGTCGTCGAGGATCGCCTTGCCTGCCGCGGCCAGCTCGTCAGCGTAGCCACGCATGATGGCGAAGTAGGAGGCGACGGAGAGGTTGCCCTTCTGCGCATTGATGAGAGAGGTCCGAATATTGTTGATGCGACTTACTGATTGTGACGAGTACATGCCGGCAAGCGTCGTCCAGAGCGCGCCCGCGGTGGTGACCGTGGTCACCGTGAGGAGCACCTCCTTTGTGAGGTTGCTCAACAGGTAGCCAAGGACCTGCTGGTCCTCCCGGACCCAGATTGGATGGAGAGGGTTGGGCGTTGAAGTCTGCTTGCCTTCCTTGTCGGTGGTGACGAGCAGCTTCGCCGGTTCCGGCTGGGTGCCGTCGACGTAGCCGAAGACCCCGGCGCCGCGCAGTTGAGGGATCATCTGCGTGCGCCACAGCACGTAGTTCGTGCGGGATAGCTTCTCCGTGACCTGGCCATTGAGGTTAGCCGGGAGGGAAGCGCCGGAGGAGGAAGACATGGTGGCTTCGGCACAGATGGTTTTGGTAGCTAGATGAATCGAAGAAGAGGGGCTCTGATTACCATGTGCGAGCGAGGAAACGTCTTGCCCTGTTGGGGCGACGTGGTTCATGTTATATAGTAGGGAGCCAAAAACCCTAGATGGCATACATCATGCGGTTACAAGGGATAAGACTTGGGAGAGAAGAAAGGAGAAGACAATTACATGAATATCTCATTCAAACTAACTCCTAGTCTATATCTCTATCATATCTGATAAACATGGCCCGGCCCTGCATATGTATGATGTTTGACACGGAGAAGCCAAAGAAGAAAGACATCACAAGCACAAACCGCGGAGCTAAGAGCGAAAACTACAGAAGGAGGGGAAATATGACAAACAGGCAGATGCGGCGCTCATGCATGGCAGATGACCATATTCCAGAGTTAAGATGAACCAAAACACTATGGCGAGATTCTCTGTCGTTTCATAGATTACAACGAGTTTACTATGATGGTGCAAACTGGGAACTGATAGTTATCAGTACAAATATGAGAAATTGTTGATGGTATGAAACTGCAAGGGTAGAAATCACTAATCAGCCACAGACAGCCATATAGAGGACGAGGCAGGCACAAAGTCTTGTTGTCCTCATTTTCCAAGTAATCTAGCTATTTATCTCCGGTGCCTCCAGTCCCTTGAAGAACAAAAAAATTATCAGTAAAGCAAATTGGGACTATTGGGAATTTCGAACAAAAGGGTAGTAAAGCTGGACAGGAAATGAGTGTTAGGCAAATACCTTAGGTGGGATGCTGTATTGATCTGCTCCACTTCCTTTAACTTTGGACACATGGATATCTCCACGGTCTTTATTTTTGCAACTGCCTTTGCTCCACCAATTGAAACTAGGTTTGGACAATCCTTGATCACTAATTTGTCAAGTGATGCAGGAGGTGATATGCTCTCGAGTTGAAAACAATGTACAAAAGTAAGGGATTCTAATCTTGGTAGGTTATGTGGTTGAAACCAACTTGGGAGCCAGACATCGTCATAGTTTTTGAGGAACAAAGACTTAACACTGATAGGAGGCTGTAGAACTTCAAGCACTTCGACATCATTGTTGTCGATATCAAACTCGATATCAGACTCAGGGAAACCTGTGGGACGATCCTCCCGCATATTCAGTTTCAACTCATCAAGATATTTCTTATTCTTCAGGTTTAGTTCTGCGGCATGATCCTTACTTAGCAAGTGAACATCAATAAGCTCCAAGTGCCCGCGGAATTGGTTCAGATTCTTCATTAACGTAATTTCTCTCCACTTGTTATTTGGACCAAGATACATGCGACGCCCATCATAATATGTTAATCCAACTGATTCAAACTTCTGCAAACTAATCAGTTTACCAAAGTCATCGGGCAAGCTTTCTAGCCTGCAATTCTTGGCATATAAAATTTGAAGATGATAAAGCCAACAAAAAGTTGAAGGAATTTTCTTCAGAGGGCGAGCTTTGTTGATTTCAAGGTACCGAAGATGCTTCCAATTGCCAATATTGTCTGGTAACTCATTTGTGGAGTCACAAGAAATCACGCGCATACGCAGAAGTTTAGTACACCATTCGCCCATAACAAAGCATGTTTTTCTCTTTAAATCCTTCTTGCAAATTAGGGTACGCAACTTTGTGTACTTGCATAGCTTTAACAAGCTGGAATCATCAAACTCACTGCTAGGGAGTATGTAGAGATGACGAACATTCTGGGGAACTTTATCCAAGTCACTTCTATTTCTTAAAATGCAGCAGTCCTGCTCTGAAACCATTTGTGCCATGTCATGTCGCAAGTCATGGATTACATATCTACTACTAATTATTTGAAAGAAGGATCGTGTTACAAGGTCTTCAAAATACTGACAACCAATATCTTGAATTGGAACACCACATTGAGGATCCACAAAACCTTCTGCCGCCCAAATTTCAGCTAAGCGTGCCTTATGAAATCTGTAATCTTTAGGGTACACGGCACAAAATGCAAAGCATTGCTTCAGGTGGAATGGTAAATATATGTAGCTCAACCGAAGTGCAGGCAAAATGTCAGTCTCCTCTTGTTTCAACTCCCACAGTTCACTCTCGAGTATAGAATTCCAATGCGATGCTTGAAGGTCCATGCTTAACATGCGTCCTAGAGTTTTGGCGGCCAGAGGTGAACCCTTTAGTTTAGCAAGTATGCTTCTACCAATGCTCTCTAACTCAGGATCATTATTAGAATCCTCAGATCCAAACGCACACAATTTGAAGAAATTCCAAAAGACGTCGTCCTTCAGACCTTCAACTATAATGGGTTCCATTGTCCGCACCCCCTCAGTAACATTTGGACATCTAGTTGTGACCAACATCACACTTCCATCTTGGGCACTTCTAAAAGGTGCACAAAACCTCTTCCAGCACTGCCCATTTTCCTTTAAGGTATCATCCCACATGTCATCGAGGACTATCAATAACCTTTTCTTGTTCACATGGTTAGAGAGATCACGCTGAAGAGAATCCAAATTATCAGTTGTTGCCTCATTTCTAGTACATGATTGTATCACCTCTTTAGTTAACCTCTTCACATCAAAGTCATCTGAGACACAAATCCAAATTATCATCTCAAAGTGAGATTTCACTCGTCGATGGTTACAAATATGTTGGGCCAAAGTTGTCTTCCCAACACCACCAATTCCAACAATTGGCAAAACATGGACACCCAATATTCTCGATTCATTACCAACATGATTGCTTGCTGATGTGCTTGCCGAACTAGTTGCTCTCTTGCGTTTTGAAATTGTAGGTACATTGAGAAATCCCAGTAAGCGCTTTAGTTCCTTGTCACGACCAAATATTTTTGTTTCATTTGGAAAAGATGTGGTCTCCGGCCTGACTATTTTACCAAAGCATCGTGTAACTCCACGGAGCCCCATATTCTCCAGCTGACTTGAAAGATGGTTCAACCTCAATTGGACATCATTCAGTTTGTTGAAGCTGCCTTGTACGGCGGTATGAAAGAAGTCAATGAAAGAAGATTGGCTTGCATTGCCCTCCACTTGTACCTTCTTCTCGTACCATCCAAACTCATCAAGAAGGTCCTCGGCCTCAGCTACTGCATCCTTGAGATTAGGAAGGAGCTTGGCCACAACATGTTCATGGCTTCTCGACTCTGCTTTATTAGCGAGGTCGTACATTGCAGGAAGGGTGTCCCTGAGGCGTTGTAGGCCACTCTCCAACTGCAACACATGGTCCTGGAGAATTTGCTCCTGTGAGCCACTCCATCGGGAGTAAAGAGAGGGAATGGCAGATTTGGCCCATTGAAACAAAGTGACACATTCGTTGATGGCACCAACGACCCCAACAGCGGATAAGCTCATGCTGACTGGAATAGACATCTATATCCGTCCTGTGAGCAAGCAGTCGATGCAATTAGAATTGAGGAAGTAATTTTTCTAGCCAGATATATAACAAGCTGACTATATGTATACAACAAGCCAACTATTGTACCTCGCGAAAAAAAGCCAACTATTGTAGTGATTATTTTCTCAAATATGTTTCCGTAAAAAATTCCCATGCAGTTAGTTTCAACGTTAAGTTAGAGAAATGTCATGAACTTAGAATCACTTGATAAATTTTAAATACATCTTTGCAACAGTAAAGTGTTAACACCCTGACCAGAAATCACCTACGTAAACTATACACTGGGATATTCAAGTGAGATTTATTCCCACATGAAACTCATTTTAATTATGATTTATGCTAGTGATATCTTTTCTTCGACTTTAGAGCTAAAATAGAGGGCTGGGTTCTATTTTGAACAAAACACGGGAAAAAACAGAAGGTTACGCGGAACACGGAAGGAGAAATGAAGTCGAAGAAGAAAGCAAGGTTCAAGGCTCACCTGGACCGGTGCTGCTTGCCGTCGACAAGCGATTCACCGTCAAATGTGCAGTAGCAGCAGCAGCAACAGGAAGAGGAAGAGTATGCACAAAAAAAAAGCAGGAAGAGGAAGAGGAGAGAAATCTTGGATGGGTGTGAGGGAGAGGGGGCCTAACAGTAACAATGTCTTGGGAAAAGCCAATTCTAGACGGAAAAACCAACCATGGTCACGGCCGGCCTCACAGCTTTGTCCGCCTGCGACAACAATGAGGTGAGGTGTCATGCATATATGATTCTAGATATCATCGTATCTTAAGTTTGTCATGCTAGCTGCTCCTTGTTGCATATCCTATTTTTATTTTCCAAGCTAGACACGGTCACTGTTAGATGTGTATAGTCCCGTTTCAGTATATCCCCGTTGTATAAGGGGTTTTCTGCACTTTGACACACATGTATATGTAATGGCCTTTGACCCTCAGGAAATGTGCGCTGTTCATTTATCCAACATGGTATCAGTCGTCAGGTTCCTCTTCCTCTCCCGCACGCTGCAGCTCCGTGCCTAGCTTCCTCGTCGCCGGCCATCTCCTTCCTCGTTGCCGGCCATCCTCTTCACGCCCAGGCCGCGCCCTCCTCGCCCGGCGGCGCTCAGGCCTCGTCCTCGCCGCGTTCAGCGCGCCCAGCCGTGCTCGACGCCGCGCCCGAGCCGTGCCTGCCGGCGCCCGTCTGCGGCCAGCGCCCAGCAGCGCTCCGGCGCGCCCAGCCGTGCCAGCGGCGCCCGTCTGCGCCCGGCGCGCCTCGCCACCGGCGCCCGCCGCCTCCTCCGCATCTGGTGGTGGCTGCATCGCGCCACCCTCCTCCCAGCTGCGGCCCAGACCGCTCTCCTCCGCCTCCCGATCCTTCACTGGGTTAGCGTGAGTTTTCCGCCCGATCCAGATCGAGGCGTTGACCAAAAAAGGCGCCCAACAGAGTTTCCTCATGTCTTCCTCGGGCTATGTTGCAGTCCCTAGGTGCTCTGTGATCTTCGATGGCACCAACTATGCTGAGTTTGTGGGGTTCATGCGCATCCATATGCGAGGCCTTCTTCTGTGGGGTGTTCTTTTGGCGAGGTTCCCCGCCTGTCGGCCTCCTGTTGCGCTGTGGCTCCAATCCCACTAGTGCCGCCGGTCCTGCTGCCGAGGCTTCTCAAGTCGACCGGGATGCCGCCAAGGCCCTTGATGATGCTGCCATTGATGCTTATGATCAGCAAGTTTCGCCACTCGATGCTCTTTCGGTGTACCGTGATGGTCTCTCTGCTTACACTCAGTGGTGCAATGATGATGCTCGTGCTGCGGCTGTTCTCACTGCCAGTGTCCTCCCTCAGTTTGCTTCAGAGTTTATGGGACTTGGCACAGTTGCCGCGATGTGGTCTTATCTTTGTCAGCGCTATCAGCCCTCTGGAGATGCTCTCTACCTATCTGTCGTGTGTCAGGAGCACGCCCTTTAGCAAGGCGATTCCTCTGTTGATGAGTTCTATTCACAGTGCTCTGCCATCTGGCGTCAGCTTGACTCTCTTCGGACAGTCGTTTGTGGCACCTGTCGTTGCTGTCAGACCACTCGGTCTGATCTGGAGTTTCAGCGGGTTCATGAGTTCTTATCACGTCTCCGCTCTGAGTTTGAACCGCGCCGTGCTCACTTGCTTGCTCGTGGCCGTGTTCCTATCTCGGAGGTGCTTGCTAAGCTTCGTGCTGAAGAGACCCGTCTTCGCTCTGCTGGTTTGCTGGTGGTCCCGTCTGTGCTGGCTGCTCGGGCTCCTGTGTCGTCTGCTCGGCTCACCGCTCCACCGCTCCTCCCCACACCTTCAGGGGGGGTGAGTCGCCCTGCTTATACTGAGAGGGGCCGGTCGCGCCGAGACACCTTCTGTGGCTATCGCTCTCGACCCGTCACCCAGTCCGATTGCCGTGAGAAGAAGCGAGACCAGAGGCGCCTCGTCGATGGGACTCTGGATCTTCCTCGACTCCGTCACTCATTGACCAGGACATTGTGAGGCTCAAACGCCTCCTGGCTTCCTCAGGCTCTTCGTTAATCGGTTCACCGCTGCTTTGTGGATCGCAGCCACTTCTCCACCACCATGAGCATCTACACATCAGTACATCTTCATGGGTTTTGGATTCTGGAGCCTCCTTCCACATGTCTTCTGATTCTTCCGTGTTATCTTCTCTCCGACCTCTTGATTCGCCTGTTAATGTTCTTACCGCTGATGGCACACCTCTTCCTATTGCTAGTCGTGGCATTCTTTCCACTCCCTCCTTTTCTGTTCCTAGTGTCTCGCATGTTCCTCGTCTTACCATGAATCTGTTTTCCGCTGCTCAACTTACTGATTCTGGTTGTCGTGTCATCCTTGATACCGACTCTTGCTCCATCCAGGATCGTCGCACCAAGGCTTTGGTTGGTGCTGGCCCCAGGCGCCATGAGTCAGAGGGCCTTTGGGAGGTTGACTGGCTTCGTGTTCCTTCCGCTGCCACCACTCCTGCCAGCTCCCATGCTCTTGCTGCCTCTTCGTCTGCGTCCTTCCAGCAGTGGCATCATCGCCTTGGTCACATCTGTGGCTCTCGCTTGTCTTCCTTAGTTCGTCAGGGCCTCTTGGGGTCTCAGATTCGAGATGTTTCTTTACATAGTAATGGTTGCGACTTGGAAAACAGACTCGCTTGCCTTATCCTACCAAAGAGTCGGTATCTCGGCGTCCTTTTGACTTAGTTCATTCTGATGTCTGGGTCCTGCTCCCTTTGATTCAAAAGGTGGTCATCGCTACTATGTTTTGTTTATTGATGATTTCTCTCGCTACACTTGGCTCAACTTTATGAAATCTCGTAGCGAGGTTCTCCCTATATACAAACGTTTTGCTGCCATGGTTCACACCCAGTTTGCCACGCCCATTCGTACTTTTCGTGCTGATTCTGCTGGAGAGTATATCTCTCAGCTGTTGCGTGGTTTTCTCGCGGAACAGGGTACTCTTGGCCAGTTCTCCTGTCCAGGTGCTCATGCTCAGAATGGTGTTGCCGAGCGAAAGCATCGTCATTTACTTGAGACAGCTCGTGCGTTGATGATTGCTGCTTCCCTTCCACCCCATTTTTGGGCTGAGGCTGTTTCCGCATCCACCTATCTCATCAACATTCAGCCATCGACTGCTCTGCAGGGTGGCATTCCTATGGAGTGTCTCACCGGTCGCTCTCCGACTACTCAGCTCTTCAGATGTTTGGATGCGTCTCACACGTTCTTCTTGCCCCGCGAACGCACTAAACTGATCGCCACCGGTCGGCCGAGTGTGTTTTCCTTGGCTACGATGATGAGCACAAGGGCTATCGGTGTTGGGATCCAGTGGGTCGTCGCTATGCATTTCAGCGTGATGTGACTTTTGATGAGTCTCGTTCTTACTACCCACGTTCTTCTTCCTCGAGCTTCTCTGTGGACGACCTTTCTTTCCTTCTTCTTCCCGATACACCATGCTATGTGCCTCATGTGGCACCTCCTCCTGCGGCACCTCTCCTTCCTTCTCATTCACCTCCGACCCCGTCTACTCCCTCCTCTTCCTCCACCTCTCCCCCATCCTCTCCCGTCCGTCGCCCTCTCTCACTGTTTCCTCTCCACTATACTCGCCGTTCTCGTCCTGAGGATATTGCCTCTGACGAGCCTTCCACCTCGGGTGCACCTCCTCCCACACCCCCTCCGGTTCATAACCTCCGTGCTCGGCCTCGCCCTCCGCCTGATCGCTACTCCCCTGATCGGTACGGTCTCTCTGTCTTGTCTGAGCCCACTTCCTATCGCACTGCCATGACTCAGCCTGAATGGCAGCTTGCGATGGCTGAGGAGCTTGCTGCCCTTGAGCGCTCTGGACATGGGATCTCGTTCCCCTCCCTTCCGGTGTCTGTCCCATCACCTGCAAGTGGGTCTACAAGCTTAAGACTCGCTCCGATGGTTCTCTTGAGCGCTACAAAGCTCGTCTTGTGGCCCGTGGTTTTCAGCAGGAGCAGGGGCGTGATTACGATGAGACTTTCGCTCCTGTGGCCCACATGACCACTGTCCGCACTCTTCTTGCTGTGGCTTCTGTTCGTCAGTGGTCTATCTCTCAACTTGATGTCCAGAACGCTTTTCTTAATGGCGAGTTGCGTGAGGAGGTTTATATGCAGCCATCACAGGGGTACTATGCTCCTGATGGTATGGTCTGTAGACTTCGCCGCTCTCTATATGGTCTCAAACAGGCCCCTCGCGCCTGGTTTGAGCGCTTCGCATCTGTGGTGACCGTGGCTGGTTTCTTGCCCAGTGACCATGATCCCGCGCTGTTTATTCACACGTCTCCTCATGGTCGGACTCTTCTCCTTCTCTATGTTGATGACATGATCATCACTGGTGACGACACTGATTACATTGCCTTTGTTAAGGCCCGCCTTCACAAGCAGTTCCTTATGACTGATCTTGGTCCTCTTCGCTATTTTCTTGGGATTGAGATCTCCTCCACCTCTGATGACTTCTACATCTCTCAAGAGAAATACATTCAGGATCTTCTTGCTCGAGCTGCTCTTAGTGATGACCGCACTGTTGTGACTCCTATGGAGCTCAACGTTCAGCTTCGTGCCTCTGATGGTGACCCTCTTCCTAATCCCACTCGATATCGTCACCTCGTCGGTAGCCTTGTCTATCTTGCTGTTACACGTCCTGACATCTCCTATCCCGTTCACATCCTGAGTCAGTTTGTTTCAGCCCCCACCTCTGTCCACTATAGTCACCTCCTCCGTGTTCTACGATATCTTCGTGGCACGATCTCTCAGCGCCTTTTCTTTCCTCGCTCCAGTTATCTTGAGCTCCAGGCTTACTCTGATGCTACTTGGGCTAGTGATCCCTCTGATCGATGCTCGTTGTCTGCTTACTGTGTCTTTCTTGGTGGCTCTCTGATTGCCTGGAAGACAAAGAAACAGACTGCAGTTTCTCGCTCGACTACAGAGGCTGAGTTGCGCGCCATGGCTATGTTGACGGCTGAGGTGATCTGGTTGCGCTGGTTACTTGAGGATTTTGGTGTCATGGCTACTACCTCAACTCCCTTACTGTCATACAGTACGGGTGCTATCAGTATTGCGCGTGACCTGGTGAAGCATGAGCTCACCAAGCACATCGGTGTGGATGCCCACTTTGTGCGTGCTGCTGTGCAGGATCAGACTCTCGCCCTTCACTATGTGCCCTCGGAGTTACAATTGGCTGACTTCTTCACGAAGGCACAAACCCGAGCGCATCACACCTTTTTCCTCTCCAAACTCAATGTTGTTGATCCACCATGAGTTTGAGGGGGGGTGTTAGATGTGTATAGTCCCGTTTCAGTATATCCCCATTGTATAAGGGGTTTTCTGCACTTTGACACACATGTATATGTAATGGCCTTTGGCCCTCAGGAAATGTGCGCTGTTCATTTATCCAATAGTCACGAAGACAAATGAATTGAATACAAAGCAAGCTGAGTACTGACAAACTGCTTTCTTTAGTTACTGAAACCTCACAGGTGCTACAAGAGTGGTCATGGGTAGAACACCAGTAAGAGTGGCAAAAGAAGCAGAGGATGCCACTCTAGTAGCAACAGAAATGGGCAAAAACTCTAAGCTCGATTCCTTTCGATGATCGAGGCCAAGGGGATCGAATGCTTAGCAAGGTAAAACGAACGCCACCGATTTGGCTGCACCCAAGGACACAGATGACCAATCCACACGGCGAGATGCATATGCTGCAGAAGCCTAGACACCAGTATTTGTTTGGCTACAAGAATTCTTCAGAGGTCCAGGGCACACCTCAAAGGCCACTGTATTAATTTGAGGTCATCACATACAGGCTTTCATTCATTCAGTTAAATCTACAATGGAGTTTGCATAGCTTCGCTACTCGGAAACCTGGTGCAGTTTATGACACGAAATACACCATGCCTATGTCTTCCCTAATTACAGTTTCTCAAATAACAGAAGTGCATTGCAAAAGTGACAGGCCATAGGTATATGCATCCCTCGCTTTCCTCATTTCTTCATTCCCAAAAAAGCTTCCATCTCCCATCATATCGCGCGAATCTGAAGATGGCAGAAGAAAGATGAAACCGTCATGATTGAGTTCCATGTCTGTAGTGCATACGATCCAGATTTCTTCTTTTGTTTTCCAGCTATTTCTCGGTGGTGCTAAAAATGCGAAGATGTGGTGAAAAAACCAACCAATCTGTTCCAAAACGGGCTGATCTCGCATATTGGATCAAGCTGATCTCGCATCTTGATGGGTGATAGTAATACAAAATACTTCCAATTGATCGCCAATGGCCGGCATAGGAAAAAATGTATTTACAGTCTCCAACAAGATGAGGGGCGGATCGAAGGACACGAGGAGCTCAAGAAATATATCACCCAATACTACAAATCTCTGTTTGGAGCGTCAGTTGAAGGGAACTTCACCCTTGACGAGACCCGAACGGATGATATTCCACAAGTCACGGCAGAAGAAAATGATATCCTAACGACACCATTCTCGGAAGAGGAGGTGAGAGCGGCGGTGTTCCAAATGGAACATAACAAAGCTCCACGGCCAGATGGTTTCCCCGCAGAATTCTATCAGAATTTTTGGGATATCATCAAGACCGACCTTTTGGATTTGTTCAATTGTCTTCATGCCAACCAACTAGACCTATTTAGACTTAATTTTGGCGAGATTGTCTTGTTGCCCAAGATTAAAGAGGCCGAACGGATCCAACAGTTCAGACCCATATGCCTCCTTAATGTTAGCTTCAAGATTTTCACCAAAGTGGCCACAAATAGGTTAAACTCGGTAGCTGATCATGTTGTTCGGCCATCTCAAATGGCGTTCATGCAAGGAAGGAATATACTCGATGGCATAGTAATTTTGCATGAGACCGTTCACGAGATGCACCGGAAAAACATGAGTGGAGTAGTATTCAAAATTGACTTTGAAAAAGCCTATGACAAGGTCAAATGGTATTTTCTCCAACAAGCCCTAAGAATGAAAGGTTTCTCCGATAAATGGCGTCAGTGGATCCAAAATTTTGTAACTGGAGGTAGTGTGGCCATCAAAGTCAATGATGATGTAGGCCATTACTTTCAGACAAAAAAAGGACTACGTCAGGGTGACTCCATGTCTCCAATGTTATTTAACATTGTTGCTGACATGTTGGCTATTCTGATTGAGCGTGCTAAGCAGGGCGGCCAGATAGAAGGAGTAGTACCACATCTTGTGGATGGTGGCCTCTCTATTCTGCAATACGCCGATGACACAATTCTTTTTATGTAACATGACCTAGACAAGGCTCGAAACCTAAAACTCTTGCTGTCGGCGTTTGAGCAAATGTCGGGTCTCAAAATTAACTTCCATAAAAGTGAACTTTTCTGCTTTGGAGAAGCCGTTGAGGCGGCTGCCGATTATGCTGACCTCTTTGGTTGCACACATGGCCAATTCCTGATTAAATATTTGGGAATACCGATCCACTATCGGCGTCTCACCATTGCGGAGTGGAAGCATGTAGAGGAGCGTCTAGAGAAACGATTGAGCAGTTGGAAAGGCAAGCTGCTCTCAGTTGGAGGACGGCTGGTTTTGATTAACTCCGTTCTCACAAATATGGTTCTCTATATGCTTTCTTTCTTCCAACTCCCGAAAGGGGTCCTGCAAAGATTGGATTATTTTAGATCTAGATTTTTTTGGCAAGGAGATGGAGAAAAGAAAAAATATCAGTTGGCCAAATGGAGCATGGTTTGTAGGCCAAAAGACCAAGGCGGCCTTGGAATTCATGACCTACAGGTCAAGAATAAGGCCTTGCTCAGTGAATGGTTGTTCAAACTTCTTACTAAGGATGGTGTTTGGCAAACCATGTTGCGCAACAAGTATCTAGGCCAAAAGGCAGTGTCCCAGGCATATTGGAAACCTGGTGACTCGCACTTCTGGGCTGGCCTAATGGCGGCAAAGAAACATCTCTTTCGCTTTGGGTCTTTCGCGATAAAAGACGGGTCGGAGATTCGATTCTGGGAAGACATCTGGCTAGGCAATGCGAGAACAATATCCAGCCTTATATAACATTGCTCGCGATAAGAACAACACTATTGCGCACGTGCTCAGTTCATCCCTGCCGAACATTTCGTTTAGGCGGGATTTGATTGGCCCCAGACTTCTGCCATGGCATAATCTTTTGTCCCGGTTGGATTCGATTAACCTGACACAAGGTCGGGATGTGTTTCGCTGGAACCTTACTACATCAGGGTCTTTTACAGTAGACTCTATGTACCGTGCGCTCACACATTCTGAGATACCAGTGAGTAATAATA
Organism: Aegilops speltoides; assembly: GCA_021437245.1. Lineage (NCBI taxonomy): Eukaryota > Viridiplantae > Streptophyta > Magnoliopsida > Poales > Poaceae > Aegilops > Aegilops speltoides. Next base: position 433,977,188 of record CM038141.1, on the reverse strand, counting down.
AAAAAAATTGGAAGTCCAAGATTACACTAAAAGTGAAAATTTTCATGTGGTATCTTCGTAAGGAAGTTGTGTTGACCAAAGACAACCTCGCACGACGCAACTGGCCAGGGAGTAAGAGGTGTTGTTTTTGTACTCACGACGAGACAATCAAACACCTTTTTTCCAATGCAAGTTTGCACGTTCTACGTGGTCAATCATCCAAATAGCGTCAAATTTATATCCGCCCACAAGTGTTGCCAATATATTTGGTCACTGGTTGGACGGTATTCCAAATAGGTTTAAAGCGCTTATAAGGGTGGGAGCGTACGCCTTAATTTGGTCGCTCTGGCTATGTAGAAATGATTTGGTTTTTAATGGAAAAAATGCTTCTCCTCTGCAGGTTATTTTCCGTTGTACGCACTCGCTTCATATGTGGTCTATGCTACAATGATCGGAGCACCGATCGATATTCAAGGCGGTGTGTACGCGGTTGGAGCAGGTGGCTACAGAGGTTTTTTCCCAACATGGGTGGCAGCATAACCTCCGGATCGATCCTCCACCACCTTCGACATAGGCATAGTGTCGGTCTATAGGACTTTACTGTTGCCGATATGTCAGTTTATATTTCATGTTTTTTGTCAGACTTTTGGATTTGGCTGTGTGCATCTCAGTTATGCAGAGGCCGGGTGTTACTCATAATGTTTTGTATCCCCTTGATGCTACATTCTGAGATAATAAAATCGCCCTTTATCGAAAAAAAGTAAACTGTGTACCTTTGATTGAGAGCTCAACAAGGCTCATGACCAATAACTTCATTAAACAAAAGAATACCATTAACATTGTTGCCACCTAGAATATTTCTGTTGTCGAGATATCTCATGAAATTGAAGTCACCTAACAATAAGCAATTGTCATCAAATGGGATTTCTAAATCACACAACCATTGAACAAAACTACCCCTTGCTCCTCTTGCTCAGCTGTCCACACGTCGACACACTACCAATCTGGGCCGGTGTCGATGTGCCAATCTGCACATCACCGATGAAAGTCGATGCTTCTGTCACAAGAGCCACATATGTTACTATTGAGCCGCCTGTCGCTAAACGCGACTGGTGCATAATCTGCATTTGTGTGCTTATATTCTCCCCCTCTTGACCCATTTTGGGTTGGAGACATTGGCCAAGTTTTCAAACAAGACACTTACATCAGTTTCCTCACCATGCACAAAGGTTCCGGTTCTCCGATTCAAGGAACGTAACATCCATGCTTCTTCACACTAGCATTTGTACCCTCTTTGTCATGAATACCTACAGGGTCCGCGATTATAACAAAGACTCTTCTTATATTAAAATAGCTACTTTGACAACTCGACCAGTAATATGTGAATATTGATTGACGGTATATTTATATTTGGGCGTATAAAGTACAGGGAAGATTGTTTGGCATGGCCGAAGGTTGATATATACAAGGGACAAACTGCCTCTTGACATATGCGATAGCATTATATATTTTCTAAAGCATCTAAAAGAATTCCCGTTTACATATACCAATGGGATTATCGGTCCAGTTCAAGCATGCACAGATTTGCATCTGCTAAAGAACATATCGTTTCTGTAGTTGAGCAAGATTGAATGTTACGCAATACAACATGATACTTCCTCCGTTCCTAAATACTTTCTCCGTCCCAAAATAAATGACTCGAGTTTGTACTAACTTTGTATTAAAGTTAGTCATTTATTTTGAGACGGAGGGAGTATAAGTCTTTCTAGAGACTTCAATATGAACTACAAATGGACATACATGGACGTAGTTTAGAGTGTAAATTCACTCATTTTGATCCGTATGTTGTTCCTTGTTGGAATCTTTATAAAGACTAAATATATTTAGGAACGTGGGAGTATTTGTCAGCAACATTCGATCACAGAAATGAATTTTGTTTGTATACGGAAATCACAATGGCAGGAGGTTGGAGATAAATGGGAGCCATGGAAATGAGATCCGACGGCGCACAGCAAAGGCTCTGTGCTATGCTGCTGCGTCCGTCTCTGCTACACTTTTCTCTCTGTCCCTCGGAATGGCAACCGGAACGGCGGCAGCGGCGGCGGTGCGGCGCAGCCTCGGCGCCGCAGGCCCGGACCTCGCCGTCGCGCACCTCTGCTGCCCCTCGACCCCCGCCACCTACAACTACAACGCAGCCCACCTCCCGCCCACGCCGGCCACCCTCCTCGCGCTCCTCCGCCGCGCGCCCGCGCCCGCGCCGCACCCCACCACCGCCGTGCACGCCTGCCTCCTCAAGACGGCCTACTTCCGCCCGGGGGGCTGCACCGTCCCCAACTCCCTGCTCGCCTCCTACGCAACGTCCGGCGACTCCCTTGCCGCGGCGAAGCTGTTCGACGAAATGCCCCTCCGGGACGTCGCGTCCTGGACCTCCATGATGCGGGCGCACCTCGCGGGGAGCTCGGCGTCCCAGGCCCTGCGCATGTTCAGGGACATGCTCGCTGGCAGCAGCGGCGCCCCGGAGCCGGACGGGGTCGTCCTTGTCGTCGCCCTCCGCGCGTGCGCCGAGCTCGAAGACCTGGTGCTCGGAGCCTCCTTGCATGCCGCCGCGGAGCGCCGTGGGCTGCAGGGCGGCGATGTCTTCATCGACAACTCGCTCGTCGACATGTACGCCAGGTGCCTCGACCTGCGGTCCGCCAGGAAGGTCTTCGACATGATCCCGTGCAGGAATGTGGTATCCTGGAACACAATGCTCTCTGGACTCGCGCGCGCTGGCTGCGCCGCCGACGCGCTGGACCTTCTCGCCTCCTCCTCGTCATTGCTGAAAGAGGGCAACATCGGCTTCGACGAGACGACGCTGGCGGTGCTGCTTCAGCTGTGCAAGAGGCTCGAGGGTGGCCAGGCCATGTGGTGCCGGTCTGTCCATGCCACGGCCGTCAGGAGGGGGCTCCTGTTGTCCTCGACAGGCCTGCCTCTGTTGAACACCCTGCTGGATGCCTACGCCAAGTGCGGCCTGCTCGAGCACACGCTCAGGCTGTTCCTCGTCATGCCCGAGAGGAACATCGTCACGTGGAGCACCGTCATTGCTGGATGTGCCCACAACGGCCGACCGGGCGATGCGATCGCGTGCGCCGTCGCGATGAGGGAGGCCGGGGAAACTCCCAACTCGGTCACCATACTGAGCGTCCTCGAGGCATGTGCAGACTGTGCGGAGATGGCAGCGTCGAGATGCGCCCACGGCATGGCGCTCAGGAGTGGGCTAGCCTTGGAGCGGGACGTCAGCAACGCTCTGGTGGACATGTATGGAAAATGCGGCAACCTGGCTGCGGCGACGAGGGTGTTCAATGCGATGCCTCGAAGGGACGTGCTCACCTGGAACTCCATGATCAGCGCGCTGGGGATGAACGGCCGCACACGTGATGCCCTCGCCCTCCTCGACAGGATGGAGCAGGAAGGGGACATCACGCCGAATGGTGTCACGATGCTGGCCGTGCTGTCGGCATGCGCGCACGGAGGTCTGGTGGAGGAGGGTGTGGCCTGCTTCGAGAGGATGACGGCGACACACTCGGTTGAGCCACAGGTGGAGCACCTATCGTGCATCGTCGACATGCTCGCACGTGCAGGGGACCTTGAGGGGGCCGCTAGGGTCATTGAGGAGAGGATATCCACCACCAGCAGTCCAGCAGCCTGGAGCGCGCTGCTAAGCGCCTGCAGAGGCCACAGCAGCGACTCGAAGGTCGGCCGTAATGCTGCCTGCCGTGTCCTGGAGTTGGAGCCGGGCAATGCGGCGGGGTACCTGATGTCGATGGGCGTGCCCAGCGCTGGCGAGACGGCAGCGCGGTTGCGGCAGCTGATGAGGGATAGGGGAGTAGGGGTGACTGGCGGACACAGCATGGTGCAGGTGGGGCGCGATGCTCACAGCTTCATGTCGTGGGACGGATGCCACCCTGACAGAGCGCAGGTTTACTCCATGCTACATCTCCTGCATCAACAGATGCTGCCGCCTACTCCTCCACATCCAAATCACCATCATCTTACCTTATTATCATGTACACCAGTGTCATGATTAAGGTACATATACGAAGTCCTCACCATCATCTATATTTATCAACTCGGTTATCTATAATAATATATATATGCTAGTAATTAGGCCGAATTTTGTAGTGCATTTTGAATACCTGCTTTGCATTTGTTTGAGTGCAATTCTCAGTATGGTTCTTTCATGACCTATGGATGATGGATATGGGTGGGTACGCGTATGGAAGGAAATGCAGGATTGCATTTCATTTCTTCCGTAGTAATGCTGGAGACGCCAACGGTCAAAACAAGATGACATTTTTTGAAACCGATGATGCTGTGTTTACATTGTTCGCCATTGCCATCCGCAGGTTCGCCACCGGCTCCCTGAGATACTGTGGAATGGGTTCGAACTTCATCACCGCGCTCATTGACGGCCTCTGCTGCACGCACCGGAATACCACCTTGCACATCCTCTCCACCAGCCCTTTGCAACGTGAGTCATGGCGGACCGTTGCCATCATGAGCTCCATCAGCTTGCCGGCTTCATACCTGGCCCACACGACAATGGGGAACCATTGCTGGCTGCTCTTCGGCGTGGCATCGGCGTCTTGGTTACTACCATGCTCGACGATCTTCAGGAGGAGCATGCCGAAGCTGTGGACATCACACTTCCCGGTGATGTGTAGCTCCATCCAAACCTCCGGCGTGGCGTACCCGAAAGTGCCGCGTCCGCGGGACAGAGATGCGTCTCGGCACGATTGACAAGGCTTGCGAGGCCAAAGTTGGCCACCTTCGGCCTGAGGGTGCCGTCGAGGAGGTATCTTGCTGTTGCTAACTTGAATGGATTTGTCATTTTTGAATAGCCTAACTTGTTCTTCCTCCGAAAGGATGGATGAGTAATAGAAATATCGTGAGTGTCATTACCGGTGGCAACCGGTTGGTCTGCGTTTTTGGTAAGAGAATAGCAGTGTTGTTCCTGTCATCTTCTGGTTTACTGTATGCTACCTATTGCATGATATTAGATTATGATTAGACTTTAAACATCAGTATGAATTTTGCTCTGATGGAGATTTTCTGTTCAAAACTTTTCAGCTTATGTGATAGGTGTGCAATGGATGAATTGCTCTTTGGTTTGATTCATTATTGTTCGTCCTCATGTTGCACACTGTGAACTGTAGATTTTTTGGTATTTTTTTTCCTGGAGGCTGGTATGTTATCAAGTTGTTTGTGCTACCAGCTGGATGAGTCTTCTTGTCCACTTGTTACGCAGTTTGTTTCTTTTTGTGCCCTGATCTTTATGAATAAGAACAATGTTATATTAGCACTTCTGTTTCAAGGCGTTTGTGATATACATAATCCATTTGATTGGTTTGGTCAGTAACTTGATTGATCTTGTATAATCATTGCATGCTGGTTCATTTCCTAACATGTTTCCTTTTCCTGGCTGGGCCTATAAACATTCTTTCAGTATTACTGGTTTGTATGTGTATAGCCGACCTGTGGACATTCTTTTATTTTTGGCGTCGTCTAGGTTTTGTGTTTAAAAGTTTTGAGCTTATGTGATAGCTGTGCACTCGATGAATTGCTGTTCGTTTGATTTTGTTACACAGGGGGTGCTGGTGGATACAAAAATGCTTCTCCTGGGTCCTGGCAACTATGGTGGCGATAGCCTGAATCAAGGGGGTGGTTGATGGTGCTTGCACGGAGGATGCTCTTTGCAAGGAGGTTTGATGCGAGCACGAAGAGAAGCGATGGTCACGATGGCTTTTTTGGGGACGATGTCCAGGACGAAGATGACCATGCCAACAAGAGAAGCCGAATGTCGGTCCCGTTAGAAGAAGCAGCACCAGCCGAATAACTCTTATGGATTTGTTCTCCATGACCACATTGATTTGCATCAGCTGCTTGTTATATACTGCTACTACTTGCTCTGTAAATAGATGAACGACGTTTTAAAACATCTTATATTTGTTTACAGAGGGAGTAGTATGGTTCAAAAGTTGAGGCTAATTTGTTGATGATATTGCTCTAGATTGTTCTGGAGGCACCGGGTGACAGCTGCTCGGTCGGCCATGTCCACCGTCCTCAGCTCCGTGTGCTACCAGATGAGATCGATAAACAACCAACAAATGGCCGGATTGGTTGGGGTGAAGGGGGTGCGATCGAGGGAGAACACAATGCCAAAAGGTCAGCAGGGTTTACCCAAATTGGTCCTTCACTAACTCGTACTGGAAACAAATGAGGAGGAACAGAAAAAGAAGAAGGAAGCCAAGGTAAAGATGGCACGCATGTGCAAGACGTGCAAACAAATAGTAGTCGCAATTGTTCGAGCAAGAAAGTTTAAAGCAAAGAGGCCAAGATTGTGCGACAGATGAAGCCAGCTGATGTTCCGTGATGGTCCTTAGTCTGCTAATATACATGAATTTAAACGAGTTATTAATTAATGTCGATTTCTTTGATGTACTGGATTCTCGTAGTGGTCGGAATTATGTGTTTTGTCAAACTGTCGTCCTCTTATTTTCTCAGACTTATGTGTATTGAATGGAGTGTAGCAAGCAGCAATAGCACCATGTTACATTATGTTCACATACACCTGAAGCATGCTCTGTTTTTCTCATACAAATAATGAACAACTATCACCCAACAGAAATACAAGCACAAGAAGTTTTATCCTGTGAGCGCTCATCCCTTTATTCAGTTGTATAACAGTACCATCAATTCATCATTTTTTTGGCTGTTACGTAGTTGTTAAATTATCCTCGCTGTTCCAGTCGCTGTCACTATCGTTGTTCCAGTAGCATATGAATCACGCAAGGAACAACTCAGTTTGCAAACACACATCAACCTCAACAATAGAATTCACCAGAAGAATTTAAACAATCGTTTCGTTCAGAATTTTGCAGTCAACAACACCTTTACATCACTTCTTGTTTGTAAGCATCCCAGTTTGGAAGCTTGCAGCAACAGCAACAGCAACATGTTCTTGTTTGTGAATATGCGAAAGAAAAATAGTAATGCAGTCACAAGGAATGCAGAACCACCAGCTGATATTATGCCATGCCTCAGCTGTGGCAGACCATGTACTGCAGAACATCTCAAACCACCAGGAACTAGGCAATAAGAAATTTGTTTATTACTGAATTTTCCATTCACAACAATCTACAGTCACTTGTCTCTGAACTCACAAGCTACAATATGCAAGTAGTAGATACATTCACATTCTCAGCTCTGATCAATACTCACCAACGATATACTCCCTCCGTTCCGAATTACTTGTCTTCGATTTGTCTAGATACGGATGTATCTAGCACTAAAATGAGTCTAGATACATCCGTATCTAGACAAATCTAAGACAAGTAATTCAGGACGGAGGGAGTACAATTCAATTCTATACTTTGAAGCCACACGCAATTCAATGAAGAACAATCGCATTGGATAAGCTCACAAGCTACAATCTGCAGGTATACAAGGGGTTGCTGGGTTGTGCTCTCTGCCAACACAGGTTTGTTGTAAGCAGGACGCCGTAGTGGATGGTGCGCAGGTTGCGTCCGGCGGCGGACTCGGCGTCAGGGACCGGCAAGATGGCGGGTGGGCACGGTGGTAGGCAAAACATGGTGGATCTCGCCGCGGCCGTCCAAATGATCACCGGGGCCATGGAGTCGTTTGAGGCGGACGACCGCAGAGGCCGGCCAAGCCGGCCAAGCGCGGCCACCATTGAATGGATCACCGGGCCATGGATCCGCTTGAGGCAGACGTAGTGGTAGGGTAGGCCAAGCGCGGCTGCCATCGAAGGGTTCACCAGGGCCGCCGCCATGGAGCGATTGGAGGAGAGGATCGATTAAGAAATTGATATTTTTGGCAAAGGACTACTTCGGCTGGCAAATTAGCAAGAGCTGTTGCGGGCGTGTTCTTGCAAATTAGTGTTGCTTTTGATTTCATGCGTCAGATGTTGATCCTCCGGCCGAGGAGTTGAGAGATAACGGATGCACGAACCACAACCACCCTGGATGTACTTGATACGACGCCAAAATAAAACGTCTAAAAAATGCAAGAGTATAATATATGCATTCGACAGGACGATGGAAAAATATATATAATTAAGGGTCTCTTTGATTCAAAGGGTTTTCATAGGATCTTTGAAGGATTAGAATTCTAAGGAATTTTTCATACGTTGGTCGATTGATTCGTAGGATTGAATCCTGTAGGATTTTTTTCTAAGGATACATTTGTAATACATTTCACAGGAATTCTAACATCCACTCCAACCTCTTGAAAGAAATCCTTTGTCTTTTTCCGTAACACAATCAGACAAACTCAAATCCTATAGGGATCCAATGAATATGCCATTCCAATCCTAAGTTTTCCATATGACTGTGCTTTTGCAACCCTATGAATCAAAGAGGCCCTAACTTGTAGAGGGTAAATTTCTTGCTTGTGATACGGTTTTCTCCCATTTTATAAATCAATTAAGCCCAAGGTGATAAAGTTTCCCCCTATGGAGCTTGATCATTAGACAAGCAATGTCATTTCAAATGTTTACGAACATTTGGCTATTTCACTTCGTTAAATACACGATGTATCACTATTATAATGGCCATTTCATTTCGTAGGATTTGGACATTCAACTAGCTGACCACTTGCAAACGTACTAGTAGCAGGACATAGCCCCACTTACTTGTAAAGAAACAACCATTATTTGACTCACCTGACCTGAGCACTCCATATACTCCCTCTGTTTCCTATAGATTTTCAGGAAAGTCAAACCTTACAATCTTTGACCAAGTTTATAGATAAAACTATGTATATATACGATACAAAATGTATCTAATATGAAAACATGTCTTATGATGTAGGAGTATCTAATAATATGTATTTGGTATTCTAGATGTATATGTTTTTCTCTACAAATTTGGTCAAAGTTTGTAATGTTTGACTTCTCAAAAAAATCTAATAATATGAGTGCTGCACTACTTATCAGTACAACTATATTTACGACACACTCTTAACGTAAGTGTTAATAACATGTCTGATCAAAGTTACCGCACAACCAAGCTCCCCCAGACTCGCAAACATTTTGGCAGCGACATCGATCTGCTCACTCGGATTTCTCCCTACCTTCACCGGCTCCGGCAAGCTCACTTCAATCTCCGGGCGAGAAGTGTGTTCCTAGCCAACAAATTGCGATCGAACGATGCCGCGTCGATCACGTGCAGCTGCGTGTAGGGGCCGACGTAGAAGTGACATTGTCCTGGTTGGGTGGTGCTTCGCTTGGAGAGAGCTCTGGAGTTAGGCGGCGCAGTCCCTCCAGCTGCATCACCTGGTAGAAATTGAAGTGCTCATATAGCCGCATCCAGTGGCGAAGCTTCATGGGGCCAAAGGGGACCATTGCCCCCCCCCCTAGTCTAGAAAAATTCTTAAGTTTACCCTTCATTAATATGCTTAAATACAAAGATTTCTCAGAGTTCATGGATAACTTATCTTCTTCGCCCCCTCAACTCTGATTAGCCCCCTCTGTCAGAAGTGCCGCTATCCGCTCACAGCACAACACGGTTTCAGAATCCTACAACAGAAAAGCAATGCCCCAAAGGTTTTAAAATGCAGGTGCTGACTTCACACGGTCACGCCACATCAGTGCAAAGAAGCATCCTCAACGAACATTAAGATATAATTGACCTACGTTCCGCTGGAGCGCAAGCTTCCGCTCCCGCATGGACTCCATTTTGTATGCGCTCGCCATGGCTTTGGTCACAGGAGGCGTCGGAAGGGTGGCCGCCACCGGTGGGGGCTGGTGGAAGGGTGCAGGGCAGGGGACGCCCATTGCGAGTAACACTTCACACAAATACTCCTTCCGTCCAGAAAAACTTGTCCTAGGCTTAGTTCCTCCTTCCCTCATCGTCTGCGACTGGAACCAGCCCCAGACACCATCGGCAGCCGTTGTAGGGCCCAACATGATATGAAGGCCAACCTGCACCACCGCCCACCCGCGGCTTCTGCTCCTCCGCGGTGACCACCTCGACGGGCGGCTCCTCCACGGCTGATGGGCACCTCCTCCTCATCACCCTGATCTTATCCCCGACCGCTTCCTTGCGCCTGCCTAGGCCACCCACTCCGGTTCGGGATTTGGGCAAGTCCCCGACCGCCGCCCCACTCTCTCCCTCTCTGATCCACAGCTCCTAGCGGTGAGACGATTGCACGCCCGATCAAGGGCCACCGCCGCTGCTGCTTCCCCGCCGCTAGTGGAATCGCCGCCGTTGGTAATTGTTCTTGCAGCCGTTTGTGTGTTGTATATTGTATGTACCTACAGCTATTTCAAAATTCAGTTAATTTACTGTAACAAGCTGTTGCGCGACCAGGAGGTTTGTATGTTGTTTCAAAATCAAGTTAATTTACTGAAATTGTGTGTTGTATACTATACGTACCCGCAGATGTTTGTTTCATGGTGGTGTGTTCCTGTCAAAATTTTCAGACAAAGCATAAGTACTCCACAAGTCCCAGGATCAATGATTAGTCAATGTACTGAAATTCGTGTACTCCCGAGCTAAAAAATTGTTTGATTTTGACCATGAATAGTGGTAATCTCTAAGCATTCACTTCAAATGGCAGAATATTACTGTGACAAGCTCCATAATTCTTTGATTTTGACCATGAATTGCCATAAGCAAATTGTTTCATTTTGGCCATGAATTGATGTAAGCTCCAGTTCCAGGCAAATGCACCCCATCAAAAAGAGAAGCTAAGACATAATGTGGGAGTAGTAATGGATATTTATTCACTAAGCAGGAATATGGTCTAAACAGATTATTGTCTACATTGTCAGATTACAAAGGATCGGGAATATGGTCTAAGCATCATTCTTCCAATCTTCCTCACAAAAGAGCGAAAGTGCCTTTCTGCTCCCGAGCTCATTTGAGCTCGGTGAACAGTAAAATCAAAAAAAAAACGAAAAAATTCAAAAAATTCCAATTTTTTTGGGAGAAAGATTGACAAAAGTTCTAAGTGCTTGCAAAAATTCATCATGAAATCACATTCCTGTAAGGTGTGGCAAAAAAAACAAATTCAGCCTCCAAAATGCTTTTGAAAGTAGCATTTTCAGAGTACCAATTTTGTTTTTTTTGCCAGGCCTTCTAGAAATGTGATTTCACGATGAAGTTTTGCAAGCACTTAAAACTTTTGTCAATGTTTCTCCCAAAAAAAAATTGGAATTTTTTGAATTTTTTTTCGATTTTACTGTTCACCCGAGCTCAAATGAGCTCGGGTGCAGAAACTCCACGTCCACAAAAGAGTGATTCTTCAGCATATTGATTTCTTCGGAGGTAATATCATTAGTGGTGCTTAAACTTGTCACCGATGTTCACTTTAGTGCCTAAACTAAAATAGGCCGAACTGGCTCTAAAACTTGGCACAAGCGTGTAAATACAATGATAATCTCATCCGTAGACATACAATTCGTTGACATGGCACTGTATTTTGATTAGCATGCACACATGGTGTGGGATCCACTTCGAACATCTGGCTTGTTATATATACGTCTCTATAACAAGTGGGCCCCATGTGTCAGAATAATCGGAAAATAAACGATAAAAATTGTCTCCACCAGGACTCAAACTTGTGTCGCCGCGCTAGCAAAACACCGACGGTACCTCTAAACCAATCACGTTTACATGGTCAAAATGAATAATGTGGTTATATATATATATATATTCAAAAGGCATATGCTCGTATGGTATAAATGGGCGGCAGTTTATGCGGCCCATGTTGTACATACTAGCTTTTTATATATTTTTAGTATTTGCAATAATCACTCAATTATAATGGTAGTAATAGAAATAAAGTTCAAACATTTGCAATTAGAAAACTATTTTCTAAAATAGATTACAAAACTATTATACAAAACTATCATACGTATATAAAAGATAATTAGTAAAATGTGCAAGTAATTTTAAAAATGAATGACACATTATTTTTGAAACAAATAATATAATAAAATATTTAGTATAACTGATTATTGAAATATTTGTATAATTTATAATAATAAAATCTTATTTAAATTATTTTAATTGTACAAACATTTGAATAATTATATGCACATCTTTCAAATTCATAAGTTTGTTGCTTAAGAATGTTTTGTACAATTTAAAATATTCATAATTATTTAATATTTAAATTCCTATAAATAATTACATGTGACTATATTTTAGTTATATAGAAATTAAGAAAATATGTGACAAGTGAATATTAATAAAAATATTTGTATTAATAACTTTGTATAATTTAAATATAATATATGAGGTGTATTTTTTTACGTTTACTAAAAAAAATAGTTTTGTAATTACTAACTGTTTTAAATATAATCGGCATGTAAGTAAGTGAATATTTTTAAAAATTACATAGATAATTTTATATAAGTTATTGTACTTGTATGTATAATATTTATAACACACCAATATTCAAAATTTAACTTTTTTTCTTTGATTATAATTTAGAAACTTTTTTTTGAAAACCTAACATGCGCAAAATAGGACACTGACTGCAGCCCATTTAAAAGCCACGAACGTGCACCTGCACAAGAAATTCAGCTACATATCGCTACTGTAAATAAGAAATGTAATGGCGTGGTAGCTCGGTCGTTTTGCTGGCGCGTCATCTCCAGTTCGAGTCCCATCGTCTGCAATTTTTAACGTTAACTAGCAGGCAGAAGGCGCGGTGTGCCTTGAGCACGTGCGTACATGTGCATTGTTTTTAATTGTAAAGAAAGAGAAGGGGTGGTAGTGGTATAGAGGTTGAGCTTGTTGCAGACACTATTTGTATCCCTTACATCACGAAAAAGAAAGCACATCCAATTGAAAAGGGTAGTAATTGAAAATTCTGCATGGTACATCCAACAAAAAACTAAGAGTATTAACTAAAGCTATTACCGAAAAAGGCTTTCGCCTCGCTTTATAAATAAAGCACCACCGAGCACAAAGTAACAAGGTTCCAAGACCAGACACACGCCCAACACACAGAGCCACCGCAAGCAAGTCTGACAAACAAACACACATACTCAGACGAGACCCAGGTTCAGCTTTGGGCACAACACAACAAGCCCAACACCGCAGCACGACTCACACAACAAACATAACGGCGGCGGCGGCAAGGTGTAGCAGATCTAATCTGGAGTTATTCAAACCCAACACTGTTATTGTTCTTTTTTCTAAAATAAGCATAACTATATGGGACTGAGCATTTAACAACTTCTTACACGTTCTTTCTCTATCTCTCTGCATAAGTTAATGTGGAATATCATTGGCAACAAATGGATAATTCTACGTAGAGGATAACCTGAATTCATGGATTTTCTATCCATATTGAGAAGTACACTTGACTGTGTTCAACTCAGTCTTTTCAAGAATAGCCCCTTATTGGAATCACAAGGACAACCATTCATATTCTTATCTAATTATCCGTATTATGGAAATGCTAGTTCAAACAGCCAGAGCTTAGCGAGCAAGTGAGCAAGCTACTGGATAACCAAAAATTGAAATAGGACTTCCAGCCGGCACGATCTTGCCGTTGCAAGTAACTGCTCAATACCTCTTTTGGACTCCGAATACACTCCATGCTTCGACTTATAGAGACAAAAGATTAATGGTAATCGTATGAGAAGCCAACTTGTCTGATAAGAATGATCAGCAAGCTGCAAAACAAAAATGCCTTTGTCGTTTGAAAATGCAAAGAGAAAGAATTGGACAATCAGTAGGAACCATACAAAACGCCTACATTTCATTATCTTCCTATGAATCTCTATCAATCAATTGCTTCCTCTGAATGAACAGACACAAATTGCAGCAAAATTGACCCTAGTGTAACAACTGATAAATAAATAGGCAGTTTTTCGATTAAATTAATCCATGAATAAATCATGAGCATGACATGAACAACATTGGTAACACACTGATTCCGATCTAATAGAGCATATACTACGCACATAGTAGAAACATCTATGCATATCGCTAGTACTGCTACAACAGAAAGAAACACGAGAGGGATAAGCGATGTATACCCTCCAATCGGCCACGCGGCGGCGGTGACGGTGGCAGCAGCCGCGGCATCCTCGGCGGCCTTCTTGTCGGCCTCGGCCTTCTTAGCGGCGGCACGGTCGGCGTCGGTCGACATGGTGATGACGAAGGTGATGCGGACGTAGATGAACAGAAGCGAGCAGTCGCGTAGTCGCTATCCAAAAACCTAATCGCCCCTCTCCCGTACAGGATCCGGAGAGGCGGGGTTTCAGAGGCCTGCTTTCCTGTCAACCGTGTACGCGGTGAACGGGATGGAGTCGCCGGCGGCAGCAGCAGTAGAGGAACGACGTGAGCGTGGATGTGGAGATGGAGATGCGTTCTGTTTCGCGGCCGCTAGGGTTGGCAGCGCCCCACATATATATGTGTGGCCGTGCGTGGAGAGACGTGGGCTGAACCCACGTCCAAGTCGGTAGCCCACGATCCGACGTCTCAGATCGTGGCCCTACCTGTCAAAGACTCTCCGTTACTGACCGGCAAAAAAAAGCGCATATGAGTGAGCTCGGCTCGGCTCAATCCCGCAACCCGCGGCGCGTCGTGACAAGGCGTGGGGTGGCGAGGCGAGCGGAGGAGGAGGAGTAATAGAAATATCGTGAGTGTCATTACCGGTGGCAACCGGTTGGTCTGCGTTTTTGGCAAGAGAATAGCAGTGTTGTTCCTGTCATCTTCTGGTTTACTGTATGCTACCTATTGCATGATATTAGATTATGATTAGACTTTAAATATCAGTATGATTTTTGGTCTCAGAGAGATTTTCTGTTCAAAACTTTTCAGCTTAGGTGATAGATGTGCAATGGATGAATTGCTCTTTGGTTTGATTCATTATTATTCGTCTTCATGTTGCACACTGTGAACTGTAGATTTTTTGGTATTTTTTTTTCTGGAGGCTGGTATGTTATCAAGTTATTTGTGGATGAGTCCTCTTTAATGCTTGTCCACTTGTTACGCAGCTTGTTTCTTTTTGTGCCCTGATCTAATTTTATGAATAAGAGCAATGTTATATTAGCACTCCCGTTTCATGGTGTCTGTGGTATCCATAATCCATTTGATTGGTTTTTGTTAGAATAAATCCGAGGCATACCGTCGATCATTCGAGAACCAAGCAATCGCACGAGCACGACACCGAGATTTGTTAACGAGGTTCACCGATATAGCTATATCCCCGGGGCTTGACTACGGGCGCTCCTCCCCGTGACACCGTCATAATACCGCATCCGATCGCCCTGGACACCAGCACAAGCCGCCGGCTTCCCCTGCGTTCCGGTGCTATTATGTTGGCATAGGTTACATCGTGTGTCTACCCCCACTATATATGAGAGGCCTAGGATACAAGTGTCCTACTAGGACACGACTCCACATCCTATGTAAACACAATACAACTACAAGTCCAACTGTAACCTACCTTGTACACTACATTCGACACAACTCCAACAAACTCCACCTTGGCGAATATACTCCACCGCCCTGGATTTGTCCATGCATCAAACTTCCATGTACATTGGCTTGAGTATATCCCATGAGTACCGCTGCTACTCCAAAGACTCCATGTGACTCCACCTACAACTTGTAATCCCTTCTTTTCTTGACCACGGTCAACACTCGAGCAAAATTAAGTTCCTTGTTACTCTAGCTTGTGCTCCCAACTTCTAGAGTATCAGTCCAACGCCATCACGCACTGATCACTGACCTGTGTGAAAGTGAACAACTCACATATTGGGTGTCACACATAAGAGTTACCTGAATTCAACATCACCGCTCCTTTCTTGACTGCCTGTCTGAAACTTGAAGGAATTTCACTGTTGCTTGTAATCATCCCGAGTCAAATTCGCAGTTGTCTCACCACATGTATGACCACCAGAGCCATGGCCCGTCTCCATGTCCCGTGCGTACCGCACGCCTCGCCGCTATTACTGTGTCGAGCCTCCGCTGTCCCGGTTGACTCTAAAGGTCGCAAACCCACACCACTCAACCCCCACTGCAGAGTACCACCGATCATCACCAACCGATGACGAGTTTCACGCTTCCATCAAACCACTGGGCTCCAGTCCGAATTGCATGTCACTCGCTTTTTCCCAGCTGAAATAGGCATCGATTCTCTGGATCCTTACACCGTAGCCCCTCAATCAGCACCGAGTGAAGTCTTCCGTCAGACTCCAGCTCCACCTTCAACATGATTCCATGGTAGATGATCACTCCACCCTTGCGCCTCATCAACTTCAAGCTCCGTGTATACACCACCTTGAATAAATCCCGCACCATAGTCTTGTCGAAGCCACACAAGCCCTCGGGGCCTGCGCCACGTGTTTCCACGCCCAGAAGTCGGTCACCATCAGCATCACGCTCCTACGTCGCCGTCGCTGATCCCGCACCATCTTTTGTACCAATCGACTTACGTCGATCCGTCAGACTGTCTAGTCCGACCCAGCCGAACTTGTCTGGCTGCATGACACGCTGAAGGCTCCATAATCGTCTTCCGCGAATTCTAATCCAACACATGATAATTCCATCACCACTGACAGGACTTCCCGCAACGCCTTCAAGCATCCCTGTTGTGCCAACAAATCTTTCATCCTTGTCTGCCATAACTCAAGGCTTTCAGTTTCGTGAACTCCTCCACCTCAAACTTGATACCTGTTGGCACCATAGTCCTTTGTACGGTTGACCTTGCGAAAAAATTATCCAAGCTTTCCTCTAACGTGGTGCCCAAGTACACAAGCAAAATCTGTACTACTAGCAAATTCCAACCAAAAATCCTGGTCTTCACGTGTGTGTAGCTCCCTGGCACTCAACCCAGATGCTGGCTAATTGACATGTCCAAGCACTTGCCAATTCCGATGGATGCATATACCCCTCGATGGATTTCTTTCGCCAATTTAACTATCCTCGTGTCAGTAGTGGAGACTCGATCTCCCATTTTTTCCTCAAAACAAATCTCGTTCAGCTTCTCCAGCGCAGACCACCACCAGCTTCTCCAGCGCGGACCACCATCCGAGTCACGGTGCGCCTCCGCTCAGCTGAGCCCAACACGGCCTGGTCAGCCGTGTGCTCCCCGAGCAATCCGCCTGCTGCTGTTTACGTGATACGTTGCTGCTCTGCTCTCTGATTGCATCCAGATGATATCGCTGAACCACACAAGTCTCGTCGAATCCTGTACGATGCCAGTGGCCCTTCCAGCCGCACGCCTGCTTGGACTGCATGACCGCGTTGTTAGGGAACGTAGCAGAAATTCAAAATTTTCCTACGTGTCACCAAGATCTATCTATGGAGAAACCAGCAACGAGGGGAAGGGGAGTGCATCTACATACCCTTGTAGATCGCTAAGCGGAAGCGTTCAAGAGAACGGGGTTGAGGGAGTCGTACTCGTCGTGATCCAAATCACCGGAGATCCTAGTGCCGAACGGACGGCACCTCCGCGTTCAACACACGTACAGCCCGGTGACGTCTCCCACGCCTTGATCCAGTAAGGAGAGAGGGAGAGGTTGAGAAAGACTCCATCCAGCAGCAGCACAACGGCGTGGTGGTGATGGGGGAGCGTGGCTATCCTGCAGGGCTTCGCCAAGCACCACGGGAGAGGAGGAGAACTTGGGAGAGGGGGAGGGCTGCGCCAGAACTTATGTGAAGCTCCCATGCGCCTCCCCACTATATATAGGGGTGGAGGGGCTGGTTTCTTGCCCTCCAAGTCCATTGGGGCGTTGGCCAAGGTGGGAGGAAAGAAATCCCATCATTTCCTTCCCCACCGATTGTTATCCCCCCTTTTTAGGGATCTTGATCTTATCCCTTCGGGATATGATCTTATTCCTTCTAAGGGGGATCTTGGTGCGCTTGACAAGGGGTGTGGGGCCTTGCCCCCACTACCCACACGTTCATGTGGGCCCCCATGCAGGTGGGCCCCACTCCGAACCTTCTAGAACCTTCTCGGTACAATACCGAAAAATCCCGAACATTTTCCGGTGGCCAAAATAGGACTTCCCATATATAAATCTTTACCTCCGGACCATTCCGAACTCCTCGTGACATCTGGGATCTCATCCGGACTCAACAACATTCGGTAACCACATACAAACTTCCTTTATAACCCTAGCGCCATCGAACCTTAAGTGTGTAGACCCTACGGGTTCGGGAGACATGTAGACATGACCGAGACGTTCTCGGTCAATAACCAACAGCGGATCTGGATACCGATGTTGGCTCCTACATGTTCCACGATGATCTCATCGGATGAACCACGATGTCAAGGACTCAATCGATCCGTATACAATTCCCTTTGTCTAACGGTATTGTACTTGCCCGAGATTCGATCATCGGTATACCGATACCTTGTTCAATCTCGTTACGGCAAGTCTCTTTACTCGTTCCGTAACACATCATCCCGTGATCAACCCCTTGGTCACATTTGTGCACATTATGATGATGTCCTACCGAGTGGGCCCAGAGATACCTCTCCGCTTACACGGAGTGACAAATCCAGCCTCGATTCGTACCAACCCAATGACACTTTCGGAGATACCAGTAGTGCACCTTTATAGCCACCCGCCGTTGTGACGTTTGGTACACCCAAAGCATTCCTACGGTATCCGGAGTTGCACAATCTCATGGTCTAAGGAAAAGATACTTGACATTAGAAAAGCTTTAGCATACTAACTACACTATCTCGTGCTAGGCTTAGGATTGGGTCTTGTCCATCACATCATTCTCCTAATGATGTGATCCCGTTATCAACGACATCCAATGTCCATGGTCAGGAAACCGTAACCATCTATTGATCAACGAGCTAGTCAACTAGAGGCTTACTAGGGACATGGTGTTGTCTATGTATCCACACATGTATCTGAGTTTCCTTTCAATACAATTATAGCATGGATAATAAACGATTATCATGAACAAGGAAATATAATAATAACTAATTTATTATTGCCTCTAGGGCATATTTCCAACAGTCTCCCACTTGCACTAGAGTCAATAATCTAGTTCACATCGTCATGTGATTAACACTCACAGGTCACATCGCCATGTGACCAACATCCAAAGAGTTTACTAGTGTCACTAAACTAGTTCACATCATCATGTGATTAAGACTCAATGAGTTCTGGGGTTTGATCATGTTTTGCTTGTGAGAGAGGTTTTAGTCAACGGGTCTGCAACATTTAGATCCGTATGTACTTCGCAAATCTCTAGGTTATTCTGTAAATGCTGCTTCCACGCTCCTCTTGGAGCTATTCCAAATGGTTGCTCCACTATACGTATCCGGTTTGCTACTCAGAGTCACTCGGATAGGTGTTAAAGCTTGCATCGACGTAACCCTATATGCCGAACTCTTTATCACCTCCATAATCGAGAAACATGTCCTTATTTACTCCAAGGACAATTTTGACCGCTGTCCAATGAGCCATTCCTGGATCATTCTTGTACCCCTTGACTGACTCATGGCAAGGCACACTTCCGGTGCGGTACACAGCATAGCATACTATAGAGCCTACGTCTGAAGTATAGGGGACGACCTTCGTCCTTTCTCTCTATTCTGCCGTGGTCGAGCTTTTAAGTCTTAACTTCATACCTTACATCTCAGGCAAGAACTCCTTCTTTGACTGATCCATATTGAACACCTTCAAGATCATGTTAAGGTACGTGCTCATTTGAAAGTACTATTAAGCATTTTGATCTATCTTATAGATCTTGATGCTTATTGTTCAAGTAGCCTAATCCTGGTTTTCCATTGAAAAACACTTTTCAAATAACCCTATATGCTTTCAAGAAATTCTACATCATTTCTGATCAACAATATGTCAATAACATATACTCATCAGAAATTCTATAGTGCTCCCACTCACTTCTTTGGAAATACAAGTTTCTCATAAACTTTTGTATAAACCCAAAATCTTTGATCATCTCATCAAAACGTACATTCCAACTCCGAGATGCTTACTCCAGTCCTTAGAAGGATCACTGGAGCCAGCATACCTTTTAGCATCCTTAGGATCGACAAAAACTTTCGGATTGTATCACATACAACCTTTCCTTACGAAGACTGGTAAGGAAACTCGTTTTGACATCCATCTGCCAGATTTCATAAATGCAGCTAATGCTAACATGATTCCGACGGACTTAAGCATCGCCACGGATGTGAAAATCTCATCGTAGTCAACTCCTTGAACTTGTGAAAAACTCTTCGCCACAAGTCGAGCCTCATAGATGGTGACATCACCGTCCACGTCCGTCTTCTTCTTAAAGATCCATTTATCTCAATGGCTTGCCGATCATCGTGCAAGTCCACCAAAGTCCATGCTTTGTTCTGATACATGGATCCTATCTCGGATTTCATGGCTTCTAACCATTTGTCGGAATTTGGGCCCACCATTGCTTCTCCATAGCTCGTAGGTTCATTGTTGTCTAGCAACATGACTTTCAAGACAAGATTACTGTACCACTCAAGCGATCGCATCCTTGTCACCCTACGAGGTACGGTAGTGACTTGATCCGAAGTTTCATGATAACTATCATAAGCTTCTACTTCAATTGGTGTAGGTGCCACAGGAACAACTTCCTGTGCCCTGCTACACACTAGTTGTAGTGACGGTTCAATAACCATATCAAGTCTCCACCATCCTCCCACTCAACTTTTCGAGACAAACTTTTCCTCGAGAAAGGACCCGATTCAAGAAACAATCCCTATTGCTTTCGGATCTGAATTAGGAGGTATATCCAACTGTTTTGGGTGTCCTATGAAGATGCATTTTATCCGCTTTGGGTTCGAGCTTATCAACTGAAACTTTTTCACATAAGCGTCGCAGCCCCAAACCTTTAAGAAATGACACTTAGGTTTCTCTAAACCATAGTTCATACGGTGTCATCTCAACGGAATTACGTGGTGCCCTATTTAAAGTGAATGTGGTTGTCTCTAATGCCTAAACCATAAACGATAGTGGTAATTCGATAAGAGACATCATGGTACGCACCATATCCAATAGGGTGCAACTATGATGTTCGGACACACCATCAAACTATGGTGTTCCAGGCGGTATTAATTGTGAAACAATTTCCACAATGTCTTAATTGTGTGCCAAAGCTCGTAACTCAGATACTCATCTCTATGATCATATCATAGACATTTTATCCTCTTGTCACGACGATCTTCAACTTCACTCTGAAATTACTTGAACCATTCAATAATTCAGACTTGTGTTTCATCAAGTAAATATACTCAACATCTACTCGAATCATCTCTGAAGTAAGAACATAACGATATTCATCAGATGCCTCAAAGACTCATTGGACTGCACACATCAAAAATGTGTTACTTCCAACAAGTTGCTATCTCGTTCCATCTTACTGAAAACAAGGCTTTTTAGTCATCTTGCCCATGTGGTATGATTTGCATACCTCAAGTGATTCAAAATCAAGTGAGTCCAAATGATCCATCTGCATGGATTTTCTTCATGCGTATACACCAATAGACATGGTTCGCATGTCTCAAACTTTTCAAAAACGAGTGAGTCCAAAGATCCATCAACATGGAGCTTCTTCATGCGTTTTATACCAATATGACTTACATGTCAGTGCCACAAGTAAGTGGTACTATCATTACTATCTTATATCTTTTGGCATGAAAATGTGTATCACTACGATCGAGATTCAATAAACCATTCATTTCAGGTGCAAGACCATTGAAGGTATTATTCAAATAAACAGAGTAACCATTATTCTCCTTAAATGAATAACCGTATTGCGATAGACATAATCCAATCATGTCTATGCTCAACGCAAACACCAAATGACAATCATTCAGGTTTAACACTAATCTTGATGGTAGAGGGAGCGTGCGATGTTTGATCACATCAAACTTGGAAATACTTCCAACACATATCGTCAGCTCACCTTTAGCTAGTCTCCGTTTATTCTGTAGCTCTTTTATTTCGAGTTACTAACACTTAGCAACCGAACCGGTATCTAATACCCTGGTGCTACTAGGAGTACTAGTAAAGTACACATTAACATAATGTATATCCAATATACTTCTATCGACCTTGCCAGCCTTCTCATCTACCAAGTATCTAAGGTAATTCCGCTCTAGTGACTATTCCCCTTATCACAGAAGCACTTAGTCTCGGGTTTGGGTTCAACCTTGGGTTTCTTCACTAGAGCAGCAGCTGATTTGCCGTTTCATGAAGTATCCCTTCTTGCCCTTGCCCTTCTTGAGACTAGTGGTTTCACCAACCATCAACAATTGATGCTCCTTCTTTATTTCTACTTTCGCGGTGTCAAACATCGCGAATACCTCAAGGATCATCATATCTATCCCTGATATGTTATAGTTCATCACGAAGCTCTAGCAGCTTGGTGGCAATGACTTTGGAGAAACATCACTATCTCATCTGGAAGATCAACTCCCACTCGATTCAAGTGATTGTTGCACTCAGACAATCTGAGCACAAGCTCAACGACTGAGCTTTTCTCCCTTAGTTTGCAGGCTAAGAAAATCGTCGGAGGTCTCATGCCTCTTGACATGGGCACGAGCCTGAAATCTCAATTTCAGCCCTCGAAACATCTCATATGTTCCGCGACGTTTCGAAAACGTCTTTGGTGCCTCAACTCTAAACCGTTTAACTGAACTATCACGTAGTTATCAAAACGTGTATGTCTGATGTTCGCAACATCCACAAACGACGCTTGGGGTTCACACCGAGGCGGTGCATTAAGGACATAAGCTTTCTCGTCCGCATAATCGCCATCACAACTTTCAACTATATTTTCTCTAGGAACATATCTAAACAAAGGAACTAAAGCGTGAGCTTCGACATAATCTGCAAAGATCTTTTGACTATGTTCATGATAATTAAGTTCATCTTATGAACTCCCACTCAGATAGACATCCCTCTAGTCATCTAAGTGATTACATGATCCGAGTCAACTAGGCCGTGTCCGATCATCACGTGAGACGGACTAGTCATCATCGGTGAACATCTTCATGTTGATCGTATCTACTATACGACTCATGCTCGACCTTTCGGTCTCTGTGTTCCGAGGCCATGTCTGTACATGCTAGGCTCGTCAAGTTAACCCTAAGTGTTTTGCATGTGTAAAACTGTCTTACACCCGTTGTATGTGAACGTAAGGATCTATCACACCCGATCATCACGTGGTGCTTCGAAACAACGAACTTTAGCAACGGTGCACACTTAGGGGAGAACACTTCTTGAAATTGTTGTAAGGGATCATCTTATTTACTACCGTCGTTCTAAGTAAACAAGATGCATAAACATGATAAACATCACATGCAATCAAATAGTGACATGATATGGCCAATATCATTTTGTTCCTTTTGATCTCCATCTTTGGGGCTCCATGATCATCATCGTCACCGGCATGACACCATGATCTCCATCATCATGATCTCCATCATCGTGTCTCCATGAAGTTGTCTCGCCAACTTATTACTTCCACTACTATGGCTACCGGTTAGCAATAAAGTAAAGTAATTACATGGCGTTGTTCAATGACACGCAGGTCATACAATAAATAAAGACAACTCCTATGGCTCCTGCCGGTTGTCATACTCATCGACATGCAAGTCGTGATTCCTATTACAAGAACATGATCAATCTCATACATCACATATCATTCATCACATTCTTCTTGGCCATATCACATCACATAGCATACCCTGCAAAAACAAGTTAGACGTCCTCTAATTGTTGTTGCATGTTTTACGTGGCTGCTATGGGTTTCTAACAAGAACGTTTCTTACCTACGCAAAACCACAACGTTATATGCCAATTGCTATTTACCCTTCATAAGGACCCTTTTCATCGAATCCATTCCGACTAAAGTGGGAGAGACTGGCACCCGCTAGCCACCTTATGCACCAAGTGCATGTCAATCGGTGGAACTCGCTCACGTGGAGTACGTGTAAGGTCGGTCCGGGCCGCTTCATCCCACAATACCATCGAAACAATATTGGACTAGTAACGGTAAGCATATTGAACAAAATTAACGCCCACAACTACTTTGTGTTCTACTCGTGCAAAGAATCTACGCAATAGACCTAGCTCTGATACCACTGTTGGGGAACGTAGCAGAAATTCAAAATTTTCCTACATGTCATCAAGATCTATCTATGGAGAAACCAGCAATGAGGGGAAGGAGAGTGCATCTACATACCCTTGTAGATCGCTAAGCGGAAGCGTTCAAGAGAACGGGGTTGAGGGAGCCGTACTCATCGTGATCCAAATCACCGGAGATCATAGTGCCGAACGAACGGCACCTCCGCGTTCAACACACGTACAGCCCGGTGACGTCTCCCACGCCTTGATCCAGCAAGGAGAGAGGGAGAGGTTGAGGAAGACTCCATCCAGCAGCAGCACAACGGCATGGTGGTGATGGGGGAGCGTGGCTATCCTGCAGGGCTTCGCCAAGCACCACGTGAGAGGAGAAGAACTTGGGAGAGGGGAGGGCTGCGCCAGAACTTGTGTGAAGCTCCCATGCGCCTCCCCACTATATATAGGGGTGGACGGCTGGTTTCTTGCCCTCCAAGTCCATTGGGGCGTTGGCCAAGGTGGGAGGAAAGAAATCCCATCATTTCCTTCCCCACCGATTGTTATCCCCCCTTTTTAGGGATCTTGATCTTATCCCTTCGGATATGATCTTATTCCTTCTAAGGGGGATCTTGGTGCGCTTTGACCAGGGGTGTGGGGCCTTGCCCCCACTACCCACGTTCATGTGGGTCCCCCATGCAGGTGGGCCCCACTCCGAACCTTCTAAAACCTTCTCGGTACAATACCGAAAAATCCCGAACATTTTCTGGTGGCCAAAATAGGACTTCCCATATATAAATCTTTACCTCCGGACCATTCCGGAACTCCTCGTGACGTCCGGGATCTCATCCGGACTCAAACAACATTCGGTAACCACATACAAACTTCCTTTATAACCCTAGCGCCATCGAACCTTAAGTGTGTAGACCCTACGGGTTCGGGAGACATGTAGACATGACCGAGACGTTCTCGGTCAATAACCAACAGCGGATCTGGATACCCATGTTGGCTCCCACATGTTCCACGATGATCTTATCGGATGAACCACGATGTCAAGGACTCAATCGATCCCGTATACAATTCCCTTTGTCTAACGGTATTGTACTTGCCCGAGATTCGATCGTCGGTATACCGATACCTTGTTCAATCTCGTTACCGGCAAGTCTCTTTACTCGTTCCGTAACACATCATCCCGTGATCAACCCCTTGGTCACATTGTGCACATTATGATGATGTCCTACCGAGTGGGCCCAGAGATACCTCTTCGTTTACACGGAGTGACAAATCCCAGTCTCGATTCGTGCCAACCCAACAGACACTTTCGGAGATACCTGTAGTGCACCTTTATAGCCACCCAGTTACTTTGTGATGTTTGGTACACCCAAAGCATTCCTACAGTATCCGGGAGTTGCACAATCTCATGGTCTAAGGAAAAGATACTTGACATTAGAAAAGCTTTAGCATACGAACTACACGATCTCTGTGCTAGGCTTAGGATTGGGTCTTGTCCATCACATCATTCTCCTAATGATGTGATCCCGTTATCAACGACATCCAATGTCCATGGTCAGGAAACCGTAACCATCTATTGATCAACGAGCTAGTCAACTAGAGGCTTACTAGGGACATGGTGTTGTCTATGTATCCACACATGTATCTGAGTTTCCTTTCAATACAATTATAGCATGGATAATAAACGATTATCATGAACAAGGAAATATAATAATAACTAATTTATTATTGCCTCTAGGGCATATTTCCAACACGCGTCCCCCGGCTGGACCACACTTGGCCCAGCTGCCAGCTGCGTTGCCGCTGGCCACATCCTGACCTCGATGACTCCGAGTATATTTCAACTCGACGTTGTTCACACGATAGTGACGCCACGCCGTCTTTTCTGATCTCGCCGACGACTGATTCTTCCACGATATCTTCACGTCATTGTTCAACAGATAACCGCCTCGTGACCTAGCTCATGATACCACTTGTTAGAATAAATCCGAGGCATACCGTCGATCATCCGAGAACCAAGCAATCGCATGAGAACGACACCGAGATTTGTTAACGAGGTTCACAGATATGGTTACATCCCCGGGGCTTGACTACGGACGCTCCTCCCCGTGACACCGTCACAATACCGCACCCGGTCGCCCTGGACACCATCACAAGCCGCCGGCTTCCCCTGCGTTCCGGTGCTATTATGTTGGCATAGGTTACATCGTGTGTCTACCCCCGCTATATATGAGAGGCCTAGGATACAAGTGTCCTACTAGGACACGACTCCACATCCTATGTAAACACAATACAACTACAAGTCCAACTGTAACCTACCTTGTACACTATATTCGACACAACTCCAATAGTTTTTATCAGCAATTTGATTTGTCTTGTATAATCTTTGCCTGCTGGTTCATTTCCTAATATGTTTCCTTTTCCTGGCTGGGCATGTAAACATTCTTTTAGTATTGTACTGGTTTGTATCTGTATAGCTGACCAGTGGACATTCTTTTATTTTTGGTGTCGTCTAGGTTTTGTGTTTAAAACTTTTCAGCTTACGTGATAATTGTGCAATCGATGAATTGCTGTTTGTTTGATTTTTTTACAAGGGGGGTGGTGGTGGATACAAAAATGCTGCCCCTAGGCCCTGGCAACTACGGTGGCGATAGCCTGAAACAAGGGGGTGGAGCACCTGCTAAGTGATGTCAACCTTGATGGTGCTTGCAAGTAGGATGCTCTTTGCAAGGAGGTTTGATGCGAGCACGAAGACAAGCGATGGTCACGATGGCTTTCTTGGGGATGACTTCCAGGACGAAGCTGACCATGCCAACAAGAGAAACCGAATGTCGGTCCCATTAGAAGAAGCAGTACCGGCAGAATAACTCTTATATATTTGTTCTCCATGACCACATTGATCTGCATCAGCTGCTTGTTATATACTACTACTACTTGCTCTGTAAACAGATGTACGACGTTAAAGCATCTTATATTTGTTTGCAGAGGGAGTAGTATGGTTCAAAAGTTGAGACTAATTTGGTGATGATATTGCTCTAGATTGTTCTGGAGGCACCGGGTGACAGCTGCTTGCTCGGCCATGTTCACCGTCCTCAGCTCCGTGTGCTACCAGATGAGATCGATAAACAACCGACAAATGGCCGGATTGGTTGCCTAGTCAGAGAATTTCACTTCGCAGTTTGAATCTAGCCACAAGTAATTTGGATTTGGAACGAAAAGTAATACTAGTAGCGAGCACGGGACGCCTGTGTGTAAGCATGCATCCATCTATGCGTGTAGCTCCATTGCTGATTCAGGCGGGCAATAAGGATCACATGTTGGGCAATTTGCTTGGCATTCGTCTATAGTACCGCCAACACGGGCTGCCCGGCAGCGTGGCACAGCAGTGACAGATTTTAATAGCGAACCAACTATGACCGCAGTGCCTCTTGACACACCACTTCTTGGGTGAGCTTGCTTTCATTCAACGACGGATCCACGGCGCTGCCGTTCGCGGTTATGTTGGCACCGTGTTCCTGGTTGCTTCTTGCAGCCACAAGACCACCTATAATATGCCATCACATGCAATATATTTATGTAGTGTTTGTTAGAGCACAACGCATACATTTTAACCTAAGACAAACCTAGTATGCAAACTAACAAGAAACGGAGAGATACAACCGGAGGCATCGGTTTATGCAAGACTGATAAATTTGCTGCGAGAATGTATGCAATAAGATGGTGTTATGCTTACGTTGCCCGACAGCGGCAAGGCACCCGATGAACGAGAGGAACCCTGCACACGCCCCCTCTCATGTTTGATCCTCAGCTTCTGGAGACAGAATGAAGTATGAGAAGTGAGAGGCAACGGCCATGGATATCTCTCTGGCCGCAGTATATATATAGATAGAGGGTAGTATAATTTTAATAAAAGGATGCTACATTCCATGCATGCATGACGATCTGGAGATCCCGCGGTACAGCTGGCGATCACCGAATTGTAGTACGTATAGTACCTGCAAATTATGAATGTGTAATTTGTTACCAAGCATTTCCACAGCCAAAGAAAAAAAAATGTGATTTGTTACCATGCATACATCCAGTTACTATCAGCAGGATTTGATGTACCAGGTGATCAGTTAATCTAGATGATTAGTGACTATATATGAATTAACCGACGAGATTACTTACCACCCGAAAACAAGTGTAAGAGACTAAAATATATGCATTATAGACAGGACGATGGAAAAATATCATAAAATTAAGTGTAAACTTTTTTTTTTGAAACTTCAGTAACTTCATTTCTCTTAATCAAAAGACGGTTACATCATCCACCGGCCACCTTATGATCGATGCCGGCGGTTCCTCTAACCATGTTGAGGATGGCATTGAACCCGCTAGCCTAGCTAATTCGTGAGAGACAA
The DNA here is from genome assembly GCA_021437245.1 of Aegilops speltoides. Lineage (NCBI taxonomy): Eukaryota > Viridiplantae > Streptophyta > Magnoliopsida > Poales > Poaceae > Aegilops > Aegilops speltoides. The sequence goes on along the minus strand of CM038141.1, from coordinate 433,948,694 downwards.
CATTCACCTCCCTTGGGCAGTGAACGAAAAAAAAAAACCCCGAAGTATAACCTTTTTCGAAAAGGACATTACAATCTGTGCAGATAGCTGCTACGTACTGCTGGTGCTATGAAGCCAGCTCCTTGCATTGTGTTAATCACCTCTATGCAGTCTCCCTCTATAATCAAACTGCGAATACCAAGCTGCTGCGCTAATAAAAGTCCATGTCGTAATGCATATGCCTCTGGCATTATCGTGTCCGGCACATGTTCTAGCAGGTCAGAGGGTAAACTTTTCTTTCGTGATAAGTTTTTCTCCTGTTTTATAAATGAAGCCCAAGGTGATAAAGTTCGCCACCTATGGAACTTTCTTAAGTAAGGCCCTTGAAGGAATTTATTTATTCAGCAAATGTACACTGCCTGACTGCAGGGCCGTATCTAAAAAAAGGGGGCCCTGTGCCAAATAAAAAAAAATTAGGTCCTTGATAAAGTCATTGGCAATTAGGAAAACAAGATTTTAGGACAAAGTGATTCATATCAAAAAGTGTTTCTCAAGACTAAATTAGTATAATATATATGTATCTTGTTGCTGTGTAGTTGAAGTGCATCTTACAAGAAAGCTATTCGCAAAAGTAGACATTAGTACATTACTTATCACAGAACATGCCATCTTTCTTCCCTAAAAAAAAGTAAAAAAAAACTTGCCATCCTTCTAGCATTCTTTTGATACAAAATATTAATGTTTTTTTCCGTACGCAATGTTCTTCAAAATGACATAAGATTCTTTTGTTAAAAAACTTATCAATAGCACCTTTTCAAGATTGAGTTATTAGTTTGCTGTAAGCTTATATGATGTAAAGTATTAAAAATAGAACATAGAAACAAAAAGGGATGAAAAGAACTTTGATTTATTTGGGAAGAAGACCATGTGCGGCTGGTGGCAATGTGTTGGTAGTCTGGTTCAAGAGATTTTTTACGGTACATCATACTACCAGATTTAAGGGATAGTATTAATTAAGTTAATCCAATGGTTAATATAGGTCGGCTCAAAGTTTAACTCAAGGACAGCTTGGTAATTTTCAATCAGGTTGACGTTTACTCTCGGTCATATGCCGGCATCGTTTTTGGATGACGCTGCATGGTCGCGTCTCCCCTCTTCGCACAAGCATCTCTTGTCAGTCAGTCCACCATTGTTGCGTCCGGTGGACTCCCACGCCTCATGTTGACCTGCGCACAACCGTCATCTAACGGATCCACATCCACACCCATCTCGCCGTGTCCACACACAAAAAATAAACAGTCTAAATTAATTCGTTGTCCCTTAAAAGGCGAAATCACTAGTTAAGGAGTACTCCTTGCGGAGATCACTCCAACTTTTCCCGGGTTGCAACAAGTGGCACGCTGAATGTGCGTCACTTGTCGCAACCTGGTAGTTTTCCCTTTTTCGTAGATCCGTTTATTCAAAACGTTTTATCTCTTAAACCGTGTGTCCAAATCTCGAACCGCTTTCGTCGTTGGATTCCTCGCGTCGAGATCTTCAAAACTAGATCCCATGTTGATAGGTTTTGACGAACTTTTTTTCATGAAATAAACCGGACGAAAAAAACCGACAAAGAAACCGAACCGGGAACACGGGTTTTTTTCCCTTTCCGAAAGAGGCACGCCCGTGCCTCTGACGAAATCACAACCGTGCCTCTCGCGGAAGCAAAACCGTGCCTCTCATGAAATAAAAAAAACAGAAAACGCGTTTTCCCCCTTTCCGAAAGAGGCACGCCCGTGCCTCTCGTGAAAGCACAACCGTGCCTCTCGCGGAAGCAAAACCGTGCCTCTTGCGAAAGAAAAAAAACAGAAAACGCGTTTTTTTCCCTTTCCGAAAGAGGCACGTCCGTGCCTCTCGCAAAAGCACAACCGTGCCTCTCGCGAAAGTACAACCGTGCCTCTCGCGGAAGCAAAACCGTGCCTCTCACGAAAGAAAAAAAAACAGAAAACACGTTTTTTTCCCTTTCCGAAAGAGGCACGCCCGTGCCTCTCGCGAAAGCACAACCGTGCCTTTTGCGGAAGAAAAACCGTGCCTCTCATGAAAGAAAAAAAATATGTTTTTTCCGTTTTCAAGAGGCACGGCCGTGCCTCTCCCGAAAGCACAACCGTGCCTCTCGCGAAAACAAAACCATGACTCTCGCAGAAAAAAAATGTGTTTTTTGCGCAAAAAAATTATTTTTTTGAAAAATAAAAATAATAAAATCCGGAGGGAGCGTCCAGAGCGCGACACGTGACAAATGGCTGAGAGCACGCCAAGTGACGCTGATCGTTGCGAGGCTCCCGAAGGAGTGCTCGTTAATTAGTTGCTCCCAAAGTAAAAGGTCTCTGGTTCAAGGTCTCATCGGGCAAGCATCTCGACTTGGACTCCCGACTCCAATTGGTGCATCCAGGTCATTCAACAGAGAAGCTACGAAGGAATTAATCAAGCAGGGGGACCGGCGGCTCCGTTGCCTTGCCCGGAATTCCCTATTCGCCGCTTATTGCGGCAAGTAGTCGCCGCTTCGCATAGGGCGCAGCTCACCCTGGGCCGGCCCATTTGAGTGGTTTTCGCCTCGCGAGTTGAACCGCAAAAAAGAAACGCGCTAGGGATCGAACCTACAACCTCCTGTAGCGGTACAAACCGCGCTAGCCACTGCGACTGGCTCGTGCATCTATAAGAATAGCAATGCTAAACTTAAAGAAACCATAAGCAACGAAAAAACCATTTGTTCCTTCTACTGTTTTTTCTTCAGTCTTATTCTCTTCTTTCTTTTTTCTCGTTTTCTTTGTTTTTCCTTTTTAATGTTTTTTTACTTTTTCTTTGTAAGCTTTTCGAAAAGTTCGAATATGGTTCAGAATTCTCAAAAATGTCCTTTTTGTTAAATATTTTTCATATTTCTGAAATAGTGTTCACATTTACAAAATTTTGTTCACAATTTCGAAAAATGTTCATGATATTTTGCTTGTTTTTCTGATTTTCAAATTTTTGTTCACATTTGAAATCTTTTAAATTAATTAAAAAAATGTTTGAGTTTCAAATTTTGTTCGCATTTTCAAAAAATGTTCACAATTCGAAATAATGTTCGCATTGCCAAATTTTGTTCAGAGTTACAAAAAATGTTCCCTTTCTCACAAATTGTTCACAGATCCAAAAATATGTTCGCATTCTTCAAATTTTGTTCCAAGTTTAAATGTTCGAGTTTCCAATCTCGTTCGCATTTTCAAAAAAATGTTCACAATTCAAAATAATGTTCACATTGGCAAATTTTGTTCAGAGTTACAAAAAATGTTCCCTTTCTCAAACATTGTTCACAGATCCAAAAATATGTTCGCTTTCTTCAAATTTTGTTCCAAGTTTCAAAAATGTTCGCTTTCTTCAAATTTGGTTCCAAGTTTCAAAAATGTTCGCATTCTTCAAATTTTGTTCCAAATTTCAGAAATGTTCGTTTTTTCTATTATTCATTTAAAATTTTATGAAATGTTCTTGTTTTTGAAAATTTGTTCAACATTACAAAAAAACTGTGCTGTTTTTCAAAAATTTGTTCACAGGTCAAAAAATGTTCAACATTTTAAAATAATTATTCTCTATTTTTTGAATTGTCCGCGTTCAAAAAAAGATACAGGTTTTGAAAACGAACTGCATTTTTCCTTCATAAAAAAAGAAATGAACTGCGTTCGAACTTCTAAAAAAGTTTAGATCTGTCGTGGATTATGTTCTTATGGTTTTGCTGCTTAATATTTGCATAGAACGTGTAGTGCTGCAATGGCTGGCGGACGCGGGTACTTATCAGAAGTGCTCGAGTTCGAATCTCCAATCGCCTTCAGTTTTTTGCGTTGTATAATTTACGTCAGTAGCTGCTCCTTCGTGGGCCGGCCCAAACGAGGCACCCCCTGTGCGAAGCCCCTCCAGTCTGCCGCAGAATGCGGCAGATAGGAGGTCCCGCCTTGCCCCCCCCCCTTTCCTTCCCTATAGGGCCGGCGGTCAGGGAGAGGGCGCGCCAGCCATTGTGGGCTGGTGTGTTCCTCCCCTTGGCCCATTAGGCCCATATACTCCCCGTAGGTCTTCCGGAACCCCTTCGGTGATCCGATGAATACCCGGTGCACTCCGAAACCTTTCCGCGGTGACCAAATAGCATCGTCCTACATATCAATCTTTATCTCCGAACCATTCCAGATCTCCTCGTCATGTTCGTGATCTCATCCGAGACTCCGAACAACATTCGGTCACCAATTCACATAAGTCATATAACACTATATCGTCAACAAACATTTAAGCGTGCGGACCCTACGGGTTTGAGAATGATGTAGACATGACCGAGACGCCTCTCCGGTCAATAACCAATAGCCGGACCTGGATGCCCATATTGGTTCCTACATATTCTATGAATATTTTTATCGGTCGAACCTTTATGACAACATACGTAGTTCATTCCCTTTGTTTGTTGGTATATTACTTGCCCGAGATTCGATAGTTGGTATCTCCATACCTAGTTCAATCTCGTTACCGGAAAGTCTCTTTACTCATTCCGTGATACATCATCTCGTAACTAACTCCTTAGTCACTTTGCAATGCAAGCTTCTTGTGATGTGTATTACCGAGAGGGCCCAGAGATACCTCTCCGATATACGGAGTGACAAATTCCAATCTCAATTCACGCCAACTCAATAGGCACTTTTGAAGATACCTGTAGATCATGTGTATGATCATCCAGTTATGTTGTGACATTTGATAGTACACAAGGTATTCTTCCGATATCCGGGAGTTGCATGATCTGATGGTCGAAGGAACATGTATTTGACATTAAGAAAGCAGTAGCAATAAACTGAACAATCATATGCTAAGCTAAGGATGAGTCTTGTCCATCACATCATTCTCCTAATGATGTGATCCCGTTATCAAATGACAACTCATGTCTATGGTTAGGAAACCTTAACCATCTTTTGCTCAACGAGCTAGTCTAGTAGAAGCTCACTAGGGACACGGTATTTGTTTTATGTATCCACACATGTATTTAAGTTTCCAGTCAATACAATTCTAGCATGAATAATAAATCTTTATCATGAATAAGGAAATATAATAATATCAACTTTATTATTGCCTCTAGGGCATATTTCCATCCCAAAGCAGGGTGGCAGCAACGTGCGAAGTAGCCATGCGAGGGCCTGGAGTGCGATCGTCGTCCACGTCGTATCCCAGGTCGTAGCTCGGCCTTCGTAGATCGTGGCGGCGCCCTCCTACGCCGCCACCATGGTGCACCGGCCTAGGCAGCCACGGAGCAGGCGGCGCCTGCACGCGGTCGCCGTCACGGCGTGGCGGAGAGGTCGGCGGCAGTTTCCCGCACTCCATGTCGGCAGCGGTTGCGCGCGCAGCGCTTCTACGCTGTACGCACTGGTACGCTGCCTAGAAAGCGATGAGGAGAACGACAGCTAAGAGGCAGCCTCCGACGATATAGGGCATGTCTTCTTTCTTCACCATCTTCGGCAGAAATGGAGGATGTGTGTGGCAGCGAGGATGTCATGATGGCATAGTAGTATCTCTCACGATCTATCACTCTCTTACAATGGATACATATTTAAATAAATTACTACAAAATTGATTTGCAGAACAAAAAATCAACATGGACAGGGGACATTTGCCCCCCCCCCCCCACCACCAATTTGTATCTTAGTTACTAGCAAAAATGCCCGTGCATTGCAACGGGAGAAAAAAATATATTTCGCGCCTAGCTCAATAAACACAACTCATGACCCCTCCAAAGGCCCATGTCCTCTAGTTGAAATTATACTCCTTCCCATCCTCATCAATAGTGGCCACGGTGTCCACCTGAATGCAATTCGTTCGAACGTGACCAATTCGAACACGGTGATCTCAGCCTTTACATGACACACCTGCAACTGAGACACGCCAGCGCAAGGGTGCGTTTATACTTTGAAAACTAATTCTGTGGAGTTGACGATGAGGGTCACTCTCCGTGAGCTACACCCTACACCTGGTCCACTCTCCGTGAGCTACACCCTACACCTGGTCCATATATCATCCATTATAATCCCACGCGCTTATAATTTTTTTTAAAAGGCATGAACATTCTTCTAATACATGTGAACACTTTCTAAATCACATTGACTTAAAAATGCATGTTAATTTTTAGATTATGAACAATTTCTAAACACACAAAAAAATGTGAAAACTGAGCCCTTGTGCCGGGTCAAAAATAAGGCAATATGTGTGTCCTAGGGAAGCCCTATCAAAAGGTAGGGTAACATGCTCAACATATTCAACAAATGCAAATAATCAACTAAAGTGGGAGGCTAATTGCTCCTCCACGGGGAGTGGAGATACTGCCACATCTTCAAGTTTAGATAAAAAGTGGTTCCAATAATGGCTTGCCAAATGCCCAAATCCATATAGCACTACATCACATGTAGAAAGAAGGGGCATAACTAAACCTAGTGTGGATCGCCACTCTCTCTCTCTCTTAGAGCTATTGCTCACCTACCACTTAGGATGGTGATAATTTCTGATCTCATGAAGCCATCGGCTCCTCCATGAAATAAGCTGTCATCCTTTTGGATTTCTTCTCAAGTCTACACCCTTGATCTCAATTGCTGAAGCAAGTCAGAATGTTGTGCCTGTGTTGCTATTGACTTGAACAATCTCTTGCTTGAGAAAAAAAAAGTTCGCGGTTTCTTCTTTTTGCCAGAGCAAATATTGATAACCGACATCATGATTTGGAAGAGAAGAGGGACAAAATCCAAGAAGCACATCCCACCGAGTAGCGCTACAGAATTGTTGGCAACCCAACATGCCACAGAAGTCCAGCTCGTCGAGACTAACCATCCCATTCAAGTATACGATCCCCGCCCTTTAATCACGCATCATGCATGGCAGCCCTCAATTCCCTTTAATGCTGATTCCTTCTTAAATCATGAATGCCAGCCCTCAATTCTCTAACGCTGATTGCTTCCCTACTTTTATTATGGATATACCAATGCTGATTCCTTCTTAAATCATGCTTCTTCTCCTTTTCTACACTCCTTCCTTCCCCTCCCGACTTCAGGTCTTCCCTCCGTTTAGTTAGGCCAATATGTTGGGTCTCTCTCCTATTCATTCCTTCTTTGAAAGAATCAGTACATTTACTAAGCTCCCAAAAAATAGGAGGCTCTCAGTGATTTGTGCTGTGGTGGCGATGCTGTCCCCGATTGTGAGCTGGTGAGCGCCGTTTCTATTCGCACAGGCGTAAGTGTTGACACGTGTGTCAATTCTTTGTTACCGCCTGATTCTTAAAAAAAAATTTGTTACCGCCTAAGGCTAGTCATAGTGGGAGTAACTTAGCAATTAACATAGCGCATTTCGAGAAATTTTTGCTTATGTGGCATGTAGTTAATGAGAAGTGGTAACATAATATGTTACTGTAACATAGCGCTTTCCAAGACAAGATGAGTCTACAATCTAATTAATGAAGTCATCTATGACACTACTACTATGTTACTTTGCACTATGAAGGTAGTAACTTAGACTAGTGTCATATGCATGACACTAATATAAGTTACTCCTCACTATGACCAGCCTAAGGCTGGTCATAGTGGGGAGTAACTTAGACTAATAACACATGCATATGTTACTAGTCTATATTACTACCTTTATAGTGCATAGTATCATAGATTAGTATCATAGACAGGGGCGGAGACAAGGGGGTGCGAGCAGGGGTCAGACACCCCCCATCGCGTCGCCCCTCCTATAATATCTCGTTACTGGTACGTGCTAGTTCTACCAGGTTTGTACGTATAAAGTGTTTTGCCATCTGTCGTTTAATGCTAAATTTATTATGGCCCAACGTGGCAACTTTCTAGCCCAAAGGCCCAAACATGGGAAAGCACCGCTTGAGCCTTGATCGCTAGTTGTACAGGTCAGAAAAGATCAGCCGTGAGATCGAGCAGTTACTTTCCTATTGATCTACCCTCCTCGTAATTTCGTTCGTGGCATTCTGGAGGTTCCGTATCGCCCTGCGCCGCCGCCCCTCGCTTCTCGATAGGGACGACCGGCAGAGGGCAGTCCACTTCGCGGCGATTGAATCCAGAGTCCACGAGACAACGACCGCTTGTGTGCTGCTTTACCAGTATCATACAACAACAGATCAGATTCAATTTAAAGAAATCAAGGTATGTCACCGCTGTATTGTAATTTTGGTAAATTTTTGCTTCCTTTGAAGAAAATAGTTTAATTTACTAACTAGATAAGGCAGATTCTAATTTAGAAATCTAACGCCGCTCTTCTGTTTAATTTTTCAATGATTGAAAGATGAGGAGAAAGAATACAAGGAAAATAGATTCCCTTTTCCAAGTCTATTGCTTCCAGCTCAAACATATGTGAGAGTGCAAATCCATTGATAAAAATGTAGTTTTTTTCTGTTACCCGGCATATACGTTCTTCGCCCCCCTTATGTCCAAATCCTGGCTCCGCCCCTGATCATAGATGGTCTTATTTATTGCCATGCATGACACATAGTAGCATCACATTTATTATGTTACGCTATCTACCTATGTTACTATAACCATCTCTCTCTTCTTTAATTGCCTGTCATATAAGCATGTTTGCGACTCCCAAGTGCATGATACTACTTATGTTACTCCCACTATGGCCAGCCTAAGGCGACTCTTCGAGAAGCCCCGCTGGACATCTTTTTCCTCGCTCCATGCCGTGCGTGTTCGTCTCTCATCTCCCGTCTCTCGCGCGCGACGGCATCAGCTAGCGGCAGTGGGCCGGTGCTCTCCTATTCTCCTATCCACGTTGTTCCAAGGCCGTGAAAGCAGATCTCATGCCGGAGCTCCAGTGTGGCGCTTTGCCTGGACGAATGCGGCGGTTGCGCATGACTCAAAACCCAAAGGAACTAAAGCGAGGAGATCCCTCTCGACTGTGCCCTATGGAGAAATTGATCACGAGATTTCTTATTTGACGTTGTTCTCTTCTGATCCAACAATCAACGATCTCACAATTGCTTATTTCTCTCTTTGTATAATCTACGAACTCATGTGGATTGATTCGAACCTGTACAAGAAGAGAAAAGATGCAACGGGATGGTATTCTCGGGCGTCGAACTCTGCAACAATGCCATCCATGGCAAGGACGATCATGCATATGAGAATCACACCAATCAGGTCGGAGACACGCATAAAAAGAACGCATCAAGCAAGCACTGTGAACTCGATGGACCACAGTTCACGGGGTAACTTGAGGGGCAGCGGCGCGGCGCGTCGCTCAGGGAGACAGGCTCAACGCGCGGCGCCCAGCGCACGTGGTGGTACGTAGGGGTAGCCCACATACCAAAGCCGGCGCATCATCGTCAGCGCAGGCAGCACCCACGGTGCATCTTGGCGATGCTCTCTGTGTCGCGTCGGCGGAGGCAACTGGTGGCGTGGTGCGGACTTGTCCTCCCAGACGGGGCGGCGATTGCATACGCCCCAGGTCCTCCGGCCGGTGCGCAACCCGACTGCTACGCACGACAGCGCGAGGCATCAGTGAGCGGGCGTGGCATGGGCTACAAGGCGGCACCGCGTACATAGCGCACGCAGTGGCGCCTTGCATGCGCGGTGCGGGCCGGTGAGGCATTCCTCCGCGGCTTCGGTGACAGCTAAGGGATGTCGAACGGTGCGTTGTTGCATGGCGTCGGTGTCAGCAGGCGATGGCCCATCGTCAAAACAACCGTCAGGCAGTTGGCTTGTTGCGGGGCCGACCACCGCCGTCCAAAAATAGATATGGGCCATGCCCACTGTGGAGATCCGGGAGGCGGTTGGCAATCGCTAACCATCACGTCTCTTTCCTCCCTCTCACCGAAGTGTTGTGTCTACTGGACACGGCCCCTCATAGGGTATATATATATATTGTACAGATCATCATCAATAAAGGAATGGTTGATTCATTTGTATGTCGATTTCTCTCTCGATCTCTGTTCTCAACAATTTTCACCGGTGCTGGTAGCTACATGTGGTCTTGTCACTAATGGGATGTTGCCATATGTAAAGTTGTGGGACCATATGCATATGTATATGAAAGTATTTAGTGCAAGGCGTCCATTTGTATTTTGATTTTAGTCAAATCAATGTTAGATAATGTAGGACTTTTTTAGCAAGGGTGGTATACATGCATGCATCACCTCTCCTGCCTCTCTCTCTCTCTCTCCAACATATTCATGCATTTTTATCTTTGTTTTAAATTGTAGATGCCCAATATCTTAAACATCACTTTTCTATTATTATTTTTATATATATTCAAATTCCCGAACACATGATCTTCAGAACAAGACCAATCTTGAATATATTTAAACTAGTTTATTTTTTGCTATTTCAATCATACCAAGATCTGGGACGCGGCTACAGCAGATCTCGTGCAGGTGCCCTGGCTTGGCGTGTGCGCGGCCTTGCGTCGGTGGCGCAGTAATGTGGCCTCCTCTACCGTCAACAGCCCCAGGGACGGATTAAGGGGGGCGGGGGACCCCCAACGATCGTCAGTAGTCCTTGTAACCGATCACATGATCGCTAGTTTTTTTTTACCCGTGTGCTTGCTTGCAGCCTGCTTCGCCCCCCCCCCCCTATTCCAATCGGCCTTTGTATAGTCCATTCAACCAGTGCAGCCCATTTAAAATTTACATGCTAAAGGCACAAGACTGAGTCGAGCAGGCCCTCTGGCCCTGTTACTTAGGCAGGCACCAGCCCATGAGGCCATGACTACACACGCTTCATGTAGCGATGCACGTATCGCCAATCTCTTCGTCAGTTCGTTCGACTGTTCATCTCCAAAAAAAGCAGCAATCGCCGATCGGATCTCGCCGGTGCGCCGCCAGCGCCCGTCGAGAAGCAAGGATAGGAAGGGGACGCCGCAATGCCCGGACAGGCGCCAATCCACGGACATGTTGCCGGCAGCCCGGAGGCCGGAATCATGGACAGAACGACGGCGGACGACGGGATAAGCGGCAGTAACACAAGGGGAAAAGGTAATTTGGTTCTCACATGGATTAGTAGTTCATGCCTTTAAAAATTGTAGAAGTATAATCATACAAACTATAGGCCTTAATCATCAATATAGAATTTTCAATTATTTTGTGCTTGTGTAGACATGAAGAGGAAGAGAGAATCAATTCACAAATATTTCAAACCCGTTGGTTCAAGCTCTCGGCCATCAGAACATGATGCTACTGCAGACAATGCTGAACCTAGTGAACAGAACCAGCCTAATTGTACTGATGGGGATGCTCAAATTGATGATGTTTCCGTTCCAGAAGCTACAGAAGAAGCTACAATTATAACCACAAGTTATGACCGAGAGCCCGGGCGACGTCTTCAAATTTGGCAACTTCCTCCTGACGAGCATGATGCTGCTAGGCGTTTTTATATATCTAAAGGGGCCTATCAACCAATCTTAAAGCCAGATGAGTATGAATTTACTGGGATAGGGGCTGGCTGTAGGCGATTCCAAAGTGATTGGTTCACAAATCATTTCTGGTTGGAGTATTCACCTCTAAAAAATCGTGCCTATTGTTTGCCTTGTTTTCTCTTCTCAAAGAAGCCTATTGGGAAGTGTGGTTCGGACACATTCACAGTCAGCGGATTTGATAAGTGGAAGAAAGTTAACAATGGAAAAGAATGTGCTTTTCTCAAACATATGGGCACTACTCCTAGCTCGGCTCACAATTTTGTAGTTGGGTGTTATGAAAACTTGAGAAACAGAATTAATCATGTTGATGAGGTGATGAAAAAGCAAACTAAGCAGCGGGTTCTTGATGCAAGACTAAGGCTAAAGACTTCCATTGATGCCATGAGGTAAGCAAGAATTATTTAATTTCGAACATTTACAATTTCTTAATACTGGACATCTAATTATTATTCTATGTTGATTGCATCAGGTGGCTAATGTTCCAAGCATGTCCCTTTAGAGGAAATGATGAGTCTGAGGGTTCCAAGAACCAAGGTAATTTCAAGGAAATGATTAAGCTTTTGGCTTCTTATAACAAGGATGTACATGAAGTTGTACAGAATGCTCCAAAAAATGCAAAGTACACCTCATCAACTATTCAAAAGGAAATTGCTAGCATATTTGCTGAAAAAGTGAAGACCTCAATTAAAGAAGAACTTGGTAATAGCAAATTTTCTATCTTGGTTGATGAATGTAGAGATGAGTCTAAAAAAGAGCAGATGGCAGTAGTTCTTCGATTTGCAAACATAGAAGGGGTGATAAGAGAACATTTTCTTGATCTTGTTCATGTTAGAGACACTAGTGCTTTGACTCTCAAGAACACAATTATTGCCGTCCTAGTTGATAATGGGTTGAATGTGCAAGATATTAGAGGCCAGGGATATGACGGGACAAGCAACATGAGGGGGGAGTGGAATGGGCTGAAAGCTCTAATTCTCAATGAGTGCCCTTATGCATATTATATCCATTGTCTTGCACATCAACTCCAATTGGCTCTTGTTGCTGCTTCAAGGGAGGTACATGAGGTCCATAATTTTTTTTCAGCATGCAAATTTCATTGTAAATACCGTTAGTGCATCTCCCAAACGCAATGATGAGCTATTAGAAAATCAGCCTGCTGAAATTGCTAGAGAGATTGAATTGGGAGAGCTTGACACAGGAAGAGGGGCCAATCAAATAGGATCTTTACAAAGGGCCGAAGACACGAGATGGAGTTCCCACTATAAATCTATCAAAAGTTTGTTAAAGATGTTTGCCACAACTGTTACAGTGCTAAGAAGTGTAGCAGCTGATCGTTCAGCTACAAGGAACTCAAGAGGTGATGCTGAAGGTTCCCTGAAAATCCTACTCACATTTGATTTTGTGTTCATTCTACACTTAATGGAAAGAATCATAAAAATCACGGATGTCTTGTGTCTCAAACTTCAACATAAATCTTTGGACATTGCAAATGCATTAGATTGTGTTTCTAACACAAAGGTGTTGCTTGGTGAACTAAGGGAAGGTGGATGGGACAACCTTTTTGAAGATGTGAAATCCTTTTGTGTGAAACATGAGATTAACATCCCGAACATGGATCAGAAGTATGTACCTTTTCCTATCTCTCTATGATTATTTAAATTACAATGTAGAGATTTAGTCACTTACATACTTACTCATCAATGTGTAGATCATGCAACTAATTCATATTTTTCAATATATATTAATTTTAGGTATGTTGATGTGACAAAATCTCGAAATAAGCATGACAACACCACAGTTATCCATCATTACAAAGTAGATGTGTTTAATGTTGCAATAGATCAACAAGTGATAGAGTTGAATGATTAATTCAGTTCTCAAGTAACTGAGCTACTAGATCTTTGTTCATCATTGGACCCGAGGCATGATGCCTTCAGCAAGTCAAAGATATGGTTGTTACGACTGTTCATAACTCTCCCGGTGTCAACCGCAACAGCAGAGCGAGCCTTTTCTGCAATGAAACTAGTCAAGACGCGGCTTCGAAGCAAACTGGGAGATGATTTTCTTTGCCATTGCACGCTAGTTTACATTGAGAAGGAACTTGCAGCCAAGTTTAGCTCTGAAGAAATAATCGATATCTTCGATACTGGTGCTCGTAAAGCAGAAATCAAATTGATAGAAATGTAATTTATTCTTAGTATTGAACAATAGACATATATTTACTATCTAGATGTTCTAAACCCTATTATTTACTATGGTATCTTTTCATATATCCTGTGATTTTTTTCGGCAAATATATCCTATGATTTTGAAGCTTTTTGTTCTTGCCCCCCAATCAGAATTTTCTGGCTCCGTCCCTGAACAGCCCACCCCCACGGCGTGGCAGAATCGTAGTGGTGGTAGCACCTTCATGACTTTGGTTGTGTGTTGTTCCTCCTGCGACGGATCGGCCGCTCCTGTGGGGCACGATGGCAGAAGGTGGTGCACGATCCGGTGGTCTGGCAGGTGTCGGATGCAATTAAGCTAGCGAAAGCTTGGTTCACCCTTGGCCGGAACCATCGACGACGTTCCCCGCGGGCATCATTACCTCGTTGGAGGGGTCGTGGGGTGTATTTGCTCCCTGTGTGCTCTGGAGGAAACTGCAGATTCAGACTTCTCAGATCAGAGGAAGGTGGCATGCCCCCCTTTTGGGGCATCATCTTTCAAGTCGTACATTGGCCGAAGGGACCAATGGATGGCTTCGATGGAGGGCACTGGTCTCCGTGTGTTCTCGCACGGTGGCCAAGGTGGAGCGGTGTAGTTTCTAGTGCACCGACATCGGTGAGGGAGGCATGTTGGTGGATGCCCGCGGAATGGTGGCACTATCTGGCGTCGTGGTGGCGCCGACGACGGTTATGCCTGGCAAGGTCAATGTGTTGATCTCTTTTGAAGTTGGGACGACGGAAGATGTGGTGGCACATTCTAGAGCGTGCACATGCAATGTGCGCTGAAGGTCTGCTAACAACCATGCAACTAACAGCCATGCATGCACACGCGTGAGTATCATTTTCTCCAACAGTAACACACGACCTGGCCAGCGGCTAGCATGCCCACACAACCGACTACTTTCATGCAGCTGACTCCATGCACGTAGACCACACCGGCCACTGACGCATGACCCGGACAGGACTCCTGCCTCTTCGCACGAACCTTGCATGTCAAGATTATGGCTAACAGATGGAACTGGGGGAGGGCACTGGCTTGGTTGACGTGGACACCAAGATCCAGCGAGAAGCGCCGGCCGAATAACTTTCCATGGATCGCAGTTCAAAAACTTTTCATGGGTCATTCTCCATGACCACCTTGTTTTCGTACATCCGGCGACAAAGCAAATAATATACTGTCCGCAAACAAGTTGCATTCGCGGTCTACCGTGTGATATGATGCAAACCTGAAACCTGAACTTGCTGGTGGTGATGATACTGCTGCATGCTAATTTTGTGGCCATGGCCGTCGTTCTCAGCTCGCTGGACAGGATGGGATCGCGCATGCCTACGTGCATCTCAGACCAATCTTTTTTCTCTGCACATGTGAGACCTCAAGACTTGTCCTATTTTGGAGTGATTAGATGCAGTTCTTCCCACATGCATATATAGAGATAGATAGACTAGTGTGAAATATAGATTGCTCATCGATCAGCAGCACACTACGTACACTTTATTTGAGGAAGACTTTCCCGGACCAGCTTTATTAAAATTACTAACGAACGAGCATATTAATTTATCTATCTAAGCAAGTACGCATACACATTCATTTATGCGTGTAGCTCGATTGCTGATGCAGACGGGCAATCAGGATGACACGATGGGCAATTTGCTTGGCATTCATCCACATGACGCCAACACGGACTGCCCGGCTGCGTGACACAGCAGTAACAGTTTTTCCAGACGAACGGGTCCTGTGGACGATCGCAGTCCCTCCTCACACACCACTTCAACGTGATTTTGCTTTCATCCGGCGATGAATCCACGGCGGTAGCGTTTGCCGTTATATTGGCATGAGGATGTTCTTGGTCGCCTCTTGTAGCCACAAGACGACCTATCACATCGGCAATATGCATGTTAGAACACAACAACGTACGGCCAGCATATATACCTCTACAACAATTCTAGATTTGGAGGCATCAATGTATCTCTACTACTTAAAAAAAAGCGCAAGGTTTTCATTTCACCTTTCTTTCCACCACCCCTTCGTCCAACCATTCATCTATATGATAACCAATCACTTTAATTTACTTACCTTCTGAGCCAATTCCACTTTAATTTACTTATCAAACTTCTAATCAAAATATAAGGTAATTCACGGGCAGAATTTGTTGAACATTTATTTACACAATCGCATTATTATTCACAGGTAAATCACAAGCTAACGCACTAGAATATTTATATCCCGTTGCAACACACGAGCATTGTTCTAGTGTATGTAAAATAATGATAAGACGGTGTTATGCTTACATTGTCCGACCGCGGCAAGGCACCCGACGAACAAGACAGTAGCCACACACACTAGACTGCTCCCTCTCATGTTTGATCTTCAACTTTTGGAATTCGATTGAAGTATGAGAATTGAGAGGCAATGGCCATGGATCCCTCTGGACGCGGTTTTATATAGAGAGTATGATTTTAATCTTCTCTACTCCTAAAATCTCTACTCCTAAAATGGGAGTTCGTACGTCGTTGGTACCCATCCTTTAATGCAATAATAATAATAATAATAATAATAATAATAATAATAATAATAATAATAATAATAATAATAATAATAATAATAATAATAATAATAATAATAATAATAATAGCAAGCACCGAATAAATATAGAAATCAAGTAATTACGTGTGCACTTAATTAAGTCTACTTGAGTTGCGACTTATCCACGCCGAATCAATTATAAAATCGAGGTATTAATGCAAAAATAATAAAGAAACCAAGCACCAAATAACAAATCAATTTGAAAATCAACCCATTAATGCAATTAATAGCGAGACAATTAAGGGGGTGTTTGGTTGAGAAGTCCTAGGACTTTTTCTAGTCCTAGGGACTAATCAAAAAAGACTCTTCAATAGAGTCTTTTTCTAGTCCTTGTAGAAAAAGTCACGCCCGTTTGTTTCCTAGGGACTTTTTAGGGACTTTTTCTAGTCCCCGGGACTAAAAAGTCCCTGAACCAAACACCCCGTAATTAACATGCAATTAATTAACATGCAATTAATTAATGCAACTAATAGCGAGACAATTAATTGAAAATACAATATCTGAAGATTATATTGGTATATTTTTTGTAATATATGACTTGTATTAGGTTAGTCAAATTGACGACCTAGGGGTGCGCGCACGCTCTGTAAACTGAGAGAGAGGGAGTAGTAAAAAAATCTCACATCAAGTTACTTTGGAAATCAACTCATTAATGCAACTAATAGGCAGACAATTAACTACGCATGCTATTAGTTAAGTCTATTGAAGTAGGGATTTTTCACGCCAATTCAATTATGAAATTGATTCATTAGTTCAAAAAATATAAAAAAAACCGAGCACATATCAATTTGGAAATCGGGTCATTAATGCAACTAATTGGTAGACAATTAATTATGCGTGCACTTAATTAAGTCTATTTAAGTAGGGAGTTTTCATGCCAAATCAATTATGAAATTGAGCTATTAATGCAATTAATTAATTAGTCAGGCACTTAATTAGTGATACAGATAATTAGTAGTAAGTTTTTTTAACAATATGTCTACTATTAAACGGGGTTGTGGATTGTACATGGTACGCCCAACTCCCCTCCCCTCAATCCCCTCTACGAAAGAACCCATCCGCTCCCACCTCCCAACACGCAAAAAAAGCCTACCCCCCTTGGCTCACGCAAAAAAAATGATCATGCCCCTCCCGATCTCCCCACCACCACGATATGTTGCCTGCCGCACCGCTGGGCTAACATCATCTGAAATAACGACATACCTAATTGTTGATTTGGTCTCTGTCGTGCATCATCACAAGGGTGCCCAAGGAGCGCGGTTCTGGGTCGATCTGGTCGCCGCCATGCATCATCCTTACGAATCCAGTGCAGAACGAGAGGGGTGCCAGGACATGAGCATTGGGCTGCCGGCGCAGCTTTGGGGATGCGGTGACTGGGAAGGAGGTCACCGCCCTCAGGCGACGCATCTTGGGGTAGGGATAGGCTGCTATCGGGGCTGTGATGTGCTCACCTCCTCGAATTCCATTGTCATGGTCGGAGCCATGTCAGGAAGAGTAACCCACGGTCTATCCAGAGCAATGTGGGTGGAGCAGCCAAGCGGGATCCCACCCCACTGCCTCTAATGATTGACACTAGCAGGTGGAAGAGGGAAGATGAGGACGGCGACGCTGGTAGGGGGATGAGACGCGGTGAGGTAGGTCATGCCGGTGTCCGTGGAGTGGTAGTTGTGGGAAGAGTCCTCACACATGTGACCCTCTTCACCTGATTGATCTCCCTCGTACCATCATCTTTCTATCCATGCATTATTTTCATCATGGGGCGAGTGCTGCAGCGGATGACCGGACGATGATAGATCGACCAACCCAGCAGCCACCACCCTGAGAGCACAAAGCGAGCTGTGGGGAATCTGCACATGCCGGTGTGACACCACGACATGTGGTCATTTGTCGACGCTCGGAAGGAGGCCGCCATGGACGTCCACTTCAACGACCTCCCTCAGCAGGTACCATAACACACATCTCCTATCAGACCTCAGCCTCCATCTACCTAACCAATCATCATTGTAACGCATTGATGCCATTGCAACATGTTCCACCAAAAGCTAAGTTCCGGTATTAGAACTATTTATTCTGTAACAGTATGATCCATTTTCTATTGATCATGTTTGGAAGAAACACCATTTCTGAACAGGCTGGTGAGGTCACAAGGTAAGGAAAAAATATATATTACTTATTCCCACTCATTTTCGGCCTGATTGTGTTGAGATGTTTACATATTACATGTAGCTTTATATAGATGTCCCAAAATTACTTCAGCCGGTATGATTAGCTAGATAGGTAACTGATTTAGAGAGCTAAGTTGAGGTAGTACGTGTTTCTTTCCTTGTAGCATATATTATATATTCAATCTTAGGATTTAAGTTCATGTACCAAATTGAAAACACACACACACAGGAAAGCAGCATAGAAAATACACAGGAGAACTGTGATTTCATTGATAGAGGAAGGGTGCGGCCGTGGCGGTTCATTGATAGAAAACACACACAAAAGTTGAGGTTAATTTGGTGATGATACTGCTGCATGTTAATTTGGTGGCCATGGTCATGGCGGTTCGACGACTCCGATGAACGCAGTGAACTCCGATGGCTGTCCACGCACATGCTCTTTCGGGTGCTCGTTCTCCCGTGAGGTTTGGTACCACACCCTGTTGCCGCTGCACCTGCACCGTTTCACCCCGTCTGACGCGCAAGCGCTGCATGAATGGTGGCCTACGATCTCCCGACTGATCTCCTGCGCGCGCCGCAAGGACCTCAACACTATCATCGCCGCCACACTCCGATTCATTTGGCTAGAGCGTAACAATAGGGTCTACAAGCACAGGGCCTCCTCTGCGGCTTGTGTTGTTTCAACCATTCGTGTCGAGGTCAAGCTATGGAAAACCACTCGAGTCGAACTTGGGCATGTCGAGATCCTGCTTTCCAGTGTGGCTTGCCGCGGCTCTCGCCTGTGAGCTTGTTGTGTTATTCCTTGACTCCTTATCTTAATGGAAAAGACATGCAACACTTTTGCATGTTCTTGAAAAAGAAAACTCCGTCGTTCTCGGCTCGCTGGACAGGATGGGATCGCGCATGCGTACGTGCATCTGAGACCAATTTTTTTTCCGGCACGTGTGGAACCTCAGACTTGTCCTATTTTGGAGTACGTAGATACAGTTCTTCGTTGCATCTCCAGTCATATGAGCCCTTTGGTCGCACCAACTTACACAATATTCTAGTCGTACATGCATATAGAGAGATAGATAGACTAGTGTGAATCGATAATATATTGCGTACATGAATGAGGTCATGAGCAGCACACTACGCACTTTATTTGAGGAAAACTTTCCTGGACTAGCTTTATAAAATTACTAACGAATGAACACACTTATCTATCTAAGCATATACATTCCTTTATGCGTGTAGCTCCTTTGCCGATGCAGACGAGCAATCAGGATTACATGATGGGCAATTTGCTTGGCATTCATCCACATGATGCCAACACGGACTGCCCGGCAGCTCGACACAGCAGTAACAATTTTTCCAGACGAACGGGTCATTTGGATGATCGCAGTCCCTCCTGACACAAAACTTCAAGGTGAGTTTGCTTTCATTCAGCGATGAATCCACAGCGATGGCGTTTGCAGTTATGTTGGCGCCAGGATGTTCTTGGTTGCTTCTTGTAGCCACAAGACGACCTGCCCACGTAGGTGTTTGTTAGAGTACAGTGCATAAATTCAACTTCAAGACGACCTAATATGCAAAGTAACAAGGAACGGAGGGGGCACCTCTAGAACAACCGGACGGAGGCATCAATTATGTGAGAGAGTACTATTGTTTTTATATATATATATATATATATATATATATATATATATATATATATATATATATATATATATATATAAGATGTTGTTATGCTTACATTGTCCGACCGCGACAAGGCACCCGACGAACAAGAGAGTAGCCACGCACACCAGACTGCTCCCTCTCATGTTTGATCTTCAGCTTCTGGAATTCGAATGAAGTATGAGAATTGAGAGGCAATGGCCATGGACCCCTCTGGCCGCAGTATATAGAGGGTATGATTTTAATAAAAGGGATATGTTGCCACATTCCATGCATGCATGACGTACGATTTGGAGATCGCACATTATAGCTGGCGATCACTCAATTGTATGCATTGTATGTGTGAGATACCCCTGATTATGAATGTGTGATTTGTTATACCATGCATTTCTGCAGCAAAGAGAAATTGTGATTTGTTACAATGCATACATCCGCTTACTATCAGCAGGATTTTTATGTATCCGGTGATTAGCAAATCTAGGCTATTAGCCCAAAAAATTAAAGGTTTGATGGAATAATTTAGTCTCCTCTATTGAGTGGTATGCTTGTCCTTTGAGCTTTTAGAGAAAAGGCATAAAACCTGACTTCAAATTAATAAAACCAACAACGGCGACTAGGATACAACAGTACCGATACAAAGGCCGAAGCTTGAAGAGAAACTGAAAAATAATAGGAGGCACTCGCTCACAATCCAGAACTACAAAAGCAGAGCAATGGTGAGCAGGGCACCACCACATCGAAACCAGGAGCCGCCGGAGAGCTCAACACAAACTAGAACAGCAGTGCACCTGCAACCAAAAGATTGCAAAAGTGAGGCCGAGAGGAACCGGGCTGCATGGAGAGAAAGCGCCGGCTCAAATGTTTGCCGCTCCGAACCAATACCGGAGGGGAGATCCAATCGCCCCGACGTTCGAGCCGTGCCACAACACACAGACGCCGTACACCAGCCGGCTGCCCAGAGCCGAACATGACACAAAGCCGTTGAAGGATTGGAGGGGAACCGCCTTGCCACCACCATAGCCGTAATGTCGAAGAGCAGACCACCACCGCCGCCACCAACACCTTGCCACGAGACCACAACCTCAACCTTCCCTTGAACGACGCCTCCAAGGAGGACCGAGACGCCACAATGACATCGTCGTTCGAACAGTAAGGCCAAGGCTTTCACTTGGGGGCATGGGAGAGGAGGAGGGAGGGTGACGAGGAAGACCGACATGCCCTCAGGAGGGAGATCGACACCGGAGCACCGCTGTCATTGGGGTCGTTGGTAGGTTGACCAGGGGCTTTCCCCATTCCAGAACGTCCACCACACCACTCTCATGTGCCAGATTTGGTAGCCCGAAGGAGCAGCGACCAGATTGGAGAGGGAGGACCATGGCAAAGAAGAGGAGACCAGGAAGAAGAGCAGCCGAAGCCAATAGCGCAACCCACAGCTGTGACGAGCCTCCACCGTCCCACCGCCGCCCATGTGGCCGGTAGGGATAGCCAGCACCGGCGGCGCCATCCGCCGGACAAGATCAACGCCATCCTCGCCAATCAGGGCCGATGCCCTAAGATCCAAAGCCCCCTGCAGCGCAGACCAGCAGAGATCCTCACTGCCACCTTCACCGGTAGACGCGCAGCAGCGCCGATGAGCGCCTCGGGGGGCGGCAGGGAGGGAGGGGTGGCGTCGAGGATAGCGTTTTGTCGCGGATGACACGAGTGCTGGGGGAGCCTTCCTCGTTTTGTCCTTTGAGCTTATTGTTATAGAAGTTTGTTAGAGCATATACAACCCGGACTCCTCAAGCATTCCTGCATATCTAGCGGATGGCCCGATAAGTAACTGGGTACAAAATCTTGATACGGCTGCACCTCTTACACTGGCCCTATACGTCTGGGATGACCAACACCTCTCATATCCAACCCATATCTTGACACCCGTTATTACCCAACTGTCCGGTGAGGACGCCACACTCGCGTGCCACCCGAGCAGCTAAATCCGGCTATTTAAGCCGGAGGACGACCCCCAACCCTAGTTGCATCCCATTTTCTTCTCCTCCGTGTCGCCGACCCCACATTCGCTCATAGCTCGGAACTCGCCGTCCACCTGCCATGGTCTGGGAGCGGATGACCACCTATGCTATGCTCTCTTCAAAGCGCTCGCTGCAGCTTATAGAGGACATCCAGATGCGGCGCACCGCTCGAATTGCAGCCGGCCAACCTCCGGACTTTCCAGAGCATTAGGAGAAGGACGATGATGACGAACATGCATCGGACACGGACATGGAGGAGGAGGAGGAGGACGACGACAACGAACAGGCGCCAACGCATCTTGCTGTCAAAATTGGCATGGGCAGGTGAGCGACACACAAGTGGAGTAGGAGGTTACCCAAGCGAAGGAGGCGGCGGAGTAGCAGGCCACCTCGACTCAACCCAATCGAAGGCGGAGGTGGAGGCCAACAACCGCTACCTCCATGAGGCACAGTTGGAGGTCAACCAACTCTTCGCCAACATGGAGTCCAACAGGAGCCAGACTTGGCGGAGGAGGCCAATGACCATGAGGCGGGTCTGTCCGGCAGTCTATATCTTTGACTATGAGTTGTACATAGCTTCCGTGTTACACGATATATATACGATTGCACTTCTTTGTTTTTGCGTGAAATCTTCCGATCTATTCATCAACTGTCAAGGTAGTACAAAGAACACTAGAAGTAAAAATTACATCCAGGTCTGTAGACCACCTAGCGACGACTACAATCTCTGGAGCGAGCCGAAGGCGCGCCGCCGTCATCGCCCCTCCCTCGTCGGAGCCGGGCAAACATTGTTGTAGTAGACAGTCGGGAAGTCGTCGTGCTAAGGCCCCATAGGACCAGCGCACCAGAACAGCAACCGCCGCCGATGAAGAGAAACATAGACCGGAAGGATCCAGCCTGCAGACACACAGACGTAGACGAGCGAAGACCGGATCCAGTCGGATCCACCGAAGACAAACGCCGACCGGATCCCATGAGATCCGCCGGAGACAAACCTCCACACGCCTTCCGATGATGCTTGAAACATCACCGGAACGGGGGCTAGGCGGGGAGGACCTTGTTCCATCTTCAAGAAGCCGCCACCGCGTCATCTTCTTGAGCATGGCACAAACCTAACAAAACTCAGAAAAGCATCTAAAAACGAAGCCCTCCCGCCGGCAAGGGCCGGGATCCACCGTGCCTCCATGATCCGAGGACCATAGAAGATACGGCGGACCGGCGGCGCCGGCGAGAGGCAAGGAAACCCTAGATGGGAGTTGGGCGTGGGCAGGAGGAGCGAAGGGTTCTACCTATATACGATTGCACTTGACTAAAAATGAGGGGTGACGAGGCCTTCTCCGGCGCCTCGGCGGACGATGAGGGGCGGTATTTGTCATAATGCTCTTATGGAGTGTGTGTGCCCGTCATGTTGTGTTGGGCGTGGCGTGCAGAGGGAGAGCTTTTTGAGGTTGTTGTTTGCTCAAAAAGAAATATCTCTCTAGCATGCTCTCCTTTTTCTTTGCGTTTTCAGTTTTGAACCTTATGTACAACTGTGTGTTGGTGGTTTCTTTAATGAATTTTGACGAGGAGGCTTGTTGTTTAAATAAAACGTCTAAAAAATGCAAGAGAAAAATGTGTGCATTCGACAGGACGATGGAAAAACATATAATTAACACGTAGAGGGTAAATTTCTCGTTTGTGATAAGGTTTTCTCCCATTTTATAAATCAGTTAAGCCTGACGTGATAAAGTTTCCCTCTATGGAGCTTGAACATTCTAATATTGAACTGGACTAGCAATGTCATTGCAAATGTTTACGATCATTTGGCTAGTTCACTTCGTTAAATACACGATATATCACTATTATAATGGCCACTTCATTTCGTAAGATTTGAACATTCGACTAGCTGACCACTTGCATACGTACTAGTAGTAGCTTGAACATCAGGACATAGCCCCACTTACCTGTAGTAAACAACCATTATTGGACTTGACCTGAGCACTCCATATACTCCCTATGTTCCATAATGTAATGCATATGGATTTTTCAGGAAAGTCAAATCTTACAATCTTTGACGTTGACCAACTTTATAGACAAAACTATTTATATCTACGATACAATATGTACCTATGAAAACATGTCTTATCATGTACTATCTCCATTCGGGTTTATTAGTCTCCTTCGTATTTTGCCTAACTTTAATCGTAGATTTGACTAACAAATTATAAGTTGTATGTCACAAAACTTATATTGTTGGATTCACATTTGCAAGAGTTTTCTAATGATACTATTTTTAGGGTACATAACTTATTTTTTGATAGTTAAATCAAAGGTCAAAGTTTGACCCAAACTATAAGAAGAACTAATAAGACACGACGAAGGTAGTATCTAATAATATGTATTTGGTATTTTAGACATATATGGTTTTCTCTACAAAACTTGGTCAAAGTTTGTAATGTTTGACTTCTCAAAAAATCTAATAATATGAGTATTGCACTACTTATCAGTACAACTATGTTTACAACACATTCTTAACGTACTACCTTTGTCCTGGTTTATTGGCCCCTTCGTATTTAGTGGAAAAATTGACAAAATGTAATGGATGTCACAATAAATTATAACATTAGACACTATGTTCAAATACGAATCCAAAATATTTCTCTTTGTGACATGCATTACCATTTTGTTAGTTAAATTCATGGTCAAATCTTGACACAAATTATAAAGGAGACCAATAAACCAGAACAGAGGTAGTAAGTCTTAAAAATGTGTCTGATCAAAGTGACCGCACAACCAAGCTCCCCCATGCTCACAAACATTTTGGCAGCGACGCATCGATCTGCTCACTTGGATTTCTCCCTACCTTCACCGGCTCCGGCGAACTCACTTCAATCTCCGGCGCGAGAAGTGTGGTGCTAGCTAGCGTATTCTGATCGAACGACACCGTGTCGATCACGTGTAGCCGATGTCCCTGCTGCCCAACTCCAGGATGTCGTAGGCGAGGAGTCCTGAGGGTACAAGGGGACTCCTCGTCTTGGCCGCTGGTCGGTGGCGCCGCTGATGAGGCCATCTACGAGGATACAGTCATTAGGCACCTCCCTAGACCCTCAAACAATTTGTTAGGCGCGCTCGCCTTGTCTGCATCTGCGACCCTTTTCCGGTTGACCTGAGTTGCAACACAAGACGAAAGCAGCTAGAGTGACACAGAGAAGAATAATTTTTGAGGAGCTGCAATAAGTGTAATGTAATTTGCTAGTTTTACCCTGTGTTTCTCACGTGCCGTTGATGTCTGCAGCCTGCACCTAGATTTAGAAGTGACATTGTCCTCGTAGGGTGGAGCTTCCGTTGGAGAGAGCTCTGGAGTTAGGCGGCGCACTCTCTCCAGCCGCATCACCATTGGAGAGAGCTCTGGAGTTAGGCGGCGCTCTGGAGTTAGGGTAGAAATTGGAATGCTCATACAGCCTCATCCAGTGACGAAAGGTTCATGGGGCCAAAGGGGACCAATGCCCCCCCCCCCGAAAATTCTTAAGTGTACCATTGATTATTACGCTTCAATATCAAAGATTTCCCTGAGTTCATGGATATCTTATCTTCTTTGTTCCCTCAACTCTGATTAGCCCCCTTTGTCTGAAGTGCTCCTCAACAAACATTAAGATATAATTGACCTACGTTCCGCTGGACCGCAAGCTTCCGCTCCCGTGTGGACTCCATTTTGTTCGCGTTCGCCATGCCTTTGGTCACGGGAAGCGTCGGAAGGGTGGCAGCCATCGGTGGGGGCTGGTGGAGGGGCACAGGGGCTAGGGTCGCCCATCACAAGTAACACCTCACACAAATACTCTGTCCGTCCAAAAAAGCTTGTCGAGGGCTTAGTTCCTCCTTCCCTCGTTACATGTGGTAGGAACCAGCCCCAGACACCGTCAGTAGCCGTCGTAGGGAAAAGCACGCGACAAAGGCCAAGCTGCGCCGCCGCCCACCCACGACTTCTTCTTCTCCAGGGTGACCACCTCGACATGCGGCTCCTCCATGGCTGACGGGCACCTCCCACTTGTCGCCCTGATCGCGTCCCCGGCCGCTTCCTCGCGCCCTCCCTAGTGGCAATAATAAAGTTATTATTTATTTCCTTATTTCATGATAACTATTTATTATTCATGCTAGAATTGTATTAACCGGAAACATAATACATGTGTGAATACATAGACAATAAAGTGTCACTAGTATGCCTCTACTTGACTAGCTCGTTGATAAAAGATGGTTAAGGTTTCCTAACCATAGACATGAGTTGTCATTTGATAAATGGGATCACATCGTTAGGAGAATGATGTGATTGACTTGACCCATTCTGTTAGCTTAGCACTTGATCGTTTTAGTTTACTGCTATTGCTTTCTTCTTGACTTATACAACTAGTAGAAAAGGGGGCAATGGTCCAGGCCGGTCCAGCCCATTAGTCCCGGTTCAATCCAGAACCGGGACCAATGGGGGCATCGGACCGGTTCGTGAGCCCGAGGCCGGCCGGGCCACGTGGGCCATTGGTCCCGGTTCGTCTGGACCTTTGGTCCCGTTGGTGGGATGAACCGGGACCAATGATCCCCGCTCTGGCCCACAACCATTCGTCCGGTTCGTGGCACGAACCGGGACCAAAGGAAACCCCTTAGTCCCGGTTCGTGCGACCAACCGGGACCAATGGTGGTGCCTATATATACCCCCAGCAGCAAGAGCGAGCACACCGCCTGCTTTTTTCCGCCGAGGGGAGAGGGCTTGGTGGTGCTCTAGCTCACCTCATATGCACACAAGGTGTTCGATGGAATGCCCGAGCCACACTACTTAAGGTTTCTCCTCTCCAAGCTCGACCGCCAAGCTCCATTTTCCTCCATATTTGTCTAGGTTTAGCGGTCCGTCACGCCCCATCCCGTCCTTCAACGCCGCCGATCACCCGCACCGATCTCATCGGCGGCACCACCGTGGTGAGCCTCTTGTTCTTATCTTCTTTCGAAAGGAAAAATATTCTTATTTGTATGTTTAGATAGATATATACTTGTATAATTTTCTTACTTTTATTATTGCATCTTATATAGTGCGATGGTTTTGGTATCCGCCTCGTCGGCCCTCGTCCCCGCCTATGATTCGGATGTGGTATATATTATCTTTTCATAACTATTGGTTCATTTATTGTTTATGACAATTATGCCGACCAACGTGACATAGATTTTATTCATCTAGGAGGTTGTTGAACCGAAATTCCAACCGACCCTATTGTCGAGAGGTTAAATTTAGTTGAAGAAGAAAACAATTTGTTGAAGGAAAAATTAGAAAAATTGAGGAGGAGAAGATGATATTGGAGTTGCATGTTGCGGATGTCGTCGATGATCACAAGATCAAGATGGATGCAATGCGCTTGAAGATTAGAAAGATTAGAAAATATGCCATTCACACCGAGGCTTGGTATCATTATGTCGTTGGATCAGTTGTTACATTGGTTGCGATTATGATCGCATTTGTTTTCGCATTGAAATGTTTTACATAGTTTCAGTGTATGGTTTAATTAATTTAGATGCTCGCAGAGCTTTATGTTGTTAGATGAGAACTATGTATGTACTTTGGTTTTAATGTGATGATGAACTTCTATTAATTTGGTCACTTAATTAATTATCTATTCATGATCTCTAATGATTTTTGACACACTTAATTATATATAATGCACACAGATGAACCGCAATGGATGTACGGTTCAAGACACACCTCCGAGTACATTAAGGGCGTGCATAATTTTCTCGAAGTGGCTGAGGCAAACAAGCGAATGGTTTTATGTGTTGTCCATGCCCTATATGTGGAATACGAAGTCTTACTCGACCGGAAAATCCTGCACACCCACCGCTTTACAAGGGTTTCATGCCACACTATAATGTTTGGACGAGGCACGGAGAAATAGGGGTTATGATGGAAGACGGCGAAGAAGAAGAGTACGATGACAACTATGTGCCCCTGAATACGGTGATGCTCCGAAGATCAAGAGGAACCAGACGATGTGCACGATGATGCTGCAACGGAGAAGCTGCTGAAGATCAAGAGGAACCAGATGATGTGCCCGATGATGATGATCTCCGCCGGTCATTGTCGATGCAAGGACGCAATGCGAAAGTCAAAAGAGAAGATGAAGTTCGATCGCATGCTAGAGGACCACAAAAAGGGTTGTACCCCAATTGCGAAGATGGCAACACAAAGCTAGGTACCGTCTTCGAATTGCTGCGAAGGAAGGCGAGAATGCTGTGCTCGATAAAGGATTTGAGAAGCTACTTAAAATATTGAAGAAGAAGCTTCCAAAGGATAACGAATTGCCCGACAAGACATACGCAGCAAAGAAGGTCGATGCCCTCTAGGATTGAGGTGCGAAGATACATGCATGCCCTAATGATCGCATCCTCTACGCTGGTGCGTATAAGGATCTGAACGCATGCCCGGTATGCGGTGCATTACGGTATAAGATCGACGAGATGACCTCGGTGATGTTGACGGCGAGCCCCCGGAAGAGGGTTCTGCGAAGGTGATGTGGTATGCTCCTATAATACCACGGTTGAAACGTCTGTTCGAAACGGAGAGCATGCCAAGTTGATGCGATGGCACAGTGAGGACCGTAAGAAAGACGGAAGTTGAGAGCACCCACGACGGGTCGCAGATGGAGAAAAATCGAGAGAAAGTATTGGGATGAGTTTGCAAGTGAGCCAAGGAACGTATGGTTTGCTTTAAGCACGGATGGCATTAATCCTTTCGGGAGCAGAGCAGCAATCACAGCACTGGCCCGTGACTCTATGTATGTATAACCTTCCTCCTTGGATGTGCATGAAGCGGAAGTTCATTATGATGCCGTTCTCATCCAAGGCCCTAAGCAACCCGGCAATGACATTGATGTGTACCTAAGGCCATTAGTTGAAGAACTTTTACAGCTGTGGAATGGAAACGGTGTACGTCGTGGGATGAGCACAAACAGGAGGAATTTAACCTAAAGGCGTTGCTGTTCGTGACCATCAACGATTGGCCCGCTCTCAAGAACCTTCGTGACGCACAAACAAGGGATACCACGATGCACGCACTGCTTACTTGACATCGATAGTATATACCGCAAGCTGCGGGAAGAATGTGTACATGGGCCATCGCCGATTTCTTCCGACCAACCATCAATGTCGAAAGAAAGGCAAACATTTCAAAGGCGAGGCAGATCACCGGAAGAAGCCCGCCATGCGTATCGGTGATCACGCATTTGCTATGGTCAATGATTTACACGTAATCTTTGGAAAGGGTCCCGCGGACTAGCTGTTCCGAGTGACGCCGAGGGACACGCACCCATGTGGAAGAAGAAATCTATATTTTGGGACCTACCCTCTTGGAAAGACCTAGAGGTCCGCTCTTGATCGACGTGATGCACGTGACGAAGAACCTTTGCGTGAACCTGCTAGGCTTCTTGGGCGTGTATGGGAAGACAAAAGATACAATGAGGCACGAGAGGACCTGCAACGTTTGCACGAAAAAGACGGCATGCCTCCAAAGCAAGATGAAGGTCCCGCCACTATGCTCTTACCAAAGAAGAGAAGGAAATCTTCTTTGAATGCCTGCTTAGTATGAAGGTCCCGACCGGCTTCTCGTCGAATATAAAAGGAATAATAAATATGGCAGAGAAAAGTTTCGTAACCTAAAGTCTCATGACGCCACGTGATTATGACGCAATCGCTTCGGTTGCATTGAGGGGCTTCTACCGAAAACGTCCGATTAGCCATTGTGAAGCTATGTGCATTCCTCAATGCAATATCTCGTAAGGTGATCGATCCGAAACCATACCAAGGCTAAGGAGTGATGTGGTGCAATGTCTTGTCGGTTTCGAGCTGGTGTTCCCACCATCCTTCTTCAATATCATGACGCACGTTCTTGTTCATCTAGTTGACGAGATTGTCATTACGGGCCCCGTATTTCTACACAATATGTACCCTTTGAGAGGTTCATGGAGTCCTAAAGAAATATGTCCGTAATCGCTTAGGCCGAAGGAAGCATCTCCATGGGCCATCAAACAGAGGATGTCATCGGGTTTTGTGTTGACTTCATTCCTGGCCTTAAGAAGATAGGTCTCCCTAAATCGCGGTATGAGGGGAGATTGACCGAAAAGGCACGCTTGGAAAGGACTCAATAATATGCAGGACGGATATTCTTGGTCTCAAGCCCACTACAGCTTCTACGAACTCTACCTTGGTGACCCGTATGTCGATGAACACAAGAACATCTGCGCTTCAAACACCCGGAGCAAAGGCGACGATCGGATTACATGTGAACACATCAGACTTTCAGCAGTTGGTTGGAAGCATGTATCGAGGTGACAAGACTGTTTGTGAGGAGCTGTACTTGTTATCCAGGGACCATCTTTGACCGTATTGATTTGGAAAGGATACGAGATAAATGGGAATACATTTTACACGATCGACCAAGATCAAAAGAGCACCAACCAAAACAGCGGTGTCCGCTTTGATGCAACAACCGAGAGGGAAAGGACACATATTATGGTTACATAGTGGACATATGGGAACTTGACTACGGACATGATTTTAAGGTCCCTTTGTTTAAGTGCAAATGGGTCAATCTGTCAGAGGCGGGTGCAGTAGACCCACAAGACGGAATGACAACAAAGGATCTGAAAAATCTTGGGTACACCGACGAACCGCTCGTCCTAGCCAATGATGTGGCACAGGTTATCTATGTGAAGGACATGTCCAGAGACCGAGAAAGAGAAAAGATAAGGAAGCAAATACATCATACGATGAGCCAAAGCGCCACATAGTTCTTTCAGAAAAAGGGACATCGTGGGAGTGGAGGACAAGATGACATGTCTCAAGATTATGAAAAGTTTCATGAAATTCCTCCTTTAAAGTCAAGGCTGACCCAAAGATCCCGATAAACGGTGAAGATTATCCATGGTTACGCGCAATAAGCAATGACACAAGCGAAGAAAAAGTGAAGACTTTCTCCGCAACTATTGTTCGCTTATGATACCATTATATTGTAACTGATGAGTATGATACCATTTTTCGTTTTGTACATGCACATGCTATGTGTGGGTCAATTTATGATATACCATGCCAACTTTCAACTTTTTCAGAGTTCATTTGAAATGTCTTATGGTTCGGCCCTCGTAATAATTAAAAATAGCAACAATAAGTATTTTGTTGTAAGTAGAAACAAAATAAATTAAATAAAGCAAGAAAGAAAACAAAAAAAAAGTGTTTTCAAATTTGAAAATTAGTAATGGCACTAACAGAAAGTTTATAATTTTCCTAAAACTAGAAGCAAAAAGATTTAAAAATAGAGCAAAAACAAAAGAAAATAAATAATGCAGAAAACAAAACAAAAAACAACAATAAGTATTTTGTTGTAAGTAGAAACAAAATAAATTAAATAAAGCAAGAAAGAAAACAAAAAAAGTGTTTTCAAATTTGAAAATTAGTAATGGCACTAACAGAAAGTTTATAATTTTCCTAAAACTAGAAGCAAAAAGATTTAAAAATAGAGCAAAAACAAAAGAAAATAAATAATGCAGAAAACAAAACAAAAAACAACAATAAGTATTTTGTTGTAAGTAGAAACAAAATAAATTAAATAAAGCAAGAAAAAAAATGCCACCCATCGGGCCGCCACGGCCTGAATACGACTGTATCCCTATTTCGGGCCGATTCAGGCCCGCAAGGCCCAAGGTCCAACAGCAACGAAGGAGCAAATAGGCCCGTAAGCCTGCAGTTCAAAGGAGTTCAAGAGGGAGCGCAAGGGGCTTATAAACCATCGCGCCCCTCTCAACTAGCGAGGTGGGACTAAACTTTGGCCCCGACGCTGGCAACGTAGGGCCTTTGGTCCCGGTTGGTGGCACCAACCGACTAAAGAGACTTTAGTCCGGTTGTAGCCACCAACCGACCATAGGTCGCAGCTTCCGCCCTTTGGGCTGCCGAAAAGAGGTTTTGGTCCCGGTTGGTGGCACCAACCGACTAAGATTAGTCCCGGTTGGTGCCACCAACCGGGACTAAAGGTCTGTATATAAGCAAGACTTGGCGCTTCCGCCAATCGCCCACTTCTCCCCGACGCCCCTGCTCCTCCTCCTCGTTGCCGCCGCCGACGCCTTTACTCCACCTTGCCGTGTCGCCGCCGCCGCCGCGCGTCAGTTACTTCGCCTTGCCGTCGCCGCCGCCCTGTGAGCATAGCTCGCTCGCGCCCTCCCGTCCTCGCCCATGGCCATCACATTGCCGCCCACGACGGCACACACGCCGCCCTGCGCCATGTCACGCCACCACTGCCGCCCTGTCTCAGCACACAGTGCGCCCACTACTCTCCTCACATGCCATGCCACCACCCCCACCGCCCCTGCCCTGCATTTTCCTCCATAGCATTTTTTTGCATTTTTTGTGTATATGTGTTTGTATGTATATATATGTGTACATGTTCATAGTATTTTTTTCATAAGTGTATTTTTTTTTGTTCATTGCATTTTTTCATATGTATAATGTATATATGTATGTGGTAGCTATATATATATGTGATGAATGGTCGATGTGGCTATATATGTATGTATGAATATAATGTTCATAGCATTTTTTTTGTTTATATATGTTTTTTCATATATGTATTAATTTTATATTTAGGTTGTTAGTAGATATCGATCGATTTTAGGTTAGTGCATTTTAGGTTAGTGTAGAGGAGAAAGTAAAATAAGGAAAAGGAAGAAAAGAGGAAGAAAAAATAGAAGAGGAGAAGAAGAAAGGAATAGAGGAGAAGAAGAAAAAATAGAAGAAAAAAATTCTATTTTTTCTTCTTCTCCTCTATTCCTTTCTTCTTCTCCTCTTTTTTTTCTTCTTTTACTTCTTCTTCTTCTTCCTTCTTCCTTCTTCCTCTTTTCTTCCTTTTCCTTAATTATTTTCCTTTCTCGAGGGAGAAGAAGAAAAGAAGAGGAGAAGAAGAAAGAAAGGAAAGGAGAAAGAAGAAACTTAAACACGAGGGGTGGTACCGATACCCCTCCCCGATATGTATATGTATGTCGCGTGCGTTGTCGATATAATTAACCCCTCTAGATACAACTGCAGCAGCCCCTCGGCCCTCTCGCTCGACCAAAACTCTCGAGGACACCCAAACCCTAGAGAGAAAACGATGTTGAATAATAATTGACATGTTGTCAATATTTGCGTAAACTATGGAGCACTCCCGAGACGAAGAAAGCGAAGCGATGTTGGGGAAATAATCGCAAATGGAAGTGATGATGTTGCGTCATTTCTCATCGACACCGCTGGTCGATGGATGAAGAAGAGGGCTATGATTATGATGGCTTCACTCATTAATGCCGGTACAAGAGGAGGACTATGTTCATGATGGCTCCGGTGACACAATGGAGGTACAAGACGAAGGAGACCGTGCGAGCCGAGTCACCGAACCGAGTCCGCCAGGTATATATATATTAGTTAAGCCCGTCGACAAGTTAATTGATGCATCCATTGTTTTGGTATATGTACACATATTAAGTAATCGTCGTCTTTCTTCCTTATAATTTCTAGCCCTCCGGATCGAGCACAACTTCGCACGGAGACGAGGCCCAAGAAAAGTTGAGCTCGGATGAAAAGTTTGAGATCATAGAAATCGCGCCCGACGGCGAACCGATTGAACCCAACCGGACAAAGAAGGCATTTTCGCTCGGTCAAGGGGTTCTTGTTAGGGACAAGATCCCGATCAGATCCAAAGAATGGTATAAGCTCGCTAAGGATGAAGACGCTGAGGTGTCTTATGTCAATGATATGCGAAAGAAGATCTTTGGAATGAGTGAAGGCAAATTTCACCCTACCGCCAGAGGAGGATCCGGAGAAGCCGCTTAAAGAGCAATTAATCAAGTCTTGTGCTCTTAAGAAGATGGCTGGCCTAATGAGGAGGTGGAGGAAAGAGCTGAACCAGTTTGTCAAGAAAAAGAGACACCAGAATTCATCGGCAAATATGAGAAGATCAAAGATCATCGCCCGCATTTGTGGCCCACATGACATCGGAAAAGAGTAAGAAGATGTCGGAGACAAACAAGAAAAATGCTGCGAAGAAGACGCTTCACCATCGCACGGGTCGTGGCTACCTCAAAGCCCGCCTAAGTGGTCCAAGGCTGAGCATGATCTGCTTGAAAAGGGATCGAACCGAGAGACGATCGCGCTGGCCGGACCGCTGCGGACTTGGTTCTTCGGGCTGGCGGAACCTTGGACCTCGTAATAGGCGAAGTCGATGGACTAACGAGCAACCGCAAACACCAGTCAAGAAACTTCGACAATATATTGTTGCTGCAAGCAGCGAGGGACGCTCCTTCCAAACAGGAGAAGGACGAGCTCACAATGGCCCTTGGGAATCCCGAGCACCCGGACGGACACGAGGCACGCCAGGCTCGCCTCCGTGGAAGGTTGGTTTTCCGGACGCAGGGGTTACAAAACCCACGAGAGGAGGAAGAAAGTGGAGCATGACCAAATGCAGGCGCTGCTTGGAAGGGTAATGCGGCTAGAGGATCGAGAAGAGGACCGAGAAGCAGCAGATCGCAACAAACGACATGCGAAGCTTCCCCGGTTACCCCGCCATCTCAGCGCGAAGCGCGTTGCTTCCACCGAGCTGCTTCAGCCGGAGCATGTCTTGACGGCTCTCGCCAGCTATCCCGTGGATGGTATCACGAGTCTCAAAATTGCCACATTATGGCGCGATGCATGAATTTGAAGGTCAAGGCGGCTGTTGGCCAAGTTTATCCTAGTGGACCCGCACAACTTATCACCGCCACCGATTCCGTATGATTTGCTAAGGTGATGGTTGATGAAATAACGGAGGATTTGAGGACCTCGCTTGAGCACCCTACCGTGAAGGGAGACTAGGCTGGGTTCTGCTCAAGACTCCATGCCTATGGCGGAAGGAGCTCATCGACCTTCTCGAACTGGACGCCTCCGCCTCCTCCTCCTCATCCGCGAGTCGGGGCACTCCGCCTCCTCCACCGCCTCCTCCTCCGCGAGTGAAGATCGTGGCACGCGTGGCGGCACTCCGCCCCTTCTCCGGCGCTGGCGGCACTCCGCCTCCTCCTTCTCCGCCTCGCCAAGAAGGGCGGAAGAGACCCGCCCGCCCGGATGCTCCGGCGCGTCAGTAGTCCTTCTCCTCCGCCTCGTAAGCAAGCACGAAGGAAGACAGACGCCGCAGCCGCTCCGTCTGCTCCGCGCCTAGTAGCACAAGAAGAGAGAGGCAATACAGATCGGTCCACCTCTAAAGCCTGAGAGAAGTTACCGTATGAGAGGAGCAAGGAGGAAAACGATACGATCGTGCGACCCAAGTGAAGGAGTTCTTTGAAGGGGTTAAAGCAAAGATACATCCACCTCCGGAGGAGAAGGTCGATCCGTGAAAGCAAAGCGCACTCGATGCCCCGAGGAAACCACCAAAGTCTCCGCCGAGAACCAACTATGAGCGATTCTCGAATGACATATCTCCAAGCCAAGCGGTCGGAACTACTGCTGTGGATAAAAGGTCAAAAGAACAACGGGCAAAGGGGAAAAATTGCCCAGCTCGGCGAACAAGCACAGCAATCGTGCCCTCGCTGAATGTGTCTAATCCTCCGCACGGTGGCGGTTATGGCAATCTTGGAGATTACCCGCCTGACGATGCACTTCCCGATTTCATGGAGGTGGACTTATTTAGATACGAGTACGGAAGCCTCTCGTCAAAGATGAAAAGTCTCGACAACAATGATGCAAAGATTCCACAGTTGGTACATGAAAACCTGCAGAGAGTCTGAGGGGATGAACACTTTGTATCTGAATATTAAAGAGGAGCACGACCTCGCTTCAAATGATCTGTTGTCTATTCCATTTGAGGAGTTCTTCGAGTTCTTCAATCAAAAGGCCCTCGATAAATTAATGGTCTTTTGCTACTGCTGTAAGTACTATTTCTGTCATTAGTCTGTATATATAGCTCGGCTCTTTCATTGCATGTATTTATAATTAATTATCCTCAATATATTATGCAGATTGAAGATCGTCGAGTGCAAAAAATGAAATCTATGATATTGGGTTCATTAACACAAATATCATAGATGTTTTTCTGGTTAAAAAGCGCTACCAAGAGGCCGAGGACAACTTGCTACAATCATTGATCAAAAATCAAAACAAAGATACCATACTCTTTCCTTACCACGGCCCGTGAGTGTTACTGTCGTGTGCATATTCGGTTTTCCTTATTACTCGAGCGAGGTTAATGTAATTGATGAGTTATGCTTGCGTGTAGGTACCACTATATTCTTCTCGAGATTAAGCTTGAGCGTGGACTAGTAACCGCCTTAGACTCGACGGAAAGATCCCAGCACCTATGCGGACATGACCGACATGCTCAGCAAGTAAGTTCAATCGATCATTATCACACCATATCGGCAACTTTTTATTCATTTCTTGATATCTCAAGTAATAACAAATATTTTCTTTGTCTTGCAGGGTTTGAAACAGTTCACCGCACAAGCTCCGGACTGCCAAGGAGCTGCGATATACATACCGAAAGTAAGTACTACTGGCGCGCATCTCCGCTGATTCTATAGCTATACTTTCATCAATGCCATTTATATAATGCTTCATTATCAGTTTGATTGACCTCTATTTCTCGTAAAGTGCTTGTGGCAGGAGGAAGGAATGATTTCTGTGGATACTACGTGTGCGAGTTCATCCACAACGCGACATTGAAAAACAAGCGGGCTACTCTAGAAGACAATATGAAGTGCGTAAGCAATAATATTCGCAATTTCATTTTATTACACCATCATTTCTGTTGAGTTTCATTCATATATATGTATTAATTAACCCCTTCTTCAAATTAATTAGACTTGGCAGATGCGGATGAACTCCTACCACCAGATCGCATGAAAGCAATTCAAGAGGAATTGGCGGATTCTTTCTTGATCACGCCATCAAGAAAGCCGAGAATACCATGTGGAACTTGAATTCAAATCCTAGTGGTTTGTAATTAAGAGATCTTATATAGATTGTACATGTATGTAGCCAGTAAAACTTGTTGTTCGACCAATCTCTCGAGAAGGAGAGGTCGATCGATCACTTCTCTCGGTATGCATGACGAACTTCAGATGAATGGTTCTCTCGATCACTTATGTATGTTTACTACGTGGCGTCGAGCAAGCACGGACATAATTAAGAGAGGACACTTCTCTCTATTAATTAGCTAGCTAACAGAAACACCTAAATTAACCCCCAAAACCACCCAACCCCTCCTATCAAAAAAAACAAAAACCAGGCCATCGAATGCGAACACGTGGGCGCCTTTTGGTCCCGGTTGAGCCACCAACCGGGACCAAAGGCCCCGACCGGGCTCGGCGCCTGAGGGCCACGTGGAGGCTCATTGGTCCCGGTTCGTGTTTGAACCGGGACTAATGGGTTGAGGTATTAGTAACGACCCATTAGTCCCGGTTCCCGAACCGGGACTAAAGGCCCTTACGAACCGGGACTGATTGGTGGTTTTCTACTAGTGCATGTTCCTATGACTATGAGATTATGCAACTCCCAATTACCGGAGGAACACTTTGTGTGCTACCAAACGTCACAATGTAACTGGGTGATTATAAAGGTGCTCTACAGGTGTTTCCGATGGTACTTGTTGATCCATCATCATTCATGTGGCAGGTGTGTGTGTTTGTGTCGATCAGATGAGCAGTTCAGATTAGTTATTCCTTTTCCAAGTAATATTTTCAATCTAGTCAGTATGTCCTGGTGTTGGATTTATCATAGCCTTTTTGTGAAGTCTGAATAGCCAGCTAGCTAGCTTTGTTGCCCTTTTGATCGGTTTTTTTTTCCTTCAGATTTTTAAGCAATGCCCCAGGGAATTGCTCGTACATACTCGACGAACGGCACTGTTAATCTGACAGTTTACTTGTTTCTACTGAGCCAACTGCTGAAACTATGATGCAGAATGGTAAAAATACATCCATGCTTTTTTAACTTTTACGGTGGTGGTGGTAGTAGTATAACTTTTACAGTTTGCTTCACATGATTTGCCCGCCCTGTAACATTTCCATATCTCACTTTTTCTGTTTTTCAGTACAAATTTTAAGCCACTCGAGTACTCTGATTAAACAAATAGGACAATTTTCATACTCAGCTCTTTTTCAGTTATATTATGGGCTCGAAGGATCTAAGATAGTACTAACCATCTATTGCATTTAGCTTCTTTGTGGCAATCCTTATATATGTGTGTTTTACCAGTGTAACTCAGCATCTGCAGATATCGTAATACTGTTGATGTAACTACTCACATTAAATGAATCGGAGGGAGTAAATGTTTTCAAGGTTCAGTGTATAGTTTTCAGTTTCTTCATGGTTCAGTCTATAGTGTATAGTCTTGCATGGTTAGGTCAGTGGCATTAGTCTCTCATCAGTCCCCAGTTTTCAGTTTTGTGGTCATCATTTTAGTCTCTCCATGTTTTCATGTTTGTATCAGTCATCAGATTTGTTTCTTTAAGCAGGGTGTGGACACGATATGCATACGTTTTCAGTCCTGTTCCTCATAGGTCTTTGTCATTTATTATTTTCATTACTTCTTTTGTGTATCTTAATTTGCTACCAGTTTTTAGCTTTCAGTCGTGTAGCTATCGTCAATAGCATCAGTCTTCCAAGTTATAGTTTTGTTCCTCATTTAATTTAATTTTATCATTTCATTATTTATTCAGTACCCCAGTTAATCTGTTTATCTTATTTCTTCATTTTTTTTCCTTAGTCTATTATTTTCTCCAGTCTTGGTTTAGTTCTTATTAGCAGTCATTAGTTTTCAGTCAATTAGTTT
Source organism: Aegilops speltoides (assembly GCA_021437245.1). Classification (NCBI taxonomy): domain Eukaryota; kingdom Viridiplantae; phylum Streptophyta; class Magnoliopsida; order Poales; family Poaceae; genus Aegilops; species Aegilops speltoides. The sequence continues at coordinate 433,909,824 of CM038141.1, read as the reverse complement.
GTAGTGTTTTAATTTGTTTTCTCTTTTTTTTCTCGTTTTTTGTATCAGCCATTAGTATTCAGCTATCGGTTTCCAATCTCCATGTTTTATTATTTAGGATTGTTTTAGTTTGTTCTCTGTCTTGGTTTAGTTCTTAGTATCAGTCTTCAGTCTTCAGTCTTCATGATTTAATTTTTTAGGAGTGTTTTATTTGTTCTCTCGTTCTTGGTTGAATTTTTAGTATTAGTTATCAACCATCAGTCTCCATGTATTTCTACTCATTTTTTCCTAGTAAGTCTCTACTCATTTTCTTCGTTTTCGAGCATAACTCTTGAAGGTAAGTCATTAGATTTTCCTTATTTGTGTGTCTTCTACAATTTTTGTCTTCAGAATGTAGGCTCAGTTATGTGGTTTTGGTTCAAGTTTCAGTCATTTTCTCCAAGGAATGGGCATCATTTGCATCACTTTTCATAGTTTGACATTTTCCAAATTTTTAGTTTGGTTTAGACTAAAATAAACCTTTTTTTTTACAATGCACGCAACAGGAAATGGCATACCAAATCTGCATGTCTTGACTGCGCAAGTGACAATTCAGCAGGCTTATCATTCGGGGTTTGGTTGTCACTGTCAGGGGGCTTTGAAAGATCAGTGGTAACAATCTTTTTGTGCAAACAGTCGTTTACTACATTTTGTCGTTCTCCCCTTTGTCAAAACTTTCACCATTGTGTTTTTTGTGCTTATCCTTTTTTATTTTGGTACAAAAGTTGTCCCATGCAACACAAGGGTTGCATTCAACGATGCGGATGGTGAAAGTTTGCTCTATGAGGTCTATGTGGGGCTCACATTTGTTGCTGACCTAAAGGGTGGTAAAGGACATGCATACACGACGACGATAGCTATAGTTGGCCACTATGTTTTCAGCGTCTCCGTGTTTATTTAGTTGTTGCTGTTTGACACTTCATTCAGACTTCTTGTTAAGTGAACCATATTTTGTTGTGCACGCGCGTGTGGCTTGGAGCCACTAGAACCTCTTTTCAGAATAGTATCAGCTATGAGTATGAGTGATCAGTTGTCAGTGTTTATTTTTTTGTTGTGCTTTATCTACAAACTGTAGCACCCTTTATCAGTTATCAGTGTTTCTTTTTTCAGAATAGTATGAGGAGCAGCAGGTGCCGGAGCCGATGGCAGAGGCCGATCCGGAGGAGCACAGGGCGGAGCTGCCGGTGCATGGCTTCAACATGGCGAAGGCGAAGTTCGCCGTCGCCCAAGTCGTCGAGATGGTGGAGCAGCAGGTCATCCTGAAGTGCATCCAAGATGATGCCTACGTAGAGGCCAACCGGCAGCAGGCGGTGTTCAACGCCCTCTTCGTTGAACTTGACGTGGAGATAAATAAAATCTAGTATGAGATATCCGGATGCAGTTGAAGCCCGCGGACAGATCTGTAGATGCTCTAAGCCCAACGTGACGTGATAAGTATTTCCCCTATAGAGCTTGATGATTCTAACATTGAAGTGGACGAGTGTCATTTCAGATTTACACGAACATTTGTCTAGTTCACTCGGCTAAAAATACGATGCATCCTACTATATAGCGGACCCGAGCTCAAATGAGTTCGGGATGAACAAATCGAAAAACATTAAAAATCAGAAAAATCTGAATTTTTTGTGTGAAGTACTTTGACAAATGTTCTTATCAGAATCAGAATGTCGGTCTTTCTTTCACGACTTCTAAATATGTGATTTCATGATAAAACTTTGCAATGATGAAACTTTGCAAGCTCATATTTGTCAATGTTCGCCTAAAAAATTCAGTTTTTTTTTAATTCGATTTTACTATGGATGAGCTCGGGTGCAAAATTCACATCCACTAGATAGCCATTTCATTTCATAAGATATGAGATTCGACTAGCTGAGCCCTTCCAAACGTCTAGTAGCAAGCTTAAACATCTGTTACATAGTCCCTCTTACCTATAAACGACCATTATTCGGCTCACCTGAGCACTCCATATAGTGCACTACTTATTATTACAACTATATACAACACCCTTATAAACGTGTCTGATCAAAGTGAATGCACAACCAACATTCTCTCTAACATTTTTGCTGCGACTTCTGGATCTGCTCACTCGGATTTCTCCCTGCCTTCACCGGCTCCAGCAACCTTCCCCGCCTCCCCCTCGACCGGGATGAGCTCCTCTTCGCCGGCGACGATCCCCTTGGTGTGCTGCGCAAGCCTGGTCACGGTCGTGCCCACCGCCTCCACGGTCGCGCCCACCACCTCCAGCACGGGCCGCCCAGACTCCCTGATCGTTGATGAGTGCACAACCAATGAGACTTATGTGCACTATTGCTCTGCTCCGCAGCTGCAGGCAGTGGCGACGAGCACGGATGGGTCAAAAAAGACAACTTCCAAAGGGCTCCACCAACGAGGATGGCACATCATCTATCAGCGAGGGCCGTCGCACTCTTTCACTAATGAGGTGATGAATACTACAGTTGTCATTTAGTAACAATATTCATGTCTAATGGCATGATGTGCAAGAAGGGGTTGCCAAAATTATATCTATGATTTATTTTGGTGGCACAAGCACGCCATGTTATAGTATGTATTAGTGATGCCTCCTTTTCTTGCATCTGGGTATGATTTCTTTTTGTGGCAGATTGAATTTTGTTCATCCCAAATTAAACCTTCACTTAACTATCTTTTTTATTATTATTATTTATACTCACCAAGGTGCAGTCGTTTTCCTTTTAATTTGATAACTATTAGTATAGAAGTTGCAATTTATTCCATCCAACATGTTACTGTAAAAGTGCTCCTCCCAATAGGTCATTATGTAACAACTAAAATTTTAAGCCAGCGCTTTATATGTATTTGCAGAGTCTATGATAGATATAGAAGCATCAAGATTAAATATATGCCCGTCCTAAATATGTTGAAATATGCCTATTGTTTTTCTTCCTATTAACAGATTCATGAAATGATTCACTGAGGTGGCCAAATACAATACTTCTGTATAATACATATACGCTCTTCCTTTTTTTTGTTAATAGTTAGACATATTTTTGTTAATTGTACTAAATAATCTTGATATTTCATTTGCCGACACATTTTTTTCTTCCCTGCTGCATCTTTTCCGTTTGGAGAAGGCATGATAAATTATTATTGCACCCTGTTCTTTCTTTGATGATTTTTCTTACACTTATATATACCTAGCAGAATGTGGCAATATATGTCAGTAGTTCGTTTTTGTGTTTCTTATCAAGTATTTACATCCGCTCTGAATTCAGTGCTCCATGCTCTGAATTTTAAAGGACTGTTTCCTGTAAATGTTTGCATCTTACAGTATTTTCATCCACCCTTGATTTCAGAACTGAATGTAATATTAGTTTGCATCCATGCAGCAAAGAAAAGAAATTCACATCCAGATAGTAGTCATGTCCGATGCAGCAAAGATGACCCATTCATTATTGTCCGTGAGACTCCATAACCGAAGTGAGGCTTTTTTTTAATTTGCTGGAGAAGCATGATGCTTTAGGATAGTCCATGCTTTACAACTGAAATGCTATTCAGTTAGTTTTGCTGTAAAATGATTGCTCACTTGGTATTTTTTTAGGAATGGTTCACTTAGTTGTATTGTTATAATACTTCTATATAATACGTAAGTTCATTCCACATTTTGCTTTGTAGTGTAGTTGCAAACTTAAAGATGGTCATTTTGTGGTTAATGCGCCTCCAAAGTAATTGTGGTTGTTGGTTGTATCGACATTCTAAGTTTCTAAATGAAATTTGCTTTCTTTTACAGATAACAAAAAACTTTCACATTGATGAGAATGATTCTTAATATGGAGTGCTAGGGATCAGGACAAATTCTGACAGTGAGCCACATTTACAGCTTTCACATCCCGTATCACACCAAACGACCAAGGAGCCAGACACGGGCCTTCAGCTTTTAACACTTTATAATTAGAGAGAATTCCTTATTTGGCCCTTTCTTAAATTTTGTTCCCCTTTTTGACCCAAAATTCTCCTTTCTTCCTTTTTGGACACTCAAACTTCATTTTGTTCCCTATGTGACACTTCCGTCAGTTTTGGCCACTAACAGTGTTAAGTCTGAACTAAAGAGACTGTTTTACCCCTAGTGTAGTTTGTGATCAGATTATTTACATACAAACACATGGATGATGTGATATGTTTTGTGGTGTTGAATAAACTAGATGATTGCCCGCGCGTTGCTGCGGAAATTTTTATGACGGTAAAAATTAAATTCACATATTATTCTTATGTATAGCAATCAGGTTTGTAGGTAATCTTGTCTGATATGCATGCATCTCTTAGCTAGATAGCGTCCATTAGATACGTACGACGTACCTAGGTTAATTAGAGCAAGAAACTAATCATGTTTGCCTGTTGCGTACATGCGCATACCAGCGATGACATGCACACACACGTAACGGCACTGGCAGTCTGGCATGCACGCACGCAGCGTTCTCGCTGGTGAGGCTGCCCGAAGACGTCGAGCTGGAGATCCTGGCGCGCGCCCCCGGCTTTGCCGACCTCTTGCAGTGCGCCGCCGCTGGCCAAAGGACGGCTGCCACTGCAACTCCCTCTTCGAAAGCGGCACCACGGTGCGGAAGGTCCGCGGGTTCCGAGCATCGTCGACGCGCCGGGGTAGGTCTTCAGCCCCGGCCGTCACCTGCTCAGCTCCTTCATCCCGGGCGCCGACGGCGTCTTGCCACTCGCGTGCAACGCGGCGTCTTCGTCGTGGTCTCCAGCAACGTGCTCGTACATACTAGTACTACTAGTAGACGTTCAAGCAAAGGATCGATTAGGGATTAAGGAAGCCACCTCTGTATTACGGTGCGTGCGTCGTCTAGAGCTTGGTTCATCGTTAGTATCGGCGTGCACGAGCACATGGCCAGCTCCAGCGACACAGGAGCGGTGCTACTGGTAGCGACATCACAGATAGCACTCTCCATGCGCCACCCCTCCCCCCTTCTCTTTGTGGTGACATACCACCATCAGGGGTAAAATTGTAATTGCACGTGGCAGTTAACAGAGTTGGATGGAAAAATGGATGGAAATGTCACATAGGGCACAAAATGAAGTTTAAGTGTCAAAAAGGGAAGAAAAATATTTTTTGAGTAAAAAAAGAAGCAAATTTTAAGAAAGGGCCAAATAAGGAATAAAAGGGAAGAAAAATATTTTTTGAGTAAAAAAAGGAAGCAAATTTTAAGAAAGGGCCAAATAAGGAATTCTCTCTTATAATTACCGTTGTGCAATCCACCTCAAGCTCTACTGGACCCCTGTAGACAACGGCCAAGGCATGCAGACCAATGAGGGTCGCTCGGGCTTCTGCATCCTCCACACTTGCCGATACAGAAAGTTGTCTGCCAACCGAGAGGAGTACCAGGGCTCTGTGATGGCCAAATTTCGTGTTTTGACCCTTTTTGCATACTATTTCAGGATCTGACCCCGGTTCGAAAAAAATTCGGGATTTGACCATTTTTCCTACCGCCAGGTCCTCTGGCGGTAGGGTATTTATCCACGTCAGCACGTGGAAACGGGCGCCGTCCCCCTCCGTCGCACCCTACCGCCAGGGCGCCTGGCGGTAGGCTGTATAACCCTACCGTCAGCGCCCCTGGCGGTAGGGTCCGAGCAGTTATTTTGCCCAAAACCCCAGCGCCCCTGCCCATCTCCCCACCCCTCCCCCTCCCTCCCCGTCGGCAGTTCCCCATTTTCTCCCCCAAGTCGCCCCTCTCTCCCTCTCTCATCTCATCTACTCCCCCTTCGGATCTTCATCGTTTCTTCATCATTTTTGCGGATCGAGATGTCCCCGAAGAGAGAAACGTAAGCTCCCCCAATCCCTCCAATTAGTTTTTGCAAACTTGCTTCTGATTCAACGCATTTTTTGCTTCAAATCCCTCATATTTTTGAACTTAGATTGGATTTTTTTGTACCTAAGATTGTTTTAGCTTGATTGTAGTTGTAGTTCTTAGTTCTTTAGTAAGTAGTGGTATTGAATATGAACTCTAATCAATAGTTCATATGTTAGTGTGAAGATGAACCCTAGTTCATAAAAAAATTTGTTAAAAAATTTATGATGTAATGCATGTGGGAGGACTTGATAGTAGTTTTATGATGCATGTTGATATGATGATATGAAGATGTTGGAGGATTTTTTATTATGATATGATGCATGTTGATATGATGCATATGAAGATGTTGAAGGATTTTTATTATGATATGATGCATGTTGATATGATGCATATTGGAGTAAACAAAATATATATGATGCAAGTAGTGGATTTGGTTGGAGTAAATATAATATGGTATGATTTTGCATTTCACACATCTTGATATATGTATTTTATTTATTTGATCCATATGTTTAGGTCTGGAACAATGACACAACCATCACCCATTCATCTCCAACACGACCCGTCCGGCTTGCCACTTCCGTACGTGTACGAGTCCTTCCCCGAGCTTCTGGTGCCAGTGACCGATTTTTCAGACGAGTTCCTACAGGAGACGAGGGCAGTGCGGTGGCACGAGAGGGCAGAACGGATCGCCGACGATGTGAAGTGTTGGTCGCAGAGTGTGAAGGAGTGGAAGAGAGTGAAGGCAGAGATGGAGGGAGATCCAACTATCTGCCGTGAACGCCGGGAAGGGACCATTGAAGTTGCCAAGCAGCACTCCAACTAGGAGCTGCGCAATTTGGGCCGAAGGATCTACTTCGAGAGCACTGCGGAGGAGAGAGCCAGGATGCCGCCCCCAAGTGCATCTGCGTTCGATATCATCAGCTGGGGAAGGGCGGAGGCGAAAACTCCAGCGGGCAAGGCAAGGTGGGAGTGCTTGAACGGTCGAATGCCGACCAGCATTCCGCCTCCGCCTGAACCGGTGGATCCGTTGCCGCATCTGTCTCCACGTCCAGGCCTAACATACGAGGGGGGAGGTATATCCAACCTATAAACATGTCTGTTGGATATGCATCTATGTTTTAGTACGGGTTGTCAAACTATGGGACAAGTTTGCTTTTTGCTATTTCGTATTTATGAATCTATGTGTAAACTCTTTGATATTTGCTATGTGGAACCTTTATTAATATGTGAGTTCAAAATTTGCTATTCGTGAAACTATGTGAAACTTGTGACAAAACAAACAATCAATAAAATTTGTAAAAACCTAAACCCACGGGACCCACCGCGAGGGGACGTGGCGGTAGGGTCAGACAGCCTACCGCCAGTCCCTATGGCGGTAGTGTGAACCCTGCCACAGCCTACCGCCAGGGACGCTGACGGTAGGTTTAGACAGCCTACCGCCAGGATCCCCGGCGGTAAGGTACCTATCCACGTCAGCACAGGCTAATGGCCGTTGTCCCCCTCCGTCACACCCTACCGCCAGGGTTTCTGGCGGTAGCCTGTCTAACACTACCGCCAGAGACCCTGTCGGTAGCAAAAGGGTTAAATCCCGAAAAAAAATTCGAACCGGGGTCAGATCCTGAAATAGTATGCAAAAAGGGTCAAAACACGAAATTTTGCCCTCTGTGGTCTTCTGCGCTTACTATTTCTGCACATACAGAAGGTCAGAGAGAGGAGCTGATTGCAGGAAACTAAAACCTTTCTTGGCTGCCAAAGCTCCCTCATCGCCATGCTTGGCATTATCTCAACTTTTTTTAAAGGAAAGCCATTAATCACTTACCCATGTATATTATCTATATAATTTGGGTTATCTGGGAACAAGAAGGCACTTAGATTTGAGTTATAAAGGTGGCATATTTTATCTAATATTCTTCTACCTTGCTGTGTTAATTTATTCATGTATCATTTTGCTCTTTTGATAAGGATGGCATCGGTGTTGGTTATACAATGGAGTGCTATGGTTGGGGGCTTGGTTTACTGCAGAGGAACCCTGCCATTCATGCGGAGCTTTCCTACTATTCTTCCTCCTGTGTAACTATAGTTGTTGCCATCATTCCGCTATTATGCAACATTTGGACACATAGATAATTTTGCTTCTTATCCACTAATGATCTCATAGAAATAAAATGAAAAAGATAACATTTGCAGAGTGCATCATGCATGTGTCCCTTTTCTTATAGTAATAATAACAATTAAATTCTTTTATTTTTTTGTAAACCGATTAGATTACTACTTTCAATATATTATGTATTCCCTGTACAGGTTTATCTAGTAAAAAATCAATATGTGCTACTTTGAAGACACACTTTATTTAAATTTTATTTTCACGTCATAAATGCCTAGCAATCTATTGTAAAAATGGACGGGTGCTGCAATGCATGCCTTCGATGATTTGTTAAGTATAAGATAGATAGACTGAATCGGAGATGAGTATAATTTAGGGAAACTAAGATGGCTGCAATGATCACGAGTGTCAATTGAGCTCACATTCATCATGCAGGAATTATAGATATTGATCCATAAGGCTAGCTTTTGCTGATGGGAGAGCCCCACGAGGTCAACCGAGGCGAGCTACCCGAGCAACGCCATCCAGATTCGCCACAGGCAACAAGAACCGCTCCATCAGACAGGCGGCTGTCCCTTCAGCCGCATCACCGGGTAGAAATTGAAGTGCTCGTACAGCCATGCTCGCTAATTGAACCGTCTGTCTTCATCTTAATCCATTTATTTTCCGGTAGTCCACATCCGTGGCGGAGCTTCATGGGGCCAAAGGGGGCCATTGTCCCCCTACTCTAGAAAATTTATTAAATGTACCCTTAATTATTATGCTTGAATATAAAAATTTTGTTAGACTTCATGGATAACTTATCTTCTTCACCCCCCCTAAACTCTGGTTAGCCCTCTTTGTTAGAAGTACCATCTGCTCACAACACAACACGGTTTCAGAATCCTAAAACAGAAAGTCAATGCTCCAGAGGTTTCAGAATGCAGGTACGAACTTTACACGGTATTTTCACGTCATAAATGCCTAGCAATCTATTGTAAAAATGGACGGGCATTGCAATGCATGCCTTCGATGATCTGTTAAGTATAAGATAGATAGACTGAATCGGAGATGAGTATAATTTAGGGAAACTAAGATCGCTGCAATGATCACGAGTGTCAATTGAGCTCACATTCATCATGCAGGAATTATAGATATTGATCCATAAGGCTAGCTTTTGCTGATGGGAGAGCCCCACGAGGTCAACCGAGGCGAGCTACCGAAGCAATGCCATCCACATTCGTCACAAGGAACAAGAACCGCTCCATCAGACAGGCGGCTGTCCCTTCAGCCGCATCACCGGGTAGAAATTGAAGTGCTCGTACAGCCATGCTCGCTAATTGAACCGTCTGTCTTCATCTTAATCCATTTATTTTCCGGTAGTCCACATCCGTGGCGGAGTTTCATGGGGCCAAAGGGGGCCATTGTCCCCCTACACTAGAAAATTTGTTAAGTGTACCCTTAATTATTACGCTTGAATATCAAAATTTGTCAGACTTCATGGATGACTTATCTTATTCGCCCCCCTAAACTCTGGTTAGCCCTGTTTGTTAGAAGTGCCACCATCTGCTCACAACACAACACGGTTTTAGAATCCTAAAACAGAAAGTCAATGCTCCAGAGGTTTCAGAATGCAGGTACGAACTTTACATGGTCACGGTCACGGTCACGTCAGTGCAGAGAACCATCCTCAACGAAAATTAAGATATATTTGACCTACGTTCCGGTGCAGCGCAAGCTTCCACTCCCGCGTGGACTCCATTTTGTTCGCGTTCGCCATGGCTTTGGTCACTGGGAGGCGCCGGAAGGGTGGCCGCCACCGGTGGGGACTGGTGGAGGGGCGCGGGGCTGGGGTCGCCCATCGCGAGTCTATATCTATACCTACTAATAAAGCAAGGTGCGTTTCTCCAAAATATTCATTCGTTCATCATCGAAAAAGATTTTTTTTTTCTATCCGAGATGGTACTTAATTTTTGTGCGTCTATCCGCTAAAAATGGAAAAAAGTTTGTCCAGAATTCCGTAATTGGGCCACGCACTCTCTAGCCCAACGAAGCCACCCCACTTAATATTGCGCATGTAGTTGGGAAAACCTTAGTTGTCGCATAGAGTGCTAAATAGTAGAAGCTTCCCATAGGGCGCCTAAGAATGGGTCGGCCAGTTTCTCGTTTTCGGTTGTTCTATTTCTATTTTTTTTCTGTTTCTTTCTCTTTCCCTTTTATATTTCCTTTTCCTTTATTTATTCTGTATATTTAATTTTTTTTGTAAAGTAAAAATTTACAAAAATATTTAGATTTTTTTTCAAATACTAAAAAATGGTCAGCATTTCAAAACATTGTTCCTGTTTTTTCTAAAAATGTTCCCAACCCATAAAAATTCCCGTTTCAAAATTTTATCAACATTCATAAAATGTTTTCTCTTTTTAAATAAATGCTAACATTTTTAGAAAAATGTTTGTATTTATAAACAAATCGATATGGTTTTTACAAAAATAAACATATTATAAAATGTTTCATATTTTAAAATATTCATGTTTTAGTGAAATGTTAAAAAATCTTCAATAACTTTTGCGTCCAAGAAAGCATTTTCTAATTTTTTTTTGAATGTGTCCCTTTTAAAAACAAAATGGGCCACGCACGCTCTGGCTCAACGAAGCCAGCCCACTTAATATTGCACATTCAGTTGGGAAGACATTTATTAGCCGCATGGAGGGCTAAAAGAAGCTTCCCATAGGGCTCCTGATAATGGGCCGGTCCGTTTCTCATTTTCGGTTGTTCTATTTATATTTTTTTTGTTTCTTTCTCTTTCTTTTTTATATTTACTTTTCCTTTACTTCTTCTTTATTTCTTATTTTTTGTGAAGTAAAATTTACAAAAGTATTGATAAATATATTTTTTTCAAATATTAAAAAATGGTCAGAATTTCAAAATATTGTTCCTATTTTGAAAAATGTTCGAAATTTATGAAAATTCTCGTTTCAAAATTTTCTTTACATTAAAAAATGTGTTCTGTTTTTAAATAAATTTTCGCACTTTTAGAAAAACATTGTGTTTTCCAAAAAAATTGAGATTGTTTTTACAAAAATGAACATTTCATAAAATGTTCCATATTTTAAAATATTCTTGTTTTAGTGAAATTTTCAAAAATCGAAAATAACTTTTACGTCTAGGAAAACATTTTTGAAAAAAATTCTGAATGTTTCCCTTTCAAAAAATTAAAAATACAAAAAATATTTGTAAATACTGTTTGTGAATTTCAAAAACTATTCATGTTTCTAATTTTTTTCGTTTTTTTCTAAAAATATTGATTTTTTTAAAATCAATTATCTTTCCCGTTGCTTCTTGCAAAAAAATCTCTCCCATTACAACGCACAGGTATATGTGCTAGTAACACTTAACACAAATACTCCGTTCGTCTAGAAAAGCTTGTCGTGGGCTTAGTCCCTCCTTCCCTCGTCGCCCGCGGCAGGAACCATCGGCTGCTGTCGTAGGGCCCAGGGCGTGATGAAGGCCAACCTGCACCGACACCCACCCGCGGCTTCTGCTCCTCCACGGCGGTCACCTCTACGGGCGGCTCCTCCACGGTTTACAAGCACGAGGATCCTCAAATATTACAAAAGAGTGATTCTTCAGCATATTGAAGGACATATTGATTCCTTCATGGGTGCTTCAAAATTTTCACTTCTACTGACTCCAATAACAGCAGAATTATAGTCACAAAACAACAAAATTATCAGACTCTAGTACTCCTTCCCGCAAATTTGTTTTGGGGGAAATGTATGGCAAATTTTAGCATGCTCCTTTTTACTTTTTTTTACATATGAGTTAAGAAGATAAGAGCAAGCAAATCACTAATTAATAAAACCAATGACTCAGATCTATTATATAGACTTAGCTTTCATGTGAAAAGAGAAGGTAAGAGGGAACATAAACTAACCTTTCATGTGAAAAGAGAAGGTAAGAGGGAGCATGTTAGGTCTCCTTTGGTTTATAAGATAGGTATGATATAGGAAATAGAAAATCGTAAAAAGTGCATCTCAATTCCTTTGATGCATAAGATAGGAATTTTTTCATCGAGTCTTGGCTAATGTTTTTCTTCAAAAGGATTAGTTGCTATCTTAAGTCCATTCCTATAAACCAAAAGGCTTCAAAGGAAAAAAAATTCTATGCAAATCCTGTCCTATAGAATTCCTCACTAGAACTATAGAATTCCCTATGAATTAGAACTATAGAATTCCTATGAATTAGAGAACCAAAGGAGGCGTAAAACTGCTCGGAACTGTATACTGTTTTTAGAGCTAGAGATGCTCTTAAGCCCAAGGTGATAAGTTTCCCCCTATAGAGCTTGATGATTCTAATATTGAAGTGGACAAGTATCACTTCAGATTCACACGAACATTTGTCTAGTTCACTTGGCTAAATACACGATGTATCACACTATATAGCCATTTCATTTCATAAGATTCAAGTATTCGACTAGCTGAGCGCTTCCAAACCTACAGGTAGTAGCTTAAACATCTGGACATAGTCCCTCTTTACCTATAAACGACCATTATTCGGCTTCGGCTCACCTGAGCACTCCATATAGTGCACTACTTATTATTACAACTATATACATCACCCTTTTAAAGGTGTCTGATCAAAGTGACTGCACAACCAACATTCTCCTAACATTTTTGCCGCGACGTACGTGTGGATCTGCTCACTCGGATTTCTTCCTGCCCTCGCCAGCTCCGGCGACCTTCCCGGCCTCCCCCTCGACCGGGATGAGCTCCTCTTCGCCGGCGACGATCCCCTTGGTGTGCTGCGCTAGCCCGGTCACGGTCGCGCCCACCGCCTCCACGGTCGCGCCCACCACCTCCAGCACGTCTTCCACGATCTTGGTGTCTTCGGTGCCTTCACCCTGCATGCACACATCACAGCTGAGCCATCAACAATGGATACATCACACTTACACAAACACCGTAGGATCGGACGCTTGCGGCAGGACACGATGGCGCACGTACCTTCGCCTTGGCCATGCCGCCGCCGGTGGCGCTTTTGCCGGTCTCCACCGCCCTGTTCGTCGTCTCCCCTGCCTTCTGCGCGACCTGCGACGTGGCGTCCCGGGTCTTGTCCACGGCGCCTCCCGCCGCGCCCGTCACCGAGTCCTTGATGTACGCGGCCGTGTCGCCGGCCTTCTGCACCATGGCTCCGGTCGCGTCCTTCACCTGGGCGGCCATGCTCCCGGTCCTGTTCCCCGCGTCTCCGGTGCCGTCCTTGGCCCTGCCCATTGTTTGCTCGGTGGTGTCGCGGGTCTTGTCCGCCGTGCCTCCTGCTGCGCCTGTCACCGAGTCCTTGATGTACGCGGCCGTGTCAGTGGCCTTCTGCGCCATGGCTCCGGTCGTGTCCTTCACCTGCGCAGCCATGCTTCCGGTCCTGTCCCCCGTGTCGCCGGTTGCGTCCTTGGCCTTGTTCATGGTTTGCGCGGCAGTGTCGCGGGTCTTGTCCGCCGCCCCTGCGGCTGTGCTCTTGGCTTTGTCCGTGGCCTGTGTGCCCGTGCCGAAGCTCGGCTCCTCCGCCTTGTCGGCGGCGCGGGCGGCGGCCTCCTTCGCCTTCTCCTCGGCCTGGGCGGCAGCGGTCTTCCCTTGCTCCGCCATCTCCTTCGTGTACTCCGCCACCTTCTGCGCCGTGACCGCGGTCACCTCCTTGGCCTTCTGCGCCGCTTGCGCGGCCGTCGACAGCGTCACGTCCTTGGTTTTCACCGCCGCCTGCTGTGTGTAATCTGCCGTCGTCTTGCCGGCCGCCAGCGCGGCGTCCTTGGCCTTCTCTGCGGCCGTCTTAGCGTACTCCGCGGCAGTCCCGCCGGTGGAGACCGTGACGTCCTTGCCCTTCACCGCCGCCTGCTGCGTGTACTCGGCCGTCGTCTTGCCGGCCGCCAGCGCCGCCTCCCTCGCCTTCTCGGCGGCCGTCTTGGCGTACTCCGCTGCCGTCCCGCCGGTGCTCACCGTGACGTCCTTGGCCTTCACGGCGGCCTGCTTCGCGTACTCCGCCGTCATCTCGCCCGTGGTGAGCGTGACGTCCTTCGCCTTTGCTGCCGCCTGTTTGGCGTACTCTGCGGCGGTAGCCGTGGCCTCCTCCGTCCCTTCTGCGGTGGCCTGCGCGCCATGCGCGCCGGCGTCCTTGGCTTGGGCTCCCTTGGCCGCAGCGTGGTCTCCAGTGGAGCCGAGCGTGCGCGCGGCCGAGTCTGAGCCCTTCTGCTCCTTGTGGCCCGTATCATGCCCACGGGCCTGCGCGCCATGCGCGCCGGCGTCCTTGGTTCCGGCGCCCTTGGCCACAGTTTGTTCTCCCGTGATGCCGAGTGCGTGCATGGCCGCGTCCTTGGCGCCGCGCGCAGAGGCGGCTGCCGAGTCGCCCTCCTTGCCCCTGTCCTCAGTGGCGTGGGTGACCGCTGCCGAACCCTTCTGCTCCCTGTGGCCCGTGCCATGCCCACGGCCCTCCTCCTGCTTCGTGTGGTGCTGCTTCTCAGCACCCCGAGATGAGGCCACCGTGGCGCCTGCCGGCGCGTTGGTGCCGCGCGCGGCGCTCTCTTTGCCCTGCTTGTCGTGGCCGCCCTCGGCGGCGCGGGTGACCGCCGCCGAGCCCTTCTGCTCCTTGTGGCCCGTGCCATGCCCACGGCCCTCCTCGTGCTTCGCGGCGTGCTGCTTCTCGGTGCCCCGAGACGACGCCGTCGTGCCTCCTGCCGCCGCGCGGCCCTGCTGGGCGCCATCGGGAATGGCCTTGTGCTCCTGGTAGGAGACGACCGTGGCGCCAGGCGCCTGGGTGACGGTCACCGCCCCCGTGGCGCCGCCGTGCTGCAGGTTCTGGTTGTACCGCTCCTGGGCGGCGCGGATGGCGTCCGCCGAGTTCTGCTGCGCCTCGGCGCGGAACTTGCCGATCTCCTCCAGGTTGACGCCGCCCTGGCCGCCTTCATCCCGCTTCGACGCGGCCTCCTTCCTGCTCTGCTGCTGCGACGCCATTGTCAGTGGCTCAGCGAGGCAGGCGCGATCGAGTGCGTGCTCGGAAGCTGGTGTGTGGAGCTGGACGTGGTGACTGCCGTCTGGTGAGTGAGTGGCTTTGCCAGTTCTTTCTTGATTGACAGACGACCGTGGCGAGGTCCGCTTAAAATGGGGCCGCTGAGCGGCGGCTTGTCTCGAGTCGGTCGAGGTCGACGCGGCGTACGGAGCATGACAGGGCGACACGTGCGAAGCGGAGAGGATATAGAGAACTGCGAAAGCGGCGGGGTCTCATCGGGCGCGAAGGAACTGAGCGGCGAGAGGACACGAGGGCGCCTCACCTGAGGTCATATCCACGTGCCTATCCGCCATGGCTAAGGCACCCGAGCGCTCTGCCACGGATCAGGGTACGTGGCAGGACCCAAGGACAACCTAGGTCGGTGGCCATGCGGATATGGCAGCACGAACAGTTCGTCTATTTTTTTAGCGAAATGGTTCTTCCAATTTCGACCTCAAATGCTCAGTGTTAAACTCGGTAAAATAAAAATAAATATAAAAATCAGATTATTTCACAACAATTGTTGCTAGTTTTTGTCAGCGTGCAAATTTTAGTAATGAAATGACGTTCGTGGAGGTCTGGGTAAAATGAACAAAATAAACACTTTAAAAATTTGCCATTAAAAATGCTTTTCAGAAAATCTTTTTGGAGCATCTATCTGTTATTCTTCACGAAAAATTTAGGCATGTTTGTAAAAAGTTCAGAATTTTTAATTTTTGAAAAAAAATTGACTATTTTTAAATTTTACTATCCACTAGGGTGCATTTAATCACGGGAAAAGAAACTTCAAGGAGTACTCACGCTCACGCTGGTGTGTTCGTGTGGCCCAAGAGATGAATCACAGGATCACTCCTAGCATTTTCATAACTTAGGTTTGGGCCTTGTTTTGATCTAAAAGTTACAATAAAACATACCAAGTTAGTTTTTTTTTTTTTTGAGAATGACTACCCAAACAACACCAATTACAAGGTACATTCAGATAGCATGAGCGGCCGTAGATCATCCGGCACATCCGCGATGATCAGCGAGTCTCCTACTCGCCTTCCCCTGGCCGCGAGACCATGTGCCAGTTTGTTCTTGCTTCGATTAACAGCTATAACTCTGACGTGTTTGAAAAGCCCAGCCGTGCTCTTTATATCACTGACAGTTGAAAAACTAGCAGACCTATTTTGGCTTCCCATCTCCAGTTCCTTTGCAATCAAGGCACGGTCCATTTCAATGATTAAACTGCCCCGATACATAGCTGACAATGCGGTGATTCCCATCAGTATGGCCTGTCCCTCAGCTTCTTCCACAGTTTTGCACACATTCATCGCTCTGCCCGCCGAGAAAAGAACCCGACCCTGATGGTCGCGAGCAACAGCGCCCGCCCAGCACTGCCCAGTCTCCGGCAGGAAAGCCGCATCTGTGTTTAATTTAATCTCACCATTTGCTGGCTTGTCCCGCAGAGTGGAACTTTCTGCACTTATTATATCTCGAGACTCAAGTGCTTCAGAAGCAGATAAGGACCAGCTGCTTTTTCCTTTTGTCCCCTCTATTATCGTCAGGTTTCTTATCTCCTCCTCATACCCGAGCAGGAAACAAACCGATCTTGAAATTGATTCTTTGCCCTCATGATGCACACAATCATCCCGTAGGAACCAGGAACGCCACAGCAAAAGAAGGATTTTAGCTCTCATCTCCAGTTCATGTTTGTCCAGCAGGACTTGGAGCCGGTCACTTCCGGTATACCAGAATTCATGTTCATCTGGGATGCTCCACTCCTTCCTCATAGCAAAACGCAGCGCTCTGCTCTTCGTGCAAGCTAATACCGCATGGTATTCATCCTCCTCCCCATGTCCACATATGTCGCAAATGCTATCATGAACAATTGTACGTTTACATTTGTTCTTTTTTGTTGGTAGCGTTCCCGTGGCGACTCTCCATCCGAAGATCTTAATTCTTTCTGGAATTTTCATTTTCCATATGACGTCCCAAATACTCCTACTTCCTGCTCCAGAAGCGGAGGGCGAGGCACCCGCGGCAGTGTTGCGTTTCAAATTAGCCGCCAACTTATACGCACTCCGGACAGTGAAAATGCCACTTTTCTCGTAATGCCAGGCAACACAATCGTCCACTTCAGCCGAGGGAATATTTATCTTGAGGATTTCCTCTGCGTCAAAAGGGTGGAAAATATCACCAATCAGTTCTGACTTCCATTTTTTTGTCTCCTGGTCAATTAGTTGGTTAACCCAACGGAGTCTAGATCGCCTTCTAAAGCTCGCTGATCTCAAACCTTCATTCCGAGGAATCCATTGGTCCCGTTGAATCTGTATGCATTTACCATTGCCTACTCTCCAGACTAGGCCCTTTTTCAGCAGCTCGAGACCATGCTCTATGCCCCTCCATACCGGGGAAGCGTCGGAGGAGAACACGGTATCAAGTAGATCACCCTTAGGGAAATATTTAGACTTGAGAATTCTTGCGCACAAGCTTTCTGGATTTTGGATGAGCCTCCATCCTTGCCTCGCTAGCAATGCCAAATTGAAAAGGTGCATATCTCTGAAACCAATTCCTCCTGCTCTCTTCGGTTCAGTCATGCGTTCCCAAGACATCCAATGAACCTTCCTATGATTTTTCTCATCTCCCCACCAAAAGTCTCTAATCATTCTTTCATATTTCTCACAAAAACCTTTTGAAAGAAGGAAAACCCCCATGATGAAGGTGGGAAGTGCTTGAACAACTGACTTGACATGTACCTCTTTGGCTGCATATGACATGAACCTCTCGTTTCAGTTGTTGCATCTTTTTCCAAGCTTATCCATGATAGGTTGAAAGTTTTCGTCCTTCATTCTCCCTTCCGGCGTCGGGAGCCCCAAGTATTTGCTTTCAAATGTGGAAGTTTCTACTTCCAGCACCGACTTGATACCTTCTCTCACATTTTCTGGGCATACCTCACTGAATAACAGAGAGCACTTACTCGAGCTGAGGAGTTGTCCAGTACATCTCTGAAAAATACTAAGCACTTTCTTTACTGATTTTGCTTGGTCTACCGTGCCCTTGAAGAATAGCAAGCTGTCGTCAGCGAAGAGCAGATTTGAAATGCCTGGGCTATTTCTTGCTACTTTGATTGGCGTGATATGCCCACCCGCCACCTCCCTGTTCAGTAGATTAACCAAACCATCAGCAACAAATAAAAAAAGGTACGGACTTAGCGGATCCCCTTGTCGAAGGCCCCTGGTCGGCGTGAAGAAATCTGACTGTTCCCTGTTGCATTTAACTGAAAATCTGACCGATGTGACGCACTCCATGATCCACTTAATCCACTGCGGGCAGAAACCAATTTTCCCTAGTACTTGCTCGAGATATCTCCAGTCCACCCGGTCATAGGCCTTAGCAAGGTCCAATTTGTATGCACAGTGGGTATCATGCTGGTTTCTACTATGTTGTATCTTGTGAAAGCATTCAAATGCAATGATTGCATTATCAGTGATCATTCTTCCCGGGATGAAAGCACTCTGGGTCTCAGATATGATATCATTCAGTACTGGTCTCAACCGATTCACAAGGCATTTGGAGATGACCTTGTAAGTAACGTTGCACAAGCTGATGGGTCGAAAGTCTTTCAGAGTCTGTGGGTTATTTCCTTTAGGGATTAGTACAATGACAGTATCGTTGGTACCTTCTGGTAGAGTACCTTTCTCAAAGAAATGCAACACTGCAGCCACGACATCCTCTTTCAATATAGCCCAATTTCTTTGGTAAAACCGGGCCGGGAAACCGTCTGGGCCCGGTGCTTTTAGTGGGCCGATCTGGAAGAGTGCATTGCTCACCTCCTCGATGGTAAACTTCCTTGTCAATTGAGCATTCAGATCATCCCCAACAGATTTTTGTGTCAATTCTATGAGTTCGTTTGGCATCACCCCCGGGTCACTAGTATACAGGTTCTTGAAAAATTGAGCAGCAAGTTCCTTGATCCCTTTACTATCCTCCACCCAATTTCCAAGGTCATCTCTCAGTTTTGTAATTGAATTCTTTTTCTTTCTCCATGTGGCCTTTCTCTGAAAATACTTTGTATTGCGATCTCCTTCTTTTAACTCTGTGACCCTCGATCTTTGTCGCCACATCATCTCCTCCCTCAGCAGCAGCTCGTCCAATTCCTTTGACAGTTTTATGATACTGCTCTGTTGTTGCACGGAAGGAGGCGCCATCCATAGCTCACTCAACTTCTTTCTGACTGCTGCAGTTTCCTTCAGAATGGAGCCAAAATCCTTAGCTGCCCATTGCCTTAAGTCTGACTGCATAGTACCTAGCTTCGCCCCCAACTCCTCCAGGGAAGTTGCCGTTCTCTCCTTCTTCCAAGACCCTGCAATGTGGTTACTCAATGATTCTGCTCTCTCCCACATATACTCATACCGAAAGGCAGGGGTATTTTTCTCGTTTCTTGGCCTCCATTCCAATCTGGGTCCGAATCTCACCAAAATCGGTAGGTGATCTGATCTCGTAGAACATATATGTTCCACCGAAGCGTCCTGAAATATGTTACTCCATGACGAGGACGCCACCCCTCTATCCAGCCGGGCTTTCACATTCCTCTTGCCGTCTTGTTTGTTGTCGTATGTCCACGTCGGCCCTTTAAAACCAAGGTCATGTAGTTCACAGTCGGCGAGGACTTCTCGAAAGTTTGCCATGTTTCTTTCTGAACAGTAGCAGGAAGAGAAATGTTCATATTGCCACATAGTCTCATTAAAATCACCTATAACCAACCACGGTGCATTGGAGGCATGTTTTATTCTTCTCAGGAGGTTCCACATATGGTGACGTTGATGCGCTTTTGCCTCTCCATACACAAAAGTTGCACGCCATTGCTGGCCAAGGGGGTTTAAACGAATCAACACGTCAATGTATCTCAAACCCACGGCAAGTTTTATTACTTCCACGCTTTCATCATAATACAAAGCTATGCCGGCTCCTTTTCCTACGCCAGCATGGATGATGCAGTGTTTCAGGCCCAGTCTCCATCTTAGGCTGCTTACATATTTATTTTTTTGCCGTGTCTCTGACAGAAAAACGAGCTTTGGCTTGTAGGTGTGCACCAGGCACACCAGTTCTTGAACTGTCCAGGGCTGCCCGAGGCCCCGGCAGTTCCAGCTCAGGAGCGTCATGGCTTCTGGTGGACGCCGCCCTTAGCGTCCACCAGGAGACCGGCAGCCCCTTGGCCGGTTGCTTCCGTTTCTTCCGCCTCCCCCGTGTCCACCTTTTCCTCTTGGTCAGTTCCTTTCTATTTCTTGTACTGATCAGCAGACAAAACTTCCTGTTCAGAATCCGAGTCATCAGTAGCGACAGAGCCTCTTTCACCTCTCTTCCCCAAAATCGAACCTGAACCCTCGGTGGCCCTTTGATCTATCTCTGTACCTGTACCAGTTTCCCCAGCCACACCTTCCTTGAAAGCCTTCTCATGCTCCATGTCCCCTCCCAGACCTGCCTGCATCTCTTTGGTGCCTTGCTTGGTGTTTATCACTGCGGCCTTCACCTGAACAGGGGTGTCCAACAGATTGTACTGAGGTAGCGGGCCAAAGCCCGGCGGATAGGGCATCCGATTAGGCGTAGCAAACGCTGGATCCTCCACCCCTTTAACGGCCATAGACAGTGTTGGGGCCGAGCCCGGCTGCACTTCAGTTCCTTTCATTAGAGTGTTCCCTCTTGGTGTGCCCTTCTCCTTACTTCCGAGCTTGGTCACGTGTGCCTTCTTCCTGCCATCCCCCACTTTGATAGCACTGACAGCTGCGATTGCTGCCTGAACCCCCGGATCGGACAGGATTTGCTCTGTGATTCCTTCATAGCAGGTCATGATCTGCCCCCTCGACTCCCACTTTGCCTCGTCCTCGCTCCCTGAGCCAAAGTTCAGGAAGCGTCTGGCCCCTCCTAACTCTGGCACTAACACACCACTCATATTGTTGCTCTTTTTGAACGGAGAGGCGCGCATTGCTGCCGTGAACCTCATCTTTTGGAGGTCTTCCGGCAGCTTACAGTCGCGTTGGCCATGTCCGACACGCCCACAGTACGCACAGAAGCGAGGGGCTCTCTCATACTTCACCTCTAGGATATGTAGCTCATTCTCTTCCCTACCATTCTCAGCTAACTCCCTAGTCCTGATTTTACAAGAAAGAGGTTCATCAACATCATGTTTCACTCTAACCCTGATAAACTCATTTCGGATTCTACCATTCTTATCTGTGTCAACCTCTAGAACCTCCCCCAGCCTTGCTCCTAGCTGCTGACCGACCTCCTTGGACAGCATGAGGGGTGGAGCATCATAAATTTGATCCCATATTGGCATATGGGCGATCTCCACATCACCTGGTGCAATGGTGCCGTCCACCCGGACGATCAGGAAGGCATCGCCCCGGTGCGTCCAGGGGCCGTTGTCGAGGATGAAACGCAGATCACCCTCTTTCTCGAACTCCATCATGTACCTGTTGTTCTTGAGCTGTGTGTAATGGAGTCAACCACGCAGCCCCCATTTGTCCTTGAGCTCCTTGAAGAGGCCGGCCGCGCTGAAGGCTTGCATCGAGAAGAACAAGCCCATAGCAAGCCACCTCGTGCGCATCGCAGCCCTCTCCCTGGAGAGGTCGAGCACCACCACATCGCCCCCTTGGACCTCCATGGCAGCCCGTCCAATGGCCTTGGACGAGCTCCCCCTTAGCAGCTTGCGGTTGCTCCCATCACCACGGTCGCACGAGGCCACCTCCTCGTGCTCCTTCACCATGGCTTTCCCGAAGTTACCTCCCTGATTTGCCATTGCTTTGGGTGCTGGAGGTTGTATGCAGTGTGAGATCTGTGGGGGAGGATAAATAGCTCTGTCCAATATATAGCCTACCTCCTTGCCCCTCGCCGCAACTGAAATTGATCGATAATTTGGCCTGGAATGATCTCCTTCTCTCTCTTCATCCCGCGGGATCGCTATTTGCTTTGTGGTCGCTCTTCCGCGATCTGGAGGATCGCCCGAATCCTGGGGATTAATTTTACCTTTCTCGCTCGGGACACATACCTTGGAGATCCGGTCAAGATCCGCTCTCATCTTCCGTAGTTGATTCCCAATCCTTTCCAGGCTTGAATCTCCTGCCGATCTCCGATTTTTGTCCACCACCCCCTGATTTTTGCTCTTCCTCGATTTCCTTTCCGCTAACTTGCAGATCGCCTGTCTCGTCCGGATCCAGGATTCCCTGAGACCTAAGGAATCAGGATGGCTTTCCCCCGCACTGCTGATCTCCAAATCACTCTTGCCTCTTTCCACTCCATCGATTTTGGACGCTGATCCCAGGGAATTCCCCCCTCCTGTAGATCGCCTTAGGATCGCCATCTCTCTCTCTCTCTCTCTCCCTCCTTATGATACCAAGTTAGTTTTGATCTAAACCTGAGACCAGAACTATGTCAGAAGAAAGAAAAATATAACTGAACGAGCTAGACAAGATTATAAAATATGCCCTAACTAGTCTGTATTTATATTTATTGGGATATATTTTTCTCCTGATTGTTGGCTAAGCAAGGGATGTCTCGGCCATTGCGTGTTGACACATAATTGGATGTATAGTTTCTAAATATTGTGTAGAATAATAGTCCTTACACTTTTCACTATGTGAAAAATTTCTGCATAAGCAGATCTTAATATGAAAAGTTATGCATGTCACAGTTGAATGGAATAGATCCATTTAGAATGCAGTAATGCATGTTGCATGATAGATGATTCTCATGTATAGATCACACAGATGTTAGCGGAATATCTTAATATCAAGGTCGTGTTTGTCACAAATAAATGCAATATATGATTTAAACCCCTTTTATAATGCACTAATGCACAGTGGCGGAGCTACGTGCAAGCAAAATCAGGCCGTGGCCCGCCCAGCTTTGCTGCAGAAAGTGTAGGACTGATTAAATCTAGGCAATATTTGCAAGAAAATTTTGGCAACCTTTAGCATGGCCACGCATGACTTTGATTCTAGCTCGGCCAGTGCTAATGCATGTTGCATTACACAGGATTCTCTTGGGTAGACCTAACGGCTGCTAGTAGATCAAGCTAGTAAATTTACAGCTACAACAAATTTCAATGAGGTGAAAACACACATGTTAAGATAATTAGAAATAGCGAGGATCGCTTGTTAGATATATAGGATTCCATGTAAATACCTGTTATTCATTTTACTTTTTTTGCGGGTGGGATATTCATTTTACTTTTTTGTCTTTCACGCAATTTTAGCTGTGCATATGTGGTCACCGACACATTCGTCATGGCTTTGTTTGCACTGCCGTCATGAAGTGAAGCAATTGAAGTGGAGGGTGGATCTCCCTTCGTTGATCTCTTGCCGAATGGTGGTAAACAAAAGAGAAACTTACAACATTTCGCTAAACGACCCTTCTCTGGACCTAACAATATATTTGAAATATTTTGGTTGAACACTTCTTTGAACCTAATTAGCATGCAATCGTATTGTGGAGGTGTATACCACCTTTTGATGATGACAAGAAATTATAGCTAGAGTTGCCATTGGAAAGTAGCACAAGAGTTTCTATTGGCAAGTAGCTCCACGCTATTGAGTTGCCTCCGAAAACTAGCTAAGAGCTAGAGCTGCCCTGGGAAACACTAGAGTCGCTTTTGGACACTAGTTATACACTAGGAGTCTCTCCACGTACGCCAGCTAGAGATCCAAATAAGGACTCCCAGTGAAACCCTTCCCCAACAATCTGACATGCATCCTGGCGCTGAAACTTGCGAAGGTAAGCTGAAGTTGTACTACAGTAGTTTTTACTTTTGAGTCCTGTAACTGGTAGCAAGGCTGCCGCCCAATGTGGAACTTGAAGCCCCCAGCGCCGGCCCCGGACAAGCACTGGAACAGTCAGGCTCCCCCTGCTTCTCTGGTGTGTCTGGAACCACCGCCACGGCGTCGTGTTTCGCTGAAAAGCGTCCAGCCATCAGCCGGGCCGTGCGTGCTGCGGCTGATAATCTGATGTTGTGGGCATACAAGCTCAAATCTGAAGACATGACAGACACGCCTTGCTAGCTTGGGCCCCTATTTTTTTTCGTGGACTTGGGTCCCGTATTATACCGAAAAAGAGTTTCCCCCGCTTTGTATACAAAGCAACCAACCGAAGCATATAGGGATAGGTGCTGGGGCGGAAGCAGCACAGGCACGCCCAAAAGAAACAACAGAGAAAGAGCAAAAGAAACAAATGCCGACAATGGCGGATCAACAAAAACGAAGAAGCCTCGCGATCGCTAGGCCCACCGGGCTCATCCACTAGGCTCCAAGACTCCGAAGTGCCGGCACCAATCAACACCTCCAAGAAGGATCGCGACGATGACGACGCTGCTGCAAGGGTTTCCCCCGGTACACGACGAGGCGAGAGGAAGAGTAGCCCCGACGCCTCCGGGAGGTCGGCGGCACCCACAGCGCCATCACGCGGAGTCGGCCACGCCGGCGGGGTTTCCCGATCCCAACACGCACCTCGGGCGCTCGGATCCCGCCACCAAACCAACCACCACCCTCGCCAACGCGGTCATGAGGCCTCCATGCCGTCTCACCACGGCACCGCTGGTGAGGACAACCTGACGAAGAATCGAGCCGGGACTAGGGCATCGGCACCATCGGCACGCGGAGGGCCCCACCTCCACCGTCGGCGACGATGAGCCGTCCGGACGCAATAGCGAGGTCACACCAGGCCCGTAGGCCCATAAGCCCGGCGAGCCCTCGTGGGCCCGTAAAGCTCCCCAGCAGCTGCTGCCGGCAGACGCCATCGGCGCCGACGCCTAAGTCCGAGCCGCTCCTCCTCCTCCGCGCCGCAGATAACGAGACCATGCCGAGGGCCAGCCCCGGGGCCCAGATGGGGCCCGACGTGCGGATCTGGGCGGGCGCGTCGGCAACCACCAAGCACCACCACGCCGCCCGCCGCCAAGGAGCGGCGCCGTCCTACGTCGGCCGCCGGCCGCCACCGAACCACGGACCACAGCCAGCCGGGCTGCCGCCGCCGCCTCCCTGCCGGGAAGAAGCACGAGCGCTGGGATCGAAAACCCGCCGCCGCCGCACCACCCGGCCAGCGCAGGGGCGCCGCGACGGCGGCGGGGAGATGGGAAGCGGGTCCCTCGGCGAGAGGCGAAGACCGCCCCCGCCACCTCCCGGGGGCGGCGCGAGGCGGACTTGACGGAGGAGGAAGGGGCGGAAGGGGCGGAGGCGGGGCGGGGCCGGCGGCGGCGGCGGCGGGGGGCGGCGGCGGAGGGAGCGGGGAACCCTAGCGCGTCGCGGGAGCGCTCTCAACCGACCCTCGACCTAATGTTCTTTGGGTCCCGTATTTGATGGCTCTTTCCCCGTGCGTGCTGGTAGCTCCCTGTACCGTGGGTTCGCTGTAATGAAATAGCACGAAGCCTGAGTGTACATGTGGCCTGTCGTCTGAATATGTCGAAACGTCTGGAAACATGAGCATGTTCTTTTGGGCATATGCGCTGCTTGCTTGACATTATGGGCTCCTTCGATTCAAAGGAATTGCATAGGATTTTGGGAGGATTTGAACCCTTAGAAATTTTTCCTGTGATGCTCGGAGGAAAATTTCCATCCACTCAAACCTCTTTGTAGAATTCCTTTGTTTTTCCTGCGCTATCAAACATTCTTTCAAATCCTGTAGGATACTATGCGACATGCCATCCTATTCCTGCATTTTTCCTATTCCTTCATTTTGACAATCCTGCGAATCAAAGAGGCCCATATATTTGATGAGTAGTAATGTTTTCCTTTTAACTCAATTTTACGTTAATATTCTGCTTAGGTTCTCTTATCTTTTGATGTTTAGAAATTGTTTTGCTTACAAGCACAACATTGAAATAGGAAGTCAAGATTACATAAAATAAAATGAGAAACAAGTACAGACCACTGATTCAACATGTAAACCAAACACTACATTTTTAGTCCATGTACATACACATGGTCTTATTACCACCGTCTGTTCTCAATATGGATTCTCATAATACATTCAATGGTCATTCTATTGCCTATAGAAAGCATTCAGAAGGTCATCATATCATCTATAAATAGGATGTCCCATACTACATCCAAAAGTTCGTCATATTCCGTATAAATAGCACACATATGTAATAATATCACTGGTTATTTTCTTGTCCACTAGCTGCAAGTTTGTGGATGTGTGACCAACTCAACTAGATCCATCTCCTCCTTCACATGCACAGTTTTGATTTCTGCTGGGCCTGCCAGCATCACCAATGGCGATCATCCAGATTCAATGTTTACGAGCGCATCGTCATCCCATGTCACATCCATATCTATCTCATGGTCAATCTTAATAGAATAATCAATATGATCGATGATATAGTCCATGTCAACATCATCATCTATGTTGTAAGCCTGGTATTGCACCTCCTCTGTGTTAAGTAAACCATCAAACATGTCCACATAAAGGTCATCAGATGTGGGAACTAGAATTTCTTGACATGAGTGAATCTGTCTGTCATCTGTGCTGAATATTCCTTGGGTGACCATTAATTCTGGCCAATTATCATTCACATGTGCCCAATTTTGTGTTGGGGGTGCTGGTGAAGATGCTGACAATGGAGGTTCTTCCGGATCTAGAGGAGCAATGACCTTGCTAGAGGCAATCCCAAGGCTTTTGATGTACTTCTGTAGAAGGGTCCCTGATTTGGGATTCTTGGCTCTACTGCGGGTCCGCCCCCGCGCAAATTGCCTTCTCTTGGTTGCATTCCAATGATTTTTTATGGAGTTCTCCGTTCTCCCAGGGAGGCGCTTAGCTATCTTTGCCCATTTGTTGCCAACCTCCTTGTGCGTTTGTATCAGAACCATATCCTCCTCCTCACTCCAAGTATCTTTCTGCATTTGTGGTTCCATGCACAATTTTTTTATTGCAAAGCATGAATAGTACACAGACTATGATGTGTTTTGGGGAGAGAAAAAAAGAACTTGACAAAAACTATTTTGAATTTGGAGAATATTAGTGTCCATTTTTTGTGTTCTGCCATGAAATGTACCCATTATGGTTATTTACCATCAAACATTTTATAGACTTTTTAAGTTGACAGGGGCAAATGGTACTCGCTCGATTAATTTCTGCTAAAGGATCTTCTACAGATGCCTAACAATTAAACTAAATAACAAATCATATATCTTATGTCTAATTGGCTTATGGGCCAAGGCCCAAGCCAAAATATATCTTACTAATTTAAAGAATATACAACCTAAATGAGAAATTGTGAGTATCCCTTCCGTAACTTGGTGATGCTTTGACCACGTACATGTACTACAGGTTGGCTTTAACAAACATGTTCTACACCTTCCAAAAAAAAAAAGAAAAAGAAAAAGACAAGCATGTTCTACAGGTATTGCTTGCAATGACACCGAATTGTCCAGGGAAGAGTGAATTCAGAATGGTGGGAGAAGTTTTGGCACCACTAGAGCAGCTCGAATTGGCAGCAACTGATGACTCTGAGAGAGGGAACTTCATACAGGGATCTAACAGAGCACTCCCTACCAATCAACAGGTACAGGAGTACAGCAGATACAGGATTAGTACAAGTTACTTCTAACCCTTTTGCTTCTTCCAAAACTGATTGTTATCTCCATTTAACAATTTGCGGAACCGTTTAGGCCTACAATTTATTGAAGGATTGGGGCTACTTAGTTCAAACAGAAGTTAGAGAGACTAACCTTGATGTTAGGTCTCAAATGGTTGTGCCATCTTTCTCTGCATTGCTTTCCTACTCTCGCAGGCAGCATCTGTGCCATCTGAGACCACTTCCTCAATCCAAACTGTTCCACTAACTTTACTAACTTCCTGTTAAAATTAGCAAGAACAAACTCACTGATAGCATGCAGAGAGCATCTAATGGCATAACTTACAGTAGTGCAACGATTTCTTTACTGTTGGTGGAGGCAATATTTAACAAAGCATGCATAAAAAAGTTCCAATTACCTGTCTTCTTCCGGTGTCCATTGCCCTTTGACAACATTAGCCTTCTTGACAGCCTTGCTCGAGGCCTTCCTTCCTGGAATAAACCTGCCGCTCGTCTCATACGTCTTGTATGATCCCATTCCACCTCCTATGAGATGTGAAATCTCAGGTTTTGGCGACAAGAGAGGCAAGTGAGGTCCAGGATTATGAATGATTGGTGAAGCACCGTCAGCGACATCTTTCTTGGTTGTGCCTTGTGGATATGACTCATGATAGAAGGGTGCAAACGGAACGATCGATCTACCGGCAGGTTCAAATGAATGATCAACAGAATGGAGCTCATAGTGGCCATTTTGCTGCAGATGGAAATCAAGTGGCCCATCATTACAGCTAACTGAATGGAGCTGGAAGCAACTGAAACCCATGGGAGGGGGGTTCAGAATCTATCTAGGGGGAGCGAGAGATTGGATGATGCTTCCTCTTTACCTGCATCTCTCAGAGGAGGAGACATTGGCGTAGCATGTCACATTATATCTAAACAAGAACATATAGCCCTTAAAGACCACAAGTTAAGTTAGTTTATGGCTTTATAAATTCGCATCGTTAATGAAACATTTACTATCATAAATAGATCACTTCATGCAGGAGAACTAATAAAGTATGCATTACTCCCAAATGTGGCACACACCCCACCAATTGCAACATGTTGGTCATGGTTTCATTTTCTATGTGATCAAAAGTAAGCACAACTACTTAGCAAACAGCTAGCAATTGTGTATGCATTTGCACGTACCAACTAATTGCACAAAATTTTATTGTACATATTAAACAAATATTCCTTTTTATGTGTAAATATAATTTTAAGTCAAATGATATTGTAAGGCAATCAAATACCAACAATCAACTACTCCCTCCGTTCCATAATATAAGAGCGTTTTTAGCACTACACTAGTAGTGTCAAAAACGCTCTTATATTATGGGACAGAGCGAGTACATAGGTTCAGATTATTCAACTGGGAAAAGAAGCAGGAAGACGATCATACTAAGTGTCTGCAAGTAGCTCGAAGCAAACAGAGCACTCCTGCCCGGCGAACTTGGCAAGTGGCAACGACCTCACTGTGCGTGTTGTCAGCGTCAGCGCCGCCATAGCCTTCGGCATACCGCACAAGCTCTGGCGGGCATGAAAGCGATGACCGCTGTTGCCTGGGCTGCCGTGCTTGATCCCAGCCTGAGCTGCTCTTGCTTGCAGCCATGAGCTAACATCATCACCCCTGACATCTACCATCGCCATCTTGAGGAGCATACTGAAGAATGGTGACCTGCAACAGAATCAGGAAATACATCGCTTGTCTCAGATTGTGCTAGACCTCTCTGCACTTGATTATAAACTACTTATCGACAGGATTTTTCTTTCTTGTACTTATATATGAGGAGCGAGTATCAGATTGATAGCTAAACTGCACAACACAAAAATATGTACTGAGCCGCTGGATTATGTAGGTGTTACATCCGTAGTAACTTGGAGGAGAACATTGTTGTATCACCACATATGTCTGAAAAATCATACGTATTTACTAACAATAGCAGTTGGCAGTGCAGCAGGGTAGTTACATGCAGGGGGAAGCTGAGGTTCTTCAAAATGTCAAATCAACCATCCATGAGCTGAGCAACAGGGAAATCAACCATCCATCTGATATCAGGAGTAGATAAGACTTATTAAGTATATCTATACCTTCATTTGAAGTCTTATTTACAGCTTCAAGCAGTGGGACTTGATCACAACCTAGAGAATCCAATTGTAAGATATTTTCTGAAGACAAAAAGTGATGAATCTTAGTTGTTTATTTGCATAACTGTCTCACTTGAGTTATCCGATAATGGTCTTCGGTTAATAATATACTGCAACGGTTTATTTTTCCTATTTTGCATAACTGTCTGACAGGCTTATAAAAAGCAAATAAAAAGTATATATGAGTAGGAAAAGAACATCATTAACACATATTACCTCCCTCCCAAAAGTCTTGTCTTAAAATTGTGATACATCCGTATCTAAACAAAAAATTTGGGACGAGGGAGTACTAGTCAACTGAAATAGCATAAGTGCGGGTTCATCAGTTATCACACTCGATAGGGCTTGTTTCCCAAAGAATAAAACCATCAGGAAGGAAATTTTGAACTAGGGAACACTATCATCAAGATCCGCGGTGGCATGAAGAAGGGAGACCCCGGATGGATGTAGAAGAACCTTGCGGAGTGGGTTGCCAGCCAGCTGCCGGTGGCGTGGCTCGGGCTGAGCACACCCGTTCGAAGGGGTGGAGGCTTGGTGTTCGTCGTCTGGAGGCCTGATCAGCATGAAGACCGGCTTTCCCCTTCCGCTCTGTGTGGGCTTGTAATCTTAAACTTGCTTAAATAATTAGGTGGATGATGACGGTTGTATGCGTTGCATTTCTATCCTTGTGTCTGGTGCAGGGGTAGTATGTAGGCTTTGATCTAGTTTCCGTGGCGGCTTGATGCGATGTATGACTTATGAACCAGGGTTCAGTTCGCTTTTGGGTTTCATTAATGAAATCGGAGGGAAACCTCTTTTATTCAAAAAAAAAAAAAAAAAACGCGCGAAGGGGCGGAGACGAGGACGATGACGGGAGCTCCTATTCGACGCGTTTTGCGTCGAACAGCCACTTGACGCACGCAGGCACCCCGCGAGTGGGCCGGCCCAATACTGGGCGCTGTAGCGAGCGCGCCTGTTTAGCGCAGCGATGTTAAAACAAAAAAAAACACGCTAAATCGTCCCTAGGATTCAAACTTTGGAAGTCCTTCATAAGTACGAGAGAAGCTAACCAGTGGAGCTAACAACTTTAGTGTAAAAATTGGAGCGTGATCGTATAAGAACTAACTTGAAAGAAGAATCCGGACAGGTTTTTGAATTTTTTCAATCTTTATTTGGAAATTGTGTTTTTTTACAACGAACAATGTTTGAAAATCCGATAATTTATTGAAGACCTCGAACAGTTTTTCAAAATTTCAAAAAATAAAATAAAAACGATTTTTCAACAAAAAGAATTTTGAAATTCCTGATCATTTAATGAAAACGCAAACATTTACTGAATATTGAGAACAAAAAATTGATAAGTAGGAACAATTTTTGGCAAGTGCAAACATTTTATGAAATTCCAGATATTGTTTAAAAACTCAAACATATATTGCATTCTGAGCACAAAATTTGATAATCGGAACTCTTTCTGAATTGTTGAACTATTTTCCAAAGTCCCAAACATTTTCTGAAAACACAAACAATATTTGAATTTCTGAGAAAAATTTGAAAATTCTGAACAATTTTTGGTAATGGACATTTTTTGAATTGTTGAACAATTTCGAAGAAGCGGGAACAACTTTTGAAATTCCCGAACATTTTTCAAAAATGCAAACATCACTTGAAAACAGGGACAATTTTTAATATTGTTAACATTTTTGTAAACATGAACATTTTTCGCGTTATGAGCATTTTTTTAAAATGGGAACATATTTTGAAATTCCCGAACATTTTTAAAAATGCAAACATCATCTGAAAACAGGGAATTTTTTTAATTTTTGAACATTTTTGTAAACATGAACATTTTTCGCATCATGAGCAAATTTTTTAAAACGGGAACAAATTTTGAAATTCCCGAACAATAAAAAAAATGCAAACATCATTTGAAAACAGGGACAATTTTAATATTCTGAACATTTTTTAATTTTTGTAAACCTAAACATTTTTCGCATTATGTGCAGAGTTTTTAAAACAGGAACAATTTTTTGAATCACAAACATATTTTGAATTTTTAGAACAAATTCCAAAATGAAGAACAATTATGAAAATCCCAACAAAATTGAAACACGGACAGATTTTGGACACATGACCAACATTTGAAAAACAAGAACATTTTTTGAATATGTGATCAGGTTTTCAATACAAGAACAAAAATATTCCAAACAATTTCTGAAAAACGGGAACATTTCTTGAAATTCCTGAACAAATTTTAAAAACGGAAATAGTTTTTGAATTTATGAACAGTTTTTGAAAAAATACGACCATTTTTATAAAATTTGAATTTTTTGATAAGCATGAACATTTTTTAATTTTCCGAACAATTTTCAAAACATGAACTCTTTGAAAAAACTTGAAACATAAAAGGAAACGAAAAAAAAGAAACAAAAAAGGAAAATAAAATAAAAATAAAAAGAGAAACGAAAAAATAAAAAAAAGAAAAACCAGAAAGAAAAAGAAAACCAATTCAGATCCCAAAACCAGAAAAACCGGAAGGAAGACTCCAGAAGGTTCCCAAAACCGGAGAACACTGCAGCACGTAAATGGGCCCGGCCCAGGTCATAGTTCGTTGCTTACCTGTGCGAAAGACCGACACTTTGACGCAACGTGCGTCCAATAGGAGATTCCGACGATGAGCTCGGTACCTCCGTTTTTTTCTGAGTAACTCTCGGGACCTCCCATGTGAGGCTCGCTGCGTCCAACAGCAGCGGGGCCGAGCGAACCCGGGTCGGCCCATTAAGCTGCAGCAAGGCGCTGCCCTAGAATCGAACTCGTGACTTTTGATTCCAGAACGTGTGACACAAGCCACTGGAGCTGACCGCTGTTGCTGCTATAACGAAGCGCGGTTTCTTTTTTAAATCACAACGAAGCGGCACATTTAAAACAATGTTTCCAAATTTTCGAACATTTCATGAAAATTTAGGAAAACAATGAAATGCCGAATAATATTCTGAAAACAAAATATATTTGGAATTCAAAACATTTTTTTACTCCGCATTTTTTTAAATCATGAACAAATTTAGAAATCTAGAAAGTTTCTTAAATCTGAAAAAAAATTGAATACGGAAACAATTTTCGAAATTCCAACAAAAATTAGAACACAAACATATTTTGAAATCTACGAACATTTTTATAATATGTGAACATCTTTTGATCTACGAACAATTATTGAAAAATGAGAACATTTTGTTAAAACTTGATCAAATGATGGAGTATGGAGTAATAGATAGAATATGAAACTACTTCTCATGATGGATCAAATGATATAAAATTTTCCTGTTGTGGATATTGATGCATTTTTCTGAAAACTTGATCAAACATGCACTTGTTTGACTTTAAACGAAAATAAATACACCTTATATAAAGAGGCGGAGGGAGTAAGGAATATCTAGATAATAACAGAGGCTTGAGTGGAGATGCGCCAGTACATCATACATCCCCGGTTAATTTACATGTATTATATGTACTATTCATGCAACTCGGTGGCTAATCTAGCCAGGTGTATGGTTAGGCAAAATACACTAATTATGTGCGTGCTGATCTCGAGTGTAAGTTGGATCATGCATGTGAAAAGTATTGCCTGGTACTAGCACTTTAGTTGGCTCGTCATGAATGACGATACCATAGCAACATACCTGTGACATCATGAATGACGATACCATAGCAACATACCTATGAAGACTGAAAGATACTAGCGATGATGATGACAAGGCGTCGCCTCTCAGCACCATCCTCTTCACTAGTGGTTGGGGCCCGCCAATGGCGGGTGTCGGTGTCAAAACCGGCGGATCTCGGGTAGGGGGTCCCGAACTGTGCGTCTAGGCGGATGGTAACAGGAGACAAGGGACACGATGTTTTACCTGTGTTGGGCCCTCTCGATGGAGGTAAAACCCTACTCCTGCTTGTTTGATATTGATGATATGGGTAGTACAAGAGTGGATCTACCACGAGATGAAGGAGGCTAAACCCTAGAAGCTAGCCTATGGTATGATTGTTGTTCGTCCTATGGACTAAAACCCTTCAGTTTATATAGACATCGGAGAGGGCTAGGGTTACACAGAGTCGGTTACAATGGTAGGAGATCTACATATCCGTATTGCCAAGTTTGCCTTCCACGCCAAGGAAAGTCCCATCCGGACACGGGACGAAGTCTTCAATCTTGTATCTTCATAGTCTTGGAGTCCGGCCGATGATGATAGTTCGGCTATGCGGACACCCCCTAGTCCGGACTCCTCGAGCCTCGAACCGAGGCTTCAATGACGACGAGTCCGACGCACATATTGTCTTCGGCATTGCAAGGCGGGTTCCTCCTCCGAATAATTCATAGAAGATTGTGAATACCAGGATAGTGTCCGGCTCTGCAAAATAAATTCCACATACCACCATAGAGAGAATAATATTTACACAAGTTCAATCTGCTGACGTATTTTGTGGCGTGACGTCACACCTCAACCAAGCTTCTACTCGAATCGTTTTTATTATACCACCTCAGCGTGTTTAGCGAAGAGGTTTCCTTGGCATGTCTTGTCGAAGCAGAGATATTGTCCCCTTATTCCGGGATTCTCATCAATACGGACGTGGGTAACCCAACCACGCCCGCCACCACGCCTCCATCGGCGAGTTCCAAACGGTCACGGGGACGGCTCTTGGTATTCTCCCTCTTTATAATGAGACCAAGGCCCGTTCCTTTTCTTCAATCCTCAATCGAATCCGCCCCTCGCCCCGAGTTCCAACACCCAAGGCTCCAGATTCGGGCGCTTCGGACCTTCGACAATGTCCGGCTCCGACCTACAGGGCCGGTGGATGCCCTCTTCCGTCACGGAAGAGGGCGTGCTAAAGCTGAGAGACGCCAGGTACTTAACCTACGAGATTTCGCATAGGTTGCCTGCCCAAGGGCAAGTCATTCCTACTCCCGAGCCTGGTGAGAGTGTCGTGTTCGTGTCTCACCTTCGTCGGGGTTTAGGCTTCCCGATGGATCCCTTCGTGAGAGGGCTCATGTTTTACTATGGGCTGGAATTCCATGACTTGGCTCCGGAGTCCCTC
Organism: Aegilops speltoides; assembly: GCA_021437245.1. Taxonomy (NCBI): domain Eukaryota; kingdom Viridiplantae; phylum Streptophyta; class Magnoliopsida; order Poales; family Poaceae; genus Aegilops; species Aegilops speltoides. The sequence continues at coordinate 433,875,056 of CM038141.1, read as the reverse complement.
CTCCACATCTCATCGTTTATTGTTGTCTGCGAAGCCTTCCTCCGCACTACCCCTCACTTCAGTTTGTGGCTCAAAACCTTCAATGTGGAGCCAAGATGATTGAGGCGTCGAGCAGAGTCTTGAGGGGCGGTTATAAGCAAGAGGGCCGATGCTCCATGGCTCGAGGGCTCTTTTTCAGATGAGCTCGGCTCATGGCAGCAGAGTGGTTCTATATCACCGCTCCCGAGGGCAGCAGCAGGCCGCGCCCGCCTTCGCTTCGGGCCCTCCACAACGGCCGACGTCATGGGTCAACAAAGGGCTTGGCGGGGGCCGTCAGGGCGTACCCATATTGCAGGGCCGGATTCGAGACCTCCAAGAGAGGGAGATCAATCTGGTCATAGTGACGCAGGTTATGCTGATTCGGCGTCTTCTGCCCTACAAACGTCGCCCCCTCCGCCTGTGGGAATTCAATCCGGAGGGACCACGAGCTCTCCAACACTTCATGGGTACGACACCCGTGGATATGTATAAACTGTTCTTCGGATCACAAGAGATGTGTCCGGACTTGACCGAGGACGCCGACCTAAGCTGCAATCGCCCAGATACTCAAGTAAGTCGCCCTGTGTCTGGACATACCGTCCATTTATTTATCATGGATTTGCCTTTTAACCAGCTATCCTTTGGACAGAGTGGATAAGCGCAAGCAAAAGCGACACGGTGTCCGCCCTCCCCGAGACCACGCCGGATCCTTGTTAATCAAAATGTTGGAGGTTGCGCCTTGGGAGGAGGCGAAGGGGGAACAGGAAACTACCGCCTCTGCTAAGGAGGCTCTCAGTAAGGGGGGAATCAAGAATCCCTCCCTCCAGGGGGAGAAGAGGACCGCTTCCGAAGACCCGGGGGCTAAGGCCTCAAAGCGGAAAAAGAAATCTGCACCGGAAGGTCTGTCTTGGGATGAGTCCCGCCGCACAGATCTCCCAAAGGAATCAGCCCTCCAATGAGCCGTAAGTAGAAAAAGGGAGTTTTGTAATAAGGACATCCTATTTTATTTACAAGATAACCGAAGTTTTTACCTTGTAGTTCGGATCTCAGCCCTTCTCGTGAGCTCATATTCGGGGACCTTCGTGCGGAGATGATGGAGAGCGAACGCCTCCATCTGCCGCACCGTCGGCGGGGTGGGCGACCACGAGGTGTCGCCACGGAGGTCTCCACAGTCCGCGGGCCGGGAGTTTAGCACCAAGCGAGTACGGCCGGTGGAGCTGCAGGATCTGCTCGAGATGGCGTCTATCTCAGAAGATCACCGTACATTAATGAGTACGGTGATTGAAAGGATCTCATCCGCTGAGAGCGGGTTGCATGAGGCCGTCAGAAGTTTACTGACGGGGTTTGAGGTACGCAAAAAATGACATACCTTTTGACAGTTTTGCACATAGAGTGCGCCCTATATAGATAGTAGCCCCTGAGACTCGGTATGTTGTCGAAAACGACAGCGTGCCGAGGATCATAATCTCAGTTATAAAATGTCGCCTTTCCTATGCAGGTGGCAGAACGTTCGGTGGCCAGCCGGACTGATAGAGTTGCCGAACTGAAGCAGCAACTTGACGTTGCGGATGCGGACATCCGCTGGTCAATAAACGACTTGACGAGTCACAAGGTAGGTGGTTTCTCCGCGGTCACCTGGTAAGGGGGCTGATGCCCACACCTTACAACATGTATGCTTGATGCATATGGCGCCGCTGCTATGGAGGACCTTCGGGCAGAGCTTGCTCGAGCCAAGGAGCGAGCCAGAAAAAGTGATGCGGCTGCCTCGAAGGCAGCTGAGGAGCTAAAAGCCAAAAAGGTTGCTCACTGCCGAAGCAGGGAGGAGATGGCCGGAATGGCCGTGAAACTGAAAGATGCTACCGACCGCTATGAGGTTCTTGAAAGAGAACGCCAAGCGGAGCAAGAGGACCTGAAGAAGGCCACCGCCGAAGCCAAGGATGCCCGTTCTGCAATGCGGGCTACAAAGGAGGAACTGCATCAGGCCGGAGACATTGCGGCTGGAAAGCCCTTTCTGCTGCGTAGGAAGTTCACGGATCCGAAGTATGCTCAGTTGGGCCAGTTTTGGGGTGCGGAGGATCCTTATCTGAATTTGGCGGCGAGTGCGGCGGACGCAGTCGTGCACTTCCAAAGCCAGAAGGATCACGAAATGGAAGAGCTTTTTTGGTCTCAATTCCATAGTCCGGAGCGTCCACTTCCGTTAACCGATCGGTTGGCTGAGTGGGCTGAGCTGAATAGATTGTCCGGATTTGCCATGACGGATGTGGTGGCTCATCTGTGGCCGGAAAGGCCCAAGCCGAAGAGTTATTTATGCTTATTGCAGCAATTCCTTGGGGTGGTGCCGCGTATCAAGGCGATGAAGCGGTCGGCATGCGTAGAGGGTGCACGGATGGCTCTCGCCCGTGTCAAAACATGCTGGGCGGAGATGGATGCCACCGATGTTGCATCCTGGGGTTCGGACAGAAGCTGATTACCCGCCGAGCACTATTTTGAGGAAGTCCTGCAGGGCGCTCGTTTAATAGAGTCGCAGTGCTCGAAAAATGTTATGTTCAAATGACATGTATGATTTGTGAAACCATATTTATAATGTAACGGCTTTTTATATTTGTGCGTTCTGAAGGAAATATGCCCTAGAGGCAATAATAAAGTTATTATTTATTTCCTTATTTCATGGTAAATGTTTATCATTCATGCTAGAATTGTATTAACCGGAAACATAATACATGTGTGAATGCATAGACAAACAGAGTGTCACTAGTATGCATAGACTAGCTTGTTAATCAAAGATGGTTATGTTTCCTAACCATGAACAAAGGGTTGTTATTTGATTAACAAGGTCACATCATTAGAAGAATGATCTGATTGACATGACCCATTCCATTAGCTTAGCACACGATCGTTTAGTATGTTGCTACTGCTTTTATCCATGACATATACATGTTCCAATAACTATGAGATTATGCAACTCCGTTTGCGGAGGAACACTTTGGGTGCTACCAAGCGTCTAACGTGAATCGGGTGATTATAAAGGAGTACTACAGGTGTCTCCAAAGGCGGATGTTGGGTTGGCGTATTTCGAGATTAGGTTTTGTCACTCCGATTGTCGGAGAGGTATCTCGAGGCCCTCTCGGTAATACACATCACTTAAGCCTTGCAATCATTACAACTAATGAGTTAGCTGTGAGATGATGTATTACGAACGAGTAAAGAGACTTGCGTGCGAGATTGAACTAGGTATTGGATACCGACGATCGAATCTCGGGCAAAGTAACATACCGATGACAAAGGAACAACGTATGTTGTTATGCGGTCTGACCGATAAAGATCTTCGTAGAATATGTAGGAACCAATATGGGCATCCAGGTCCCGCTATTGGTTATTGACCGGAGACGTGTCTCGGTCATGTCTACATTGTTCTCGAACCGTAGGGTCCGCACGCTTAAGGTTTCGATGACGGTTATATTATGAGTTTGTGTATTTTGATGTACCGAATAAGTTCGGAGTCCCGGATGTGATCACGGACATGACGAGGAGTCTCGAAATGGTCGAGACATAAAGATTGATATATTGTAAGCATATGTTTGGAGTTCGGAATGGTTCCGGGTGAAATCAGGATTTTACCGGAACACCGGGGTTACCGGAACCCTCTCGGGGGTTAATGGGCCTTAGTGGGCCATGAGAGAGAAGAGGAAGGGCCGGCCAGGGCAGGCCGCGCGCCCCCTCCCCCCCTAGTCCGAATAGGACAAGGAGAGGGTGGGGGGGGCGGCGCCCCCTTCCCTCTTTCCCTCCCCCCAAGTCCTAATCCAACTAGGAAAAGGGGGGGAGTCCTACTCCCGGTGGGAGTAGGACTCCTCCGGCGAGCCTCCTCCTAGGGCCGGCCGCACCCCCTTGCTCCTTTATATCTGAGGCAGGGGGGGCACCCTAGGATACACAAGTTGATCCTTGAGATCGTTCCTTAGCCGTGTCGGTGCCCCCTCCACCATAATCCACCTCGGTCATATCGTGGCGGTGCTTAGGCGAAGCCTGCGTCGATAGAACATCAAGATCGTCCTGCCACGCCGTCGTCTTGTGGAACTCTCCTCCCCGAAGCTCTCTTGGATTGGAGCCGAGGAGCGTCATCGAGCTGTCGTGTGTCAAGAACTCGGAGGCGCCAGAATAACGGCGCTAGGATCGGTTGGATCGCGAGGAGAGCGTCGACTACTTCCTCTACGTTGTGATTGCTTTCGCCGGTCTCACGAGTGCGTAGACAACACTCTCCCTCTCGTTGCTATGCATCACCATGATCTTGTGTGTGCGTGGGAAATTTTTGAAATTACTACGTTCCCCAACAAAGGGCAACCGAGCCTAGGTTTTTATGGTTTGATGTTTTGCACGAGTAGAACACAAGTGAGTTGTGGGCGATACAAGTCATACTACCTACCAAAGATGTCATACTTTGGTTCAGCGGTATTGTGAGATGAAGCGGCCCGGACCGACATTACAGCGTGCGCTTACGCGAGACTGGTTTCACCGCTTCGAGCACTCATTGCTTAAAGGTGACCGGCGGGTGTCTGTCTCTCTCACTTTAGTTGAACCGAGTGTGGCTACGCCGGTCCTTGAGAAGGTTAAAACGGAGTCTATTTGACGAAGTATCGTTGTGGTTTTGATGCGTGGGTGAGATTGGTTCTTGCTTAAGCCCGTAGCAGCCACGTAAAATTTGCAACAACAAAGTAGAGGACGTCTAACTTGTTTTTGCGGGGCATGTTGTGATGTGATATGGTCAAGACGTGATACTATATTTTATTGTATGAGATGATCATGTTTTGTAACCGGTTATCGGCAATCGGCTTGAGCCATATGGTTGTCGCTTTATTGTATGAAATGCAAGCATACATAATTGCTTTACTTTATCACTAAGCGGTAGCGATAGTCGTAGAAGCAATAGATGGCGTGAAGCGACAACGATGCTACGATGGAGATCAAGGTGTCGCGCCGGTGGCGATGGTGATCACGACGGTGCTTGGAGATGGAGATCACAAGCACAAGATGATGATGGCCATATCATATCACTTATATTGATTGCATGTGATGTTTATCCTTTATGCATCTTATCTTGCTTTGATTGATGGTAGCATTTTAAGATGATCTCTCACTAAAATTATCAAGTCGTGTTCTCCACGAGTATGGACCGTTGCCAAAGTTAAATCGTGCCGAGACACCACGTGATGATCGGGTGTGATAAGCTCTCGTCCATCTACAACGGGTGCAAGCCAGTTTTGCACACGCAGAATACTCGAGGTTATACTTGACGAGCCTAGCATATGCAGATATGCCCTCGAACACGGAGACCGAAAGGTCGGCGTGAATCATATAGTAGATATGATCAACATAAGATGTTCACCATTGAAAACTACTCCATCTCACGTGATGATCGGTTATGGTTTAGTTGATTTGGATCACGTGATCACTTAGATGACTAGAGAGATGTCTGTCTAAGTGGGAGTTCTTAAGTAATATGATTAATTGAACTTAAATTTATTATGAACTTAGTACCTGATAGTATCTTGCTTGTCTATGTTTGATTGTAGATAGATGGCTCGTGTTGTTGTTAGTTGAATTTTAATGCGTTCCTTGAGAAAGCAAAGTTGAAAGATGATGGTAGCAATTACGGGATTGGGTCCGTAACTTGAGGATTATCCTCATTGCTGCACGTAAGAGTTACGTCTGGATGCACCGCTAGGTGCCAGAACTCTTCTTGATGCAACCGGCGATGTTAAGAACATCTGGCGAGCAAAGCTGATGACTACTCTATAGTTCGATGTGCCATGCTTTACGGCTTAGAACCGGGACTTCAACGGCGTTTTGAGCGTCATGGAGCATATGAGATGTTCCAGAGTTGAAGTTGATATTCCAACAGAATGCGGGATTGAGAGATATGAAGTCTCCAATAAGTTCTATAGCTGCAAGATGGAGGAGAATAGTTACATTAGTGAGCACATACTCAAAATGTCCAGGTATTACAATCACTTGACTCAACTGGGAGTTAATCTTCCGGATGATTGTGTCATTGATGAAATTCTTCAATCACGCCACCAAGCTACAAAGGCTTCGTGATGAACTATAATATGCAAGGGTTAGTAAAGATTATACAGAGCTCTTCGCAATGCTAAAGGCTGCGGAGGTAGAAATCAGAAGGAGCATCAAGTGTTGATGGTCAATAAGACCACTAGTTTCAAGAAGAAAGGCAAAGGGAAGAAGAAGGGAACTTCAAGAAGAACAGCAAGCAAGTTGCTGCTCAGAGAAGAAACCCAAGTCTGGACCTAAACCTGAAATCGAGTGCTTCTCTTTACTGCAAGCGGTAGTCCTTTGAAGCGGAAATGCCCCAAGTATTTGGCGGATAAGAAGGATGGCAAGGTGAACAAAGGTATATGTGATATACATGTTATTGATGTGTACCTTACTAGAGCTTGCGATAGTACACAGGTATTTGATCTTGGTTACATTGCTAATATTTGCAACTCGAAGCAGGGACTACGGATTGCGAACACCGGCAAAGGGCGAGGTGGCGATGCGCGTGGGAAATGGTTCCAAAGTCGATGTGATCGCGGTCGACACGCTGCCTCTACATCTACCTTCGGGATTAGTTTTAGACCTAAATAATTGTTATTTGGTGCTGCGTTGAGCATGAACATTATATCTGGATCTTGTTTGATGCGAGACGGTTATTCATTTAAATCGAGAGAATAATGGTTGTTCTATTTATATGAGTAATATCTTTTATGGTCATGTACCCTTGAAGAGTGGTCTATTTTGATGAATCTCGATAGTAGTGATACACATATTCATAATGTTGAAACCAAAAGATGCAGAGTTGATAATGATAGTGCAACTTATTTGTGGCTTGCCGTTTAGGTCATATCGGTATAAAGCGCATGAAGAAACTCCATCTTGATGGACTTTTGGAGTCACTTGATTATGAATCACTTGGCACTTGTAACCGTGCCTCATGGGCAAGATGACTAAAACCCGTTCTCGGCACTATGGAGAGAGCAACAGATTTGTTGGAAATCATACATACAGATGTATGTGGTCCGATGAATGTTGAGGCTCGTGGCGGATATCGTTATTTTCTCACCTTCACGGATGATTTAAGCGGATATGGGTATATCTACTTAATGAAACATAAGTCTGAAACATTTGAAAAGTTCAAAGAATTTCAGAGTGAAGTTGAAAATCATCGTAACAAGAAAATTAAATTTCTACGATCTGATCGTGGAGGTGAATATTTGAGTTCTGAGTTTGGTCTACATTTGAAACAATGCGAATAGTTTAGCAACTCCGCCACCCGGAACACCACAGCGTAATGGTGTGTCCGAGCGTCGTGTCGCACTTTACTAGATATATGGTGCGATCTATGATGTCTCTTCTGATTTACCGCTATCGTTTTGGGGTTATGCTCTTGAGGCGGCCGCACTCACACTGAATAGAACACCGTCAAAATCCGTTGAGACGACACCTTATGAACTATGGTTTAGCAAGAAACCAAAGTTGTCGTTTCTTAAAGTTTGGGGATGCGATGCTTATGTGAAAAAGCTTCAACCTGATAAGCTCGAACCCAAATCGAAGAAATGTGTCTTCATAGGATACCCAAAGGAGACAGTTGGGTACACCTTCTATCACAGATCCGAAGGCAAGACATTTGTTGCCAAGAATGGATCCTTTCTAGAGAAGGAGTTTCTCTCGAAAGAAGTGAGTGGGAGGAAAGTAGAACTTGATGAGGTAATTGTACCTTCTCCCTTATTTGAAAGTAGTTTGTCGCAGAAACCGGTTTCTGAGACATCTACACCAAATAGTGAGGAAGTTGATGATGTTGATCATGAAACTTCAGATCAAGTTACTCTGAACCTCGTAGATCAACGAGTAAGATCCGCACTGAGTGGTACGGTAATCCTGTTACGGAAATCATGCTACTAGATCATGATGAACCTATGAACTATGAAGAAGCGATGGTGAGCCCAGATTCCATAAAATGGCTTGAGGCCATGAAATCGAGATGGGATCCATGTATGAAAACAAAGTATGGACTTTGGTTGACTTGCCGAGGTAGGCAAGCAATAGAAAACAAGTGGATCTTCAAGAAGAAGACCGACGCGGTAATGTAACTGTCTACAAAGCTCGACTTGTGCAAAGGGTTTTGACAAGTTCAAGGGATTGACTACGATGAGACCTTCTCACCCGTGGCGATGCTTAAGTCTCTCGAATCATGTTAGCAATTGCGCATTTTATGATTATGAAATTTGGCAAATGGATGTAAAGACTGCATTCTGAATGGATTTACGGAAGAAGAGTTGTATATGATGCAACCGAAGGTTTTATCGATCCAAAGGAGCTAACAAAGTGTGCAGGCTCCAATGATCCATTTATGGACTGGTGCAAGCATCTCGGAGTTGGAATAAGCGCTTTGATAGTGTAATCAATGCATTTGGGTTCATCTGAGACTTTTGGAGAAGCCTGTATTTACAAGAAAGTGAGTGGGAGCTCTATAGCATTTCGATATTATATGTAGATGACATATTGCTAATCGGAAATGATATAGAATTCTGGATAGCATAAAGGGATACTTGAATAAGAGTTTTTCAATGAAAGACCTCGGTGAAGCTGCTTACATATTGGGCATCAAAATCTATAGAGATAGATCAAGGCGCTTAATTGGACTTTCACAAAGCACATACCTTGACAAAATTTTGAAGAAGTTCAAAATGGATCAAGCAAAGAAAGGGTTCTTGCACGTGTTGCAAGGTGTGAAGTTGAGTAAGACTCAATGCCCGACCACTGCAGAAGATAGAGAGAAAATGAAAGATGTTCCTATGCTTCACCATAGGCTCTATCATGTATGCAATCTTGTGTACCGCAGACTGATGTGTGCCTTGCTATAAGCTTAGCGGGGAGGTACCAAAGTAATCCAGAGTGGATCATCGGGACAGCGGTCAAGAACATCTGAAATACGAAAAGGACTAAGGATATGTTTCTCGTATATGGAGGTGACAAAGAGCTCATCGTGGCAGTTACGTTGATGCAAGCTTTGACACCGATCCGGACGATTCTAAATCACGACCGGATCGTATTTACACTAAGCGGAGGAGCTGTCGGTTGGTGCGGTTCTAAACAAAGCGTCGTGGCGGGATCTACATGTGAAGCGAGTACATAGCAGCTTCGAAGCAGCTAATGAAGGAGTGCGGATGAAGGAGTTCATATCCGATCTAGGTGTCATACCTAGTGCATCGGGTCAATGAAAATCTTCGTGACAATCTTCGAGCAATTGCCTTAGCGAAGGAATCTAGATTTCACAAGAGGACCAAGCACATCAAGAGACGCTTCAATTCCATCCGGGACTTAGTCGGTGGGAGACATAAGATTTGCAAGATACATACGGATCTGAATGTAGCAGACCCGTTGACTAAGCCTCTTCCACAGGCAAAACATGATCAACACCAAGACTCCATGGGTGTTAGAATCATTACTATGTAATCTAGATTATTGACTCTAGTGCAAGTGGGAGGCTGAAGGAAATATGCCCTAGAGGCAATAATAAAGTTATTATTTATTTCCTTATTTCATGGTAAATGTTTATCATTCATGCTAGAATTGTATTAACCGGAAACATAATACATGTGTGAATGCATAGACAAGCAGTGTCACTAGTATGCCTCTACTAGACTAGCTTGTTAATCAAAGATGGTTATGTTTCCTAACCATGAACAAAGGGTTGTTATTTGATTAACAAGGTCACATCATTAGAAGAATGATCGATTGACATGACCCATTCCATTAGCTTAGCACATGATCGTTTAGTATGTTGCTCTGCTTTTATCCATGACATATACATGTTCCTATAACTATGAGATTATGCAACTCCGTTTGCGGAGGAACACTTTGGGTGCTACCAAGCGTCACAACGTAATCGGGTGATTATAAAGGAGTACTACAGGTGTCTCCAAAGGCGGATGTTGGGTTGGCATATTTGAGATTAGGTTTTGTCACTCCGATTGTCGGAGAGGTATCTCGAGGCCCTCTCGGTAATACACATCACTTAAGCCTTGCAAGCATTACAACTAATGAGTTAGCTGTGAGATGATGTATTACGAACGAGTAAAGAGACTTGCGATAACGAGATTGAACTAGGTATTGGATACCGACGATCGAATCTCGGGCAAAGTAACATACCGATGACAAAGGAACAACGTATGTTGTTATGCGGTCGACCGATAAAGATCTTCGTAGAATATGTAGGAACCAATATGGGCATCGAGGTCCGCTATTGGTTATTGACGGAGGCGTGTCTCGGTCATGTCTACATTGTTCTCGAACCGTAGGGTCCGCACGCTTAAGGTTTCGATGGCGGTTATATTATGAGTTTGTGTATTTTGATGTACCGAATAAGTTGAGTCCGGATGTGATCACGGACATGACGAGGAGTCTCGAAATGGTCGAGACATAAAGATTGATATATTGTAAGCATATGTTTGGAGTTCGAATGGTTCGGGTGAAATCAGGATTTTCGAACAACAGAGGGGTTACCGAACCCTCTCGGGGTTAATGGGCCTTAGTGGGCCATGAGAGAGAAGAGGAAGGGCCGGCCAGGGCAGGCCGCGCCCCTCCCCTAGTCCGAATAGGACAAGGAGAGGGGCGCGCCCTCCCTCTTTCCTCCCCAAGTCCTAATCCAACTAGGAAAGGGGAGTCCTACTCCCGTGGGAGTAGGACTCCTCAGCCGCGCCTCCTCCTAGGGCCGGCCGCACCCTCCCTTGCTCCTTTATATACGGGGGCAGAGGGGCACCCTAGGATACACAAGTTGATCCTTGAGATCGTTCCTTAGCCGTGTGCGGTGCCCCCCTCCACCATAATCCACCTCGGTCATATCGTGGCGATGCTTAGGCGAAGCCTGCGTCGATAGAACATCAAGATCGTCCCACGCCGTCGTCTTGTGGAACTCTCCTCCCCGGCTCTCTTGGATTGGAGCCCGGGAGCGTCATCGAGCTGTCGTGTGTCAAGAACTCGGGGCGCCGAATAACGGTGCTAGGATCGGTTGGATCGCGAGGAGAACGTCGACTACTTCCTCTACGTTGTGATTGCTTCGCTTCGGTCTCACGAGGCGTAGACAACACTCTCCCTCTCGTTGCTATGCATCACCATGATCTTGTGTGTGCGTAGGAAATTTTTGAAATTACTCGTTCCCCAACAAAGGGCAACCGAGCCTAGGTTTTATGGTTTGATGTTTTGCACGAGTAGAACACAAGTGAGTTGTGGGCGATACAAGTCATACTACCTACCAGCATGTCATACTTTGGTTCAGCGGTATTGTGAGATGAAGCGGCCGGACCGACATTACAGCGTGCGCTTCTGCGAGACTGGTTTCACCGCTCTGAGCACTCATTGCTTAAAGGTGACCGGCGGGTGTCTGTCTCTCTCACTTTAGTTGAACCGAGTGTGGCTCGCCCGGTCCTTGAGAAGGTTAAAACGAGTCTATTTGACGAAATATCGTTGTGGTTTTGATGCGTGGGTGAGATTGGTTCTTGCTTAAGCCCGTAGCAGCCACGTAAAATTTGCAACAACAAAGTAGAGGACGTCTAACTTGTTTTTGCAGGGCATGTTGTGATGTGATATGGTCAAGGCGTGATACTATATTTTATTGTATGAGATGATCATGTTTTGTAACCGGTTATCGGCAATCGGCTTGAGCCATATGGTTGTCGCTTTATTGTATGAAATGCAAGCATACATAATTGCTTTACTTTATCACTAAGCGGTAGCGATAGTCGTAGAAGCAATAGATGGCGTGACGACAACGATGCTACGATGGAGATCAAGGTGTCGCGCCGGTGGCGATGGTGATCACGACGGTGCTTGAGATGGAGATCACAAGCACAAGATGATGATGGCCATATCATATCACTTATATTGATTGCATGTGATGTTTATCCTTTATGCATCTTATCTTGCTTTGATTGACGGTAGCATTTTAAGATGATCTCTCACTAAAATTATCAAGTCGTGTTCTCCCCGAGTATGCACCGTTGCCAAAGTTAAATGTCGTGCCGAGACACCACGTGATGATCGGTGTGATAAGCTCTCGTCCATCTACAACGGGTGCAAGCCAGTTTTTGCACACGAGAATACTCGAGTTATACTTGACGAGCCTAGCATATGCAGATATGCCCTCGGAACACGGAGACCGAAAGGTCGAGCGTGAATCATATAGTAGATATGATCAACATAAGATGTTCACCATTGAAAACTACTCCATCTCACGTGATGATCGGTTATGGTTTAGTTGATTTGGATCACGTGATCACTTAGATGACTAGAGAGATGTCTGTCTAAGTGGGAGTTCTTAAGTAATATGATTAATTGAACTTAAATTTATTATGAACTTAGTACCTGATAGTATCTTGCTTGTCTATGTTTGATTGTAGATAGATGGCTCGTGTTGTTGTTCCGTTGAATTTTAATGCGTTCCTTGAGAAAGCAAAGTTGAAAGATGATGGTAGCAATTACACGGATCGGGTCCGTAACGAGGATTATCCTCATTGCTGCACGTAAGAGTTCGTCTGGATGCACCGCTAGGTGCCGAACTCTTCTTGATGCAACCGACGGCGTTAAGAACATCTGGCGAGCAAAGCTGATGACTACTCTATAGTTCGATGTGCTATGCTTTACGGCTTAGAACCGGGACTTCAACGGCGTTTTGAGCGTCATGGAGCATATGAGATGTTCCAGAGTTGAAGTTGATATTCCAACAGAATGCCCGGATTGAGAGATATGAAGTCTCCAATAAGTTCTATAGCTGCAAGATGGAGGAGAATAGTTACATTAGTGAGCACATACTCAAAATGTCCGGTATTACAATCACTTGACTCAACGGGAGTTAATCTTCCGATGATTGTGTCATTGATGAAATTCTTCAATCACTGCCACCAAGCTACAAAGGCTTCGTGATGAACTATAATATGCAAGGGTTAGTAAAGACTATACAGAGCTCTTCGCAATGCTAAAGGCTGCGGAGGTAGAAATCAGAAGGAGCATCAAGTGTTGATGGTCAATAAGACCACTAGTTTCAAGAAGAAAGGCAAAGGGAAGAAGAAGGGAACTTCAAGAAGAACAGCAAGCAAGTTCTTTGCTCAGAGAAGAAACCCAAGTCTGGACCTAAACCTGAAATCGAGTGCTTCTCCGCAAGCGACTAGTCCTTTGGAAGCGGAAATGCCCCAAGTATTTGGCGGATAAGAAGGATGGCAAGGTGAACAAAGGTATATGTGATATACATGTTATTGATGTGTACCTTACTAGAGCTCGCAGAGTACACAGGTATTTGATCTGGTTACATTGCTAATATTTGCAACTCAAAGCAGGGACTACGGATTGCGAACAACGGCAAAGGGCGAGGTGACGATCGGCGTGGGAAATGGTTCCAAAGTCGATGTGATCGCGGTCGACACGCTGCCTCTACATCTACCTTCGGGATTAGTTTTAGACCTAAATAATTGTTATTTGGTGCCCTGCATTGAGCATGAACATTATATCTGGATCTTGTTTGATGCGAGGCGGTTATTCATTTAAATCGAGAGAATAATGGTTGTTCTATTTATATGAGTAATATCTTTTATGGTCATGTACCCTTGAAGAGTGGTCTATTTTGATGAATCTCGATAGTAGTGATACACATATTCATAATGTTGAAACCAAAAGATGCAGAGTTGATAATGATAGTGCAACTTATTTGTGGCACTTGCCGTTTAGGTCATATCGGTATAAAGCGCATGAAGAAACTCCATCTTGATGGACTTTTGGAGTCACTTGATTATGAATCACTTGGCACTTATGAACCGTGCCTCATGGGCAAGATGACTAAAACCCGTTCTCGGCACTATGGAGAGAGCAACAGATTTGTTGGAAATCATACATCTGATGTATGTGGTCCGATGAATGTTGAGGCTCATGGCGGATATCGTTATTTTCTCACCTTCACAGATGATTTAAGCGGATATGGGTATATCTACTTAATGAAACATAAGTCTGAAACATTTGAAAAGTTCAAAGAATTTCAGAGTGAAGTTGAAAATCATCGTAACAAGAAAATTAAATTTCTACGATCTGATCGTGGAGGTGAATATTTGAGTTCTGAGTTTGGTCTACATTTGAAACAATGCGAGAATAGTTTAGCAACTCACGCCACCGGAACACCACAACGTAATGGTGTGTCCGAATGTCGTGTCGCACTTTACTAGATATATGGTGCGATCTATGATGTCTCTTCTGATTTACCGCTATCGTTTTGGGGTTATGCTCTTGAGGCGGCCGCACTCACACTGAATAGAACACCGTCAAAATCCGTTGAGGCGACACCTTATGAACTATGGTTTAGCAAGAAACCAAAGTTGTCGTTTCTTAAAGTTTGGGGATCACGATGCTTATGTGAAAAAGCTTCAACCTGATAAGCTCGAACCCAAATCGAAGAAATGTGTCTTCATAGGATACCCAAAGGAGACAGTTGGGTACACCTTCTATCACAGATCCGAAGGCAAGACATTTGTTGCCAAGAATGGATCCTTTCTAGAGAAGGAGTTTCTCTCGAAAGAAGTGAGTGGGAGGAAAGTAGAACTTGATGAGGTAATTGTACCTTCTCCCTTATTTGAAAGTAGTTTGTCGCAGAAACCGGTTTCTGAGACATCTACACCAAATAGTGAGGAAGTTGATGATGTTGATCATGAAACTTCAGATCAAGTTACTACAGAACCTCGTAGATCAACGAGTAAGATCCGCACTGAGTGGTACGGTAATCCTGTTCGGAAATCATGCTACTAGATCATGATGAACCTATGAACTATGAAGAAGCGATGGTGAGCCCAGATTCGCAAAATGGCTTGAGGCCATGAAATCGAGATGGGATCCATGTATGAAAACAAAGTATGGACTTTGGTTGACTTGCCCGAGGTAGGCAAGCAATAGAAAACAAGTGGATCTTCAAGAAGAAGACCGACGACGACGGTAATGTAATCGTCTACAAAGCTCGACTTATCATAAAGGGTTTTGACAAGTTCAAGGGATTGACTACGATGAGACCTTCTCACCGTGGCGATGCTTAAGTCTGTCCGAATCATGTTAGCAATTGCCGCATTTTATGATTATGAAATTTGGCAAATGGATGTAAAGACTGCATTCTGAATGGATTTACGGAAGAAGAGTTGTATATGATGCAACGAGAAGGTTTTATCGATCCAAAGGAGCTAACAAAGTGTGCAAGCTCCAAATGATCCATTTATGGACTGGTGCAAGCATCTCGGAGTTGGAATAAGCGCTTTGATAGTGTAATCAATGCATTTGGGTTCATCTGAGACTTTTGGAGAAGCTTTGTATTTACAAGAAAGTGAGTGGGAGCTCTATAGCATTTACGATATTATATGTAGATGACATATTGCTAATCGGAAATGATATAGAATTCTGGATAGCATAAAGGGATACTTGAATAAGAGTTTTCAATGAAAGACCTCGGTGAAGCTGCTTACATATTGGGCATCAAAATCTATAGAGATAGATCAAGGCGCTTAATTGGACTTTCACAAAGCACATACCTTGACAAAATTTTGAAGAAGTTCAAAATGGATCAAGCAAAGAAAGGGTTCTTGCACGTGTTGCAAGGTGTGAAGTTGAGTAAGACTCAATGCCCGACCACTGCAGAAGATAGAGAGAAAATGAAAGATGTTCCCTATGCTTCACCATAGGCTCTATCATGTATGCAATCTTGTGTACAGGACGATGTGTGCCTTGCTATAAGCTTAGCAGGAGGTACCAAAGTAATCCAGAGTGGATCATCGGACAGCGGTCAAGAACATCTGAAATACGAAAAGGACTAAGGATATGTTTCTCGATATGGAGGTGACAAAGAGCTCATCGTGGCAGTTACGTTGATGCAAGCTTTGACACCGATCCGACGATTCTAAATCGCAGACCGGATCGTATTTACACTAAGCGGAGGAGCTGTCAGTTGGTGCAGTTCTAAACAAAGCGTCGTAGCGGGATCTACATGTGAAGCAGAGTACATAGCAGCTTCGGAAGCAGCTAATGAAGGAGTCTGGATGAAGGAGTTCATATCCGATCTAGGTGTCATACCTAGTGCATCGGGTCCAATGAAAATCTTCTGTGACAATACTGGAGCAATTGCCTTAGCGAAGGAATCTAGATTTCACAAGAGGACCAAGCACATCAAGAGACGCTTCAATTCCATCCGGGACTTAGTCCAGGTGGGAGACATAGAGATTTGCAAGATACATACGGATCTGAATGTAGCAGACCCGTTGACTAAGCCTCTTCCACGGGCAAAACATGATCAACACCAAGACTCCATGGGTGTTAGAATCATTACTATGTAATCTAGATTATTGACTCTAGTGCAAGTGGGAGACTGAAGGAAATATGCCCTAGAGGCAATAATAAAGTTATTATTTATTTCCTTATTTCATGGTAAATGTTTATCATTCATGCTAGAATTGTATTAACCGGAAACATAATACATGTGTGAATGCATAGACAAACAGAGTGTCACTAGTATGCCTCTACTAGACTAGCTTGTTAATCAAAGATGGTTATGTTTCCTAACCATGAACAAAGGGTTGTTATTTGATTAACAAGGTCACATCATTAGAAGAATGATCGATTGACATGACCCATTCCATTAGCTTAGCACACGATCGTTTAGTATGTTGCTCTGCTTTTATCCATGACATATACATGTTCCTATAACTATGAGATTATGCAACTCCGTTTGCGGAGGAACACTTTGGTGCTACCAAGCGTCACAACGTAACTGGGTGATTATAAAGGAGTACTACAGGTGTCTCCAAAGGCAGATGTTGGGTTGGCGTATTTCGAGATTAGGTTTTGTCACTCCGATTGTCGGAGAGGTATCTTAGGGCCCTCTCAGTAATACACATCACTTAAGCCTTGCAAGCATTACAACTAATGAGTTAGCTGTGAGATGATGTATTACGGAACGAGTAAAGAGACTTGCCGGTAACGAGATTGAACTAGGTATTGGATACCGACGATCGAATCTCGGGTAAAGTAACATACCGATGACAAAGGGAACAACGTATGTTGTTATGCGGTCTGACCGATAAAGATCTTCGTAGAATATGTAGGAACCAATATGGGCATCTAGGTCCCGCTATTGGTTATTGACCGGAGACGTGTCTCGGTCATGTCTACATTGTTCTCGAACCGTAGGGTCCGCACGCTTAAGGTTTCGATGACGGTTATATTATGAGTTTGTGTATTTTGATGTACCAAGAAGTTGGTCTCGGATGTGATCACGGACATGACGAGGAGTCTCGAAATGGTCGAGACATAAAGATTGATATATTGGAAGCCTATGTTTGGAGTTCGGAATGGTTCCGGGTGAAATCGGGATTTTACCGGAACACCGGGGGGTTACCGGAACCCTCTCGGGGGTTAATGGGCCTTAGTGGGCCATGAGGGAGAAGAGGAAGGGCCGGCCAGGGCAGGCCGCGCGCCCCCTCCCCCCCTAGTCCGAATAGGACAAGGAGAGGGGGGCGGCGCCCCCCATCCCTCTTTCCCTCCCCCCAAGTCCTAATCCAACTAGGAAAAGGGGGGGAGTCCTACTCCCGGTGGGAGTAGGACTCCTCCGGCGCGCCTCCTCCTAGGGCCGGCCGCACCCCCCTTGCTCCTTTATATATGGGGGCAGGGGGCGCCCTAGGATACACAAGTTGATCCTTGAGATCGTTCCTTAGCCGTGTGCGGTGCCCCCCTCCACCATAATCCACCTCGGTCATATCGTAGCGGTGCTTAGGCGAAGCCACGTGCGATAGAACATCAAGATTGTCACCACGCCGTCGTCCGACGGAACTCTCCTCCCCAAGCTCTCTTGGATTGGAGCCCGAGGAGCGTCATCGAGCTGTCGTGTGTCAAGAACTTCGGGCGCCGAAGTAACGGCGCTAGGATCGGTTGGATCGCGAGGAGAACGTCGACTACTTCCTCTACGTTGTGATTGCTTCCGCTTCGGTCTCACGAGTGCGTAGACAACACTCTCCCCTCTCGTTGCTATGCATCACCATGATCTTGTGTGTGCGTAGGAAATTTTTTGAAATTACTACGTTCCCCAACACGTTCAAGTATTGAAATATCTCCCTGTCGGCCCGTTAATGTATATGTATATATAACTGAAAGATGGCAGTCTTTGGCTTATTACGCACATGGTGCGGGGTGTTTGCAAAAAGCGCATTTTCACACTTAATCAACGTCTTGGTCCTTTGAAGGAGGTGATAGCATAGCAAACTAGGCAACCAGACTATAATGCTTTATCACTTTCACTTAGCCATAGGAGCTCGATGGTGGGGCTACTATATAGCCCCTAGGGGCACCGCGCTCTCTGAACTTGGGGCGCGTGTGTGCCTGACCGGGAAGCGGTCCTTCGTCAAAGCGGAGGAATTCTAAACATTCCAGTAGTCGATCGAGTGGTTGACCAGCTCTCGTTATATCATGACGATCGGTTTTCGGCTTTCTCTCGAGGTGCTCGCCCGGCGAACCGGGCACAATCGCAGATAGTTCTCCGGTGCCGCGTTAGCGATAGAGCGGAACGTAAGGCAGCAAAACACGAGAGCCGGGCAAACCCAACATTTGACCAAACACATGATTCGAGCTGATGCATATAAGGCCTAACTTCGAGGCGCCGAACACTCCACGAGGTATTCGGTCTTTATGATAACGGGCAGAACAATGCCCTAAGCCCCTAGTGTCCAGGTACGGGCGAGAACTTCTGACGCAGCCGATGCCAAAACGCCAGCCTCCTCCTCGGTTATAGTAGGAAACCGGGAGATGTGTATCAACAAGAGACAGTAAAAAAGGTTTACGCAGGGTCTTAATCTGAAAAGAATCCTTGCAATGGGTCCCTGCTGCACGTCTGCGCCTGTGTTTCCGTTGTGCTGTATCCTAGACGGGTGTAGCACGTGGTTCATCTGTAAAAGAGAAGAACAAAATGTATTTAAAACAAAGTATGATTTGAAAGATGAATAAAGTTGAGCTTTATTGGCTCTCATTGTTCATGCGTGCAGCCCCTTGTAAAGAGGTATGCGGCTAGGAAGCCCCTTGTTTATTTATATCGGACTCGCCTAACCGTGTCCGAGGTCTGAATGATCTATTTTTAGGGGCTTTGATCAGCAAGGCCGGATTAGTGTGTGGCTGTCAAGGCAGTCTCACGTTCTCCGTGGTCGAGGAACACTCGAAGTTACCTTTTAATGAGATTATACCGCGTGGACCGGGCATTTTAAGTGTAAGAGACGCGTAATGCGGTATTGCGTTAAAGCGGGCGAAAGCTTCGCGTCCCAATAGTGCTTGATGGCTACTTTTGAATGGGGCGATATGGAAGATTAGTTTTTCATGACGGAAGTTGTCGGATGAACCGAACACAACCTCTAGTAGTACAGAGCACATACAATTGGCATAAAGGCTGGCGTCACTCCTTTGAAGGAAGTCTGCTATGGCGAATTTTGGTAGGGTCTATCCCCATTCTGCGGATGGTGTCTGGTATAGCAGGTTTATATCACGCCACCATCCATTAGGACTTGTGTGAATTGTAGTCCGTCGATTATGGGATCAATATCAAAGCAGTCCCTCCTGCGTTTGAATATACGGAGTAATCCCGATGGTCGAAAGTAATTGGTTTTGACATCCAATTTGGGACTCATTGGGGTGGACCGTGCGGGCGCGCTTTAGTAGGTGCCGCACTATTTTTCCTTGTTATCACATGAAGTGAGTTCACTGTTTTGACTTCTAGTGGGAAAGTCTTCTGTTTTCCGGTGCTTTGCTTGTGGGGTTCGTCATCGTCTTGGCTTGGTGTGTCGAGCCCCTTGTGTTCGGCGTTAAGTCGGCCGGACTGCTTGAAGACCCAACAATCTCTGTGGGTATGGTTTGCAGGCTTCCCGGGGGTACTGTGGATTTGACATATCCTGTCCAAGATTTTGTTTAGGTTGGATAGCTCGTCACTGTCGTCCTTAAGAGGCAGTGTTTTGTTGTTCGGCCGAGAGCTTTTGAACCCGGCGTTGACCGTCGTGCTCTTTGGGCCATTTTCCTTATTCCGGCGCTGATCTTTCCTGCGTCGTGATTTTCCATTTCCATCCCTGACCTCGGATGTACTCGGGTTGCTGGTGCTGCCTCTTGCTAGCCAGCTATCTTCCCCCGCGCAGAAGCGGGTCATGAGGCTTGTTAGCGCGGCCATTGTTCTTGGTTTTTCCTGGCCGAGGTGTCTGGCGAGCCATTCGTCTCGGACGTTATGTTTAAAGGCTGCTAAGGTTTCGGCGTCCGGGTAGTCGACTATTTGGTTCTTTTTGGTGAGGAACCTGTTCCAGAATTTGCGTGCTGACTCTCCGGGATGTTGAGTTATGTGACTTAAATCGTCTGCATCCGGGGGGCAGACATAAGTCCCCTGAAAATTTGCTCGAAACGCATCCTCGATCTCTTCCCAACTTTCTATGGTATTTTCTGGGAGGCTTTTGAGCCAATGCCGAGCTGGCCCTTTGAGCTTGAGGGGTAGGTATTTTATGGCGTGGAGATCGTCTCCTCTAGCCATATGTATGTGTAGGATATAATCCCCAATCCAGACTCCGGGGTCTGTTATTCCGTCATATGCCTCTATGTTTACGGGTTTGAATCCCGCTGGAAATTCATGATCCAGTACCTCATCGGTGAAACATAGGGGGTGTGCGGCACCCCTGTATTTAGGTGTACCGTTATTTTCGAACACTCGACGTGTTGTGTTGCTCCCTGGAGCCTTCTTTCTTGGCCCGTAGATGGATCTGGCCGGGCCATCCTTGTTGCGAGGATCGTGTGCCGGCTTGTGTGCGGCGCCGCTTGCCGCTCTTTGCTCGTCATGTGGTCGTCTATCCGACCAGACGACCTCTTTGTTTTTTGATTGTGGGGCCTCTACGGCCTCCTCGTCAAATTCAGGCAACAGCTTGCGCTTCGGGTAGCTCTTTGCTTGGTGACTATCGCCGTATTTGTCTGCGGTCTTGAGTACTTTGCTCCATCTCAACCTGAGTACGTCTTCCGCTGTTTTGAGCTTCCGCTTCTGCTTCTTCAAACTTCTTGCAGTGGCGACGAGCCTTTTATGGGGGTTCATATGCTCCGGTGATGTGTCCGGCGTGAGATCATTTGGACTGTTGTTTTCACCGGGGATGGGTTGCTCGTCCAATTCACCCTGTTCGGACGGTTGCTTGGTGGCATGTTCGTCATCCACTGGTTCGCCCTACTCTATGGCTGGGTCTGTGTGGGTGCTGTTGTTATCGAGGCGGGACTTCGGGCGGCGCTTGCGTCGTCGTTTTGGCTGTTTTTCGGGGGAATTATCCTTCGCTGCGTCCCGTTGCTCCTCGTTATCGCTTCCTTTTGGTGTATCCACCATGTATACATCGTGAGTTGAGGTAGTTTTCCAGTGCCCAGTAGGCGCTGGTTCTTGGTCGTCTCCGGCATCGTCGTCCATACCGTCGATGTCTTCGGAGTCGAAGTCTAGCATGTCGGTTAGATCGTCGACAGTGGCTACTAAGTGGGTGGTGGGTGGGCTTTGAATTTCTTCGTCGTCCGCATCCCAACCGTCCTGACCGCAGTTCGGCCAGGGATCTCCTGATAATGAGAGATACTTTAGCGAATTCAGGATGTCGCCGAAAGGTGAGTGTTGAGAGATGTCTGCAGCGGTGAACTCCATGATCGGCACCCAATCGGATTCGATTGGTGGGGGCGCGGGAGGTTCGGAGTCCGGCGAGGAGTCCGGCACCTCGGAGTCACGAGCTTCACAAGGGAGAAGGTCAGTATTCGGCTCCATCACCGTAGAGGTAGCAGCCCCCGAGGCGGTGCCTAGCCACCCGTCCTCGATCTGCGCATCCGGCTCCGAATTAAGGGTCGGAGCGGACTCATGTGCGGCCTCCAGGGCACTGTCCGGCAGCAGAGCTAAATCATGCCCATCGTGACAGTGCGGCGCGCTCGGCTGTGGCTCGAATCCATCGAAGATCAAGTCTCCGCGGATGTCAGCCGTGAAGTTCAGACTTCCAAATCTAACCTGACGGCCAGGGGCGTAGCTTTCGATCTGCTCCAGATGGCCAAGCGAGTTGGCCCGCAGTGCAAAGCCGCCGAATACGAAGATCTGTCCGGGGAGAAAAGTCTCACCCTGGACCGCGTCGTGGTTAATGATCGAAGGAGCCATCGGGCCTATATGCGACGACACAGAGGAACTCTCAATGAAAGCACCAACGTCGGTGTCAAAACCGGCGGATCTCGGGTAGGGGGTCCCGAACTGTGCGTCTAGGCGGATGGTAAGAGGAGACAAGGGACACGATGTTTTTACCCAGGTTCGGGCCCTCTCGATGGAGGTAAAACCCTACTCCTGTTTGATTGATATTGATGATATGGGTAGTACAAGAGTGGATCTACCACGAGATCAAGGAGGCTAAACCCTAGAAGCTAGCCTATGGTATGATTGTTGTTCGTCCTATGGACTAAAACCCTCCGGTTTATATAGACACCGGAGAGGGTTAGGGTTACACAGAGTTGGTTACAATGGTAGGAGATCCACATATCTGTATTGCCAAGCTTGCCTTCCACGCCAAAGAAAGTCCCATCCGGACACGGGACGAAGTCTTCAATCTTGTATCTTCATAGTCTTGGAGTCCGGCCGATGATGATAGTTCGGCTATCCGGACACCCCCTAGTCCAGGACTCCCTCAGCGGGCCTCCTGAGGCGTTCCTATGCGGCCCTATCTTGACTAAGCACATTTTTCTATCTTGTTTGATCCCTAATCTCAACTCATGTAACCTTTCTTTACATGTCTAAGAGAAACACCGATCCTGCTAATCGGTGGGACAAAGCTTATCAGGTTGCTACAAGTTTACAACCAATTGGTCATTATTGTACGATTGGGTGCACACAACATTTGGTTGGAACACTTCCCCAAGAAAATTCAAGATTAAGGTTACACCTTATCTAGTCAAGAATAAAATGACATCAATATCAACATATTCACTTTGCACCCCAAGGCAATGGGAGAGGTTAACGCTGATCATAATGAAAAGATGTATGAGCAGGACGAAGACACTTGTTTATAGTCTTGACATATATGAGGATATACCACAAGTTACATGTAAAAAGTAGCAATGGACTTATAATATAGTTTCTAGAATAATCTTCAAAGAGAAATAAACTTGATAGGGTAAACAATGAATTTATGATCTTTAATCTTTAGCCGACACATCAGTCTTTACAACCTTAAAATATACTGAGCTAAAATATTAATAGCTTGAAAGAGCAAGTAGATTTCCTACAAAAAAATAAATAGAAAATTGTTAGGCATGGTGACTGTTGAGTGGACAGACACATTAGTGTGGTCAAAAGGAATAACAACATTTTAACATGCCTACAAAAAACAGAAAATATGGGAGGACACTGTAATATCATGCAAAGAAGAAATCACCTCAGACACTTCTCCCTTTTTAGGAGAACTGTATCAAACACCTGAGTTGTACAAACCAAAAATACAAAAATTAGCAACTATCGGTACTTCATCCACATTCAGTTATATGAGTTCCATCATTTACAACCTGCAATATTTAACTCTTGCTAGTCCTTAGAGCTAGAAGTACACATATTAGATTGGAAAGATCACATTCAGTTAGTCCAAATTAATCAATGAAGTACTCAACTAAGTTTGCTTGTGTGCACAATAATATGCACCTATCAATGATCTGGCTATGCAAACATCTACTCCCTCCGTCCCAAAATTCTTGTCTTAAATTTGTCTAGATACTAATGTATCTAATACTAAATGTGACTTGATACATCCGTATTTAGACAAATCTAAGACAAGAATTTTGGGACGGAGGGAGTATAATTTATAATTTTCTAGGATCCTCGGGTCTGAGTATACCTTCACTAAACTGCTGCTCAGGTTGGTCACCGGATCACATCAGTGCCTACAGCACTTTCAGTAACAGACTTGTTAAAACTTCTTACTACTGGCACGCTTTCCTGCAAAGTAGGTTCGATCAAAGAGCATCAAGGGAGAGTGAGTACCTAAAAATTCTGAAGATCTAGAACGTAATCTCCTGCAGGCGGCACGCCAGACGAAAGGGGGCAAGGCTGCTGGATCAAAATCTCGATGTCCTCTGTCATCCTCTAGTCAGACTACTCAACTTATTTTTATAGACCTGAATTAAATTTTAGAAAAATGAAATTTCATGACTACATAGATGAGATGGTCCAGAAGTAGGGCACTGGAAGAAAGGGGAAGGAAAATATCAGGAAGAAGAGAGGAGGGTGTGTACCTGCATCAACAACACAGTCAAGTATACGGAGAAAAGGTCCGCCGTGCACTTGCCTCAACACGACGATTAATCAGAAGAACTATCCTCCGCACCTGTAGCGCCCAGTCCTGTAGGTAGTCTAGTATTTAAAACAACTCCATTCTAACTGCAAGAATACACATTGTCGCTAGTGAGAGAACCATGGCTCCACATCCATACTGATCTTATTGACATTTAAATATAAACATGGATAGTTAGAACCACACATTGTATTTTTTTTCGAAAAGGGGGGAATTCCCCGGCCTCTGCATCAGAACGATGCATACGGCCACTATTATTAGATATAAATCAAGGTCTCAACAATGTCTTACATGAATGTAATAAAAGCATGGATAAGCTCACATAGAGCGTCCATGACAAAGCAGCGAAGAGAACAGCCACAACCGGCCAGCATGAAACCAGATAGGTAAAACTAAATGCCTATCCTATTACATGATCGCCATCCAAACCGGTTGAAGATATCCTGCGCCACCATCTCCCACCGGACAGATCCAGTAACCAAATGCTCCCTGGCCTCCGTCGGAGTGAGTAACGACCACATACGGATCAGCGTTGTAGCTCGGAATAACACCTGCAAAAAATGAGTATTTGTTGTTCTGTTAAAAACCAAATCATTTCTGCAATTCCAAATTGCCCATAATAACGCACATACTCCTACACGAATATGTCTGGCCGTGTCGGCCTGAATCCCAACAAGCCACGCCCCAAATAACGTGTTTACCGAAGTGGGAGGAGTAATATTAAAGGCAATTTGCACGGAGCGCCACAACCCGCGAGCCAACGGACAGTCAAAAATAAGTGCTTGATGGTCTCCTCATGATGATGAAACTACACCTAGTAGAACCTGTCCAGTTGCGCTTAACTAGATTGTCCTTAGTAAGAATAACCTGCTTATGCACAAACCACATAAACACTTTAATCTTCAAAGGAACCTTAACTTTCCAAACCTCCTTGGAAGTGGGTATTACAGCAGAATTAATAATATTAACATACATCGATTTGACTGTGAATACCCCAGGCCTAGTTAGTTTCCAAAGCAACTGATCGCGGTTAGGAGTTAGCTGAACGTCCATCAGCCTACGGACAAGGTTAAGCCATGCCTCCCATCGAGGCCCAACAAGCACCCTCCTAAACTGGATGTTTAGAGGTACAGACTGCATAACCGTGGCAACAAGAGAGTCCCTACGCTGAACAATACGATACAGAGTCGGATATTGTGTAGCCAATGGCGTGTCCCCCAGCCACGTGTCCTCCCAGAAACGTGTATTCTCGCCATTGCCCACAATAAATTTTGTTCTATTAAAGAAAGCGGCTTTAACCCTCATAAGCCCTTTCCAGAACGGTGAATCTGTAGGTCTCAGAGTAACCTAGGACAACGTCTTTGAGTGCAGATATTTACTACGTAAGATCTGCGCCCAAGTTGCCTCTGTCTCAGAAGACAACTTAAACAACCATTTACTAAGCAGGCACTTGTTCTTGATCTCAAGATTTTCAACCCCAAGTCCCCCTTGGTCCTTTGGTCGACATATAATATCCCATCTGGCCAATCTGTATTTTCTCTTCGACTCATCACTCTGCCAAAAGAAACGAGAACGATAGAAATCTAGCCTTTTCTGAACACCCACTGGGATCTCGAAGAACGATAAGAGAAACATAGGTAAACTCGTGAGCACCGAGTTAATTAGAATTAACCGGCCTCCATAAGACATGAGTTTTCCTTTCCAGCAGCTTAGTTTCTTCTCAAAGCGATCTTCGATACACTTCCATTCACGATTAGTTAGCTTACGATGGTGTATTGGAATCCCCAGATAAGTGAATGGTAACGCCCCAACTTCGCAGCCGAACAGTTGTGTATATGCTTCTTGATCATCTTTGGCCCTACCAAAGCAAAATAACTCGCTCTTATGGAAGTTAATCTTCAGCCCCGATAACTGTTCAAATAAACATAAGACTAGCTTCATGTTCCTCGCTTTTGCCAAATCGTGTTCCATGAAAATGATTGTATCGTCACCGTATTGCAGGATGGACAGGCCACCATCTACCAGATGAGGCACCAATCCCTCCACCTGACCGGCCTCCTTGGCCCTCCCAATCAGGATCGCCAACATATCAACCACGATATTGAACAGAATAGGCGACATAGGGTCCCCCTGTCTCAACCCCTTGTGCGTTCTGAAATAATGGCCTATGTCATCATTAACTTTAATGCCCACACTACCTTTTTGTGTGAAAGTTTCCACCTGATTGCGCCAGAGCTCGTCAAACCCCTTCATCCGTAGAGCCTGTTGGAGGAACGGCCATTTGACTTTGTCATAAGCCTTCTCGAAATCCACTTTGAAAATAACACCATCAAGTTTTTTCGTATGAATTTCATGAAGCGTTTCATGCAGGACCACAACCCCTTCTAGGATGTTCCTATCCGGCATGAAGGCCGTTTGAGAAGGTTGCACAACAGTCTGCGCAATCTGTGTGAGCCTTATCGTACCCACCTTAGTGAAGATCTTGAAACTTACATTCAAAAGGCAAATAGGCCGAAATTGCTCAACTCGAATGGCGTCAGTTTTCTTAGGCAACAAGGTAATAGTGCCAAAGTTTAGTTGGAAAAGCTGCAAGTGTCCCGCGAACAAATCATGGAACATCGACATCAAGTCCCCTTTGATGATATGCCAACACTTCTTATAAAACTCAGCCGGGAATCCATCCGGCCCGGGTGCCTTGTTACACTTCATCTTGGAGACAGCCTCAAAAACCTCCTTTTCCGTGAAAGGGGGCAGTTAGGATATCGTTCTCCACAGACGTAAGTTGAGGGACATCGTGCACTCTAGACTCATCCAGGGACACACAGTTACCATCTGGTGGTCCGAATAGACGCTTGTAATAGTCCGTAATGTAAAGTTTGAGGTTGTCCTGGCCGACAATGGTGCCCTCATCTTGTTCTAACTGGAATATTCTCTTCTTTCGGTGTTTACCGTTGGCTATCATGTGGAAGAACTGAGTGTTCGCATCCCCCTGGACAACTTTTGTCACCTTTGCCCGCAGCGCCCACTTCAATTCTTCCTCACGGAGGAGCTCTTTCAACCTCCCCTCGGCCTCATGCTTGATATGAAGCTCAGGGGCGGACACATTGTATGCATTTCTTTATAGTTACTTTACCAAAAGAGCTGTACATACAGTATCATTCCACGAACGTCTATGAATATTCTTGATATCTTTTCCTTTTGAAAACTTGGAGCAGCACGCTTGTTCTTTGAAACAAGAACATATGCTCCTGGGATCATTTTGACATTTTCTGATGGTTATTCCAATGAATACACCAGCACAATCTGATCCTCCAACACTATTCTAAGATTAATGTTTCCTCATATACAAATTTTCTTCTTACAGGATGAATAAAGAATGATGGCTTATTTATTCCATAAAATAAATAAATCTCATAAGAAGATTTAAGAAATAAGATGTAAATCTCCTACGATGCAGACAAGTATATTGGAGAAAAATACATGTACCTTTTTTAAAGCTGATAGGAACTTGTGATCCACAATCCCAACCTATAAATATTTATAGCTTAGTAACCGCATAACTGAAGTCAAATAGAGATATTACTGGCAGAATTTTTATTAAATAAATGAACATAGAGAAGAATTAACTGATTCATTGTTTAACATCATGCAAGTTATAACTATGTCAGCTTCTCGAGCGAGTTCGTACATATCTTCTGGATCACCTTTCTTGTCAACCAGCCCATCAAGATCTGCAATAGCAATATTTTGAGAGAGGAAGATAACACAACATCTAATAAGGGAATGATACTGCAACTACTGCAGCTTACCAACAAGACACCGTATTTGATGACCAGTTTCTTTTTGTAGCAAGAATTTTCACTCCAAATGGTCTTAGTCTCTTGGCAATTTCCATGCCAATGGCTCCGAACCCCAGGATAAGTATCTAGCACAGTAAATACAAGTTTATACTCAAATGGGATTTTTCTTGTGGAAAGTAGATAAAAGTAACAGTATCTAGCACAGTAAATACAAGTTTCTACTCAAATGGGATTTTTCTTGTGGAAAGTAGATAAAAGTAACTTATACACGAAAAGCATACTGTTTTCCTGAATATTGTTTCTCCAACTGGAAGGCCCAAGTCCTTCTGAATGACAGCAGTATCCATTTCCTTCTGCAAATTATGGCCAAAGTCCAAAACATGAATCTTCCATTACAACTGACAGAAGTAACATATGTTTATTAAACAAAAAAAACTTATCTTCCAAATGCTGGAAGCTACAAAGGTAGCTTATTTAACAAAAAACTGAGTGAATATTCTGTACAAATATATGCAACATGATGAACCATGGCTTGAAATCAGTGTCCGATTGCCTGAATTGTTGGATATTGTACTAAGTAGGATCCACGTGAAACAGAAATCATGTTTAATAGGCTCATCATGTATTTTTTCCCCAAATTTCTGCAGCTTGCATGCCCTTTTATCAAATCCAGCGGCTGCCGCATCAGCAGCTCAAACTGGAACCTACAGGCGCATGGCACAATGAAAAGCAACCAATTAATATCACTGGATGGCTGGATACAACACAGAACAAAGGGTGGATGGCAGGGAGGGAGGGAGCAACGCGATACCTCGAACAGGAAGGGGTTGGGGCCGGGGAGGGGGGAGGTTGAGGGAGCGCGCGGAGCTGAGCAGCCTCTCGCCGTAGCAGGAGAGGTCCATGCCGCCGCCCTGGATGATGAGCAGGAAGACGAGCAGCGAGGGCCCCGACTCGAAGAGCTCGCCGCCGCACTCCTCTTCCTCACCTTGGACAGCGGCCGCGATGTCGAGCTGAGTCTGGCAAATCGACAGATCCTACGAAAGTGGTCCCACCGTGCTCGGAGGCGGTGTCACGGCCCTCCTGCCGCTGCCGTACTCGCGGAAGAAAGGGAGGGGTGGGGGAGCTGGTGTTCGGGCCGGTGCTGGCACTACAGCGAGGAGCCGGTGGTGGAGGCGGCGGAGCTCGGGGCGGGGATAGAGGCGGCGGACTGTGGTGCCGGGCGCCGGAGGAGCTGGGGCAGTGGTGGCGGCAGCCTAGGGAAGGGAGAAAAGGGGAGGTTGCGTGATACGAAGAGAGAAAGAAAAGAAGACACCGACGCCCTGGGCTTTTTTACTTTTTTTTTCTTGCTAGCACAGTAAAATTGACGAGGTGGAAGGAGGCGTCCTTGATGCACACCTTATTGTTTTGGATGTGGTTGCACCTACCGTGAACAGTTGAGGGTAATTCTTGTCCAAAGTAGCTCACACGCACTACATTGTGGAATTCTAGCAAAAAACTAATACGCACTACATATGAGAATGAAGGGAGTACCACATTCTAGCATCGGTGTCGTGCGTGGGCCGCAAGTAAGGTCCACGTGCAGACACAACAAGGCTTGCTTATAAAAAGAACTTCGCGGCTCGTGTCAGGCCAGACCCGTTTAGGCATTTGCTGGGCCGGGCCGATCCCAGGCCATCCTGTTGGCTACCTATGATTTGGTATTTGGTGCGTAAAATATCATGATATCTACCCCCCGCCCGGTCAAGGTGTTGCGGTGTTTGTATGTAAGTTATGAGATATGCAATGCGTGTGTTACCATGCTATCTACACGGGAGTTAGCGGGGGTATATTTTCAATATTTTTTCATTCGAATCAAACATTGTCGCGGTGTTAGTACGTAAGTTATCAGCTTCGTTCTGCATAAATTAGCATATGCTATTTACATAGAATTTATCGGAGGGTATGTGATACGTCTCCAACGTATCTATAATTTTTTACTGTTTCATGCTATTATATTATCTGTTTTGGATGTTTAATGGGCTTTACTATGCATCCTTATCTTATTTTTGGGACTAACCTATTAACCGGAGGCCCAACCCAAATTGTTGTTTTTGCCTATTTCAGTGTTTCGCAGAAAAGGAATATCAAACGGAGTCCAAACGGAATGAAACCTTCGGGAGAGTTATTTTCGGAATGAACGCGATTCAGGAGACTTGTAGTGGACGTCAAGAAAGAAACGAGGCGGGCACGAGGCAGGAGGGCACGCCCAGGGGGGTAGGCGCGCCCCCACCCTCGTGGGCTCCTCGTGGCTCCCCTGACCGACTTCCTTCGCCTATATATACTCATATACCCTGAAAACATCCAGGAGCACCACGAAACCCTATTTCCACCGCCGCAACATTCTGTACCCGTGAGATCCCATCTTGTGGCCTTTTCCGGCGCTCCACCGGAGGGGGAATCGATCATGGAGGGCTTCTACATCAACACCATAGCCTCTCCGATGAAGTGTGAGTAGTTTACCACAGACCTTCGGGTCCATAGTTATTAGCTAGATGTCATCTTCTCTCTCTTTGGATCTCAATACAAAGTTCTCCTCGATCTTCTTGAAGATCTATTCGATGTAATTCTTTTTGCGGTATATTTGTCGAGATCCGATGAATTTTGAGTTTATGATTAAGATTATCTATGAACAGTATTTGAATCTCCTCTGAATTCATTTATGTATGATTTGTTATCTTTGCAAGTCTCTTCGAATTATTGGTTTGGTTTGGCCTTGATATTTTTTACAATGGGAGAAGTGCTTAGCTTTGGTTTCAAGCTTGCGGTGTCCTTTCCCAATGACAGCAGGGGCAGCAAGGCACGTATTGTATTGTTGTCATCGAGGATAAAAAGATGGGGTTTATATCATATTGCTTGAGTTTATCCCTCTACATCATTTCATCTTGCCTAATGCATTACTCTGTTCTTATGAACTTAATACTATAGATGCATTCTGGATAGCGATCGATCTGTGAAGTAATAGTAATAGATGCAGAATCGTTTCGATCTAGTTGTTGCGGACGTGATGTCTATATACATGATCATGCCTAGATATCTCATAAATATGCACTTTTCTATCAATTGCTTGACAGTAATTTGTTCACCCACCGTAATACTTATACTATCTTGAGAGAAGGCACTAGTGAAACCTATGGCCCCCGGGTCTATTTTTCATCATATAAGTTTTCGATCTATTTTATTTTGCAATCTTTACTTTTCAATCTACATCATAAAAATACCAAAAATATTTATTATATCTATCAGATCTCACTTTTCCAAGTGGCCGTGAAGGGATTGACAACCCCTTTATCGCGTTGGTTGCAAGGTTCTTATTTGTTTGTGCAGGTACGAGGGATTTGCGTGTAGCCTCCTACTGAATTGATATCTTGATTCTCAAAAACTGAGGGAAATACTTACGCTACTTTGCAGCATCACCCTTTCCTCTTCAACGGAAAACCAACGCATGCTCAAGGTCGCAGTATGTTTTCAACAACCCTCCCTGCAGGGTCAAAAGTTATCGCGTTGTTTGTACATAGGTTATCAGCTCTGTCGTGCGTAAAATATCATGGGGTATGTATTAAAAAAAACGAAGGATGACAAGCAAGAGTGTGAGTCGTGGAATGGTCATCGAATGATTTTAAAGTCGTTCAATTTTGTTGCACATTTCGTGTGATTCGCCTTTTATCTTCCATATTTCAGGTGGGTAAAAAAAATTACCACACCTCGGCTAAGTAAATTATCTTCTCTGTTGTGCGCATATTACCATGCTATCTACAAATAAGTTATTGGAGGTATGTCTTCAACAACTTGTATCTCAGTGTCAGAAGTTACCACAGTATTTGTATGGGAGCTATCAACTTTGTTGTGTGTATATAACCATGTTATTCAAAGAGAAGTTATCGGGTATATTTTT
The DNA here is from genome assembly GCA_021437245.1 of Aegilops speltoides. Taxonomy (NCBI): domain Eukaryota; kingdom Viridiplantae; phylum Streptophyta; class Magnoliopsida; order Poales; family Poaceae; genus Aegilops; species Aegilops speltoides. The sequence goes on along the minus strand of CM038141.1, from coordinate 433,842,903 downwards.
TAACAAATTTTATCTTCGGGTCAAAAGTTACCGCGGTGGTTATACGTAAGTTATCATATCTGAGGTGTGTATATTATCCGAAATGTTATCATACTATTTAGATAGAAGTCACGGGGTTATGTTTTCAACAAGGTTCCTGTAGTGAATAGTTAACGATGTATTTGTACATAAGTTATCATGTCTGTATTGCTTATATTATCATACTATTTAGGCAGAAGTTACCGGAGTATGTTTTTAACAACTTTTATCCCGGGCCAATAGTTATCGCGGTGTTTGAACGTAAGTCACCACCCATGCGGTGTGTATATTACCGTGTTATTTACACCATAAGTTACAGGGGTGTGCTTTCAACAACTTTATCTCCTAGATGAAAAATCACAATGGTGTTTATTTGTTAGTAATTAGCTTTGTGATGCGTGTATTACCAAGTTTAGCATGAAAAAGCATGGTAACTGTAGCATGCAAATGCATGATAACTTTAGCTTGCTCATCCTGATAATTATAGCTTGGACAGCCTGAAAACTTTATCACGAGCTGTCTAATAACTATAGCATGACCATCATGGAAAAAAAAACATGACCATCATGGTGAAAAAACGTCTATTGTCACTTGTCTAATAACATATAAAGCCTGCTAGACTACCCGCTGTTCCAGCGGCATTGCATTCGCGCAGCATTTTCAACCGCACGATGCATTTACTGTTTGCAGTTTTACCCTGCTGTCAATTGGCCAACCGCTCGTTGCATTCACACACGTCCAATAATTATGTAGCTCTATGACTGACGGGGTCGAGCGTCTATGGGGCCACTGAGCGGAGGCTAGGTTTCCCTTGAGCTGGGTGGGCGATTGGCTGGTGGACCGCAGTTCGTGGTTGGGTGAGAGCGACGTGAAGGGATGGGTTTTCCCTGGTCTACGCAGACCGTGCTCTACCCTGCTGTTTCGGTGGTCCCGGTTGGCATTTGGGCCCGCTGTGAAGTGGCTTGGTTGCTCAGGTAGCTCATACGAGAGGGATTGCCAACTGGATAAGAGCGGCGTGGCGGTCTCGACCATTGGTCAGAGGCCATGTGACCTAGCCGCCCGCAGCTGCAGCCGCCTCCTCTCCTCTTCCTCGTTCTCCTGCCGCCGCCGCCTCCTCCTCCTCTCCTCTCCCCGAATTCTCCTACCTCAGCCGTCGCCGCCGCCGCCGCCGACCTAGACGTCACCGGCTGAGACCGCTGTGGTATGGATAAGGAGACGTGAGGAAGAGGACATCCTTCCCTGACAGCGCCCCGACCTGCCAGGTCTTCCTCCTTGTCGGCCTAGGTCTGGGTCTGCTGGATTAGATGGACAGAAGTGGTGGATCCGATGGTTGCCGGAATCCCTCATCGTCGGAGGAAGGCGTGCGACCGGCAAAGAAATAGGCTGATGGAGCAGGATGGGGTGGCGGTTCAAGTTCGGCGGCCTTCGCGTGTTGTGGTTGGCGGCGCTCCACTTCCCTTCTCCCCTGCCCAGGTGAGTCGTCCTTGATCTAAAATATTTAATCCCCACACTGATTTTTTTATTATACAGTACGGTGGTCTGCAGATTATCCTTCAAAGGAGGCCACAAAGAGCAGCGATGGCTTCTTGGTAATCTGCAATTGGCCACAAAGGATGAGGTACATGGAGGTATGGTGCTATCACTGCTCGGCTGCCCCATGCTTCCTTTCAAGTTTAGCGCTTTCACTAACTTTAGCTAGGTTTGTAATTTCAGATTGCCAGCTACATTCCATTGGTGTATATGCAAGCTACATAGGTTTGTGGATCAATTTGATTGTAGCTTTATTCTCTTATTTCATTGTGATGTTGTTTTAATTACCGCCATGTGAAATTAGGCGCTTCTTTTGGGGAGAAATTTTGTGATGCTATATTCTGCATCCTATATTACTGGCTTACATGCTTTAAGGAGGAGATTTTAATCTCTGGCCGTGTATGATGAAAAAAGAATGTTAATTGCTAATGCTTTATTTCAGAAAACCAAATATGCACCATGCCGATATGCTTCATGACGAGTGTGCTTTTGTCATCCCTCACCCTCCCAGGTTAGTGTTTTGGCCCTTTTAGTAGTTTTTTATTTTCCTTGCTCGAGCCAGATTGTAGGTCTGCATATTCCTATATATGTGTTTTATTGTTTAGTGATGCCTCATTGCATCGGCCTTGCAGATGGCCATTAGGTGCTAACCAAGAGGTGCACGCCATGAATCAAACTACCGAGGGGGCATACAGTAATAAGGAGGGCGTGGCTATCGCAGCGAAGCTACCCTCCCCCTCAATCATGCACTGCTTTTCAAACGCAGTTCGCCACTGCTGTTTAATTAGCTCCTGCATTAGCAGCGGATTCAGAGTTTATTCTTCAGCAGATTCAATTTGCGGGAGACTCCTGTTGCAGTTTGGTGACATAGATCAGTGTTAAGTCGCTTAACAAATGCAGCTAGGTTCCATTTAGTTAGCCAAAGCCATTGTGCATTAAAATTGTAGATGTGCATGAGAGTGTGGAAATCATTATGGCACGTCTATGAGCATGCTATACTCCCATGCTACTTTCAGTTATTGACCACTAGTTTTATTACAGCACCCAGGATTTCAGGGTTTGCTTTACTTAGGTTAGTATGTACTCTACCACGGATGAATTGGTTATATCTCATTTTAATATACTTCATTAGTAATTACTAAATAATCTAAAGCGAGTTCTATGACAAATTTTGTTTGGGTCTATTTTTTTTTGGATCATTTCCATATCTACATTTCTTACATATAAAGGTATGCTTCAAAAATTAAGGGCCTAGATGGTAATTTATGGCTGTTTCAGTTGCTGACCATGTGATTATGGTAGTCTACAATTTGCTTATGGGTTCTTCATTGCTTGATTTTTATCTCGGACAAAAGAGGACCAGCCACACCTTTGAAATAAGCAGCGGCCATCCAGTCCAGAACAGGTATATGTTCAGTTCTGGTTGCCTTCCATTTACTTGCCCGCAAGCAACACTTACCTCACATATCTATTGTTTGTTTTGTTATAGACTGAATCTGCTCGACAAAGTGTGAAAATGCTATTACTGCTTGGAAAAGTGTAAAAAAGGCCAGGGTATCATTTATGTAGTTATTTGGAATGCAAGGTTAGGAAGTAGGTGCTTCTCTCTTTACCATTCATTTGCCCCGCCACTCTGATTTTTGGCTTGCTAAGATATGGACTTTCTAAAATGGATGTGTGCAGATCCAAGAAATAAGATGAGAAGAGGAATCTAGCAAAGGAAGGTGAATCTTTTCTCTTGTGAATACAACAAGGTTTGTTCCTGCTAGCGAGCAACACAGATCTCATGCATGTACTAATTGATGCCTTGGTTATATTGATCTATAAATATAATTTCAGCCTTCCATGTATTTGAACATTTATTGTGTTGCAGATGAACTCTACCATGCTTACTGATATACTCCTGCGTATATGTGTGTTGTACTAGAAGTTCCTATTTTTTAACTATTGCGTACCAGAAAATTGAATTGGCAATGTCTACATAAATATGATGTATTAAATTATGTTTTGAGAGGGATTTGTTCATTTTCAAAACTAAGGAAGTTGGATGAGCTTAAAGCACCCATTCATCAGTTCACTGAATTTTTCGAATTCTATTTTAAGTCCACAAGAGGGCAAAATCATTGCTCTTTCCCAGATTGTCTAAATCAGATGAGCGGGCTCCAAACTCCAAGTGCCATTTGCCGTTTTTGTGTTTTGATTTTTTACTTGAGTGCCTTTGGACCGATGGTACTATGGAGAGGTGACATTAGCACGGTTGATGGTTGCTTCTCTCCTGTAGAGTACATCTCCTTCTTCTATATTCCAATATATCAATAAAACAAGAGATCTATAATATCATTGTTTATGGAGTTCACAGATTATTGAAGATTTTTGCTGCCATGGAATTGTGAGTTTGTGACTATACATTCTTGTGTCTTGAAGATGTATTGTCTCTGTATGTGAATGTCAATATCCAGGTATGTAAGCAAGTCCTAACTTTTATTCACATATTTATCTATGAAATGCATGCAAGCAAATCACATCTTACAGACAAATGCCCCCTTATAGGTAAATGTGATGATTCATAAATTAACCGGTTGGAGATATGTAGATAGTCAGGTGTACTGATAACTGGAGTTTAGTGCTCAAAATCCTTCTACCTTTTCTACTGACTGTATTTTCTTGACGTCTTTAAGAGAAGAATGAGTACTATTAGTCATTCTCTATCATGTATAATAGTACAATACTGGAGATGTGAATGGATAATGATCATTTAGTATAGTATTAGTAGATGATGTTTTTTTTTCTTCAGTCAACTCGTGTATTTCCTGATATGTTCAGTCTATTCCCAAATTAGTTCGTAAAGTAGCCTTAACAATTATACAGTCTCTTTGTGTATTAGTACTCTGTTTTCTTTGGTTTTTGGTCACCTGGAAGAATCAGTTTGCCATAACATGTGAAAATGATTTTATTTACTTACGCTGTTGCTTTTATCAGTTAGCAAAGATGTTTGTCAAATGTAGTAAGTTAGGCATCGCAGTGAAGCTTGGCAAAGGGACTTCTGGTGAGGCCTACAAGGCTGGAAGCACTGTATGTAAGGTGCTACCCTCTGATGGATATTCATTTGTCAATTAATACATGACCACACTAGAGAAGCACACGCCGCGCACACACAAGGATCCTATCAGGTTCTAAATATGTACGTGGATGTGGATGATCTTTAAATACTTGGATGATTATTCCACATAAAGAAAGTCATATTGTCATTTTTAACACAAGAACAAAGCAGTGTCCCATGACACAAATAGCTACTGCTTGTGTTGAGTAGAAAATTCATTCATTAGTTATGGGGCATCAAGAAGAGCAAACACCAATGCGGTGAGACATACCTGTTCCATATAAACATGCGGAAAGTTGTAAATCCTTTCACCTTGGCGAGGCACTGTGATCAACGGCCTAGCCCAAGCATGCCATAGCTCCTTGTATAATGCGTCGCTAGAACTCCCTGCACAAAGGATTCATTATGTGAACTAACATGGCAAGTTTACTTTGTAGCATGGTAAATTTAGTTTTATAGCATTTTAACCTGACATATCGATATCTTATTGCTCTTCAAAGGTATCTAAAAGTTGTGTTCTCTGCAAACAGATGGGTGATGTTAGTCAATAGAATACCTAAGATGTCAGTTTTGTTGCCAGATATTGTAATCCCAGAATTACAGAGTTCTAGAATAGAAGATGATCTGCTGGTTACCTCTCTATTATTTACTCGAATGACTGTACTTATATCTTACCTTCAAACTTTACCCGATCTTGGTTTAGTTTCCATCTCCAATCAGATTAATGGTTTGCAGACCAAAGCCAATGTTTTATGGAGTTCTTATTCCTAATTTAGTTATACATTTCATTTGTAGTTTCTTGGTAGATAATAAGCAGTGGCAGATTGTTAGACAAAATAGGGTTTGGAACAATGCTCGATACCCTTGGTGGGTACGGCTGTCATATATTTATAAGAGGGAACCGTACAAATACAGGTTATGTTACAACACGTATATCTAATATATACTTAGTCTAACACCCTCCCTCAATCTTAACTATGTCCTCAAACACTCGGAAGGTTAAGATTATGGCGACATCCTTCAAAAGAAGGCAAGGGCAAGGGTTTAGTGAAAATATCGCAAGCTGATCCTTAGAAGAAACAAACTTAATCAAGGAGCTTCGAGCAACACGCCCCTCACAAAATGATAGTCGACCTCGATGTGCTTCGCTCGGGCATGAAATATCGGATTGGATGAAAGGTATGTGGCACCGATGTTATCACACCAAAGAACAAAGCGGCTGAGTTGGGGAGACCTTCAACTCTCGAAGCAATGAGTGCACCCACATGATCTCAGCTGTGGCATTAGCAATAGCTTTGTACTCAGCTTCGGTACTACTCCGAGACATCAGTAGCTTGCTTGCGAGCTTGCCAAGCGATCAAGTTAGGCCCAAAGAACACAGATGTCCCCGTGGATCGCCTATCATCGGGACTACCAGCCCAATCGGCATCGAAAATGCCGAGATTAGTCCGAACGTGCAGTGAAGATGGAGACCATGTGAACCAAGCAGACGAACATAGCGTAAGATACGCTTAACGGTGACCAGTGAGAATCACGTGGTGCATGAAGATACCGCACACACGGTTAATCGCAAATGATATGTCCGGTCGAGTAATGAGCAAGCATCGCAGTCCACCCACAATGTCATGCGGTACTCGGTGGCATCCTCGGGAGAGAGCAAGTCGCCAAGAAGAGTCGTCGGTTTGTCTGTGGTAGACATGGGAGTCGTAGTAGACTTGCATCGCAACATACCAAGACGACGCAGAAGATCACGAGAGTACTTCTTCCGAGTAAGAGTCAAGCCACTATCGTAATGAAGAACCTCGAGGCCCGTAAAATAATGCGCTCCCAAGATCTTTAACAAAGAAACTCAGCACCAAGAGAATACACAAGCCGATCCGTAGCGTATGCATTTAACCGACAAGGATGATGTCATCAACATAGACCGAATGTACATAGTCACCTCGGTCGCTGAAGAATAAACAGAGACGTGTCTGCTGTAGAAGGAACAAACCCATGTGCACGAAGAGCAGCGCCAAGACGGGCATGCCACGCACGCGGGGCCTGCTTCAAACCATAGAGAGCTTTGACAAGGCGACACAAATGATGTGGCTGAGCCGGATCAACAAAACTCAAGGTGACGATATAAACCTCTTCTTCCGTAACTCCATGGAGAAAGGCATTCAACGCTGTCGTCGGGCGACCATCCGCAAGTAACAGCCAAAGAGAGAAGAACACGGATAGTAGTTGGTTTAATAACAGGATCGAATGTGTCTTCGTAATCAATACCATACCGTTGTTTGAATCCTTGGCAACCGTGCATGCCTTGTACCTCTCAATGGAGCCATCAAGATGTTTCTTCACCTTGAATACCCATTTAGAGTCAATGATATTGACACCGATGGAGGTGGAACAAGACGCCAAGTGTTGTTTCTTTGAAGAGCATGAATCTCTGCCCATCGCAGACGCCAATGTGGGATGCCAAGCGCTGCTCGAAAATGTCGTGGTTCGGCCAGAGATCAGCCTCAAGATGCGCCACACAAGCCGCAAGCCACGCGACAAGGTTGCCGCGTCGCTTCTTCGTTGGAAGATGCCACTTTTGCTGCGAGTATGGGGACGCAGGACGACAGCGGAGATGGCGCCGAGCTGCCACACCGAGGAGCCATCGCCCATCGCCGGCGAGGAGGACTCGCCGTGGGCGAAGTCCGGTGGCACGGTCGTGGTCGGCGAAGACAGACGGGCGTGACCGGCGCTGACGGACCAGCGACGAAGACTCGGTGACTGCGAGGCCGCCGCCCGTGGATAGCGCCGCTGGTCCAGCGAGTTTCGCCGACAACTCCGCAGTTCGCCGCCCAGCGACAATGAGGTCACCGCCAAGACGACTTCGGCACTTGTCGGATCCACGCATGGGGCATGCACGCGATCGACGCCGGGTCAGCGGCGAAATAGTGGCGGGCAGCCTCGTCGAGCCTCGCTGGCGTAGCGGAAGAATGCGCGCAGCCAGTGGCAGATCATCATCCGTAAGCTCAAGTCGAGCGCCTCGTCCCTCGCACCATGGTTAGGCAACAACAGAGGAGAATATGCAGATCCACAAATTGATCGAGCAAAATCGAAAAGAGTGCAACTCGGTGACGGAGTATCGGTTGGTGATGTGAGTGTGAAAACGGGAAGACAGCCTCATCGAACACAACATCACGAGAAATGTAAACACGATTTGTCGGAATGTGAAGACACTTGTAACCTTTGTGGAGAGGATCAGTATCCAAGAAACACACATTGTTTGGATCGATACTCAAGTTTATGCTTATTGTACGGACGAAGATGCGGCCAACACGCACAGCCAACACTTTGAGTAGGGAGTAACTGGAGTTTCATTAAGCAACACTTCTAGCGGAGACTTCATGTGAAGACGTCGTGTGGGAATCTGTTTATCAAAAACAGCAGAATAAAAGCATCGCTCCGAACCTAAACGGGACAGAGGCATGTGCAAGAAGTGTTAGGCCGTTTCAACTATGTGACGGTGCTTGCGCCACCGCACTGCTCATGATGTGTATGAGGACAAGACACATGGTGTGAGATGCCAAGCTTCAAAGAAGGTGTTAAGGTTACGATACTCACCCCCACCGACCAACATGAATAATTTTGTGCTTAAGCAATCGCTCAACATGTGCTTGAAATTGCATAAAGACATGAAACACATCAGATTTGCGCTTAATAAGATAGATCCAAGTAAAGCGATCAAAGCATCGATCAAACCGACATAATAGTTGTGACCACTAACGAAATTTTGGGCATAGCCCCACACGCCCGAAAACACAAGTTCAAGAGGAGCCGTGACAACACGACTTGATACGTAAAAGGCAATCGATGACTCTTGCCTTGTCGACAGTGCATCACACACTAGAAACTCCTTATTACTCGACTCAACAGAAGACGATGACGATGAAGCACATGGCGCACAATGGGAGTAGCAGGGTGGCCAAGGCGAGAGTGCCATCGCGACGATGACACCAACACCACTCAAAACTTGAGAGAGTCGTGGCACATCAAGCGATATAAGCCGTCGCGAGCTCGACCACTAAGAAGAACGCCCTCGTGTCCCGGTCCTTAACAAAAAATGGAAAGGGTGAAACTCAACAAACACATTGTTGTCACGAAGTTAATTTAGGAACCGAGAGTAAACTACGGTGACCAAGGAACACGGCGACATCAAGCGACGCAAGGTTTTAGTGGTACGTGAAAGGAGAGATGCTCGACCAACATGTGAGATGGGCATACCGATCCATTGGCCGTGCGGACTGATCGTGACCGTGTAGGGTTGGCGAGTGGCCACTTTGTCAAGCTGGCTCGTCAAATGGTCCGTGGCGCCTGTGTCCATGTACCGTGCAGATCCACCGAGTATGAAGGAGTGAACCCGGATCCGTGTAGCGAGAGCAGCTTGCTTCTCATTGCACTTCCCATTGTTTCCAATGCCAAGAAAATCTCGTTTAAAGCGACGATGGCAGCGAGACGCCAAGTGCCCTCAATGCCGCAGAAGTTGACACTCAACCCCACCACCACATGCCTCGCAGTGGAGCCGCTATGCCACCGCCCGAGGTGGAGCGGCGGACGGGCTGGTTGCCGAGGTCGGCGGCGCTTTTGCTTGGCACCGCGGCGCCTCATGAGAGCGCGCGCTCGCAGAAGGACCCTCCGTAGACGCCAACGGAGCGGCGAGCAGCGAGCCTCTGCTCGGTGTTGAGGAGGCGCGTAGAGATCGCGAGGCGGCATCGGCGTGTCACGCCCATTGATATTTTCAACAAGAGAATCATAGTCCTCATCAAGCCCATTGAGAATGAACGAAGTAAACTCCTCGTCACGGAGAGGCTTCCCAATAGACGACAGCAGTATCACCAAACTTTTGACCTTGTTGAAGAAGGCCGTGACAGAGATCATTTTCTCGACCTCACCCACCGGTTGCGAATGGCAGAGGAACGGGCCAGCGATCGCGAGGAGAAGCCGGAGTCGAGCGTGGTTATGCGCCCCTCGATGTCGCGCAAAGACCACCATGCCGCCACGGAGGAGTGAGCGAGGACCGAATGGCACCTGTAATAGCTTGATCCCGAGCGATCCACCGACGATGAGCGTGGTTGGACACCATGACGGAGCCACCACGCCGAGGGCACCGGAACCATGGCCGGGGACACGGCAGCGCATCGTCGACATACCCTCAAGGTAGTGACTACGCATCGGCGGCAACACCGAGCGCCGCCACGAGGTAGTTGTCGGCAGAGAGCTTCACCGCTACCGATGAGCGGCGGAACGGTCCTGGTTCAGCCACCGGTGCGGAGAGCTGCGAGTCATACGTCGGAGGAGCACTGTATGGAATCAGCGCATCGGCCGACGGAGGCGCACGGTAGTGTTGGTGATGACCGTAGGGCGCCGTGGGAGATACGCCGTAGGGCTGCAGGGGCGGCGCGGTGTACGGCGCAGGGGCGGCGTAGGGCGCGCCATACGGCGCCTCGTAGGACACCGCGGAGGACGGAGCATACTGCGCTGGCGACGGCGCAACGTACGGCGCGGGATACGGCCCCCCGTAGGGTACCTGGACGGGGGCACCATGGGGGCCTAAAGCCGGCGGCAGATCACGAGACGGAGTCCCGCCGTAGGGCAGCGACGCAGCCGTGTTGTAGAAATTCTGCGGCAGAGACGCATCACGGGAAATCAATCCATCACGGGGCTGCACACGGGAGTTCAATCCATCACGGGGCTGCACATGGGAGTTCAATCCATCACGAGGTAGTTGTGCGGAGGCAACGTAGGAGTTTGGCTCCAGAGATGCATCATGGGCGAGCGATGGATGCATCGCGGGCGATCGGGGCGCTGGTGGACGCGAGCCCGATGCAGCCGAACGGGCCCAGGCGAGCGGCGTGGAGGCCATGAAAGGCGATTCCGTCGCCAGGGTTGACGGAGGCGGCACGGCGGCGGAGGCCGACGCGGCGGCGGCAGAGGAGGCGGAAGCACGGCGCGGATTGAACGCGTCGTCTGATACCATGTTAGACAAAATAGGGTTTGGAACAATGCTCGATACCCTTGGTGGGTACGGCTGTCATATATTTATAAGAGGGAACCGTACAAATACAGGTTATGTTACAACACGTATATCTAATATATACTTAGTCTAACACAGATGAACCAATAAGTTATCTGAACCAATAAGTTATCTGTGCCCATGCTTTATTGTAAGCGTTAAATTTGCTCTCTGGTATTACTTTCAATGTGTTATCCATACCCATGCTTTTTGCGGTTAATTATCATGTCCTATCAACTTATGCAGAGTCCATGATATCATACAGTTTGAAGTCAAAAAATTCATGATATGGGTGATACGGAAAAGTCATTGCCTTCTTTGCTGGAACATTCCCTGATTGTCTGGACTTCTTGGGTCAATCGCTGGACCTGGACGCCACCCCCGTCTCCTGGACGTCATGACGCCGCCGATTTCCTTGACGCCGCGTGCCACCGATCTTCTATAACTCAATTTCTCCAATTTCTCTCAGCTGTGAGCTCATGAGCTCATATATATTTTTGAGCTGTAAACTTATTATGTAAACTCAACACTTTGTTTTGTGACAAGTGAACTCATTTCATATTCATCTATCAATCATGGTTGAAGTGTCTATATGTCTCTCCCTTGCCAATGTACTAAAATTTGAGGTCTACATACTTTTTTCTAGCCACAATTCCATTTCTTGTCTCTGAATAAGCTACAATAAATGCAAAAGAAGATATTGCAGCAAGTAGCTTATAGATTGAAATTTGCCGCATTATTTATTTGTCGTATTGTTGCTCAATTGATTCTGGACGTGAAATTAAATATGACATGCTATTCTTGATGTAATTGCGAAATTGCATCCAACATCAAGTAAAGATTACAGCAAACGTCACTTACAGGTTGCTTGCATTCAACATCTTCAGAACTTAAAACGCATCCATCTCCTCCTCCAGCTGCTGCTGCCATCCACTTCTCCAGCATGTCGCGGAGCGAGCTGCGCCAACGTACGCAGGGGAAGGCGAGCTGTGTTGTCGCGCGCAGGCCTGGGCGAGCACCCGCAATGAGCTGTGCTGGCACGCGCAAGCATCCGCAAGGCGAGGGCAAGCACCCACAGAGCGCAAGCATCCGCCACGCGAGCGCGAGCTGCGCCGGCGCGTGCAGACATGGACGAGCGCCGGCGGAGAGCTGCAGTGACGAGGGTGAGTTGCAGCGGCGCGCGCAGCCATGGGCGAGCACCGGCGGCGACCTGCAGTTACTCGCTCAGGCGTGGGAAGCTAGGGCGGCGAGTTAGGGTACCTCGCGCAGGCATCAGCGACGTACGCCGGCGAGCAACCATGGCGACCAGAACAAGCTAGCCACAGAGCAATCGGATAACCACAAACACGTTGGATAAGGTAGAAAGAGGTAAGGGTACTTTGGTCCTTTCAGGTGACAGGAAATTGAAATGGAAAAAGAAAAAGTAATGGAAAAAGAAAAAATGGCATGGTAATAAAAATGCAACGGAGCTAGATGGCATTTTTACCGGGCCAATTTTGAGAGTGGCAGTTCTGCGAAGCCCAATAGCGGAAGTCGCAAATAACCGCTTTTTCATGTAAAAAAGCTATCATGAACTGATCTCATGCCTTTCTTATAACGCCGTGTAAGAACATCATATCTAAATATCTATTTTCTAAGCGAAAAGTTGGTACTCAACTGACCGATTTTTTCCTAACATCCGTCATGTTCAACGTCTACCGTGTGTCTTCATGGGCCCGCACACCGCATCTTTTCTTTCATCCTTATCTCCACTGAAACGCTATCCACATATACAAGCAGTCTGTTGCGAACCCGCTAGGCGACCATGGTAGGGCGACCAAGTCGGCTGGGCCCGAGCGGTCGCCGTCGAAGCTACCCAGGTAACGAAAGGAAGAGCCACGCCTCCTTTGCCGCGGCGCGATCCCGGCCAGAGGACCCCGTCGCCGGCGGCGAAGCGGGTTCAGGGACAGCGTCACGACACCGAAGGGTCGGCCTCGCGCTTCCGCCGCCCATGCCCGCCAAGCCATGCGGCGCATGCCGACGAGTTTCAACAACTATGAAGATGCAGAACGGCGATGGCAATGACGACGTTGTTGCTGCGACATCCTTTCATTGTAAAAAAAATAAAAAATTGCAACATCATCCATGTTGCAAAAGTTCTTTCCGCAACATCATCTTTGTTGCAAAAGGTGAAGCTGAAAAATGAAATTTTGCTAAACAACCTCTGTTGCAAACGTTTCTGTAGCATGAGTTCTGTTTCAAAGGCTTCTGCAACGTCACCTTTGTTGCAATGATGAGGACAGAGCTGGGTTGTTGGATAACATCAGATCTAAGGGCTGCCTAGGAGGCGGATCTTTTTAGCCCATTTTCTAATGCTTTACAGATTTTATGACCAGACTCTAAATATTCTTATGTTCATGGCTTGAATACTTGGTTCATTTTTGGCCTTTGCGAAGGCACTGGTGCTCGTGCGACTGTGACGCATCATCGTTGTAACGGTGAATAGCATATGAAGCCTCCTAATTTGTAGCGCTGCAATTTGGAGCCTTTTTGAAGCGGAGCAGCTTTGTCTGGTTGACCTTCAATTATTTGTGCGTTGCTTGTGATCCTACTAGCTTAGTGTGCTTTGGTTGTTTACTTGTTTCCTGTTTATATACCCTACATGCACTAACCTGTTTATCTAGCACTAATGGTATTTATTTTATCACAGGTTGGAACTGCTTTGTCAAATCCTTACCTTTCTTTTGCAGAGGAACTGAATGGTTTGGCTGGTCCACAACAGTCTCAGGTAATCTTGATTTTACATGGTGAATGTTCTCTGTTGCATCATGATCAACTTGTGCTTGCCAAATGGATCTCCTGAAACAAATTCCTCCTAATAAATTGTAAAAGTCCTAATAAAGAAAAATATGTTCATGTCCTTCTAAAACGATGTATGTACTGGTTGGCTTTGTGATTCCTCTCAGATTGTGCTTTTTGGCTTTGTGATTCCTCTCAGATTGTGCTTTTCGTTCTTATGTAGCAATGCATCACTTCTCCAGGTGAAAAAATGATGGAAACAAAGGCTCTGTTTAAATTTGTTGTCCTTTTACATCTTCCAGCCTTTATCATACATTCTTCTTATCCAATTGTGAGTTTAAGTAGTTATACCTATCATTGTAAGCCTGTAGGAAGCAAATATTTTCATGTGAATTTTATTTCTCTGTGATGGTTTTAACAGAAACAAATCATAGCCACTGTTACATCATGTTATTTATCTTACCGTGCCGTTCTATCTGTATACTTTGTTTACGTCTTTTTGACACTCCCAGTTTTGTTTTTCTATGGTATATATTTGACTCCTTTCCATGCCATTTGGCTTTGAATCTGTCCTCATGGTCATGTCTACTGGTATATAGTGCACTCGAAGCTATATATATTGTTATCTACAGACCGTTTATCATAAATTTCTGTTTTACCTTATGCTTGTCCTGGTGGTTTTCTTCCTGGGTGATTGTGTGCTCATATGCCATTGGTCAATATCCATCTTTATAGAGGATGCCCACTTTTCTTAGTTTCATATCGATTCTTAATAGTCTCGCAATGCCTGCTCGGGTTAGTTCTTTGAATGAATAGAGAATAATAAATGTATTGGGGGTTCCAATATCAAGTGTACCACCTGGTTATTTCTTACCCAACTAATACGCACTACTTGGTGATAAAGGAAAAACAGCTAGAAAAATAATTAATAAAGTGTACCATCTGCTTATTGTTTTATACACAGTCGCTTGATTCTTTTTGTTCGTCTATAGGCCTCTGATCCTGTCTGCAGTGTGCGGCTAGGTTGTTCGTCCGCCTAGGTCGTAGGTTCCTTCCTTCCTGCCGACGGCAGGTACAAGACTCGAGCGATGGTTAACGGCAAGCACTATATACACCATCCATCTATGCTAATATAGCCTGTCTTTTAAAGCCCATGTATGCTATTACCAAGTGATCTGAATATTTTCTTTTAAGCACCAAGCTTTCATGTAATGGAATATAAGTATCTTTAAGTTGATTCTAAATCAATCTCATGCACATGCTTTGAATGCTTGGCTCGCTCTTGCTTTTGCCGCCATGGTCAAACGTGCAGCGATGACTCTGTCTAATGTTTATCACTTCAATATGCGCCCGAATAATATTAATGTACAATCTTTCAATACATGGCTTGCTCTCGGCCTTTGCGCCATTGGCGCAACTGGTCATCTAGTTTGTTTAGCACGCAAAGGAGCCGCTCCATTACCCGTCTCCCCTATGCGATGAAAACATCAAAGTTTTCACTAAAAACTTCTTGATTCGATGGCATAAACATGCACATCACAACGGCCAAACTGCCTTCAAAGTTTAAATCTTGAACAATAAAATAAACCTAGCCCAGGTGGTTGCACAGTCAAGTGCTCAACCATCATGTTATTGGTCCGTGTATCACTTCCTCTGTGTTTTGAATAAAAGACACATATTCCAAAATATTGATGTAAAAGTCAGAACGAGTTCGGAATTTACAAAAATTGTTTTCTAAATGTCAAAAAAAATCGAAAAAAATTAAAAAAAGAAAGAAAAAGAAAAAATAAATAGAAACAGAAAAATCAAAAATTTAAAATTTTAAAAGGAAAATATAGCAGAAAAGGAAAAAAGTAAAAACCATATAAGGAACCTTCTTGACAGTTCCTTACACCAGAAAAACCGGCTGGGAATAGTTTCACAAAAGCGGAACTGCTAAGTGATGCGAACAGTGGAAGATTGGCCGGACCAAGTGATCGCGCGGCTGTGCGATTGCTCGGCCCTTTGACGCAAAGAGCGTCGAATAGGGTTTTTCCAGCGAGACTCAATATTTCGTATAGAAAAAATGTTGACCATCTATTCTAATTTTTTAAATGTGTATACAAAACATGTTGACCATGTATTAAAAAAATGGTGAAATTTTTTGATGTGTATAAAAAATGTAAATTAAGCATTGGAAAAATATGTTGAGCAAGCATTTGAAAAACGTTAATCAAGCATTTGTGAAAATGTTAGATGTGTGTAGAAAAATGTTGACTATGTTTAAAAAAAATTATATTGCATTTAGAAAATATTAATCAAGCATTTGAAAAAATGTCAAATGTGCATAGAAAAAATATTACCATCATGTCAAAGCACTTAGCTTGAAACCCTCTACCCGAGATATGTCGTATGTTACTCCATCATTGGTGGCCCATACAAGTCCCACTAAGTAGTCGCAACGACTCAGTGGGGATCAAGATCGGTGAGCCTCGTCTCTTGATCAAACAAAATTAACCATAGATGCACTGGTAGTGCCAAACACATCCAACAAAACGAGCGAGCTTTGTCTGTCTTGAAGAACACTATGGCAAAAAACTAGAGAACAAAATCTTCATTATAGGCGTTATTGAACCGCGGAAATGGAAGCAACCCTGGTGAGTGCACATCAGGATACAGTTTAGCGTGGAAACACACATAATCAAGGTCCAAACTGCGAGCAGCTACCTTGAACTTCTTTACTTTGAGAATCTCTTCATATTTCCTACGCTGAAACTGATTCCAGGATCAACCTCGGGATCTCGACCACGAACATACGGATTATGCTCACACTCTTGCCTGTACTCTAACTTGCCCAATTGGATCATCAAGGGAAAGATGATCAAACTCTTCATTTTGAGTGAATTAGAAAAAACATCGACATTAAAGGATAGGGTTGCAAAACCACAATTTCTACTAAATTGTGCCAAAACCCGCTAATTTTGAGCGTAAGTTTTTGCAAAAAACACTAGTGGGCAGCTTAGTCTATTTTAAGCACGATTATGACAGGTGGTTCCCGCTGGACATGATGATGTGGCAAAGAAAAAAAGGCAATTACTCCCAATGCGATTTTGTTTAGCAAAAGGACCCCTGAGAAAATAGCAATCGGGTCCTCAGTCACTTCATCTCCCACCGTTCCGGTGGTGGACGCCGGCGGACATTCTCTCCCCATGTGCGGCCGGCGCCGCTGCTGCTTGCTCCGGTCCGGTGGTGGACGCCGGGGGATACTTCCTCCGGTAAACGCTACCGTAGTCACCGGTTGGTAGGAGGAGGGCAGTGGGGGGACTCGCCGTAGGAGGATCACAGGACGACGCTGCGGCCGGTCTGACTGCCCCCGCGGCCGATAGGAGGAACGCATGCGAGGATGAGCCCTTTCGGCGAGGCCCGGTGCAGCAGATCGGCGCACACGAGGACGGGCCCTCTCGGCGAGGCGTCAGCGACCGGTGAGCGCGGTGGTTGGGCGGCGGCGGGCTCGGGCGGGTCGAGCATGGCGTCTGCAGTAGCAGGTGGACCTGCTGCTACTCATGGTCCGGCCGGCGCAGGGGAGGCGCAGTAGACATGATGCTGCTCGGCTGGAGCAGGGGAGGCATGGTCGAGCTGCTGCTCCTGGGGGTTGCGCCACCGGAAGGAAGCCACAACACAGCTCATGTGGTTGCGCCGCCGGAGGGATGCCGGGGCGGCGATGTGAATGGAGGTTGGCCGGGGCGGCGCGCTGCCTAGTCGCGCCGGCACGGAAGGACAGGGGTGGCGCAGGTTCAGGTGTGTTGAGTATATTGTGTACGTGTATATGTGTGTGTAGGGCCCACCTCCTGTTTTTCCTGTATAGTTGAGGTTGTGGCCCACCTCATTTATATATACGTGCACGTGCACCGATCAATACATCGCGATTGCACAGCCCATAATCTCTCTCTACATGGTATCTATCGCGAGATGAGTCCTAACCCTAGCCGCCGCCGCCGCCACCAGCACACACGCGCCGCCGCCGCCCACACAAGCCGGCGCCACTGCCGCTTCACACGCCGCCGCTCCACCGCCCGCCCGCCAAGCCCTCCCGACCCAGACGCCGCCGCCGCCCTTTCCGCTCCCCCACCGCCGCACCGACTCGCTCCGCCCGCCGCCGCCGCCGATACCGCCTTCTAACGTCGCCGCCGCCAGATCTCTCCCACACCCGCGCCGCTCTCCACCTCGCGCCGCGCGCCCTCCCCTGTACCCGCGCCGCGCCCTAACCCCAACACCGCCGCCATCATGAGCTCCTCCTCCTCTACCGTCTTCAACCCATTCGCCGGTCTCGACGTCACCCTCGTCCGCGATCTCAACATCCATGAGCGCGTCCCGGTCAAGCTTGACCACACCACCGCCTCCTACTCCTCATGGAAGCGGTATTTTTCGCTCGTGTTCCGTGAGTACCTCCTTCACGGCCACGTGGACGGCACCGTGGACTCCGCACTCATGATCCACGACGAGGAGTGGATGATCCTCGACGCCACCATCATCCGCTGGTTCTACCTCACCATCTCCAGCAACATCTTCCACACCGTGGTGAACGACGAGGATGACGCCCATGCGGTCTGGACCAAGCTCAACGGCCTCTTCACCGACAATCGGCTGCAGCGCAAGGTCCTTCTCTATGGTGAGTTTTACGGTGCCAAGAACTTGACTCGTCCCATCGATGATTTTTGCATGCGCCTCAAGAAGCTCGCCGATGAGCTCTGCGATCCGGGGAGAAGATTGGCGACGAGCTCCTCATCGCACCCTCTCCGGCGGCCTCAACGAGGACTTCGAAACGCCGCCCAACCTCACCTCATCCCGGACCCCACCTTCGGCAAGGTGGTCGCAGACTAAGCTGGAGGAACGCCGGATGCGGGCGGCCCGGACGCGCGCCACCCACACCGCCTCGTTGCGGCACCGGGGTTCAGCCCGCCACCGCCCGCCAGACGCCGCCCCAGCGGCGGCGCCTTTTTCCGCCGGGCTTCCGCCCGCCCCATCGCCACCATCCGCCGCCCCCCGGCGGCCAATGGAGGAGGTTGTCGTGGCGGCCACCGGGGTGGCCGCAAGCAGGGAGGCGGCGGCGGTGCTCAGGGAGGAGCGCCCCGCCAGCAGCAGCCGGCTCCTCAGCCGGCGGCCCCGTGGTACGCTGGTCAGAACCCGTGGACCGGCGTCGTCCACGCCTACTCCATGCCGGTTCCACGGGCTCCCACTCCGGGTCTTCTCGGCCCTCGGCCTCCGTCACACCAGGCGTACTACGCCGCGCCGCAGCCCTATGCGGCGCCCTACGGGCAGCAGCCGCCGCTGCTGCTTCGACGCTCAAGCCGTCCCTCCCACCGGCGCCCGTGGGACCCGGCTCTCTGGCGGCTCTCCACACCGCCTCCCGTCCAACTACACCGCGGCGGCAATTGGTACATGGACAAGTGGCGCCACCGCTCATATGGCGCGCACTCGGTAACCTCCATACGCTCACCCTGTCCACACTTCCAACCGCATCACCGTCGGTGTCGGTTCTTCTCTTCCTATCACCCATATTGGACATACATATTTTCCGTCTAACTCCACCCCTATCTCCATGTCTAATATTTTGGTTTCTCCTGATCTTATTAAAAATCTTGTTTCCGTTCGTTCTCTTACGTGAAAATCCGATGCTTGAATTTGACGATTGTGGTTTTTTTGTTATGACGCCGCCGCGGATGGTGCTCCACCGATGTGACAGCCCCGACGAGCTCTACCCGGTTCACTCCGCCGCCTCCACCACTTCCGCCGCCCCTGTCGCTCTCGCCACCGGAGTGGATCTTTGGCATGCTCGCTTGGGTCATCCTAATCATGCCACCCTTCGCCACATACTTCGGAGTTTTTCTTTCACGTGTAATAAGAACGAGGATCACTCGTGTCATGCATGCCGCCTTGGCAAACATGCTCGCCTTCCGTTTAGGCCTTCTTCCTTTGTTGCATCGTACCCGTTCGAGTTGATTCATAGTGATGTTTGGACATCTCCTGTTGCAAGTAACACGGGCTTTCTTTATTATCTTGTTATCCTTGATGATTTTTCGCATTATGTGTGGACCTTCCCGTTGCGCCGCAAGTCGGACGTCATCTCCACTCTTGTCGGTTTCTACTCTTATGTCCGCACGCAGTTTGGCGGCCCATTCTTGCGTTGCGCATGCATAACGGAAGGAGTTTGACAACACCGCTGTTCGCGATCTTCTCGCCACACATGGCACGATTTTTCGTCTCACTTGCCCGTACACCTCGCAGCAGAACGGTCGTCTGGCGCATCCTTCGCACTCTTAATGACTGCGTTCGGACTCTTCTCTTTCACGCCAATGTGCCCCGCGCTTTTGGCTGGACGCTCTTGCCACCGCTTCTCTTCTCATAAACATCCGTCCATGTCGTACTCAAGGAACTTTACACCTCACCATCTTCTATTCGTGCACCCCTCTTATGAAGGGCTTCGCATCTTCGCTGCTGTGCTACCCTAGCATCGCTGCCATCGCCTCATAAGCTCGCACCCGCCTGTCATCGCTGCATCTTTCTCGGCTACCCACCTAACACTAAGGGTTATCGCTGCACGATCCAGTCTCTCACCGTGTTTTCACCTCCCGACACGTTTACTTTAATGAGATGGTCTTCCCGTTTCAGCAGCAGGCACCCCTCGTCGTCTCGTCACCGCCGGCCACCGGCGGCCCATCGACGACCTCGTCAGGAGGACGAGCACGCCTGGTTTGTGGACCACCTCCGGGCTTTGGCGGTCCACGGGCCCTACTGCCGGCGCCCTCCACGGCCGGCGCCCGCCTTCACCGCCGCCCCGACTCGGCGCGCGCGGGTCGGCGCTCTTCGCCCGCTCCGTCGCCAGCCGTCTCACGGCCGCCTCGGCGGCCTCGCCGCCCGCCGCCTCGCCCGGCCTCGCCGCCGGCTGCCGCGCTGCCACTGCCGCTGTCGCCTCGCCGCCGCCTCGCCGCCTCGGCGCCAGCGGGTCGGCGCCTCGCGCCGCCGCGAGATATCGGCCTCGACACGGCGGTGACGCTGCCTCCTCGCCGGTGGCCTCCTCGCCGCCGCCTCGCCGACCGTCTCGCCCGGCCGCCTCGCCCGCTCCGGTGGCCCCGTCCGCCTCACACCGAGCTCGCGCGGCATTCATCGCCCGAGCCTCCGTACTCGCGTGATGAGTACGTCCTCGCCGCCGCCGCGGAGCCGTCACCCATTCTCGCGTCGCCCGCGCCGCCCTCGTGATCCTCACGGCTTGCGGCGATGCAGAAGAGTTCGATGCTCTCGGCCGAACCGCACTGGACTCGGTGCCCGGCCTCCTCGCGCCAACGCTCATCACCGGCAAGTGGGTCTTCCGTCATAAGACCCGCCAGACGGTTCACTTGAGCGCTTCTAAGGCTCATTGGGTGGTCGCGGCTTTCGCCAAAGACGCTGGAGTCGATTTCACGGAGACGCTTGCCCGGTTGTCAAACCGGGCACGATCCGCACTGTCCTCCAGCTCGCCGTCTCGCGGCTGGCCCGTTCACCGATGGATGTCTCCAACGCCTTCCTCCACGGCCATCTTGAGGAGCAGGTGTTTTGTGAGCAACCCACCTGTTTGCCGACGCCTCATTGCCCGACCATGTGTGCTCGCTGTCGCGCTCTCTTTACGGGCTCAGCAGCACCTCGCTACCGTACCGGCGGATCGCCGGGTTTCTTCGACAATCGGGCTTCAGCCACTCGCTCGGACGCCTCACTTGTTGTCTATTTCCACGGTGACACGACGGCATATTTGCTGCTCTCGTCGACGATATCATCTGACAGCCTCCTCCGCAGCCGTTCTTCGCCAGATCACTCTGCGGCTGCGTGACGAGTTCGCTATCAAGGACTTGGGTGCTCTTCATTACTTCCTTGGCATTGAGGTCGTTCGGCGCCGGACGGCTTCTTTCTTCATCAATGTAAGTATGCCCATGAGCTTCTTGAGCGCTACCGGCATGCTCAATCGCCATCCGGTTGCTACTCCTGCTGACACGAAGGCCAAGGTTTCTGCTCTTGAGGGTTCGCCTGCGTCGGATGCTCCATTCGACCGGTCTATTGTCGGTGCTCTTCAGTACTTGACTCTCACCAGACCGGATCTTCAGTATGCTGTCCAGCAGGTGTGTCTCCACATGCACGCCGCTCGTGACTCTCACTGGACTCTCGTGAAGCGGATCCTTTGCTACATCCGCGGCACGATGTCTCTTGGGTTGACACTCACGGCGTCCGCTTCTTTGGAGATGGTGGCTTACTCCGATGCAGATCGGGCGGCTGCCCGACACTCGCCGGTCCACCTCGCTATGCGTCTACCTCGGTCCTTCCCTCTTCTCGTGGTCGCCCAGCGACAACCCACGGTTTCGCGCTCTAGCGCCGAGGCTGAGTACCGAGCTGTGGCTAACGCTGCGCCGAGTGCACCGGCTTCGATAGCATTTCCGAGCTACATCACGATGTCTCCTGTGCTACGGTTGTCTCATCGCGACAACGTCTCTGCGGTGTACCTCTCCGCCAACCCCGTTCATCATCGCCGGACGAAACACATCGAGCTGGACATTCACTTGCGCGAGCAGGTGGCTCTTGGACGCATGCGGTTCTCCATGTGCGGCTGCTCGGCCAGTCGCTGATGTGATGACGAAGGACTGCCGACTTCCACCTTTGAGGAGTTTGTTCCGATCTCTGCGTCACCGGCGCCGCTCGATCATGGGGGGTGTTGAGTATATTGTGTACGTGTATATGTGTGTGTAGGGCCCACCTCCTGTTTTTCCTGTATAGTTGAGGTTGTGGCCCACCTCTGTACTTATATATACGTGCCTGGTGCACCGATCAATACATCGCGATTGCACAGCCCATAATCTCTCTCTACAAGGTGATTGCGACTCGCGACCTTGTTCTCCTTTTCTTTTTGTTCTTTTGAAGATGGCCTTATCTTCTTTGGCCTTTTTACAATTTAGTCTACACTATTCTATCTATTTATGATCCATTATTTCATGCCACGTCGCTCTATCCAGCGGGTCCCACATGTAATATACGAGCTTAAATCAAATAAATCGGGTGAGTAGTGTTTTTTTTGCAAAACGGCCAAGAATTAGTGGTTTTTGGCACAAATCCGTAGAATTGTGGTTTCTGCAACCCTAGCCTTTAGTATTGATGTTTTTGCAATTCACTCCTTTATTTTCAACCTCATGTATATCATCACCATCAACTGGAGCTTGACGTCATGGGGCGAGGAGCCACAGCAGGGGTTTTGCGGCCAGTCAGGATGGTCCGGTTGGGCGTGCCTGTACCTCGAGCTAGTCGCCGCCTCTGGATCCGCCGCAGTCACGCGCCTCGTGCCGCCAAGACGGTTGGGTCCTAGCCTTCCAAGCCTAGTTGCACGGAGGCAATGGATTCCTACTGGAGCGACTCCAACAATGGAGCTCAGGTTTTCTCCCGGGACTAATGGAGAGCCAGGCAGACGGCTAACTCCTCATCTCCGCAGGGGCCGAGGTCCCAATCGACGAATTTAGAGCTGTCAGACTCGAATCCGGTATCTGCCATGTCGTAGAAGGCCATAAATTATTAGAGAGATACTGGGATGCGGAGCAGACTAAAAATGGAATGAAGTGGCAAATGGCTAGGGTTAGTACTGGATGTGGATTTTCTTTTGAGGGGGTCCGGAATGTGGATAGGAGCGGAATATTTTGGGGTCGGAGTGGTCCGGTCTAAGGTGACAACGCGTCTGGACCTCCCATATTCGCTCCACCAATAGTTTCATAACAAATTCAGGCATTGCTTAGAAACAACAGAAGTTCAGCCGTGAACACATGACAGTTAAATGTTATATGTCACCTTATGAAGCATTTGCATGACAGTAAAGCAACTAATTCTTAGGCTATTTCTTCTATAACCCTCAGACTTTACAGAAAATGAAACCACCAATTACTATGATAAAATAACAGCTAAAATTTGCTAAAATCACAGTGAAAAAGGATCAAAACTAGGATAATTAACAGGAAACACACCTAACTATAAAGTTCCTTATTTACCGTGAGAAAAAGAACTTGTTTACTATTCAAACAAATACTACTTACACTGAAAAACATAGTGTAAGTAGCCAATAAAACAATGTAAATTTCAAATTACAACCAAAAGACCTTTCCACTGTAAACTGACATTACGCACAGTGTAAGAAGGGGAAAATGTTAACCTATAGATTAGGCTAAAGAACTCCTATTACCCAACAAACAACCAAAACACTTAAAATTTACAGTGGAATATACACTATAAATTGTCATTGAAAAAACTATAAATATGGAAAAAAGATAAACCATAGATCAAGCTAAAAAATTCTTATTACCCAACAAACGACCAAAACTCAATTTTTTATAGTAGAATACATACTGTAAATGGACACTAAGAAATATTGTAAGTTGGGAGAAAGGGAAATTAGATCAAACTAAAAAGTCCTACTGCCCAAAAAACAAGTAAAACACTTGCAATTTCCAGTGGAATACGCACTGTAAATAGGCACTACGAACAGTACGAGTAGGGGGTAAAGTACATTCAATAGAAATAAACATGATGAGTGGCCATTGGTACTGACCATTTTGGTTGCTACTCACAGGAAATGAACAAGCACATTCAATGGAAGAAAACATGTAAGGGCGGAAGATGCACCTGGAAGACGATGAGGGTGCTTCCTAAATGTAAGCATGCAGATTGCTTGATCACTCCTGGAAAGAATGAAACAAAAAAAAATCCAGATTGTTCATGTATCGGTTTACTCTTAAAAGCAGAGTGGAGCATACACATTCACTCAGCTACTATATGTGATCAAGCATGCAAATTGTTTGATCATGTACGGTATGAGCAGATTATCTATATTCTCAATAAACTTAGTTGCATGTTTTTCGAAACACATATTGAACAAGAATAATTTATCCTTCTAGCAGAACCATTACCCAATGCATGAAACACACATTGGAAATGAAGACAATCAACTAAACATTGCAGTGAGAAGTGAAGCAACAGATCCTACCAAGGTTGGACGAGAGATGGTGACAGTAAGCTCTAAAACAAATAGAAATTTAACTACCATATGTGACTAGAAACAATAGTTAACATGTGCTTGTTGGATCAGAAGAACAATGGTTTGATGAGGAGTGAAGCATCTACACAAAAACACATGGGAAGAAAATTTATTTGACAACATTGAGTTGGATATGGTAAAAGAAATACAACTAAACAAACATTCTGAAGGTACAAAACAAGAAAGCAACTAAGTATTGTTGTTTGCAGGTGCATGGAGAGGAAGATTCTCATCAAAAGGCTAAATCACACACTTCTGAAAGTACACTCAAAGACCTGGCTAAAGAAGGCATCGAGGGGACAACTAGAGTGAGGGGAATTAACCTTTTCCACAACTGAATCTAGAAGCAGTAACATCGACCTTGCTAGCTAGCCATTTCACAAACCTAAGAGGAACCTCGGTCTTTACAAACTTAAGAATGCAGACTCTGAAAAATCTACACTGTCATCAGGAGAGAGGGCATGGGTTCCCTGTCCACAACCCTTCCTCAATCTGCCCATCTGTTTCGCTAACCTTGGTCAAATTATTATGATAGTAAACTAAAAACAACAGCTGAATGAACACTCTCCAAAGACTACTAGGCACACTCAACTAAATCATTTCTCTCAATCACAAAAAGAATATATTAAAGAGAGACCCACTCTCCCGCGCCATGGGGACGGTGCGGAGCTCCGCGGCGTGAGGTGGCACGGCCGATCTGGCCTCCGTGGCGTGGCGGGCCTGCGCGGCGGCCCTCGTCCTAGGGCGGTGGTGGTGGCCGCGGCGCGCCGCCCTGCGTCGGGCAGCGGCCTTGGCAGCGTTCGGCGGTGGCGGCGGATCTGCAGCGACGGACCATCTGTCCTCGGATCGGCGGTGGCGGCATGGAGGGCCTGGTGGTTGGGTCGGCGCCATGCGTGGTTTGCCCTCCGACAGATCCGATCTGCCGGTGCGGCATGCTCGATGTCTGGCGGCTCAGATCGGCGGCGACCGTGCGCTGTACGCGATGGAGGTTCTTCGAGCGGATCCGGGTGAAAACCTTGTGCTCGGCTTGTTGCCAAGACCGGCGTTGGTGGCACCCTGTGGTGTCATTACCTTCTTGAGGGCATCGCCGTGGAGAAGCTCTAGACCTCTATCCGCTACCTCCGGGGGAAACCCTAGATCAGTTGATCGGATGACAGCGACGCGTTGGTGTCGTTTCCTCCTTGGGGGCGTCATTCTTGGAGGCGTACATGGGATCGAGGGACCAGCGGGTGCCTTATTGGTGGAGCGGTACTTCATCCTTCACATTGATGACGGCGAATCTCCGCGGCGTGGTGCAGTGGAGACTCGGCGTCCGATGCGCGGGGATGGACTCGCGCAGGTGGAGGTAGTTGTCTGGCGTCAAGGTGGCGTCGATGAAGGAGTGGCCTGACAAGGTAGAAGCCTCAATATCTGCTCTGAAGACGGACCTGGGAAAGATGGCGGCGACGACACATGTGAGTCGTCGGACCAGTTTATGCCCCTGACCGGTATGTGGCTCGGTTGGGCTTCGGCTTTGATGATAGGCTTGGGTGAGTAGACCGGTATGTGGCCCAGGTAGCACCCCTTCATCATATGGATAGGAGTAGTGGCATATGTTGCCAAGATGGCGGATTCAGGCATATTGTTGTAATACTTTGTAAGGTCCTCGGGAATAATCAATAAAGTGGCCGTATGCATCTCCCAGATGCAGAGGCCGGGGGTCATCCTCCTTTTCTAAAAAAAAATGAGGAACAGGTACCTGCAGCCAGCACAATGAGTAGTAGCTGATGCAG
The DNA here is from genome assembly GCA_021437245.1 of Aegilops speltoides. Classification (NCBI taxonomy): domain Eukaryota; kingdom Viridiplantae; phylum Streptophyta; class Magnoliopsida; order Poales; family Poaceae; genus Aegilops; species Aegilops speltoides. The sequence continues at coordinate 433,816,588 of CM038141.1, read as the reverse complement.
AGGCTGGGGACTCCCCCTTTTCGAAAAAAAAAGAGAGACCCACTTGCATAACTAACTAAAAACCATATGATTCAGTCAATTAGGACTGCAATTAAGACACACATAAACGACCACTTAGATGCCACAATTACACTAGGACGCACCACATGTAAATGGAATCACTGGTATTAAATTATAATTTCATAGAAATTACAGTGTTATTTACAGTGTAAGTAGAGTGATATTACACTATAATTACATAGTTAGTACACAGATATTACAGTGTAAGTAAACTAATACACTGAAATTTCCACAGTAAAATTGAGTGAAAACCACTATAAGTTACACCATTACTTAAATTACAATGAAAATGCACTAAATTTACAGTGTAATATACAATGCAACTATAGAAAAATTTCATTGTAAAAAACATTATAACAAGAATGATAAGTTAAATGGGTTGTGCACCACTATGCAATTATACTGGACTACAACTGAAATTCCACTGAAATGTATACGGTAAATTTTAGTGCAAATCACTTTAAGTTAAACTGAGAACATTGAAAATTCTAAGGCAAGCCATTGGAAATACTAATTTCATAGTTAGTACACTGCTATTACAGTGTAAGTAAACTGATATTTCACTGAAATTTCCACAGGAAAATTGACTGAAAACCACTATTAGGTACACTATTACTGAAATTGCAATGAAAACACACTGAATTTACAGTGTAATATACACTACAACTATAGAAAAATGTCATTGTAAAAAAACATTATAACAAGAATGATAAGTTACAGGGGTTGTGCATCACTACGCAATTATACTAGACTACAACTGAAATTTATACTGGAAGTTTCAGTGCAAATCACTGTAAGTTACATTGAAAGCATTGAAATTTTTAATGCAAACCACAGAAAGTTACACTGAAAAAATATCACTCCGAGTTACACTGCAACCATTTAAACAACCAACAGCTCAATGCAGCAACTACCAGTGCAGACAATCATGAACAAAATTTAGCTGGAAAAAGAGAATTGGTAAACTTATCAGTCTAGTAACTTATAGAACACACCCAAAGCTACATTGCAGAAACACCAACACAGAATTACCACCCCCTACATGGATTGCATGCACTAGTGAACAAAAACAATCACCAACAACTACGCGTACAAAGGATACAAAATGCCAACATCAATTTGATTTTCCCTCTTATCTGCTATCTCAGAGCCAATTGCCTTTACGGCATCACCACATTTAATTTTGTGAAACACATGAGAGAAAAAGCAAAAACAAATAGACAACCAGGGAGCTCTCCAACGGTAGCAGGAGAAGTAGTATGTTGAATTAATCTTCTTCCCGTCACCTCACTGGGTTAATTCAACTCACAGAGACCAAGCCGAAAAATCAACTACTCCTGGGATGGCTAACTCCTAAAATCAGGTTACACAACAAGCGCACAAACTAACCACTAGCAGTTAAATCTCATATCCAAACGGTCAATAACCTAGCACACGAATAGCACAACAACATGCATCTAGCTAAAGAAACAAAATCAGGCGTAAACCTGTGGTGCAACTATCACATGCATCTAACGGGGGAGCATGAACAAACTTACAACACAAAATACAAGCAACCTGCGGATCCGAGCAACGAAAAAACAAATTAAAATTAGGAACACACATGATAGATTAGCAGCACTGGGGGAGATGCAACATGGGGATGAAACCAACCACAACTCTTTGAAGAGCACCAGACGTCTGACCTTCAAACTCCTCAAGAGCACAACGAGGGAGCTCTCTCTCTCTCTCTCTCTCTCTCTCTCTCTCTCTCTCTCTCTCTCTCTCTCAACTACAGGAAGGGGAACGGGGAAAAATGTGAGGGGCTCAGATGGTCAGACCACAAGACGCCACGCACACGAATTAACGATTCTGCCTAAAAGATTTTACGGGCCCGATAACAACCAACCAGCCCATAGCTGAAAATTAAACAGAAAAGCACACATCTCAATATAGAGACCGGATGGACAAAAATATGAATGAACGCCAATTGATTTTCATCCGGCTGAAAATAGCAATTCCGCAAATTTATGCATCAACCATCACATCAAAATCGCAGGCGCCTGGCTGACACAACACAAGTCAACGCGAACAAGGCGGAAGAAAAATGAATGTAGAATCTTTCCGCTTATTATTCCAATGAGAAAATAATAACGATTGATTTGAATACAAACGACAACAGACAATATGGAATCAAGCTCACTAACCTAAAGTTGGTAGCAATGCAAGCAACAACAACAACAAGAACAATGACGACAACAACGAGGATAAAAAAAGCGCGGAAATACATGCAGTGCAATCACGACGTACAACCCAAGGCGCCGCCGTGCTAGTTAGCACACTGATCTCTCGACGGACTGGCCAGGGAGAACCGGCTGATACACTCGGAACAGCCGGGAGTACGGGTTGCCCCCCATGACGGTGATGACGTGATGTGGACATACTCGCAGAATAACAGGTTCAGCAAACCGTTTCCTGAAAGGCGGAAGATGAGGTGGCACGGCTCCAAACATTTCTCGTCCGTGAAGATGACCGTGTCGCTGCCGTAGTCGAACCTGGCACCATGGGTCACGCCTCTGTCTTCCTGGTTGTACAACTGGAGGTCGATTTGTGCATCTCTGTCACCCAAAGGCAGGCCCATCGTCTTCACCTCGACGTTCTAGGTGCAATCCCCGTTGCTGGTGCCAGCGAGGAAGGCGGCGACCAGAATGAGGAGGGCGAGCTTGGCCATGGCCATGATGGTGGGTGTCTACTTGCGTTTGCTACTACGATATGCTGATGGATCAGGTGGGCAGTGTATGTGCTGTGCCTGTGCTCTCTCCAGCTTTCGACGGTGTCTTGCATTTATAGGGTCTCCGGCCAGCTGCCATGCATGTGCCGTTATGCGTCGGTGCCTCCTTTCACCATTGCCGGAGTTGACTTGCATAGTCGGTGACAGCGCGCGCATGGCTGATAAGATTATTTATGTATTCAGCGAGGTGCACGCGGATTTACTTGTGAGTTTTCCAAGAGCTCACCTCACGTGCATCAGATCTCGAATCAGCGATTTGTCTATATGTTTTCTTTCGAGAGTACACCATGGCAGAGCTTTGACAGAATACACCCCCAAAAATAGTACATGGAGAATCGATTCCCTTTTCTCTCTATACGCAAGTAGCAGAAGGTAGCGCAGTAGATTTTTGACTTGTGAGTTTTTAAAGCTTGCCGTTACGTCCTACGAGTACTATATCACGTGCATCTGATCTGGAGTTCTGGACTTGCAAACTTGGCTTTTGTTAAAGCTAGTGGCTGGAGCGTTGTCTGAATACAATGAAAAATGTAATTAAACTGCTATAAACTCTAAACTCATGTGAGATCGTAGCAGTAATATTGCGGAATCATTTCCTCTCCTTTTTCTCCCTGCGCAAGTAGCACGAAGTTATTTTCGAATTAAGGAGCATCCGCCCCCAATTTCATCACTCAATCAAACTGATAAAGGCAACATCGTCACATCTCGATCCAAAGGTTCGGTCAGTTTTAACGGGAATAACCTCTCTTTAACAAGTTGTCTTTAGTCAGATTACTATTTTTGAACACGAGCCAGAGAAAATCTTGTTGGAATTATGTGTCCTGCAACTATATTCAATTTACTTGGAATTGTCAATATTCAGAATACCTCATTATGGAACTGTACATGTATTTCAACATGGAATTGCTTTACATGTTTAGCATGGATTTGTTACTTGTTGGAATGTACTTAAGTAATATATGCTTAAGGAAGCTGGTCAATTATCAGTGGAATACAATATACTATTTATATTGAAAAGACTGCCCCGGTACACTGATGATTGGAAGGAGCTAGATCGTATAGTTAGATTACAGCCCTAACGTTGATCTACGTAATTAGAGGAATTTACACTCTATTATGGCGCGTTGCTCACAAGCGCGTGCTCCGGGGACATAACGGGTAGAATCCGTTAACAGACAAATATGATCGTGGTTGGTAATTTGATCTGGACTCTATCCCGGAAACTAGTTGTAACGACTAGGAATCTTATCTGTATAAAGGGTGGACTCTTTGGAAAGACAGTATAAGAAGGTCCCTACCCCCTAGCCTCAAAGATGGGAATTGTGAGTGGCACCACGGATAAGCACAGAGAAATAGGGGGTAGACCACAAACCCTAAATTTCTTACATTGGCATCCGAGCTAGGTTCACCGCCGCCGATGCTGATCGGCTCATGCTCTCGTGATCTCTGCGCGGTGCGTGATTGATTCGGCTGCGAACTTGTATACATAGATCGATCCAGTCGGCTGAACGGATACTGCGCCAAGCCGCCGAACGCTAAACCGCTGTGCAACTCTGTCTCCGGCCGCCCGTTGTGATGCATCCACCGCAGAACTCCGTCGTCGCCGCTTGGGATTTCTTTTTGCCGTGTTTTAGGCGTGTGCTTGCATGTTCACGTGGATCAAGGACGGAGGGAATCAAGACTGCTACGTACAAGTTGTATTACTACTGTATACTGGAACCAATAATGATCTTCTACGTACGTGCACATAGCTGCCGCTACCTTGCTTCGGACTACAGCCCACATGATCCTCGATTCGCCAAGCTAGCTACAAGTTGGCCCTCATCGACCTCGAGCGGAACCGGTGCCGTTCCGCCATGCGTCGTCGACCTCCCATGGAGCCCGGTGCCCCCCGTGTCGCCCGTTTCGTCCGTGCACTCGCCAAGTTCTCCGCACTTATATGGTTGCCGCTGCGACGATATCTTCACCTGACGACTCGTCAAGCTGAACGAGCTAGCTGCTCGGAACTGCATGTCAGGCCCACGCCTGTTGCTGCTGATTAAATCTAACAAATTACTGCTGCTCCAATCGACTTTTTACGTCGGAAGTTCTATAGATGGAGGAAGACTAGTACTACTACTCCCTGATGACATGGTGATTCCTCGGCCAAGCACTCCATTGCACTAAAATTGAGGAAGGAAGCTATTCATCATCCCTCTTGCATCACACGGATCAATACGGACGGCGGAAATAATATAGCCTGAGCATTCACGTAATTGATGCTTGCCCTGGATTATTTTGGTGCCAGTTTTCGGGCTGGTTTCTCCACAGTGTCTACAAATCGGTAACATTTTTTCCCCTGCAATGGTATTAACTGATATTTTCTTTGACTCGGTTAGTTCTTTCAGAGATTTTACGGTTTGGAAAGGATAAATCATGTTTATATTTTCTGGAGAGAACATGTGTTATGGTACTGAATAAAACAAATTGGAAAAGGCCAAAATTAAAATGCCATTGTTGAGGAAAAGGAAACATATTATTGATAACAAATGACTTGCATAATTATCTGAGATCGTTCTATTGTTCGTTGGCTAAATAAATTGCATGGAAAATAATGTGCAATCTGAAACACCTTTTTTGGTGGAATATCTGTCGGAAAATATAGATTGCTGACAGTTTTTTTGGGGGAAGTGCAAGTCATGGTTGTCGAAAACTCTGCCAAAATAGTTGGGATACTTTTATATACATTTGTCGCCGTGAGTGGTCATTCAATCTGTGCAATATGGGATATTTTTTTCTATGGAGGGAGACTGAAAAGTCTTTGAGGGAATGATTTGGTCAATTGTGGTTGACTACACCTTGAAGAGGAATATATAATATTTTTCTAATATAATTGGCTAAGAGGAAGTGTCTACTATGGAGCATCACTGTTTTGTGGAGGAAGATGAGAGTCACTCCGAGGACAAGGAAATTTGCTCTTCATTTGTCGAGTGGAAATATTGCTCAATGGTTAAATTAGTGCATTATGGATTTTCACACAATGGTCTATCTTTCTTGTTGTCCATTGGAAGTTGGCAACCAAACTGTTTATAGTTTGGCAAAGATAACTCCATATGGAGGAATACCGACAATGGGAACACATGCTTGGAATTTTATTGTGTACATCATCAACGACTTGGTCACATATCTTGGAACTAGATGAAATGTCTTATTGATTCTGGAATTCTAAACTTTAGTGGGAGGACTATGGTATTTTGTGAAGCATATATAATGGTCATTTGGACTCATAAACATTTTTTTTGAAGGTGGAAATGGATTTAAAAGGGCTTCATATCATTATTTATTCCAGTATATTTGTGGTACTGTTTTTTAGACACTCCCACTAGAGGTCAAATTAAATTTTTTTTACATTCATCGATGATTGCACTTGATATCGTTATTTTTTTTCTTTCAAAATACAAGTCGGAAGATTTTATTGCTGGTCACATGTTCTACTGAAGTGGAAAATCAGTTGATTAAATAATATCATAGTTTTAACAACTGATTGGTGGGGGGAAGTACACTTCAGGAATATACCGTTTGTAAGTAAAGAGCATGGAACTATTCACCATTGTAATATACCGTACACTCCACAATTGAATGGAGGAATGGAGGAATTGAATGTCTTTTATACTCCCTTGTTTCTTTGGAAGGAAGCATTACATACTGTCGGTTGTTGAAATCATTATCCATCTAGCACAGTCACTTGACTGGAAGGAAATCTTCCATTTTGGCATGAAATTCTCAGGAATACTGGTGGAAAGTAGGAACACAATTATTTTTATGGACAATGGTGGAATTATTGGCAATCATACTAGAATGTAAATTTGACCCCAAACGAGAATACAAGTGAAGCTTCCGACACTAACATGGTTAGGAAAAGTGGGAGGAATTAGCTTGGATTGTCATATTTGGATAATTGTTATAAGATTTTGGTGGAAGTCACTCTAAGTTTTAGAAGAATAACGAAGTCTCTAAAGAAGGCTTCTTTTTTTTTCATCATTCTCAACCATTGGTGAAAGAATTGCGGGAAGGTAACTCAAATGAGGAAGAGCATATTTTGGGAACTTAATATCATACCAAACAACCGCAAGCCTCTTTGTCTGCAAGTGATTTATTTATGGAGATTTGGCTCACTGGAATATTATAATGTCACTCTTGCCATTCAGCTCTTTGCACAAAGGGAAATATACTTTGTGGAAACTCTCTCTCCTGGAATTTTGGGAAAGAGGAACTAAAGACATGATTTGCTAATTGAATATTAATGTATTGTCTTATAACAAGCTTCACATCAATGGAATTTCAGGTCATATGGTTTTCTAAACCAAGCTTGGTGGTCATCTACAAATGTAAGTGTAAAATAGTTTACATTATTATTGTATACATTAACACTCTTTGGTTGTTTGTGCATCGATAAGTCACATTGATGGAAGTGTAAGCTTGGTTGTTTTTCTAACTTTCATATGGATGGAATTTGTGGAGCTTCCAACGTTTCGGGAGTGGAAATACATAGAAAGTATTTTGAAGTGTTTCTCTATGGAAAATTGCAAATCTGGTAAAATACCTTTGATAAAGGGAATCATACTCAGTGAGGAACTATATTTGAACTCTTGAGAAAGATGGAATAATAAATGGTACTGGAATTCGTATGTATCTTCATTATATTATCATACCTTAGCTACCGGCATTTATGCTGCATTCAAGCAGTGGAAGGAAAGATGAGCAGCTAAGGGAATCTCACACATCATATAAGATTGAGGAAAGTGCATCACAACTTGTCACTTGTTCTGTAATTTATATTGAAGTTAAACACATTGAGGAAGCTATTTCTGCATCTACGAGATGAGAAATAAGTCCAGGTACGCATATTCAATTATTATTTTTAGTACTAATATGGTGCAGGTTCACTAACCGAAGTCAGGAATTTATTTCAAAAACATGAGTTACTTATGGAGCATCATTTACTTAAAGGATTTGATATTTATATGGTTTTGAAAACTTTGTTCAACATGGTTATCATCTAATTGACTCGATGTGGAATTAATCATATTATTGATATATGTGATGGAAAATAATTGATGTGGAATTTTACTTGAGGAAGCAAAATACTCAAGGTGCCTATAAAGGTGGAATTACACTCGAGGAAATAATACTCGAGGTGCCAAGGACAGCTATGCTGGAATAATTAGGCAAAAACTAAAGGTCTCTAGTGATCTTAAGTGTCACAACAAGGAAACATATTAAAGGGAAGTATCACCATATATTTTTGTGGGTTTTCAACATAGTGTTAATATGATTGCTGGTCCCTTGGCTAAGCCTCTTAGTCAGGAGGTATTTGGCAAGCATGTTAAGTCTATGGGTCTACGAATTTTTGAATGATCGTTTTGGACAAATGGGAGATGTTGGAATTTTGTGTCCTGCAACTATATTCAATTTACTTGAAATTGTCAATATTCAGAATACCTCATTATGGAACTGTACATGTATTTCAACATGGAATTGCTTTACATGTTTAGCATGGATTTGTTACTTGTTGGAATGTACTTAAGTAATATATGCTTAAGCAAGCTGGTCAATTATCAGTGGAATACAATATACTATTTATATTGGAAAGACTGCCCGGGTACACTGATGATTGGAAGGAGCTAGATCGTATAGTTAGATTACAGCCCTAACGTTGATCTACGTAATTAGAGGAATTTACACTCTATTATGGCGCGTTGCTCACAAGCGCGTGCTCGGGGACATAACGGTAGAATCCGTTAATGCACAAATATGATCGTGGTTGGTAATTTGATCTGGACTCTATCCCGGAAACTAGTTGTAACGACTAGGAATCTTATCTGTATAAGGGGTGGACTCTTTGGAAAGACAGTATAAGAAGGTCCCTACCCCCTAGCCTCAAAGATGAGAATTGTGAGCGGCACCACGGATAAGCGCAGAGGAATAGGGGGTAGACCACAAACCCTAAATTTCTTACAAATCTTTGATCTTCAGAGGAACTTCTGATAAACCAAATCTTCCCAAAAGGATTTAACCAATAAAACTTTAGATTTAAAAGAAAAACTACGAGAAAGAGGAAAGTTTCCAAATAAATCTATCGATATCACATCAGATACTTAGGCTGCTGCCAAGCAACAAAGAGGTCCCCTCTCAGACTCCTTTCGAATTTTATATTTTTCCACATTGAGGCTTCTATGACAACGGTGTCGCAGGGAGCTATGTAGGAGACTCGGCTTTGATTGAGGTAGTGGGCTCTTCTCCGACGTGTTCTTGGGATGGCCTTGGCTGGTTCGTTGCTTTGAAATCGAAGCTGTGGTGGCGGGCCATGTGACATATGATGACTGGTGGCAGGTGGGTCATTCGGTAATCTTCTACGTCGGCGCCATCCTTGCATGGTTCTCCTCTATAGCTCCCCGTCGTTCTCGGCGTTGTGTTGTCTCGTCGCGGTGGCTGAGGTCTCCCGCCAATCTTCATGTGAGTCCACATGGCCTTTTCAAGTTGGAGTCCTTTCTTAGAGTTTATGATGGCGATGATGCTCTCTATGGGAGAAGTGATGGCGACGACGTCGTTGTAGTCTTGACGAGGCCCCCTTTGGAGCGGCATGTGTGGGTATCTTGTGTGTGTCACTCAGCAGTTTGTGATGGTTTCGCCCGGTTTTCCATTAATTAACTGGGCAACTCTCTTCCGGTTATTTAATGGATAAGGCAAATCTTTCCTCGTCCATGGATCCGAACGGGGATGAATTTCCCGAGCCACAGCTCGCCTCTGGTAGGCAGCTTGTTTGCCGTCAGTATATGGCCCACCGCTCAGAACGTCGGGGTTTTTTCAGAACTACGTCTGTTACCTCACGCATTGCCCCACAACATTGAATGCATCGCATCACAGCTCAGTAACTAACAATTCAGATTACGAGCGCATGTGTGCTCGTGTACAAAAACTCCGCGTCCAAATGTTTTGCCTCTGTTTCGAAAGAAAAAAACCTTAGCCACTGTAATATTAAAACTAAGGTCAACATTGTACAAACGAGGAAATTTTGAACAGAGAGAGCAACATTGCCAATCCAGCTATCCTTCCAAAACTGATGACTCTGAAAGAAATGGAACTTCAGACCAGGGCCCTAAAAGAGCCTCTCCCTACCAATAATAAACGGGTACAGCCGATACAGGATTACTAAACTTACTTCTAAGTTCAAACCCTTTTGCTGCTTCCAGCATTGACTGTTATCTCAATTCAACTATTTACGGAACCATTTGGGTCTACAATTTATTGAAGCATTGGACTCCTCAGTTCAAACAGTAGAGACAAACCTTCATGTTAGGTCTCAAATGATTGTACCATCTTTCTCTGCATTGCTTTCCTACTCTTCCAGGCAGCATCTGTGCCATCTGAGACCACTTCCCCAATCCTAACTGTTCCACTAACTTTACTAACTTCCTGTTAAAATTGGCAAGAACAAACTCATTGATAACATGTAGAGCAGCTAATAGCATAGACTTACAGTAATGCGACGATTTTTCACTTTTGGGTGGAGGCAATATTTAACAAAGCATGCATAAATAGTTGGACCGTGATATTTGGCACATGTGTGCCATATAAGCAAAACTGCCACACCTCTACTTCTTTCACTTTAAAGTACCATACGATCCCCCTTCCTTCGACCCCACCTTCTCCCGAACGACCCCTGCAGGCTCGCCCGAGAAACCTGCTTCTCCCGCACATCTCGCGCGCCCACCACCGAGAAAACTACCTCTTCTTCACGTCTACCACATGATAAAAAAAATATTGTGCACGCGGGATTCAAACCCACACCTCCTTGGCACCAAAGCGCGCCACCACAACCAACTCACCCTTAGGTATTGTTGCTCAAACTAAAGAAACTAATCGCTTTGATCCCTTCTTTTTACAATTGTGTTACTACAAAAAAGTACAGAAAATTACCACGATTTTCCCTCAGGACAAAGTTACCATGGTATTCTCATGCAACTTATCAGGCCTGTGTTGTGTCAGTTAACGTGCTATTTACATAGAACTTATCAGGTACCATGTTTCAACAACAACACCCCTTTCAAAGTTACCACTGTGTTTTGTACACAAGTTATAAGGTCTTCGATGTGTAAAATATCGTGGTACTTACACATAAGTTATCAGGGTATGTGTACATCAACCTCGCCCCTGGTCAAAGTTACCATGGGGGATTGTACATGAGTTACCGGGTCTACAGTTCGTATATTATCAAGGTACTTACACCTAAAAACCTGGGTGTGTTTCAGCAACTTCTTCCATAGGTCAAAAATTACCACGATATTTTTGTGTAACTTATCACGCCTATAGCGGGTCAAAGTGGGCCGTTTTTTTGGCCAACCCACAAGCACGTGTGCCCCTCATGACACTAAATATTATGTGGCTTTTCCGTGGCACGTCATGTGTTGTGTTCATCTAAGAGGCCCTGCGAAGCGAGTGTATGTTTTTAACAACTTGTTTTCTTTCGTAAAAAGTTACCATCATGTTTATATTGTAAGTTATCAGTTATGCGGTGCTTATATTATCATGTTATTCACACAAAAATTATCGGGGATGTTTTGAATAACTTTTTCCCGGGACAAAAGGTTATCATGGTGATTCTAGGTAACCTAGCAAGCCCCGGTGCTTAAAATATCATGCTATTTACACAAAATTTATCAGGGGTATGTTTCAGCAAAACTTTCCCCCACGGTCAAAAACTTATCATGGTGTTTAGTTATCGCGGTGCATATGTTTCATGCTATTTACACAAAAAAATACAAGGGGAGGGAGGTATAGTACCGTGCTATTTACACAGAAGGTACCGGAGTATCTTTTAAAAAAATCGTCCCTACGGTCAAAGTTATCATGGTGTTTCTACCTCAGTTATTAGATGTGCACTGCATATATTACCATCTATTTACACATAAATTTTCTGGTATCTTTTCACATTTTTCTTCCCCAATGGTTAAAGTTACCATGATGTTTGTATCTAAATTATCAGGTCTATGGCGTGAATGTTATCATGCTATTTACAGAAATTACCGGGGGCCGGGGTTCAACAAATTTCTTCCCAATGATCAAAGTTACCACGATGTTTTCACCAAAGTTATCACGCCTTCAATGCTTATGACCATGCTACTTACACATAATGTACCGCGTGGTATACAAAAGTTATCATGTTGGTGGCGCGCCATTTATTGTGGTGGTGATGGAGAATACCACGGGAAAATTTTATGTGCCAGGTTTGATAGGTGAAACAAAAGTTTTTCAGTGCTAAAATATTAAAGGCAAAACATGCCAAAAATATTATTTTCCTTAGCTTATTCAACAATGAGTGTCATAGGCGAGGTGGTTAGCTCCCTTCGTTGATTACCTGCAGACCAGAGATAAAATCCCAATTCAACCATTATTTTTGCCAAAAAATCTCAAAGGCGCGTGGGGCCGTAACTGATAATTGAAAGGAAGAAAATCAGGAGGGCGGGAAAGGAAGGAGATCGGGAGGAAAGGAAGGAGATCAGGAGGACGTGCGGGAAAGGAAGGAGATCGCGAGGGCAGCCGGAACTGACCGTGTTGGATGCGTGTGGCAGTTTTGCAATCTGTCACACGATTGCCACTTACATATTTCGTAAACGGTTATAATTTACCTGTCTTCTTCCGGTGTCCATTGCCCTTTGACAACATTAGTCTTCTTGACAGCCTTACTCGAGGCGTTCCTTGGAATAAACCTGCCACTCATCTCATACGTCTTGTATGATCCCATTCCACCTCCTATGAGATGTGAAATCTCAGGTTTTGGCGATAAGAGAGGCAAGTGGGGTCCAGGATTATGAATGATCGGTGAAGCACCGTCAGCGACATCTTTCTTGGTTGTGCCTTGTGGATATGACTCATTATAGAAGGTTGCAAACGGAACAATCAATCCACCGGCAGGTTCAAATGAACGATCAACAGAATGGAGCTCATAGTGGCCATTTTGCTGCACATGGAAATCAAGTGGCACGTCATCACAGCTCCCTGAATGGATGATGCATTGATTCTTCCTCTTTACCTGCATCTCTCAGAGGAGGAGGCATTGGCGTAGCATGTCACGTTATATCTAAACAAGAACATATGGCCCATCGTCGCTTCCTCCTTTGGGGCGTCACCTTGAAGAGCATTGGATCCCGTTTGCACTTTCCGTGGGCTGGACGCTCGCGACATTGCGGTCGGCGGCTGTCTGTCCGGCAATGTGAATGTTGCGCGACTTCTAGTGTGGCAACGATGGCGGCTTCGAGCGAAGTTGGGCGGCTGCTGAGCTTTGGTAGTCGGTCTCATCCGGCGTGTTCGAGGGGTTGCCGGGCCTCATTTGTCTTCCTGAAGTCGGAGCTGCAGAGGAGGTGCTTCCGCGGCAACGATGACACAAGACGGCTGGTCGGCTCCGGTGCCGGCTCGACACAGGCCCAGCGCTTTCCCCCTACAATGCTCGTCGACAGAGTCAGAGCTGCCTGGTCGTCGGCGTGTGCGGTGGACTGTTTGGCATCGACCGACGCAGGCCTCGACGCATGTTCGTGGTTTTCTCTTCGACGGCGTGTGTGCGTTCTTGTGTGGGTTGCCAGGTCGCCTTGTGTGCCTTGTTTTTGCGGGCATGTTGATGGTTTTCGTCCGGTTTTCCGTTAATTAACTGGGCACCTCTCTTCGACCTTTTTTAATGAAACGGGCCCTAAGGGATCGCGTTTCAAAAAAAAGTTAAGTTAGTTTTATGGCTATATAAATTGGCATCATTAATGAAACATTTACTATCATAAATAGATCACTTCATGCAAGAGAACTAATAAAGCATGCATTACTCCCAAACGTGGCACACACACCACCCATTGCAACATGTTGGTCATGCACATATTAGCATTGGAGTGCATGTCGTGTGATGCTATTGATGGTTTCGTTTTCTATGTAATCGGAAGTAAGGACAACTACTACTTAGCAAACAAACTAGGAATTGTTTATGCATTTGCAACGTATCAACTAATTGCAAAAAAAATGTACATATTAAATAATATTCCTTTTTCATGTGTAAATATAATTTTAAGTCAAATGATATTGTAAGGCAATCAAATACTAACAATCAACTACTCCCTCCGTTCCTAAATATAAGTCTTTTTAGACATTTCAAATGGATTACAACATACGGATGTATGTAGACATATTTTAGAATGTAGATTCACTCATTTTCCTTCGTATGTAGTCAGTTGTTGGAATCTCTAAAAAGACTTATATTTGGGAACAGAGGGAGTACATAGGTTCATATTGTTCAACTGGGAAGAGAAGCAGGAAGACGATCATACTGACTACTGAGTGTCTGCAAGCATCTCGAAACAAACAGAGCACTCCTGACTGGCGAACTTGGCAAATGGTACCGACCTCACTGCGCGTGTCGTCGGCATCGACCTCGCTGCTTCCTGGGCTGCAGTGCTTGATCTGAGCTGCTCTTGCTTGCGGCCATGATCTAACATCGTCGCGCCTGACATCCACCATCGCCATCTTGACGAGCATACTGAAGAATGGTGGCCTGCAACAGAATCAGGAAATACATCGCTTGTCTCAGATCGTGCTAGACCTCTCTGCACTTGACTATAAACTACTGATCGACAGGTTTCTTCATTCTTGTACATATGAGGAACGAGTATCAGATTGATAGCTAAACTGCACAACACTAACATATGTACTGAACTGCTGGATTATGTAGGTGTTACATCTGTAGTAACTTGGAGGAGAACATTGTTGTATCACCACTTATGTTCGAAACCATCTTTAGTAGCAGCAGCAGGGTAGTTACACGCGGAGAGCTGAGGCTCTTCATAATGTGGAATCAACCATCCATGAGCTGAGCAACATGGTGCAGCACCAGGGAGAGAACCTTTACGCTACCTAGGTTTGTTCTTCCATCTGATTTCAGGAGTAGGCTATGTAAGACTTAAGTCATATCCATATCTTCATTCGAAGTGTTATTTGCAGCTTCAAGCTGTGGGACTTATAGAATCCAATTGTACGATATTTTCTGAAAAAAGTGATGAATCTTAGTTGTTTATTTGCATAACTGTCTCACTTGAGTTATCTGATAATGGTCTCTGAGTAATACTATACTGCAACGGTTTTCTCCTATTTTGCATAACTGTCTGACAGGCTTATAAAAAGCAAATAAAAAGTATAATAGGAGTAGAAAAAGAACAATATTATCAATAATACATTCTTCCTTGTGAAACAACATCATTAGCACATACTAGTCACCTGAAATAGCATAGGTGCAGATTCATCAGTATACACACTACTTCTACTCTATACTCTCAACTTTTCTTCTACTTCTACTTGGTGATAGCCCTGCTAAGGGCGAGCCTTATAAAACGGTGGAATCGCTACTAAATTGACAATGGGACTAAAACTCTGGAATGGTAGCGTACAGTTGCGCGCACACTTACCGGAGTGGCCAACGGCCGCCGGCCGGCGACTCCCCCCGCTCCCTCTCCTCCGCACCGACAGCGCGGGAACACTGGGATTCAGGCCCATCTCCGATGAGCGCCTCCATTCTCCCTTCCGGTCGCCGGCGATTCCCCTCCCGTCTCCGGCGCCAGGACAGGCTGCTCCCTGGCCGGCCACTCCGCGGTGGTGCGAAGAAGGGAGATCCCGGATGGATGTGGAAGAACCTTGCGGAGGGGTTTGCCACCGGCCAGCCGCCGGTGGCGTGGCTCCGATCTGGGGCTCGGGCTGAGCACACACGCGGCGAAGGGGCGGAGACGAGAACGATGAGCCCGGGACCTTTTTTTTTTTTTAGAAGAGCTCGAGACCTCCTATGTTTTTTTTTTTTGAGGCAAACCTCCTATGTGACGCTCGCTGCGTCCAACAGCAGCGAGCCTCTGTCCCCAGGAGCGCTCCTGGGCGGGGCCGGGCCATTTCGTTGTGCAGGAGCGCGGGAGGCCACAGCCTCCTTTTCTGTTTTTCTTTTACGTTTTCTGTTTCCGTTTTTTGCTTTATTTTTTACTTATGTTTATTTATACTTTAAAATAATCTAGATATATACTATATTACAAAAAATGCTCTATAAAAAACATTTAAAAATGTTAAATGTGTATAGATAAAACGTTTATCACGTATATGAAAAATGTATACAAGTTTTTTTACAATGTATTTTAAAATGTTAATAAACCATTTGAATTTTTTAACGGGTATATGAAAAATGCTGATCAAGCATTTGAAAAAATGTTAAATGTGTATAAAAATGTTGACCATGTATTAAAAATGATGAATTTTTATCATGTACATAAAACTATTAATAAAGCTTTTGAAAAAATATACAAGTATTTAAAAAAATTTGATCTAGCATTTCAAAAATGATAAATGTGTATACAAAAATGTTGACCATGTATTAAAAAATGATGAATTTTTTATGTATATAAAAATGTAAATCAAGCATTTTAAAAAATATTGAACAATTATTTGAAAATTGTTAACCAAGCATTTTGGAAAAATGTTAAATGTGTATAGAAAAAAAATGTTGACCATGTGTTTGAAAAATGTTTATATTGCATTTAGAAAATATTAATAAAGCATTTGAAAAAATGTTAAACATGTATAGAAAAAATGTTACCATCATGTCAAGACACTTAGTTTGGACCCCTCTGCCCGAGATCTATCGTATTTGAATGCGTTGTTGGTGGCCCATACGACTTGATGGGGATCAAGATGGTGAGCCTCGTCTTGATCAAACAAAATCAACCACAGATGCGCTCATACGGGTAGTGCCAAACATGCAACGAAATGAGCGAGCCTCGTTTGTCTTGAAGAACACTATGGGAAATAACTAGAGAACAAGGTCTTCATTATAGGTGTTGTTGAACTGCAAAAATGGAATTAACCCCCGTCTTGGCGTGAGTGCACATCAGGATACAGCTCAGTGTGGAAACACACATAATCAAGGTACAAATTGTGATGAGCAGCCACCTTGAACTTCTTTACTTTGAGAATCTCTTCATATTTCCTATGCTGAAACTGATTCCGGAAGCAACGATCAACATCAGGATCTTGACCACGAACATACGGATTATGCTCATGCTCTTGTCTGTACTCTAGCTTGCCCAATTGGATCATCAAGGGAAAGATGATCAAACTCTCCATCTTCAACCTCATGTACATCGTCGTCACCTTCAATCGGAGTTTGACGTTATGGGGCGCGAGGAACCATGACAGGGGTTGTGCGGCCAGTCCGGGACCGTCTGGTTGGGCGTGCCTGTACCTCGAGCCGCTCGCCGCTCGCCATATGTGGATTCACCGTGGTCACACGCCTCGTGTCACTGGCGCAGTTGGATCCAAGCCTTCCAAGCCCAGTTGCGCGGAGGCAGTGGATTCCTGCTGGAGTACTCCAACAATGGAGCTCGGGTTACCTCCCAGGACCGACGGAGAGCCAGCCAGACGACTAACTCCTCCTCATCTCCACAGGGGATGAGGTCCCAGTCGACGAATCTGGAGCTGTCGGACTCGGATCTAGTGCTTGCTATGTTGGAGAAGGCCGAAAATCATCGGAGAGCTACTGGGAGGCGGAGCGGACTGAAAATGTAATGAAGTGGCAAATGGCTAGGGTTGGTCCGAGATGGGATTTTCTTCTAAGGGGGGTTCGGATTGTGGATATGAACGGAGTATTTTGAGGTCGGAGTGGGCCGGTCTAAGGTGACAATGTGTCCGTGCGTCTCATATTCACTCTACATATAAGCTGAAATTAAAAGTGTTAGACAGCCCAGACATTTGGGGTGAATTTAAAAGGTCCGTGACTGAGCAGTGTGCCCAGGTAAATGACCGGAAGTCTGCCTAGCTGTTTAGGAGGGTTTGGATGAGTCCGGTTGTATTTATGGAAGACCTACAGCCCGACCGAACCGGACGTCCTCATTTCGGTAGAAAGAGATAACTTTGCGAATGGCCACGCTCCTCTCCCGTTCGCCTCGGCGCCTCCTCCGCTTCCTCAAGCCCCAAACCCTACTCTCCCCGACATTGACCTCGTCTTCCCCTCCCCACGGTCTCCCGGCGAGGAATGCGCCGCCGCTGGGACTCAGAGAGTCGGGATGGAGTGCGCCACCGCAGTGGCAGTGGCACCGGCACCGCGCCCTATGGACACACTCCAACCCTCAGAACTCCGGGGCCAGCGACGCTGGCCTGGCCGCTGCTGCAGGCGCATCGGCCCTCCCGTTGCGCATGAGAAGGGGTCGCGCGGCGTCGACCGACGTCGCCCAGGTTTCCGCCGACAAGGGCGCGGGCGCCAACGGGGCACACCAGGCGGCCGCCAAGGAAGGTCGTTCATCCTCGGATTTAATCTCTCTCTTCTTTTTTTTGTGTGTGTGGCAAATTTCGCTCTAGCATTGATGAATGTGCCAAGGATCACTTCTCCATTCTTGTTTCCGTATCTTTGCTCTTGTGTTGGATGCGGCCTTTTCATTTGGATCTGTCGCGTGTTAACACTTAACAGTTCAGGGTTACACTGATAGAGATGCATTACACGGTGAACTACCAAGGAAAATGGATACACTAGTGGAAAAACAGGCTTTCCGTCCAGCCCCATAAGTCGCGAAGCTGTAGAAACCGCGACCAATGGGACCTTTAGTCGCGGTTCTGGAGGTGAACCGCGACCAAAGGCCCAGTCTGTAGGAACGCGACCAAAGGCTGGGCCTGGCGCTCGGTGGCCCACGTGAGGGCTTTAGTCATGATTGGCAGACAACCGCGACTAAAGGCTTTCGGCACCTTTAGTCACGGTTTGCCGTGCCAACCGCGACTAAAGCCCTCCCTATATATACCCATCCAGAGCCAACACTTAGCCATTTGGAGCCATTCTCTTCACAAGTGGGTGTAGGTTTGCTTTTGGTTCCTCTTATGCACATAAGGTGTTTGATGAAATGCATGCCCCAAGAGCATGAAACAAACATGACATGAAGTGTTGGAGCCACACTCTTGATCGCGGTTAGCAACTTGATGAACCTTTGATGTGTCAATATGCATGTGTGTAGTTCATAACAAATGCATGATGGTTAATTATATATTTTATATTATAATAATGCAGATGAATCGGCAATGGATGTACGATAACCGACTCTCCGTGAGTTCACTACGGGTTTGAAAGATTTCCTCGTAGTGGCTAATGCGAACAAGCGGGGGGTTTGTTATCTGTCCATGTGTTATCTGTAAGAATGAGAAGGGTTACTCTTCCTCAAGAGTTGTTCACATGCATCTGCTTGAAGGGTTTCATGCCAAGCTATAATTGTTGGACCAAGCATGGAGAAAGAGGGGTTATAATGGAAGAAGATGAAGAAGGGATGATTTCATCGATGAAAGCTATCTTGCTCATTTCGGTGATACTTTCATGGAGGATCTTTGAAGGTGAAGGGAAGGTGAAGAAGAGGCACGTGATGATCCGTTGATGATCTTGGTGGGACCATTGCTTGATGCACGGAGACGCCGCTGGCCCGAAAAGGAGAGGAGAATTTGGATCGCATGTTAGAGGATCACGAAAGCGCTGTACCGGATGCGATGATGGTGCGAAAAAGCTGGGCTGCACTGCTCGGATTTGCTGAAATGGAAGGCGAGGCGTGTAGCTGACTCGGCATTTGAAAACTTGCTGAAAATGTTGAAGAATATGTTTCCAAAGGATAACGAGTTGCCCGCCAAGACGTCTGAAGCAAAGAAGGTTATCGCCCTCTAGGTTTAGAGGTTACGAAGATACATGCATGCATCAACGATCGCATCCTCTACCGCGTGAATACGAGAATTTGAATGAATGCCGGTATGCACTTGCATTGCGTTATAAGATCGAGGCGATGACCCGGTGACGATGTTGAGGGCGAAACCGGAAGAGGGTTCCGCCAAGGTGATGTGGTATGCTCCTATAATACCACGGTTGAAACGTCTGTTCATGAACAAAGAGCATGCCAAGTTGTTGCGATGGCACAAAGAGAAACGTAAGTCGGACGGGGAGTTGAGACACACCGCAGATGGAACGCAATGGAGAAAGATCGACAGATGGTTCAAAGATTTTGCGGTAGACGCAAGGAACATAAGATTTGCTCTAAGTACGGATGGCATGAATCCTTTTGGCGGCGAGCTCCACCATAGCACTGCCCGTGACTCTATGCATCTACAACCTTCCTCCTTGGTTGTGCATGAAGCGGAAGTTCATTATGATGCCAGTGCTCATCCAAGGTCCGAAGCAACCCGGCAACGACATCGATGTGTACCTAAGGCCATTAGTTGATGAACTTTTACAGCTGTGGGGTGGTGTCCGTGTGTGGGATGAGCACAAACAAGAGGAATTTGACCTCTGGCGTTGCTTTTCGTAACCATCAACGATTGGCCTGCTCTTAGTAACCTTTCGGACTGTCAAATAAGGGATACAATGCATGCACGCACTTGCTTACATGAGACCGAAAGTGTACATTTGCCAAATTGTAAGAAGAACGTGTACCTTGGGCATCGTCGATTTCTTCCGAAAATTCATCCAAGATGAAAGAAAGGCAAGCATTACAACGGCAAGGCAGATCACCGGCGAAGCTCGCGAACGACTGGTGCTGAGGTATTTGATATGGTCAAGGATTTGAAAGTCATCTTTGGAAAGGGTCTGGCGGACAATCGGTTCGAAGGAGCCGACGGCACGCAGCCATGTGGAAGAAGAAATCTATATTCGGGAGCTAGAATATTGGAAAGTCCTAGATGTCCGCTCTGCAATCGACGTGATGCACGTTACGAAGAATATTTGCGTGAACCTCCTAAGCTTCTTGGGCGTGTATGGGAAGACAAATGATACAAAGGAAGCACGGCAGACCAGACAACGTTTGAAAGACCACGATGACCGGCATCCGAAATGGTTTCAAGGTCGTGCCGCCTACGCTCGACCAAAGAAGAGAAGGTCATCTTTTTGAATGCCCGAGCGCGATGAAGGTCCCGTCTGGATTCTCGTCCAATATAAAGGGAATAATAAACATGGCGGAGAAAAGTTCCAAAACCTGAAGTCTCACGACCGCCACGTGATTATGACGCAATTGCTTCCGATTGCTTTGAGGGGCTCTGCCGGAAAATGTTCGATTAGCCATTGTGAAGCTATGTGCATTCCTCAATGCAATCTCTCGAAGGTAATCAATCCGAAGTTCTACCACGGTTCTGAGCGATGTGATCCAATGTCTTGTCGGTTTCGAGTTGGTGTTCCGCCATCCTTCTTCAATATTATGACGCACCTCCTGGTTCACCTAGTCGAAGAGATTTCCGTTCTCGGTCCTGTATTTCTACACAATATGTTCCCCTTGAGAGGTTCATGGGAGTATTAAAGAAATATGTTCAGAATCGTGCTAGGCGAGAAGGAAGCATCGCCAAGGGCTATGGAAATGAGGAGGTAATTGAGTTTTGTGTTGACTTTGTTCGACCTTAAGCCGATTGGTCTTCCTCGATCGCGGCACGAGGGAGACTAAGTGGAAAAACACGATCGGAAGGAAATCAACGATATGTATGGACGGCCATTCTCTGATGAAGCACACCACATCTGTCTTGACCAATTCCAACTTGGTGGCTCCGTGCTTTGAGAAACACAAGAATATTTTACGCTCGGACAACCCGGGAAGCTGAATCTGGATTAGGAAGGCCCACATGGAGACTTTCGGCGCTTGGTTGAGAAAACATTTAATGAATGACAATGATGTTGTAGATCAATTGTACATGTTGGCCAAGACACCATCTTCGACTATAACGACTTTCCAAGGGTACGAGATAAATGGGAATACATTTTACACGATCGCCCAAGATAAAAAGAGCACCAACCAAAACAGTGGTGTCCGCTTTGATGCAAAGAACCGAGAATGGGCAAAAGGTCACATATTATGGTTACATAGAGGAGATATGGGAACTTGACTATGGACCCTCCTTTAAGGTCCCTTTGTTCCGGTGCAAATGGTTCAAGCTAACAGGAGGTGGGGTAAAGGTGGACCAGCAATACGGAATGACAATGGTGGATTTCAACAATCTTGGTTACCTTGACGAACCATTCGTCCTAGCGAAAGATGTCGCTCGGGTTTTCTATGTGAAGGACATGAGTAGCAAACCGAGGAAACGGAAAGATAAGAAAACGATCGATTACATCATGCGATGATCCAAAGCGCCACATTGTTCTTTCGGGAAAAGAAACATCGTGGGAGTGGAGGACAAGATGACATGTCGAAGATTATAATATGTTTGCTGAAATTCCGCCCTTCAAAGTGAACACCGACCCAAGCATTAAGTTAAATGATGAGGATGCTCCATGGATACGGCACAATCGTAAGCAAGCGGGGACACAAGGGAAGAATTGATGTGTAATAATTTATTGTACCAAACTTTGTTGAATGGATCATGTGAATTATATTACCCGTGATGTGTTTGGTGTCCATTTTGAATGATACATGAAATTTGGAGTGATGTAGTCCATGACGCTCTGCAGAGTCCGGCCGTACCACCATAGCCGACAATTAATCGCCTCTGTATATTATTTTGAATTGAATTAGTTTTATTTTTCTTAATTTTTGATATATTATTTGTATTTTTAGAATTTTGAATTGAATTAGTTTTATTTTTCTGAATTTTTGATATATTATTTGTATTTTTAGAATTTTGAATTGAATTAGTTTTATTTTTCTGAATTTTTGATATATTATTTGTATTTTTAACATTTTGAATTGAATTAGTTTTATTTTTCTTAATTTTTTGATATATTATTTGTATTTTTAACATATTGAATTGAATTAGTTATATTTTTCTGAATTTTTTGATATATTATTTGTATTTTTAACATATTGAATTGAATTAGTTTTATTTTTCTTAATTTTTTGATATATTATTTGTATTATTAGAATTTTGAATTGAATTAGTTTTTTTTTCCTGAATTTTTTGATATAATATTTGTGTTTCTAACATATTGAATTGAATTAGTTATTTTTTTCTGAATTTTTTGATATATTATTTGTATTTTTAAGATTTTGAAAAAGAAAAAGTATTTGGAAAATACCTTTAGTCGCGGTTGGCCTGCCCAACCGCGACTAAATCGTCGTATGTGGAACGAAAAACCATAAAAAATCCTTTAATCGCGGGTCGCCTCCCCAACCGCGACTAAAGGTTACCCTTTAGTCGCGGGTCGCCTCCCCAACCGCGACTAAAGGGTGGGGCTATAAATACCACCGCCTGACCGTCGCCTCCATTTCGATCTGCTCGTCTTCTCTGCCTTGAAGGCCAAGGCTCGCTCGCCCTCGCCGCCGCCCGCTCGCCCTCGCGCGCGCCGCGCCGCCATTCGCCGCCCGCGCGGCGCCGCTGCCGCCGCCGCGCCTCTCTCGCATACGTCGGCGCTGGCCGCCTCTCTCGCCCTCGACGCCGCCCCCTGCCTCCTCAGCCATCAACGCTGCTCCCCAACGCCTCAACCTGCCGCTCAACGCCGCCGCGGCTTGCCCTCCCCTCAGCGCCGTGACGCCTCGCCCTCTCGATCGAGAGAGAGAGAGAGCAGAGAGAGAGAGAGAGAGAGAGAGAGAGAGAGAGAGAGAGAGAGAGAGAGAGAGAGAGAGAGAGAGAGAGAGAGAGAGAGAGAGAGAGAGAATTAATTTTTTTGTTCTTTTAATTTTAACTAGTTAATTAGTTTAACAAAAGCGGTAAATAACTTAAAACTTGATAATTAACAAAAAACCGTAAATTTGATAATTAACAAAACGCCAAGCCACCTGACGCCGACGCCCTCGCCGCCGACGCCGACCCTCGCCCTCGCGCCGCCGCCGTCCCGCGCCAAGCCTCGCCACGCCGCCACGCCCGCCGCCCGCCCGCCGCCCGCCTGCGCCCTTGCCTGCCCCCCGCCGCCGCCGCCGCCTGCCGCCGCCAGCCCTGCTGCCGTCCTCCGCCGCGAAGAAGAAGAAGAAGAAGAAAAGGAAGAAGAAGAAGAAAGAAAAGGAAAAGGAAGAAGAAGAAAGAAGGAGAAGAAGAAAACAAAAGAAAAACAGATGAAAAACAAAAAAAAGGAAGAAAAAAGGCCACCGGAATTTTTTTCTTTTTTTTTCTTTTTTTTGTTCTTTTTAATTTTAACTAGTTAATTAGTTTAACAAAAACGGTAAATAACTTAAAACTTGATAATTAACGATGCGCGCGGTGTTTTTTTAGGGATCGAGAGGGGACGGCGAGGGTTATAAATGTGTTGTCCTCGCCTCCCTCTCCGTGACGCCGTCCTCTGCCGCCCCGTCTCGCGCTCTACCGCGACACCCTCTCCCACCCCTTCCTCGCCCCCTCTTTTTGCCACCGCCCTTTCGCCACCGCCACCGCCACCGCCCCCCTTCTTCACTTAATTAATTTGTTTTTACTACATGTTTTCAGGACTGACATAATGGCGGATGATAGAGTGACCCGATTATGGACAACTATGATCCGGACGGTGAAGCACATATGTTCGGCATCATAAACGGCGATATTCAATATGTGCCGACCGGAGAAGAAGAAGATGATATCTCTTCTTATCTGAACCTTGACGGTGAAGATGAAGGGCGTCGACAAGATGATGTCAAGAAACGCCGATAAACGCGATCTTCAAATGGAAGTAGCAACCACCTCCGCGCCGAGGTATATATATACATTGAGCCTCGGTGATACAAACTAACTGATTTGAATAAATATGTGTGTACTAACGCGACTCTCTTTCTTATTTTAGCCCTCGGCGGATCGTCGAAACAATCGA
Organism: Aegilops speltoides; assembly: GCA_021437245.1. Classification (NCBI taxonomy): domain Eukaryota; kingdom Viridiplantae; phylum Streptophyta; class Magnoliopsida; order Poales; family Poaceae; genus Aegilops; species Aegilops speltoides. The sequence continues at coordinate 433,792,007 of CM038141.1, read as the reverse complement.
GTACGTCGTCAAAGCGTGGCGCAACCAAGACGATGAAACAAGGAGAAACATGCACCATCGCGGTTGTCGACGGTTACAACCGGCAGGCACTGGAGCCCGCAAGAACGCCACCAAGTTTGTCACCAATGCGGAGCCATTGTTAGAGACAACGTCTCGATCACCGTCCAGAGTGGAATGAGCCAAAGAAGGCACGAATTGATGGTTTCACTTTTGTCGATAAGAGAACAAAAAGATTGCTTCAAGAAGCTTATGGAACATTTCGTTCTACCTCCGAATACAACAAATTCGATGAGGAGGGTAACAAGATTGAGGAAAACAAGGAGAGGAGGAGGCTAGTCAAACAGTTCGCTCTTCATAAGATGGCCGACGCATTCGGAAATTCAAGCAAAATCTAGCCCGTGACTTTGTCAAGCGAACAAGACTCGGATTTCAAAGGACAATATGAGAAACGAAAGATGATTGGCCGAATTTGTGAAGCAAAAGAAATCGGAGCAGTTCATTCAAATATCGAAACAAAATAAGGAAAATGCGGCTAATAAGGAGTACAATCATGTTATGGGGCCAGGAGGGTATCGCATTTGGGTGCCTAGGTTCGAGAAGATGGAGAACGAGTGAGGCGCGAGGAATCCGTCCAGTGCGGAGGATGGGACCCAAGGGCCAAAAGCTGGTGGTACGGGCATGGGGAACGCCGAACCCGGAGACGGGGAGTGTGTTTACGTGGCAAATTAATTAAACCCACCCAAGCCCTTATTGGCGCAATGAAGGATGCTCAAGAGGGAAGATCAAGTTCAACAGAGAGAACGACGCGGCGACAAAAGCCCTCGGGAATCCTGAACACGGAGGACGTGTCACGAGGCATGGGGCACATTCCGTGGAAAATAGGGTTCCCCGAGCGATGACCCGTCTGATTCTGAAGCCGTAAGAGAAAGATGGATCGGGAAGCGGATGTTGTGGCGCGGTTGGCATCGGAAATGGAAGTGATGAAGAAAACCATGAGTGTACTAGTAGCGAAAGAGATTCAGCTCGGGTGCAGCATGAAGATCATCCAGCGGATCTCGGAAGCCAAGAGCGTAGAAGCAGCGTGGCTTCCACGGAGGCCCCACCGGCTGGTGCGGATGCACCGACGATCGAAATTATCTGCACCGGAGCCTCGGTGGTCGAAATTACTGCACCGGAGCCTCCTCGCTACCCGTGGGCGATATAAAGGAGATGAAAGAATGTCATCTCAGTATTATCCTATCGGGAACATGTCCATGAAGGTAGCCATCGGCGATGCTTTACCATGTTTACTCGGAGCACTCCACCACAACAACCCCATTAAAGATGGCTATGCTCGTGTCACGGTGGAGGACATAGTCCAAGGGTTTGAGGACACGGAGATTGAAATTGCTACACCAAGGGGAGAAAAGACTTGGAGATGTCAAGCGCCATTACATTCTATGGCAAAAGAAGTTTATCAAGTTTCAGCGAGGCGCCAAGGACAACAAGTCCACCCCCTACGGTGGTGGTGGTGGCGGTGGCGGTGGTGGTGGTGGTGGTGGTGGTGGCGGTTCACCTACACCTCCGTCACATCACCGACGCCGCCCCCATCCTAACGTCCGGCGGTGATCATCCGCCGCCCCGATCCTCGTCCGTGGGGTGATCGACGCCCCCCAATCCACCTATGGCAAAGAAGAAGCAGTCTGGATTATTAACCCGGACCCTTATGTACCTAAGACCACAAAGGTACGGAGCCATCATCAAGCCTCTCCCCACAAGGCCTTGGGAGCGTAGTGCCGAGCAAGTCGGCGCGCGCTGCTGCTGATTTGGAGAAATGGAAGGCGGACTGCAAGAAGAAAAGAGAGCCCGAGCCCAAGCCAGATTTTCGATGAGCAAAAGAAGTGGGCTAAGTCATTTTGAGCACACCGTCCCAAGCGCGAAGAATCGCCTAACGACTATGCACGTGAACTTCAGCAGGCATTCATGTTCAAGGAGAACAAAGAGCGGAGAAGGCGAAAGTAAAAAAGCGGAAACAAGTTGCCCAGCTCGGGAACAAAGTAAACAATCGATTGCCCGCTTATAGTGGAAGCCTTCGTCCGGATGCCCCGAGATCATACAAGCTGCGGCAAGACAGGATTGATAGAACGAGTGCGAGAACAAGCGCCAACTTAGGTATTACTCTTCGTGAACTATTAGACCTTGATGAGTTGCCGTGAAGGAGGTAGTAATTACATATGTCAAGAATGGGCCTCTCGTCGAGCTGCAGAGAAAAGGATCTACGACCAAATGAAACGTCTGCTGAATTGGTACAAGGGTTACATAAAAATAAAACGCCAAAGAATATATTTATGCGGAAGTTAGACATGAGCATCACTTCAAACATTACTATGTACAAATTGAACTGAGTGAATTGTTCCAGCTTTTCAATCTGCGAGCTCGACAAATCTATCATCGGTTGCTACGTTACGTAAGTGATTTATTAATTTCTACCCCATCTCGTTCATATTGCACGCACTATATATATGTCCTAACTATATTGTTGTGTCCTCTATTATACATGCGTAATGAAGATTAAGGAATGCGAGTAAGGAACATCCATGATGTTGGGTTCATTGACCCACACATCGTTAATGATATTGTGTTGAAGCATTACCCCGCCGACGTGGAGGCGCACTGTGGCGATTTCTTACAAAGCAGAACTCAAAAGTGATATTCTATTTCCTTACCATTTTGGGTGAGTGTTTACATCTTGAGCACATTCTCTTTTGTTTACTCCATGCATGGTATGTGGCGGCTAATCGATGAGTTATGCATGACGTCTTGTGCATGTATCGTGTCCGCAGTTCCACCGGATTCGCTAGTAATTAAAGTTAACACCTCGAAATGTCTCGTCCACGACTCTCTGAATAAGGATCCAAAGCTTTGGGGCGACATGAGAAAAATGCTGCGAAGTAATTATTTTCATTCATTTGCGCTCTATATCGATCGGCCTATTTCGTTCATTTCCTAATATCAAGTAACTAATAACTCTCTTGTTCATTTAATTTTCTTTGCCTCGTAGGGTTTGGAGACGGTTCGTAGATACAAAGGTCGGTGAATTCAAAAAGAGCTAGAATTCAAATTGTTAAAGCCTAAGAATGTTTGGGATATTCAGCCACCGTTGACCAATCTATGTGCATACTATGTGCAGAGAGGATCCGGAGATACACCTCTGGCGGGTTGATCCGAGTGATACCAATGCTCGGAGGAATAACCTCCGTGGATGCTTAGTCCGAAGCTCGCTTCCGACCACTTCAAGAGGAACTAGCTGGATGGTTCAGAGGAAGTCCTCCATCCTAAAGGAGAACACTATCACGAGGACGTAGAACTTTATATGGATTAAATCATGTATGGAAACTTGTTCAAAATTGTATATGGTCATCCGATGATATTGAATATATATTGTATATTCCTCTTGAATTCTTTTGGTTCTAATTTCAAATTTATTTGAAATTGTACATTCATATGCATGTATGTAGTATCGTAGAATATATGAAACTCCTTCAAAATTAAAATAAAGCACAAAAGAAATAAAACAATACAAATTAAACAGAAAACAGGTTTAGGGGGGCTAAAACCCTAAACTGCAAGCGGCCTTTAGTCGCGGTTGGCGAAAGAACCGCGACTAAAGGTCCTCCGCCTCGACGGCCGCTGGCGCCCGTGGGACGGGCCTTTAGTCGCGGTTCTTAAGCAGCCGCGACTAAAGGTGGGGGGCTTTAGTCGCGCTTAGTTGGTCGTGGTTGCGCAGCCGCGACTAATGGCAGTTGCGAACCGCGACCAAAGGCCTTTTTTCCACCAGTGATATACTTGTAAATTTATTGATGTTTTAATCTTGGTTGCTAATTTTTATGGCATAAAGGCCGCTAAAGAAAATTACAACACAAAGTTTGCAGTTCCTGCCTAAGGCTGGTTGTAATGGGTAGTATGATAAGTTAGTATCATGCATATGATACTAGTTTATGATACTACCTCCTTAATGCATAGTATCATATGGTAGTATCACATATGACTTTATTTATTGCCATGCATGACACATATTAGTGTAGCATTTATTATGATACAGTATCATGATATGATACTCAACCCTCTCTCTTACTTCATTTAATTCTATGCCACCTCATCAAAGTTGCCTAGTTGGCATGCATGATACTAGCTATGATACTCCCATTACAAACAGCCTAAATGCAGTGCTGTTTCACACAGTATACGTTCACTTTGTTCGGTCAATTTTTGTTGAGATAATATGCTAGCCTCTTAATTGTTAGTAGGGCTTATTTCCCTGAACTGGAGACATTTACTAAGGTGAGACCAACCCACTTGACTGGCTGACAAAGCAAATGCTGATATATTTACAAGAAGATGCTGATATATTTAGTATCTCAGCGTGCCGTTGGTACTTTGTTTAGTATTTTTTTAAGGCTGTTGCACAGACGTGAGCTAAGTCACTATCCTGTGGAGATTGCTAACACTAACATACCTTGGATTAGACGAGGAGAGAATCATGATGAAGCAAGGTGTTTGATTTCGCAAAGAAAAAAGGTGTTTGATTTGAATCCATGAATGGTGGATTGTTACCATTTTTCCTTTTCGGATTTTGGAAGTGTATCTTGTGATGGTTCTAAACTTTAGTTTCGCTATTGCTGATTCAGTCATTCATTCTAATTTGGCCAAAGGACCGAAATTTCCAATTGAATTTAACTGAGATCCGACCAAATATTTTGAAAATTCAAAAATAATTTAAAATTTACTTTAATTTGTGTGAACTACCGAAATTGCTGGAATATTCTGACCGAAATGCAATAATTTCAGTATGTACCAAAAGTAATGACATTTCTGAAATTTTGACGAAACTACACTGAGACTGTAAACCATATTCCCGTATTATGTTCCTGATCCAATTGCCAACAAATGCAGATGAGCAAATTGCCTGTGGATTCTTTCGACGGCGTTCTATTTTCCAATTCGGTGATGGGAAGGGAGCTGTGCATGGCAAATGTCAACATTGGTGGCGTGAGCTTGGTGTTGGGGACAAGCCATCTAGAGAGCCCGAGCCCGCCTCCTCGGTTGCGCAGCAACGAGCGAGCCGGTCAGGCAAAGGAGTCCCTCATGTTGTTGGGAGGAAGAGGATCACGCAACGCGATATTCTGCGGGGACATGAACTGGGACGACAAGACAGACGGGCCCTTCCCTCTGCCGGACGGCTGGGTTGACGCCTGGGCTGAGCTGAAGCCAGTTGAAGATGGCTGGACGTACGACACGGAGGCTAACGCCATGCTGTCTACAGCGGTCCAAAAACGACAGCTGAGGCTGGATCGGTTCGTGTGCAAGCTGCCGGATTTCAGGGTCCAATGCATCGAGATGGTTGGGAGGGAGCCTATACCTGGCGTCTCTCACGTGAAGGTGGATGTAATCGGCAGGAAGTCTAAGAAAAAAGCCCGCCAGGTGCGTCGTGAGATAACGCTGCCTGTGCTGCCCAGCGACCACTTCGGGCTCGTCTTGACCATCGCCCCTCATGATGGAAGCAGTGCTTCGTCAGAGTAAGTGCTGATCCTGTGTGTAGCAGTTACGATGTATCGTGGGGCTGGACGTCGTAGCCTGCAGTGTCGCCCACTTTTGTCTAGTAGAAGCGTAACGTGTATGGACTATGACATAGGTGGATGAAGATGCACTGTGCTCCAACCCATCGCCACGGATTGCCTCCAATTTTGTTACCTGCAGTGTCGCCCACGGATTGCCACAGATTGCTCCCTGAATTGAAGACATTTACGGTGACACCAACCCATTTGACAGGTTGATAAAGACCTCAATTTTTGGAAATAAGTGACTCTGTTTTAGTTCAAATTAGCTACTTAAAAATATGCAACTTAGAATCTGATTTCATCTTTCAACTATGACTGATTTTCCGTATGCTTGTGTAATGTTCGCAGGAAAAACTGAATATCTTTCCACAGGAGATTCTAAGACTAGTTTGTGTAGCAAGGCCATTAAAATCATGACGTACAATTTGTGTTCCAGGAAGGATTATAAACTGCACAATAGGATTCTTGCTCTTGGAGATATTATTCGGCTCCACAGCCTAGATCTTATATGCCTCCAGGTACAGAATTTGTCAAAAACAGTCCATTACTTTCTTTTCTTTTTTCTTCTGAACAGGCCTCATGTGAGATTGCAGGAGGTTACACCAGAGGCACATGGGCTTCTGGAAAAATCCGACTGGTGGCCAGAATACAAATGCTTGATGTCACGTGGGATGGAATATTACACAGAGGCGGGGAAACCATTGTCGAAAGGACAAAAATGGAGATCATATTTCTGCATGCAGGTATAGCCAAGTCACTATCCTGTGGAGATTGCTGATATATTTAGTATCTCAGCGTTCCGTTGGTACTTTATATAGTTTTTTAAGGCTGTTGCACTGACGTGAGCCAAGTCACTATCCTGTGGAGATTGCTAACACTACCGTAACTTGGATCAGACAAAGAGGAAATTGCTCAGACACCTATGATGAACACGGAGTTTGATTTAGCAAAAAAAAAAGGCGTTTGATTTGAATCCATGAATGGTGCATTGTTACCATTTTACATTTTCAGATTTCGGAAGTGTATGGTGTGATGGTTTTAAACTTTAATATTTCAGCTGTTGCCGATTCAGTCATTTTGGTTTTCAGTTTGGGCAAATGACCAAATTTTGCAATTGAATTTGACTGAGATCCAGCCAAATATATTGAAAATTAAAAAAATAAAATTAATTTGAATTTGTGTGTACTACTGAAATTGCTGAACATTCTGACCGAAATGTAATTATTTCATTATGTACCAAAAGTAAACCATATTCCTGTCTTATGTGTTCCCTGATCCAATTGCCAACAAATGCAGATGAGCAAGTTGCCTGTGGATTCTTTCGACGGCGTTCCATTTTCCAATTCAGTAATGGGAAGGGAGCTGTGCATGGCGCGACCTTGGTGTTGGGTACAGGCCACCTAGAGAGCCCGGGCCGGCCTCCTCGGTTGCGTAGCAACGAGCGAGTCGCTCAGGCAAAGGAGTTCCTCATGTTGTTGGGAGGAAGAGGATCCTGCAACCTGATATTCTGCGGGGACATGAACTGGGACGACAAGGCAGACGGGCCCTTCCCTCTGCCGGACGGCTGGGTTGACGCCTGGGCTGAGCTGAAGCCGGGTAAAGATGGCTGGACGTACGACACGGAGTCCAACGCCATGCTGTCTAAAGCGTCCAAGAAACTACAGCTGAGGCTGGATCGGTTCGTGTGCAAGCTGCCGGATTTCGAGGTCCAAGGCATCGAGATGGTTGGGAAGGAGCCTATACCCGGCGTCTCGTACGTGAAGGTGGACGTAGCCCGCTGGAAGATTAAGGAGAAAGTCTACCGGCAGTGTCGCGAGCGAATGCTGCCTGTGCTGCCCAGCGACCACTTCGGGCTCGTCTTGACGATCACCCCTAGGGCTGGAAGCAGTGCTTCGTCAGAGTAAGTACTGATCGTGTGTGTAGCAGTTAGGCTGGACGTCTTAGCCTGCAGTGCCGTCCACTTTTGTGTAGTAGAAATGTAGAACCGTAGCGTCTATGGATGGTCAGGTACTATGAATTTGGTGGATGAGGAATGGATGCTCTGTGCTCCACCCATTGCCATGGATTGCCCCCAATTTTCTGAAACTTTGAAAGAGGAGGCATTGGGTGGAAAGATAAAAGATGCTTAAACCTTGCTAAATGTCGCGTAACCTATGGTAGGTCTGAGTAACTCTTACTTTCTTACCTCTCACGTGAAAAGAGGGACCATTTTAAAATTGCTCATACATGCTCGAGCTCCTTTTGTTTCTTCAGAAAATGTTACCTCCTTTTAGTTCTCCAGAAAAGGTACTAATGGAGTAGCTCTCACTCCACTACCGACCGTTTCAGATATCCCACGATTCGAGATAGGCGCCTACAAAGTCAAAACAGAACCCCGAAAAGGGTTGGCCCGGCAACAGTTTTTGGGTTGGGTCAAAAACTCTGCCAGATATCGCGCTTCTGCTTGCTCGTGCTAATAAACTCCACGCGCACAGTATTGTTCTCGACACAATCCCTAATTAAGCGATAGCGGAGATTGATATGCTTGCTGCGATTACGAAGAATTAGGTTCTTGCATAGCGAGATTGCTGACTTGTTGATGACGAGCAATGACGGGGCAGCCTCCTGGTTCCGGATTTCTCCGAGGAGGCCTAAGAGCCAAATCCCCTGGCATGCTGCGATGGCGCCGGCGGTGTACTCCGCCTCACATGACGAAGTGGCCACCACTTTTGCTTCTGGGACTACCAACCGATTGGGTTGCCACCAAGGAAGAAGGGGATCCCGAAGGTGCTCTTCCTCGCGTCGAGGTCGTATCTCCTTTTTGTCGTGCACCGGTACGCCCTGCAATCCTAGTACCGGAGAATCCCGAGGTTACTCATGCCAAAGAGGTGCACACTGGTGATCTTTTTTTTAAACACGTTTGAGTGTGTGACCTGTCGTTTCTAAACATATCAACATCTGGAAACATGGGCATGTTCTATCGTGCTTGTCATCTGCTTGCTTGGCATTATATGTTACGTAGTACTCTCTCCGATCTAAAATAAGTGTCATCTTATTTTGGATTGGAGGGAGTAACACTTCCCTTTTAACTCAATTTCGGAGGTAATGTTCAGCTTAGGTTCTCTTTAGAACAAGGTCTCGCAAGCATGTCCCTCGTGGCAACAACTCGTCAAGCAAATTGAAACATAAAATCAAAATTAGATAAATTAATATACCATGATAAAATGATTAAAAAAAGTTTATAACATTAATATAATATATAATCAAACCACTATGAATCAAACACTTCATTTCTAAGCCATATACATAAAAATGGTCCTATTCTCATGTCGTCGATGCCGCTGGATCCAAGCCCCACTTCGGCAGAGGCAATCGATTCCCACCGGAGCGAGTCCGACAGCGAACATCAGGTTTCCTCCTGGGATCCTCGGGGAGGAGAGCAAGCGCTAGTCGGCGGCTGCGCGCGGAGTGACCCGACGAGGGCGGTTGGTCCGATGATCTCGACAGCAGAGCAAGCGTTCGCCTGCGGCTGTGCGCGTAGTCATGCAGGATGGAGGGACGCGATGAGGGGCGGTTGGTCTGAAAACATAACGAAGCAGCGGAAGCACTCGCCGGTGGCTGCGTGTGGAGTCGCGTAGGACGGATGGGATGCGACAAGGAAGCCGGAGGGGAGGCGAGAAGTAGCCCGGCTGGGGCGACGATTTCGTCGGCAAAGGAAAGCATGGAGGGAAGGACAACTGTCCGGGGGCATCACGACGGAGCCAACACTGCCTTGTAGAACCGAAGCGGGGTAGCAGTACCGGGAAGATTAGCCATGCGAGGGCGTGGAGTGCGATCGTCGTCCGCGGCGTATACCGGGTCGCAGCTCGGCCTTGGTGCATCGCAGCGGCGCCCTCCTGTGCCGCCACCATGGCGCGCGCCCAGTAACATTGCGGAAGCGGCGGCGCTACATCTTCGCCGTCATGGCGTGGCGAGAGAGGTTGCTTACGGCTCCAAGCGCTGCTGGTCGGCGGCGGTTGTGCGCGCGGCGCGTCTGCGCTGCACGCACATGTAGATTGTCTAGGCGGCGATGAAGAGAACCACAACTAACACGCATGCGCCGATGATGTACCCCAGCTGTTTTTTTGTTGGCGGAGAGGAAGGAGGCCATGAACAAAAAATCAACATGGACAGGGGACATATGCCCCCCTCACCAGTTTGTATTCATACAATAGTTATTTATAGTTGAATACGTTATAATCAGTTGCATCATATAATCACATATTGATGGTGTATTACGGCTTGTTTTGTAACTAAAATTATATTTTTATGTTAATGCTTTATATTTGCATGATATACGATATATATTGTTAAAAAGGATATATATTACTATGTTAATGTTCATCGTGACTCAGTCGCGCTAGGGGCTCCATGATACTAGGGCCGGGCCTGAGGGAGGTGGCGCTTGCGCGCGCTCCAGATCGGCAAACGATGTAACCCTGTTTGAGTTTTAATAACGGAAATGCTATTTTTCATCCGGATGAAATCTTTTGGCTTTCATCCATTTTGTGAGCCGTCCGTTCTCTGTCTGGAGATTCGTGTTTCTTTTTTTTCGTCCTCTCAGCTGATGTGTTCTTATCGAGTCCGCTCATTTTTCGGGTACCGCGGCCCGCGCCGGCATTGCTCTGTAGCTGCCTTTCCCCTGCCCGTCTGCGAGCTCTATCGGTCCATGTCGATTTGGAGCTTCCCTCTCCGCTCGATTCACTAGGGTGGTGGTCAGGAGTCTGGCTTCCCCGCGCCCTCCTGCTCCGAGCCTTTTCCCCTGCCGGAGGTCTGCAGCATCTGCTGGCCCCGGATCCCGCCCCAGCCCATTTCCCTCGGTTATGTCCGTTAGATCTGCTGCTTAGTCCCTTTGGGATCTTCCATCTGGTAATCCCCATAGCGATTTTTGGTGGTGTAGATTTGTGGTTGCGTTATTACTAGCATCGAATCTCATATGTCTTGTGAGCTAGTTTATGGTTTGTCTTTGTAGGATCGATTGCTCTGTGTTCGTTTAGTTGTTTGAATTCGTCTGGTTGTCATGTGCAGAATCACTTCCCCTGAATCACTTCACCTCTACCATTCCCGCTGCAATTTGTACCAAGTATACATTTGACTGCTATGTGGTTGTCGCTGCAATCAATTCCCCTGAATCTATGGGCCAGGTGGTGTTTTGTGTATGAGGAGATTAAAATGGTCGTCTGAGTTTGTCCCTGTTGCTCACGAAGATGGTAGGGCAACTACGGTATTTTGCACATGAGTTATTTTAGTTACTCGTGTAAGGGCTCAATTGGATTATTTTTTTCTGCTTGCTAGCGTTTTCACCTGAGTTAGAACTTTTACTGGGGTTTTAGTGGATTTACACTGTAATTTGCAGTGGATTTACACTATATTTTCAGTCGGTTTTTACACTTGAATTCTTGGCGGATTTACACTGTAGTTTTAGTTGAATTTACAGTGTAATTCTTATTGGTTTTTGCATTGTTACTCTTGATTTTTACAATGTAATTCTTATTTGGAGTTACATTGTAATCCTTTGTGATCTAAGTGGATTTGCATTGTAATCTTTATTGGATTACAGTGTAGTTTTTAGTGGAGTCACACTGTAATTCTTAGCAAGTGTTCCAGTTCATGGGTGATTCTTTCTGTCCTGCATTCAGATGCATAATGTCAAATCCTCTTTTTGTTCCCGTGGTATTATGATAGCATCTACCTGTGATTTTTTTTTTAGATTCAGCTGTCATCATATAGTTTTTTTTACACAATTCTTAGGCAGCATCAGCCCCGGTTCATTTTGTGTTTGCAGCCCGTGGTGGGGCTTTTTGTTTCTTTGCATGATGTAATTTTCACTGACCATGAAATTGGCCCAATCTGTATGCACAATACTGCTGTAACATAAACAACCCTTTGTCTTGCTTTGGTTAAGTTCTTCTAGTAGCAAAGAGATTTACATTCTTGTACTGCCCCTTTTGAATTGTACTTTTGTATGGCCTTGTTAACAAAGTGTTGTCTGCTTAGTGGATTTTCACTGCATTTTCAGTGGATTTACACTGTAATTTGTAGTGGGTTTTTACACTGTAATTCTTGATGGATTTACACTGTAGTTTAAGTTGATTTTATAGTGTAATTCTTATTGGTTATGCACTGTAACTCTTTGATTTTTAGAGTGTAATTCTTATTGGAGGAACATTGTAATTCTTAGTGATCTTAGTGGATTTACACTGTAATCTTTATTGGATTACACTGTAATTCTTAGTGGAGTTACACTGTATTTTTTAGTGATCTTAGTGGATTTACACTGTAATCTTTATTGGATTACAGTGTAATTCTTAGTGGAGTTACACTGTATTTTTTAGTGATCTTAGTGGATTTACATTGTAATCTTTATTGGATTACAGTGTAATTCTTAATGGAGTTACACTGTAATTTTTAGTGATCTTAGTGGATTTACACTGATTACGGTATAATTTTGGGTGGATTTATAATCCTTACTAGGTCTTACACTGTAATCCTAGTGGAGTTACACCGTAATCCTTATTGGATTTATACTGTAATCTTTATTTGATTACACTGTAGTGTGCAGCAACTGAGTTTACTTTTTCAGTAGCATGTAATCCGAGCGAAGGAGCATGTAGTTAATTATTTTTTGGTCATTTTTTTTTGTTTTCTTAGGTACTGTTTGTTGTCATGCGTGTTGCTAATCTTACTTTTTGGTATTTTTTGCAGGGTGTTTATGGATACTTGCCTGATGATGATTTTTGGTTAGTTGTGTGTGCCACTGCCATGTAGTATCAGTGCATAGCTTTTTTTAGTTTCAGTGTGATCTTCATAGTAATTACATTTGAAAGATCATTGTAATTCTAAGTTCAAGTCAGCGTAATTTAGTTTATTCTCCACACCATTTTTGTGTGTATTTTATTCTCTTTTCTTGATATTGAATTCATAGTGTTAAACTCAGCGTTTTACGTGGATTTTTTCAGTGTAATTCTTAGTGTATTTACAGTGTATTTTTAGTGGATTTTACACTGTAATTCTTGGTAGACATAAATATTTTACAGTGCATTTTTGAATGTAATTGTTAGTGTAATCCAATTAGTTTTTAGTGCTCCAGAGTGTATTTTTAGGTGTGTGTGTGGGTAGATGGCGTCCTTTTCTTCTCTTTTTGTTAGCTTTAGCTTGATGGACATGGGAAATCTTGGCTGTAACTTTGGATTTTTCCACCCGTTAAGATCATGACGCTAGTGTGTTTAAGAGTTGGGGCGTGGATCCATTAATATAAGCTCCTGTTTGCTGCTGTGGGACACGGGACAGGACAGGGGGACAGTAGGACAGTTGTCCACCTTTAATTGGTGGGAAAATCTGGCTGAAAGCGAATTTGTTTTCATCCGGATGTTAAATAGACGGTCCCAACTTTAATAAAACTAGGAGTCAATTACACCATTGGTGCTAGAACTTGACGTGAATGGTCACTTTAGTGCTATAAGTTGTGGTGTACAGTGAAGTGGTGCAAAAACTTGGCTTAGCGGTGCAAATACGGTGCAAACCTCATTTGTATACGTCCACGGCGCTGACGAGACATGGCAGTGTGGCGTGGGGCCGCTGTCAGTGACAGGATGGACAGGGCGTGTGACCTGCTCTTTTTGTAAAAAAATCTCAGCTCTTATTTTTTTCGCAAAAAAAATAACGCCGAGAGGCCCACATGTCAGAAACAGCACAAGTCGCATTGAGAAAAAATAATGACCACGGGGCTTCGAACCTAGAAAGGTAATATGCGCGCACGTAACCAGAACGGACAATGTGACATTATGTGCACATGTGTGATAGGTGCTTTATGCTCCCTCCGTTTTCAAATAATTGTCTTTCTAGCCATCTCAAATGGACTACAACATATGGATGTATGTAGACATGTTTAGGGGTTGTTTGGATAGGTGGAACGTAGAAAACCAATTCTCTATAAACCAGGAACAGAGCCTAACAGAATAAAATCTCGTTTGGATGCTCTAACTAATTTGCGTTTTTGGAAGACTTGGTTTTTGGAAACCTCAAAATCTGCGTTAAAAGCTTGGTTTGCATATACTCCGTCGCAACTAATCGGTGTCCTGCGCGTGCGTCCTTCAGCTTGCCACGGCATGGCCGCCGCCGCGTCACATCTCCGCTGCCTGGTATGATACTCCTCGCGTTCGTCATCCAGCCACCGCTATGGCCACGAACGCATCGACGCGCCGCTGTCTGGTAGGGATGCTCCTCGCGCAGTCGTGCTCGTCCTCCGGCCACGACATGGTCGTCGCTGCGTTTGTCCGCTAGCTGGCGGCCGGATCTAGGATGATGTGTCGACGCCACGGTGATGTGCGTCACCAGTGGCATGTCACCTGTATACAGAGATCACATACGGGATGGCGGTCATGAGCGCCCCGACGGCGATGCCACATCGGCGAGCTCTTGAAACACAAGGTCAGCAAGGGCGTGCGCGAGTTCATGCTAGACAAGGACGACCGCACCTCCCTCGAGTGTCTCGACATGTATGGGGTACATGGGACATAGAACACCAAGACCTGGAGTACTTCAGGCGAGTACCAGACCCCGGCGATGGTCGTATACTACTTGACTAGTATGAGCAGCAAGCTAGGCGAAGCACGTACTGGCGGCTGCCTGTGGAGTCATCCAGGGTCGGTCCAAGGGAAGGCGAGTAATGGCGTCGAGGGCTAAGTCGAGGAAGCAAGAGAAAAAGAGAAGGTCACGGCAAGAGTATTTTATGTAGGGTAGGTCACGGGAGGAGTCAAGACTCGGGAGTAAGCCAAACATATTTTTCTATAAACTGGTTTTACATAAAATAATTTGTAAAGCCGGTTTTGCTAAACATCGGCTAAAAACACGTTCTCTATAATCCCATGGCTAATCTTTGTTAGCCAAACAACCACTTAGAGTGTAGGTTCACTCATTTTGCTCCGTATATAGTCACTTGTTGAAATATCTAAAAAGACAATTATTTAGGAACGGAGGGAGTATATCTTTGCTAACAGCGTAAATTAATTTTTGTAACTCATCAAATGAAAAAGGTACCCAGGGGGCTCGAACCAAACCAGCGACCTGAAGATCTCAGGAATTCGAGATTAACTACCAGAGCCGCCAAAATTTGTTTGCTAAATAGGCTATTGTATTGAGACCACACACACACACACACACACACACACACACACACACACACACACACACACACACACACATATTCCTTAGACAATTCTTTTTTTGACTTGTAAGTGTTGCACATGATTTTTCTTAAATCATAAGTATTTTGTTTCCTAAAGTTTATAAACATTTTCGAAAATGTGAAAAAGTTTATATGCTGCACATGAATATTTTATTAAAAACAAAAATAATAAAATTATACAAATACTTATCTGCATATATATATATATATAATATATATATATATATATAATATATATATATATATATATGATTATAAAAAAAATTAGTTTTAGAACGTTAATATTTTATTAAAAATGCTGCGGTAACCTCCGGTACTATCTTTATCTTGATTAGTACTAGACCATAAAAGCGCGCGTTGCTGCGCCCGCCATCTTAAGTTAAAAAAAAACAGTACGGCATCATAACAAAAAAATTATAGAAATATCTTGAAAAACTCTAGTTATTTGTACCACTTGGAACAATCAAACTTTGTGCTGCCTAGCCAGAACATATGTTTATAAATTCCATGTATCTCATGTATGACAAGAGAGTGGCCGTGCAACACTAAGTCATGATACCCAAGTACTCCTAAAAAGGACAAACATCATTCTTATCTATCCGTAGTGAGCAGTGTTGTGCGATCAAACCACCACAAAATTAGAAGCAATATTTTAAACAGCAAGTCCTAAAAATGTAGGATTGAAGAAATGATTGTAAAGATGACAATTTAAAGAAAGGGAAAAAATTTGAAATTAACATGAATGCCATATTCAACTTTCTGTAGCTTTTCCCTATTAGCTCATGATAAATAGAAAGGTGATCTCTGAAACTAAAAGTTATAAATTAATCTCATAAATATTGCGATAAAGCTCCACCGACCATAAAGAGATCACATTTTGTAGCCAGATTCCTAAATTTGATGTATTAAGGGCAAGTAAGGGTTTCTGACATAATAATCGAGGCAGATATTTGACATAACTATTATTGGTCTCCCGAATAATATGATCTTCAAATAAATAGTTTTTGTGGAGCTCAAAGCCTCGGGTTTAGGAGATAAAATAAAAATAAGTCATGTTCTATGGTCAACAAGACAATGTGCTTCCATATCCAGCAACTTCAGCATGAATATTTTAGAAATAATCTACCTTGTTAGACCATCCTGAACCCTCTGGAATACAGGTTCTGCTATGTTGGCGCTATGTGCACTTCATACTTCTTGCAAAGTGGGCAGACGGCAATCCTCATATATATGAGAATGTAAAATGTTGGTGCTATTGAAAAATAATCAAAGATAAATAGACTAACAGATAGTACTAAACTACTAATTCTTCAGACCTATCATGAGCTCATGAAAAAATAGCAAAGCTGACGAAAGTACTTGAAACTGATGAGACATGCGGACGTAATACAGAAAATGCAATCTATTTAAATGGGGGTATATTATTACCATATTACCAGAATCTTGTCCTTTTGTTAAACAAACTTGTCTTCCCACGTTTCATAATTTCTTCATCACTTCAACTGCACATCAGAGCATCCTTGGCAACTGAATCATAGTAAATTGTCCTCCTATACCAACAATGGTTTGATAAAATAAGTGGCCCAATCAAGAACAGAAAAAATCACTACTGAAGTATTGGGTCGTTGCTGGCTTGATGCTCATTTTGTTCGACCAATGACGCATATCGATTACTTTCTTAGGAAAGCAGTTTCAACCACTAATTATCTTGCAACCTGACGAAACTGAGTTTCAATTAGCTTTCTTATCAGACAGTAAAGTGGCAAACCAAGCTAATAATTCAACACACACAACAACCTAGCTGATTAAGTTTTACCTCTCATACAGGAGGTAGACAATGGACCTTTATCAGGACAATTACAGGGCAGTTTCAGCTTCAGTTACGGAATGGGGTGAACACGCGGTACAGCTGCAAGGACATGGAGGCGTATGCAGGAGGAGGACGGCCGGTGATGGAAGCCGAGTAGCCGACGGCATGGGCGGCCGGCGCAGCCGCAATGGAGGAAAGCTGCAAGACACGGCATTAAAGGGGCCTGCGGAGGAAGCAAACAGGGCGAGTGGAGGGCACCGATGCGAAGGCAGACGCGCAGCAGAAGCTCGCCGACAGGACGGAGGACAGCGGCGGCGCATCGCAGACGATGGAACGGCGGCGGCGTGGACGAAGGAAGTCAAGGAACAAAGCAGGTGAGCGGATAGCGCTCGCAACAAACTGGACGACTTGTGGCCCGTGTGAATGAAATGAACTGGACATGGGCCTTTGATGGCCCGATCACGGAGAGAAACGAACGCTCATTTTGTGGAGCAGCAGCCCGCGAAACGACTTCTGGAGCGCGTGAACGATTTGGAGACGACCCAGAAGTGATCTAGATCGTACATTACAGCGATCCGACGGCTAAGAGACTCGAAACGCTATGGAGGCTCGTAGGTAGCTGTGTTATACTGTTTCTCAATTCTTGTTCCTGGGAGGCTGGGACAACTTATTCTCATTTATTGTTTTCAATATATTTAACCTTTATATAAATACATTAATATTTTTAAAATTTTATGAATATTTAGTTAAATATATTTAAATAAATGTTCATATATTTTGAATTAACGTTTTAATAAAGTATTAATCCAATATATAATTTTTCATGATTTTGGAAAATGTTTATGTACTTTTATGAAACAAAATATTTATGCTTCATGAAATATCATGTGCACATTTATAAGTAAAATGTTATATTTTATGAAGAATAGAAATGCGGCCTCAATATAAAAGAACCATTAGCCTATGTATATTTTGTTTTGAGCAAAATTAGCCTATGTATAAGAAACAATCTTCGTCGAGTGTTGGTTTGCACTATCGGTATAGGAGGTCGCTGGTTTGACCGCTGGAACTTTTTCATTCGAGTTTAGAGTTTTAATTTATGTTGTTAGGCCAAACTGGTATATAAATAATTATTCTTGTAGAGCACCAAATGTCATCAGGCCTGGTGGTTAATCACCAATTGGGTTGCACCTTTTTCATTTGTGTTCAAAATAATAATTTAGGTTGTTAATCTAAAGAATGTATAACTTACATATCCCACTTCAACAACAAATGTCGACGGTTTTTTCGGTAAGGCGCGCTTCAAAATATTTGACAGTTTTTCCTCTTAATGGGATTTGTGCTGTTTGTGGCAGGTGGGCCTCCTAGTGTTATTTTGTCTTAAAAAATGAAAAAAATTATTTTTTTTGGCAAAAAGAGCAGGCCACACAACATGTCCCCATCGTCTGTTCACTAACACCGCCCTATGCCTGCTGGCACGCCTAGTCAGCGCCAAGGATGTATAAAAACGAGTTTTGCACCGCATTTGTACCACAAAGCCAAGTTTTTGCACCATTTCAATGTACACCACAACTTGTAGCACTAAAGTGACGATTCACGTCAAGTTCTAGCACCAGTGATGTAATTGACTCTAAAACTAGCCATGATGGTTTTTTTCCTTAAAAAAAGACATCGACTACTGGATTCACTCGTCGGGCAAAGGTGGTGCACAACTATCGCGCGTGAAGTAGGTCTGTTTCATAACTGAGCAGTCTGCCCAGCCATATAGGTGGATTTTGAGAAGACCAACAGCCCGACCAAACCACGTCCTCATTTCGTAGGGAGCAGAAAACAGTGCCAATGGCCACGCTCCTCTCCGGTTCGCCTCGGCGCCTCCTCCGCTTCCCCAAGCCCCAAACCCTCCTCTCCCCGACATTGACCCCGCCTTCCCCTCCCCGCGATCTCCCGGCGAGGATCCCGCCGCCGGGGTTCAGAGAGTCGGGATGGAGTGCGCCGCCGCAGTGGCAGCTGTGGCACCGCGCCCTATGCGCACACTCCGACCCTCGGAGCTCCGGCACCTGCGACGCTGGCCTGGCCGCTGCTGCAGGCGCATCGCCCGACGTCGCCCAGGCGTCCGCCGACAAGGGCGTGGGCGCCAACGGAGCGCACCAGATGGCCGGCAAGAAAGGTTCATCCTTGGATTTAATCTCTTTCTTTTGGCAAATTTCGTTCTAGCATTGATGAATGTGCCAAGGATTGCTTCTCCATTATACTGTATTTCAGTATCTTTGCTCTTGTGTTGTTGGATGCGGTCTTTTCATTTGGATCTGTCTTGTTTGGATGCGGTCTTCTCATTTGGATCTGTCGGGTGTTAACAGTCGAGGGTTACACTCATAGAGATGTATACACGGTGAACTACCAACGGAAATGGACATATACTTGTAAATTTATTGAGGGTTTCATCTTGGTTGCTAATCATTACAGCATAAAGGCTGCTAAATAAAATTACAACACAAAGTTTGCAGTTCGTGCCTAAATGCAGTGCTCTTTCACACAGTATGCGTTCACTTTCTTCAGTCAATTTTTGTCTGCAAAATGAGATGCTATCGCTAGCCTCTTACTAATTGTTAGCAGGGCTTATTTCCCTGATCTGGAAACATTCAGGGCTACCGACCCACTTGATAGGTTAACAAAGCAAATACGGCCAGCTTGTAGCTACTTAAAATTATGCAACTTAGAATCTGATTTCATCTTTAAACTGTGACTGATTTTCCGTATGCTTCTGCTGTAATGGTGAATATCTTTCCACAGGAGATCCTGAGACTAGTTGGTGTAGCAAGGCCATTAAAATCATGACGTATAATGTGTGTTTCGGGCAGAACATGGAACTGCACAGTAGAATTCCTGCTATTGGAGATATTATTCAGCACCACAGCCCAGATCTTATTTGCCTCCAGGTACAGAATTTTCCAAAGCAATCCATTCTTTTCTTTTCTCTTTTCTTCTTAACAGGCCTTATCTGAGACCGCAGGAGGTTACACCAGAGATACATGGGCTTCTGAAAAAATCCGACTGGTGGGCAGAATACAAATGCTTGATGCCACGTGAAATGGAATATTATATAGAAGCGGAAAAGGTCCGTTCCAATATGGTGAGACCATTCACGAAAAAGAAAAGAACTATGAGATCATATTTCTGCATGCAGGTATAGTCTTTTCTCTAAGTTTCAGAATCATTGTTGGAATCATGCCATTTCATGGTTTTGATGCTGATGCAGTATATTGTTTTTACGAGAACATGCTGATATATTTAGTATCTCAGCGTTTCCGTTGGTACTTTATATAGTACTCCCTTCGTTCACTAATATAAGATGTTTTGGATATTTTAATATGCTACATACAGACTGAAATGTGTGAACAAACACACTAAAACGTGTCTATATACATACAATTTACAAAAAAGTTAGAACATCTTACGGTTGTGATGGAGGGAGTATTTTTTAAGGCTGTTGCACTGACGTGAGCTAAATCACTATCCTGTGGAGGTTGCTAACACCAACACACCTTGGATTCGACAAGGAGGAAAGATTCATGACGAACAATGTGTTTGATTTCGCAAAAAGAAACGGTGTTTGATTTGAATCCATGGATAGTGCCTTGTTACCATTTTTCCTTTTCAGATTTTGCAAGTCTATCTTGTGATGGTTTCAAACTTTAGTTTCAGATATATTCCAGCCATTGCCTATTCAGTCATTCCGTTTTTCAATTTGGCCAAAGAACCGAAATTTCCAATCGAATTTACTGAGATCCAACCAAATACTTCGAAAAATAAAAAATAATTGAAAATTAATTTGAATTTGTGTGTACTACCGAAATTGCTGAAATATACTGACCGAAATGCAATAATTTTCAGTATGTACCAAAGTTAATGAAGTTTCTGAAATTTTGACGAAATTGCACTGAAAGTGAGAAAACCATGTTTCTGCCTTGTGTGTTCCCTGATCCAATTGCCAACAAATGCAGATGAGCAAATTGCCTGTGGATTCTTTCCGCGGCGTTCCATTTTCCAATTCAGCAATGGGAAGGGAGCTGTGCATGGCAAATTTTAGCATTGGCGGGGTGACCTTGGTGTTGGGCACAAGCCACCTAGAGAGCCCGCGCCGTGAGGCTCCTTGGTGGGATCACGACATGAGCAGAAACAAGCGAGCCGCTCAGGCGAAGGCGTCCCTCGAATGGTTGGGAGGATCACGGAACGTGATATTCTGCGGGGACATGAACTGGGACGACAAGATAGACGGGCCCTTCCCTCTGCCGGACGGCTGGGTTGACGCCTGGGCTGAGCTGAAGCCGGGTGAAGATGGCTGGACGTACGACACGGAGGCCAACGCCATGCTGTCTAAAGGTTCCAAGAAACTACAGCTGAGGCTGGATCGGTTCGTGTGCAAGCTACCGGATTTCGAGGTCCAAGGCATCGAGATGGTTGGAACGGAGCCGATACCCGGCGTCTCGTACGTGAAGGCGAAGGAATACAGCTTTAAGTCAAAGTCTAAGAAGAAATTCAGCTGGGCGCGCGAGTGGACGCTGCCTGTGCTGCCCAGCGACCACTTCGGGCTCGTCTTGACCATCGCCCCTCGGGATGGAAGCAGTGCTCCGTCAGAGTAAGCGGTGATCTTATTCTTGTGTGTAGCAGTTACGATGGATCATCGTCAGGCTTGACGTCGGTCGTAGCCTGTGCCGGCCACTTTTGTGTAGTAGCGTGCGTAGCCTGCAGTGTCGCCCACTTTTGTGTAGTAGATCTGTAACGTACTCCGTATATGGATGCTCGGGTACCATGACTTGGTGGATGAAGATGTTTTGTGCTCCACCCTATTGCCATGGATTGCCCCCAATATTGTAAACTTTGAAAGAG
The DNA here is from genome assembly GCA_021437245.1 of Aegilops speltoides. Taxonomy (NCBI): domain Eukaryota; kingdom Viridiplantae; phylum Streptophyta; class Magnoliopsida; order Poales; family Poaceae; genus Aegilops; species Aegilops speltoides. The sequence continues at coordinate 433,770,508 of CM038141.1, read as the reverse complement.
GAGGCATTCTGTCGCCAGGATAAAAGATGCTTATCCTGCTAAATGTCCTGTAACTTGTATCCTGTATATGTTCGGTGGGTACCTAGTGTCAGCCCCAAGCCAAGAGCTATGTGTGCGTGCGCGACAAAGAGAGAGAGAGGCACTCAGTTTTTGCGCTGGTTCTCAAAGGATATATAATCCCAGAATTCCATGTGTTGCCTCAAGTTTTGCGATGCGTAACTGTTGTAGCTTTTCTGTTTCTTCTTCTATTTCTTCAGAAAAGGTAATCGGGTCGAAGCTCTCGCTCCACTACCAACTGTGCCATCGCAGCTAGGGCTAGACGCCTACAAAGTCGCTGGGAACGCACAGACCGCGTCCTGAGTCGTGACCTTACAAACTGGGAAAAGCACGCTATCTGAAATAACAGAACCGGAAAAGGGCTGCCATGGCAGCGGTTTTCCTACAACTTGAGCGACATGTTTTAAAAGGCTGCAATCTCCGATAATTCTACACACACGGAGTAATACGGGCCTTTACGGACTCTGTGCGCTTAACTAATCCCCCGATTTTTAGGGGGTGTGGGGCCCGTCACCCTTATTTCCTCCAATCACATGATCCCAGCTAAGCCTTCCCGTGAAGTAAGTAAACAATCTGTCCATGCGTGTAGCATCGCTCCTACAATCTTCCCCTTCAACCCTGTCGTGAGAGGATGACGATGTTGATCGAGGCTCGGAGCTCGTGGAATCGCACACGCTCAAGTGACTTCCTTAGGATAAGGCCTTCTGCTTGCTCGTGCCGATGAACTCCATGATCACGGTACCGTTCCTCAACACAATCCCCGAATGATAGCGGAAGCCTTTTTCGGTAAGTGATAGCGGAGATCGATATGCTTGTTGTGATCATGGAGAGCTTGGTTCTCATAGAGCGAGATTGTTGACTTGTTGTCGATGTAGAGAAATGGAGCACTACTAGGAAAAGGCCTACTAGTGCCGCACCTGTTTTGCCTACTAATGGCGCACTACAGGTGCGCCACTAGCACCACGCCATTAGAATTTTTTACTAATGGCGCACCACTGGTGCGCCATTAGTATCTGGTATACTAATGACGCACTGCATGGTGCGCCATTAATATAGCTCACGGTGCGCCATTAGTATGCCTCCCAGGGGGCCATATTTACCCATGTGTTTTGGCATACTAATGACGCACTAGTGGATGATGCGCCATTAAAGTCCTTTTTGCAGTGCGTCATTAGTGTGCTGAATGGTGCGCCACTAGTATGAATATTAGGGATTTTTTTCTTTTTCGATATTTGCACAGGTTACAAAACATATTACTGCACATAATATAGAGAGCACAACATATAAACAACAGATTTATCGAATACAATAGAAGATTAGTCTCCGAATACAATTCATCATATTGGTCTCCGAATTTAAAATACCGAACAAAGTTAGAACATTACAAGTCTCGAAACCGCGAGTAACGAGTTTGTCTTCACATTACAAGTCGATATCGATCATCTAAACTACCATCACATAGAAGAGAGTTGCGGTCATCACGATGAGCACACTACAAGAAACATGTCAACTAGTGACCTTCTGTCAGTGACCCTGGAAGAATTGATTATAGATCTATGACCATTTCAGACCAATTGGTCAAAAGCTGTTCGGGGGGCTCCAAACCCTAAACAATAACGACCATTTTGGTCAGAAAGGTCGTAATTTCCTTACACGAAATGGTCATAAAGCAGATAGCACAGGTCTGCTGCCTTATTTCTAGCTGATCATGACCAATATAGATGGTCATAACCTTGTAAATTGTGGTGGGTTGCTATGACTAGGCGTCACCTCATCAGTTTTGCCTATGTGTCATGTCCATGTGACAGTTTTTGCTCTAGGTTGTGAAGCAACCTATATTTCTGTCATTCCCAAAATTCCCAAAAAAATCTCATAAATTCTTTGGGTCATATCTTCGTCAAATATGTAAAAAACCTTCCTTGCGTAGTTCAAAAATAATTCAAAAATATTCATTTTCCTTTTCTGTTCAGAAAAACACTTTGTGAAGGAAGTACCACTTTAGCATGTCCAAATGGTATCCATTTTCTACAGTGCTTTCCTCTACGTAAATAACCATCCTCCACCAAATGTCAGCTCAATCCATTCATTATTTTGAGCCCGGCTTCAACATTCGTATTTATGTCCAGTGTGGTACTTTGCAAAGCAAGTACCACCTAGGCTCCTCCTTTTAAGATGCAAATTTGTGAAGACGGTCTTCTTAGTAATTGATCATCCTCAGCCAAAACTCACACCCATTAGCCATGTGCATTTCCCGTACCGCTAATCAAACACTTGGCTGCTTATTCATGTTTGAGCATCGATCGGTCTCCTCGTGAGAATCTTATGTTGTGATTTTCTTCCTAGCACCTACCTGGGGAGTGCCCAACCCACTAGACATGCCTAGGCAGCCTAGAGCACATGGCAACGCCACGGTCACGCGGTGACCACACGGCAGGCATGCGAGTTTATGCGCTCTAGAGTTGGGGCCCTCGGCCACCGTCCAAATCTCAACGTATCGCCACCAAACCATGTATTTATGATTAAATAGGTACTTATTTAACTAGAAATGATTTTTAGAAAAAATAAATAGCAAACTATAAGGCAGCTGCAGTTCAAATTTGACCCGCTTCCAACGGAATCGGCGGGAATTTGTCTTTTTCACCAGAGGTGGATCAAAACTTTTGACACCCAACTATTTTGTCAATTGTGCATTAAATATTACCTAGTATTTTATAAAATTGATTTGGTCCAATTTTGCAACAAATATATGGTAGATCCTTCATAAAAAAAACCATTTCAGGCACTCGGAAAATGGGAAATGAATTTTCTGTGCAAAGAAAATGAAAACTTCCTTAGGCAACATTGTTTGCCATTCCAAGATGCACCCTTGTGCACAATATGATATCATTTGAACAAACTATGCCATGAATGTGGCCATAAGATTGATCATTTGGCTTAAAAGCCATGAATCTTCATGCATGATAGCTCATTTCTGAGAACACTTTTTAAAAATAATTTTCGTATTACAAGTTTATTATTTTTCCTGGAATCTTGGTCACATATAATGACACAATGCAAAGGTTTTCAAAATTTTTTATTTTTTTTGAATTTTTTATTCCCGTTTCAAAATGCGGTCAAAACGGCAGGCTTGACCGTTCCTAGCTAGTGGTTGAATTTTGGAAAACTTTTGATGTTTCTCTGATTAAATAGATACTTATGTACCTAGAAATGATTGGAAAAAAGAAAGAGCAAACTATGAGGCAGCTCAGTTCAAATTTGACCCGCTTCCAACTGAATCGGTGGGAATTTGTCTTTTTCACCAGAGGTGGATAAAAACTTTTTACACCCAACCATTTGGTCAATTGTGCATTAAATATGACTTAGTATTTTTGAAAAATGATTTGGTCCAATTTTGCAATAATTATTTGGTAGGTCCTTCACAAAAAACCCTCATTTGGGGCACTCGAAAAATGGAAAATGGCTCTTTTGTGCAATGAAAGTGAAAACTCCCTTAGGCAACATTCTTTAGAATTCCAAGATGCACCCTTGTGCACAATATGAGATCATTTAAACAGACTATGCCATGAATGTGGCCATAAGATTGATCATTTGGCTTGAAAGCCATAAATCTTCACGCATGATAGCTCATTTCTGAGACCACTTTTTAAAAATAATTTCCTTATTACAAGTTTATTATTTTTCCTGGAAACTTGGTCACATATAATGACACAATGCGAAGGTTTTCCATTTTTTTGTTTTTTTATGCCCGTTTCAAAATGCGGTCAAAACGGCGGGAATGACCGTTCCTAGCTAGTGGTTGAATCTTGGAATTTTTTTGGTGTTTCTCTGATTAAATAGATACTTATGTACCTATAAATGATTTTTGGAAAAAATAAAGAGCAAACTATGAGGGAGCTGCAGTTCAAATTTGACCCGCTTCCAACTGAATCGGCGGAAATTTGTCTTTTTCACTAGAGGTGGATTAAAACTTTTTACACCCAACCATTTGGTTAATTGTGCATTAAATATGGCCTAGTTATTTAGAAAAATGATTTGGTCCAATTTTGCAACAATTATTTGGGAGGTCCTTCACAAAAACACATCCTTTCAGGCACTCAGAAAATGGAAAATGAATTTTTCGTCCAGAGAAAATGAAAACTTCCTTAGGCAACATTGTTTGCCATTCCAATGCACCCTTGTGCACAATATGAGATCATTTGGACAAACTATGCCATGAATGTGGCCATAAGATTGATCATTTGGCTTGAAAGCCATTGATCTCCACACGTGATAGCTCGTTTCTGAGAACACTTTTTTTAAATAATTTCTGTATTACAAGTTTGTTATTTTTCCTGGTAACTTGGCCACATATAATGATACAATGCAAAGGTTTTCTAATTTTTTGATTTTTTTGAATTTTTTATGCCCGTTTCAAAATGCAGTCAAAACGGCGGGAATGACCGTTTTCTAGCTAGTGGTTGAATCTTGGAATTTTTTTGGTGTTTCTCTGATTAAATAGATACTTTTGTACCTAGAAATGATTTTTGGAAAAAATAAATAGCAAACTATGAGGCAGCCACAGTTCAAATTTGACCCGCTTCCAAGCTGAAACGGCGGAAATTTGTCTTTTTCACCAGAGGTGGATCAAAACTTTTTTACACCCAACCATTTTGTCAATTGCGCATTAAATATGTCCTAGTATTTTAGAAAATTGATTTGGTCCAAATTTGCAACAATTATTTGGTAGGTTCTTCACAAAAAGAACTCATTTTGGGCACTCGAAAAATGGAAAATGATTTTTTCGTACAAAGAAAATGAAAACTTCCTTAGGCAACATTGTCTGCCATTCCAATATGCACCCTTGTGCACAATATGAAATCATTTGAACAAATTTTTGTTCAAATTTTCCCCGCTTCCTACTGAATGGATGAAATTTGTTTTTTATAAGAGGTGGATCAAAAGCCTTTGACATGTAACTATTTGGTCAATTTTACATAACATTTGGTCTAATATTTTTGAAAAATGGAGTTGTGCTATTTTGGAACAAATATTTGGTAGCTTCTTCACAAAAAAAACTTTTTATGCACTCAAAAAATGGAAAATCATCTTCTTGTGCAAAGAAAATAAAAGCCGTCGAACTATGGCATCGTTTGCCATTCTAAGATGCACACTTATGAAAAAAACGAGATCATTTTGACAAACTATGCCGTTGTTATGTTTAATTTTTTTTCAAAGTTTTGGGTCCAAAATTTTGAGATTCAAGTGCGAGATAGCCGGCCAATGAGACGCGAGGAACAACTTTCACGCGGATCACCAAATTGGACGCAATCTGAGCCATCCATCACGCATCCATCCAACGATGGAGCTTCTCCCGAGAGTCAAAACCCTAACCCACCCACCCACCCTTCCCTCGATCCCCTAGATCCCCACCCACCGCCACCCCCACTCACCCACTCCCCCTCCCCTTGGTCCCCCAGATCCATCCTCTCCTCTCCCGCAACCCCAAACCCGGCCCCGCCGCCGATCTCCACTCCCGCAAACCCATCCCCAGCCTCGCCGGTGACCTCCTCCGCCACTCCTCGACTGCCCTGGCGACATCCTCTACTTCAAACCCGCCGGCGACCTCTGCCTTCCACTCCACCCCCTCCTTCTCTCCACTGGCATCTCCTTCCTGGTCCTTGTCATCCTCCACTCCACCCACTCCATCCTCTACTTCATACCTCGCCGCTGCCCTAACCCCGCAGCCGCGCAAGGCCAAGAGGACTTCACTGAAGATCCGCAAGGCTGAGACGGGGCAGGCGTCCCCGGTAGCCGACGAGCCGATGGGGATGCCTCCCGCCCAGGTCGATGCCGGCGACGCCCCCCTTGGGAAGGCAGATGTCGCCACGGCACCCGCCTCGACACAGAAGGCAAAGAGGGCGTCGTCCAAGGGCGGCAAGGCCAAGGTGCGGCGCCGTCATTGGCCGACGAGCCGACGGAGCTGCGGGGATGCTGGCGGCTGCGGTGGAGAAGGAGAAGGCAGAGGAGATGGTGCGGAGCGGACGAGGTCATCCGGCGAAGGAGGAGGAGATCGAGACCAAGGGCAAGCAGCAAGAGCGCCTCCAGGCCGAGCTCAAGAAGATGCAGCGCGTCAAGGTGTTCGAGCCCACCATGGTATGAACCTGCAATGATCTGCTTCGCTTTGTTTCTATTCCTGGTACTGTGTATGTGCCCTTTTACCTGGTGAATTGCATTCTCTGCGATTAGTTTGGATCGAATTTTTCTGATCTGAATTGAACTGCAGAACCTTCCTCTCGTCCAGTCTCTTCTCGGCAAGGACCAGGAAGGAGATGACAAGGGCAAGAATAAGGAGATGACCTCGCCCACTGGTCAGTCGCTCCCCGGCTTGATTCGCGTCCTTTTTTTTATTCCATATGCGGATTGCTTCGATTCGACTTGGTCTGAGGTGTGGATTCCAAACTGACTGGAACATGATGATTTTGTTAGCCCACTGAAGAATTACCCAACACCTCAATACTCTGCCACACTAACATCTAGTCTAAAGAATTACACACTGAAGAATTACCCACTGAAGAACATGTTGAGTTTTTTTAATCATGTGCGAGTTAATTGATACTACAGTAGTCTGTTTAGTCCTAGTTCTTTGCAGGACCTTGTTCTGTTAGACTCAACATAGAAGTATGCTATTCTTGCAGTGTCTATTATGTCGAAAAATTGAAAACACTTTTCTTAATGCAATCTTTATATTTGACCATGCACAGATGAAAATCTTTGCAGGATCATTCATTCATGTTTGCTTGCTTGCTTGCAGTTGCATTGACATCGGGAGAAAGCACCTTTGTCGATGGAGGAGTGGTGGCGGCAGCAAGAACTCTACCGACATGGTCGTACGGTGACCTTCCTGTCAACCTGAACAGCCACAACACCACGCGCCTCTCCGGTGGCGAGGAGGCACAGCAGCACGTCCTCCTCGGCGGAGGCGTAGCTGACACCCTCTGCTCTGAGGAGGAGGGCGACATCGTGTCACTCAAGAACTACATGAAAGGGATTGTACTTCAAGGAGATCGGCGTCGGCACGCCGCCCTAGAATTTCACCTTCATCTCGGTGCGTCCTCCTCCTAGGTGGTGCTGATGCCTTTTTTGTTTTTAGGATTAAGATGGTTTGGCTGTCAGTGAGACTGTGACACAGGGGATTGACGTTGTTTTTGGTGCTTTGTTGGTGCAGATTGCGTGCTACCTCCACTCATGCTATAAGGCGGGGGCGTCCAGCACCTGCAAGAAGAATGGTTGGCGTCTGGAAACTGCTCTGACCACCATGCTAGTGATTGTGCTTTACAGTAGTTGACATGCTCTATTCCTGTCTGTTTTGCTTGCTGTCAAAGATGGTGTGTATTGTACACACCCCTCTGTGATTTATGCACTTCACATGCATTTTCCCCATCACCCACAAACCGTAACATGCTAGTTGTATGTGCTACTTGATTTCAAATAGTTCTTTGCTCTGTGTGTGCACGTGTGTTAATCATGGATTGGCTGGTCATATGATGCTACAACAACATATTCCTGAGATTCTCTTTGAGGAATACAAAATCAAGGTTTTAAAGACTGATGGCCAGCCTGTCTAATGTTTGTTTTCTTCTATACACTTGCTCCTTCCAGTAGGCATTGCAAGTGATGTGTTCAAGTGGAGTCCTCTAGTCACATTTTTTAACCAGTACCATATGATTTTAGCATACTTCTAGTTTTAGTCATTTAACATCTTAATTTACCTAGAATGATGAAGTAGTTGCACTTGGAAGATGGGCTGAGCAAATGATGATTCATATGATTATTCTGGCGTTGCTATGTTTGATCTAGTGGTGCCAAAAAAACTCATATGCTTATGCTGAGCTTACTTTTAATATCATTTTATTCTGTGTGATGAACTTAGTTTTGTACTGTTGCCACCTTATTGTTTACTTTGTTGAATCCTGTCTTGTGTACTAATCATGAGCTACTAGCATTTGGCTTCTGTGTGCTAATTAAACCTGATAAGTATGTATACTTCTTTGAGATACAAAGTCCACATTGCATGTTTATGAGGTTCAATTTCTACAGATGTTGCCAAATGAATGTGTCAACATGTCTCTCCTTAGGGGTTGTTTAAACCGCAAATGATATACTGTATCAATTTTTTGTTGTTCAAAGATTGAAATCCTGGTTCATTTTCAAAGATCGAAATGTTGTTGACCCTGTTCTTCTATGCTTAAATGGTAAAAATGTCGCATTTTGCTTGTTCTAACCATTTTTCTTGATAACTTGCAGATGCTGGCCTTCATTCATGTTTTGTCGTGAGATCCAGGATGAACAAGTTGGGAGAAGCATTGGAGCTAGTTATACTGTGATAGTTGTGTTACCTGATGTGAACATTTTTTTATTCTAAACTTGATGTGAACCATATTTTTCTGTAATAATGTGTTACCAGGATGAACCATCCTTGCTGTGTTACCAGGATGAACAAGTTTGATTGTAATAATGTGCCAAGTTTGGCTCTTTCTGATTGTATTCGTGATGTGTACCATATTTTTCCTGATTAGTCGTGCTCTGTTTGAAGCATTTTGTTTTCCCTCTGTTCAGATTTAAATATTGTTATTTATTTACTAGAAAATTGAGATCTGAAGAATATAACAGTGATAACTGGGACCCACTTGTTAGAACCTAACAACTGGGTCCCATCTCACTAGTGGGCTCATCTTTTGGAAAAAATAAAATAAAAAAGGCCATGGCCTAGAAAATAAAAAGGCCGAATTCTTGGGCCGGGCCCATGTAGCTAATAAAAGCACAGGAAAAAAATATAGAAAGGCTGAATTGTTGGGCTAGGCCCATGTAAAACGCTGAATTGGACCGGGCCGATTCTTGTGCCACATCAGATTGCCACGTCGGATGCCTACGTGGCCTGGGGAGGCTGCTAGTGACCAAAACGCCACAGTAGACATATTTTGGTCATAAACGTCTACGACCATTCCAGAAGAAAGGTCGCTATAGTCAGTTAACGACGATCAGCTTTCGACCTTATGTTTTTGGTCACAAAAAGGTCATAAATTGAAAACAATGACCAATAGTGGTGGTCACAAGTTGACATATTTCTTGTAGTGGCATAATCACGATGAAACTGGTCTTCATCCGGTTCCTCCAACGCTCACTCCTCTCTCCCGCTAGATAGCGCACATATCTAACTTCTGCCTCCGCCCTAGTGGTGTACCCTTTGTAACTGTTACCGCTGAAACGGTGAACCTGTCTCCGACACTCCTCCCAGTCGTCCTAGACTCCGGGAACCTTACCCTTGTACACGACATACGACGACATCTCTATGCACTAGCCAAACATAGTAACAATTCATAGACAATACATAAGCAATATATAAGTATGCAACAAAAGGATCGGAAGAGAAAAGCAACACGTTAATAGCACGATTCATGGTCCTACTAATAAATAGCATCGATTACATATAAGTTGAACGACTGTCCAAACAAAAGAGACATACAAGTTCATTAAAGTTTAATATTACAACATGAGCCAATCGGCAATTCAAAACTACATAGCATCACTACTTTCGACTCGACTCAGGGACCGGAGCATGGATGAAGCCGCCGTCTTTTGTGATGGTCATGAAATCGCGGGCGTTGTCAGGCTGCATTTTTGCGTTGTTTCTATCTCACTGTTGGACGGTTGAGATTTGAGGTAGAACTGCCCCGAGGTACGAAGGACATCTTGATGGATGATTTCCGCAAACTCCGACTGGATGCGAAAGAATTCTTGTCTGATGTCCGCGTCCTGGATTGCCGACAAGCGTGTGGCCCAATCTTTGAGATTATTTGGTAGCAAAAGGTGATTATGGTCCCGTACGATCGCCCGCATGTGATGGAGGGCATAGTAGGCATCCTTCTGACCGCCAGGCGGTGCTTGACGCAGGGGAACATCGTATTGTGGGTGAACACGTGCTTGCCGTACCTACGAACTGGCCTCTTGAAGGTGCCTCCAGATCTGGCGTAGCCGGGGAGAGCATCATCAAGAACTTTCTTGATATTTGTGTAGTCTATCTTCGACTCACGGTCCGGGTCGAAATACGTGGCCATGAAATATTTCGGGCTTAAGAGGATGAGTGTGCAATGTGTGTCACTGCACAAAACACGGAATGTTAGAAAAAAAGAAAGATTGAAATCTAAGAAATCATATGTTACGGGGCGGTGAGGGTATGACTTACTCGGGAAAGTAAGACACGAGTAAGTTATCCTTATCTGGGTTTGCTAGAATGACGCCTTCGAGGTGTGAACTTGCGACTTGCCGGTCCCCAGCGCTGCCCAAGATCTTGGCACGCATGTAGAAGGGGTCGACTATCCCGATGTTCGGGGTCTTGTCTCTAATGATCCGCATCTCCATACTCAGCGAAAACAGCCGAACGAAGGTGTAGTGCAGTGGATGAAGGTTAAACATAGCGAAGATGTCATCAAACCGCATGACGATCGTACCCCTGATGGCGCTTCCACAAAGCCCTTGCCCTCTGGCACCTTGGCCATGAAAACCGGGTATGCCACATCATTCTGGGAGAGATGCCGCTTCTCCAAAGAAAGAACACTGTCATGCAGACTCTGCATAGCACCGGTTGCAGCATTGAGCAGATTAGTCGGTAGCATCGCCCTACCCGCCACATGCACCCTCCTCGAGATATCCTTAGGTGAAGGTGGCCCATCCTGAACACGGACCGTACTCGGTGCCGGCTGGCTCGCACCGCTCTTGTTATTCTTTCGTTTCCATCCCTTCTTCTTCATCTGATGTAATGGGATCGAGTTCTGCTCAGAGACCGCCTTCTTGAGTGTGTTGGGGCTGATAATATTTTGCACCTCGGCTATCTGAGGCTCGGTGAAGGCGGTAGCTGGAGGCGTCTCTTGAGAATTGAACGCAAGACGACACCTGTTGCAATTGGGTTTCTCCGTGGTACCATCTAGATCGTGGTCGTCTTTTTCAGGGTTAGGTTCTTGAGAAGGAGGCCCGCAGAATTCGTCACCGTACCCATGTTCGGCAAAGTACTTATCAACGTTGGTAAATGTACCATCGTCGTTGTCATCATCGTCCGGATCCTGTGCCATATGCATGTCCGGATCCTGTGCCATAGGGATGTCCGGCATGTCCGGTAGCGTTGCGGCGGTCTTGCCATGGCTTGGCGCCGGCACGACTGGTAGTGTTGTCTGTGGGGTGGTGTCCCTCGCCCCCAAACGAATCTGGCTCTTCGGCCAAAGCAGGGGCCAGCTTACGTAGGCGCTGAGGTGTTGGGGAACGTAGTAATTTCAAAAAATTTCCTACGCACACGCAAGATCATGGTGATGGCATAGCAATGAGAGGGGAGAGTGTATGTCCACGTACCCTCGTAGACCATAAGCGTAAGCGTTAGCACAACGCGGTTGATGTAGTCGTACGTCTTCACGATCCGACCGATCCAAGCACCGAACGTACGGGGCCTCCGAGTTCAGCACACGTTTAGCTTGATGACGATCTCCTGCCTCCGATCCAGCGAAGCTCCGGAGATGAGTTCCGTCAGCACGACGGCGTGGTGACGATGATGATGTTCTACCGGCGCAGGGCTTCGCCTAAACTCCGCGACGATATGACCGAGGTGGAATATGGTGGAGGGGGGCACCGCACACGGCTAAGGAACGATCCGTAGATCAACTTATGTGTCTATGGGGTGCCCCCCGCCCCTGTATATAAAGGAGGGAGGGGGGAGGTGCGGCCGGCCCCCTAGGGGTGCGCCGGGAGGAGTCCTACTCCCACCGGGAGTAGGACTCGCCCCTCTTGCCTTGGTGGAGAAGGAAAGGAGGGAGGGGAAAGAGCAAAGGGGGGCGCCGCCCTCCCTTCCTTGTCCTATTCGGACTAGGGGGGAGGGAGCGTGCGGCCTGTCCTGGCCGGCCCTTCCTCTTCTCCCTCTTGGCCCACTAAGGCCCATTATCCCCTGGGAGGGTTCCGGTAACCCCCCGGTGTTCCGGTAAAATCCCGATTTCACCCGGAACCATTCCGATGTCCAAATATAGGCTTCCAATATATCAATCTTTATGTCTCGACCATTTCGAGACTCCTCGTCATGTCCGTGATCACATCAGGGACTCTGAACAAACTTCGGTACATCAAAACTTATAAACTCATAATAAAACTGTCATCGTAACGTTAAGCGTGCGGACCCTACGGGTTCGAGAACTATGTAGACATGACCTAGAACCATTCTCGGTCAATAACCAATAGCGGGACCTGGATGCCCATATTGGTTCCTACATATTCTACGAAGATCTTTATTGGTCAAACCACATAACAACATACGTTGTTCCCTTTGTCATCGGTATGTTACTTTCCCAAGATTTGATCGTCGGTATCCAATTCCTAGTTCAATCTCGTTACCGGCAAGTCTCTTTACTCGTTCCGTAATACATCATCTTATAACTAACTCATTAGTTACAATGCTTGCAAGGCTTAGGTGATGAGTATTACCGAGAGGGCCCAGAGATACCTCTCCGACAATCGGAGTGACAAAACCTAATCTCGAATTATGCCAACCCAACATGTACCTTCAGAAACACCTGTAGAGCACCTTTATAATCACCCAGTTGCGTTGTGACGTTTGGTAGCACACAAAGTGTTCTTCCGGTAAACGGGAGTTGCACAATCTCATAGTTGCAGGAACTTTGTATAAGTCATAAAGAAAGCAATAGCAATATACTAAACGATCAAGTGCTAGGCTAACGGAATGGGTCATGTCAATCACATCATTCTCCTAATGATGTGATCCCATTAATCAAATGACAACACATGTCTATGGTTAGGAAACATAACCATCTTTGATTAATGAGCTAGTCAAGTAGAGGCATACTAGTGACTATCTGTTTGTCTATGTATTCACACATGTATCATGTTTCCGGTTAATACAATTCTAGCATGAATAATAAACATTTATCATGATATGAGGAAATAAATAATAACTTTTTTATTGCGTCTAGGGCATATTTCCTTCAGTCTCCCACTTGCACTAGAGTCAATAATCTAGATTACATAGTAATGATTCTAACACCCATGGAGTCTTGGTGCTGATCATGTTTTGCTCGTGAGAGAGGCTTAGTCAACGAGGTCTGTAGCATTCAGATCCGTATGTATCTTGCAAATCTCTATGTCTCCCACTTGGACTTGGTCCCGAATGGAATTGAAGCATCTCTTGATGTGCTGGGTCCTCTTGTGAAATCTGGATTCCTTTGCCAAGGCAATTGCACCAGTGTTGTCACAGAAGATTTTCATTGGTCCCGATGCACTAGGTATGACACCTAGATCGGAAATGAACTCCTTCATCCGACTCCTTCATTTGTCGCTTCGAAGCAGCTATGTACTCGCTTCACATGTAGATCCCGCCACGGCGCTTTGTTTAGAACTGCACCAACTTACAGCTCCACCGTTTAATAAAAACAAGTATCCGGTTTGCGATTTAGAATCGTCCGGATCGGTGTCAAAGCTTGCATCAACGTAACCATTTACGACTAGCTCTTTGTCACCTCCATATCGAGAAACATATCCTTAGTCCTTTTCGTATTTCAGGATGTTCTTGACCGCTGTCGATGATCCACTGGATTACTTTGGTACCTTCTGCCAAGCTTATTGCTAAGCATACGTCGGTCTGGTACACCTCATTGCATACATGATAGAGCCTATGGCTGAAGCATAGGGAACATTTTTCATTTTCTCTCTATCTTCTGCTGTGGTCGGGCATTAAGTTTGACTCAACTTCACACCTTGTAGCACAGTGCAAGAATCCTTTCTTTGCTCGATCCATTTTGAACTTTTTCAAAATTTTGTCAAGGTATGTGCTTTGTGAAAGTCCTATTAAGCGTCTTGATCTATCTCTATAGATCTTGATGCCCAATATGTAAGCAGCTTCACCGAGGTCTTTCATTGAAAAACTTTTATTCAAGTATCCCTTTATGCTATCCAGAATTCTATATCATTTCAATTAATAATATGTCATCTACATATAAAATTAGAAATGCTCTGAGCTCCCACTCACTTTCTTGTAAATACAAGGCTTCTCCAAAAGTCTCAGATAAAACCATATGCTTTGATCACACTATCAAAGCGTTTATTCCAACTCCGAGATGCTTGCGCCATCCATAAATGGAACATTTGGAGCTTGCACACTTTGTTAGCACCTTTTGGATCAACAAAACCTTCCGGCTGCATCATATACAACTCTTCTTCTAGAAATCCATTCAAGAATGCAGTCTTGACATCCATTTGCCAAATTTCATAATCATGAAATGCACCAATAGCTCACATGTTCGGACAGACTTAAGCATCGCTACGGGTGAGAAAGTCTCATCGTAGTCAACCCCTTGAACTTGTCGAAAACCTTTTGTAACAAGTCGTGCTTTATAGATAGTTACATTACCATCAGCGTCAGTCTTCTTCTTAAAAATCCATTTATTCTCAATGGCTTGCCGATCATTGGGCAAGTCAACCAAACTCCACACTTAGTTTTCATACATGGATCCCATCTCAGATTTCATGGCCTCTAGCCATTTTGCGGAATCTGGGCTCATCATCGCTTCCTCATAGTTCGTAGGTTCATCATGGTCAAGTAACATGACTTCCAGAATAGGATTACCATACCACTCTGGTGCGGATCTTACTCTGGTAGACCTACGAGGTTCTGTAGAAACTTGATCTGAAGTTCCATGATCATTATCATTAGCTTCCTCACTAATTGGTGTAGTTGTCACAGGAACCGTTTCTCGTGATGAACTACTTTCCAATAAGGGAGTAGATACAGTTATCTCATCAAGTTCTACTTTCCTCCCACTCACTTCTTTCGAGAGAAACTCCTTCTCTAGAAAGGATCCATTCTTAGCAACGAATGTCTTGCCTTCGGATCTGTGATAGAAGGTGTACCCAACAGTCTCTTTTGGGTATCCTATGAAGACACATTTCTCCGATTTAGGTTCGAGCTTATTTGGTTGAAGTTTCTTCACATAAGCATCGCAGCCCCAAACTTTAAGAAACGACAACTTTGGTTTCTTGCCAAACCACAGTTCATAAGGCGTCGTCTCAACGGATTTTGATGGTGCCCTATTTAACGTGAATGCGGCCGTCTCTAAAGCATAACCCCAAAACGATAGCGGTAAATCGGTAAGAGACATCATAGATCGCACCATATCAAGTAAAGTACGATTACGACGTTCGGACACACCATTTCTTTGTGGTGTTCCAGGTGGCATGAGTTGCGAAACTATTCCGCATTGTTTCAAATGTAAACCAAAGTCGTACTCAAATATTCTCCTCCACGATCAGATCATAGAAACTTTATTTTCTTGTTACGATGATTTTCTACTTCACTCTGAAATTCTTTGAACTTTTCAAATGTTTCAGACTTGTGCTTCATTAATTAGATATACCCATATCTGCCCAAATCATCTGTGAAGGTGAGAAAATAACGATATCTGCCACGAGCCTCAACATTCATCGGACACATACATCTGTATGTATGATTTCCAATAAATCTGTTGCTCTCTCCATAGTACCGGAGAACGGTGTTTTAGTCATCTTGCCCATGAGGCACGGTTCGCAAGTACCAAGTGATTCATAATCAAGTGATTCCAAAAGTCCATCAGTATGGAGTTTCTTTATGCGCTTTACACCGATATGACCTAAACGGCAGTGCCACAAATAAGTTGCACTATCATTATCAACTCTGCATCTTTTGGCTTCAACATTATGAATATGTGTATCACTACTATCGAGATTCAATAAAAATAGACCACTCTTCAAGGGTGCATGACCATAATAGATATTACTCATATAAATAGAACAACCATTATTCTCTGATTTAAATGAATAACCGTCTCGCATCAAACAAGATCCAGATATAATGTTCATGCTCAACGCGGCACCAAATAACAATTATTCAGATCTAAAACTAATCCGAAGGTAGATGTAGAGGTAGCGTGCGACCATGATCACATCGACTTCGAACCGTTCCCACGCGCATCGTCACCTCGTCCTGGGCGATGCTCGCTTATTCCGTAGTCCCTATTTCGAGTTGCAAATATTAGCAACAGAATCAGTATCAAATACCCAGGTGCTACTACGAGCTCTAGCTAGGTACACATCAATAACATGTATATCACATATACCTTTGTTCACTTTGCCATCCTTCTTATCCGCCAAATACTTGGGGCGGTTCCTCTTCCAAAGACGATCGCTTGCGATAGATGCACTCGATTTCGTGCTTAGGTCCGACTTGGGTTTCTTCTCTTGAGCAGCAACTTGCTTGCTGTTCTTCTTGAAGTTCCTTTCTTCTTCCCTTTGCCCTTTTCTTGAAACTGGTGGTCTTATTGACCATCAACACTTGATGCTCCTTCTTGATTTCTACCTCCGCAGCTTTTAGCATTGCGAAGAGCTCGAATAGTCTTGTTCATCCCTTGCATATTATAGTTCATCACAAAGCTCTTGTAGCTTGGTGGCGATGATTGGAGAATTTTGTCAATGACGCTATCATCCGGAAGATTAACTCCCGTTGAATCAAGTTATTATTATACCCGGACATTTTGAGTATATGCTCACTTGATGTAACTATTCTCCTCCATCTTGCAGCTGTAGAACTTATTGGAGACTTCATATCTCTCAATCCGGGCATTTGCTTGAAATATTAACTTCAACTCTGGAACATCTCATATGCTCCATGACGTTCAAAACGTCGTTGAAGACCCGGTTCTAAGCCGTAAAGCATGGCACATCGAACTATAGAGTAGTCATCGACTTTGCTCGCCAGATGTTCTTAACGTCGTCGGTTGCATCAAGCAGCAGGCACTTCGCACCGGCGGTGCTTCGGGACGTAAATTTTCTATGCAGCAATGAGGATAACCCTCAAATTACGGACCCAATCCGTGTAATTGCTACCATCATCTTTCAACTTTGCTTTCTCAAGGAACGCATTAAAATTCAATGGAACAACAAAGACGAGCCATCTATCTACAAACAAACATAGACAAGCAAAATACTATCGGTACTAAGTTCATGATAAATTTAAGTTCAATTAATCATATTACTTAAGAACTCCCACTTAGACAGACATCTCTCTAGTCATCTAAGTGATCACGTGATCCAAATCAACTAAACCATAACCGATCATCACGTGAGATGGAGTAGTTTTCAATGGTGAACATCACTATGTTGATCATATTTACTATATGATTCACGCTCGACCTTTCGGTCTCCGTGTTCCGAGGCCATATCTGCATATGCTAGGCTCGTCAAGTTTAACCTGAGTATTTTGCGTGCGCAAAACTGGCTTGCACCCATTGTAGATGGACGTAGAGCTTATCACACCCGATCATCACGTGGTGTCTGGGCACGACGAACTTTGGCAACGGTGCATACTCAGGGAGAACACTTCTTGATAATTTTAGTGAGAGATCATCTTAAAATGCTACCGTCAATCAAAGCAAGATAAGATGCATAAAGGATAAACATCACATGCAATCAATATAAGTGATATGATATGGCCATCATCATCTTGTGCTTGTGATCTCCATCTCCGAAGCACCGTCGTGATCACCATCGTCACCGGTAGCGACACGTTGATCTCCATCGTAGCATCGTTGTCGTTCGCCATCTATTGCTTCTCGACTATCGCTACCGCTTAGTGATAAAGTAAAGCAATTACAGTAGCGTTGCATTTCATACAATAAGCGACAACCATATGGCTCCTGCCATTGCCGATAACCGGTTACAAAACATGATCATCTCATACAATAATATAGCATCACGTCTTGACCATATCACATCACAACATGCCCTGCAAAAACAAGTTAGACGTCCTCTACTTTGTTGTTGCAAATTTTACGTGGCTGCTACGGGCTTAGCAAGAACCGTTCTTACCTACGCATCGAAACCACAACGATAGTTCGTCAAGTTAGTGCTGTTTTAACCTTTGCAAGGACCGGGCGTAGCCACACTCGATTCAGCTAAAGTGAGAGAGACAGACACCCGCCAGCCACCATTAAGCACGAGTGCTCGTAACGGTGAAACCAGTCTCGCGGAAGCGTACGCGTAATGTCGGCCCGGGCCGCTTCATCTCACAATACCGCCGAACCAAAGTATGACATGCTGGTAAGCAGTATGACTTGTATCGCCCCCAACTCACTTGTGTTCTACTCGTGCATATAACATCAACGCATAAAACCTAGGCTCGAATGCCACTGTTGGGGAACATAGTAATTTCAAAAAAATTCCTACGCACACGCAAGATCATGGTGATGGCATAGCAACGAGAGGGGAGAGAGTATGTCCACGTACCCTCGTAGACCGTAAGAGGAACCGTTAGCACAACGCGGTTGATGTAGTCGTAAGTCTTCACGATCCGACCGATCCAAGCACCGAACGTACGGGGCCTCCGAGTTCAGCACATGTTCAGCTCGATGATGATCTCCGGCCTCCGATCCAGCGAAGCTCCGGAGATGAGTTCCATCAGTACGACGGCGTGGTGACGATGATGATGTTCTACCGGCGCAGGGCTTCGCCTAAACTCCGCGACGATATGACCGAGGTGGAATATGGTGGAGGGGGGCACCGCACACGGCTAAAGAACGATCCGTAGATCAACTTATGTGTCTATGGGGTGCCCCCCGCCCCCGTATATAAAGGAGGGAGGGGGGAGGTGCGGCCGGCCCCCTAGGGGTGCGCCTGGAGGAGTCCTACTCCCACCGGGAGTAGGACTCCCCCTCTGCCTTGGTGGAGAAGGAAAGGGGGAGGGAAAGAGGAAAGGGGGGCGCCGCCCCCCCTTCCTTGTCCTATTCGGACTAGGGGGGAGGGGGTGCGCGGCCTGCCCTGGCCAGCCCTTCTTCTTCTCCCTCTTGGCCCACTAAGGCCCATTATCCCCGGGGGTTCCGTAACCCCGGTGTTCCTAAGTAAAATCCGATTTCACCCGGAACCATTCCGATGTCCAAATATAGGCTTCCAATATATCAATATTTATGTCTCGACCATTTCGAGACTCCTCGTAATGTCCGTGATCACATCAGGGACTCCGAACAAACTTCGGTACATCAAAACTTATAAACTCATAATAAAACTGTCATCGTAACGTTAAGCGTGCAGACCCTACGGGTTCGAGAACTATGTAGACATGACCTAGAACCATTCTCGGTCAATAACCAATAGCGGGACCTGGATGCCCATATTGGTTCCTACATATTCTACGAAGATCTTTATCGGTCAAACCGCATAACAACATACGTTGTTCCCTTTGTCATCGGTATGTTACTTGCCCGAGATTTGATCGTCGGTATCCAATACCTAGTTCAATCTCGTTACCGGCAAGTCTCTTTACTCGTTCCGTAATACATCATCTTATAACTAACTCATTAGTTACAATGCTTGCAAGGCTTAGGTGATGAGTATTACCGAGAGGGCCCAGAGATACCTCTCCGACAATCGGAGTGACAAAACCTAATCTCGAATTATGCCAACCCAACATGTACCTTCGGAAACACCTATAGAGCACCTTTATAATCACCCAGTTACGTTGTGACGTTTGGTAGCACACAAAGTGTTCTTCCGATAAACGGGAGTTGCACAATCTCATAGTTGCAGGAACTTTGTATAAGTCATGAAGAAAGCAATAGCAATATACTAAACGATCAAGGGCTAGGCTAAAGGAATGGGTCATGTCAATCACATCATTCTCCTAATGATGTGATCCCATTAATCGAATGACAACACATGTCTATGGTTAGGAAACATAACCATCTTTGATTAATGAGCTAGTCAAGTAGAGGCATACTAGTGACTATCTGTTTGTCTATGTATTCACACATGTATCATGTTTCCGGTTAATACAATTCTAGCATGAATAATAAACATTTATTATGATATGAGGAAATAAATAATAACTTTATTATTGCCTCTAGGGCATATTTCCTTCATGAGGGTCATCACATCATCTTCGTCGGCCCCAGTGGGTCGAATCAGAGGTAACAACTCGTCGCAGCCTGGCAGCAGCCGAACCAGTTCAACCCTATACACGATGGGTGGCATTGGATTACCATGGAACATGGGGTTGCCCGGTTGAACGATTCTGCCCTTGGCGACATCGATCAACTCGCCGCCCATGAAGTACTGGAGAGTGCATGGAACGTCGGTGGCGCCCTGCGAAAACATGTAGGGCGTCAGGGATGCCCAATCAAAGGCAAGGAGATGAAGTCATCGGCTAAGAGGCTTAGTTACCGTGATGGCGTCGAGCTCGGCTAATGTCGAGGCACTGCCAACGGCGGGCGTGCAACTGACGGAGGGGCCGCTTGCTGGCGAGGTGTCGGCCGGCGTACACCCGGGGGCATTAAGCTCCAATGCCCGTGTCGGTGCCGGAGACACGAATACCGCCTCCGACGGTGACACCAATGGTGCCGCCTGCGCGTTGTGCGAGTTGCTGGCCGTGAAGCTGGGAACCGGGGGCGGCCCCTGTTGGCCGCCCGCAATCCACGTTGTCAGCCCCTGAATCAAGGTAGGCACAATGGCGGTGAGCATCGTTCCCAGTTATTGTTGCACTTGCTCTTGGACAATCTCCGGAATCTGCGCCACTTGTGCCTTGAGTTATTGAACCTCGCGCGACTGGCTTTCCGAGCTGGTCTTTTTCTCCTTTCGCCCACCAGCGGTATAGTATGACGACCATTTTGTGCCTTATGCCTTAGGTTCTCGGTGTTGATCGAGACGGTGCTCCGGAGAATTCACCCGAGCTGAACCGAGTACCCCTTGACTAATTCTTTAGGCGCCGTTGGATGCCCGTCGGAGTTCACTTCAGTAAATTCCTCCTTGACGGTGCCGAGCACGTTCGGGCGCCGGTCCTTTCGTTGCCTCTTTGGTTGACTGATATCTGTGTGTGCGCTGCCATCATCAGTGGTGGCATCCTCGGCGGCACCATAATTGGTGTCATCCCCGACGCCAATAGGGGTTGTGTAGTCAGGATCGGTGTGTTCTGTGGCGTCCTCATAGCGGTGAGGTTCTTCCTCCATCTCCTGGGACAGCTCCCAGAATTACTTGCCCGAACCGCCGGCTGCTATGTCTTGAGCTTGCGTTGGTTTTCCTCGAATAGGAGAGGGTGATGCATCAATAGTAGCGTAAGTATTTCCCTTAGTTTTTGAGAACCAAGGTGTCAATCCAGTAGGAGGCTCCTCAAAAGTCCGACGCACCTACACAAACAAGCTGAGAACTCGCAACGCAATAAAGGGGTTGTCAATCCCTTCACGGCCACTTGCGAAAGTGAGATCTAATAAAGATAGTAAGATAAGATAAATATATTTTTGGTATTTTATAATATAGATGCAAAAAGTAAAGATGCAAATAAAAGTAGATTGAAAGCAAATATGATAAGAGATAGACCCTGGAGCCATAGGTTTCACTAGAGGCTTCTCTCAAGATAGCATAAGTATTACGGTGGGTGAACAAATTACTATCGAGCAATTGATAGAAAAGCGCATAGTTATGAGATTATCTAGGCATGATCATGTATATAGGCATCACGTCCATAACAAGTAGACCGACTCCTGCCTACATCTACTACTATTACTCCACACATCGACCGACTCCTGCCCGCATCTAGAGTATTAAGTTCATAAGAACAGAGTAACGCATTAAGCAAGATGACATGATGTAGAGGGATAAACTCAAGCAATATGATATAAACCCCATCTTGTTATGCTCGATGGCAACAATACGATACGTGCCTTGCAACCCTTTCTGTCACTGGGTAAGGACACCGCAAGATTGAACCCAAAACTAAGCACTTCTCCCATGGCAAGAAAGATCAATCTAGTAGGCCAAACCAAACTGATAATTTAAAGAGACTTGCAAAGATAACTCAATCATACATAAAAGAATTCAGAGAAGATTCAAATATTATTCATAGATAAACTTGATCATAAACCCACAATTCATCAGATCTCGACAAACACACCACAAAAAGAGTTAACATCGAATAGATCTCCACAAGAGAGGGGGAGAACATTGTATTGAGATCCAAAAAGAGAGAAGAAGCCATCTAGCTAATAACTATGGACCCGTAGGTCTGTGGTAAACTACTCACAACTCATCGAAGGGGCAAGGATGTTGATGTAGAAGCCCTCCATGGTCGATTCCCTCTCCGGCAGAGTGCCGGTGAAGGCTCCAAGATGAGATCTCGCGGATACAGGGTGGAAATTGTGTTTCGTGGTGCCCCTAGATTTTTTCAGGGTACGTAGGTATATATTGTTGGAAATAAGCCCTAGAGGCAATAATAATTTAGTTATTATTATTATATTTCCTTGTTCATGATAATCGTTTATTATCCATGCTATAATTGTATTGATAGGAAAATCAGATACATGTGTGGATACATAGACAACACCATGTCCCTAGTAAGTCTCTAGTTGACTAGCTCGTTGATCAATAGATGGTTACGGTTTCCTGACCATGGACATTTGATGTCGTTGATAACGGGATCACATCATTAGGAGAATGATGTGATGGACAAGACCCAATCCTAAGCCTAGCACAAAGATCGTGTAGTTCGTATGCTATAGCTTTTCTAGTGTCAAGTATCATTTCCTTATACCATGAGATTGTGCAACTCCCGGATACCGTAGGAATGCTTTGGGTGTACCAAATGTCACAACGTAACTGGGTGGCTATAAAGGTGCACTACGGGTATCTCCGAAAGTGTCTGTTGGGTTGGCACGAATCGAGACTGGGATTTGTCACTCCGTGTGACGGGGTGGTATCTCTGGGCCCACTCGGTAAGACATCATCATAATGTGCACAATGTGAGCAAGGGGTTGATCACGGGATGATGTGTTACAGAACGAGTAAAGAGACTTGCCGGTAACGAGATTGAACAAGGTATCGGGATACCGACGATCGAATCTCGGGCAAGTACTATACCGCTAGACAAAGGGAATTGAATACGGGATTGATTGAATCCTCGACATCGTGGTTCATCCGATGAGATCATCGTGGAACATGTGGGAGCCAACATGGGTATCCAGATCCCGCTGTTGGTTATTGACCGGAGAATGTCTCGGTCATGTCTGCATGGTTCCCGAACCCGTAGGGTCTACACACTTAAGGTTCGATGACGCTAGGGTTATAGGGAATAGATATACGTGGTTACCGAATGTTGTTCGGAGTCCCAGATGAGATCCCGGACATCGCGAGGAGTTCCGGAATGGTCCGGAGGTAAAGTTTTATATATGGGAAGTCCTGTTTTGGTCACCGGAAAAGTTTCGGGTGCTATCGGTAACGTACCGGGACCACCGGGAGGGTCCCGGGGGTCCACCAAGTGGGGCCACCGGCACCAGAGGGCAGAATGGGCCAAGTGTGGGAGGGGACCAGCCCCAGGTGGGCTGGTGTGCCCCCCCCACCAAGGCCCAAGGCGCCTAGGGTTTGGGGAGGGGGCGCCCCACCTTGCTTGGGGGGCAAGTTTCCCCCTCTCCCCCCTTGGCCGCCACCCCACATGGGGATTGGGGCTGCCGCCACCCCTTGGGAGGGAACCCTAGGTGGGGGCGCAGCCCTCCCTCTCCCCCTATATATAGTGGAGGCAAAGGGGCAGCCCAACACACGAAGTTCTTCTCCTGTTGGCGCAGCCCTACCTCTCTTTCTCCTCATATCTCGCGGTGCTTGGCGAAGCCCTGCTGGAATACCACACTCCTCCATCACCACCTCGCCATCGTGCTGCTATTGGATGGAGTCTTCCCCAACCTCTCCCTCTCTCCTTGCTAGATCAAGGCATGGGAGACGTCATCGGGCTGCATGTGTGTTGAACGCGGAGGTGCCGTCCGTTCGGCACTAGGATCATCGATGATTTGGATCACGACGAGTACGACTCCATCAACCCCGTTCACTTGAACGCTTCCGTTAGAGATCTACAAGGGTATGTAGATGCACTCCCCTTTCTCTCGTTGCTAGATTACTCCATAGATTTGTTGGGGAACGTAGTAATTTCAAAAATTTTCCTACGCACACGCAAGATCATGGTGATGAATAGCAACGAGAGGGGAGAGTGTTGTCTACATACCCTTGTAGACCCGAAGCGGAAGCGATCACAACGTAGAGGAAGTAGTCGTACGTTCTCCTTGCGATCCGACCGACCCCGGCGCCATTACTCCGACGCCCCCGAGTTCTTGACACACGTACAGCTCGATGGCGTCCCTCGTACTCGATCCAGCCGAGTGTCGAGGGAGAGTTCCGTCGAGACGACGGCGTGGTGGCGATCTTGATGTTTCACCGGCGCAGGCTTCACCTAAGCTTCATGACGGTATAACCGAGGTGGAATATGGTGGGGGGGCACCGCACACGGCTAAGGAACGATCTCACGATCAACTTGTGTGTTCCTAGGTGCCCCCCTGCCCCCGTATATAAAGGAGCCAGGGGGGAGGGGGCGCCGGCCAGGAGAGGGAGGCGCAGGAGGAGTCCTACTCCTTCCGGGAGTAGGTCTCCTCCAATCCTATTCAATTAGGATTCCCGGAGAAGAAAAGAGGAGGAGGGGCGGCCACCTCTCCTAGTCCTAATAGGACTAGGGGAAGGGGGAGGCGCGCAGCCCATCTAGGGCAGCCCCTTCTCTTTTCCACTAAGGCCCACTATGGCCCATTTACCTCCCGGGGTTCCGTAACCTCCGGTACTCCAGAATAAATTCCGTTTTACCGGAACCATTCCGAACTCCAAACATAGGCTTCCAATATATCAATCTTTATGTCTCGACCATTCCGAGACTCCTCGTCATGTCCGTGATCACATCCGGACTCGAACTTCTTCGGTACATCAAAATACATAAACTCATAATAACTGCCATCGTAACCTTAAGCGTGCGGACCCTACGGTTCGAGAACAATGTAGACATGACCTAGAACTATTCACGGTCAATAACCAACAGCGGGACCTGGATGCCCATATTGGTTCCTACATATTCTACGAAGATCTTTGTCGGTCGGACCGCATAACAACATCGTTGTTCCTTTGTCATCGATGCGTTACTTGCCCGAGATTCGATCGTCGGTATCCAATACCTAGTTCAATCTCGTTACGGCAAGTCTCTTTACTCGTTCCGTAATACATCATCTCACAACTAACTCATTAGTTGTAGTGCTTGCAAGGCTTCATGATGTGCATTACCGAGAGGGCCCGAGAGATACCTCTCCGACAATTGGAGTGACAAATCATAATCTCGAATACGCCAACCCAACATCCGCCTTTGGAGACACCTGTAATACTCCTTTATAATCACCCGATTCGTTGTGACGTTTGGTAGTACCAAAGTGTTCCTCCGTAAACGGAGTTGCATAATCTCATAGTTATAGGAACATGTATAAGTCATGAATAAAAGCAGTAGCAACATACTAAACGATCGTGTGCTAAGCTAATGGAATGGGTCATGTCAATCAGATCATTCAACTAATGATGTGACCTTGTTAATCAAATAACAACTCCTTGTTCATGGTTAGGAAACATAACCATCTTTGATTAACAAGCTAGTCTAGTAGAGGCATACTAGTGACATAGTGTTTTGTCTATGCATTCACACATGTATCATGTTTCCGGTTAATACAATTCTAGCATGAATGATAAACATTTATCATGAAATAAGGAAATAAATAATAACTTTATTATTGCCTCTAGGGCATATTTCCTTCAGTCTCCCACTTGCACTAGAGTCAATAATCTAGATCACATCACCATGTGATTAACATCGATAGTTTCACATCATCATGTGATTAACACCCATAGTTCACATCGCCATGTGACCAACACCCAAAGGGTTTACTAGATTCAGTAATCTAGTTCACATCGCTATGTGATTAACACCCAAAGAGTACTAAGGTGTGATCATGTTTTGCTTGTGAGAGAGTCTTAGTCAACGGGTTTTTCACATTCAGATCCGTTATGTATTTTGCAATTTTTCTATGTCTACAATGCTCGCACGGCTACTCTAGCTAATTGCTCCCACTTTCAATATGTATCTAGATCGAGACTTAGAGTCATCGGATCGTGTCAAAACTTGTATCGACGTAACCCTTTACGGCGAACCTTTTGTCACTTCCATAATCGAGAAACATATCCTTATTCCACTAAGGATAATTTTGACCGCTGTCCAGTGATCTACTCCTAGATCACTATTGTACTCCCTTGTGAAACTCAGTGCAGGGTATACAATAGATCTGGTACACAGCATGGCATACTTTATAGAAACTATGGCCAAGGCATAGTGAATGACGTTCATTCTCTTTCTATCTTCTGCTGTGGTCGGGTTTTGAGTCTTACTCAATTTCACACCTTGTAACACAGGCAAGAACTCTTTCTTTGACTATTTCATTTTGAACTACTTCAAAATCTTGTCAAGGTATGTACTCATTGAAAAAACTTATCAAGCATCTTGATCTATCTCTATAGATCTTGATGCTCAATATGTAAGTAGCTTTACCGAGGTCTTTCTTTGAAAAACTCCTTTCAAACACTTCTTTATGCTTTGCGAATAATTCTACATTATTTCCGATCTACAATATGTCATTCACATATACTTATCGAAATGTTGTAGTGCTCCCACTCACTTTTTAGTAAATACAGGCTTCACCGTAAGTCCAGATAAAACTATATGCTTTGATCAACTCATCAAAGCGTATATTCCAACTCGAGATGCTTGCACCAGTCCATAGATGGATCATTGGAGCTTGCACACTTTGTTAGCTCCTTTGGATCGATAAAACCTTCGGTTGCATCATATACAACTCTTCCTCCTAAAACCCATTCAGAATGCAGTTTTACATCCATTTGCCAAATTTCATAAATTGTGGCAATTGCTAACATGATTCGGACAGACTTAAGCATCGCTACAGCTTGAGAAAATCTCATTGTAGTCAACACCTTGAACTTGTCAAAACCTTTTTGCGACAAGTCGAGCTTTGTAGATAGTAACACTACTATCGGCGTCCGTCTTCCTCTTGAAGATCCATTTATTTTCTATGGCTTGCCGATCATCGGGCAATGCCACCAAAGTCCACACTTTGTTCTCATACATGGATCTCATCTCAGATTTCATGGCCTCAAGCCATTTCGCGAATCTGGGCTCATCATCGCTTCCTCATAGTTCGTAGGTTCATCATGGTCTAGTTACATGACTTCCGAACAGGATTACCGTACCACTCAGTGCGGATCTCACTCTGGTTTACCTACGAGATTCGGTAATAACTTGATCCGAAGTTACATGATCATCATCATTAGCTTCCTCACTAATTGGTGTAGTAGTCACGAGAACAGATTTCGTGATGAACTACTTTCAATAAGGGAGAAGGTACAATTACCTCATCAAGTTCTACTTTCCTCCCACTCACTTCTTTCGAGAGAAACTCCTTCTCTAGAAAGGATCCATTCTTAGCAACGAATATCTTGCCTTCGGATCTGTGATAGAAGGTGTACCCAACTGTCTCCTTTGGGTATCCTATGAAGACACATTTCTCCGATTTGGGTTCGAGCTTATCAGGTTGAAGCTTTTCACATAAGCATCGCATCCCCAAACTTTAAGAAACGACAACTTTGGTTTCTTGCTAAACCACAGTTCATAAGGTGTCGTCTCAACGGATTTCGACGGTGTTCTATTCAGTGTGAATGCGGCCGTCTCTAGAGCATAACCCCAAAACGATAGCGGTAAATCTGTAAGAGACATCATAGATCGTACCATATCTAGTAAAGTACGATTACGACGTTCGGACACACCATTTCGTTGTGGTGTTCCGGGTGGCGTGAGTTGCGAAACTATTCCGCATTGTTTCAAATGTAGACCAAACTCGTAACTCAAATATTCACCTCCACGATTGGATCGTAGAAATTTGATTTTCTTGTTACGATGATTTTCAACTTCACTCTGAAATTCTTTGAACTTTTCAAACGTTTCAGACTTATGTTTCATTAAGTAGATATACCCATATCTGCTTAAGTCATCTGTGAAGGTGAGAAAATAACGATATCCGCCACGAGCCTCAACATTCATCGGACCACATACATCCGTATGTATGATTTCCAATAAATCTGTTGCTCTCTCCATCGTCATCGAGAACGGTGTTCTAGTCATCTTGCCCATGAGGCACGGTTCGCAAGTGCCAAGTGATTCATAATCAAGTGACTCCAAAAGTCCATCAAGATGGAGTTTCTTCATGCGCTTTATACCGATATGACCTAAACGGCGATTGCCACAAATAAGTTGCACTATCATTATCAACTCTGCATCTTTTGGTTTCAACATTATGAATATGTGTATCACTACTATCGAGATTCATCGAAATAGACCACTCCTCAAGGGTGCATGCCCATAAAAGATATTACTCATATAAATAGAACAACCATTATTCTCTCGATTTAAATGAATAACCGTCTCGCATCAAACAAGATCCAGATATAATGTTCATGCTCAACGCAGCACCAAATAACAATTATTTAGGTCTAAAACTAATCCGAAGGTAGATGTAGAGGTAGCGTGCCGACCGCGATCACATCGACTTTGGAACCATTTCCCACGCGCATCGTCACCTCGTCCTTTGCCGTGTTCGCTAATCCGTAGTCCTTGTTTGAGTTGCAAATATTAGCAATGAACCGTATCAAATACCCTGTGCTACTGCGAGCTCTAGTAAGGTACACATCAATAACATGTATATCACATATACCTTTGTTCACCTTGCCATCCTTCTTATCCGCCAAATACTTGGGGTAGTTCTGCTTCAAAGGACCGTCTCTTTGCGGTAGAAGCACTTAGTCTCGTGCTTAGGTCCAGACTTGGGTTTCTTCACTTGAGCAGCAACTTGCTTGCCGTTCTTCTTGAAGTTCCTTCTATCCCTTTGCCCTTTTCTTGAAACTAGTGGTCTTGTTAACCATCAACACTTGATGTTTTTCTTGATTTCTACCTTCGTCGATTTTAGCATCACGAAGAGCTTGGGAATCGTTTCATTATCCCTTACATATTATAGTTCATCACGAAGTTCTACTAACTTGGTGATGGTGACTAGAGAATTCATCAATCACTATCTTATCCGGAAGATTAACTCCCACTTGATTCAAGCGATTGTAGTACCCGCACAATCTGAGCACATGCTCACTAGTTGAGCGATTCTCCTCCATCTTTTAGCTATAGAACTTGTTGGAGACTTCATATCTCTCAACTCGGTATTTGCTTGAAATATTAACTTCAACTCTGGAACATCTCATATGGTCCATGACGTTCAAAACGTCTTTGAAGTCCCGATTCTAAGCCGTTAAGCATGGTGCACTAAACTATCAAGTAGTCATCGTATTGAGCTAGCCAGCGTTCATAACGTCTCATCTGCTCCTGCAATAGGTCATCACCTAGCGGTGCATTAAGGACATAATTCTTACGTGCAGCGGTGAGGATAAACCTCAGATCACGGATCGAATCCGCATCATTGCTACTAACATTTTTCAACATAATTTTCTCTAGGAACATATCAGAAACAAACATATGAAAGCAACAACGCAAGCTATTGATCTTACAACATAATTTGCAAAATACTACGGGACTAAGTTCATGATAAATTTAAGTTCAATTAATCATATTACTTAAGAACTCCCACTTAGAAAGACATCTCTCTAGTCATCCAAGTGATCACGTGATCCAAATCAACTAAACCATAACCGATCATCACGTGAGATGGAGTAGTTTTCAATGGTGAACATCTTATGTTGATCATATCTACTATATGATTCACGCCGACCTTTCGGTCTCCGTGTTCGAGGCCATATCTGCATATGCTAGGCTCGTCAAGTATAACCCGAGTATTCTGCGTGTGCAAAACTGGCTTGCACCCGTTGTAGATGGACGAGAGCTTATCACACCCGATCATCACGTGGTGTGCGGGCACGACGAACTTTGGCAACGGTGCATACTCGGGAGAACACTTCTTGATAATTTAGTGAGAGATCATCTTATAATGCTACCGTCAATCAAAGCAAGATAAGATGCATAAAAGATAAACATCACATGCAAATCAATATAAGTGATATGATATGGTCATCATCATCTTGTGCTTCGTGATCTCCATCTTCCAAACCACCATGATCACCATCGTCACCGGCGCGACACCTTGATCTTCATCGTAGCATCGTTGTCGTCTCGCCAAACTTATGCTTCTCGACTATCTCTACCGCTTAGTGATAAAGTAAAGCATTACGAGCGATTGCATTGCATACAATAAAGCGACAACCATATGGCTCCAGCCGATTGCCGATAACCGGTTACAAAACATGATCATCTCATACAATAAAATATAGCATCACGTCTTGACCATATCACATCACAACATGCCCTGCAAAAACAAGTTAGACGTCCTCTACTTTGTTGTTGCAAATTTTACGTGGCTGCTACGGGCTTAAGCAAGAACCAGTCTCACCTCGCATCAAAACCACAACGATACTTCGTCAAATAGACTCCGTTTAACCTTCTCAAGGACCGGCGTAGCCACACTCGTTCAACTAAAGTGAGAGAGACAGCACCCACCAGTCACCTTTAAGCAACGAGTGCTCGTGGCGGTGAAACCAGTCTCGCGTAAGCGTCTGGCGTAATGTCGGTCAGGCCGCTTCATCTCACAATACCGCTGAACCAAAGTATGACATGCTGGTAGGTAGTATGACTTGTATCGCCCACAACTCACTTGTGTTCTACTCGTGCAAAACATCAAACCATAAAAACCTAGGCTCGGATGCCACTGTTGGGGAACGTAGTAATTTCAAAAATTTTCCTACGCACACGCAAGATCATGGTGATGAATAGCAACGAGAGGGGAGAGTGTTGTCTACATACCCTTGTAGACCCGAAGCGGAAGCGATCACAACGTAGAGGAAGTAGTCGTACGTTCTCCTCGCGATCCGACCGATCCGGCGCCGTTACTCGACGCCCCGAGTTCTTGACACACGTACAGCTCGATGGCGTCCCTCAGACTCGATCCAGCCGAGTGTCGAGGAGAGTTCCACGGACGACGGCGTGGTAGCGATCTTGATGTTTCACCGGCGCAGGGCTTCACCTAAGCTTCGGACGGTATAACCGAGGTGGAATATGGTGGGGGGCACACTGACACGGCTAAGGAACGATCTCACGATCAACTTGTGTGTTCTAGGTGCCCCCTGCCCCGTATATAAAGGAGCCAGGGGAGGGGCGCGGCCAGAGAGGGAGGCGCAGGAGGAGTCCTACTCCTTCCGGGAGTAGGTCTCCTCCAATCCTATTCCAATTAGGATTCCCGGAGGGGAAAAAGAGGAGGAGGGGCGGCCACCTCTCCTAGTCCTAATAGGACTAGGGAAGGGGAGGCGCAGCCCATCTAGGGCAGCCCTTCTCTTTTCCACTAAGGCCCACTATGGCCCATTTACCTCCGGGGTTCCGTAACCTCCGGTACTCCGAGAAATTCCGTTTTACCTCGGAACCATTCGAACTCCAAACATAGGCTTCCAATATATCAATCTTTATGTCTCGACCATTCCGAGACTCCTCGTCATGTCCGTGATCACATCCGGGACTCGAACTTCTTCGGTACATCAAAATACATAAACTCATAATAAGCATCGCCGTAACCTTAAGCGTGCGGACCCTACGGTTCGAGAACAATGTAGACATGACCTAGAACTATTCACGGTCAATAACCAACAGCGGGACCTGGATGCCCATATTGGTTCCTACATATTCTACGAAGATCTTTGTCGGTCGGACCGCATAACAACATACGTTGTTCCTTTGTCATCGATGCGTTACTTGCCCGAGATTCGATCGTCGGTATCCAATACCTAGTTCAATCTCGTTACCGGCAAGTCTCTTTACTCGTTCCGTAATACATCATCTCACAACTAACTCATTAGTTGTAGTGCTTGCAAGGCTTCAGTGATGTGCATTACCGAGAGGGCCCAGAGATACCTCTCCGACAATTGGAGTGACAAATCATAATCTCGAAATACGCCAACCCAACATCTGCCTTTGGAGACACCTGTAATACTCCTTTATAATCACCCAGTTACGTTGTGACGTTTGGTAGTACCCAAAGTGTTCCTCCGGTAAACGGGAGTTGCATAATCTCATAGTTATAGGAACATGTATAAGTCATGAATAAAAGCAGTAGCAACATACTAAACGATCGTGTGCTAAGCTAATGGAATGGGTCATGTCAATCAGATCATTCAACTAATGATGTGACCTTGTTAATCAAATAACAACTCCTTGTTCATGGTTAGGAAACATAACCATCTTTGATTAACAAGCTAGTCTAGTAGAGGCATACTAGTGACATAGTGTTTTGTCTATGCATTCACACATGTATCATGTTTCCGGTTAATACAATTCTAGCATGAATGATAAACATTTATCATGAAATAAGGAAATAAATAATAACTTTATTATTGCCTCTAGGGCATATTTCCTTCAAGATTGATCTTGGTGATGCGTAGAAAATTTTGAATTTCTGCTACGTTCCCCAATAGTGGTATCAGAGCTAGGTCTATGCGTAGTTTCTATGCACGAGTAGAACACAAGTTGTTGTGGGCGTTGATCTTTGTTCAATATGCTTACCGTTACTAGTCCAATCTTGTTTCGATGGTATTGTGGGATGAAGCGGCCCGGACCGACCTTACACGTACACTTACGTGAGACAGGTTCCACCGACTGACATGCACTTGTTGCATAGGGTGGCTAGCGGGTGCCAGTCTCTCCCACTTTAGTCGGATCGGATTCGATGAAAAGGGTCCTTATGAAGGGTAAATAGCAATTGACATATCATGTTGTGGTTTTGCGTAGGTAAGAAACGTTCTTGCTAGAAACCCATAGCAACCACGTAAAACATGCAAACAACAATTAGAGGACGTCTAACTTGTTTTTGCAGGGTATGCTATGTGATGTGATATGGCCAAAAGAATGTGATGAATGATATGTGATGTATGATATTGATCATGTTCTTGTAATAGGAATCACGACTTGCATGTCGATGAGTATGACAACCGGCAGGAGCCATAGGAGTTGTCTTTATTTTTGTATGACCTGCGTGTCATTGAACAACGCCATGTAATTACTTTACTTTATTGCTAAACCGTTAGCCATAGTAGTAGAAGTAATAGTTGGCGAGACAACTTCATGGAGACACGATGATGGAGATCATGATGATGGAGATCATGGTGTCATGCCGGTGACGATGATGATCATGGAGCCCCGAAGATGGAGATCAAAAGGAGCAAAATGATATTGGCCATATCATGTCACTTTTTAATTGCATGTGATGTTTATCATGTTTATGCATCTTATTTACTTAGAACAACGGTAGTAAATAAGATGATCCCTCATTAAAATTTCAAGAAAGTGTTCCCCCTAACTATGCACCGTTGCGGAGGTTCGTTGTTTCGAAGCACCACATGATGATCGGGTTTGATAGATTCTAACGTTCGAATACAAGGGGTGTAAGCCAGATTTACACATGCAATACACTTAGGTTGACTTGACGAGCCTAGCATGTACAGACATGGCCTCGGAACACGGAAGACCGAAAGGTCGAGCATGAGTCGTATAGAAGATACGATCAACATGAAGATGTTCACCGACGTTGACTAGTCCGTCTCACGTGATGATCGGACACGGCCTAGTTGACTCGGATCATGTAATCACTTAGATGACTAGAGGGATGTCTATCTGAGTGGGAGTTCATAAGATGAACTTAATTATCCTGAACATAGTCAAAAGGTCTTTGCAAATTATGTCGTAAGCTCGCGCTTTAGTTCTACTGTTTGAGATATGTTCCTAGAGAAAATAAATTTAGTTGAAAGTTGATAGTAGCGATTATGCGGACTAGGTCCGTAAACTGAGGATTGTCCTTGTTGCTTCGTAGAAGGCTTATGTCCTTAATGCACCGCTCAGTGTGCTGAACCTCGAACATCGTCTGTGGATGTTGTGAACATCTGACACACACATTTTGATAACTACGTGATAGTTCAGTTAAACGGTTTAGAGTTGAGGCACCAAAGACGATTTAGAAACGTCGCGAAACATATGAGATGTTTCGAGGGCTAAAATTGGGATTTCAGGCTCGTGCCCACGTCAAGAGGTATAAGACCTCCGACGATTTTCTTAGCCTGCAAACTAAGGGAGAAAAGCTCAATCGTTGAGCTTGTGCTCAGATTGTCTGAGTACAACAATCACTTGAATCAAGTGGGAGTTGATCCTCCAGATGAGATAGTGATATGTCTCCAAAGTCATTGCCACCAAGCTGCTAGAGCTTCGTGATGAACTATAACATATCAGGGATAGATATGATGATCCTTGAAATATTCGCGATGTTTGACCACCGCAAAAGTAGAAATCAAGAAGGAGCATCAATTGTTGATGGTTGGTGAAACCACTAGTTTCAAGAAGGGCAAGGGCAAGAAGGGATACTTCATGAAACGGCAAATCAGCTGCTGCTCTAGTGAAGAAACCCAAGGTTGAACCCAAACCCGAGACTAAGTGCTTCTGCAATAAGGGAACAGCCATCGGAGCAGAATTACCCTAGATACTTGGTAGATGAGAAGGTCGGCAAGGTCGATAGAAGTATATTGGATATACATTATGTTAATGTGTACTTTACTAGTACTCCTAGTAGCACCAGGTATTAGATACCGTTCGGTTGCTAAGTGTTAGTAACTCGAAATAAAAGGCTGCGGAGTAAACGGAGACTAGCTAAAAGTGAGTGGCGATATGTGTTGAAGTTTTCCAAGCTTGATGTGATCAAGCATCGACGCTCCCTCTACCATCGAGATTGGTGTTAAACCTAAATAATTGTTATTTGGTGTTTGCATTGAGCATAGACATGATTGGATTATGTCTATCGCAATACGGTTATTCATTTAAGGAGAATAATGGTTACTCTGTTTATTTGAATAATACCTTCAATGGTCTTGCACCTAAAATTAATGGTTTATTGAATCTCGATCGTAGTGATACACATGTTCATGCCAAAAGATATAAGATAGTAATGATAGGACCACCTACTTGTGGCACTGCCATGTAAGTCATATTGGTATAAAACGCATGAAGAAGCTCCATGTTGATGGATCTTTGGACTCACTCGTTTTTGAAAAGTTTGAGACATGCGAACCATGTCTATTGGTGTATATGCATGAAGAAACTCCATGCAAATGGACCGTTTGGACTCACTTGATTTTTGAGTCACTTGAGACATGCAAATCATAGCACATGGGCAAGATGACTCAAAGCCTCATTTTCAGTAAAATGGAACAAGAAAGCAACTTTTTGGAAGTAATACATTTTGATGTGTGCAGTCCAATGAGTGCTGAGGCACGCAGTGGATATCGTTATGTTCTTACTTCACGGATGATTTGAGTAGATACTGAGTATATTTACTTGATGAAACACAAGTCTGAATTATTGAATGGTTCAAGTAATTTCAGAGTGAAGTTGAAGATCATCGTGACAAGAGGATAAAATGTCTATGATATGATCATAGAGATGAGTATCTGAGTTACGAGTTTTGGCACGCAATTAAGACATTGTGGAAATTGTTTCACAATTAATACCGCCTGGAACACCATAGTGTGATGGTGTGTCCGAACATCATAGTTGCACCCTATTGGATATGGTGCGTACCATGATGTCTCTTATCGAATTACCACTATTGTTCATGGGTTAGGCATTAGAGACAACTGCACTCACTTTAATAGGGCACCACGTAATTCCGTTGAGACGACACCGTTTGAACTATGGTTTGGAGAAACCTAAGTTGTCGTTTCTTAAAAGTTTGGGGTTGCGACGCTTATGTGAAAAAGTTTCAGGTTGATAAGCTCGAACCCAAAGCGGATAAAATGCATCTTCATAGGACACCCAAAATGGTTGGGTATACCTCCTATCTCAGATCCGGAAGCAAAAGTAATTGTTTCTTGAATCGGATCCTTTCTCGAGGAAAAGTTTGTCTCAAAAGAATTGAGTGGGAGGATGGTGGAGACTTGATGAGGTTATTGAACCGTCACTTCAACTTGTGTGTAGCAGGGCACAGGAAGTTGTTCCTGTGGAGCCTACACCAATTGATGTAGAAGCTTATGATAGTGATCATGAAGTTTCGGATCAAGTCACTGCTGTACCTCGTAGGGTGACAAGGATGCGTACTACTTTAGAGTGGTACAGTAATCATGTCTTGAAGGTCATGTTGCTGTGCAACAATGAACCTACGAGCTATGGAGAAGCAATTGTGGGCCCATATTCCGATAAATGGTTAGAAGCCATGAAATCCGAGATAGGATCCATGTATCAGAACAAAGCATGCACTTTGGTGGACTTGCCCGATGATCGGCGAGCCATTGAGATAAATGGATCTTTAAAAAGAAGACGGACGTGGACGGTAATGTCACCGTCTGTAAAGCTCGACTTGTGGCGAAGAGTTTTTCACAAGTTCAAGGAAGTTGACTACGATGAGATTTTCTCATCCGTAGTGATGCTTAAGTCCGTCGGAATCATGTTAACATTAGCTGCATTTATGAAATCTGCCAAATGGATGTCAAAACGAGTTTCCTTACCAGTTTTTGTAAGGAAAGGTTGTATGCAATACAATCAGAAAGGTTTGTCGATCCTAAGGATGCTAAAATGTATGGTAGCTCCAGCAATCCTTCCATGGACTAGAGCAAGCATCTCGGAGTCAGAATATGCGCTTTGATGGAATGATCAAAGATTTTGGGTTTATACAAACTTTATGAGAAACTTGTATTTCCAAAGAAATGAGTGGGAGCACTATAGAATTTCTGATAAGTATATGTTGTAAACATATTGTTGATCAGAAATGATGTAGAATTTCTAGAAAGCATATAGGGTTATTTGAAAAGTGTTTTTCAATGGAAAACCTGGATTAGGCTACTTGAACAATAAGCGTCAAGATCTATAAGATAGATCAAAATGCTTAATAATACTTTCAAATGAGCACATACCTTGACGTGATCTTGAAGGTGTTCAAGATGGATCAATCAAAGAAGGAGTTCTTGCCTGAGTTGTAAGGTACGAAGTTAAGACTTAAAGCTCGACCACGGCAAAAAAGAGAGAAAGGACAAAGGTCGTCCCCTATGCTTTAGATGTAACCTCTACAGTATGCTATGTACCGCACCTGATGTGTGCCTTGCTACATACCTGGCAAGAGGGTACAAAGGTGATCAAGGAGTGGATCACCAGATAGCAGTCAAAATTATCCTTAGAGGAATAAGGATATGTTTCTCGGTTATGGAGGTGATAAAGAGTTCGGCGTAAACGGTTACGTCGATGCAAGCTTTAACACCTATCCAAATGACTCTGAGTAGCAAACCGGATACGTATAGTGGAGCAACCATTTGGAATAGCTCCAAGTGGAGCGTGGAAGCAACATTTACAATATGACCTAGAGATTTGCAAAGTACATACGGATCTGAATGTTGCAGACCCGTTGACTAAAACCTCTCTCACAAGCAAAACATGATCAAACCCCAAAACTCATTGAGTCTTAATCACATGATGATGTGAACTAGTTTAGTGACACTAGTAAAATCTTTGGATGTTCGTCACATGGTGATGTGACCTGTGAGTGTTAATCACATGGCGATGTGAACTAGATTATTGACTCTAGTGCAAGTGGGAGACTGTTGGAAATATGCCGTAGAGGCAATAATAAATTAGTTATTATTATTATATTTCCTTGTTCATGATAATCGTTAATTATCCATGCTATAATTGTATTGATAGGAAACTCAGATACATGTGTGGATACATAGACAACACCATGTCCCTAGTAAGCCTCTAGTTGACTAGCTCGTTGATCAATAGATGGTTACGGTTTCCTGACCATGGACATTGGATGTCATTCATCACGGGATCACATCATTAGGAGAATGATGTGATGGACAAGACCCAATCCTAAGCCTAGCACAAAGATCGTGTAGTTCGTATGCTATAGCTTTTCTAATGTCAAGTATCATTTCCTTAGACCATGAGATTGTGCAACTCCTGGATACCGTGGGAATGCTTTGGGTGTACCAAACGTCACAACATAACTGGGTGGCTATAAAGGTGCACTACGGGTATCTCCAAAAGTTTCTGTTGGGTTGGCACGAATCGAGACTGGGATTTGTCACTCCGTGTGACGGAGAGGTATCTCTGGGCCCACTCGGTAGGACATCATCATAATGTGCACAATGTGACCAAGGGGTTGATCACGGGATGATGTGTTACAGAACGAGTAAAGAGACTTGCCAGTAACGAGATTGAACAAGGTATCGGGATACCGACGATCGAATCTCGGGCAAGTACTATACCGCTAGACAAAGGGGATTGAATACGGGATTGATTGAATCCTCGACATCGTGGTTCATCTGATGAGCTCATCATGGAACATGTGGGAGCCAACATGGGTATCCAGATCCCGCTGTTGGTTATTGACCGGAGAACGTCTCGGTCATGTCTGCATGGTTCCTGAACCCGTAGGGTTTACACACTTAAGGTTCGATGACGCTAGGGTTATAGGGAATAGATATACGTGGTTACCAAATGTTGTTCGGAGTCCCGGATGAGATCCCGGACGTCACGAGGAGTTCCTAAATGGTCCGTAGGTAAAGATTTATATATGGGAAGTCCTGTTTTGGTCACCAGAAAAGTTTCGGGTGCTATCGGTAACGTACCGGGACCACCGGGAGGGTCCCGGGGGTCCACCAAGTGGGGCCACCGGCACCAGAGGGCAGCATGGGCCAAGTGTGGGAGGGGACCAGCCCCAGGTGGGCTGGTGCGCCCCCCCCCCCCACCAAGGCCCAAGGCGCCTAGGGTTTGGGCAGGGGGCGCCCCACCTTGTTTGGGGGGCAAGTTTCCCCCTCTCCCCCCCTTGGCCGCCACCCCAGATGGGGATTGGGGCTGCCGCCACCCCTAGGGAGGGAACCCTAGGTGGCGGCGCAGCCCTCCCTCTCCCCCTATATATAGTGGAGGCAAAGGGGCAGCCCAACACACGAAGTTCTTCTCCTGTTGGCGCAGCCCTACCTCTCTTTCTCCTCATATCTCGCGGTGCTTGGCGAAGCCCTGCTGGAATACCACGCTCCTCCATCACCACCACGCCGTCGTGCTGCTGTTGGACGAAGTCTTCCCCAACCTCTCCCTCTCTCCTTGCTGGATCAAGGCATGGGCGACGTCACCGGGCTACATGTGTGTTGAACACGGAGGTGCCGTCCGTTCGGCACTAGGATCATCAGTGATTTGGATCACGACGAGTACGACTCCATCAACCCCGTTCACTTGAACGCTTCCGCTTAGCGATCTACAAGGGTATGTAGATGCACTCCCCTTTCCCTCGTTGCTAGATTACTCCATAGATTGATCTTGGTGATGCATAGAAAATTTTTGAATTTCTGCTACGTTCCCCAACATATATAGGAGGAAGAAGTACGTCGGTGGCCGCCCAAGGGGCCCACGAGACAGGGGGAGCACCCTACAGGAGGGGGCGCGGCCTCCTATCTCATGGGAGCCTTGGCTGCTTCTTGACTTGCACTCCAAGCCCTCTGGATCATGTTCGTTCGAAAAATCACGCTCCCGAAGGTTTCATTCCGTTTGGACTCCGTTTGATATTCCTTTTCTTCGAAATACTGACATAGGCTAAAAAACAGCAATATGGGCTGGGCCTCCGGTTAGTAGGTTAGTCCCAAAAATGATATAAATGTGTAAAATAAATCCCATAAACATCCAAAAGGGGTAATATAATAGCATGGAACAATCAAAAATTATAGATACGTTGGAGACGTATCAAGCATCCCCAAGCTTAATTCCTGCTCGTCCTCGAGTAGGTAAATGATAAAAAAGAAATTTTTTATGTGGAATGCTACCTAGCATAATTCATAATGTAATTTTCTTTATTGTGGCATGAATGTTCAGATCCAAATGAATACAAAATAAAAGTTCATATTGACATAAGAAATAGTTATACTTCAAGCATACTAATCAAAGTAATCATGTCTTCTCAAAATAACATGGCCAAAGAAAGTTATCCCTACAAAATCATATAGTCTGGTTGTTGCTCTATCTTCATCACACAAAGTATATTTAATCATGCACAACCCCGATGACAAGCCAAGCAATTGTTTCATGCTTTAATAATCTCAACCTCTTTCAATTTTCACGCTATACATGAGCGTGAGCCATGGACGTAGCACTATATGTGGAATAGAATGGTGGTTGTGGAGAAGACAAAAAAGGCGAAGATAGTCTCACATCAACTAGGCGTATCAACAGGCTATGGAGATGCCCATTAATAGATATCAATGTGAGTGAGTAGGGATTGCCATGCAACGGATGCACTAGAGCTATAAATATATGAAAGCTCAACAAAAGAAACTAAGTGGGTGTGCATCCAACTCGCTTGCTCACGAAGACCTAGGGCATTTTTGAGGAAGCCCATCATTGGAATATACAAGCCAAGTTCTATAATGAAAAATTCCCACTAGTATATGAAAGTGACAATATATGAGACTCTCTATCATGAAGATCATGGTGCTATTTTGAAGCACAAGTTTGGAAAAAGAGATTGTAGCATTGTCCCTTCTCTCTTTTTCTCTCATTTTCTTTTTTTTTCTTTTTTTTTCTTTTTCTCTTTTTTTTCTTTGGCCTTCTTTTTTTTCTTTTGGCCTTTCTCTTCTGTTTTTCCTTTTTTTTGTAAAGTCCGAAGTCTCATCCCGACTTTTGGGAGAATCATAGTCTTCGTCATCCTTTCCTCACTAGGACAATGCTCTAATAATGAAGATCATCACACTTTTATGGATTTACAACTCAAGAATTACAACTCAAAGCTAGAACAATATATGACTCTATATGAATGCCTTCGGCGGTGTACCAGGATATGCAATGAATCAAGAGTGACATGTATGAGAATTATGAAGGTGGCCTTGCCACAAATACAATGTCAACTACATGATCATGCAAAGAGCAATATGACAAAAGTAATGCGTGTCATATGAACGGAACGGTGGAAAGTTGCATGGCAATATATCTCGGAATGGCTATGGGAATGCCATAATAGGTAGGTATGGTGGCTGTTTTAAGGAAGGAGTATGGTGGGTGTATGGTACCGGCGAAAGTTGCGCGGCACAAGAAAGGCTAGCAATGGTGGAAGGGTGAAAGGGTGCGTATAATCCATGGACTCAACATTAATCAAAAGAACTCATATACTTATTGCAAAAATTTAGAAGTCATAAAAAATCAAAGCACTACGTGCATGCTCCTAGGGGGATAGATTGGTAGGAAAAGACCATCGCTCGTCCCCGACCGCCACTCATAAGGAAGACAATCAATAAATAAAATTGTGCTCCAACTTCATCACAAAGCGGTTCACCATACGTGCATGCTACGGGAATCACAAACTTCAACACAAGCATTCTTTAAAATCATAATCACCCAACTAGCATGACTTTAATATCACTACCTCCATATCTCAAAACAATTATCAAGCATCAAATTGATCATAGCATCCAATTCAGTTTCTATGATAGTTTTTATTATACCCAACTTGGATGTTCATCATTCTAGGACCAACTTTATGACCATAGCAAATACCATTCTGTTCTAGAAGACTCTCAAAAAGAAATAAGTGAGGCATGAGAGACTAGTAATTTCTTCAAAATTAAGACACCACCGTGCTCTAAAATATATAAGTGAAGCACTAGAGCAAAAACTATCAACCTCAAAAGATATAAGTGAAGCACATAGAGTATTCTAGCAAATTCTAATCAAATAGGCTTCTCCCAAAATGTGTGTACAGCAAGGATGATTGTGGTAAACTAAAAAGCAAATACTAATATAATACATGACGCTCGAAGCAAAACACATATCATGTGGTGAATAAAATATAGCTCCAAGTAAAGTTACCAATGAACGAAGACGAAAGAGGGGATGCCTTCCCGGGGCATCCCCAAGCTTAGGCTTTTGGCTATCCTTGAATATCTTGGGGTGCCTTGGGCATCCCCAAGCTTAGGCTCTTGCCACTCCTTATTCCATAGTCCATAAAAGCTTTACCCAAAACTTGAAAACTTCACGACACAAAACTCAACAAGAAATCTTATAAGCTCCATTAGTGAAAGAAAACAAAACCACCACATAAGGTACTGTAATGAACTAATTCTTTATTTATTTTGGTGTTAAACCTACTGTATTCCAACTTCTCTATGGTTTATAAACTATTTTACTAGCCATAGATGCATCAAAATAAGCATACAACACACGTAAAACAGAATCTGTCAAAAACAGAACAGTCTGTAGCAATCTGTAACTAATGCAAACTTATGGAACTCTAAAAATCCTACAAAAATAGGAAGTCCTGGACAATTTGTTTATTGAACAGAATAAAAAAGAATCAACACAAAACCACGTTACTGTGATTTAAAAAAATTATATTGGTGCACGCAAAGTTTCTGTTTTTCAGCAGAAT
Source organism: Aegilops speltoides (assembly GCA_021437245.1). Classification (NCBI taxonomy): domain Eukaryota; kingdom Viridiplantae; phylum Streptophyta; class Magnoliopsida; order Poales; family Poaceae; genus Aegilops; species Aegilops speltoides. Next base: position 433,727,963 of record CM038141.1, on the reverse strand, counting down.
CAAATCAACTATCATCTTAGGTTATCCTATAGGTTCTACTTGGCACAAACAATAATTAAAAGATAAAAACACATCTAAACAGCAAGATTTATTACTAAACAGGAGCAAAAACAAAAAACATAAATAAAATTGGGTTGCCTCCCAACTAGCGCTATCGTTTAACGCCCCTAGTTAGGCATAAAAGCGAACATAGATCTAACGAGTGCCATCTTTGGCACTAAATTCATAAGTAGCCCACATGATAGATTCATAAGGTAATTTGACTTTATTTCTTGGAAAGTGCTCCATGCCTTTCTTTAATGGAAATTGGAATCTAATATTCCCTTCCTTCATACCAATAATCGCACCAATCGTTCTAAGGAAAGGTCTACCAAGAATAATAGGGCAAGAAAGATTGCAATCTATATCAAGAACGATAAAATCCACGGGCACCAAATTTCTATTTGCAACAATAAGAACATCATTGATCCTACCCATTGACTTTTTAATGGTGGAATCCGCAAGGTGCAAATTTAAAGAGCAATCATCAAGATCATGGAAACCTAGAATATCACATACAGTTTTCGGAATCATGGGAACACTAGCACCCAAATCACACAAAGCAAAACACTCATAATCTTTAATTCTAATCTTTATAGTAGGTTCCCACTCATCATTAAGTTTTCTAGGTATGGAAACTTCGAAATTAAGTTTTTCATCATAAGATTGCATCAAGGCATCAACGATATGTTTGGTAAAAGCTTTATTTTGACTATAAGCATGAGGAGAATTAACAACGGATTGCAACAAGGAAATACAACCTTTTAAAGAGAAATTATCATAATCAAATTCCTTGAAATCCGAGATAGTAGGTTCAATGTTATTAGAAGTTGAGGATTCTCCAATCCCACTTTTACCAAATTTAGCATCAAGATCTAAAGACTCCGAATTTTTGGGACACCTTCTAGGCAAAGTTGATTCATCATCAGTCCCATAATCATCAAAATTCATATTGCAAAACATAGATCTAATAGGAGACGCATCAATAACTTTAAGATCTTCATCATTATTTTCATGGAAACTAGAAGAACACGCTTTTACAAAGCTATCTTTTTTAGCACGCAATCTAGTGGTTCTTTCCTTACACTCATCAATGGAAATTCTCATTACTTTGAGAGACTCATTGATATCATGCTTCGGAGAAGAAGATCTAAGTTTAAGAGAATCAACATCAAGCGAAAGTCTATCAACGTTCTTTAGCCAAATCATCAACTTTGAGCAATTTTTCTTCAAGCAAAGCATTAAAATTCTGTTGAGAAATCATAAATTCTTTCACACTATTCTCAAAATCAGAGGGCATCTTATTAAAATTACCATAAGCATTATTGTAGGAATTTCCATAATTATTAGAGGAATTACTAGGGAACGGTCTAGCATTAAAATTTCCCCTATAAGCATTGTTTCTGAAACTATTCCTACCAACAAAATTCACATCCATAGATTCATTATTATTCTCAATCAAGGAAGACAAAGGCATATCATTGGGATCAAGAGGAGTATTTTTAGTAGCAAAAAATTTCATAAGTTCATCCATCTTTCCACTCAAAACATTGATTTCTTCTATAGCATGCACTTTTTTACTAGAAGATCTTTCGGTGTGCCATTGAGAATAATTAGCTATAATATTATCAAGAAGTTTTGTAGCATCTCCTAACGTGATTTCCATAAACGTGCCTCCCACGGCCGAATCTAAGAGATTTCTAGAAGTAAAGTTCAAACCGGCAAAAAAAATTTGTATGATCATACATAAATTCAAACCATGAGTAGGGCAATTGTGAAGCATCAATTTCATTCTTTCCCAAGATTGGGAAACATGCTCATGATCAAGTTGTTTAACATTCATAATATCTTTCCTAAGAGTGATGATCTTAGCGGGAGGAAAATATTTAGAGATAAAAGCATCTTTGCACTTGTTCCAAGAATCAATACTATTTTTAGGCAAAGACGAAAACCAAACTTTAGCACGATCTCTAAGTGAAAATGGAAATAACTTCAATTTGACAATATTGTTATTCGTACCTTTCTTCTTTTGCATATCACACAAATCAACAAAGTTGTTTAGATGAGTAGCGGCATCTTCACTAGGAAGGCCGGCAAATTGATCTTTCATAACAAGATTTAGCAAGGCGGTATTGATTTCACAAGACTCAACATCATTAAGAGGAGCAACCGGAGTACTAAGGAAATCATTGTTATTAGTATTCGAGAAATCACACAATTTGGTATTATCTTGCGCCATGGCAACAAGTAATCCAACACACAAGCAAACAGAAAAATGCAAGCGAAAAGAGAGGAGGAGATTGGGAAAGAGAGGGCGAATAAAACGGCAAGGGTGAAGTGGGGGAGAGGAAAACGAGAGGCAAATGGCAAATAATGTAAATGCGAGGGAGATGGGTTTGTGATGGGTACTTGGTATGTCTTGACTTGAGCGAAGACCTCCCGACAACGGCGCCGAAAATCCTTCTTGCTACGCCTTGAGCTTGCGTTGGTTTTCCTCGAAGAGGAGAGGGTGATGCAGCAATAGTAGCGTAAGTATTTCCCTCAGTATTTGAGAACCAAGGTATCAATCCAGTAGGAAGCTCCTCAAAAGTCCCACGCACCTACACAAACAAATTGAGAACTCGCAACCAACGCAATAAAGGGGTTGTCAATCCCTTCGTGGACTTGCGAAAGTGAGAACTAATAAAGATAGTAAGATAAGATAAATATATTTTTGGTATTTTATAATATAGATGCAAAAAGTAAAGATGCAGATAAAAGTAGATTGAAAGCAAATATGATAAGAGATAGACCCGGGGGGCATAGGTTTCACTAGAGGCTTCTCTCAAGATAGCATAAGTATTACGATGGGTGAACAAATTACTGTCGAGCAATTGATAGAAAAGCGCATAGTTATGAGTTTATCTAGGCATGATCATGTATATAGGCATCACGTCCATAACAAGTAGACCGACTCCTGCCTGCATCTACTACTATTACTCCACACATTCACCGACTCCTGCCTGCATCTAGAGTATTAAGTTCATAAGAACAGAGTAACGCATTAAGCAAGATGACATGATGTAGAGGGATAAACTCAAGCAATATGATATAAACCCGATCTTGTTATCCTTGATGGCAACAATACAATACGTGCCTTGCAACCCTTTCTGTCACTGGGTAAGGACACCGCAAGATTTAACCCAAAGCTAAGCACTTCTCCCATGGAAAGAAAGATCAATCTAGTAGGCCAAACCAAACTGATAATTCGAAGAGACTTGCAAAGATAACTCAATCATACATAAAAGAATTCAGAGAAGATTCAAATATTATTCATAGATAAACTTGATCATAACACAATTCATCGGATCTCGACAAACACACCACAAAAAGAGTTTACATCGAATAGATCTCCACAAGAGAGGGGGAGAACATTGTATTTAGATCCAAAAAGAGAGAAGAAGCCATCTATATAATAACTATGGATACGTAGGTCTGTGGTAAACTACTCACAACTCATCGGAGGGGCAAGGATGTTGATGTAGAAGCCCTCCGTGGTCGATTCCCCCACCGGCAGAGTGTCGGCGAAGGCTCCAAGATGAGATCTCGCAGATACAGAAGGTTACGGTGGTGGAAATTGTGTTTCGTTGTGCCCCTAGATGTTTTTAGGGTATGTAAGTATATATAGGAGGAAGAAGTAAGTCGGTGGCTGCCCGAGGGGCCCACGAGACAGGGGCGCGCCCTACAGGGGGGCGCGGCCTCCTATCTCGTGGGAGCCTTGGCTGCTTCTTGACTTGCACCCCAAACCCTCTGGATCACGTTCGTTCCAAAAATCACGCTCCCGAAGGTTTCATTCCGTTTGGACTCCGTTTGATATTCCTTTTCTTCTAAATACTGAAATAGGCAAAAAAACAGCAATATGGGCTGGGCCTCCGGTTAGTAGGTTAGTCCCAAAAATGATATAAATGTGTAAAATAAATCCCATAAACATCCAAAAGGGGTAATATAATAGCATGGAACAATCAAAAATTATAGATACGTTGGAGACGTATCACCATCCTCATCGTTGTGGGCCATGTTTCACACTAAATAGGAAAAACGTTTGGTCAAAAAGTTGGTTATTGTCAAGGAACAAGATCATGGTCTCATCATTTAGGGTTGTCGACATCAAGGCATCTTAAAAGCTAAGCTTTTATCATTTAGGGTTTGTCGACGCTGAGGCACCCTAAAAGCCTAAGCTTTCATCATTTAGGTTTTTATCGACACCAAGGCACCCTAAAAGCCAAGGTTTTATAATTTAGGGTTTGTCGACGCTGAGGCACCCTAAATGCTAAGTTAAGTTTTCATCATTTAGGGTTTATCGATTCCGAGGCACCCTAGCTAGGTTGACTGATATATATGGGTATCTTCTAATAATATACCCTATCAAGAAAAGGGAAGGAGAATTCTAAGTTTGGCCTAATCACTTGGCTCTATTGCCACCCATGGTTTAATGCAGCAAGAATAAAGGGGCAGTTGATCCTACTTAATTAAGTACTAAGATACCCCGGCCCATGCATTAGTCGCAAGTACCCCATATGTCCTATTTTTAGCAAAGTCATGCTAAAATTCACGGAAATTTTCAGCATGACCTTTGCTGAAAATAGGACATATGGAGTACAGCAGCAGCATCACAAGTTGACAAAATTCCCAAGTAGTATAGCAGCAGCATCACAAGTAGTACCAGTGAACATATACTCCAGCACATTCTGAATTTCGATAAATGACAGCAAGTTAACTCATGCTGACAGCAACAAACTTATAACGATATAAATGAAATTGCAGTTCCAAGTGGGTATGGAAAATAATAAAACCAGATAAATGATTTTGTTCGCTCCACTTAACAAAAATAAGGAAATGATTCTGTTCAATACATCTGGTAAGCTGCACACTGTCTAATATGTGTCATAAATGACACTAAGATCTCATTACACTCTACATATGCAGCATCTATAGAAAGAGACCATCAGTAATATTCGGGTACTGTCACAAAAATCAGTGTTAGGCATGTAAAGATCCCCCACCACATCCTCGAGCTAGCTACCATAGCACGGTACTGTCGGTTACTTTTGGGCATCAAGCATGTTACCCTTTTCTTTCTGCTAAACATTGTTCAAACTCTGAATAAGAAACAATTTGGAGAGAAGCACATCTACTATAGCTTACTGACTTAGCTGAGTATGATGTAATATCTTCTCTAAACGGTTGTGTCAATTCCATCTTACACGTACAACCGCAATGTGTTGCAAGACTCATAAGCATGCAAGGCACATCTTCTGTATCAAGGAGAAAATAAGCAGATATTCGGCAAGGTCTTTCGGTACTGTTCAAAGGCACTTGTCTGTTGGAGTAATCCAAAGTGAGTTGTGTTTAATCAGGCAAGTACTACTAGTTATACATGTGCAAGGTTATTGTGATGGATCAGGGAAGAAGTTCTGGAACTTGTTTTACCTGAAGCCTATGTGGGTTCAGAAGGTAGCGAAATGTTATCGAAATGTTGAATTTGTTCTGGAGCTTGCAGGTACAGTTACATGGATATTGCTCTTCATGATTTATACTCAAACATCAATGATCAATGATTAATGATTTATACTCTAGCAATTCCAGGAATGATTTTAGGATATTAGTCTAGATTAGGAGTTTTAAATCAAGTACTCCATCAGATTAGGATACTACTCTAGATTAGTGTAGCCACTATATCTAACAAAAATTTTCAGAACTGAATTTTAGAGTACTCTAAATGCTGTGTGCACTAGTATTTCTGTGTTCCCTGGCATTTCTGTAACATTCAGTAGCATGACAAATTTAACATGTTGAGAAAATTTCAGTAACATGAATTTGAAATTGAGCACTCAGTGTAAGGATTAAATGCACACAATTTGGGTATTAGCTTCCCATTCAACATTTGCGAAAATTTCAAATACGCTAAGTATCATTGCTAGTGGTTGGCTGACTAGAGAAGAGAAGACAGTTTAGTTGGCATGGTTCAGACTAGTAATTTGAGTTCAAGAATGTTCCTGTTCTCTCATTGTTACCAATCATGATTTGGCTAAGCCAAGCATGATCTTGCTTGCATTGCCGCCTTTGCTACATGAAGCAATAGGGTAGGTTCAGTTTCACTGAATTTTTGAAACTATACATCATTTGCTAAATTTTTGCTCTACATCACTTGCTCTTTGTAAATTATTGCATATATACAGTGACTGAATTTTTGAACTATAGGTGAACCTCTTCAGCAAACGCAAAATAGTTAACTGAAACTGTCTAAAACAGTTTAGTCCACTTGATGCTTAGCTAATGCAGGCTAACAGAATAAAGTGAAGAACAGATAGTTGGGACAGAGAGGATGGCTCACCGTGGGCAGCCGGTGCAGAGGGGCGCGGCGGTGGCTTCCTGTTGTCCCCACTGCGGCAGAGGGCAGAGGGGCAGCCGATGCAGAGGGTCGCGGAGGACGGCTGGGCTGCGGCGGGAGTGGGTACCGGCGGCGGAAAGTACAGGGACGGCGGCGGCGAGGTCCGTGATGGCGGCGGCGAGGCGGCAGCGCTGGAACCCTAGCGCGCGGCCCTGCTCGAGGTAAGCCCAAGAAGTCAGACCAAGGGCGCGCGGCAGGCACGAGCCATAGAGAAGTGAGGGGCGCGGGGAAGGAAAGGCAAGGGGCTTACTGTGGAGGGCTGGGAACGGCCTAGGGTCGCCGGTGATCTCCGCGGCCGAAAGAGGAAGAAGGGGTCGGGGACGAAGCTTTGGGACTCTTCCGGTCGCGTGAGCCATCGGGGAGGACGAGGGAGACACGGCGGTGCTTCTGGGATCAACGGCAGAGCGAGGGAAGCACGGTGGCGCGGCTATGGCATCGGGGGACGACGACCGGGCAGCGGAAGGAGGGGGCATGAGGATGTGGCGAGGGGGGAGTGGATCTGGCGAGGGAGGGACGAAGGGATCGAGCGAATTAGCTAAGGGGGAAGATTACTAATGGCGCACCCCCTAGCGGTGCGCCATTAGTATGTTTTTTATAGCAATGGGGCACCCTCGAGCGGTGCGCGATTAGTAATCTTTTTTTAAATAGCAATCGTGCACCACCCAGCGGTGCGCCATAAGTAACTTTTTTTGCATAGCAATGGCGCACCAGCCAGCGGTGTGCCATAAGTAATTTATTATTTTTTTTGTTGCATCTAATAATTTTTTAGAAAATGAATATGAATATGAAACAGTAATATTTTTTTATTAAAACAATAATAAGTTTTTAAAAAATATCATCAAATTTGTTATTTGAAAATATTTATGAATATGAAAAAATATCATCAAATTTACAACAACAACAACAACAACAAAGCCTTTAGTCCCAAAAAAGTTGGGGTAGGCTAGAGGTGAAACCCGTAAGATCTCGCAACCAACTCATGGCTCTGGCACATGGATAGCAAGCTTCCACGCACCCCTGTCCATAGCTCGCTCTTTGTCGACACTCCAATCCTTCAAGTCTCTCTTAATGGACTCCTCCCATGTCAAATTCGGTCGACCCCGCCCTCTCTTGACATTCTCCGCACGCTTTAGCCGTCCTCTATGCACTGGAGCTTCGGAGGCTCGCTGAATATGCCCAAACCATCTCGCATTTATGTTGGACAAGCTTCTCCTCAATTGGTGCTACCCCAACTCTATCTCGTATATCATCATTCCGGACTCGATCCTTCCTCGTGTGGCCACACATCCATCTCAACATACGCATCTCCGCCACACCTAACTGTTGAACATGTCGCCTTTTAGTCGGCCAACACTCTGCGCCATACAACATTGTGGGTCGAACCGCCGTCCTGTAGAACTTGCCTTTTAGCTTTTGTGGCACTCTCTTGTCACAGAGAATGCCAGAAGCTTGGCGCCACTTCATCCATCCGGCTTTGATTCGATGGTTCACATCTTCATCAATACCCCCATCCTCCTGCAACATTGACCCCAAATACCGAAAGGTGTCCTTCCGAGGTACCACCTGGCCATCAAGGCTAACCTCCTCCTCCTCACACCTAGTAGTACTAAAACCGCACATCATGTACTCGGTTTTAGTTCTACTAAGCCTAAACCCTTTTGATTCCAAGGTTTGTCTCCATAACTCTAACTTCCTATTTACCCCCGTCCGACTATCGTCAACTAGCACCACATCATCCGCAAAAGAGCATACACCATGGGATATCTCCTTGTATATCCCTTGTGACCTCGCCCATCACCAATGCAAAAGATAAGGGCTCAAGGCTGACCCCGATGTAGTCCTATCTTAATCGGAAGTCACCGGTGTCGACATCACTTGTTCAACACTTGTCACAGATTATCGTACATGTCCTTGATGAGGGTAATGTACTTTGCTGGAACTTTGTGTTTCTCAAGGCCCAACACATGACATTCCGCGGTATCTTATCATAGGCCTTCTCCAAGTCAATGAACACCATATGCAAGTCCTTCCTTTGCTCCCTATATCTCTCCATAAGTTGTCGTACCAAGAAAATGGCTTCCATGGTCGACCTCCTGCATGAAACCAAACTGATTTTTGGTCACGCTTGTCATTCTTCTTAAGCGGTGCTCAATGACTCTCTCCCATAGCTTCATTGTATGGCTCATCAGCTTAATTCCACGGTAATTAGTAAAACTCAACATCCCCTTGTTCTTGAAGATTGGTACTAATATACTCCGTCTCCATTCTTCCGCATCTTGTTTGCCCAAAAATGAGGTTGAAAAGCTTGGTTAGCCATACTATCGCTATGTCCCCTAGACCTTTCCACACCTCAATGGGGATACAATCAGGCCCATCGCCTTGCCTCCTTTCATCCTTTTTAAAAGCCTCCTTCACCTCAGACTCTGGATGCGCCGCACAAAACGCATGCTGGTCTCATCAAAGGAGTCGTCCGGTTCAATGGTAGAACTCTCATTCTCCCCATTGAACAGCTTGGCAATACTCCGCCATCTATGCTTAATCTCCTCGTCCTTCACCAAGACTTGGCCTGCTCCGTCCTTGATGCATTTGACTTGGCCAATATCCCTCGCCTTCCTCTCCGGGATCTTAGCCATCTTATAGATGTCCTTTCACCTTCCTTCGTGCCTAACCGTTGGTAGAGGTCCTCATATGCCCGACCCTTGCTTCACCAACAGCTCGCTTATGCCTTCTTCACCATCTTGTACTTCTCTATGTTGTGCGCCTCCTATCCGGTATAGGCGTCAAGCAATCTTTCTTCTCTTTAATCGCCTTCTGGACATCATCATTCCACCACCAGGTATCCTTATCTTCGCTTCTCCTTCCCCTGGACACTCCAAACTCCTCCGAGGCCACCTTACGAATGCAAGTCGCCATCTTCACCCACACATTGTCCGCATCCCCTCCTTCCTCCCAAGGGACCTCCTTAATTACCCTCTCCTTGAACACCTGAGCTACCTCCCCCTTGAGCTTCCACCACTTCGTTCTAGCGACTTTGGCACGCTTATCCCGCTGGACACGAATCCGAAAGCGGAAGTCAGCAACCACCAGCTTATGCTGGGGTACAACACTCTCTCGGTATCACCTTACAGCCTAGGCACGACGCCTATCTTCTCTTCTCGAGAGGATGAAATCAATCTAGCTAGAGTGTTGGCCACTACTAAAAGTCACCAGATGTGATTCTCTCTTTCTAAAGAGGGTGTTAGCTACAATCATGTTGTAGGCTAGAGCAAAGCTTAAGACATCTTCTCCTTCTTGATTCCTCGATGCCATAGCCAAAGCCCCCATGCCCCTTCAAAACCTGTGTTAGATGTGCCCACGTGGCCATTGAGGTCTCCTCCTATGAAGAGCTTCTCACCAATCGGTACACTCCTAACCATGTCTTCCAAGCCTTCCCGTAACTCCCTCTTGGTGTTCTCATTGTGGCCTACTTATGGGCATACGTCTTGATAACATTGAGAACCAAGTCCTCAACTACCAGCTTGACCAGGATAATCCGGTCCCAAAAAATATCATCAAATTTATTATTTGAAAATATCATCAAATTTGTTATTTGAAAATATAATCAAATTTGTTTTTTTTTGGATTTTTAGTTGCATTCATTTGTGACGGTGGAGCAGGGAGGTGCGGGGGTCGGCGGTGGAGCGGGGAGGTGCGGGGTCCTCGGCGGTGGAGCGGGGGACGGTGCAGGGGTCCTCGGCGGTGGTGGAGCGGGAGGGTGCGGGGGTCCTCGGCGGTGGAGCGGGAGAGGGTGTGGTGGGTCATCGATGGCGGTGGAGCGGGGGGTCGCCGGCGGCGGTGGAGCGGGGGAGGGTGCGGGGGGTCCTCGGCGGCCGTGGAGCGGGGGATGGTGCGGTCGGTCGTCAGCGGCCGTTGAGCGGGGAAGGGTGCGGAGGGTCCTCGGCGGCGGTGGAGCAGGGGAGGGTGTGGTAGGTCGTCGGTGGCGGTGGAGCGGGGGAGGGTGCGGGGGAGGGTGCGGGGGGGGTCGGCGGCGGCTGTGGAGCGGGAGAGGGTGCTGGGGGTGCTCGGCGGCGAGGGGGATCTGGCGAGGGGGGATAGCGATCGAGATGGAGGGGGATCGAGATCAAGTGTCCTCATGAATATTCAATATTTTTTCATATTATCATCAAATTTGAAAAATATATTCATGAATTCAAAAAGTGCCCATGAAATTTAAAAATATTCATGAGTTCAAAAAGTGCCCATGAAATACGATCAAGAAATGAAGGCTACAATTTAAATACAATCGATCTTAGCTAGCTATATGTTCACAATCTTCTTGCCCTTATTTTTCGTAAATGGAGTTCTTCTCTTGAATGGACGTCCGTTAGGTAGGGTGGTCCTACTTCTTCTTGTGGTGTATCACTACAAAAAAAGACACATCCGTGACACATCCGTGTGTGCGAGGCATTGGCTCTAACTGAACCCGAGCGAGGCGTTGGGTTCTAACTGAACCCGAGCGATTGCACTGCAGGCTACGCGTTACTGAACCCGAGCGATCGATCGATGGCTGTTAACTGAACCCGATGGAGCGATTCTTCGCTCTCGCTGCTAACCAAGCCGATCGATTGGATGAACAGTGAGCGTTGCGGGGGTTTTGGATGAACAGTGAGCGGTGGCGTTGCCTCTGGATGAACAGGACCCCGTGGTGTGGAGGGCTGGATGAACAGTAGACGGTGGAGGGGTGGCCGTGGAGGGGTGGTTGAACAGGACCCCGTGGTGTGGAGGGATGGATGAACAGTAGACGGTGGAGGGCTGGATGAATAGTAGACGGTGGAGGGGTGGTTGAACAATAGACGGTGGAGTAGCGCGCGGTGGAGGCTGGATGAACAGGAGCCCGTGGAGGCTGGAGAAGGTCGACGGTAGCTCGTGGAGGCTGGAGGAGGTCGACGGTGGAGATGAACAGTATCCCGTGGAGTCCCGTTTTGCGGTACGCCACACCCCTCCCGATGAACAGGACCCCCGTTTCGACCGTAGGAGGTCTGTTTCGTCCGTCTTGCGGTATGCCACACCCCTCCCGATCAACAGGACCCCCGTTTCGACCGTAGGAGATCCGTTTCGTCCGTTTTGCGGTACGCCACACCCCTCTCGATCAACAGGACCCCCGTTTCGACCGTAGGAGGTCCGTTTCCCCTGTTTTGCGGTACGCCACACCCCTCCCGATCAATAGGACCCTGTTCCGAACGTAGGAGGTCCGTTTCTCCGCCAGCGGTACACCAGCCTCGCTTCCATCGCTTGTTCCGTCCAAGCCCTCCCGATGAACACGACCATGCATTCTGTTTCGACCCGGCGGTTGGCTCCCCATGAACACGCATTTACGATGTTGTTTCTCCGTTCCGACCCAGCCATGTATGTATGCACGAGTAGGCGTTCGAGACCTGCCAGATGTACGCGTGCGTGGCGTCAGATTTTCTTTGTTGCACCTCGCCATCATGCGTGCGTGTACATGCTACGTGCGCGCCTCTACATCGACCAGTATGTATGTACATGTTCGCGACCAGAATGACAACGCTACGTACGCTTCGACCAGGTGGGTCTCGACTGTCAGGCACTTCCTTGCCTGCGAAGATGTAGCTGGTGGGTCCCAGCAGTTAGGGGGGCGAATCGTTTTGTTTTTTTTTTGCCCGGACGCACTTCCTTGCGTGCGAAGATGTAGATGATGGGTCCCAGCAGTCAGGGGGCGAATCAATTTTTTTGCCCAGACGCACTTCCTTGCGTGTGAAGATGTAGCTGGTGGGTCCCAGCAGTCAGGGGGGCGAATCATTTTGTTTTTTTTTTGCCCAGACGCACTTCCTTGTGTGCGCAGGTGTAGCTGGTGGGTCACAGCAGTCAGGGGGTGAATCGTTTTTTTTGTGCCCGGACGCACTTCCTTGCGTGCAAAGGTGTAGCTGGTGGGTCCCAGCAGTCAGGGGGGAAACATTTTTTTCGCGAAATATGGTGGCCCGTCTGGTGGGTCCCCGTTGTCAGGTGAAGGAATAATTATTTTGCACGTAATAAGGAGGCACTTCCTTGCTGCGGTCATGGACCCAGCTGTCAGCCTCTCCACGTACACTCCACGTCCGATGGAAGTCGTTCCTTGACCATATTGACCACGCCGCAGGCGGTGGACGATGGCAAGGCCTAGGAAGGGGACGACGCGGAGCCGGGGAAGACGCGGCAATGGATGCCCAGGCCTAGAGGAGTACGAGGGTTCACTGGTTCGCTGTGGTGTGAGGCTGCCGTCGTCGCAGAATAACAGGGGGTGTGGGTGAGTAGAGGGATGGCCTGGCCAGCGGTGGGAGTAGTAGGGGGCGGTGAGGCCTCCGTAGCATCACAGCCGGCCACGGGAGGCAGGAGCACGCGGCACGACCGGCGCTGCTTTGGGCGGCTGGAGCACGAAGACTAGAGGTTGAAGAAGCACTACGGCCGTTGGATGGACATCGTACGGCACTGGAGCTAGAGTCGTTCATATTGACTAAGTTGACAAAGCCCTCCGTCCCCGTAAACTTAGTAGGCCCACAAGTTAGCCTCCCACCAAGGTGAGTCCCAGCTAGCAGGGGGAGTATTCATTTTTTTTGTGCGTAATAAGGAGGCATTTCCGGTGGGTCTGAGCTGACAGCGGGGGGAAAGTTTTTTTCGCGAAATACAGAGACCCTTCCGGTGGGTCCCAGCTATTAGGTGGAGGAATCATTATTTTACGCGTAATAAGGAGGCATTTTCCTGTGTGGGCCCCTACTGTCAGCCTCTTCCGATGGCTGTTGTTTGTTGACCATGTTGACCTTACCGCGCCGTGAGCACAAACGCGATGGACGAGGGTGAGGCCCAGGAAGAGAACCACTCGGAGCCGGCGAAGCCACCGCAGTGGATGCCCACGCTGAGGGGAGAACGAGCGCTGACTGGTCGGCTGCGGGGTGAGGCTGACGTCGCCGGAAAAATAACAGGATGTGTGGGTGGTTAGAGGGATGGCCTAGCGGCAGCGCAGCCAGCCACTGGAGGAGGGAGTAGGCAGTCCCGCCGGCGCTGGTTTGGGCAGCAAGAGCAGGAAGATCAGAGATTGAAGAAGCACGGCGGCCGTTGGATGGACATCCAACAGTCATTGATGTGTGTTGACTAAGTTGACAAAGCCTTGCATACGCGTCAAAAAAATTTAGGACTGCGTCATCGTCAACCTAGTAAGCCTAGAAGTCAGCCTTTAAATCTGTGGAAAATAGCATATAGCCCATTAGCCATTATTTTCAATAATTTATAGCCCATTTTCTAATTCTTAAGGATATTTGAAGCCCATATTCTTTTTATTAGCATTACAGACCATATATTCTGGGCACTGCTAAAACATTCAATGAAATTTTGCATATTTTGGTGGGGTCCGAACTCTTTTAATCACAAAATTTCGAGTCACGTTAAAAATAGTTTTCAAAGAATTATATCAAAATAAAATTAAAAAAATAATTCACAAAAAATGAATGAAATTTAGAATCTTAACTAGCAAGATGCCCGTTCGTTGCACGGAACATGAAGATGCATTTGTATGAGTAGTTTATCTTGTGGGAAAAAAGATGATATTTTAATGTAATTGCCAGTTGGCTTTGGTTTTTATAAGAGTAGAGAGTAGAGAAATCCTGGAGAAAAAAAATGATATTTTAATGCAATTGTCGGTTGGCTTTGGTTTAAAAATTTACAGCCCATTTCTTACAACTTATAGCTCGTTTTCTGGGGAAGCCCATTTCTTATCTCTCCTCGTCTTGAAAGATTTGCAGCCCAGCAAGGCTGAGAAAAGCAAGTAGACCTCGGTTTTGGTATTCTCCAAAAAAAAAGAACTAGGCTAGCCAATTTCACAAAGAAAAAATATATCAACTAGGCTCGTTATGTGCTTAATAAAAGCGTAAGCGTGGGCTAGACGGGCCACAGCCCCCGCACAGCACGCAGTTCAGCTCCGTCTCTGAAACTGAAAAACAACTGGGCGAGCTGCTGGGTCCCAGGTGTTATCCGCTCGTTGTGTAATTTTCTCGTTTACTAACTACATTGACAATGGCGTGGAACCTAGTGATACGTCTCCAACGTATCTATAATTTTTGATTGCTCCATGCTACTTTATCTACTGTTTTGGACTATATTGGGCTTTATTTTCCACTTTTATATTATTTTTGGGACTAACCTATTAACCGGAGGCCCAGCCCAGAATTGCTGTTTTTTGCCTATTTTAGTGTTACAAAGAAACAGAATATCAAACGGAGTCCAAATGAATGAAACCTTCGGGAACGTGATTTTCTCACCGAACATGATCCTGGAGACTTGGACCCTACTCCAAGAAGTAACAGAGGCGGTCACGAGGGTGGGGGCACCCCCCTAGGGCGCGCCCCCTGCCTCGTGGCCCCCATGTTGCTCCACCGACGTACTCCTTCCTCCTATATATATACCTACGTATCCCCAAACGATCAGAATAGGAGCCAAAAACCTAATTCCACCGCCGCAACCTTCTGTATCCACAAGATCCCATCTTGGGGCCTGTTCTGGAGCTCCACCGGAGGGGGCATCCACCATGGAGGGCTTCTACATCAACACCATAGCCCCTCCGATGAACTGTGAGTAGTTTACTTCAGACCTTCGGGTCCATAGCTAGTAGCTAGATGGCTTCTTCTCTCTTTTTGGATCTCAATACAATGTTCTCCCCCTCTCTCGTGGAGATCTATTCGATGTAATCTTCTTTTTGCGGTGTGTTTGTTGAGACCGATGAATTGTGGGCTTATGATCCAGCTTATCTATGAATTATATTTGAATCTTCTCTGAATTCTTTTATCTATGATTGAGTTATCTTTGCAAGTCTCTTCGAATTATCCTTTTGGTTTGGCCAACTAGATTGGTAGTTCTTGCAATGGGAGAAGTGCTTAGCTTTGGGTTCAATCTTGCGGTGTCCTTTCCCAGTGACAGAAGGGGCAGCAAGGCACGTATTGTATTGTTGCCATCGAGGATAACAAGATGGGGTTTTTATCATATTGCATGAATTTATCCCTCTACATCATGTCATCTTGCTTAAGGCGTTACTCTGTTTTTAACTTAATACTCTATATGCATGTTGGATAGCGGTCGATGAGTGGAGTAATAGTAGTAGATGCAGAATCGTTTCGATCTACTTGTCTTGGACGTGATGCCTATATACATGATCATACCTAGATATACTCATAACTATGCTCAATTCTGCCAATTGCTCAACAGTAATTTGTTCACCCACGTAGAATATCTATGCTCTTGAGAGAAGCCACTAGTGAAACCTATGGCCCCCGGGTCTATTCTCATCATATCAATCTCCATTACTTTATTACTTGCTTTGTTTTTACTTTGCCTTTTACTTTTCACTTTGCATCTTTATACCAAAAATACCAAAAATATTATTTATCATCTCTATCAGATCTCACTCTCGTAAGTGATCGTGAAGGGATTGACAACCCCTAATCGCGTTGGTTGCGAGGAGCTATCGTTTTGTGTAGGTACGAGGGACTTGTGTGTGGTCTCCTCTTGGATTGATACCTTGGTTCTCAAAAACTGAGGGAAATACTTACGCTACTTTGTCTGCATCATCCTCTCCTCTTGAGGAAATCCAACGCAGATGCTCAAGAGGTAGCAAGAAGAATTTCGGCGCCGCTGTTGGGAGGCTCACGCAAGAGCAAGTCAACCATACCAAGTACCCATCACAATCCCTATATCTCGCATTACATTATTTGCCATTTGCCTCTCGTTTTCCTCTCCCCCACTTCACCCTTGCCGTTTTATTCGCCCTCTCTTTCCCAATCTCCTCCTCTTTTTCCCGTTTGCCTTTTTCCTCGTCCATTTGTTTGCTCACGCGTTAGTTTGCTTGCTTGTCGCAATGGCTCTACCTAGATTTGGTGATCTTCACCTCAAAAGGCTAGACGAGATCGAAAGCAATGTCAGGAAGTTTATGGTTTTGCAATTTGAGCATAATAATTTCTTTAGAAACGAGCTTAAGGAACAAAAA
The DNA here is from genome assembly GCA_021437245.1 of Aegilops speltoides. Classification (NCBI taxonomy): domain Eukaryota; kingdom Viridiplantae; phylum Streptophyta; class Magnoliopsida; order Poales; family Poaceae; genus Aegilops; species Aegilops speltoides. The sequence goes on along the minus strand of CM038141.1, from coordinate 433,711,488 downwards.
AGTTTTATGTGTTATATGATTAAAGAACTCGATGATATGTCTAACGTTGTGTTTGGATGTCTGTATTGGAGACCTCCGTATTGTATTAGTTTCAATTCCATTTCATCTAAGAAACTGTAATGAACATGAATATGAATTTAGTTGTTTGGATGTTAACTGAATTGGCTCACGGAATCCTACTGAGGTTTCAATACAGAATCATGTTTGGATGTCAAACTATGGAATTGCATAGCAACATCAGTATATGCATCAAAACAAAAGTTGTATAATGTGTGACTACAATTGCACGATTATATGGCAACACATTTTTTTATGAAATATTCTAGAATGGTGGAGGAAGAAGGGAGTCGTGTTAATGTAGGAAGAAGGGGAGCCGAGGAGGACCAGGAAGAAGGGGAGCCATGTCTCAGCTGAGAGGCCTGGCCTAGGACACGAGCTATGGTGATGGCTCACCGCAGTGCCAGGGACGAAGGGAAGGGCCGGCGCTGGAGGGGAGTGCAACCGCAGCCATTAGAGGTCAGATTGGATCTGACCACGGCGAGCATGGCCGGAGACAACGGGAAGGGACGCCGGAGAAGAGGAAGGATGGGCGGCAGAGGAAAAATGAAACGGGAGGGTCTCGACCTGCGGGGCTCCGCCGTCTTTGTTCTGCTTGGGCGCCGCCTTCTTCGATCTGCCTGGTGTCGCCGTCCTCTTTCTCGTGGGGGAGGGACGAAGGGACGAAAGAGAGGCCCGAACCGTTTTCTTTTGCGGGCTTGAGCCAATACGGCCGAAATCGGAGGGGCAACCCTCTGAATTGCCATGAGGAGTGGGCGCGTGCAAGCGAAAACTGCTGCGTATTCCTTACCGTTTCGGTCTGCTATTTCGAAGTACATCCAAACACCTAAATTGGGGCAGCCCAATACCAAATCCAATACGGAGAGCCCAATACAGACATCCAAATGCAGCGTAAAGAATTTGATGGTATAAGAGCCCAAATTGCCTGTCTTGAAAAGATGACCGCTGAAATTTCGGATATGCAAGCTACCTTAGTCAATAAGATGGCCGCTAAACCGAATTTCTATGAAAATCAAGATGAAGATCAAAAAGTTATTGATGTGTCCCCCATTAAATCTTTGTTTTGCAATATGAATCTTGATGAAACTGAACATGATCTTCCTTTACCTAGAAGGCATTCTAAGAATTCGGAGTTTCTAGATCTTGATGATGAAATTGATGAAAGTGGGATTGAAAGAAATAAAAACCTAGATGTTGCTAAACCCACTATTTTGGATCTCGAGGAATTTAATTATGAAAATTGCTCTTTAATTGGTTGTATTTCCTTGTTGCAATCTGTGCTAGATTTTCCTCATGCTTATAGTCAAAATAAGGCCTTTACTAAACACATTGTTGATGCCTTGATGCAATCTTATGAAGAAAAACTTGAGTTGAAAGTTTCTATCCCTAGAAAACTCTATGATGAGTGGGAACCTACTATTAAAATTAAAATTAAAGATTATGAGTTTCATGCTTTGTGTGATTTGGGTGCTAGTGTCTCTACTATTCCCAAAACTTTATGTGATTTGCTAGATTTCTGTGACTTTGATGATTGCTCTCTAAACTTGCATCTTGCGGATTCCACTATTAAAAAGCCTATGGGAAGAATTAATGATGTTCTTATTGTTGCAAATAGGAATTATGTGCCCGTAGATTTTATCGTTCTTGATATAGATTGCAATCCTTCATGTCCTATTATTCTTGGTAGACCTTTCCTTAGAACGATTGGTACAATTATTGATATGAAGGAAGGGAATATTAGATTCCAATTTCCCTTAAAGAAGGGCATGGAACAATTCCCTAGAAAGAAAATAAAATTACCATATAAATCTATCATGACAGCCACTTATGGATTGCCTACCAAAGATGGCAATACCTAGATCTATCCTTGCTTTTATGCCTAGCTAGGGGCGTTAAACGATAGCGCTTGTTGGGAGGCAACCCAATTTTATTTTGTGTTTTTTGTTTTTGCTTATGTTTAGGAATAAATAATCCATCTAGCCTCTGTTTGGATGTGGTTTTATCTTTTAATTAGTATTTGTGCCAAGTAGAACCTATAGGATAACCTACGATGATAGTTGATTTGATTCTGCTGAAAAACAGAAACTTTGCACGCACGAATATAATTTTGTTAAATCACAGAAACGTGATTTTGTGTTGATTCTTTTTGCTACTGTTCAATAGACGAATTGTACAGGACTTCCGATTTTGGTAGGATTTTTAGAGTTCCAGAAGTTTGCGTTAGTTACAGATTTCTATAGACTGTTCTGTTTTTGACAGATTCTGTTTTGCGTGTGTTGTTTGCTTAATTGATGAATCTATGGCTAGTAAAATAGTTTATAATCCATAGAGAAGTTGGAATACAGTAGGTTTAACACCAATATAAACAAATAATGAGTTCATTACAGTACCTTGAAGTAGTCTTTTGTTTTCTTTCTCTAACGGAGCTCACGAGATTTCTATTGAGTTTTGTGTTGTGAAGTTTTCAAGTTTTGGGTGAATTCTTTTGATGGATTATGGAACAAGGAGTGGCAAGAGCCTAAGCTTGGGGATGCCCATGGCACCACCAAGATAATCCAAGGACACCAAAAAGTCAAAGCTTGGGGATGCCCCGGAAGGCATCCCCTCTTTCGTCCACTTCCATCGGTAATTTACTTGGAGCTATATTTTTATTCACCACATGATATGTGTTTTGCTTGGAGCGTCTTGTATTATTTGCGTCTTTGCTTGTTAGTTTACCACAATCATCCTTGTTGTAAACACCTTTTGAGAGAGCCATACATGAATTGGAATTTGTTAGAATACTCTATGTGCTTCACTTATATCTTTTGAGCTTGATAGTTTTGCTCATAGTACTTCACTTATATCTTTTGAGCGTGATAATTTTTGCTCTAGTGCTTCACTTATATCCTTTAGAGCACGGTGGTGGATTTGTTTTAAAGAAACTATTGATCTCTCATGCTTCACTTAGATTATTTTGAGAGTCATTAATAGCATGGTAATTTGCTTAATGTTAATATACTTGGTATTCAAGATATGTGAAACATTCTTTTGAGTGTGTTGAATACTAAGATAAGTTTGATGCTTGATAATTGTTTTGAGATATGACGATGGTGATATTAGAGTCATGCTAGTTGAGTAGTTGTGAATTTAAAGAATACTCGTGTTGAAGTTTGTGATTCCCGTAGCATGCATGTATGGTGAACCGTTATGTGATGAACTCGGAGCATGATTTATTTATTGATTGTCTTCATTATGAGTGGCGGTCGGGGATGAGCGATGGTCTTTTCCTACCAATCTATCCCCCTAGTAGCATGCACGTAATACTTTGCTTTGATAACTTCTAGATTTTTGCAATAAGTATATGAGTTCTTTATGACTAATGTTGAGTCCATGGATTATACGCACTTTTTCCCATCCTTCCACCATTGCTAGCCTCTCCAATACCGCGCACTTTTCGCCGCTATCATACACCCACCATATATCTTCCTCAAAACAGCCACCATACCTACCTATCATGGCATTTCCATAGCCATTCCGAGATATATTGCCATGCAACTTTCCACCGTTCCGTTTATTATGACACGCTCCATCATTGTCATATTTCTAGCATGATCATGTAGTTGACATCGTACTTGTGGCAAAGCCACCGTTCATAATTCTTTCATACATGTCGCTCATGAGTCATTGCACATCCCGGTACACCGCCGGAGGCATTCATATAGAGTCATGCTTTGTTCTAAGTATCGAGTTGTAATTGTTGAGTTGTAAGAAAAATAGAAGTGTGATGATCATCATTATTAGAGCATTGTCCCAAGTGAGGAAAGGATGATGGAGACTATGATTCCCCCACAATTCGGGATGAGACTCCGGACGAAAAAAAGAGGCCATAAAAAAAGAGAAAAGGCCCAAATAAAAAAAAGATGAGAGAAAAAGAGAGAAGGGACAATGTTACTATCCTTTTACCACACTTGTGCTTCAAAGTAGCACCAAGATCTTCATGATAGAGAGTCTCGTTTTGTCACTTTCATATACTAGTGGGAATTTTTCATTATAGAACTTGGCTTGTATATTCCAATTATGGGCTTCCTCAAATGCCCTAGGTCTTCGTGAGCAAGCGAGTTGGATGCACACCCACTTAGTTTCTTTTGTTGAGCCTTCATATACTTATAGCTTTAGTGCATCTGTTGCATGGCAATCCCTACTCACTCACATTGATATCTATTGATGGGCATCTCCATAGCCCGTTGATACGCCTAGTTGATGTGAGACTATCTTCCCTCCTTTTGTGTTCTCCACAACCACCATTCTATTCCACATATAGTGCTATGTCCATGGCTCACGCTCATGTATTGCGTGAAGATTGAAAAAGTTTTGAAAATGTTAAAGTATGGAACAATTGCTTGGCTTGTCATCGGGGTTGTGCATGATTTAAATATTTTGTGTGGGGAAGATGGAGCATAGCCAGACTATATGATTTTTTAGGGATAAATTTCTTTGGCCATGTTATTTTGAGAAGACATAATTGCTTAGTTAGTATGCTTGAAGTATTATTATTTTTTATGTCAATATGAACTTTTGTCTTGAATATTTCGGATCTGAATATTCATACCACAATTAAGAATATTTACATTGAAATTATGCCAAAGTATCACTCTGCATCAAAAATTCTTTTTTTATCCTTTACCTACTCGAGGACGAGCAGGAATTAAGCTTGGGGATGCCTGATACGTCTCCAACCTATCTATAATTTTTGATTGCTCCATGCTACTTTATCGACTGTTTTGGACTATATTGGGCTTTATTTTCCACTTTTATATTATTTTTGGGACTAACCTATTAACCGGAGGCCCAGTCCAGAATTGCTGTTTTTTGCCTATTTCAGTGTTTCGAAGAAACGGAATATCAAACGGAGTCCAAACGGAATGAAACCTTCGGGAACGTGATTTTCTCACCGAACGTGATCCATGAGACTTGGACCCTACTCCAAGAAGTAACAGAGGCAGTCACGAGGGTGGGGGGCACCCCCCCCCCCGAGGGCGCACCCCCTTGCCTTGTGGCCCCCCTGTTGCTCCACCAACATACTCCTTCCTCCTATATATACGTACGTATCCCCAAACGATCAGAATAGGAGCCAATAACCTAATTCCACCGCCGCAACCTTCTGTATCCATGAGATCCCATCTTGGGGCGTGTTCTGGAGCTCCGCCGGAGGGGGCATCCACCACGGAGGGCTTCTACATCAACACCATAGCCCCTCCGATGAAGTGTGAGTAGTTTACTTCAGACCTTCGGGTCCATAACTAGTAGCTAGATGGCTTCTTCTCTCTTTTTGGGTCTCAATACAATGTTCTCCCCCTCTCTCGTGGAGATCTATTCGATGTATTCTTCTTTTTGCGGTGTGTTTGTTGAGATGATGAATTGTGGGTTTATGATCCAGCTTATCTATGAATAATATTTGAATCTTCTCTGAATTCTTTTATGTATGATTGAGTTATCTTTGCAAGTCTCTTCGAATTATCCTTTTGGTTTGGCCAACTAGATTGGTAGTTCTTAAAATGGGAGAAGTGCTTAGCTTTGGGTTCAATCTTGCGGTGTCCTTTCCCAGTGACAGAAGGGGCAGCGAGGCACGTATTGTATTGTTGCCATCGAGGATAACAAGATGGGGTTTTTATCATATTTATGAATTTATCCCTCTACATCATGTCATCTTGGTTAAGGCGTTAATCTATTTTTAACTTAATACTCTAGATGCATGTTGGATAGCGATCGATGAGTGGAGGAATAGTAGTAGATGCAGAATCGTTTCGATATACTTGTCTTGGACGTGATGCCTATATACATGATCATACCTAGATATACTCATAACTATGCTCAATTCTGTCAATTGCTCAACAGTAATTTGTTCACCTACTGTAGAATATCTATGCTCTTGAGAGAAGCCATTAGTGAAACCTATGGCCCCCGGGTCTATTCTCATCATATCAATCTCCATTACTTTATTACTAGCTTTGTTTTTACTTTGCCTTTTACTTTTCACTTTGCATCTTTATACCAAAAATACCAAAAATATTATTTATCATCTCTATCAGATCTCACCCTCGTAAGTGACCGTGAAGGGATTGACAACCCCTAATCGCGTTGGTTGCGAGGAGCTATCGTTTTGTGTAGGTACGAGGGACTTGTGCGTGGTCTCCTACTGATTTATACCTTGGTTCTCAAAAACTGAGGGAAATACTTACGCTACTTTGCTGCATCATCCTCTCCTCTTTGGGGAAATTCAATGCAGTGCTCAAGAGGTAGCACCTAGTTGTCAAACAATTAGGAGGAAGTATTTTTTTGGCTTGTAATAACGAGGCACCTGCTTGCGAAATGCAATGACCCTGGTGGGTCCCTACTGTCAGCCTCTCCACGTACAGTCATCTCCTGATTCCTCTTGGTTGTTGACCATATTGACAATGCCAGACGGCGCCGGGCACATCGAGCTAACCAAGGCGGAGAATGACGGTAAGGCCTCGGACGGGAACGAACAGCAGCCATGGAAGATGCGGCAGTGTAGTGGCAGGTGGAGGGGAGTACAAGGGCAACAACATGCAAGTCAAGCATAAAAATGGTACAAAAAGCCCAAGGATTGATTGTTCATCAAATTTATGACAAAACCCAGATTGAACATGATAGTACCATCTAACCCAACCACTCTTTTTTGTAGCCACAAACAAATGGATCGGTCTGATCCATAAAATCAACATCCTGTGCAAAAAAATTTATTTCAGGATGTCTACAACTTATTATAAATATAAGCCGAGCACGTTTAGAAGCCCATTTGTCCACCTGAAACTTCTTTTTTTGCTGTTCAACATGTTCGTCCGTGAGAAATCTCTTGCTGTAAAAATTAAGCCTCATGGACAATAGTAACCTCGTGTTCAATAGGAAGAATGTGACAAAGCTTCTGTTTGCCTGGTTGGATGCATATCGTCCCATCGTTATTGTCCTCAAATGAATGTCAAGAGAACTGAGAAAATCCTTGTGCTTATTACGCCAACGATTGGTTATATGTTTTTCTCCATGTGGTTCTCCCTAAGTAGACATGAAGATTGAAAACAGTTAAGGTCTCAAAAAAGAGTATGTCAAAAGAACGACAGATGAACAGTTAATTCTAGTACAATATATATGGGCTTTCAATGTGCATGAAATCATCACCTCTATGTATAAAATCTCCAGAGATCGAAAGCATCGCAGCAAGCCAATAATTATGTCTAGATCAAAACTATAGATACTAATATGTATATGATCTTGACAGAATCAAGCGGCATTGATAGGCTATCAATGGACGAACTCTTCATTGAGCATATAACATAATATTAGTACCCAAAGTGTACTCCAAGATGATATAAAACTTATGCGCACAAATGAAAAATGCAGCATATGATTACAAATGTGTAGATGATAATATACGGTACCTCAAAAAGTGAGCCAAACACCAACTCCTTGTGATTATTAAACGGGTCACGAATTACACCTAAGGTCTCCAGTTTGGCGCAGAGACGACATTTATTTCTGAAGGTGTATAACAATTATGAAGGAGCAACCTTTCAAGTGAAGGTGCATCTTCGATGATGAGCTGTTATCCTTTAAAACAAATTCCAATGCTTTTAAGGTGAGGCGACTTTATTTGGAGACAACTGATACCGATTTCTATTCCCAAAACAATTAGCAAGCGCTCCAGGGCAGGGCAACCGGAGTGGATGATGTTGTGCAGTGAGGCCTCCGACAGATAAACCACCACAAGTGAAAGTTTTTTTAGCAGTGGGAGTTGAAGCATTTGTACCAGATCGTCTGGTAGATGGCACCGGGCGAAGGTGGCGGTGTGGAGAGAGGAGGAAAACCGCAAGATGGACAACAATGGTGTGGGCATGAATTTTTGGTATGTTCGTGGTATGAAACTTTCGTGGTAATGGTAGAACTCAAACTGCTGGAGTTTTCCGAATTCAGGGGATGTCAGCCAAGCGTCCACCTTGTCGGGTATGGACAGCAGGTAGCTTGTCGGGATGCAGCGGCATTGAATGGGGTCCTGCTGGTGAGAAGAGACGATGGCTCTGATGAGATCAAATTCAGGAAGGACAGATATCTGACGACAGTCGAGATTGAGGGGTGCGGTGCGCCATAGAGGATGCCACCGAGTTGAGAGGACTTGTGTGCGTCAGCAATCCTTGGTGGGGAGAAGCGAGATGATCTCCTCAAGGATGACGCTCGGGAGATCGCTGATGCGGTTCACCGGAGATTCTACCGATTCCTCAGATCCGGGTGGGGGGGCTCGCCGCTTCTCCCCGCACTACCGGGTGCGGGATCTACAACCGGCGTCGCTGCTGGCGGGAGCCTCATCTTCTTGGCGTTGGGGCCAGCCGACTCCATTTTCCTTGCGGGCGTCGCACCGAGCTCACGGGTTTGAGCAGAGTAGCCAGAGACTAGCCTAGTGGCAATGCGAGTGGGGAAGAAGGAGGGCTGGGGATTTCTATAGGAGTGGAAGAAGAGGAGCAGGCGTCTTCTGTATGAGTGAGGAAGAAGGTGAGCGGGGTTTTCTGGACGAGTGAGGAAGATTGGGGAGCGGGGGGAATTGGGTGGGGAGACGGAAGCGGGAGAGCGAGTTGTTCGTGTTTATAAGGCCCGGTGCACTAACTACTCACTTTTTCCCAAGAACCGCTCTCTTCTTTTGCGTTGCTGCATGACTGGCCATGCATGCAGGACGCATGTGCCCGCCGGCCACTACATGCGCCTGGTTTGTTACTAGGCCTATTTAATAGGGTTGTTATGGAGTAAATTAAGGAGATTTATTTTCTCTGTGTGCATCCACCAAATTAGAGGATGCGGTACTAGATGCAGACACTCACATTAAACTAACATTCAAAAGAACAAAAGTTCAGCATGTCTATGCATCTCAATGATTCACCATACTATAACCAATATACAAAGCTGTGAGAAGGTGTGGAAATAAAGAAAATCGGTCGATGCTTCTCTGAGCAAAGGGCCTCCCTGCACACGCATTAATTTCCTGGGCATGCTTGTTTCTTCTCAATGTTGCGAGCACTTTGAGCATGTTGGCAACTCCACAGCTAGCTAGCTGCCTCATCTTGCAATTGATGCTGACACATTTGCAGCAAACACATGAGGCAATAGAGATGACTCAACATGGGTCCATATTGTGCAGTTCCCCTGATATCATATTCATTGTCCTGAATCTGAAAAGATAGGAAAACAGTAGCTATACTTAAACGGTGTTGCAAAACATTAGTGCATATCAATAGCTCGTCATGACAAAACACGATCATCTGGACGAAGGGGATACTGACCTGCCTGAGGAAGATTACATATAATTTCATAAGTCCTTGCTTGATTTCCACCTTCGGCTGCATTGCTTGTTTGCTCCTCCACACATGACAGGATCGTTCCGCACTGCATTCAGCAAGTCAACGTACGAATAAGCTAATTTCATCTTGCGGTGGTCATTGTACCTAGATACGAATGTAGGAATACCCGGAGCACCATGAGGTTAGCTGACAGCAGGTAGATGCAGCCATATAAATTTTGTGCGGTGCTACCAAAATTGAGGTTTGTATCCCTTCCCGTTATGAGAATTCTTCTTGAAGTTGGTAGAATGTGACGGCTTGTTCTTTGCATCAAACTTGCCTTTCCCCTGAGATTTGCTCTTGTTGTTTTGGGGCTGGTTGGGCTGGAAGTTCTTCTCATGTACCATGTGGGCACTAGAAGCTCCCTCGGTGACCCGAGCACGTGTGTCTTTTGCTCTCGCCTTCTCCTCAAAATCAAGAGTGCTAATGAGATCCAAAACAGAAAACTCATGTCTCTTGTTTTTTAGAGAAGTAGCAAAATTGTTCCACGAAGGTGGAAGCTTGGCAATGATGGTCCCAGCAACAAATTTTTCCGGCAACACACACTTAAAGTACTCAAGTTCCTTAGAGAGTGACTGTATTTCATGAGTTTGCTGAACAACAGAGCGCTCATCAGTCATCTTGTAGTCATCGAATTGCTCCATGACGTACAACTCATTGCCAGCGCCCGAGGGCCCAAACGTGGCCTCGAGCGCAGCCCACATGTCTTTGCCGCTATCAAACGACATATATGAATCCACAATGGAATCGTTAAGAACACTCAGCGGGGCGGCTTTGAAGAGGGTATCCATGTTCTGAAAAGCTTCCTGCTGCGTAGGATTAAGATCGCCCTCAGGCTTACCCTTAGTGGTGTCATAGCAGTACATGATCTGAAACCAATATAATGCTCTTGTGCGCCACCTTTTATATTGCACCCCTTAAAAGTAGGTGGCTTCAAAACCGCAGCAAAACCACTCGGAGTAAATTACCTGTGATCAGGTTTTTGGATTGGATTGTTGAATATATGAGCAATTTAGTCTGAATTTAATCTGAATCAGCAGTAAATAGATCATGATGACAATTGCAAACATCAAAGTAATGATGCGGACTAAACTAGGAGGACAGAATCACATACAGTACAGCGGGAGCAGAATCGATGTGGTTGATGTTGTCACTCATGTCGTTGATGAAGAGGTTACCGAGGTCGGGGAAGAAGGTTGTCATTAAGGAAGTCATCGCTGGCAGCAGTCACAGGAGTGTGCTCCCCAAAAACCTGATCGCCCCTCTCCCGTACAGGATCACGAAAGGCGGGGTTCGGAGGACTGCTGTCCCTTCTCGCGGTGCACGCTGGAAGGAGGGCTGGAGAAGAATTGTGTGGCGGCGCTAAGATCTGGAACGGTGCGTAACCATATGATACAGCGGCAGCTAGGGTAGAGCATGTCAGGTCGGTCGTGCGAGTATAATAGTAGGCCTTTGGTAACCCCACGTCCAAGTCAATAATAGCTCAAAAAAAAGTCAATAATAGCCCCACCAAGGTTTGTCTCAAAAAACGGAGTAATTAAGGCGTCCGTTAGTCCCTTTAGTATAAATACAATATCATTAATAATGGCCCCACCTTTTGTCTCACAAAGTAGAGTATGTTGGAGTACAACCGACTACATGTTTACAATCCGCTTCTCTTCTCTCTCCTATTCTCTCTCCTTCAACTAAGCACAAATACTATATTTAAATCCTTATAGCCTGCTTATGTCATCTAATTGTAGTACTTGCTCTAAAAGTTACTGTCCACTGTGTAGTCTGAAATGTCGGGCGTGCAGCGGGCGGTGCCCTTGGTCGGGGCGCCGCTTCAATGGCGGAAGCAGTGAGAGGTCGCGTCTCCCTGACTTGCCATCAATGTGGAGCGGCGGGCTCAGCTGGCGCCGGGCGGGAAGCACGCGCGGGAGGGGGGAAGGGTTTTTGTTGGGCCAAGAAGGTGAGAAGCCAACTTGGGATCGGTCCGGACGGGGAAATATCATGTGCTCCCATACTCTGCATATGACACTAGTCTATGTTACTACTTCCTCCTTTCTAGTTTATAGAGATGTTTAGAGTAACATAGTAATATGTTACAGTACAAGTTACTCCCCACTATGACCAGCCTTGGCCTCTCCCACATCATCATTAGCATGCAGCCGCCTTGATAGACAACGTGCGCAGAAGGAGTAGAGGCGACTGGGGACGCACCACCACCATGTCGTGGGCACTCTGTATGTGCTCGTGTGCGTGCAGCGTGCGTGTTTTTCCATCGGTGCTAGCTCTAAGGCCGAGGCTATGATCGTCTTCGTCTCCGACTAGTAGTTGAGCAACGACGGCAAAGAGGTACTGCAAGAGATGCATATGCGCCATTGCGTGCGAGCTTCGCCGTAGCAAGACGAACCGGACGTCGTCACGGATGGCGCACGCCTCCATGCAGCCAAGTGTGTGCGCATGCATGTGTTATTTTCACGTGCATTCTGCGGCCGAGCGTGTGTGCATGCACGCCTTGTGTACGTGCGTTGTGTGCTCCATGCTGTGCGCGTATGTGCATGAGTTAGATCGGATGGAGTTAGTGCGTTGGCTTGTGTACATGCGTGGCTTGTTGCGTGGTTATCAATAATTCAATATAAACTACTCCCTCCGTTCCTAAATATAAGTCTTTCTAGCCATTTCAAATAGACTACAACATACGGATGTATGCAGACATATTTTAGAGTGTAGATTCACTCATTTTGTTTCGTATGTAGTCCCTTATTGAAATATCTAAAAAGACTTATATTTGGGAACGGAGGGAGTATAAAACATTTTCAACTTAGCATCCTGATGTACCATTTCTAGTGGTTAGCGAAAAGTTCATATTCTTTTAGTTGTTTATAGGTGGGCAGGCGGCAAAAAAGAGGGGAAAACGCGCAAGGTTCCTTGCAGACGCTCCACCGCGAGGTTCCTTGCTCCTCCTTGGTCATCGGGAATCTATGCTCTTCAACTCTTTTCTTTTACGTGAGCTTTGTTCATCCTTTTCCCAACACGCGAGACATCTAGCATCAAGCTGCACGTGTCATGCAAGAAAATGGAGATAATCAGATAAGCAGTGCATAAGTGAGTCGTGCGGGGGGGGGGGAAGCGGGGGGAAACCCTTTTCCATAAGTGAGTCGTGCACTTCGATGGCACCTACGCAATATTTTTTCTCGTCGATGGCATGTGAATGGCACGTGAATAGTGCATGTACTCAACGATGGAGCACGGGATGGTAGCAATGACATTGTCAGCCCTTTTTTGGAGAGAGTACGTACTACTAGTAAATAACTTTGATGTGTCTCGTCAACTCGCAGAACGATGAGAAGCTTGATTACGCCTTCTCCCTTGCCAACGCGTGCGCGGTGGCTCGCAGCACGAGGAGAAACTTTTACTTACAAGCGATGGACGTGCAGCAGTTCATTTGGTGTCAGATTGCCAGAAGCACTACTGTAGAACCATCGACTTCCGGAAGAGGCGAAGAGCCAAGCGCAAGGTCATCTACTAACCTTAGGCTAGGTGTAGTGGGAGTAACATAAGTAGGGGTACCTCCTTTTTTTTATTCTAGAAACAACCACACGCGAATATAAAGGTGCTGGTTACGTAGAACAAATTTCCTACAATCCATGCTTAGCCCTCCTCTATCTCTCTTCTCAGCCAGCCAGCGGGCGCGCGGAGCCCATCGTCTGTTTGCTCACATGCGGCCCCGTAGGTCAGTGAAAATGCAAGAGAAACCACTGAACCTGCACATCTTTCACCTCGACGTGCTGGTGATGAAAAACAAATCCAAGAAAGATCTTTGGTGGCCGCTTTTGGAGTTACTCAAGAGTAGTAAGATTCTATTTACAGTTTAACCCAAGATGCACATCTCATGGCTTCAATTACCACTCTATTTTCTTTCATGACACGACCTGGATGCTGGATATCCCACGTGTCGGAAAAAGGAGGAAGAACCCGACAAAATCTTCGGTTGTGCTCTCAGATTAGACTAGTGTGCTAACTTCAACATTTTATTGTGTACTCCCTCCGTTCCAAAATACTTGACTTCCATTTGTCCAAAAATGGATGTGCCTATATACTAAAACATGTCTAGATACATATATATTTTGACTAGAAGGCATGTATTGTGCAACGGAGGGAGTAGAATGGATGCAAGTTTTTGTATTTGGAAGAAGAGTACATCCATATATTGATAGAGCATTGGAGTTGGCCTTACAAGTGGAACCGCAGTTGAGGAAACCGACTATCGGCAAACCCCCACCTCGCCCGCCACGCGATGGCTGAGTTAGAGAAATGATGAGGTTGAAGAGATTGCTCTAGCACGGACTCCAAGAAATATGGTGTCAGATGGAAGTCGTGCTGGTGGCGTGTGTCGTACTCCTGGACGTGAATGCTTGTTCTGGCCCATGCCACCCTACTACTCCTACTACTTACTATATAGTACTAGTATAGAGGATTCGAGGTGCTGGTTACGTAATACAATATGGCTACAGTAAAAACACCCGCATGATGCGTGAAGCATGTGAAGCTAGTACAAATAGTGTACTACTATTGTTGATTGGCCTCATCTGATAACCTGTTGCAATGCACGTACAATTATGTATTTGGAAAATATTTTTTTGCCTCGTTGCACCACTCACTCACAGAAGCAACTCGAAAGCCATTCATAAATTTAGTAAGTTTATCACAGGCATATCATTTTATTACATACAACAGGTCATCAACCCACATTGACAACGAGGATACATTATAAATACTAAAGTTTTCACCACACAACAAATAAGAAGCAATGAAATGAACTTCAACTCAACCATTCCTCGGCGTTGGAAACGCTTGCTTTGAACCACAAGTGATTCTCTGGGATGGAGCATCTATTGTCGATCTCGAGACCAACGTAGGACTGATCATCCAGGCTGAAGCGGCCTACTATATCAGTACCAGGGTAGGGAACCACGCTAATGTCCGAGGTATAGACACAGTTGCTTCTCATAAATGGTGCTAGTAACATTGTGTCAATAGCAGTTGGATCGCCTTTCACCATCATCGGATAGTTTTGTCCAAGGAAGAGTGAGTTTTCTCCAAGACTATCAATTCTGTACCAGGGAGAAGGTGTTGGCGCTAGCACACTAGTATACATCCCGAATACCATGCAACGGGTGTTGGAATAGGTCCGGAGAGTGCGACCATGGGAGACTACACCTGCTTCCTTAGAAGTAACATCATCAGTGGGCTGTATACACATGAGAAGAGGTGATCCATCGGAATTAGTTGTCAGGCGCCAACGAGTATATGGGCACTGCTCGTCCTCATGCTCGTGATCATCACCATCGTCGTCTCCCCCTTGGTTATAAAAATTTTCAAGTATAGGTGGTGGAATGTTCACAGGACCTTGGAAACACAAGAAGGTTAATTAGTAAAGGGAAACTTGCTAACCTGCATGCATGTGGATGAAACAATTATAATTACGGTGGAAGACAAACATACCAACATCATAACGATTCCATGCAAAAATAGTGCCACGAGTGGTGGTAGCAAACACAAGGCCCTCGTATTGAATTGCATCACGGTACTCATGTGTGTCCAGAAACTGATTTTTGAGCAATGTCCATCGAGTCAAACCAGCAACGACGGCAGCAAGCTTGTCGAAGATAGCAACAACTTCATAGTTGTTGTAATTCCAAGAGCGGGTGGGAACTCAAGAAATTGCTATCTTCCGTAGAAGATAGTCACCATGATTATATTTGAACGTGCGTACAATACCGGTGTGCTCAACCTCTGGGTAGTCTGCTGAGATTTTTGGAAGTGGAACCCGGTCATGAGTGTACACATTCACAAGTTCCCACTCGCAGTTGGACCCAATGGAAAAAACCCAATCTCCATTTGCGCCTGCCCAAGCCTTGCCCTCAAGCGATGGCATCTTAACATCATACGTAGCATTATCAAGCGGCATAAACTTGCACAGGGCAAGGCCTCCGTCGTGACGGCGCCAGTCATCAGGGTCACGGTGAAGAAGAAAGGTGTCGGTGTACTAAGGTAGGGGTACCTCAGTACCCCAACTTGTGCACGGGCAGCCCCAGCTCCCCGCAACCAGATCCATCAAATGCTTGCCGGAGATCATCTCCGCTCCACACCAAGCCGTTCAAGAACAAAGTATATAAGATAGAAACTCAAGACCCGGCAAGAGGAGCTTGCGGGAAGGCCATTCCAGCTCAAGGCTACGTTACTCCTCAGATCCCCGGAGAGGAGCGTCGGGAGGACCAAGATCACATCACAGAGTCACGCCTCGGCGCCCGCTTCCGGCGAGACCCGGGGCGGCAAGTCACAGAGCCGACAAGCCCCGGCCCGGCAAGATCAAGGCCCCGCAAGGAGCTTGCGGGGAGAGCTGTGCTACGTGCCCGCACTCCAGCTCATTTGCCCACGCGTCGCCTCCAGCCTTCTCCGAGAGACGCGCGGGCGGGTGGTCAGACTTGCATGAAGAATGCGGTGGCACTCCACGGTGGTGGCTTCGCCGCCGTGGCGAAAAAAAGACGAATGGCGGGAGCTTTTGGGGCGACGGCGACGGCATTTAATGCCCTTGTCCCCTCTCACAAAAGTAGGTAGAAAGCATCGAGCTGCACTTTGTTCCCGCACTGCTTCAACTACCACCTCTTTTACATTTTTACCCTCTACCCTATGTTGACACTGTCGGTGACCCTTGCCCTATAAAAGGAGGCCCATGCACAACGTGGGGGTTCGACTGGTTTGCAACTCTCACGCTCGGGAAGCCACTCATGTAGCTCTTCAAGCTCCCGGCACAATACAACACAAAGCAGCAGTAGGGTTTCTGCGACAATCGCGCCCGGCCGGGTAAAATCCCCAAGCATCGCCTCGATCTGCTCTCCGCGCCTCCGCCTGCATCAACACACGAAGGGCCCTGCCCCATAGGTGCCGCGCCACCCATCCGCCGCGACATCTCGGCGCGCGCCAGTAGGGGCGCCGAGGTTATCGAACTCGATCCGGCGTTCAGGCGCCAAAGCCTCTTCATCAACCTCTCCGGCTTCGTCGGCGAGCTTCATCGACAATCGCATCATGGCCCCAAGACGAGAGCTTGAGGGTCGCAGACCATCTCCGTCTTCCCGCCGCCACCGGAGCCGACGGCAGCGGAGGAGACGCCGGTGGAAGAATGGACACCGCGAGGGCGCCGCGGTGCCACCAGATCAGGGCGATGGCGGAGGACCACGCCGACCTCCGTAGACCCACGTCCGCCCCAGCGCACCACAACCCAGCGGCGCCGTGCCCACGAAGATGGTGCCCGCATGCTGGGCTAGAACATGCCGGGCTCGCGGGGCGCCCGGATCTGCTGTCCGAGCATGAGCAAAGCGAAGTGCCGACAAGGCCCCGCTCCTCTGCCGCTATTAGGAGTCCGAGCACGCCCGCTCCTCGCGCCGCCGCTCCCGCTCCCCTAACGCCCGCAAGCGTGTCTCCGAGCGCTACGCAGTCGCCGAGGGCGCGCCATCGAGCTCTAAGTCCGGCAAGGGCGGCTCGGTGCTTACTCGACGAAGCAGCTCCTCGGGCGCTCTAAGCCCGGCGAAGACAGCTCTAGCGTTCGTTCCGCAAATGCACCTCCCGGAGTGCTGCGCCGCCGTCGAAACGCACCATTGGGCACCTCCAGCGGGTGCGAAGAAACAAGAAAAAGAAAAAGCTAAGTCGCTCGCGCCTTCGTGCAGAGCACTCCTTAATATCATGCTTTTATTCGTTATATCCCTCTCGCATTTGTCGTTTGTGCCCGAAACCTGCACGCTGAGGAGCCTGCTTGTGGATAGCCGCACCCTTACTTCGCTTCGAACACACTCAACGAGTAAAAGAGCGAGCGGCGACCAGCCGCACCTCGCTTCGCTCGAGTCCGCTCGAGCAAGTTAAGCGGCGTCGCGAACTAGACACGGCAAGGTTGCTTGCGGAAGCGACGCCACCAGCGGGCTGCTGATGTCCCAGACTCGACAAGCGCGTTAAGCGCCGCAAGTTCCCTCGGCGTAAAGCGCGCACAAAGGATGCTGGGTAGAGGGTGTAACGTTGCAAGCCTTGCCGTGAGATGCCCTTGGTATGGGAGGCTTGGGCGCAAGAGGAGCCAAGTCGTGGCCCAGTTACGTACTTGTTTTGTTTCCGAGTCCGCTCAACAAACACAAGTGTGCTGCAGCACCCTTATCTTGCTTCCGAGCCACGCCGACAAGTTAAGCGTCGTAACTGGCCCGACAAGGTTGCTTGCCGGAGGCGACGCCACCAGCGGGCTGTCCCGCGGTCACTAAGCGTGTCCCCCCCCGGCAAGCTCCCCAAGAGCGTAGAGTACAAACATACGAAGGACAAAGCCCGACATCGCCTTGCTTAGCCAAGATTTATATACACATACATGTGCATTGAGCAATCGCATATCTACCTCAGCTATTTTCATGGCTAAAATTGCAGCAACAAGGGAGAACCAAAAGACCACACCAGCGCCTAAGATCCGGCAAGCCCGGGTCGCCGGGGGCTGCGATTGCCAAGGCTCTCCCTCGGCAAGCCAGCCCCGCTGGGGGCTGCGAACGCCAAGATTCGTCTCCGGCAAGCTAGAGTTGCTGGGGGCTGCTATTTCAGATAAGTTTTTCATCCCTCGTCATGCATCCTCTCATGGACAGGGAGATGCGGGACTGCGTCTTTGAACGATCGTGTCTTGTAAAAACCCGTACGTGGAGGAACCGAGTCGTGGCCCAGTTGCGTGCTTGGTTTGTTTCCGAGTCCGCTCAACAAACCCAAGTGTGCCGCTGCACCTCTACCTTGCTTCCGAGCCTGCTCAGCAAGATAGACGTCATAATCGCCCGACAAGGTTGCTTGCCGGGAGTGACACCACCAGCTGGGCTGTCCCATGATCGCTAAGCGTGTTCGCCCGGCAAGCTCCCGATAGCGTAAGCACATACAAGGCACGATCAAGTAAAAGACCCATCCGCAAGCTTTCCCTCTTTTCATTAAAAACATCCAATTTAGTACAAGTCCATGGAGGATGAAAACATGATAGAGAGGATTACAAGTTCTTAAATGCAGCTAATGCCCGAGGGCTTACAATCTGAAAAGATAAGGTGCCCGTGATCCCTCTCCTGTTTCTCTGTTCAGGAGTTCAGGAGGTAGGTCAAGGAGCCCCCGGCAAGATAGGCTTGCCGGGGAGAGAAGACCCCGGCAAGAAGAGCTTGTCGGGGAAGAGAGAAAGGAGGACAAAGACCGCAGTGAAAGAAAGCTGCGAAGAAATGGTACCCGCCGGGATAGTTGTCCTTGAGGGCGGCCGGGTGGGCGCTGGTCCGAGGATGCGCTGAGGTCCTCTTGGACCAGAACAAGAAGTACTTGCCCCAGAGTTCGTCCCACGCCGAGCAGCGGCGGAAGACGATGTTCTCCCTCCGCATCTGAAGCGAGCTCTTCCGCTTTGCTCGGTTTCTCCTTCTTGGTGCCTTCCGCCTTCTCCTTCCCTTCCTGGTCTTGGGCCATAACGGCAGCGGCGAGGAAGGGGATGAGGATCGGCGACGCCATGACGAAAGAAACAGCGGAGGAGGCGCGGAGGCGGAGCGCGAGGAGGGTTTTCTGGCGGAGAAAGAAGAAACAACGAAAGCGATGGAGGGGAACCGCGCCTGCTGCCTCTGTTTTTATGGGGAAGTGGGGCGGGGGCGCGTTTCGCTCTCCTCATTAAGGGACGTGGGCACGTCCCATCCCACGGCGCCGCAATCGACGCGTGCTGCTGCACGGGAAGGCGGCAGGGGCGGAAGTGGATTCGACGCGCCGTGGGCTTCGCGCGCCCGTGCACTGTCTTGGGCCTGGCCCAACAGCGCTCGGCACCGTGTATGGCCCAGCCCGGGGCTCTGTCCGGTGTACTAAGGTAGGGGTACCTCGGTACTTAACTTGTGCACGGGCAGCCCCACTCCCGCAACCAGATCCATCAAATGCTTGCGGAGATCATCTCCGCTCCACACCAAGCCGCTCAAGAACAAAGTATATAAGATAGAAACTCAAGACCCGGCAAGAGGAGCTTGCCGAAGGCCATTCGGGCTCAAGGCTCGTTATCTCCTCAGATCCCCGGCGAGAGGAGCTCGTCGGGAGGACCAAAGATCACATCACAGAGTCACGCCTCGGCGCCTGCCAGCGCCCCGGCGAGGACCCGGGGGGCGGCAAGTCACAGAGCCCGACAAGCCCCCGGGCCCGGCAAGATCAAGGCCCGGCAAGGAGCTTGCCGGGAGAGCTGTGCTCGTGCCCGCCTCCAGCTCATTTGCCCACGCGTCGCCTCCAGCCTTCTCCAGAGGCGCGTGGCGGGTGGTCTGACTTGCATGAAGAATGCGGTGGCACTCCACGGTGGTGGCCGCCGCCGTGGCGAAAGAAGACGCAATGGCGGGAGCTTTTGGGCGACGGCGACGGGCATTTAATGCCCTTGTCCCCTCTCACAAAAGTAGGTAGAAAGCATCAGAGTCCTTTGTTCCCGCACTGCTTCAACTACCACCTCTTTTACATTTTACCCTCTACCCTATGTTGACACTGCCGGTGACCCTTGCCCTATAAAAGGAGGCCCATGCACAACGTGGGGGGTTCGACTGGTTTGCAACTCTCACGCCGGGAAGCCACTCATGTAGCTCTTCAAGCTCCAAGCACAATACAACACAAAGCAGCAAGAGGGTTTCTGCGACAATCGCGCCCGGCTGGGTAAAATCCAGCACAGACGCCTCGATCTGCTCTCCGCGCGCCTCCGCCCGCATCAACACACGAAGGGGCCCCGGCCCCATAGGTGCCGCGCCACCCATCCGGCCGCGACAAAAGGGGAGATCAAACTGCTCCTTGACTCTTGGGTTCCTTGTAATGATGTTATTAGTTGAGTCAAGAATGGGCTTGAACGAACCTGCCATGCTAGCCGAGGTGATGACGTCGCACTGATCAATGAGTTCCTCCACCACGTCATCTTTCAGATCGGGGCAAGAATAACGGGGTCGTTTCCGTCCTGTCCCCTCCATGGAGAAGATGATCGAACAATGGCAGAAGAAAGGGTGAAGGGTTGAAGGAAAATGGAGGAGGGAGAGGAAGAGCGTGCGACAGGAGTTCCAAATCGAGAGGGAAAGGCGAAGAGTCGGTGGACGGTTGCCAGTTTGCCATGGTTCACGAAGGGGTGCCCCGGCCTACATGTCAGTTTGAAAATACTCCTACTACTCGCCGTCGTCTCACTGATATGTTGGAACGGGACCACATATCAACGAAACATGGTGTGTAATTTCTCGTGCAAAATGCGATCTGGCCGCGTTGGCCTGAGGTGCCATATTAGTTTTTTCTTGAAAGTTTGCCGCATTAGTTATCAACCTTTATTTTTTTAACATGCAATCTGAATGGATAGCTCCTGTGGTCATCACACGTAAGCGGATATAGTGATGGTTGATTTGCCCGAGCAACTTATTACTGTGGGAATATGGGAGTACCAGCGGATTCAAGAAACAGAGAAATGATGGTTGCTTCGTCCGAGCAACTTACTGTGGCGAAGGTGGGGCTCTATGATTTGACTGCTCACTTGTCATTACTACTGCGGCGCAATGACCGGGATGAATCTTTCCCTAAAGTTGTGTTGTGCACTCAATATTGTTGCATGGCAGGTGGAGCCAGATGAAGGATGTCCAACATGTCAGCGAAATGAAGTTGAATTGTTTCTGGCATTGCTATCAATCCTTCAGGATTTGTTTATATGTACGCATAATTTTGATGAAATTGTACTGTGATGCTATGAAGGTTTCAACTCTGGTTCCCATAGGAAAAAAAAAGGTTTCAACTTAGGATTCATGTGTATTGCCTCGAGATTATCTCGTTACAACATTCCATCAAATACAAATGAAACTGCCATGGCTAATGCATCTCAATGGTTCGCAGATCAGCACCAATATTCACATCACAACTGAAGACAAAGTTGTGAGAAGGTGTACAAATAAATAAAAAATATAATAGATCGATGATGTTCGTAGGCATGGCTCCATTTCCATGGCACAGTGTTCATTGCTTGGCAGCTAGTTTCGCCCAACTCTGTAGCCAAAAAAGAGGTGTATGAAGGACACCACAATCCGATCATTTTGTGCAGCTCCACTAAAATCGGGCGAACCATCCCTGTTTGCAAAGATATCCAGTCAGTGTGATTACAATAATAGTGGAACTAGATGATGAAACATAACACACATAAATAGAAGCCGATCACCTCTACGATCTCTCTTTAGGACTAACTTCTTGTTGGAGAAGATTAGGCACGGAGTTGGATGAGGAGGATAGCAAAAGCAATCTCCTTTCCGCAGTCCCACAGAATGTAAAACGTTGCCCGTGTGACATTTTGGCGGAACTGCACAAAACACTCTTCAGAAAAGTGATTTGTTCAGTTCACCAAAAGGTCGCAATAGCAACGAGGTGAAAATGGATAGCCCTGTTTGCAAAAGGAGGTCGAAAGGAAACAATTACTGCCCAATAACACGAGTTGAAGACACATACGCCGACAAAAAAGAAGCATGTTCCATGTAAAAAGGGAAAGATAGCACATGGTGGTTTATCAAAAATGGTTTGAGGACGAGATTGCAAGATGGAAAGTACACCGGCCGAGATACGATTTAAGCAAACAACTAAAGAAGATCCACATGTAGCAACGTGGGAAGATGGGCAGTGGAGCAAGGCCGGAGGAAGCTGTACCTGAGGGTCGTTGGGATGTTACTAGGAGGGCGCCGGCGACCGGGATCTGCCCATACTGCGGCAGCGAGCAAGTGGCAAAGGCCCTATGGCGCCGAAGCTTGGTTAGAGAGAACGGCGGGTACCGCAGATCAGGACGAGCTGCCTCAACACCGTCGAACGGAGAGACGATGCACATCGTCCCTTTCAGTCGGCGGACAGGATGCGGCCGGATCACTGACCAACGCTGAGAGAGAGAGGCCACGGCGGCCTTGTGTGAGATGGTGTGACGAGACTCACGAGAGACAAACCCATTTTTCCATTTTCCCCACGACAATCGTTTTATATTCTAGGCGTGGTACCCGACCCTCCTTCGAGTAAACAACCGCTACACGCATCAAATTATCACGTGGGCTGCCTTTTCGTGTAGAAACGAACTCCACCGTGTACCCGCGCGGGTGTGGTCGGGAACGAGACGTGAGTACGTGTGTCCTGCGTGCACTTCTTCTTTAGATGCAGGTACGTATGTGGGTGGGTGTGAGAGAGATGGTTTGTGCGAAACAGAGGCAATGTGTTGATGATATCTCAATAAGAAAAACGTAACATATGCAATGTGTGTGAAACGGAGTCATGGACGTGAGATATCGATATAATTGAAAACAGGGATGAAGTGTGTGGCTGCGCAATCGATAAAGAGTGCCATCGAATTTGTGTTTGCCCATGTCAAAGGTACAGGGCGGCTGGCCTACTAGAATTTGAGAGGGCAGAGGTGCAGTTCTTCTCCGTGGCATGGATACCTACCTACAACATTCGACTATCGATGTGTGTGGGGGGGGGTAGAGACCAGTCGACTAGTATATGTGTGGGGAAGGAGAGAGACCTAGCTATGTATTGAGGGAGATTGATCGACATCCATGGATATGTGTAGCAGAGGAATAAGGTTAGGAAAAAGACAAAGGTAGAGCGTCGGAGGGTTGGTGGTGGAGTGGCGTCTCACAAATGGTGGGAGAGGCCTGCTAGACAAATGGAGGGTATGAGTGCAATATCTATAAGAGAGGGTGGGGGATGTCTGTCTGTCTATGCACGTGCGTGTGAGAGACGGGTCGGGAGGCATTCAAGGATGATGAGGGGAGAAGATATGGTTGTGGTAAGCATGTGTAACTACATACGAAGATCAACCATCGTGTGTCCGAGAAAAGGAGAGACATAACTAGCGAGGTATGTGTATCGGTGCTCGGTGAAAACGAATTATAGTCGACCTGGCTATATGTTGGGAGATCAGTTCATATACACGCCTGCATGTGTTAGAAGCAAATAAGGTCCGGAGAGGCAGACATGGGCAGAGGGTGTGGCTAGGAGGTGGTGCGAGAGGCCTACCATGTCGAGCGGGGAGGAGTGTGCGAGCATGTGACTAATGAAAAGAGGGGCAGGAGTGTGCACCTGCGTGGAATCGTATTGGACATATGGGGGCATGGATGGTGAGAAGAGAAGAGGGGAAGTATATATGTGTTTGTTGTAGGCACACTTGGCTAAAGAGGTATATCGACCGGTGTGTGCCAGAAAGAAGGAGCCGGGGGCCTACACACACCGCTGGTGGACGACCTAAAGATAAATAATGAACGTGCGCGATGGAGGGCATGCTAAGGGTGTGTGAGGGGGGGGCGTGTGCATGCACGATAGAAAGTTAGCGCTAGCTAGCTACAAATAGAAGAGGATCGTGAAGGTGTAAAAGACGAACAAAGATCATAATTCATTATAAAAAAAGTGGATAGGGATACTTGAAGAAGATATCATAATGTAGAACATTGATTATAATTTGGGCTAATGTGTGGCTTTTGCAACTCAGGTCTAAATACTTGTCATAATGTAGGGGGCGGGGCACTATACTTTGTGTGATAAACACGATGTACGTATGGAACATGGTTTAGATTATGAATATATAGTTAGTACATCAAATGTACTATTATTTGGAATCAACATCAAGTGTATTCAAAAATAGAATTCGAGTTCATGTAGTACACATAGTTCATATCTATCTCTATAGTAATCATGTGGTGTGTTATTAAGGTAATACACGAATGATGGTTGAAGTTGGCAACAATCATGATTGTAGATTCTTATTGAAATAGAGAAACGAATTCAAATTTAGTTCGAATTGCAGCGGTAGTATAGATATTTGGAATGCACTAAAATGTTGGTATGAGTAGGTTACATGCATTATACAGCAAGCGAAAAAATTTAATCGGACATAACATGGATTCATACTCCCTCCTTCCATCTATATAGGGCGTAATGAGATTTTTAAGACCGCCTTTGACTATTGACAAGATTAATAGTACATGACATGCACAATGTGAAAATTATATCATTGAAAGAACCTTTCACAGACGAAGTTAACGGTGTGCTTTGTGTAAGTTGCATGTCATATATCATTGCTCTAATATTTGGTCAAAGTTAGCATCGAAAAACGCATTAGGCCCTATATAGATGGAAGGAGGGAGTAGCTTTGAATAGCATTTGTATAGTAAAACGGGGCAAGACTCTCTCTTTGTGTGGTGCGAATAGTTTTAATTTTTTTCGTTTTCTTTTTGGTTGAGGGAAGTGCGAATTGATTTGGTACGTACAAGTACAATATTACTACACGTTAGGCTTGTCCCTAAAATTCAACCCCGTCTTGTTATATCCTGAAAATTCAGATATCGTGCTCCCAAAACTAGCGCCTTCACAACCCGTGCCTCGCTATCCCGAAATTACAACGCACGCAAAAACTCCCTCCAGCTGCCAAATCCCGACACGCAAAATCCCCCTTCTAACCCTGAGCCGAAAGGGCCGCTAGTTCAAATCGATGGGGGGTACTTTTGTAACACACCCAACATTTTGGACAAGCGCGTCCCTAAGTCATGCTTCACCCCCTCCCATCGCCCCCTTTTCGCCATTCGAAATCCCAGGCCGCCATAACCTCTCCGCTCCAGCCGCGAAACCCCACCCTCCTCCATCCGCCACGTCACCGCTGCCCAGCCGGAGCCTCTTCCCCGATGATGTCATCCACCGTAACAGCTCGACGTCCCTCGTCCACCTCCCCGGATGAGGATCCTTCGTCCATCTCGCCGTCCTGCCAGTTCAGCCGCCCCGTCCTCCACCTCCAAGGAGCTGCTCCGACGATCGCTTCGTCTATCGCGGCTGCTCCATCCCCACAGCGCCGCCTTAACCTGCTCCACCGGAACCGCAGCATCCTCACCGACTCCTCTGACGAAGCCGAGGCCTACTCGGCACCACCAAAGAGGTTGTACACTCATCGCATCGCACCTTCTCCTTAACTCGACCTTCCGGCGCCGACGGTGCTCCATCCCGCACCCCCATGGAGCGGCTACCTTAAAGCCGGTGCCGCGGGCGACATCTCCACGGCGGCTGTCGGTGTCAAAACCGGCGGATCTCGGGTAGGGGGTCCCGAACTGTGCGTCTAGGCGGATGGTAACAGGAGACAAGGGACACGATGTTTTACCCAGGTTCGGGCCCTCTTGATGGAGGTAAAACCCTACGTCCTGCTTGATTAATATTGATGATATGGGTAGTACAAGAGTGGATCTACCACGAGATCAAGGAGGCTAAACCCTAAAGCTAGCCTATGGTATGATTGTTGTAATGTATGTTATGTCCTACGGACTAGAGCCCTCCGTTTATATAGACACCGGAGAAGGCTAGGGTTACAGTCGGTTACAATGGTAGGAGATCTACATATCCGTATCGCCAAGCTTGCCTTCCACGCCAAGAAAAGTCCCATCCGAACACGGACGGAGTCTTCAATCTTGTATCTTCATAGTCTTGGAGTCCGTGGACGATGATAGTCCGCTGTCCGGACACCCCTAGTCCAGACTCCTCGGTAGCCCCGAACCAGGCTTCAATGGCGATAAGTCCAGCGCGTATATAGTCTTGGCGTTGCAAGGCGGGTTCTCCTTCAAGTTCCATGTACCGCGAGCGATGTCGGCTTCATCATAAATCTTGTGCTTCTTGGCTTCTACGCCCAATAATGGCCTTCTTCCACGCGTTGCATGAATGCGAAAAGCCAGGGTGTTTTTTATGTTTCACCCCCTAGTCGTGCGAGTCATCCGCCTACAAAAGAGGCAAAAATCCAGATCCAAACCACACCATCTTCCTTCCGCGAATACTCATCGGAGCGCCTTTGACCTAAAAATCCATTCCATCATGGACCGTCGACGCAGCTCCTCTTCTCGCGCTCCCAGCTCACCGCCAGGAGTTTGGAGGAGGTGCTGCATTACGCACTGTGAGCTAGTGAAGCTCCAAGTGGGGATATCTCCTCCGGCCTTCATGGTCCCGGTTCGAGCCGGCTGGCCACCTACCAAGGTGGGAAGCAAGCGGAGGCTACCCCAAGTCCCAACAAAGGGGCGGGTATGCTTCATCCCTTATCGATAAGGGACTCGGATTTCAATACATCCGTTTCTCCACGAGCTCACAGAGTTCTACGGACTCCAGCTCCATCACCTCGCCCGCCTCATCACGCATATCGCGGGCTCGTAGCTCTTCTTGCGAGCTATTCACGGGCATCGAGCCCCATTTTGCACTATGGAGGAGGTTGTTCCTCGTGCCCGTTCTCACGAGGATCCATATATCAAGTGGCGGCGCCAAATATGGCGCATTCGGGACGGATACCCATCCGGTACCCCTAAGAAGGCGTCCAAGACCGGCCTTGGAGTGGTTTTACATAGAAGACGCTCCGCTGCCGGACCCAGTCCGGATTGGCCTCCCGGAGTTCAGCGCTGCTCCTTCGAAGAAACGCCTCAGCTGGCGCCCGCGGAGCCCCCGATTGGAGGAAGAAAAGAGCGTCCATTACCTGATGGGCCAATAAGATTACGCGCCCATTCCGGGTTGACCATGATTGGAGTCATGGCAACATGCATCATGCGGGGGGTACAGCCATTGCAATACAGAGGCCACCCCATGTGGGATTTCAACGGGGAAGACGATGCCACCCGTCATGGCCGCGTAGGGCCAGATTCGACCGAGGATCTGGTGCAGATCCTGTCCGGCCTTTACAAGGGGAAGAAGGAGGACTTCCTTCAAACGAACCCCTTGAATGGGTTTTCCATGAACAACCCTAGAGGCTAGGTAAGCAAACACTTTTAAGGGCTCAACCCATGCTTTCGAAGTTTAGGCTTCTTACATTATGTCTTCGGCGCAGGAACTGCGTTGGATTGTGGAGGACATGGTAATTCCCGCTCCGCAACCCGAGGATCCAGAAAGATCCCATGATTCGGCCTCCGAAGAGGACCCGGATATCCAGGTGGAGCTGATCGACGGGGTGTTCCACCAACTCAACGTGGATAACGCTTTAGTCGCCATTACGGCGGACTACCCCGGACTATGTCCGGCTTCCCAGGTGACTGTGACCGAGGTCCGGACACCATTACCTCTTCCTTGCCAATTTCTGACCTTCGCGAACGATGGTGTTTTGCAGGAAGCGCCTTCAAGGCGGGAAGCCGAGCCCGCGGTGGCTGACCAACGAAGGTCAGTCCGGACCAGCAGGCAGAAAAGGAGCGCGGCACGGACTAAGATGTCGCCGCAAAGGTATAGCTCGTATTTAAATTTTCAGAGCAACGTTCCTAGGAAGCGTCTGAGTGCTCATGATCTTTGTAGGAGAAAAAGCGCCCACCGGACTGCGGGCGTAGAGGTTGCCGATCCGACACATTCCAGCCAGGCTCCAGCGCCCGGCCTGGAGGGGAGGCAAGCGCAAGGCGTGGGCCGGATATCCCTCCAACGAAGGATGCCGACAGACTGTCCGCCACCAAGTCTGAGGTGGAGAGTGCCATGAACCACAGGCGCCGCCGGACAGTATTTCGTGAAGCGTGCTTCTCCCCGAGGCATTGGGCGCCTTTAACGAGGGGCGCGCATCTCCGTGCTGCTCAAGGCGGTTTTACGAGCCACGGGCGGTATGTGAAAGACATACGGGTAAGGAATTTAATGGTTATATATGCGGTAGCCCCGAGACTTAAAGTAGTTATGTTAACTGATTTAAGGATCATTTGAAACGCAGCTCTCATCGAGAAGAATGCCCACTGTCTCGGAGCTGCAAGAATGCAAGGCCCAACTTGAGGCCGCTTTTCGCTGCCATGGGAGGAAACGAGACCCTCCACGGTAACACATTTTATTAATAAATATAAGCGTTAGCGACATGCGCGCAAGTCTAATGATGACATTGCAGTGCCGCGGACAGGATCGGACAAGCAGAATTACTGCGCCACCGAAGGCGGAGAGAGGGTGCTGAATAGGGTGCAGCAAGAAAGGAACCAGCTCGGGATGCCAACGCCAGCTCGGAGAAGAGCTGAAAAGCGCTCGAGGCCGGGCTGTCCGCTCCGTTAAGGAGAATCAGCGGCTTCGTCGCGGCATCTATAGTAAGTGCTTGAGCGGACTCCTTTGAAAAGAAGAGTTCGGCGAGGAAGTAAATTGACATAATATGTCTTGTAGGTATACTCACAGGTCGCCCTGCGGAGGAGATGCCCATATCAACGGGTGATCAACTTCCCGAGCTATTGCAACTACTCAAACGAGTTCGGCAGGCAATGAGCGGCGTCGTCCAGGCTTTGTGGCCAGCCCTTTCCCTACCCGAGGGCCTTGGGGAGCTTGCGGAGAAGCTTCAGGGGGTGCGGCAGCGCTTCCGTTTATGGACGATTTCGGCTTGCCGTCAAGGTGCCAGGGAGGCTTGGGCCATGGTGAAGACGCGTTACAAGAAGGCGGATCCCAACCACATGGCCGAAGTTGGACCGGTGGGGCTCGATGGGAAGGAGATCCCTGTGAGTTTAGTATACAGCCAAGTAGAGTTGGATGCGAAATTTTCCCAACGTGACTGTAAGTTAGACAGCCTGTTAGACGGGATTGAGGAGGAATACAATCAGTAAATTTGACAATGTATTCTAAAATGACATGTGAAATGCCTTCTAGCCGGATTGTAGATCGTTTGTCTTTGCCGACCTTTTCGCTTCAACCTCGGGACCCTAGAGTCCGGAGTGTGTCCGAATACCTTCTTGGTTAAGAAACAACCGAGGTATGCATGGAGACCAGGCGTAGGGGTCATTAGTGCTTTATCAGACAAGTGCCCAACTAGTTATGTTATATTACATGGTTAGTAAGAAACATCTTCCAGGGAGAATAGTTCCATTAAGGGTTCCTTTCCCTGGGAGGCATACCCTAAAGTGCATGCCCGGACTACGAAAAAAGCAGAAAAACATCTGGGGCAGATAAATAAGTAGGTAAAAATCATCTTTCAAGTCACCGAATCGAATATTCCCTTAAGAACGCTAGCTTTCGGCTTCACCCAGTCGAGGTACACATCCGGTGACCGGCAATAACAATCGCAGAGGTGCTCCTTTACCTCCTAGCCGAACAATCGGGAGCGTGGGGGTAAGCACAGAGCCGAGCAACCCAGCTTGGCCAAAACTTAAGTCATATCGATGCATATAATGGTGAGTAAAGGGTACATGTGGAAGCTTGACACATGTGTTGGGCATAAAGCCTTTATAATTTGAGCTTCTGGAAAAGAACCCCCAGGTATAATGAGTGCGGATGGCACATCAAGTGTATGCGAATAATGCGCAAGTAGGCCCTTAAGGGCTTTTTAGTAGAAGGGGTAAGAGAAGAAAGAGAAACAAAAGACAGCTGAAGTGTAAAAATTTGAACAGGGGAAGGGGACGAACTCTTAGTTCGGCGCTAGGCATAGAATCTTCGGAGGCGGGCTGCGTTCCATGGGTTCGGCTCGAGTCGGTTATCCGACGCATTTCGTAGATGGTACGCTCCGCCGGTCAGAACTTGATCGATAATGAAGGGGCCCTCCCATTTAGGCTTGAGCTTGTCATTTTTTTTTGTCCGGCAGGCGTAGAACTAGTTCGCCAACGTTGTAAGTCTTGGCCCGTACTTCTCTGCTTTGATATCTTTGAGCCTGCTGCTGATAGAATGCGGAACGAGCCTTGGCGACGTCGCGTTATTCCTCCAATGTGTCCAAGCTGTCATGCCGATCCAGCTCGGCCTCTCTTTCTTCGTACATGCGCACTCGAGGTGAGTCATGAATAATGTCGCAGGCGTAACGCCTCTGCGCCGTATACCATAAAAATGGTGTGAATCCGTAGTACGGTTGGGCGTTGTCCGCAGCCCCAGTCTGACGGAGTCAAGCTCCTCTACCCAAAGGCGTGTCGATTTTGTAAGTGACCGCACTAGTCTAGGTTTAATGCCGCTCATTATTAGACCATTTGCTCGTTCCACTTGACCGTTGGTTTGAGGGTGATAGACTGAAGCGTAGTTGAGCTTGATGCCCATATTTTTGCACCATGACTTAACCTCGTCGGCCGTGAAGTTCGTGCCTTTGTCGGTGATGATGCTGTGGGGGACGCCGTAACGGTGTACTACCCCGGATATAAAGTCTATCACTAGTCCGGACTCTGCCATTTTGACCGGTTTGGCCTCTATCCATTTGGTGAATTTATCCACCATGAC
Source organism: Aegilops speltoides (assembly GCA_021437245.1). Lineage (NCBI taxonomy): Eukaryota > Viridiplantae > Streptophyta > Magnoliopsida > Poales > Poaceae > Aegilops > Aegilops speltoides. The sequence goes on along the minus strand of CM038141.1, from coordinate 433,680,880 downwards.
CAGTAGGTACCTTTGCTTGTGGGTTCCCCCTTTAAGGGGTCCAACCATATCAAGCCCCGGACATGACGGCGGGTAATGGGTATAGTTTTGAGGGCGGTGGGTGGCATATGGCTTTGATTAGCGAAGAGTCGACAACCGCGCATCTCGACTAAGTCCCGGCATCCGCCGGCCGTCGGCCAATAAAATCTTGTACGGAATGCCTTTCCTACAAGGGCCCGGGCTGCTGCGTGGTGTCCACCTAGTCCGGCATGGATTTCAGCCAAGAGGTTTCGCCCTTCCTCTTCGGAGATACACCTTTGCAGGACTCCGGTTGTACTTTTCTTATAAAGTTCTCCCTCATGGACCTTGTAGGCTTTCGATCGCCGGACTATGCAGCGAGCCTCATTTTGGTCTTCGGGGAGTTCCTGCCTAAGCAAGTAGGCTAGGAATGGTTCTGTCCATGGGGCGATTACTGCCATTATGTCGTGGGTTGAAGGTGTTATGTCATCGGCTGGATCGCCGGTCGGCGCAGTTATTTTCGGTTTGTCGTTTCCGGACTCCTCTTCCCATAGGACGGATGGCTTGAAGAGCCGCTCCAGGAAGATATTTGGAGGACAGCGTCACGTTTTGCACCGATGCGTGCCAGTACGTCGGCCGCTTGGTTATTATCTCGGGCTACGTGATGGAATTCGAGTCCTTCAAACTGAGCTGGCGTTTTTAAGACAGCATTGCGATATGCTGCCATTTTCGGATCCTTGGCATCGAAATCTCCATTTATTTGGGATATTGCAAGGTTTGAATCCCCGCGCACCTCTAGGCGTTGAATGCCCATGGAGATTGCCATCCGGAGACCGTGTAAAAGGGCCTCGTATTCGGCTGCGTTGTTGGAGTCCGTGTACATTATTTGAAATACGTATTGGACTGTGTCCCCGGTTGGGGACGTCAAGACGACGCCAGCCCCAAGTCCGGCCAACATTTTGGAGCCGTCGAAGTGCATAATCCAATTGGGTATCGTCGTACTCTTTAGGGAGTTCGACCGGTCCATTCAGCGACAAAGTCAGCCAAAACTTGTGACTTTATAGCTCGCGAGGTTTGTAAGTTATATCAAATGGTAAGAGCTCAATGGCCCATTTTGCAATCCTGCCCGTTGCGTCGTGGTTATTTATAATGTCATTGAGTGGTACTTCAGAGGCCACTGTTATTGAACACTCTTGAAAGTAGTGTCGGAGCTTCCGGGATGCCATGAACACCGCATACGCTATCTTCCGATAGTGTGGGTAACGGGACTTGCAAGGGGTTAACACAGTGGATACATAATACACTGGTTTTTGAAGAGGGAATTTATGCCCTTCTGTCTCTCGTTCGACGACGAGTAAGCGCTTACAACTTGGTGCGTTGCTGCGATGTATAACAACATTGGTTCGCCCTGATTGGGTGCAGCCAGGACCGGATTTGTTGCCAATATGGCCTTTATTTCTTCGAGTCCGGCAGTGGAAGCATCCGTCCACTCGAAGTGTTCGGTGCGCCTGAGGAGGCGATAGAGGGGCAATGCCTTTTCTCCTAAACGGGAGATAAAGCGGCTTAGAGCCGCCAGGCATCCAGTCAATTTTTGTATTTGCTTGAGGTCTTTTGGGATATCTAGCTGTGACAAAGCTCGGATCTTGGCTGGGTTTGCTTCAATTCCTCTACCGGATACAATGAAGCCCAAGAGCTTTCCGGTGCGGCACGCCCAAACGCATTTTCCGGATTCACTTGATGTCATATGCTCGGAGGTTGTCGAATGTGAGCCTCAAGTCGTCTACTAGAGTTTCGGCGTGTTTGGTTTTGACGACTACGCCGCTCACGTGTGCCTCTCTTGTTTTGCCGATCTGGGTGGCGGACATGTTTGAATCATGCGCCGATATGTTGCGCGGCGTTTTTAAGTCCGAAGGGCATCGTGTTGAAGCGAATGGTCCATATGGAGTGATGAATGCCGTTGCGGCTTGATCTGCTTCGCCATCTTGATTTGATGGTAGCGGAGTATCGTCGAGGAAGCACAACGAATCGTGCCTGCGGTAGCATCGATAATTTAGTCGATGCGGGAGAGGAAAGGGATCCTTTGGGCAAGCCTTATTGAGGTCTTTAAAATCGACACATAGGCGCCAGGATTTGTCCTTCTTTGGTACCATTACCAGATTTGCTAGCCAATCCGGATGATTGATATCTCTAATGAATCCGGCTTCCAATAGTTTGGCTAGCTCCTCTCCCATTGATTGTCTTTTGGGTTCGGAAAATCGTCGAAGAGCTTGTTTGACTGGCTTAAATCCTTTTAGGATGTTTAGGCTGTGTTCTGCCAACCTGCGTGGGATTCCGGGCATATCCGAAGGATGCCAGGCAAAAATGTCCCAATTTTCCCGAAGGAATTCACGCAGTGCGGCGTCTACTTCGGGGTTCAATTGTGCCCCGATGGAGGCCGTCTTTGTTGGGTCCGTTGGATGGACCTGGAATTTTATTATTTCATCTGCTGGTTTGAAGGAGGTGGACTTGGATCTTTTATCGAGTATCACATCGTCCCTGTTCACCGTAGAGCGCAGCGCGGTGAGTTCTTCTGCCGCTAGGGCTTCGGATAGTGCCTCCAGGGCTAGTGCGGCTGTCTTGTTTTTGGCGTGGAGTGCTATGTCTGGATCACTGGCGAGAGTGATTATTCCGCCGGGCCCAGGCATTTTGAGCTTCATATACCCGTAATGGGGTACGGCTTGAAAAATTGTGAATGCCTCTCGTCCTAATATAGCGTGATATCCGCTGTTGAGCGGGCCACTTGGAACGTGACTTCTTCGGATCTGTAATTGTCCGCGAACCAACACCACATCGAGTGTGATTTTTCCGTGCGGTCGCTTCCGGCTAGGGATTATTCCTCTGAAGGTTGTGCTGCTTCGCTCAATACGGCTCCAGTCTATTTCCATTTTTTGAAGAGTTTCCTCGTAGATGAGGTTTAGTCCGCTGCCGCCATCCATGAGGACCTTTGTAAGTCGAAAGCCGTCCACTATGGGACTAAGCACCAGTGCGGCTGGTGCTCGGGCTATTCGGAATTTAGGTTCGTCGCTGGCGTTGAAGGTGATGGCTGTGTCGCTCCATGGATTTGCTGTTGCTACTTGGTAGACTTCGGCGAGGCCGCGGATTGTTCGTTTTTGCATATTATTTGATGCGAAGGTCTCGAATACTGTTGATACCGTATCGGTATTGTTGGAGTGGTTTTCCGGGGCTAGAAGCTCCTCGCCACTTTTGGCCACCTGCCGTAGTATCCAACATGCTCGAAGGCTATGTGTTGGGACGGCGCCCTCTGTACTATGAAGCTTACAGGGTCCGCTGAGCCATCCTTCCAGTACGGTTCCATGCCCTTTAAGGGGTTTTGCTTTTCGGTTTTTGCATCTGGTGCCTCAATATGGTGCACCCTTTTGTTGCGGACTAGGGTTGTATTCGGAGCCGGATTGTCCCAAAACTGATTTTCGGTTTTCCGGAAACTCTCCATCGCACAGTATTTTCTTACTATGGATGCCAGGTCGGTGAAGCGTGTGATTTTACGGCGGCCGATGGCGTTCAGTATTCCCTTGTCCGTGCAATTATTGCAAAAGATTGAGATTGCGTTTTCCTCTCGGCAGTCCTTTATCCTGTCCATAACCAGGAGGAATCGCTCGATAGTGATGTCTTGTTTCAGCGGCTCTTGCCGTATTAGAGATAGATCGCATATGTCTGGGCGGGCGGGTGGAATAAAATCCGGATCCCTACCCATCTTGGGGCTTAAAGGCCGTGAAGTTTCCAATTTTGGAAGCTTAGATTGCTGGATGCTGTCCAGCGAGTCCGGTCCGATGCCTAACTTTAAGTTCAGTGCTCGATCGAAGTCCGTTCCTCCGTGGAAATCCGGCGTGGAGGGTTCGCAAGCCCGGACATGTTTAGTTTTTAATATAGGAGGAGAGTCGCCGCATTGTTCCTCTACCACTGCGACGTGGTGGGTAACCTAGGGAGAGTTGATCTCTCTCGGATCGGTTTTAAGCCCAATCTGATTGTAGTCCGTAGCGACTCCCAGGGCGGCGATGCGATCCAAGAGTTTGTTGACAGACGAGAGCTCTGTCGGATCTAGCCGCTCGGCGAATTCTGAGCCGACATGGAGATTGCTTTTGACGACTTTAGAAGTCATCGTCGAAGCCGTGACCGGACAGGCGGTCATAAGAAAACCACCTAGCCGGATAGTTTGGCCGGCGGCCAAGGCCCCTTTGGCGAAAACGCCGTCTTTGAAGACGGGTGGAGGCATCCTTCCTATCGGTGACGACACAGAGGAACTCTCATTGAAAGCACCAATGTCGGTGTCAAAACCGGCGGATCTCGGGTAGGGGGTCCCGAACTGTGCGTCTAGGCAGATGGTAACAGGAGACAAGGGACACGATGTTTTACCCAGGTTAGGGCCCTCTTGATGGAGGTAAAACCCTACGTCCTGCTTGATTAATATTGATGATATGGGTAGTACAAGAGTGGATCTACCACGAGATCAAGGAGGCTAAACCCTAAAGCTAGCCTATGGTATGATTGTTGTAATGTATGTTATGTCCTACGGACTAGAGCCCTCCGGTTTATATAGACACTGGAGAAGGCTAGGTTTACACAGAGTCGGTTACAATGGTAGGAGATCTACATATCCGTATCGCCAAGCTTGCCTTCCACGCCAAGGAAAGTCCCATCCGGACACGGGACGGAGTCTTCAATCTTGTATCTTCGTAGTCTTGGAGTCCGGTGGACGATGATAGTCCGGCTGTCCGGACACCCCCTAGTCTAGGACTCCCTCAGCGGCTCTCCCCCAGTGTGAGGCCCCTTCGGCGGCGGCGGCCATACCAACCGGATCTGCTGCTGCTGCTCTGGCTCTCGCTCACTCGCTCGCGTTGCTGCTACTGCTCCGGCTCTTGCTCGATCTCTCGCTCGCCCAGCTGCTACTGCTGCTCTCCCCCTCGCTCATGACGCTGCTCTGCTCTGATTAAGCCACACTTCAGTTGACTGAATCGACTTTTGGGTCAGTCGGTTTTCAGGGGTTTGGGGGGGCTCGCCGGAGTTAAGGAAGAACCACCCGCAGCAGGGACGGGGGCTCGCCAGAGAGGTACCCCACTATCTATCTTAGGGTTCAGGGTGGGGCGGGGGGCTTAGGCAGGGGCGGCGGTGGCGAGTTGTTTCGAGGCGGCGAGGCGGCGCTGGGGCCGGCGGTTCGCCCGGTGGTGGCTAGCAGCTCAGGGGGTGCAGGTTGAAGATGAACTGCAGGCCCACCCTAAACTACATGTCAAGTGCCTCTCTGCTACCATTGCGTTCAGTTTCGACAGTAGCATTCAGATTCCACAGTAAATTTCAGTTTCGACAGTTAAGTTCAGAGTCAATAGTTTTTACCTCATCTGTTGTAGTCAGGTGGTTTTTGGTGATGTTAATTTTACATCCATTTTACATCATCTATTGGAGGTGCTATTAGAATCCCACTTGAGAGTGACGATGTTTGTCCTATGCTGCTTCAGCCTTGACGTCTTACGGCTCACCGGAGCTGCTCCAACGACAGAACGATCCATCACAACAGAGCAGTGCCCTGGACATCGTGTACAAATTCCTCAGATCTTCCTCCACACCTCCGACAGCCACCTCTGCCTCAAGCTGCTTCAAATACCAACCCAATGATGTTGAGGTTTAACACGGCTACGGCAAAGAGGTTGTACACTTGTTGCATCACTTATTACTATACATTCACGTCGATCCATTAGGGCTATTTTGGTTCAACGGAAAAACATAGCAATAGGGAATTTTCCAATGGCACTCTACTATTCAATTATTCATGCATTTTGTTGAAAGGAATGAAGCAAAACATCCACCTGGACCTACTTTTCAAAATACTATGCATGAAACAAGACCAAGTGCATTAGTGCCAGAATACATTCTAACTATACATGCTTTCATATGGTTTCTCTTTATTTTGGCCATGTTTCTTTGCATTCCTCTGCTCTTGCAATTCCTGTAAACCAAACACCCAAGTTGACAGAAATCCTGTGTTTACAAATGCTCTGTTTACCATGTGCATTTTCCTATCATATTCCGGTGTTTTCTTATCCCTGCGTTTTAAGAATCATGCAAGCCAAATGAGCCCTTACAGAATTACTTCAGTTACAGGTACGTGTCGAAGGGAACTTTGTGTGGTTTGTCCTGCTCCTGCCGCGACGTCGTCCACCTCACCTGAGCTGCTCCATCGATAGAAGCATCCACCGAACCAGACATCACGACTCCTGACCGTCTTTCGCCGCCTCAGATCTCCTTCCCAGCCGCCGGCACCCACCCCAACGGCATCACCATCGTCGACTCAGCAGATGAACCTGAGGAGTACACGAGTCCACAAGAGAGGTTGCATTCTTTTGTTTCTGCTTATGTTATGCATTGCTTAAACTTACCTGCTACTTTATCGTCCTGTTCAGCTCTTGGACTACCAAGTCAGGTCCAAATTAATGTTGAAACTTGAGTTCTAAATTAGTTGTGGGGCACATATCGAGGAAGCAATGAATAGTATGTCTGTCTAATATCTGGTTCACCTAGGGTATGCCTATGTTGTTCATCTTGGGTGGGAAACAAATAGTAAAGCAATTATCATCTGCCTTTTTATTAATTTAAAGCAATCATCAGCCTGCTATCATTATTTTTGGATCCATCCACTGGTTGTTACCATCACTCTAAATTTCTGCATGCTCTCCTTACATAATCTCACCATATTTTTTTCGTATGCATGTCGATATTGTACACAAATATGCTGAACATGTAGAGAAAAAGAGAAGAGTTTTATGCGGCAATACAATGTCATGCGACATCGCCCATGGTGGGTTCAATAGCAAACCCTCCCCACCCCTCTCCAGATTGTAATCCGAGGAAGATACTGCTCGAGGCGGATTCGAGCGCCACGACCACTCCTATTTACCCCCAAGGTATTTGCTCTACCTTGGCATGATGATGTTAGTCATATCATGCATATGTTGCCTTGCAGTGCCTACTTTTCACATCATATATGTCATCTGCTTAGTTTAGACATGTTCTGTAATGCTACCTGTTTAGTTTCTATATCATATATGGGAATTATGCAGTCTCATGTCTTTTAGCCAGCCATAATATATGTGAAATGTGCAATGCCATCCTGTTTAACCAGGCATCATATATTTGAATGATATCTTGCCCATCCTTTTCTTCATTACATTTCTATTTGTCGACAATGTTTGTATATTAAACTACTCTTCCTGTGAATCAGCCATTTGGGTGGGAGATGGAAAAATCTGGAGCGAAAACAAGGCCTTCAGAGCGCATGCTGCTACTTGTCGGCAGATCTCTTGTTGGGTCCTGATAGCTCCTCGGAGATGGATTCAGAGACAGATGACTAGTCCTATTCCCCCACTGAGGTGTATGCTCTAACTTGGCATGGTTATACTGCTCATATCATGCATACAGTGTCTTGCATTGCATAGTTTAGACATCATATACACAATATTCAACACCATGTTCTTAGTTCAGACATCATATTGAATGCCCTCTGTTTAGCATATAAATCACATATGTGAATTAAATGATGTGATCCTGATTACTTAGATAACATGTAGGTGAATTATGTCATGCGATCCTGTTTAATTATTCATCATATCTTTGAATTATGTTATGTTATGCTATCCAATTTAGATAGACATCATATATGTGAAATTATGTCATGCTATCCGTTTTAGTTAAACAATATACATGTCAACTATTTCATGCCCTCTTTTTTTCCACACTATCTATTGCATCTGTCGCTCATACAATGTCTGTACATTCAACTATGTTTCCTATTTATCAGCCATTTGAATTGGAGCGGGTGATGCCAGTATCTAGCGGAATAATAACACGGTCTTCAAATAAAACAGTGCTACCTCTTGGTGGAGATAGCACCCCGGTTGTACATGCACAAGAACCATCCCTACCACACATAACCCAAACTCTCGCAGATTGTACCCCTACTACGATGGACAGAGAACCAGCTTCACCCAATCTAACCCCAACCCCAGTCGATAGTAACCCAGTTCCTGTTGACACAGCACCATCTCCACCACAAAGCTCCCAAACAAGAGTAGTTAGTAAGGCAGCTCCAGTGCCCAGAGGGCCAGTACTATCACGGCGAACCCCAACTCCACCAGTTAGTATGCCTATTCCTGTGGAGGAAGCACAACCAGCTAGTCGTATTTTAGCATATATCGCATTTGATGTTGTTAAATCGTATGTGCGTATCTTCCCATCTTGGAAATATTATACTGAAGATGAAGGAAAATGCCAGTTGCAGGTGTTTGTCCAGGAGTTATGTGTAAGTAATGTTATTCATGGCAATTACTTTGCTTCGTCCCATACATCCTACCTCCATGATGATTATAATACAGCAAATTTTCCCATTTTTCTCTATAGAGAAGGACCGATTTGGAAACTCGGGATGAGGTAACCTGTGCTAATACCTCTGCTATCTTCAAGAATGCTTGGTGGCGATGTCGAATTACTCAAGAAAACGTACTTCACCGGCAAAGAAACTCATCAAATTCCCTTACGTTCTCCTGAGACACACTTGCTGGACGATGACTGGGAACGCCTTGTTCTGTACTGGTCCCGAACCAAGAATGTGGTAAGGTCTATGAGCTCATTTTCTATTTTTAAGTATTATATTCTTGCGTCTTACTTTACTCTGTTCATGTAGAACAAGTGCCTAAACCTGAAGAACAACTGTTCTAATTTAAGATTCCATTGCTATCATAGTTCAAAAAAGTGCTAGGCGTTAATTGTGCATTTTGCCACCGCCTTGTACTTTACTGACCAAAGCACATGCTTATGCGCAGTTATGCACAGATTAAGCGTAGTTATGCTCAATGCGATTTGCCAACTCCTAGAGCCTAGGCGCGCTTAAGCGCTCGCTTAGGCGCGCCTTTTTTAACTATGATTTCTTTGCTCTTGTATCACTGTATTTACTGATACAAACTTATTTTTAAATTGAAGGATCCAAGCGAAACTCCAATGGCACAGCAGGTATGTTCACGCATGTTTCTTTAATAGGTTTGCTGTTATCAATAGCTCTTTTGATTTCAATTTCAATTGTGTATACAGTTGACTTTCATATCATGCACATTACTAGCATCACAACAGAGCCAATAGTGTTGTTGTACATGTAGACTCGTGGTACCCATCTGAAATATTGTTGTGCCGTGTAGTTTCCCACGCTTTGTATTCTTTCACTGCTGCTTTGTCTTGAACTGATATGATTTGAACCGTGTCTCTATTTTGATTTGCCAAGACAATGCAATGACCATAGGACATAGATATATGTTTGTTTGATGCTTTTATTATGTACTAGTACTTGGCAATAGAAGACTTGGTAGTTTAATCCTGTCCACCTTACTAATGAACTGGTTCACCGAAATGAGTTTCATATACTAGTACATGCTAAACTTGTTATGTGTCTGCTTGTTTCTTCTTTTAGAATGCTGACAGGATATTGGGGAAGAGTGCCTTATTAAGCAATGGTAAAGGAAGTAATGCAGATAAGGTTCAGGATAGTGACACATCCTTGTTGGTCTCCAACAAAGCTGATAAAATAGCTAAGGAAGACTATCTTGAAGACAGCGAGATAACCCCAAAGTCCTATCTTGGTTTAGTGTTCGAGTTACTGGCCACTACAGCTTGAACAAGCTATTCAAACTCACTGTCTGAATCAGTTCGGTTTCTTGAGTCTCAACTACAAGATGAAAGACATCGATCAGCTGTGCTGCGACAAGAAGCGGAAGGAATGCGGAAGTCCCTGGAGTATTCAGATGCATACTTTCTGGTGCAACAGCAAGCGTTGGAGGATTTTAGCGCCAAACATGACAAAGCTAATCAGCTTGCTAAGCTTATTGCCAGCATGGTGGATACCCAGGATAACGTTTCTTTAGCTCTTCTGAAGTTGTTTTAGTTATGCTCTTGTTTTGCTGCCGCGTTTATTTGCACTGGTGGCTAATTTTGACGGCCAGTGTCTGTAATATGCTGCTTTGTTCCCTATATTTGCACTGGTGGCGAACTTTGATGCCTAGTGGATGTAATATGTGTAATAGCGGTAATAGGCTAGCGTTAATTGCTTGCTTATTTATTTCCTTATTGTCTTGTTTAGTTGTTTGCTTGTAGTCACTGCAGTTCTTTTTCTGTGTTTTTCTAATGGCCACAATAGCCTATTTTTGGTAACTAGGCCAAAATAATCATGGCACCACACGGACTGTTGTAACCATGGGCCTCCTGCAGGCCGTATGATCCATGGGCCTTCTTACGGCCATAGGATCCATTGGCCTTCTATACGGGCCTTAGGGTCCATGGGCCTTCTACGGGCCGTAGGGTCCATGGGCCTTCTACAGGCCGTACGACCCATGGGCCTTCTACGGGCCGTAGATCCATGGGCCTCATACGGGCCGTAGTTCCATGGGCCTTCTACGGGGCGTATCATCATTTCGCCAATCATGGGTCGTACAATTCGTGGACCATAACGGGTCGTTAATAGACCGTATTTGATAACTCTATGAAAACAGCCCAACAGGTTTTTTTACATGAAAACAGCCCAACGTATTAACGGTCCGCAAACAGGCCGACTGTAACGACGAGCTGAATTTGGCCCACAAGCAGAAAATGACAGTAACGGGTCGTATGTAACCGAATGCTGCAAATGAGCCCAAGAATCAATGGGCCCTGAGAAGGCCGAAAGATAACTTGGGCTGGAAATGGCCCAATAGAAGAAACAGGCCGTTAATGGGTATAAAGTGATACACTGTTCATTACGGGCCAGTTTCACCACGGGCCGTTAATGGGCCAAGAGATACAAAGGGCCTCATATGGGCCGAAAGAAGTCATGGGCCACACATGGGCCGGAAGTTAAAACGGGCTGGAATCATATTGGACGGCCCAGATGACGCTACTGGGCCTAATTCGGATAGGTGTAAATGGGCTATATGCGAACATGCCATTAACAGGCTTTTCGTGGGCCGGCCAGCCACCTTTTGACCAAGTCAAACGGGCCGGCCTTTTCATAGGAATGGGCCTCTGTTGGGCCGTGCCACGTGTCGCCGTATCATAGGCGCCTTCGGTCCAATGAGCGGATGACATCTGTCCCAATGGTGAGCCGACACGTGTTTCCTCCAGCCAATGATGATTTTACACGTGGAAAATCCCCATTGGTCGGGGATGTTAACGGGTTATTAGATCCAAAACCCGACCCGATAGCTTAACAGCGTTCCGTTACGGTGGATGCCACATGTCGGTCACCCTTGACGAAAGCACTTCTGTGACGCGCGATTTATCGTCATGGAAGTGGACACTTCCGTGATGATAATTTTGGTAATGTCATGGAACACTTCTACGACAGCACAGGTATGACTATCTTGATTCTGTCATAAATTTGTCATGGATGTACATGCATGACAAAAAACACGACCTACTGTGACAAACACGTATCATCACGAAAGTGTATTTTTTATTGGTGTATGCTGGTACTTCATCGTCGTCGTCATGTTCCATCTTCGGGTCACCGTACTTGTCGAAGTCTTGCTCATTGGCAACTCCATCCATTCCGATGATCTTCCTTTTGCCTCCCCTCACGACAACACGACTGGGCTTTGACGGGTCGGTAATGAAGAATCATTGGTCCACTTGGGAAGCCAGTACCCATGGCTCATTTTTCGCGGTGACGTTTATGCCATGCATTGATTTAGCTTCGGGTATAACCATGGTGGTGAAATACCGGTCTTCTTTTATGACGCTCTTGGCCCATCTGACACGGAACATTGGGACCTTCTCTCCAGTGTAGCTCAGCTCCCAGATCTCCTCGATCCTTCCGTAGTATATGTCCTTGTCATTACCGGTGTAGGATTCCATCGTTACCCCGGAGTTCTGATAACCATTGCTCTTCATGTCCTTTCCCTCGGTGTAGAATGTGTAGCCGTTGATATCATATGCCTCATACGTCATCAGGTTGTGCTCGGCGCCTTGTGACAAGGCGAATATGAGTTGTTCTTCCGCGGAAGAATCCTCATGTAAAGGGTACGACAGAAGCTTCTGCTTGAACCAATGCGTGAAACATGAGTTGTGCTCTTTGATTATATCTCCGTCCGTCCTCTGTTGGCCTCGGTCATTGTACGTCTTCTCAATAAAGGTTTTGTGCTCTACCACCCAAGGATCGACCACGTCTATGTGTTGTAGCGCGACTAGGTTTGCTCTTTCAAAGTCGGCGAGTCGACCCTCGAAGTCGACATGCATTTCACGGCGACCCTCGCGGTGACCCCATCCAGGGAGCCTGCCGAGGTGCTTGTTGACGGGCAGACCTCGATGCCTAGATAATTTGTGCAGTAGGAGATGCACTCTTCGGTCAGAAAGCCCCTGGCTATGCTTCCCTCTGGACGTGACATGTTGCGAAACGTATTCTTTGATGACACCATTCATCCTTTCGAACGGCATCATGCTATGCAGGAACATCGGCCCGAGTTGGATGATATCCTTCACGAAATGGACCAGCAGATGCACCATAACATCGAAGAATGCGGGCGGGAAGTACATCTCAAGCTCGCATAGTATCACCACGATCTCTTCCTGTAGCCTTCTGAGTTGCCTCACGCCAACCGACTTTCGGGAGATGATGTTGAAAAAGTTGCATAGGCCAAATAGCATTTCACGGATGTGCGCGTCCATGATCCCACGGATTGCAACTGGGAGTATCTGCGTCATCAGCACGTGACAGTCGTGAGACTTCATCCCGCTGAACTTCTGCTTCGCTGAGTCTAGGTATCTGCTTATCTTCCTCGCGTAACCGTAAGGAAGTTTTACTCCTACGAGGCAGGTGAAAAGCTAATCGATCTTCTCCTGACTTAGAGTGAAGCACGTGGGAGGGAAGTCATTTCCGGTCTTCTTGGCCTTTTTGCCTTTGCGATGACTTTCCGTTTCCTGCTTCACCTCATCATCATCATCATTAGCGTGAAGCTCCTCCCTGATGCCCATTGATTTCAAGTCTGTCCTTGCTTTCGGCCCATCTTTGGTCCTCTCTGGCATGTTGAGCAGGGTACCAAGCAGACTCTCACCCACGTTCTTCGTGATATGCATGACATCAAGGTTGTGAGGCACACAGTGGATCTTCGAGTACGGCAAGTCCCAGAAAACAGACCTCGGTTTTCATACCTTCAGCAACGGCTCTGGAGCCTTTTGCTTCTTTCTCGGCTCTGGCGCCTTTTGCTTCTTTCCCGGCAGTGGGCAATCTTTCCAATTTTTCAACAGCTCGTCTATTTCCTCGCCGCTCCTCGTACGCGGGCGTCTTCGGGGTTCGGTTTCACCATCGAACAGATCCTTGCGTTTCCTCCATGAGTCATCATCGCGAAGCCACCTTCGATGTCCCATGAACACGGATTTCGAAGACCCGGGATCTCTATCTAGCTGGCGATACATTGTGTCATCCATGCACCGACGATCCAGAAAATCCGTGGACCACCTGCCCGCGACATATCTCAGAATCGAGATAGTCCCCGCATCGTGCGTGAGCGGTCTGCGGCTCTCATAGGGAAATATTCTTTCTCCGGCGTCCCCATTGGTGGCGTTTTCCACAGCGTGTCTAGCTCCTCTTTCAAAGAGCCCCGATACATTGATGTCGCTCCTGGTTGTTTCGCCCTTCAATTAGCATACTCATGTGAATGTACTTGCTCTTCATGCACAACCAGGGGAAGGTTGTACATCCACACAAACACGGGCCAAAAGCTATGTGTGCTTCTCTGCTGCCGACGGATTGAATCCATCGGTGCTCACGCCCAGACGATGTTCCTTGGATCCTTCCCAAATTCTGGGTGTTCGAAGTTCAACGCTTGCCACTGGCTCCCATCCTTAGGGTGACTCAACATCTTGCCTTTTTTATTTATCTCCGGATCATTTGCGTCATCTTCTTGCTTCTTCTCCTCCCTATCCGCGTGCCAACGCAGGAGCTTTGCTACCTTAGGGTCCGCGAAATACCGCTGCAGACGAGGAGTGATCGGAAAGTACCACGCCACTTTTCAAGGAGCTTTCTTCCTCTTCTTGTATCGAGTAACGCCGCACACCAGACATATGGTAGACTCCACATGCTCGTCCCGATAAATGATGCAATTGTTCATGCACACATGGTATTTCACGTGCGGTAAATCCAGAGGACACACGATTTTCTTCGCCTCGAACTGGTCGGGCACTTGTTCCCCTTGGGAAGACGTTCGTGCGAGAATGACATGTTCTCGCCGAAGCATCGCCGGTCATTTTGTGTTTTACCTTCATCTCCAGCCATGAGCGTTACTTTCAGCGGTATCCTCGGGCTGCATCCTTCATACAATGGAGTAACGCGTCTATCTCCAGTTGATCTACCTTGACTTTCTCTCGGGCGGCAGCTCTTGCGTTATCCGTCTGCTTGAGAAGCAGCTCTTGAATATGAGGGTCATGCACCCAGCCCATCGATGGTCCATCGTCGTCTGCTCCGGCATCTTCATCTTCATGATCATGCCCTTTGTCTGCTCCGGCATCTTCCTCATCATCATGTCCGGCATCTTCTACATGATGACTGTGTACTGCATCTACTTCGTGATCATGTCCTGGAGATTCTTCGTCTTCTCGCCCACCCTCGCCGCGGTTGTCTTGCTGCCATTCCTCATTTCTTGCCCGGCCCCCATGGACGACTTCATAATCATCTTCATCACCTTGCCACCGATAGCCATCCATGAAACCACGCAAGAGCAGGTGATCCCGCACCTGTACGGAATCCGGGTCCATAAGGCTCCTCAGCTTGCATCTTCTACATGGACATCTTATCTCCGTCTCATTCTTTTGAAGCATCTCGGCCTTCACGGAGCTCAAAAACCTATTCACGATGCCTTCGGTCATCGTGCGGACCATGATCGCCTGCGGAGTAGAGCAAAACGATATTTTAGAACCAAGAAAAAATTTGGCATGACTTTGCCTAAAAATAGGACCAAAAAGAATGCATAGTGCCAAAATTCTCGCCGAAACGGAAATGAATCAACATTCCGGAAAAATATTGGCAACTATAGCATTTCAAATACCGGTACCTGCAAACACAAACATATATGCAACATCACAAACATACATAGATCTAGCTAGGCCATAAAAAATGCATGTGCACGTTGTTGGAGGGAGAAAAAAAGTAGATCTACAACATAAAGATAGCTTTCCCCTTACTTACCTATCAAAAAAAGGTAATTTAACCACTTAATTTTGATGAATTTATGGTGCAAATGAGGTGAGGAGGAGGAGGCAGCCGAGACAAGCTTGGAGGAGGAGGTGGAGAGAATGAAGTGGGGAAAGTGAGTGTGTAGGTGTGGCTGTCCAAAATATCTAGCTGGTCCTAGGTTACTAATGGCGCACCACCCACAAATGCGCCATTAGTAACCGTGGTTACTAATGGCGCACCAGCTGGTGATGCTCCATTAGTAGTTTTGCAGGAAAAAAATTATAATAGTGGTGCACTGTGTGGCTGGTGCGCCATTACTAGTTAAAACTAGTAATGGCGCACTGTGCCCTAGTGCGCCATTAGTATTTTTGGAAAAAAACAATTGTTACTAGTGGCGCACCATGGGTCTGGTGCGCCATTAGTGTCTATCACACTAATGGCGCACCAACACATGGTGCGCCACTGCTATATAGTAGTGGCGCACCACATGTCTGGTGCGCCATTAGTGGCCATATCATCTATAGTACTTTTCCTAGTAGTGGAGGCAGCGATATACTCCGCCTCACATGACGAAGTGGCCACCACCTTTTGCTTCTGAGATTACCAACTGATGAGGAAACAAGACACGGAGTTTACCCAGGTTCGAGCCCTCACGATCGAGGTAATACCCTACTCCTTGTGTATATTGCAATTGGGGTGTACAAAGTACATGTATGAACCAAAGGATTGTGTTGTTGTTTTGCTGTGTCGACTAGCCCGACCCCGGCTTATATAAGACACAGGGGCCCTAGGTTTATAAGAGTCCTAGTCAGCTACGTCGGTGGAGGGTAGTCCTCCACGGATCTAGCCTCGTTGTCTTGCAAGGCATACAGAGTCTTCTCGTAGAGCGCACCATGGGTCGACATGGTGGCTCGGGGGCGGAACTGACCTGGGGGTCCTCAGTATGGCCTATCGGGCCAGCAACCGACATGGTGAGGTACCCCTAGGCCGTGAAACTGTCATCAGTGAATGTTTAAAACAATACCAACACATTTTGGGGTTCACAGCGACAGGGTTGGACATCGAAATGGAGTGGCGATGGTGTGCCTAATAGCTAGCCACACAGTGTTCTCCTTTGGTTCACATGGTTCTAAAAATGCATGAAAGCAAAAAAAATAGGAATTGTATGGGAATGCATTTATAAAATAGAGGAAAGGAAACCGTAGGTATTTTTTAAGACTAGCCGTTTGGTTCACAGGAACAGGAAAAAAATACAAGAATCCTAATAAACAAAGTAAAAGCAATGTCATACCACATGGAAAGGTAAAATTAGTATGTTATTATGCCATTAAGGATCTCAGTCTCGTTCTCGTGATCAATGTTCAAAAAAAGTGGAAAGCGTAAGCGACACGGAAGGCTAAAGCTTGGGGGAATTAAGTGTTCTTTAAAAAATGGCCAGAATGAAAATAGGAAACGTAACACATAGATAATTGAAATAGCATCTAATATAGGAAACATAGCACATTGAAAACATAGCCTCTTGAGTGCCTTTGCTCTCTCTTCTGTTGATGCAGCAACAACGACATTACAAGCATCATCTCCTGACTCCATACTTATGCTATTCCTAGACAAATTCGCATCACTCATGAATCAATCAATGAAACAACAAACTATAATCGCAACTTTGAGCACATAGTAGTTAACCAATGACTAAATGAGAGGAGAGGAGAAAGAGAGAACAAGTGAGGCCAGAGAAGTAACAAGGGCCCTAGATCTATAGAGGACGAGGACCACTAGGTGGGTGAAGGAAGAGTAACACATGAGTAAGAGAATCACCAATGAGAGGAGGAGTAGAAGAGAGGGGGAATCGATCCTCACCCACCGATTCTGGAGGAGGAGTAGGATCTCCACATGCCCTAAGTCATCGTTGGAATCAGAGAAGATGAGCTATGCCGCTGCAACACCCTCTCCTTTCCCTTCGCTTACCCTAGCTGAACAACAAATTTCAGCCAATGACTTTATACCCCCTCCTACACTATTCTAGCTTTCGCCTGACAGATTCCAGTGATTTACCCTTGCCTAAGCGTGTATAGCGCACGCTGTGCCTACTGCTAAAGTGCCCGGTAAATCACGCCTAAATTCCAAGTGAGCTTCTAAAGTTCCGACGTTATTCCTTTGAGGCCTTGTTTGGTTCATATGATAGTAATATCATAGGAATAAGGTGGCATGTATCTCACTTCATGCAGGAAAAGAGCTATCGTTGGTTTCATAGGATAGAAATTGTCCGTTAGGTTTGTCCTCATGTTCTTTTCCTTTGAAATGTGAAGGATAGGAATCCACTTCTACAAACCAAAGTCCTCTAAAGAAAAAAAATTATAGGAACTTTGTCCTATAGAATTCCTACAAATCAAAGGAGGCCTGAAACTGTGACCAATGAAATTTTTTTTTCTCAATTTGTTCCTTTGTTAGAGCATATACAACCGTACCTAAACGTCCGTGGACGCACCCGGACATGACCCCAGACAGCATCGGACATCCCCTCAAATGTCCTGCTAGAGAACGACACTCCTCATATTAAAACCTCAAATCGATGCATGTCGCTCATATACATGAATATCACACATAAATAACATTTGTTCATGGCCAAAAAATATGTAGTTCAAACATAAAATTAATTCCAAGTGCACAATTCAAGCATTAAACTCCTAAGTTTTCATTGTGAGTCCACATATGCTACACAAGATCATTGGGCAGTTCCATGTGCACGTTTTGATCTTGAAGATTATGATGCATTTCCAGAAAGTTTATAACATGCTCTGCATCTTGTTCCGTGATGCGGACTTGTACTCTAGGCTTATCAAAATGATGCGTTCGAGATGCCCCTTCACCCTCATCCACGACAACCATATTGGCAAAATGATACAACATTGTCATCAAATCCTACAAAGTCTCTGATCCCCACATCATTGTAGATCCAGAAACAATACCCCAACGAGCTTGGAGCACTCTGAAATGCCCTCTCCGCATCCTTTCTAGTTGCTTCTTGCATTGTTCTAAAGTGGCATTGTTTTTTTGCCATGAGGATTAAATATGGTTTCACAAACGCTACCCACTTAGGATAGATATCATCGACAAGGTAATACCCCATGTTGTAGTTGTGTCCGTTGATGGTGTAATTGCATGATAGAGCATCCCCATTACAAAGTCTCCCGAACATTGGAGATCGTTGGTGTGCATTGATGTCATTGTGAGAACTAGGCATTGCCAAAGAAAGCATGCCAAAACCATAATTACCTTAATGTCACTGCTTTGAGTACAATGGTGGCCTCTTTGGTATGACCTCAAAGCAGTCGTGTATTTCTACAAAGTAGAGAACGAGAGTTGTCCACAACAATCTTTTCTGAGATTGAAGTGGGGATCATGTGCCTTCACTCCCTCCACCAAGAGCAGGAACAATGGTTTGCGCATATGTCGACGAAAAAATGTATCAAGGAATGTTAGTCCAGGTTGGAAGTAATCCTTGTAGAGCATCTGTGCGCCAGCGATCCTATCCCAGTTTACAACTCTCCTCCCTTTGATTGAACACTTGAAGTTCATAATGTTTTCCACTCCCCTTTCTATTTCCTCATGGATGTTGATCATCAACGAGAACTTATACGTCGTCAAAATCCAACGAATTGATGAAACTCTTTTTGAATGAATTCATTAAGCTCCTTGTTTTGATACTCCTCATCTGGCAAACCTGATGAATCCATTGTTTTGCATACAAAAAATATGCTCAAATATTTTGTCTAACACATAAAGGGCAAGTGTATGATCGGAAGAGCGGGGCGTACCGCGGTGGTGTCCAGGACGACGAGAATCGCAAGGAGGAGTTTCATGGTGGTGATGGCGGCAATGGGGTCGGGACGACGCGGACGAGGGACAAGAGGGGGGAGGAAAAGGGCAGGTCCGGCTATGATGAGGTCAATTTCGTGGAATTTTTGGTGGGTCTGGTCTGTCGGGTCCGACGTGGTGCCGGCCAGCCCAGACGTATAGGCCTGGGTTGAGGGGTCTGACTGGATCACTATTTTTTGACTGGTCACTGAGGCCGTCCGTTCGGACGTACAAGTCCAATATAAAGGGTCTTACATTCCGTTAAACCAAAAGGCAAAAGCTTCAACAGTGTCACCTAGGAAATTTCCCTATTCTTATTGTTTCCTCGGCTTTTCCTTTGAACCAAAGGAGGCCTGGACTATGATCACATTTTGAATTTCAGATGATAAAAAGCGAATGTGAATACTCTTTGTTCTAAATAGCGAATGTGAATACTCTTGCCTCTTGGCATGAATTGTTTCATACTGAACTTAGAAAACCGAGCCATGATGATCGCTTTGAAAATCATATTCACGAAACTACACCCTCCAACAAACTGCAGAATCACATGGCAACCGTTCGGCGGATTCAGGATTTGAAGTTACCCGGGGCGGACTTTAAAAAAAAAACAAAAATTTGAAGGCACGGTGCAATGAAAGTAAGACAATCAACAAAATTAATGGGCCAAGTAGTATGGATCCGGGCAACACGATCAATACAACCAATATTGCAAAGTAGTTTTATTCTCAAGCGAAAAATATATAATGCGACAAAAAATCCATCTAAGGTCTACTTCATCTTCTTAGGTTCGTAGAACATCAAATTTGGTACATAATTAACTTCCAGTATTTAACTTTCAAGAATTAGGCCAACATAACAAGAAATTTTAGAAATATAGAACAATGCGAGGAGAAGATTAGGGGAGAATGAACGAACTTGATGTTTCTTGTCTCTATTGGCTCATCGCTTGCAGTTTTAAAGCGGGTGGTGGCGATGCTGCCTCCCACAAACAAGTAGATTTCTCTCTTTCCCCATCGAGCACCATCGGTCGGGGAAGGACCTAGGCAGCGCCGCGGTGAGGCTGCGGACCGGCAGCGTAGGGCATCGCATCATGGAGGCAAGGCGGCGGCACTTGAGGGCGGCGTGATAGCGCAATATTTTTTTTGAGGGGTGGTCGCGCAATACATTGTTGGCTGATTTGGTTTCCTTTTTCTTTTTGAGGCAAGGCTGATTTGGTTTCCGGGAGTTCCTAGCCGGTGCTAACAGCGCCGATTAGAGAAGTTGGCTCTCGCAGGGGCGCATAACAGGCGCCGACAAAGCAAAAAGAATCCGCAGGTAGCAAGATTCAAACACAGGACATCACGATTTGCATACGGGTGCACCAACCATCACGCCACCGAACAACCTATGGTTAGAATCCTCGGCTGCTTTGTTTTATTCTTTCTGCAGCTCGCAAAGCCCCAGACCGTTACGCAAACAGTTTTTCTTTCTTTTTTCTCTTTTTTTGTACTGGTTGTGTTCGCCTTTTTCTTTCCTTTTCTGCTAAATACGTGTACTTTTCAGAAGAAAAAAAACAAAGAAACTTCTTTTCAAAATGCACGAAGTTTTTAAAAATTTATGAAAAAAACATTGGTTTTTAGAAGTTCATCGAATCTAAAAATAAGTTCATCAAATTTGAGAAATGTTCATCGGATTTGAAAAAAAAGTTCATCCTAATTAGAAAAAGTTCAGCGAATCTGAAAAAATGTTCAACAATTTTGAAAAAAGTTCATCGGATTTGAAAAAAAATTCATAAATTTTGAAAAAGGTTCATCAGATTTAAAGAAAGCTCATCAAATTTAAAAAATAGTTCGTCAAATTTGAAAAAAAAAAGTTAAATCAATTTTTTAGAAAATTCACCGCTTTTGAAAAAGGTTCATCGAATGTGAAACAAAAAATGATGAGAAAAAAGAAAAAAACAAGAAAAGAAATAAAACCAACTGAAGAATGAAATAAAGGAAGAAAAGAGAACAAAACTTACACGAGAGGGTGGGTGGCCATATAGTTAGAGCATAGCGCTTGCAGCCGACGTTCACGGGTTCGATTCTGTCGCTGCCCACCCCTTTTCCAAAGTTTGTAAACGAATGCGGAAGGAAACTGGACCGGCCCAAATTGCGGCAAGGGGGTGTGGCCTGCATCGCCAAATAGGATTTGCTTTATTTGTCACATGGAACGACATTTCGGCGCCCGTTTGTATGCATTTCGCAAACTGGCGCCTGCAGCGTCCCGTGTTGGGCCGGGCCTATTTTATTCCGCAAAAAATAACGACATTAGCTTGGCTCGAACCAGCAACCTCAGTCCTGGAGGTTCGTACGTATAACCACCCCGCCGAGAGTCGGATCTGATATGCTGGAACCTTTCCTCCTGTTATACGTTTCTTGTTCTTTTTTTCCTTCTCATTTTTTCCACTTTCGTTTTCTGTTTCTTTCTTCTTCCTGGTTTCTTACCTCATCGATTTTTATTTTTACTTTCCCTAAATGCGGGAACTATTTCCAAATCGATGAACTTTTTCTATGTTAGCGAACTATTTCTAAAAGTTGATGATTTTTAATTTTTTTTTCTTTAAATCAATGAATACATGAACTTTTTAAAAAATTGTTGATTTTTTTTTAAAATTTGATGAACTTCTTTTCAACTCAATGAACTTTTATTCAGATTTGTGACCTTTTTTTTCACATTCGGTGAACTTTTTTCAATTTGATGAATACTTTTCCAAAAAACCAATGAACTTTTTTCAAATCCGATGAACTCTTTTCAAATACAATGAAGGTTTTTCAAAATCAATGAACTTTTTTCAGATTCGGTGAACTTTTTTTAAATTCATGAATTATTTTTCAACTTTGGTGAACATTTTAAAAAATTTGTGAACTTTTGTTCAAAATCCGTGAACTTTATTGAATTTGTAAACTTTTTCATTTTTTATATTAATCAACGTGAACAAAGTTGAGTATATGTTAATGTTCGTACTAAAAGAGTGGTCAAATAGGATTATTTCTTGATCGTATACTACAATATCAGCCATGTCTAGTGGTAACGCTCGAAGCAGTCCACATAGGCGGCCAGAGGACCAGAGCGCGTGTGGCCCAATTATTTTTTAAAGGGAAACATTCAAAAGAGTTTTAGAAAATGATTTCTTAGACTAAAATATTATGCTCGATTTTTGAACACTTCAGTAAAACAAGTATATTTTAAAATTTGTACTATTTTATAATATGTTAATTTTTGTAAAAACAATCTCGAATTTTTTCTGAAAAACATAAACATTGTTTTAAATGCCAACTTTAATTTAGAAATGTGAACGTTTATTTAAAAATAATCACATTTTTTGAAAGTTGAGAAGACTTTGAAACGGGAATTTTTTGAAGTTTTGAACACTTTTCAAAACAGGAACAATATATTAAATTTCTGAGCATTTTTTAATATTTAAAAAAATACTAAATATTTTTGTAAATTTTTACTTCAGAAAAAATAAAAAATAAAGAAGAAATAAAGAAAGAGAAAATATAAAAGAGAAAGAGAAAGGAACAGAAAAATATATAAATAGAACAACCTGCCCGTTCTCAGGCGCCCTATGGGATGCTTCTGCTATTTAGCTCTCCGTACGACTAATAGGAAAATCCTATTTGACGCTAACTGCGTCAAAATGTCGACCGTTCGCACAGGGCGATCCCCCCGAGCGCGAGTACTGGGCCGGCCCACTTTCCCACAGCGAGGCAGCCGGTTTTGGGAACCTTCCAGAAGGTTCCCTGAACCGGTTTTTCTATTTTTACACCAGTTTTTGTTTTTTTGTTTTCTTTTGTTTTACTGTTTCATTTATTTTTTTCCCTTTTTTTCTGTTTTCTTTTTTCTGTTTCCGGTTTCTTTTGAAAATTGTTCAGAAAATTCAAAAATTGTTCGTGTTTCTAAAAAATGTTCGCATTTCAAAAAAATTGTTTGGGCATTTCAGAAAATGTTCTTGTAACAATTTTTCAAAAATGTTACTGTTTTCAAAAGTTGTTCCCGTTACACAAAAAAGTTCAAAACTTTTGAAATTCATAAAATGTACCAGATTTCAATTTTGTATTCACATGTTCAAAAAATGTTCACGCTTCCAAATTTGTTCGTACTTTTTCAAAATTTGTTCTCTAGATTCAAAAAATGTTCGTGCTTTAATAAATTGTTCGCGCTTTCAAATTTGTTCAGGATTTTTCAAAATTGTTCTTCAATTCAAAATTTGTTCTCAAGATTTAAAAAATGTTCGTGCTTCAAAAAAAGTTCACGCTTACAAATTTGTTCTCAAGATTCAAAAATCATTCGTGCTTTGAAAAATTGTTCACAAACTCCAAAAATGTTCATGTTTTCTAAAAATCTTTGGGAAATTCAAAATTTGTTCGTTTTGATAAAATTTGTTCACATATTAAAAAAATGTTCATGTTTCAAAATTTGTTCACAAATTCAAAAAATTGTCCGCATGTTTAATTTTTTCACTAATTCAAAATTTTGTTCCTGTTTCCGAAAGTTGTTCACATATTCCAAAAAATACTTCAGTTTTGAAAATTTGTAATTGGCTTAACTTGTTTTAATTTAAGGACTTGACCGAATTGGTTTTTACTTTTCGCCAATGTGGCCGTTTATTTAAGGTCCCGCTACTTTCCTTACGAAGTAACTAGCCTGGTGCAGTGGCTAGAGAAGGTCGTGGGTTCGAATCCCAACCACAGCACTTCTTTTTTAGCGGTTTTTTCAGTCCTTGACGGACAGCGAATGGGCCGGCCCAGGTGCACGTCCCCGGTGCGTCGCGCGACCTATTGGCCGCAAAATGCGGCATATAGGAGGTCTCCGACTAATAAGGTCTTCCCAACTGCGTGTGCAATATTAAGACGGCTTGCTTCGTTGGGACAGAGTGCTCGTGGCCCAATTTAATTTTAAAAGGAAACATTCAAAAAAAGATTAGAAAAAAATTCTTAGACGCAATAATTATTCTGGATTTTTAAACATTTCACTAAAACATGAATATTTTAAAATATGAAAGATTTTATAATTTCTTTATTTTTGTAAAAACCATCTCGATTTTTTTGAAAAATACAATCATTTTTCTGAAAATTCTAACATTTATTTAAAAAGAGAAAACATTTTTTGAATGTTGAGAAAATTTTGAAACGTTAATTTTTATAAGTTTTGAACCGTTTTAAAAAAAGGAACAATGTTTTAAAATTCTGACCATTTTTTAGTATTTGAAAAAAATTAAAATTCTAAATATTTTTGTAAATTTCTACTTCACAAAAAAAAACGTCGTCGACTTTTTTGCTGCAACCGTCGTCGAATTTTGCTACCACCGGCAAGGTAATTTGCTACATCCATGGTGGCGGGGCTGCGATGGCGGTGATCTTTTTCTTTTGTTGCAACCTTCAGTGTTTTTTGCTACTACCGGCGTTGTATTTCTCTACATCCATTCAATGACATTTACTGGTGGTCATTGGTCGTAGTGAGCATCGATGACGAGTGGCGGCGGCGACGCATCGGGTGCCGCAACCATGGAGCGTCGACGGCAGGAGTTGCAACTGTCTGAGGCGGAGCTTGCAACCGAAATTGAATTAGCGAGAAGGTTCTCCGGCGAGCAGTAGAGGGGCTACAAGGTGAAAGGGCATTTCCCTACCTTATGTTTTGGATGATGATGACAACCCTTTGTTGGTCTAATCATGTGCTAAATGTTTCAGGTTCTCGATGATTAGGCTTACATCGGATTGTGGTTCTCTCTTGAAGGAAACGATTGAAGACGGAATCCTCTACGCTTTTTATCTCTTTGGTCGTAGGGAACCCGTACTATCAAGTGGGAATCCACTTTGGAAAGAATAGGGGAATCCATTCACGTACACCTCCATCACCCCTCGTTTTGTCTTCCTCTGGTGTGAGAGAGTGCCTCCTCTTGATTTAACCTGCTGTGTTTTCCCGGTGGTTGTACCGCTTCGTCCGAGCGGTTGTACCGCTGGCTCTTGGCGCTTCCCTGCCTTTGTCGAGCGGTGGTACCGCTGCCTCCGGGCGGTGGTACCGCCACCAGCTCTACCTGAGACCAGTGGCGGTTGTTCGACCATGCACCGCCCATGTACCGGTCAGGCTTCTGTTTTGATGCGGTGGCTGGGCGGTGGTGGCCCGGTTGGTCCGGTTGTTCCTCATCAACCGGTACTACCGGAGGTTCGAGCGGTTCTTCCGCTCGTACCTTAGGGCATGTACAATGGTTGATAAGATAGTCTTATCTTAAGTCTTGCATGTGAATTAGAGATGACAAAAAAAATTGTCTACAACGGGTCATCTCTTAGTCTTATCTTCAATAACTAGCAATTCCTAAAAATGTGGTGAGACATATTGTGCTAAGAGATCACCTCTTGTCTTCTCTTAAATAAGAGAAGACAAGCCTTTTCTTATGAGTTCTCTCTCCTCCATCTCATCATCTATCCTATGTGGCACTCGTAAATAGAACCATTGTACATGCCCTTAGACGATCAAGCACTCAAGGCCAAGCGGTTGCACCGGCCCCGCACCGCCCAACTACCGCCCTCAAGGGTGACTCCGTTCTGTTTCGGTGCGGTTGCTGGGCGGTTGGTCCGGTTATGTTCTAACAACCGGTACTACCGCCCGGTGGCCCGGTTGTACCGCCTGGTAGGGTTCTGCCGTTACATCGTGAGTCCCGGTTGTACCGGGACAAGGACCGGTTGTACCGCTGCAGTGCTGAAAACGCAGTAACGGTTGGATTTATTAGGGTTGCTATATAAGGTGGTTCTTCCACCTACCACTCCTACCTTTTACCTCTCTCACTCCACCATTAATGCTCTCAAGCTCTCTTGCCCGATCTCTCTCTCTAGCCACTCAAACTTATTGATTTGCTAGGGATGGAAGGAGGAGACCTAGATCTACACTTCCACCAAAGGATATTTGCTTCCCCCATACTTTCTAGTGTGGATTTTGTTACTCTTGGGTGTTTGAGCACCCTAGACGGTTGAGGTCACCTCGAAGCCATATTCCATTATGGTGAAGCTTCGTGGTTTCGTTGGGAGCCTCCAATTGTTGTGGAGATTGCCCCAACCATGTTTGTAAAGGTTCGGTCGCCGCCTTCAAGGGCACCAATAGCGGAATCACGACATCTCGCATTGTGTGAGGTCGTGAGGAGAATACGGTGGACCTAGTGGCTTCTTGGGGAGCATTGTGCCTCCACACCGCTCTAACGGAGACGTACTTCCCCTTAAAAGGAAGGAACTTCGGTAACACATCCTCATCTTCACCGGCTCCACTCTTGGTTATTTCCTGCCTTTACTTTTGCAAGCATACTTGTGTTGCATCCCTTGCTTGCTTATGTGCTAGTTGTTATTGCATCATATAGGTTGCTCACATAGTTGCATATCTAGACAACCTATTTTGTTGCATAGTTTAATTTGGTAAAGAAAAGCTTAAAAATTGTTAGTTGCCTATTCACCCCCCCCCTAGTCAACCATATCGATCCTTTCAATTGGTATCAGAGCCTCGTCTCTTTATTAAGGACTTTGTCGTCCGAAGAGTATGGTTGACACCAACGACGGTGCGGAGGAGCACTCCGGTGTGAATCCCATCTCGTCTTCGGCCGGAGGGGGAACCTCGGTCTCACATGAGGAATTCAATGTGGCTTTAGACACATTGAAAACCTCCATGACGACCGACGTTAAAAGCATGTTTTCTGAATTCCTAGAAGGACTTAAACTATCTACCTCGCTGATGAAAGTGGGTGATCCCCCTAACAAGGTGATGGATGCTACCTTCGACAAGGGGGAAGCTAACAGTGAAAAGAGTCCTTCTACTAGTGGCAGAAATGGCACCGGCATCTTTGCCCATGTGGAACCCCCAATTTATGGAGGACCGATCCCCTCTGCTCATTTGAATCATGTCAGTCCTCCTCCTAAATATGAGAAACATGAAGATTTTGATTCTTGGGTTTATCGCTTCAAGCGTCATTTAAAACATGTGAATACTAACCTTTGGAGAATCATTGAAGAAGGTTTCTATCCTCATGACCCAAGCAACTTCACCCCTCGAGAAGCCGTGGACAATCAATTCAATGAGAGTGCTCTCTTCATCATCCAAGATGCAATCCTTCCCGAAGATCTCCCTCATCTTCGACCTCATGCCATGGCTAAAGAAGCATGGAAATGTGTTGAGTCTCTCTATCGAGGAAGTGCTAGCATTCAACGCTCCAACTATGAAGTGGTGCAAGATGAAGCCGATGAGTTTGCAATGAAAGAAGATGAAGAACCTCGTGAGCTCTTTCGAAGAGTGACCAAACTCACGGTCTCACTCCGAGATCATGGAAGCAAGGACATGGATGACAATTGGATCAAGCGCAAGTTCCTCAAGGCCATGATGCCCTACAACAAGGCCATGCCCTCCATCATTCGTCAAAGACCGGACTTCCACTCCATGACCTCAAGTGAAGTGTTGGATGAGTTCGTTGCAATGAGCATCTTGGACAAGACCGCCGACAATGTGGTGCTCCGTTCTCAAAGGGCAAAGAAGCCCAACCTTGCTTTGAAGGCCAAGGTTATTATGGAAGAAGAGGAAGAAGTGGAATATGAGGAGAGCAACCCTGAAGACACCAAATATGATTATCATGAGCACATGGCCCTTGCTTCAAGACAATTTTGGAGCAAGAAGAATACAAGACCCAACTTCAACAAGAACAACTCAAGTGGCGTCAAGGGCAAGCAACGAGTTAGAACTTTCTTCAACTGTGGCAATGTGAGCCATTTCGTTGCGGATTGTCCTTACGAGAAGCGGGAAGACAATGGCGGCATGTTCATCCGAAAAGACAAAGCCAAGTCCTTCCCCAACAAGAACAACTTCACCAAGAAGACTCCCACTCATGGGTTGGTGGTTCAAGAAGAATACCAAGAGGATGACGATGATGATGAAAATGGAGAAGCAATGGCCATGGCGTCAGTTGCCATTGCTACTACTCCCCGGGTGTCTCTCTTTGATTCACCCAACGAGAACATCACCGCCAAGTGCCTCATGGCTAAAGCTTCAAACAAGGTAACCCCCAACATCAAAACCACCATCATTACTAATCCCTCCTCGGAGGATTGCAGTGATGAACATAATGGGTCTAATGAGGAAGTGAATGAATTTGAGTCTTTTATGAGTAAGCTCAAGGGCAAGTCCAAGAAGCATTTTGTTGCTCTCTTGGAACAACTTGGTGAGGCCAGTGACATGATCGAGGCTCACGAAGAAACCATCTCTAAGATGGAAGGTCATAGTCGTGACTATGCCGATGAGATATCGGATCTCTCTAATGCTCTTGAGGAAGAGCGTGTGCATCGTTGACTTTTGAGGAGTCACACAACGATGACCATGCTAAGTTAAAGAAAGATCTTGATCATGCTCTTGTCGTGTCTTGTGTGCTAACTTCCGAGAAGGCTAAACTTGGGGTTGATCATGCTAGACTCAAGGAGGAGTTTGAGATACTTGACAGGGCCCACAAGGTCTTGAAGGGTGCTCACACTAACCTCAAGGAGTCTCATGCTCAACTCCAAGTTAAGCTAACCAAGGAAAAGGCCACCTTTCCTCATATGGTATTAATTGATAATGCATGTGCTACTAACCCGTGTTGTGAGCCTGTGCACCTTGTGGAGGAGAATGCCAAGTTAAAGGATCAACTTGAGAAAGGCCTTGTGACATGCATTCAAGGTGAGAAGAACCTCAACGACCTTTTGAGCAATCAAAAGGAAGTTGTGGCCAAGGAAGGAATTGGGTTTGCACCCAAGTCCAAGAGCAAGAAGAAGAAGAACGACAAGACCAAACGTCCTCCTCCTCTCAAGCAAACTTTTGTTAAAGAGGGAGAGGGTGCTCCTAAGGAGAGGAAGGAAAAAGTGAAGGGAGTTAACGTCCAAAAGGGCAAAAGCATTTCCTCCAACAAAGCCGGCGACTTTAACCCGTCAGATGTGTTGTGCCATGCAAGTGATGGACATGTTTATGCTAAATTTGTTGGTTCTCCTTATGAGTACATTGAGTGGTCTATTTGGGTTCCTAAGACCCTTGTTACTAACATCAAAGGACCCATTACTAAATGGGTACCTAAAACCAAGCATTGATCTCGTGTAGGTGTTTGCTTCCGGTGGGGGATCCTGGTTGCTTGATAGTGGAGCAACAAATCATATGATCGGAAGCAAGGACTTGGTGGTGGACGTGCAAAAGATTCCATCTATGCCCACCAATGTTGGGTGGGGTGATGCCTCACATTCTAAGGTATTGGGTCTTGGCAAGGTTGTCATTTCTCATGATCTAACGATCGAGAAAGTCGTGCTTGTTGAGTCCCTTGCATACAATTTGCTTTCCGTTCGTCAACTTGCACTCATGGGTTTTGCTACTTTCTTTGACATTGATACCGTGGCCCTCTTGTGGAGCAAGACTCTTAAAGTAGCCTTTGTTGGGCCTGTCGAGAACGGTCTCTATGTGATTAACTTTTTGGAGCGACCCACTAAGACCGTGACATGCCTAATGGCTAAAGTTGACGTGGGATGGCTTTGGCATCGCCATTTGGCCACGTCAATATGAGATCTTTGCAAAGTCTTCTCAAGGGGGACCATGTCCGTGGACTAACAAATGTTAGTTTTGCCAAAGATCGTGCTTGCAGTGCTTGTATTGAAGGAAAGATTCATGAGAAGGCTCACCCTCCCTCGACCATCATCTACTCGAAGAGACCCTTGGAGCTCCTTCACATGGATCTCTTTGGGCCTCCATCTTTTGATAGTCTTGGAGGAAGAAAGTATTGCTCGGTGATTGTGTATGATTATTCAAGATACACTTGGTTATACTTCTTCAAGAGGAAGAGTGAGACTCAACAAACCGTCATCGACTTTGCAAATGAAGCTCAACGTCAACATAATGCAAAGATCTTGACAATCAGAAGTGACAACGACACCGAGTTCAAGAACTACACCTTGGATGAGTTTCTTAGTGATGAGGGGATCAAGCACCAATATGCTGCTCCATATACCCCTCAACAAAATGGTGTGGCGGAGAGGAAGAACCGGACGTTGATGGATGCAGCTAGGACCATGATGGCGGAGTTCAAGTCCCCATACAACTTTTGGGCCGAAGACATCAACACCGCATGTCATGCATCCAATCGGCTCTATCTCCGCAAAGGTTTGAACAAGACTCCTTATGAGATACTCACCGGCAACAAGCCCAACCTCAAGTACTTCCGGGTGTTCGCGTGTAAGTGTTTCATTCTGAAGAAAGGTGTTCGTTTGTCTAAATTTGAGGCTAGAGCTCATGAGGGCATATTTGTTGGTTATGCTACAAACTCTCATGCTTACTGTGTTCTCAACAAGTCCACGGACTCATTGAGGAGACGGTAACATGGAGTTTGATTTAAAATAACGGCTCCCAAGTGGAGCAAAGTGGTACTTGTGATGTAGGTGATGAAATTCCTCCCCAAGCCATAAGAAGAATGGGTATTGGTCATATTCTACCCATTGAGGAACCCCTTGTGGCCGAAGGAGAAGGACAATGCTCAACTCAAGCAGATCCATCACCTCCTCAAGACTCACACGCTTCCGAAGAACAAAGTGAAGGCCTTCAACCTCGTGAACAAGACGAAGGGCAAGATCAACCTCAAGATGGTGGTGAACCTCTAAATGATGCCCAAGGTCAAGTTCTCCCCCTCGAGCAAGTTCAAGATCATGAGCAAGCTCAAGATCAAGAACAAGCTCAAGACGGCGCTCAAGATAATCAAGTTAACCCTCCTCCTTACACACCCGAGGAGGAATTAGAGCGTCGTGCCGCGAAGATTGCTTCCAATCTCACCACCCAAGGCCATCTCATGGAAAATGTGGTTGGAAGTCTAAGAAAGGGGGTAAGCACTCGTAGACAATTAGCAAACTATTGTGAACATCACGCGTTTGTCTCTTGTGTTGAACCCCAAAAGGTCTATGAGGCGCTCGAAGACTCGGGTTGGCTCAATGCCATGCATGAAGAACTCAACAACTTCGAGTACAACAAGGTGTGGAGATTGGTGCCAAGGCCTTCGGGGGACCACAACGTCATTGAACCAAGTGGATTTTCAAGAACAAGCAAGATGCTCATGGGAACATCATTCGCAACAAGGAAATATTGGTAGCACAAGGCTACTCCCAAGTCGAGGGTATCGACTACGGTAAAACCTTTGCTCTCGTTGCTCGTCTTGAATCCATATGTTTGTTGATTGCTTATGCTTCCCATCACAACTTTAAGTTGCAACAAATGGATGTGAAAAGTGCTTTTCTTAATGGTCCTATTTAATGAGTTGGTCTATGTCAAGCAACCCCTGGGTTCGAGGATCCCTACTTTCCGGATCATGTGTATCAACTCGATAAGGCACTCTATGGCCTTAAACAAGCCCCACGTGCGTGGTATGACCACCTTACCGAGTTGTTACAAGATTGTGGATTTGAGGTGGGGCTAATCGATCCCACTCTTTTTACTAAGAAGGTTAAAGGGGAGTTGTTTGTATGCCAACTATATGTTGATGACATTATCTTTGGTTCCCCTAACAAAGCTTTCAATGAGGAATTTGCTGCTCTCATGACCTCCAAGTTCAAGATGTCTTCAATGGGAGAGTTGAAGTTCTTCCTTGGTTTTGACATCAAACAAAGAAGAGAAGGAACCTTCATCAACCAAGCCAAATACACTCAAGATATGCTAAAAAGATTCAAGCTAAGTGATGCCAAGCCGGCTACTACACCAATGCCTACCAAGTGCCAACTTGACATTGATTCCAATGGTAAAGCGGTGGATCAAAAGGTATATCGCTCCATGATTGGCTCCTTGCTTTACCTTTGTGCATCTAGACCGGATATCATGTTGAGTGTGGGGATGTGTGCACGGTTTCAAGCCGCACCGAAGGAAAGTCACTATGTGGCGCTGCTTAATCTTTTGATATTTGGCTCATACCCCAAACTTTGGCTTATGGTACCCAAGAGGGGCAAACTTCAAGCTTGAAGGATTTACGGATTCCAATTGGGCGGGAGACAAAGTGGATAGGAAGTCCACTTCCGGAGGGTGCTAGTTTCTTGGGTGCTCTTTGGTGAGTTGATCTTCCAAGAAGCAAAGTTGTGTGTCTCTCTCGTCCACCGAAGCGGAATATGTGGCGACCGGTAGTTGTTGTGCACAACTCTTATGGATGAGGCAAACCTTAAAGGAATACAGTGTCATTTGTGACAAAGTGCCTCTTTGGTGTGACAACAAAAGTGCCATCAAGATTTCTCTCAACCCCGTGCAACACTTCAAGACGAAGCATATTGAGATTCGGTATCATTTCATCCGAGATCACATTAGGCGAGGGGAGATCGAGCTCAAGTATGTCAACACTCATGATAACCTTGCAGATATTTTCACGAAGCCCTTGGATGAAGCAAGATTTCGCGAGTTAAGGCATGAGCTAAATATCATTGATTCAAGCAATGTGACTTGAACCCTTGCACCCCCCACCACACTCAACTTGTTGTCTAGTTTAGGTGTAGGCATGGACATAGGGGGAGTGTTGTTCTCTCAATGAACTCTCCCTCCCCCCATTATGCATAAATCGATCAACTCTTTCACATTAGCCATTTTTTATGGTACTTGTGCTTCAAAGACGAGTTTTGGTCATGGGCCCAAGGATAATTCTTCGCAGTGCCATACCAATTGACTCAAACATAGGTGGCTTCGGCCACCACCCTCTCTTGAGAGAGGCTTGACCTCACTCTGCTTTCGTGCGGTTGTTTTTGTCGGGGAACGTAGTAATTTCAAAAAATTTCCTACGCACACGCAAGATCATGGTGATGCATAGCAATGAGAGGGGAGAGTGTTGTCTACGTACCCTCGTAGACCCGAAGCGGAAGCGATCACAATGTAGAGGAAGTAGTCGTACGTTCTCCTCGCGATCCGACCGATCCCGACGCCACTCCGGCGCCCCGAGTTCTTGACACACGTACAGCTCGATGACGTCCCTCGACTCGATCCAGCCGAGTGTCGAGGGAGAGTTCTGTCGACCTGACGACGTGGTGGACGATCTTGATGTTTCACGGCGCGGGCTTCGCCTAAGCTTCAGCGACGGTATGATCGAGGTGGAATATGGTGGAGGGGGCACCGCACACGGCTAAGGAACGATCCGTAGATCAAACTTGTGTCCCTAGGGTGCCCCCCGCCCCGTATATAAAGGAGGGAGGGGGAGGCCGGCCGCCCCTATAGGCGCTGCCAAGGAGGGGGTCCTCCTCCTAGTTGAGTAGGACTCCCTTTCCTAGTCCAACTAGGAAGGAGAAGGGGAAGGAAAGAGAGAGAGGGAGGGGGCCGCCTCCTCCTGTCCTATTCGACTCCCACAGGGGCGCGCCACCTCTGGTGCGGCCCTCTCTCCCCTCTTGGCCCACTAAGGCCCATAACTTCCCGGGGTTCCGGTAACCCTCCCAAGACTCCGTTTTCTCCGAAACTTCCGAACCTTTCCGGTGTCCGAATATAGCCGTCCAATATATCAATCTTTATGTCTCGACCATTCCGAGACTCCTCGTCATGTCCGTGATCACATCTGGGACTCAACTTCTTCGGTACATCAAAATACATAAACTCATAATAACATCCATCGAAACCTTAAGCGTGCGGACCCTACGGTTCGAGAACAATGTAGACATGACCGAGACACGTCTCCGGTCAATAACCAACAGCGGACCTGGATGCCCATATTGGTTCCTACATATTCTACGAAGATCTTTATCGGTCGACCGCATAACAACATACGTTGTTCCCTTTGTCATCGGTATGTTACTTGCCCGAGATTCGATCGTCGGTATCTAATACCTAGTTCAATCTCGTTACGCAAGTCTCTTTACTCGTTCCGTAATACATCATCTCACAACTAACTCATTAGTTGTAGTGCTTGCAAGGCTTCGGTGATGTGTATTACCGAAGGGCCCAGAGATACCTCTCCGACAATCGGAGTGACAAAACCTAATCTCAAATCGCCAACCCAACATCTGCCTTTGGAGACACTGTAGTACTCCTTTATAATCACCCGATTCGTTGTGACGTTTGGTAGCACCAAAGTGTTCCTCCGTAAACGGAGTTGCATAATCTCATAGTTACAGGAACATGTATATGTCATGGATAAAAGCGGTAGCAACATACTAAACGATCGTGTGCTAAGCTAATGGAATGGGTCATGTCAATCGATCATTCTACTAATGATGTGACCTCGTTAATCAAATAACAACTCTTTGTTCATGGTCGGAAACATAACCATCTTTGATTAACAAGCTAGTCTAGTAGAGGCATACTAGTGACATATTGTTTTGTCTATGCATTCACACATGTATCATGTTTCCGGTTAATACAATTATAGCATGAATGATAAACATCTATCATGAAATGAGGAAATAAATAATAACTTTATTATTGCCTCTAGGGCATATTTCCTTGATCTCCCACTTGCACTAGAGTCAATAATCTAGATTACATAGTAATGATTCTAACACCCATGGAGTCTTGGTGCTGATCATGTTTTGCTCGTGGAAGAGGCTTAGTCAACGGTCTGCGCAACATTCAGATCCGTATGTATCTTGCAAATCTCTATGTCTCCCACCGGACTAAGTCCGGATGGAATTGAAGCGTCTCTTGATGTGCTTGGTCCTCTTGTGAAATCTGGATTCCTTCGCTAAGGCAATTGCTCCAAATTGTCACGAAGATTTTCATTGGACCCGATGCACTAGGTATGACACCTAGATCGGATATGAACTCCTTCATCCGCACTCCTTCATTAGCTGCTTCGAAGCTGCTATGTACTCCGCTTCACATGTAGATCCCGCTTCGACGCTTTGTTTAGAACTGCACCAACCGACAGCTCCTCCGTTTAGTGTAAATACATATCCGGTCTGCGATTTAGAATCGTCTCGATCGAGTGTCAAAGCTTGCATCAACGTAACTGCCATTTATGAGCTCTTTGTCACCTCCATATACGAAAACATATCCTTAGTCCTTTTCGGTACTTCAGATGTTCTTGACCGCTGTCCGATGATCCACTCTGGATTACTTTGGTACCTCCTGCTAAACTTATAGCAAGGCACACATCAGTCAGTACACAGATTGCATACATGATAGAGCCTATGGTGAGGCATAGGAACATCTTTCATTTTCTCTCTATCTTCTGCAGTGGTGGGGCATTGAGTCTTACTCAACTTCACACCTTGTAACACGTGCAAGAACCCTTTCTTTGCTTGATCCATCTTGAACTTCTTCAAAATTTTGTCAAGGTATGTGCTTTGTGAAAGTCCAATTAAGCGCCTTGATCTATCTCTATAGATCTTAATGCCCAATATGTAAGCAGCCTCACCGAGGTCTTTCATTGAAAAACTCTTATTCAAGTATCCCTTTATGCTATCCAAAATTCTATATCATTTCCGATCAGCAATATGTCATCTACATATAATATCGTAAATGCTACTGAGCTCCCACTCACTTTCTTGTAAATACAGGCTTCTCCAAAAGTTCAGACAAACCCAAATGCTTTGATCACACTATCAAAGCATTTATTCCAACTCCGAGATGCTTGCACCAGTCCATAGATGGATCATTGGAGCTTGCATACTTTGTTAGCTCCTTTGGATCGATAAAATCTTCGGTTGCATCATATACAACTCTTCTTCCGTAAATCCATTCAGAATGCAGACTTTACATCCATTTGCCAAATTTCATAATCATAAAATGCGCAATTGCTAACATGATTCGGACGGACTTAAGCATCGCTTCGGTGAGAAGGTCTCATCGTAGTCAATCCCTTGAACTTGCCGAAACCTTTTGCGACAAGTCGAGCTTTATAGACGATAACATTACCGTCGTCGGTCTTCTTCTTGAAGATCCACTTGTTTTCTATTGCTTGCCTACCCTCGGCAAGTCAACCAAAGTCCATACTTTGTTTTCATACATGGATCCCATCTCGATTTCATGGCCTCAAGCCATTTTGAATCTGGGCTCACCATCGCTTCTTCATAGTTCGTAGGTTCATCATGATCTAATAGCATGATTTCTAGAACAGGATTACCGTACCACTGTGGTGCGGATCTTACTCTGTTGATCTACGAGGTTCTGCGGAACTTGATCGAAGTTTCATGATCAACATCATCAACTTCCTCACTACTTGGTGTAGATGTCTCGTAAACCGGTTTCTGCGATTTAACTACTTTCAAGTAAGGGAGAAGGTACTATTACCTCATCAAGTTCCACTTTCCTCCCACTCACTTCTTTCGAGAGAAACTCCTTCTCTAGAAAGGATCCATTCTTAGCAACGAATGTCTTGCCTTCGGATCTGTGATAGAAGGTGTACCCAACTGTCTCCTTTGGGTATCCTATGAAGACACATTCTCCGATTTGGGTTCGAGCTTATCGGGTTGAAGTTTTTCACATAAGCATCGATCCCCAAACTTTAAGAAACGACAACTTTGGTTTCTTGCCAAACCATAGTTCATAAGGTGTCGCCTCAACGGATTTTGACGGTGTTCTATTCAGGTGAATGCGGCCGCCTCTAGAGCATAACCCCAAAGCGATAGCGGTAAATCTGTAAGAGACATCATAGATCGCACCATATCTAGTAAAGTACGATTACGATGTTCGGACACACCATTACTGTTGTGGTGTTCCGGTGGCGTGAGTTGCGAAACTATTCGCATTGTTTCAAATGTAGACCAAACTCGTAACTCAAATATTCACCTCCACCATCGATCGTAGAAATTTAATTTTCTTGTTACGATGATTTTCAACTTCACTCTGAAATTCTTTGAACTTTTCAAATGTTTCAGACTTATGTTTCATTAAGTAGATATACCCATATCTCGCTTAAGTCATCCGTGAAGGTGAGAAAATAACGATATCCGCCACGAGCCTCTGATTCATCGGACCACATACATCTCAGATGTATGATTTCCAACAAATCTGTTGCTCTCTCCATAGTACCGAGAACGGGTTCGGTCATCTTGCCCATAAGGCACGGTTCGCAAGTGCCAAGTGATTCATAATCAAGTGACTCCAAAAGTCCATCAAGATGGAGTTTCTTCATGCGCTTTACATCGATATGACCTAAACGGCGATGCCACAAATAAGTTGCACTATCATTATCAACTCTGCATCTTTTGGTTTCAACATTATGAATATGTGTATCACTACTATCGAGATTCATCAAAATAGACCACTCCTCAAGGGTGCATGACCATAAAAGATATTACTCATATAAATAGAACAACCATTATTCTCTCGATTTAAATGAATAACCGTCTCGCATCAAACAAGATCCAGATATAATGTTCATGCTCAACGCAGCACCAAATAACAATTATTTAGGTCTAAAACTAATCCCGAAGGTAGATGTAGAGGTAGCGTGCCGACCGCGATCACATCGACTTTGGAACCATTTCCCACGCCGCATCGTCACCTCGCCCTTTGCCGTGTTCGCTAATCCGTAGTCTCTGCTTCGAGTTGCAAATATTAGCAAAGAACCAGATCAAATACCAGTGCTATGCGAGCTCTAGTAAGGTACACATCTATAACATGTATATCACATATACCTTTGTTCACCTTGCCATCCTTCTTATCCGCCAAATACTTGGGGCAGTTCCGCTTCGAGGACCGACCGCTTGCGGAGAAGCACTCGGCCAGTGCTTAGGTCCAGACTTGGGTTTCTTCTCTGAGCAAAGAACTTGCTTGCTGTTCTTCTTGAAGTTCCCTTCTTCTTCCCATTGCCTTTCTTCTTGAAACTAGTGGTCTTATTGACCATCAACACTTGATGCTCCTTCTTGATTTCTACCTCCAGCCTTTAGCATTGCGAAGAGCTCGTATAGTCTTTACTAACCCTTGCATATTATAGTTCATCACGAAGCCTTTGTAGCTTGGTGGCGTGATTGAAGAATTACATCAATGACACAATCATCCGGAAGATTAACTCCCAATTGTGTCAAGTGATTGTAGTACCCGGACATTACGAGTATGTGCTCACTAACGTAACTATTCTCCTCCATCTTGCAGCTATAGAACTTATTGGAGACTTCATATCTCTCAATCCGGGCATTCTGTTGAATATCAACTTCAACTCTGGAACATCTCATATGCTCCATGACGCTCAAAACGTCGTTGAAGTCCCGGTTCTAAGCCGTAAAGCATGGCACATCGAACTATAGAGTAGTCATCAGCTTTGCTCGCCAGACGTTCTTAACATCGTCGGTTGCATCGAAGCAGTTCGCACCCAGCGGTGCATCCAGACGTAACTCTTCAGGCAGCAATGAGGATAATCCTCGAGTTACGGACCCGATCCGTGTAATTGCTACCATCATCTTTCAACTTTGCTTTCTCAAGGAACGCATTAAAATTCAACGGAACAACAAAGACGAGCCATCTATCTACAATCAAACATAAACAAGCAAGATACTATCGGTACTAAGTTCATGATAAATTTAAGTTCAATTAATCATATTACTTAAGAACTCCCACTTAGAAAAACATCTCTCTAGTCATCTAAGTGA
This sequence comes from Aegilops speltoides, assembly GCA_021437245.1. Lineage (NCBI taxonomy): Eukaryota > Viridiplantae > Streptophyta > Magnoliopsida > Poales > Poaceae > Aegilops > Aegilops speltoides. Next base: position 433,642,267 of record CM038141.1, on the reverse strand, counting down.
TCACGTGATCCAAATCAACTAAACCATAACCGATCATCACGTGAAATGGAGTAGTTTTCAATGGTGAACATCTTATGTTGATCATATCTACTATATGATTCACGCCGACCTTCGGTCTCCGTGTTCCGAGGCCATATCTGCATATGCTAGGCTTGTCAAGTATAACCCGAGTATTCTCATGTGTGCAAAACGGCTTGCACCCGTTGTAGATGGACGAGAGCATATCACACCGATCATCACGTGGTGTCCAGGGCACGACGAACTTTGGCAACGGTGCATACTCGGGAGAACACTTCTTGATAATTTAGTGAGAGATCATCTTATAATGCTACCGTCAATCAAAGCAAGATAAGATGCATAAAGGATAAACATCACATGCAAATCAATATAAGTGATATGATATGGTCATCATCATCTTGTGCTTCGTGATCTTCATCTTCGCAGCACCACCATGATCACCATCGTCACCGGCGCGACACCTTGATCTCCATCGTAGCATCGTTGTCGTCTCGCCAATCTTATGCTTCTACGACTATCTCTACCGCTTAGTGATAAAGTAAAGCATTACAGAAGCGATGCATTGCATACAATAAAGCGACAACCATATGGCTCCAGCCGATTGCCGATAACTTCGGTTACAAAACATGATCATCTCATACAATAAATATAGCATCACGTATTGACCATATCACATCACAACATGCCCTGCAAAAACAAGTTAGACGTCCTCTACTTTGTTGTTGCAAATTTTACGTGGCTGCTACGGGCTTAAGCAAGAACCAATCTCACCTCGCATCAAAACCACAACGATACTTCGTCAAATAGACTCCGCTTTAACCTTCTCAAGGACCGGGCGAGCCACACTCAGTTCAACTAAAGTGAGAGAGAGGCACCCACCAATCACCTTTAAGCAACGAGTGCTCGTGGCGGTGAAACCAGTCTCGCGTACGTCTGTAATGTCGGTCTGGCGCTTCATCTCACAATACCGCTGAACCAAAGTATGACATGCTGGTAGGTAGTATGACTTGTATCGCCCACAACTCACTTGTGTTCTACTCGTGCAAAACATCAAACCATAGAAAAACCTAGGCTCGGATGCCACCGTCGGGGAACGTAGTAATTTCAAAAATTCCTACGCACACGCAAGATCATGGTGATGCATAGCAACGAGAGGAGAGTGTTGTCTCGTACCCTCGTGAGACCCGGCGAAGCGATCACAACGTAGAGGAAGTAGTCGACGTTCTCCTCGCGATCCGACCGATCCCGACGCCGTTACTCGGCGCCCCGAGTTCTTGACACACGTACAGCTCGATGGCGTCCCTCGACTCGATCCAGCCGAGTGTCGAGGGAGAGTTCCACGAGACGACGGCATGGTGACGATCTTGATGTTTCACGGCGCGAGGCTTCGCCTAAGCTTGGCGGCGGTATGATCGAGGTGGAATATGGTGGAGGGGGCACCGACACGGCTAAGGAACGATCCGTAGATCAAACTTGTGTCCCTAGGGTGCCCCCTGCCCCGTATATAAAGGAGGGAGGGGGAGGCCGGCCGGCCCCTATAGGCGCTGCCAAGGAGGGGGAGTCCTCCTCCTGGTTGAGTAGGACTCCCTTTCCTAGTCCAACTAGGAAGGGAGAAGGGGAAGGAAAGAGAGGGAGAGGGAGAGGGAAAGGGGGGCCGCGCCCCCCCCTCCTTGTCCTATTCGGACTCCCCAGGGCGCCACCTCCTGGTGCGGCCCTCTCTCCCCTCTTGGCCCACTAAGGCCCATAACTTCCCCCGGGGGGTTCCGGTAACCCCTCCGGCACTCCGGTTTTCTCCGGAAACTTCCGGAACCTTTCCGGTGTCCGAATATAGCCGTCCAATATATCAATCTTTATGTCTCGACCATTCCGAGACTCCTCGTCATGTCCGTGATCACATCCGGGACTCCGAACTTCTTCGGTACATCAAAATACATAAACTCATAATAACTGTCATCGAAACCTTAAGCGTGCGGACCCTACGGTTCGAGAACAATGTAGACATGACCGAGACACGTCTCCGGTCAATAACCAACAGCGGGACCTGGATGCCCATATTGGTTCCTACATATTCTACGAAGATCTTTATCGGTCAGACCGCATAACAACATACGTTGTTCCCTTTGTCATCGGTATGTTACTTGCCCGAGATTCGATCGTCGGTATCTAATACCTAGTTCAATCTCGTTACCGGCAAGTCTCTTTACTCGTTAGGTAATACATCATCTCACAACTAACTCATTAGATGTAGTGCTTGCAAGGCTTGATGATGTGTATTACCGAGAGGGCCAGAGATACCTCTCCGACAATCGGAGTGACAAAACCTAATCTCGAAATCGCCAACCCAACATCTGCCTTTGGAGACACCTGTAGTACTCCTTTATAATCACCCGATTCGTTGTGACGTTTGGTAGCACCAAAGTGTTCCTCCGTAAACAGGAGTTGCATAATCTCATAGTTACGAGGAACATGTATATGTCATGGATAAAAGCGGTAGCAACATACTAAGCGATCGTGTGCTAAGCTAATGGAATGGGTCATGTCAATCAGATCATTCTACTAATGATGTGACCTCGTTAATCAAATAACAACTCTTTGTTCATGGTCAGGAAACATAACCATCTTTGATTAACAAGCTAGTCTAGTAGAGGCATACTAGTGACATATTGTTTTGTCTATGCATTCACACATGTATCATGTTTCCGGTTAATACAATTATAGCATGAATGATAAACATCTATCATGAAATGAGGAAATAAATAATAACTTTATTATTGCCTCTAGGGCATATTTCCTTCAGTTTTGTTTTTCCTTTCGTTCTTCTCTCTGTTCTAAGTGTTGGTTTCCCTTAGTTGTTGTCCCGTTTGTTTTGTTCCCTTCTCCTTGGTTTGGGCTTTGGTGATCGGGCGGTACAACTGGGGTCACGGGCGGTTCTACCGCTGATACCTGGTTGTGCTGCCCCTGTAGGTTTGCATTCGGTACTTGGGCGGTTTTACCGCTCATTTTCACTGGGCTTCCTACATCCGGTACTACCGGTGTCCTTCAGGAAACGGAAGTACCGCCCACAACCACCTGTCGGTACCTGAACCGCGGTACAACCGGTCCTCGGAGCGGTTCTACCGCTACGCGGCTATGGGCCTATTTATATCTGATGGGGTGAAGGGTTTTCTTTTTTTCCCTTCATCCCCGTTCGTCTTTTCCTTGCCCTAACCGCCGGTCACCTCTGCCCCGCCCCGGAGTGCGTCCCGCGCTTCGGATCCGTGGGCTCTCCGTGGATTCTCTCCGTGGAGGCCTTCCGATCTCCTCCCATGGATGGTGGTAATGCCCGTGTTCTTCATTCCTCGTTCTAGGGTTTCTTCTTTGTCTAGGGCATTACTTAACCCTCCAAGTTTAGTGTTTGATCTTTGGGTGGGAGAGATTGTTGTTTTTCTTCTGTCTATGCAGTACCTAGAAATCAGAATATTGCTTGTGTGATTCGCATGTCTTGGTTAGATCTTTCCCCCCTGGTAGTGCCACTGTCAGCGGTTCTACCGCCTATACGGGCGGTACAACCGGTGGGGCGGTTCTATCGGTGGGAGATCCGGTACAACCGGAATATATGAACCACACAGCACTGTTCGGGTTTCTCTGCTTTTGCATTTTTTTGTGTGCTTTCCTCTCATTCTTGCTGGTTTTCGTGTGTTCTCTTCATGTGTGTGTGTTCAGGTGGCTCTAGTTCTCGCTCTGCTCCTCGCAAGACCAAGAAGAGGGCTCGAAGGACTGCGTGCCCGGCTGTGTCTGCTGATGAAGAGGAAGTTGTGATTCCCACCAAGCCTACTCGTCGTGAAAAGTCTGTTGTTGCAAAGCAACGTGTGGTAATGCCTCTGCACCGTTGGAAAGCCAAGGATTGGGAAGCCTTCCGCTCCAAGAATCCCTATGTGGTGCATGTAGCTCCTCGTTGGACCACCGTTCAGTTTCAAAATGAGATGCAAGTGCGGATTGTTCATGAACTCTTTGAGCACAACAAGAACAGATATGCCAAGCAGTGGACCATCCATCATGACCATTGGAGGAACAACATGGAGTATTTTGGTGAGGCTTTGGCTCTCTGTGAGGAGTTTGATCTTGTCAAGCTCATGACCATCAACTGCGACTTTGATGTTCAACTTATCCATCAGTTCTATGCCACTGTTCACTTTGGAGAAGATGACGCGCGCACCCTCAGTTTCATGTGCCGTGATGAGCTCTTTCAAGTTCCCTGGAGGACCTTTTGCAATGCTATTGGGTACGATGATACCGTCTGGAAGGAAGGGTGGCATTACGCCCCATGACCATCCTGACTCCATGCCTAAGGAGAAGCTTGCCCCTCTGTACATTCGGGGCCGTGGTATTATTGGTGAATCTAAGGACTTAGTGAAGGTCTATGACATCATGCATCGTGTGTTTTGCAATGTGCTTCTGCCCAAAGTGGGGAATCAGGATGAAATCCATGGCTATCTTGTTGACTTGATGGTTGCTATGAAGACCAAGGTGGGATCTGGGGAGACGTTTGATGTGTCCAACTGGCTGTGGCACGAGATGTATAACATGGTCATCTACAGGAAGGTCCCCATTTATGCTCCTTTTGTCATGTGCTTTCTGAACTCCGTGTGGGAGGTTCGCCGTCCTGGAGAGCCCCTCACCTCTCCTGATAATCTTACCATTCACGAAGTCAAGCTCCTTAAGAAGAAGAAGCACGCCGAGCCACGTTTCCCTGCTGATGCTCCTGAGGATGTCTATGCCACTTCTGATGATGAGGATTTTGAGTTGGAGCCAGGGGTCAAGCCCTCATGGGTGGACAAGCTCACTGCCAAGGTGAAGAAGACTTTTTGCCTTCAGTCTGACATCCAGAAGAGGATGTATGAGGTACATGTCAATGAGAAGTATGCCCGGTGTCACCAAATTGCTATGATGAGGCACCTCAACATGTCGGTTCTGAGTGGTTCTGAGAAGAGCATCACACCGGAGGAGCGCTGGATATCTTCCCACAGCACCTGGACTGATGATGAAGCCCCCCCTCAGCCCTCCACCACCTTTACTGCTGCTGATGATATCATGGAGGACTCAGATCGGGACGATGATGAAGATTCTGATAATGGTGAAGATTCTGACAATGATGAAGATCCAGATGCCACCGAGGAGTCAGAGGACGACTGAGCCTGGGGCGCTAGCTTCGCTCTCTTCCTTTATGGTGTCTTGAAGCAAAGGGGGAGAGAGTGTGATAGGACTCGGGAGTTGCGTGGGTGGTTGCGTGGGTGGTTGTGTGGTGTGTGTTTCTTGTTGAACTGTGTCTATGGTCTCCGTTTGAACTTTGTTCATTTCTCGGTTTGCTTTGTGTGGTTTTTGTGCCACTCCCGCTATCCTTCTTTTATGCTTGTTGGTCATTATTGGTAGTTTTTCTCTCGTTTCATTATGTTGTCTACCTTCATGTTATGTGCTTTTAGTGGCGAGTCTATAATATCTAGGGGGAGTCTCGACCTTAAAGTATGCCCATGCTCTCTAACAGCTAATTCAAATTGGGGCACACATCTAGGGGGAGCTCCGACTAGATTCTATAGACTTCTATCTTAAATCGTGTTGTTGTCATCATCCACCAAAAGGGGGGAGATTGAAAGGGCATTTCCCTACCTTATGTTTTGGATGATGATGACAACCCTTTGTTGGTCTAATCCTATGCTAAATGTTTCAGGTTCTCGATGATTAGGCTTACATCGGATTGTGGTTCTCTCTCGAAGGAAACGATTGAAGACGGAATCCTCTACGCTTTTTATCTCTTTGGTCGTAGGGAACCCGTACTATCAAGAGGGAATCCACTTTGGAAAGAATAGGGGAATCCATTCACGTACACCTCCATCACCCCTCGTTTTGTCTTCCTCTGGTGTGAGAGAGAGTGCCTCCCTCTTGATTTAACTTCTGCTGTGTTTTCCCAGCGGTTGTACTGCTCGTCCAAGCGCTTGTACCGCTGGCTCTTGGCGCTTCCCTGCCTTTGTCGAGCGGTGGTACCGCTGCCTCCAGGCGGTGGTACCGCCACCAGGCTCTGCACAGACCATCACTGGTTGTTCCGGCCATGCACCGCCCATGTACCAGTTAGGCTTCTGTTTTGATGCGGTGGCTGGGCGGTGGTGGCCCGGTTGGTCCGGTTGTTCCTCATCAACCGGTACTACCGGAGGTTCGAGCGGTTCTTCCGCTCGTACCTTAACCGATCAGCGCTCAAGGCCAAGCGGTTGCTTGCGGCCGACCCGTAACTACCACCCTCAAGGGTGACTCCGTTGCTTTTGGTGCGGTAGTTGTGCGGTGGCTGGGCGGTTGGTCCGGTTATGTTCTAATAACCGGTACTACCGCCCGGTGGCCCGGTTGTACCACCTGGTAGGGTTCTGCCGTTACATTGTGAGTCCCGGTTGTACCGGGACAAGGACCGGTTGTACCGCTGCAGTGCTGAAAACGCAGTAACGGTTGGATTTATTAGGGTTGCTATATAAGGTGGTTCTTCCACCTACCACTCCTACCTTTAACCTCTCTCACTCCACCATTAATGCTCTCAAGCTCTCTTGCCCGATCTCTCTCTCTAGCCACTCAAACTTATTGATTTGCTAGGGATTGAAGGAGGAGACCTAGATCTACACTTCCACCAAAGGATATTTGCTTCCCCCATACTTTCTAGTGTGGATTTTGTTACTCTTGGGTGTTTGAGCACCCTAGACGGTTGAGGTCACCTCGAAGCCATATTCCATTATGGTGAAGCTTCGTGGTTTCGTTGGGAGCCTCCAATTGTTGAGGAGATTGCCCCAACCATGTTTGTAAAGGTTCGGTCGCCGCCTTCAAGGGCACCAATAGTGGAATCACGGCATCTCGCATTGTGTGAGGGCGTGAGGAGAATACGGTGGCCCTAGTGGCTTCTTGGGGAGCATTGTGCCTCCACACCGCTCTAACGGAGACGTACTTCCCCTTAAAAGGAAGGAACTTCGGTAACACATCCTCGTCTTCACCGGCTCCACTCTTGGTTATTTCGTGCCTTTACTTTTGCAAGCATACTTGTGTTGCATCCCTTGCTTGCTTATGTGCTAGTTGTTATTGCATCATATAGGTTGCTCACATAGTTGCATATCTAGACAACCTATTTTGTTGCATAGTTTAATTTGGTAAAGAAAAGCTTAAAATTTGTTAGTTGCCTATTCACCCCCCCTCTAGTCAACCATATCGATTCTTTCACAAGGCGTCGAGGTGCAAGCGTCAGGCGACCGGTGGCCGTCAGGGTCGTCGACTGTCGTCGTCGGCATCAACGGTGGCATTTCGTCGAACAGCTTGCGGGCTCCGGCCATGTGAGCCGAAGCGAACAACCGGGCTGCTTCCTTTGCACTCCGGCGGAGTGCTGGCCAGCACCACTATACCCCAACGTGATGTTGAGGTCGATGACGCCTGTTGGCGTGGCCGGATCGACCACGATGCAGCTCGACGACGTTGAGAATCGCGTCTGCCCATGGCCACGCGGCGGCAGAACACGAACATCCGGTGTCTCGTGTGTGACGGACGAGCTCGGGGAATGGTGCCGCGATGGACGATGGGACGAGGAGCCTGTGCTGGCCGGGCCATGGCACGGCCGAGAGATAGGCCAGTGTGGGGTGGCCCAGACCCAACATGAGGAGGGCGTGCACCTTCGAGACGATGGACTTCTTGTCGTCGACGTCGGCCTGGTGCTGTAACGCACGCCGCAAGGCACATTCGGCAGCGTACTCGGCAGCAACCTTCTTCTACGCCACGAAAATTTGCTGGTTCCTCCTCTTGGCTGATTCGACGTCGAGCTTGGCGGCCTCCGCTGGCGTGAGCTCCGATTGAGGCTTCTTTTTCTTCGCCGCGGGGGGGGGGGCGACAGCTGGTGAGTCGACGGGATTCGCCTCGTCGGTCATGGTAGATGGCGGGAGGGAGGAAGGGCGAGGCGCGGGAGCGTTTTGGACAAAAGAGGGGAAAGTGGCCGCCCGTGCCACCAACGGGCGGGCCAGGGGAGGACAAGGGCGCGCGTCCTGCCTGTCCGCGCACTGTCCGTTCGGCCGCAAACTTGGCTCAAACTTGGGCTGGGAATGGGATGAAAGCGGACAAAAAACGGACGATGGTCCGTTTGCAGCCGCGCGTTGGAGGGCCTGTTTTGTCCGTTTACCCCCAAACTGACGCGGGCGGACCATTTGAGGTCGTGCATTGGAGTTGGCCTCAGCACGACGCAGACGAGGGAGGAGAGGGAAGAGAAGAAGGGTAGGTCCAACTACGACGAGGGCGATTTGGTGGAATTTGGGGTGGCCTGGTCTGTCGGGTCCAACGCGGTGCCAGTCAGCCCGGATGTATAACCTCGGTTTGGGGGGTACTGACTGAATCGCAATTTCTGGACTGGACCGGTCACTGACAGGACCATCCATTCGGACGTATAAGTCCGTTATAAATGGGTCTTACCTTTAAACCAAAAGCTTGAATAATGCCACCGTAGGTAATTTTCCTATTCCTACTGTTTCCTCCGCTTTTCCATAGAACCAAAGGAGGCCACTACTGTGCTCAATTTTGAATTCATGGTGATATAGGTGAATGCGAATAGTCTTGGCATGAATTGTTTCATATTGAATTTAGAAAACTGAGGTATGATGATTACTTTGACATCACGGAACTACCCCTCCAACAAACTACAGAACCACATGGCAACCATTCGACATGAATGATGGGCTATGTGAAAAACATTTTTCTAGGGAAGGTATTTCAAAAAGAACCTTAGTACAAGGCAGAAATAGTATTTCTTTGCATTGTACCAAGTTTTTCTGAGCTATTTCAAAAACTTGGTACAGGGCAGAAAAACGTGGCACACACGGACACAGTGCGCAGTGGGGATCGTGATGGAAAACGAGATGGATGTTATCATCAACCGGGCCATCATCGTCGTGTTGTTATTACGGACGGGCCGGAGAGCGCACCGTACACGCTTTTCTTTTCTTTTCTTTTCTCCGGGACACCGGCAAGGCGGCAACCAGGTGGAGCAGCACTATCGCCTTGGCCACACCAACCACGTCTCCAACAAATCGTGGGAGGCGAAAAACCAGGCCCATATTGCGTCACCCCATGAAGAGAGGGTGGGTCCACCACGTTTCGCCTCCCTAACAGGCGACCGAGAGGCGATCGTGTTGGCGATCGGAAGGCGGCGCTTAGGGTTAGGGTTTCGAGCGGCGGGTGGTGATCTTCAGGGCAGTGAGGAGGCAGCGACGGCGCTGCAGCTTCGACTGTGCTCTGCGGCTTTGTGGTGCTCCTACTCGGCGGCGTAACCATGGCGACGTCCGCGAGCAAGGGAGAACAGGCGCCTCCTGTGGCAGGGACCCCGTCAAAGCGGACCCCGCAGAAGGCGAGGGAGACGGGAGAAACGGTGAGCCGGAGATCCTCGGAGTCTCCAGCCGATGGAAAAGCCACGGAGGAGGCGGCGTCCCTGTCGGCGAAGATGGGGGGGGCTGGCGCTGACTGAGAAGGAAGCGGCCGGGTTTGTGTTTGTAGATCCTGACCCAAGAACAAAGAGAGAGATCAAGTGGGCGGTTGTGGGCAAATCTTTCTCTCCACGTCCGCTGATCAAACACGCTTTTGAGAGAGCTATGCAACGTGCCTGGGGACTCCACAGGGAAGCCCAATTCAAGTTGCTAGGAGGAAACATGTTCATGATCAGATTTGGCAGCGAAGGGGACTGGAAACACGTTCTTAAGAATGGCCCATGGCAGTTTGATTTTAATGTGGTAGCACTCAAGGAATACGATGGGATAACCAGACCCTCGGAGATGGTTTTTAACACGATAGAGGCTTGGGTCAGGGTTGATGATCTTCCATTGGACAAACGATCCAAGGAATTTGGAGAGGCATTGGGAAACTGGCTAGGACAGGTGGTAAGGGTTGATGTGGGAGAGGATGGTTTTGCAAGGGGAACCCAACTCAGAGTGAGGGCAAGGATTGCGCTTCATGAGCCTCTCGTTAGGGGTTTTTACCTAAAGAAGAAGCCAGATGACCTGGAAAAAACATGGTTTGATTTCGCTTATGAAAAAATCCCACACTTCTGTTTTGACTGCGGCAGATTGGTGCATGTGGAAGGGGTGTGCGATCCCCCGGTGGATCCGTTGTCACAATGGGGGGAATGGCTGAGGGCTTCCCCGAGCAGGACCACGTCAAGTCATCAGGAAAAGAAGCAATGGCAAGGTACCTCAAGCAAGAATTTCAGTAGGGAAAGCTCTATGTCTAGCGGGGGAGAAGTTGGCCAGAAAGGGCAAGCACATGTTCGTGATCTCCCAACCAGAAGACCATTGTACAGAGACTACACTCCCACGGCTGATTCCCACACTGGTGGGTCTAGGCGCAACGGGAAGGAGCAAGAGGAGGTGCAAAGCCCGCAAAAAAAGCACACTGGTGCAGTGGGTGAACCTGAAAGGGACCTACGCCAGGATCTGGAAGAAAAGAGAGAACAGAAATTGAGATCCGAACTCCACCAGCAAGTGAGAGAGGGAGTACTTTCCCCGAAGAAGAGGCAGGAGGGCCGCAGACAGCAACAAGGTGGGGAGAATAGAGCACAACGAGATCACCAGCAGAGGCCAGGGTATTATGTCAGAAAGCCCAGGAGAGATGAGGTGTCCCCTCGACAGCGAGAGGAACACCGCTGGTATGCCGCAGGAGCGAGAAAGAGATCATCCAGACAGGTGTGGGTGCCAGTAGGAGAAGGAGGGCGTAAGGATGGAAGCGATGCGCTCGTTGGCGAAAAGAGGCAGAAGGTGTCATCAGTCTTCGAGCGTGTTGATGTGCATGGATCAGGATCGGCGGACCCCGGGTTCCGGGGCCGCCGGGAGCAATGAATTTTCTCGTTTGGAACTGTCGGGGCTTGGGGTTGGACCCGACAGTTGGGGAACTAAGGGACCTGATAAGGTCATACAACCCAGCGGTGGTGTTTCTGAGTGAGACAAAGAAGAAAGCGAGTGCAATGGAAAGAGTTAAGTGGAGTTTAGGGTTTAGGAATGGCGTGGCGGTGGACTGTGTGGGGAAGAGTGGGGGTTTAGCGTTGCTATGGAGGGATCATGTGATGGTGACAGTGAGGCCGTGGTGCCAGTACTACATTGATGCTGAGATTGGCTTGGAGGGGAAATCCATTAGATTCACTGGAATCTATGGTGAACCTCGTACAGAACACATGCAAAAAACTTGGGATGCCCTCCGTTATTTGAGGAGACAGGATAACCTACCGTGGCTTTGCGCGGGCGACTTCAATGAAATTCTGTTTCAGACAGAGCAACGAGGAGGAAACCCGAGGAGCTTTAACCAGATGGAGGACTTTCGGGAATGCTTGGGTGATTGTGGCCTTGCGGATTTGGGTTTCACGGGATACCCCTTCACGTGGGACAACAAACAAGATCGAGAGTGCAACATACAGGTCCGCCTTGACAGAGCAACATGCAATGATGAGTTTTTGAATCTTTTCCCCGAGACGGCAGTGGAACATATCCTCACACAGGAATCGGACCATGAGGCACTGATTATCCGTGCGGCGGCTACACTAGATGGGTGCAGAAAGAACAAGGAGGGGGGTTTTAGATTTGAGGAGGCTTGGACAAGACACGATGGCTATGAATAGATGTTTGATCAGGTGTGGGAGCAAACCAACCAGCAGCACGGGGCGTCGGCCTGCATGGGGACCAAACTGAACGCGATTTCCAAGGCCATGCAAACTTGGTGTAGAGAGGTTTTTGGCTCCCTGCGCCGGCAGATCTCCAAGCTTAAAATGCAGCTCAAGGATGCTAAAGAGAGATCGCTAGTGACTGGTTTCTTCCAAGAGGTGAAGGACATTGAAAGTCAGCTCCATGATTTATATGAGAAAGAGGAAATCTACTATAAACAGCGATCGCGGGTAGACTGGCTGCAATGGGGAGACCAAAATACCAAGTACTTTCAAAACCGAGCATCTCATAGAAAGAGAAAAAATATGGTGAAGGCACTGTGCAGAGAGGATGGCACGCGGTGCACTTCGGACGACGAGATGCGTGCGCTGGCGGCCAGCTTCTATGCCTCCTTGTTCCAGTCGGAAGGATCGGATGAGGCCGAGAGAGTCTTACAACATTTCCACAGTTTAGTCTCAGAGGAGATGAATGGAAAGCTCACGGCCATGATCTCGGACATGGAGATAGAGACAGCTCTATTTCAGATGGGTCCGACCAAGGCCCCGGGACCGGATGGCTTCCCGGCGTTGTTCTACCAACGACACTGGTCGGTGGTGAAAGATGATGTGTGCAAAGCGGTGAAGGATTTCTTATATGGGGTTGATTCACATGCAGGCTTTAATGATACTATCATTGTGATGATTCCAAAAGTCAACTCACCGGAGTTGTTGGCCCAATTCAGACCGATAAGTCTATGTAATGTGCTCTACAAAATTGCTACGAAGGTACTTGCGAACCGTCTGAAAGGAATTCTACCATTGTTAATCTCGGACGAGCAAAGTGCCTTTGTACCGGGTAGGCTTATTACGGATAATGTCTTGGTGGCATATGAATGCATCCACGCAATAAGGAAGAGGAAGAGGAGGAAGCCTCTGTGCGCGGTTAAGTTGGATATGATGAAGGCATACGATCGCGTGGAGTGGGATTTTCTGGAAAAGGTGATGGAGAGACTTGGTTTTAATGCAAATTGGACTAAGATGATAATGAGGTGCGTTACTTCGGCACAATTCAGAGTGAAGCTCAATGGTGGATTATCGGAACCCTTTCTTCCTTCGAGGGGTCTTCGTCAAGGTGATCCGTTGTCTCCCTACCTTTTCTTGTTTTGTGTTGAAGGATTTTCTGCGTTACTCAAAAATGCTCAAGCTGCGGGTGATTTGCGAGGGGTTTCTTTTGGGAGCACTGGCCCCATGGTTACTCATCTCCTCTTTGCGGACGATAGTATAGTCTTCCTCGAAGGTTCTGAAGAAAATCTGCTTACTCTTAAATCGATCTTGGGGGATTATGAGATGGCGTCGGGACAGAAAGTAAACATGCAAAAGTCGGCCATCTTCTTTGGAAGGGGATGTTCGGATGAGAGCAAAGAACAGCTGAAGGCATTAATTGGAATCACTTCAGAAGCTTTGAGCGAGAAATATTTGGGCTTACCTACTGCGGTGGGCAAATCCAAAGATGGCACTTTCAAATATGTGCGGGAGAGTGCAAAAGGCAAAGTCACGGGGTGGAAAGGGCAAGGACTATCCAAGAAGGCTCGTGAGGTGTTGGTTAAATCAGGGCTCCAGTCTACCCCAACCTTCACCATGAGTTGCTTCCAACTTACCAAGAAATTGTGCGGGAACCTGACATCTATTTCTTCGAACTTTTGGTGGGGGGAAGCGAATGGTGAGAAAAAGGTACACTGGATTGCTTGGCAGAAAATGTGTGCGGGCAAACGGGAGGGCGGCATGGGCTTTCGAGACATGGAGGTTTTTAATCAAGCCCTACTGGCAAAGCAAGCGTGGAGGCTTATGCTTGTTCCTTTATCATTGTGTGCTCGAGTTCTCAAGGCTCGGTATTTTGAGGACGGATCTATTCTCAACGCAACATGTCCGAGTGGTGGCTCATACACTTTCAAGAGCATCTTGTTCGGCCGAGACCTGTTGTTGGAAGGACTTATCTGGAGAGTGGGAGACGGCACTAACATTCGGGTCCATCATGATAATTGGATACCTCGTATGGGTAGTCTTAGGCCACTGGGCCAGATCTTCATACCCGGAATCTCACGAGTGTGCGATCTTCTCACTGCGGATGCGTCGGGATGGGACCGTCCCAAGTTAGAGGCGATGTTCTCCGATGAAGATGTGCACGATATTATGCAGATATGTGTTGGAGGAGCCGGTACAGATGATACTCTTGCTTGGAACTATACAAAAAGTGGTCACTTCACTGTTCGATCGGCGTACCATCTGGGCATGGAGAAGAAGCGGGCGAGATCGGGACAGCCCGGATCGTCATCTTCGGTGTCAGCGCATAGAGGGTGGATGGCACTTTGGAGTACAAATGCGCCAGGAAAAGCCCTCATTCATGCTTGGCGGCTGATCAGGAACGGCCTTGCGGTGGGCTCGGAGCTGCTACGACGAAGGATAAAAGCAGGTGTCTTCTGTCCGGCGTGCGGACGAGAAGAAACGATCTTCCACAGATTTTGGGGCTGCTATCACTCCGCGTGCTTCTGGAACAAGCTGAGCTCGATATTGGGTGCGAAGGTGGCGATCCCACCTCGGCAAGTTAGTACCCAGAGCTTGCTTGCATCGTGGCTACTAACATGGATGTCCGAAGCATCCGATGACGAAAAGGCAGCGATGATCCAGGGCCTGTACGCCCTTTGGCTAGCACGGAATGACACAAGAGACGGAAGACGGATTGAAGACGCGGATTCAGTGGCACGGCGCGTGGCTGAGCTAATGGACGAATGGAAGAGAGTGCGGGGCCGGGTGGTAGCTACAGCAACAACAGCCCCACATGCGATATGGGAACCACCGGAGGAGGGCTGGCTCAAAGCTAATGTGGATGGAGCTACCTCTAGGGCGGGCAACGATGGAGGTGCGGGGGTCGTTATCAGAGATGCAACAGGAGCGTTTAGGGGAGCAGCATCGGTCTTCCTTCCAGGGATTGCGCAGGCAGAAGCTACGGAGCTACTGGCATGCAGACAGGCGGTGCAACTGGCACTACAACTTGATATTCCAAAACTGCAAGTGGAGACTGATTGCCTTGGTGTTGCAAAGATGCTAAATGAGAAGGAAAAGAATTTGTCGGTGGTGGGCGTCGTGGTCGAAGAGATCAAAGCGTTGGCAAGGAATTTGGGAGATTTCCTGGTCACATGGGTCAGGAGGAGCGCTAATAAAGCGGCCCATGAGTTAGCTCGGTTCGGCTTATGTAATGGTGTCTCGAGTTATTGGGACTCAGCTCCCCCAGATTGTATTCTTAGCATTGTATCAGATGAACTACCGAACCTGTTTTAAATAAAGTGGGGAAGTAACTTTAAAAAAAAAAAAACAAATCGTGGGAGGCAGGTGGAGTAGCACCGGCCTCCTCGTCCCGGTCGGTGCACAACCGAGTGAGTTTCTACTCTGCTCCACGCATCCATCCATCCCAGATCCTCGGATCTGCGCTGTCTACTTCCCCTTCTTCTTTTTTTTTCGAAAAAAAAGTACTTGCCCTCTTTCGATTCTTCTCTCTATCGCTCTATCCTATCCTCCTGCTGCTTTGTGGTTTGGATGCTGTAGTAGAGCCTGGCGAGATGTGCCTGTTGCAGAATCGTCTCAGCATCTCAATAGTGGAGCGCCATTGGACCTGGCTGAAAAAGGAAGAAGAGAGGATAGGTCTTACCCGATTCCTCCACTATTGATCGGGGCAGCAACAGTGAGTGCCGCATATACAGTATAATTACCTTTATATATTGGCGACTAATAGGCGCCGGCGCACCGGCCTAATAGTTCCGCCGGTCCACTTTGAGCCGTTTGATTAAGTCGCTTGCAGCCCTACGATTTATGCACGATGTCTTCCTCACGGCGCCAGATCAAAAAATCCCCGCCTCTCGCCGCCCTTCGCTTTGTTGGGACACACGCTCTCCGGTTGCCGCGCCTCGCCGGCCGTCCTCATCGTTAGCCCGCCCTCGCGGATGCCCTCGTCGCCGGGCGGTCGCGCACTCGCCGCCGCCGCCGATGCGCCGCTTGCGATTGTCGGCTTCACGCATGGAACAACTCGCTGCGGTTGCAGCTCCGATAGCGAAGGTTGCGGCTCCGGCGGCGACAGCCGTCGCTTCGCCGTCGACACTCAAGACCGCACGGTCGCCATCGTCAAAATTGCAAACAGAAAAGGCGTGTTGGTTCCGGCAAAAAGCGGCGCCGGTTCTAGCAAAATCAAACAACGGTTCAAACAAAAATCATCTTCGCCACGAGCATGCGATGCGGTTGCAGACTTACCTTCGCGGCGATTGTAGCAACTCGAGGTGCTAGTTGTAGCTCGGTGACACCTATTGTAGCAAAAATTCCCGACTGGTTTATGCAATGTAGCGAAAAATGCAAAACACGGTTGTAGCAAAAAAATTAGCTTGATCCAGCAAAAAGCAGAACACGGTGGAAGCAAAAATTGAGTCCGGTTCCAGCAAACAAGGATAGTGGTAGCAAAAAATTGGCTGAATCCAAAAAAAAGAACACAGATAGTAGCAAATTAGTAAAAGATGAGCCCGGTTCCAGCAAACAAAGGATGGTGGTAGCAAAACTTGAATGGATCCAGCAAAAACAGAACACGGTGGAAGCAAATTTTGGAGCTCTTTCCAAAGAAAACAATGGTTCGACAAAAGAATCATCGTCTCCGTTTGCCGCCACCGGGCGCAGATCGCCATGGTCGTCGAGCCACCCGGCGAGTCCCAAAGATGACGATGTCCGGTTCCAAAGAACTCGTCGCCGGTTCCGCATCTTGGCGCGATCATGGAGCCCGCCGTCGATTAAAAAAAGCATCGGCATCGGCATCGGCGGGGCAAGCATCGACGATGTCCCCATCTGACCCTTAACATCCCAAGCATGACGCCTTGCATCCGCTTGCTTCTCACTAGCGCCATTGCTGATTTGGAATAGGATTAAAGGGGAGTGTTGTTTGGCTCAACGGCGGCGAAAGCTGGTCTTTGGGATCGGCAGAGAGAAAGAGATGGGAAAAAATGAGTGGTACACACGCGAGAGGATAAGGAAGGAGGATGCTTGACGGTGGGGTGGGGTGGGCTGGCGAAACACGTGGCTTGCGTCGATCCCTGGATTGCACATGAATCCCACGACGCACGTGAGACCGGCGGAGCGTTCGGCCGGTGCGCCGGGTATAAACATTACCTTTATATATTTCCTTCGTTTCAAAATAGATGACTTAACTTTATATTAACTTTATATGCTGAGAGTGCATGGGAGTCGTTTTTCCTGTTCAGTTCAGATTTGTCTAGGTATAATCAATGCAGATACAAACCTACCCTTTGCTGCTGCAGGTGTGTAGCAAGACAGTAAGCGCATATCCAAGCGACCAGCACGGACCTGTGTCGATCCGCCAAGCAGAGAACGATTGGACCTGGCTGGGATAGAACGAAAAGTGGGCTACATAACGTAATCACTCCACTATTGATGCAGACTGCCCGTTCAAAATTTAATTTTTCGATGCAGACGCGACGGCAATAGAGCGACACACGTACATACGAGTCGTTTTCCCGTTCAGTTCAGATTTGTGCAAGTATAATTAATGCAGATACAACCTACTCCTTTGCTGCTGCAGGTGTTCAAGGGCATCTCTAACACGCGACCCTCATACCGTCGCATACATTCGGACCATATGATCCGGACATTTGTGTCATTCAACAGGGTCTATATCGGTCCACCAAACGATCTGGACGCACCTTCTCTCGTCAACTAGAGAAAAATCGGGGGGCTTTACGAGCGTCCGGACTGCTGCCACGCCCGTTACTGACCGCCCTGGCCCACCCAAACCCCATTCTTCACCCGCGCGCGCTTCCGCCCGAAACGGTCAGGGGCGCTCTAAAGCGCCAGTGCCGCATTCATGCTTGCCAGACTAGCGCTGGCATTCAAGCGGCGCGTCGGCGCAAGCGACTGCTCCGCATTCAAACGACACCACAGCCGGCCGGCCGGCCGTCACCTTTGACATTAGTGACACGCGGTTGCCGAGGAACCTACTCCGGCGCCATCTAGTCATCCGTCTGCCGCCCACCAGTGTGGTTCGCCTGCTATATAAATTGCAGCCCTAGCCATAGCCGCATTCATCCTCCTCCGGTCTCTTTCTCCTCCCTGTACCACTCCCACCATGGTCTCCTCGCGCTCCAAACCTTTCTGGGACGAACTGTCGTCGAACCAGAAGAAAGAGATGACCGCCATTGCTGCCAGCCCGCAGGCAATCGGAGGCCGACGACGTCACATCGGAGGACACGGGCGAGGACGAGTCGACGGCACCCTCCTCGCGCGCATCACCCTCGCTAGTGCATTGCACCATGACCATTGGCGAGGCACAGGCCGACGTAGCCTACAACCTCCAGCTTCTCCAGGAGCACCAGTAGGCGGAGGGGTAGCTTGACATCGGCAGACGATCACGACGGGCGTGTGCGCGGCGAAGCAGGCGGCGCTACGCAAGTCCTACCACTCCAGATCTGCCTCGCCCTCTAGCGGTACTGCCAACATCAGGCGGAACTGGAGGCCGCCTACAAAGAGTTCGATGAGGCGGTGGACAAGGTGTAGGGCAAGACCTACGACGACGAGGACATTGTCGGCTCCGTCGAGGTCACACCCCGTCGCCACGACCACGAATCCACACGTTCGCGAGCGCCGCTTGCAGCAAGAAAAAGTAGTGCATGGTAGGCCGCCGTGGCTAGTGTCCCAGCAAGAGCACCAGTCTGTCCTCTCCGCCTGAAGGCAAGTTTGGCAGGCTGATAATCGGCGACTGGTTAGTGCTCACGTTGCGGCGGCGGAGACTGCAGAGGCAGAGCTGGAGAGCGCCGAGGCGGAACTCGAGAAGGCAAGGGCAAGTGTCGGAGATCCAATTCTCGGGGCTCATGGCCGGACATGAAGAACTGGCACCGACAATCTTCTAGATTAGATTTAGAACAGAAGCATGTCCAAAATTATACCTTACGAGCTTCGTTTTTAGTTGAAGTATATGTCCGAAATGTAATGACGAGATCCCCTGTGTTTGCATGAATCTTTTTCCGGTTTATATGAAAATCTGCCCGGTTTACATGAATTTCGTCTGCTTAATTTACATGAACCGTGGTTGAAATATATGTAGACAGCTTTGGATAAAGTCTTCGCAGACTGGTCTCATCTCATGTCCGCGGTTAGATGCCGCAGCAAATTTACAGGTCAACCTTGGAGATGCCTGACCTGATCCAACATCAGGCCAGGTTAATCTGGCACGGCGCCCGTCGTCCGTGACGCATGCGGCCAGAAGCAGCCGAGTAGTGTGCCGCCGGCACACCGAGTCCGGCCACGAGGGGGTGACGAGGACGAGTCCAACACGGGACTATTTTAATGATTCATTCATTGTCCCAAGCAACACAACAGAACACGCGGCACCCAACTCAATTCCAGCTCACGTTTCCCATCCCGTTCCCGTTCCCGATCCCCTTTGCCCACCCTGTTTCTTTTCTCCTCGTCGCCGGAGACTTGGAGCCTCGGAGCCGCCCCACCTCCCTTCCCCTGCCCCCTCATCCCCAGGAGAGCCAGCCAGCCAGCCAGGAATAATCCTCCCCTCCGCGCGGCGACCCGACGCGGCGGCCAGGCCACGTCGCTGTCTGTCTACTCCGACGCCGGCACCGCTCCGGCTTCCCGCCGCCTGCTTCCGCCCGGCTTCGATCCGGTATTGCCTTCTCCTCCTCCTCATCTCCCCTCCGCTCTCGGTGTTGCGCCTACCTCTTTTAGCGCGGCTCCGTTGTTGTTGGCCTCACGTTTCTCCCTTCTCCAGCGATTGGATTGCCAAGGCCGTTCGCCGCCGCCGGAGGAAGTCGGGGGAAGGCAGCCACCGACCAGCCGTCCGTCCACGCCCCGCGCGACGGGGTTCCCGCTCCGCCGAGGAACGCCGGCTTCTCCGCGGCCAAAACATTGGGTAGGTGCGTGCGACAAATCGTCCCTCCTTTCTCCTCTTCCGCCGCGGTGGTTCGTTGCTCCCCAAATGTTGGGGCTCCAGATTTTCTGGATTTGTAACTGCTCCCACCGTCATGGAGCTTCTTCTACCCTTCAGCTCCCCGTTCCACAAATTTCGCTTTTAATTCCTTGATGATTATTATCCGTCGCAAAAAATCAATACTAATTCATCTTGATGAAGTATTAATTTCCTAGTAGTACTCTAGTTGATTGATGCGAGTTCCGTGTTTCCGGTCAGTTCAGTTGATCCGAGTATATCCCCCTCGGACCCAAACGCAGCTGATTAGCACCGCCTAAAGCCTATTTTTTATTCCTTGGAATCAATAGGCCATTGACACGACACCTTGAGAGCTCACGGCTTCTTTTCTATCCCTTGGAAAGCGGCGTGTAGCAGTTGCATTATTCCACTTCACTACTGGCCACCCTTTCCATGTCATTTTCGCGGTAGCCTTTCATGCTAGCTGATTCCAAATCACATGATCCCAACCTATCAGTTTACTTTTGAGATTTTCCCTGTATGTATATTCCAGTTCCACATGGAGTCTGCATCTTCCAACACATGGCCCGGCACTGATTAGGAGAAGCTCCCTATTGTTTTCTAATGGGTTCTTGCTTTGCTATGATTGTTACAGGTTCCATAACTTCGCCGGTTGATTGAGTTGGCCTGGAAAGTACATCAGAGAAAGATGAGAGCAGCAGTAGCTCGCTCGCTGCGTCAGCTTCGCCGTTTGGCGCGGCACCATGCAGAGGGGCGCGCACCGATAAACAGACTGAGCAGGCAGCAGAACGCTCTCATCCTGCGTGGTTCCGCATCCCGTTCACTGTGCACAGTGCGCCATAATGATGAGCATGGCAGATTTGTGAGTCCAGCTGTGGAGTCACTGAGGAACATGTTCTCCACTGCCGCTGCTGATTCGATTAAAGGTTTCATTTCTGTTACATTTTTATGCTCGTAACCTCTTTTCATGTTCTGATTTCTGATGGAGGCATTTGAATCAACTGGATTACTTCCCCAGATGTTCCACGAGGTGGTCCAATGGTGGAATACGAGAAGAGAATTGCATCAGGAGATCTTGTAGATGGTGATAGCTTTCAGGTTGTTGAATTGGATCTGATCAATGTTTTTCTTGCATGATTTCCTCGAGTGTTTCACTGACGATTCTTCTGAACTTTTACCAATTGACGCAGGTTGACACGATTCAGCAATTACAAAGGCTTTATGAGGATCTTGTAGAGAATGAAGAAGCCTGCCAGCTTGATAGATATCAGTCATCTGAGAAATCTGGAAGGTAAGCGCGATTTGAAAGCAGTGAATTCACATAGTAAGCTAGGGACTGATCAGAGTGATCCTAACCCTAGTGGTTTCTGTTTGACAGGAGAAGGTGGCTATGGTCTCGCCTCATTGCTCAGCCTTCTACCCAATCACCAGTGAAGGGATTGTATCTATATGGAGGGGTCGGTACAGGGAAGACGATGCTTATGGACCTGTTCTATGAGCAACTGTAAGTGAATCGATTATAACATTTTTGGATTTATTTTGTGTTGCTTTAAGATAACCAAATCCGGAATCTCAAACTGGGCATATTGCTGAACATATCACCAGACATATTCATGACGGTGTATCAGTTCAGAAGTACATTTAGTGCTCTTCTATTAGATTGATTTACCTGAATGTGTTCATATAACAGTTCACACTCATATGCAACTATACAGGCCAAAGTTATTCTCTTCATTTTTCAATGTTCTTCACATCATTTTAAGACAAATGGCATGTGAATCCAATCCGCACAAGTAGTAACAGTAATTTTCTTTTCTTTTCTTTCATGAAATGAATTTAGTCATACATACTGAAGTCTTGGTCTCTTCATAAACAGTCGTAGTAATTTTGAGACATTCCTAGAAGCAGTTGACAAGCTGTTGGCTCCATTTACTGTCTAAGTTCAAACTTCCAACTGTTAGGAACCAATGGTGATCATTGTAATTTTATTATTCAACATAACCAATGGTGTCTAAGTTCTGATGACGATGCTTGGAACTAAACTGTAGCCTATCTTCCTTTGGTTCTTTTGCTATGTGGTATTAACTAGACAACAACTTGATACTTGCACATATTTTCCCTTTTATGCATTTCTTCAATACTACATTGCTATCCTGACGGTATTACTTCTTGTCAGGCCAGCTAATTGGAGGAAAAAGCGAATTCACTTTCACGATTTCATGTTGAATGTTCATAGTCGTCTGCAGGTATTTTTTTGTGGTTATGAGATATGCATCTTTCTTCTTCAGTCTAGATCTCTTCATAAACAGTCATCTACATGCAGATGCACAAAGGTGTTTCCGATCCCCTTGATATGGTAGCAGCTGAGATTTCAGATGAAGCCATAATATTATGTCTTGATGAGTTTATGGTATGTGTATCTTTACTGTGATAGTTGTATTAGCTTTCAGTGTTTGTTTGCTAACACATCCGAAACATACTTTACAGGTAACTGATGTTGCTGATGCTATGATACTGAACCGCCTGTTCAGACACCTGTTCAGCAAAGGCGTTGTATGTGACCACTGCATTTCCATTTTCTTATGGCACTGAATCAACCTCGTTACTCACACAAGAATACCTCAGTATTTTGCATTGATTCTTTTGCATCGTTATTTGTGTTCAGATTCTAGTTTCGACTTCTAATCGTGCTCCAGATCAGCTATACGAAGGTGGCTTGCAGAGAAACCTTTTCTTACCTTTCATTGACACCTTGAAAGTACGTGTTGTTTTATTTGTCAGTTTCTCTGCTGTCTGAAGTTCAATCTACTAGTGTGCTCATGTTAATTTTTGTGGATTGTTGCAGGAAAGGTGCATTTCGCACCCCATTGGCTCTGCAGTAGACTACCGTCAACTGGGTTCGGTATGTTGCCTACTGTTGCGAGTTATGTATTTGTTTTTTCCAGTTTTCCCTTTCATGACATCTTTGATCTTATGAGCAGGCTGGAGAAGGTTTCTATTTTATTGGAAACGACTGCAGTACAGTTCTTAAACAGAAATTCCAATCTTTGATTGGAGATGAGGAACCTACTCCTCAAACAGTCGAAGTCGTTATGGGACGACATTTGCAGGTCTTGGAAGTTAGATATTCAGAGTTGGTTACTTTTTGTTTCATGTAATCACTCTGCAATTACTGAACCTTGGCTATGCAGGTCCCACTGGGAGCAAATGGGTGTGCATATTTCCAGTTTGAAGATCTTTGTGACAGACCTATAGGCGCAGCAGATTATTTCGGGCTATTTAGTAAGTACAGTTCAGTGCAGTTTCAGTTAGGGATTACAAAATGCTACTCCCTCCGTAAAGAAATATAAGACCTTTAATGTGATCTGACTGACAACAAAATGTTAATGTGCAGAGAAGTTTCACACCCTTGCAGTTGAAGGTGTCCCTAAGTTTGGATATCATAACAGAACAGCAGCGTATCGGTTTGTCACATTGGTTGATGTATGTTTCATTTTTCCTTAGTCTGGCATCTTCTATGTTGTGATCTTGCCTTAGCCTTGTGTTTAGACATCCTTCAGTTCTAATTTGGAACTAGACACCTTGAAGACCTGAAACATGCATACTTGGCAGATATACACTTTCGTCAGTAGTAGTGCACTTTCTCATGTTAGCTTTTTTAAAGAGCCTACTCCTGAAGCTAGTGTTGACCTATACTTATATAAAAAAGGTGGACAATTGGAATCAATTTCCATTTTTGATCTAAAATATTCTACTAATATGCATGTATACTGTATACCGGCAGCACAAAGAATCTTGTCTCTGACGGCGATAATGCTTTTCAGGTAATGTATGAGAACAAGGCGAGGCTATTATGCACAGCTGAGGCCGAGCCGATAGAGCTATTCGAGAACATCGTGACTGTCGCTGAAGCACAAAAGAGTGCACCCAGATCTTCACGCTCGCGCAAAAGTGATGATCCCGATCTCTGTGTGGACAATGAGCTAGGATTCGCCAAAGATCGTACCATTAGCAGGTAATGAGGATCATGCTTTAGCAGGTTATCAGCCCTTATTCTGAACTATAGTTTTGTCTTAACCCTGTTTTGCCCCCTTCATTTGCTTGTGTTGTTACAGGTTGACAGAGCTCAACAGCAGAGAATACTTGGAGGACTTTGAAGCAAAATGGCAACAGCCCCTGCACGCTGTAGATAATGGTGGCGATGTCGTACTGGCATAAGTAGGCTGGGCTTCATTTGCAAAGACCGCATTATAGTTTTGTTATATATCTATTATCCCGCCTGGCTTATATGGAGGAATGGGAGAAATGTTGGCATTTCTTGTCAGCGATGCATGAAATTTCACAGTGTGCCATGATATGTAAGCACTTTTGCATGTAGATCTGCAAAAATGTCACACTTGTAGAGAACATGTCTTGCTGGAATTCTATCCTATCCTTTATATGAAACTGGAAATCTTCAGATAGCGAACGATGTGATCCCGAGAATTCAGAGACCCCAGCAAATTTGAACCTGAGTTCAGATGAATCATGAAACTCGTAGGCAGACTCTTGTAGAATCAACAAGCTAACAAATACTGCACTATGTCAGCTCCATCACTCCTTGAGATTCATTGGAAATGATTATGAGGCGGAGAGTTACAAAGAAATTAACAATGGAACAACATCTTTTGGGCTGTGTAAATCAACAGATGCTATTACATGATGAAAATATCCATTGCAAACTTGGGGGGAAGAGCCTCAAGTGTCAGTAGGACTTCATCAAGCAGAGAAATGCCTCTTCTTCTAGTGGGAATAATGGAGTTCCAACATTCTAGAGCAAAAGCACAGTCCCAGAACAAATGGAGAGCAGTTTCTTCAGTGTTGGAATGACACATCTCACAGAGGTAGGGTTGGAGGAAGAAAATTTTCCTTCGGAGCAGGTTCCTGGAGTTAACTCGATCATACAACAGCAGCCGAAAGAAGATTTTGTATCTGAGCATTGTAGCGCTTTTCCAAATATTTCTAAAGATGTGGGGAGCAGAGTTGTCTTTGTGTATCCACTTGTACAGTTGCATGGACGGGAGCTTCCCCTTCTTCCAGGGATAGTACCAAATGTCCAAAGCTGTTGGAGCTGAGCAGCGCTGAGCTCTTGGAGCTGCTGAATGGCTTGAGTAGACAGAGGCATGTGAAAGAGATCTATGCAGTTTGGCAAAGCTAGGGCCTCTTTGAGGGATATCTTGTTTGATTTGTAGGACTGAAAACTATAGAAATTTTGTCTAAGAATGTTTAGATGCAATTATAAAAGAAAATTTCGGTCGAGACAATAACATCGTGGACTCTTTTGCTTGTTCCAATGACAAGTATGCCATTTCTGTCAAATTGCAGATATTTTATCCATTTCTGTCAAATTAAACATGCGACGACATTCTATTTATACGGGTGTTTTTCTTCCTTTTCCATTTCCTTGTGTTCGTACACACCGCGCATTCAAAAGAGGCCCTAATAATCGTTTTCCCTCCGTGGCCCGCCGCTTGGTCATGTGGTTGTAAGCTCTTGGGATCAACGCTGTTTGAACACAGACCGGAAACGTTTGAATGGATCCATCAGGCTCCTATCTACGACCCGCGGAGCTTGACTAGAAGGGATGTGCAGCAGAGCTGGAGACATTGCCCACATGGAGGCGGAGAAAACTGCGAGCTTAGCCGGACATGACGACGACTTGGACTTGAGACTTCATATAACTTTCTTCGCCCCGAAGGAGATACATCATAATTAGCTACTAGTAGTACTCACTAGTCACTACTCAGTGCCAGGAAACTTTTCTCTGTCGACTGTCGTTGTTGAAAGGTTAGATGCCATGCTCATCTTTCCTTCAATAATACTCCCTCCGTTCGAAAATACTTGTCATTTAAATGGATGTATCTAGATATTTTTTAGTTCTAGGTACATCTATTTTCATCCATTTTGATGACAAATAATTCCGGACGGAGGGAGTAGTAACCGGCGATGATCCATGGCTATGTACGCGATCCGGGCCCACTTCCCATCACCGCCAACTGGGCTGTCGCTGTTCATTTTGTTGCTTGTTGAGTTCTCTGAAGTCTGAACTCCGTGTGTGTCTGGCACCTGATGCTGGCTTGCAGAAACTGAACGGAACAAGTGAACAGGGAAGCCCACGCAGAGGAAAGACAAAACGGGCAAGCGCGTGCGTAGTGCAGTGCGTACTGGTTGCATTGGAGGAAATCGTTGGGCTTGTTAGGTCGGAAGGAATATCTCTGGATGGCTACGCGAGTCCATGGAAAATTCTTGAGAACCTGGCTGTCACATCGCTTTCTCGATCGATAGATTAGCTCGGTTGTACCTCAAGTCTAAGATGCGTGAAGCCAGCTAGCTACTGTAAATTAATGTATAGCTAGCTTGATGGCGCCATGTGTAGGTACCCAAGGGGCTCAAAATGGACGTATTGAGACACTGACCAGACGCGTCCGCGGATGTTTGAGAGTTCAAATTTGCTCGGTATGGTTGTAGATGCCGTAAGTTCTTGAGATCAATGCAGTCTGAATATAGATTGAAAAGGTTTCAATGGATCCATCATCACGCTTCTATCTACAACCTGCAGAACTTGACTAGAAGTCTAGAACGGATGTGTGTGCACCAGGAGACATCACCCACATGGAGGCGGGGAGGACCGCGAGCTCCGCCTGATACGACGGCTTGGACTTGAGACTTCTAACTTGCTGCCGAATAATAGTACTTGACGTCCCTCAAAACATAACAAAAATAGTTCTTGCCCGGAAATATTTCTCGGCCGTTGTTCAAAGGTTAGATGCCAGCCATACTTATCTTTTCTTCGGTGATAGTAGATGATGATCCATACTTATGTTTTCTTCGGTGATAGTAGATGATGATCAACTTTCGCTGCAGTCTCTTGCCTGTTTGAATTTTCAGTGACTACATACATACACGATTCCGTATGCAAAATGTTAGGCTGTCGCTGTTGGTGTGACTTGAGAGTTCTCTGAAGTCTGAACCCCTGTGTGTCTGGCACCCGATGCTAGCTTGCAGAAACAGAACAGAACAGCTAAACAGGGAAGCCACATAAGCGTGGTTGCTTTGAAAGAAAGAGTTACATCTAGTTGGCACATCGCTTCCCCGATCGACAGCTAGCTTGTGGTACCCAAGATGCGTGAAGCTACTGTAGAAGTATAGCTAGCTTGATGGCGCCATTTGATTCTTCTATGGAGAAAAATAAGCGATCGATGCCACTTGGTTTTAACCCCACGTTTGGGTCGGAGCAGAATAGCCATTGGTTTCTCTGAATCTGATGTGCAGTACAAATTTCCATTCCGTGGCTGTTCCCAACAACTATATCTAGTGATCTAAACGGCCTTATATTTCTTAACAGAGGGGAAGTACGTCTGTACTCGGTAGTAGATGTACTCTGGAACATGGATCATCGTCAAATCGACTTATTTACGACTTCAAGAAAATATGTCTAATTTGTTGGCTACGACTGAATTGTTTGGTAAATTAAACTGGTTGACGCTGGACTTATTTACACATGGAAACTGTTTCTTAGTATATATTTCTCCTTTCTCCATCGAGAAAACATGGGATGACACGCTCCATGTTCTTCCCCGCGAAAAAATCAACCCCATGTCAGACAGACAAGAGGGTTCTGCTGCATTTTTCTTCCAACCAAACCATACGCAGTACGCAGTCCAACAACTAATCGACGGGCGGTGATGGCCTAGTGGGAGTGTACTAAAATAATTAAGCATTTGACCAGGTTGTGATCTGCTCTGGTGTGCTAACATGGGCGTGGCCTAGCTGTCAAGCTCGCCGACTGTCCACCCCACCCAATGGCATCCCATCCCATTCCATCCTCTCTCCAACATGTATACATCCACATGTGTTCGTGCTTATCCTCTGACGTTACCCCTCCGGTTTTTCTATGTCAATTGTTTAATTCATGTGTTCGCAGCTTTTCCAGGATGCTATCCTTACTCGGGAGGTGATGAAAAAAAGAGGGTGGAAAGGAAACCCGAAGTGTTCATTCTGTGGAGAGAATGAAACATATCAGCATCTCTTCTTTACCTGTCCTATAGCTAGGGTGACTTGAAGATGTGTTGCCTGTGTGCTTGGCACTGATCTGTGCCCGAACAGTCTATGGCAGGCTTACTCCTGGTGTTATGCTTACTACCCAAGTGGAGAGACTTTCTACACAGTTGGCATAGCTGCTCTGTGCTGGGCTATTTGGACATGTCGCAATGGTGCTACGTTCGAATCTAAACGTTTGCAAACACCTTTTGAATGCTGCTTCTCTATGTGTGCTTTTCTTGGTTACTGGGCAGGACTGTTGAAGCAAGAGGATGCGGTGGACCTGCGAGCAGGTGTGGACATGCTGAAGAATAGTGCATCGAGGCTGATGCGCATCTGCGCTGCAAATGAAGATTGAGAAGCTCGCTGGAGAGCTGCTGGAGGGAATGGTGATGCGTCTTCACCAGAAGATGCGTGCTTCTGATGGTCGTCTTTTGCCTCGGTTTTATGTTCCATTCCTGAAGTTTCTCCCCCTGTGTGGGACTGTCATTTTGGTGCTCGCCTGTGAGCTGTCTGGGGGGTTGCCCCATCTGAAACTATGAATGATTTGGTGTCGCCGGGTTTTTGCCCTACAATGGGTTATCTCGATGGCGAGTGCTCACAGTAGGTTTCCCGGCGATGTTTGAACTCGCTCTCCCCTCTCCCGTCTCATTCTGTGGACCTGTCTTTTGTATTTCCGTTATGTCGCAGTAATGGAAAGGGTTATGCCCGGTTAAAAAAAAAAAATCGTGCGCCCCAAGAACCAACAAAATGTACCCCAACTTGCTGCGTACAACGTACCAGCTGGGTTGCTTCTTGACCCGGGTAGATAAAGCTAGTAGAAGCCGCGTAGAGGTAATTAGGTTCAGATGAACTCCATTTTTCTTACACTAAAGCCACGGTGAAATGAAATCCTGCTACTCATATTCACTCCCAAGTCATCGCTGTCTGTGTCGTGTTGTACACGATCGCAGAATTATGAACAAGGGGTTCCTGCAGAAAAAGAGGAAATGCATTGTGGAGAAGAGACCCTGTGGACGACGACGGCGACGACCTAAGCCGCCGTCGCGTGGATCTGAGCCACCCACGGAGACGGAGCCGGCCGGGACTTGCAACGCGATGGAAGTTTGACTCGTCATAATTGTGGTCAGGTTGCGAGCAGTATCCTGGTTCACTCTCGTGCTATTGTGATGTTCGTGTCGCGTTCACTCCCGATCGTGTTAATCTGATCGACCGACGCAAGACCGTATCATGCGTGTCATCTGTCATGTGCCGTGGCGATGGATCTCCAGCGTTCCAACCACGGCACTGTTGCCAACTTTTTTTGTGAAAAAACTTCCGATCTATTCATCTACTGTCAAGATCGTATAAAGAACACCAAAAGTAAAAGACTTACATCTAGGACTGTAGACCTAGGGACGACTATAATTACTGTTGCCCAACTTAGCTGCTGGTGGGCTAGCTGGCCCGTTCCCTAATCTCTGAATCCTGATCTACTCATATGTACTTCCTGGAATGTACAGTGAGTTGCCTACATGCCTTTGATCTAGCACTGATCACTGAGCCTTATGTGCAGGTTGCTGTTGGCATGAAGGACGTGGTTGTTCAGATGTACAACACGTGTGCATGCAGCATCCGTGCCATTTCTTTTACGTTTTGAAAGAAAAGTGCGCGCCCGATCTTCGTTGGTTAGATACCAACCGAGGCACATGCAATATCCGGTGAAGGAGAAATATGATCAGTGATGTAATCTATATCTATATCTAATATTAAAAGGAGGATTGTTTCTTCATTTTTTGGTTAAAGTTTTTTTTTTACTCCCTTCGTACGCCAATCTCAGCGATCGAACCTCAGTTTTATTGATTTTTTTTAAGTAACACCTCAGTTTTATTGATCGAACACCAGTTTTAACTGGAGCACGCACAAACGGGCCGGCCCAATTCGCATGCCTGGAACAAAAGATGAAAAATAAAATAGCAACCATAGGAATCGAACCACCGACCTCACAATGGATATGTGAGGCTATCCGTCCGACCTAGCAACACCGGACGGCCAAGAAGGGGCATTAAAATTGAAGTGTAGCGACATCGGCAGATCCATTTTCAACATTTCATTGAAGAAAACGTGAAGCAAATTTATTAAAAAAATCCAAAAAATGTTAAAAGTCGTTCACAAATTACAAAACTCTAATAATAGCATGAACTATTTTTTAAAATAATGAACAAAATTTGAAAAACGTAAATATTTTTAAAAAATATGTGAACATTTTTGAAGATCTGAAAACATAGAATTCTGAACAATTAGTTTGAACTGTGAATTGTTTTTGAAAGAAAATTTTAATACAGACTGAACATTTTCTTAGTATATGGTGAACAATATTCAAATACAGATTGGACATTTTGAAAATATATGATGAACTTTTTTCATGCATGTTACACAAAATTTCTATACAAGATGAACATTTTTATACACAATGAACATTATTGTTCAATACGGTGAACTTTTTGTTGAAAAGTGAACAGTTTTTAAAAAGATGATCAACATGTGTAATTTCGAAAAAAATGGAACTTGGAATTTTGAGCTTATTTTGAACGTGAACTAAAATTGTAAAACATGAATCAATTTGAAATCATGAACAAAGTTTGGATTATCAAACATTTTTTATTTTTATGAAGATTTTTTGAAAATATTGAATCTATGAAAAAGTATTTTCTATTTTCTTTCGTTGCCGTTTTCGGGGTCATGTACAGTGTATTCTCCGTTGTAACGCCCGGACATGTTTGCTAGTAATAAAATAAGATATGTATTTTGGTCCATGGATGGAGACGGACATATATCTTCTTCAAGAACTTCTTCCACTTTGAAATTAAGAGCCGTGTGGGCCCCAGCTCCTGTGCAAATGGCAGCCCGTTTTGGGATGGAGTCGGCTGTTGAACCTGGCATGGATTAGAGCATCTACAGTCGGACTTGACAAATCCGACCCTTCAAACAGTCGGACTTGGCAAATCCGACCCTTCAAACACTCGTGGACGCGCCTAATCGGTCACCCCTGAAATGTTGTGCCGCACATCCATATACCTCTAATTTCGATTCTCAAATCCATGCAATTCATGAACGTTGATCATACGATACAAATTGTTCGAATTCCAAACTTCAAAACAAAGGAATGCAAATCATAGTTCAACAAACCGGACATGTCAAAATAAAATCAATGCCCTGGATCACTGGTTGGGCACCTACTCCGAGCGGAATGTGTCGTGCTCCAAGCGGGATGCGTCCTGCTCTGCCTGCATCTGGGCTGCCTCCTCCGCCTGCACCTGGGTTGCCTCATCCGCCCGCATCCGTGCAGCAGCCGCCCTAGCCGCCTCGTACTTCCTACGGTCGTTGATCTCTTTATTCTTGTTCGTAAGCCACTTTCTTCGCCCAAAGGATATACGTCATCATCAGCTACTAATAGTACTCACTACTCAGTGGCAGGAAACTTTTCTCTGTCGACTGTTGCTGTTGAAAGGTTAGATGACATGTTCATCTTTCTTTCAATCAATAATAGTAACCAGTCACTGGTGGAAAAAAGGCCTTTGGTCGCGGTTCGCAACTGCCATTAGTCGCGGCTGCGCAACCGCGACCAACTAAGCGCGACTAAAACCCCCAACCTTTAGTCGCGGCTGCTTAAGAACCGCGACTAACGGCCCGTCCACGTGGGCGCCAGGCGGCCGTCGGGGCGGAGGACCTTTAGTCGCGGTTCTTCTGGCCAACCGTGACTAAAGGCCGCCGCAGGTTTAGGGTGTACAATATATATTCAATATCATCGGATGACCATATACAATTTTGAACAAGTTTCCATACATGATTTAATCCATATAAAGTTCTACGTCCTCGTGATAGTGTTCTCCTTTAGGATGGAGGACTTCCCTGCTGAACCATCCAGCTAGTTCCTCTTGAAGTGGTCGGAGCGAGCTTCGGACTAAGCATCCACCGGAGGTTATTCCTCCGAGCATTGGTATCACTCGGATCAACCCGCTCGAGAGGTGTATCTCGGATCCTCTCACGAACATAGTATGCACATAGATTGGTCAACGGTGGCTGAATATCCCCAAATTCTTAGGCTTTAACAATTTGAATTCTAGCTCTTTTTGAATTCACCGACCTTTGTATCTACTGAACCGTCTCCAAACCCTACGAGGCAAAGAAAATTAAATGAACAAGAGAGTTATTAGTTACTTGATATTAGGAAATGAACGAAATAGGCCGATCGATATAGAGCGCAAATGAATGAAAATAATTACTTCGCAGCATTTTTCTCGTGTCGCCCCAAAGCTTTGGATCCTTATTGAGAGTCGTGGGCGAGACATTCGAGGTGTTAACTTTAATTACTAGCAGAATCCAAAGGAACTGCGGACACGATACATGCACAAGACGTCATGCATAACTCATCGATTAGCCGCCACATACCATGCATGGAGTAAACAAAGAGAATGTGCTCAAGATGTAAACACTCACCCAAAATGGTAAGGAAATAGAATATCACTTTTGAGTTCCTGCTTTGTAAGAAATCGCCACAGTCCGCCTCCACGTCGGCGGGGTAATGCTTCAACACAATATCATTAACGATGTGTGGGTCAATGAACCCAACATCATGGATGTTCCTTACTCGCATTCCTTAATCTTCATTCGCATGTATAATAGAGGACACAACAATATAGTTAGGACATATATATAGTGCGAGCAATATGAACGAGATGGGGTAGAAATTAATAAATTACTTACGTAACGTAGCAACCGATGATAGATTTGTCGAGCTCAGCAGATTGAAAAGTCGGAACAATTCACTCAAAGCAATTTGTACATAGTAATGTTTGAAGTGATGCTCATGTCTAACTTCCGCATAAATATATTCTTTGGCGTTTTTATTTTTATGTAACCCTTGTACCAATTCAGCAGACGTTTCATTTGGTCGTAGATCCTTTTCTCAAGCTCGACGAGAGGCCCATTCTTGACATATGTAATTACTACCTCCTTCACGGCAACTCATCAAGGTCTAATAGTTCACGAAGAGTAATACCTAAGTTGGCCGCTTGTTCTCGCGCACTCGTTACAGTAATCCTGTCTTTGCCGCAGCTTGTATGATCTCGGGGCATCCGGACGAAGGCTTCCAATATAAGCGGGCAATCGATTGTTTACTTTGTTCCCGAGCTGGGCAACTTGTTTCCGCTTTTTTACTTTCGCCTTCTCCGCTCTTTGTTCTCCTTGAACATGAGTGCCTGCTGCAAGTTCACGTGCATAGTCGTTAGGCGATTCTTCGCGCTTGGGACGGTGTGCTCAAAATGACTTAGCCCACTTCTTTTGCTCATCAAAAATACTTGGCTTGGGCTCGGGCTCTCTTTTCTTCTTGCAGTCCGCCTTCCATTTCTCCAAATCAGCAGCAGCATGCCGTCGACTTCCTCGGCACTATGTTCCCAAGGCCTTGTGGGAGAGGCTTGATGATGGCTCCGGTACCTTTGTGGTCTTAGGTACATAAGGGTCCGGTTAATAATCCAGACTATACGCTTCTTTGCCGTAGGTGGATTGGGGCGGCGTCGATCACCCGCGGACGAGGATCGGGGCGGCGGATGATCACCCGCGGACGTTGTGGATCGGGGCGGCGTCGATCACCCACCGGACGAGGATCGGGCGGCGGATGATCACCCGTCGGACGTTAGGATCGGGGCGGCGTCGGTGATGTGACGGAGGTGTAGGTGAACCGCCACCACCACCACCACCACCACCACCGCCACCGCCACCACCACCACCGTGAGGGGTGGACTTGTTGTCCTTGGCGCCTCGCTCGAAACTTGATAAACTTCTTTTGCCATAGAATGTAATGGCGCTTGACATCTCCAAGTCTTTTCTCCCTTCGTGTAGCAATTTCAATCTCCGTGTCCTCAAACCCTTGGACTATGTCCTCCACCGTGACACGAGCATAGCCATCTTTAATGGGGTTGTTGTGGTGGAGTGCTCGAATAAACATGGTAAAGCACCGCCGATGGCTACCTTCATGGACATGTTCCCGATAGGATAATACAGATGACATTCTTTCATCTCCTTTATATCGCCCACGGGTAGCGAGGAGGCTCCGGTGCAGTAATTTCGACCACCGAGGCTCCGGTGCAGTAATTTCGATCACCGAGGCTCCGGTGCAGTAATTTCGATCGTCGGTGCATCCGCACCAGCCGGTGGGGCCTCCGTGGAAGCCACGCCGCTTCTCCGCTCTTGGCTTCCGAGATCCGCCGGATGATCTTCATGCCGCACCCGAGCTGAATCTCTTTCGCTACTAGTACACTCATGGTTTTCTTCATCACTTCCATTTCCGATGCCAACCGCGCCACAACATCCGCTTCCCGATCCATCTTTCTCTTACGGCTTCAGAATCAGACGGGTCATCGCTCGGGGAACCCTATTTTCCACGGAATGTGCCCCATGCCTCGTACACGCCCTCCGTGTTCGAGGATTCCCGAGGGCTTTTGTCGCCGGCGTCATTCTCTCTGTTGAACTTGATCTTCCCTGTTGAGCATCCTTCATTGCGTCAATAAGGGCTTGGGTGGGTTTAATTAATTTGCCCGGTAAACACACTCCCCTGTCTCCGGTTCGATGTTCCCCATGCCCGCATTCACCAGCTTTTGGCCCTTGGGTCCCATCCTCCGTGCACTGGACGGATTCTCGCGCCTCAGCTCGTTCTCCATCTTCTCCAACCTAGGCACCCAAATGCGATACCCTCCTGGCCCCATAACATGATTGTACTCCTTCTTAGCCGCATTTTCCTTATTTTTTTCGATATTTCAATGAACTGCTCCGATTTCTTTTGCTTCACAAATTCTGGCCAATCATGTTTCAGTTTCTCATATTGTCTGTGAAATCCGAGTCTTGTTCTGCTTGACAAAGTCACGGGCTAGATTTTGCTTGAATTTCCTAATGCGCCGGCCATCTTATGAAGAGCGAACTGTTTGACTAGCCTCCTCCTCTCCTTGTTTTCCTCAATCTTGTTACCCTCCTCATCGAATTTGTTGTATTCGGAGGTAGAACGAAATGTTCCATAAGCTTCTTGAAGCAATCTTTTTGTTCTCTTATCGACAAAAGTGAAACCATCAATTCGTGCCTTCTTTGGCTCATTCCACTCTCGGCGGTGATCGAGACGTTGTCTCTAACAATGGCTCCGCATTGGTGACAAACTTGGTGGCGTTCTTGCGGGGCTCCAGCTGACTGCCGGTTGCCTTGTCGACAACCGCGATGGTGCATGTTTCTCCTTGTTTCATCGTCTCTGGTTGCGCCACGCTTTGACGACGTACTCGATTGTTTCGACGATCCGGCCGAGGGCTAAAATAAGAAAGAGAGTCGCGCGCGTTAGTACACACATATTTATTCAAATCAGTTAGTTTGTATCACCAGAGGCTCAATGTATATATATACCTCGGCGCGGAGGTGGTTGCTACTTCCATTTGAAGATCGCTGCTTATCGACGTTTCTTCGGCATCATCTTGCTGACGGCGCCCTTCATCTTCACCGTCAAGGTTCAGATAAGAAGAGATATCATCTTCTTCTTCTCCGGTCGGCACATATTGAATATCGCCGTTTATGATGCCGAACATATGTGCTTCACCGTCCGGATCATAGTTGTCCATAATCGGGTCACTCTATCGTCCGCCATTATGTCATCCGAAAACATGTAGTAAAAACAAATTAATTAAGTGAAGAAGGGGCGGTGGCGGTGGCGGTGGAGAAAGGGCGGTGGCAAAAGGAGGGGCGAGGAAGGGGTGGGAGAGGTGTCGCGAGAGAGCGCGAGACGGGCGGCAGACGACGGCGTCACGGAGAGGGAGGCGAGGACAACACATTTATAACCCTCGCCGTCCCTCTCGATCCCTAAAAAACACAGCGCATCGCCGCCCCCTCGCCGCCCTTCTCCGATATATCGTTTTTTTTGTTAATTATCAAATTTTACGGTTTTTTTGTTAATTATCAAGTTTTAAGTTATTTACCGCTTTTGTTAAACTAATTAACTAGTTAAAATTAAAAGAACAAATAAAAGAAAAAAAGAAAAAAATTCGGTGGCCTTTTTCTTCCTTTTTTTGTTTTTCATCTGTTTTTCTTTTGTTTTCTTCTTCCTTCTTTCTTCTTTTTCCTTTTTCTTTTTCTTTCTTCTTCTTCTTCCTTTTTCTTGTTCTTCTTTCTTCTTCTCTCTGCCGGCTGGAGGACGGCAGGGGCGGCAGCGGGCGGCGGGCGTGGCGGCGGCGGCGGCCGGGCGAGGGCGGCGCGGCAAGGCAAGGGCGCAGGCAGGCAGGCGGCGCAGGCAGGCACGGGGAGGCGGCCATCGGGATTTGGCGGCGGCAGCCAGGCTTCAGGCAGGCAGGCGCGCATGGGCGGGCGGCGGCGCCATGGGACGGGCGGCGGCGGCAGGCTTCAGCGCAGGCGGGGCTTGGCGTCGGGCGGGGCTTCAGCGTCGGCGTCGGCGTCGATCGGCGTCGAAGCGGTAACCGGCGTAGAGAGGCGAGGCGACGGCGGCGGGAATCGGAGAAGACGAGAATCGGACCTTGTATTTATAGCCCCCACTTTAGTCGCGGTTGGCGACGAGACCCATGACTAAAGGTACCCTTTAGTCGCGGGTTGCACCTTGCCAGCGACTAAAGGGTTTTTAGCGGTTTTTATGTTCCGCCCCACCTTTAGTCGCGATTGGTGCAGCCAACCGCGACTAAAGGGTACTTTTAGTCGCTGCTCTGCCGCCAACCGCGACTAAAGGCACGCCAGTTTAGGGTTTTAGCCCCCCAAACCTGTTTTCTGCTTAGTTTGTATTGTTTTCTTTTTAATTTGTATTGTTTTCTGCTTAATTTGTATTGTTTTCATTTTTGCTTTATTTATTTTGTTTTGTTTCTACTTACAACAAAAAACTTATTTATTTTATTTTATTTTGTTTCTAATTACTTATTTATTTTACTTTATGATAATTATTTTTGCTATTAAAGTTTCTAATTACTTATTTATTTATGTTATTAAAATCTTAAAAATACAATTATATATCAAAAATCAGAAAATAAAACTAATTCATTTTAAATTCTTGTTTTTCTTCTGTTTTTTCTTCCTTTTTCTTCTTTTTTTCTTCTTTTGTTTCTTCCTTTTCTTGTTTTTCTTCTTTTTTTCTTCCTTTCTTCCTTTTTCCTTTTTTCTTCTTTTTTTCTTCTGTTTGTTTTTTTCTTATGTTTTTCTTCTGCTTGTTTTTTTCTTCTGCTTTTCCTTTTTTCTTCTCGCTTGTTTTTTTTCTTCTGCTTTTCCTTTTTTCTTCTGCTTTTTTCCTTTTCCTTCTTTCTTCTTCTTCCTTTTTCCTTTTAAAATCAGAAAAATAAAACTAATTCATTTTAAAATCTTAAAAATACAATTATATATCAAAAAATTAGAAAAATAAAACTAATCCTTGAAGGTTTGACAAAAGGTTTGATACATCATTCAGTTCATCGACCAAATACAAAGTTTGGTACAATAAATTATTACACATCAATTCTTCCCTTGTGTCCTCGCTTGCTTACGATTGTGCTGTATCCATGGAGCATCCTCATCATTTAACTTAATGCTTGGGTCGGTGTTCACTTTGAAGGGCGGAATTTCAGCAAACATATTATAATCTTCTCACATGTCATCTTGTCCTCCACTCCCACGATGTTTCTTTTCCCGAAAGAACAATGTGGCGCTTTGAATCATCGCATGATGTAATGATCGTTTTCTTATCTTTCCGCTTCCTCGGTTTGCTACTCATGTCCTTCACATAGAAAACCCGAGCGACATCTTTCGCTAGGACGAATGGTTCGTCAAGGTAACCAAGATTGTTGAAATCCACCATTGTCATTCCGTATTGCTGGTCCACCTTTACCCCACCTCCTGTTAGCTTGAACCATTTGCACCGGAACAAAGGGACCTTAAAGGAGGGTCCATAGTCAAGTTCCCATATCTCCTCTATGTAACCATAATATGTGACCTTTTGCCCATTCTCGGTTCTTTGCATCAAAGCGGACACCACTGTTTTGGTTGGTGCTCTTTTATCTTGGGCGATCGTGTAAAATGTATTCCCATTTATCTCGTACCCTTGGAAAGTCGTTATAGTCGAAGATGGTGTCTTGGCCAACATGTACAACTGATCTACAACATCATTGTCATTCATTAAATGTTTTCTCAACCAACCGCGAAAGTCTCCATGTGGGCCTTCCTAATCCAGATTCAGCTTCCCGGGTTGTCCGAGCGTAAAATATTCTTGTGTTTCTCAAAGTGCGGAGCCACCAAGCTGGAATTGGTCAAGATCAAGGTGGTGTGCTTCATCGAGAGAATGGCCGTCCATACATATCGTTGATTTCCTTCCGATCGTGCCTTTTCCACTTAGTCTCCCCTCGTGCGCGATCGAGGAAGACCAATCGCTTAAGGTCGGGAACAAAGTCAACACAAAACTCAATTACCTCCTCATTTCCATAGCCCTTGGCGATGCTTCCTTCTCGCCTAGCACGGTTACTTAACATATTTCTTTAATACTCCCATGAACCTCTCAAGGGGAACATATTGTGTAGAAATACAGACCGAGAACGGAAATCTCTTCGACTAGGTGAACCAGGAGGTGCGCCATAATATTGAAGAAGGATGGCGGGAACACCAACTCGAAACCGACAAGACATTGGATCACATCGCTCAGAACCGTGGTAGAACTTCGGATTGATTACCTTCGAGAGATTGCATTGAGGAATGCACATAGCTTCACAATGGCTACTCGAACATTTTCCGCAGAGCCCCTCAAAGCAATCGGAAGCAATTGCGTCATAATCACGTGGCGGTCGTGAGACTTCGTTTTGGAACTTTTTCTCCGCCATGTTTATTATTCCCTTTATATTGGGCGAGAATCCAGACGGGACCTTCATACTGCTCAGCATTCAAAAAGATGACCTTCTCTTCTTTGGTCGAGCGTAGTGGCACGACCTTGAAACCATTCGGATGCCGGTCATCGTGGTCTTTCAAACGTTGCTGGTCCCGCCGTGCTTCTTTTGTATCATTTGTCTTCCCATACACGCCCAAGAAGCTTAGGAGGTTCACGCAAATATTCTTCAGAACGTGCATCACGTCGATTGCAGAGCGGACATCTAGGACTTTCCAATATTCTAGCTCCCGAATATAGATTTCTTCTTCCACATGGCTGCGTGCCGTCGGCTCCCTTCGAACTGATTGTCCGCCAGACCCTTTCCAAAGATGACTTTCAAATCCTTGACCATATCAAATACCTCAAAGACCAAGTCGTTCCGCAGCTTCGCCGGTGATCTGCCTTGCCGTTGTAATGCTTGCCTTTCTTTCATCGGATGAATTTTCGGAAGAAATCGACGATGCCCAAGGTACACGTTCTTCTTACAATTTGGCAAATGTACACTTTCGCCTCATGTAAGCAAAGCGTGCATGCATTGTATCCCTTATTTGACATTCCGAAAGGTTACTAAGAGCAGGCCAATCGTTGATGGTTACGAAAAGCAACGTCAGAGGTCAAATTCCTCTTGTTTGTGCTCATCCCACACACGGACACCACCCCACAGCCGTAAAAGTTCATCAACTAATGGCCTTAGGTACACATCGATGTCGTTGCGGGTTGCCGGACCTTGGATGAGCACCGCATCATAATGAACTTCCGCTTCATGCACAACCAAGGAGGAAGGTTGTAGATGCATAGAGTCACGGGCAGTGCTATGGCTGGAGCTCGCTTTCGCCAAAAGGATTCATGCCATCCGTGCTTAGAGCAAATCTTATGTTCCTTGCGTCACCGCAAAATCTTTGAACCATCTGTCGATCTTTCTCCATTGCGCTCCATCTGCGGTGTGTCTCAACTCCCGTCCGACTTACGGTCCTCTTTGTGCCATCGCAACAACTTGGCATGCTCTTTGTTCATGAGCAGACGTTTCAACCGTGGTATTATAGGAGCATACCACATCACCTTGGCGGAACCTCTTCCCGGTTTCGCCCTCAACATCGTCACCGGGTCATCGCCTCGATCTTATAACGCAATGCAAGGCATACCGGCATTCATTCAAATTCTCGATTCACCGCGGTAGAGGATGCGATCGTTGATGCATGCATGTATCTTCGTAACCTCTAAACCTAGAGGGCGATAACCTTCTTTGCTTCAGACGTCTTGGCGGGCAACTCGTTATCCTTTGGAAACATATTCTTCAACATTTTCAGCAAGTTTTCAAATGCCGAGTCACTACACCTGCCTCGCCTTCCATTTCAGCAAATCCATTATGCAGCCCAGCTTTTTCGACCATCATCGCATCCGGGTACAGCGCCTTTCGTGATCCTCTAACATGCGATCCAAATTCTCCTCTCCTTTTCGGTTTAGCAGCGTCTCCGTGCATCAAGAATGGTCCGACCAAGATCATCAACGGATCATCACGTGCCTCTTCTTCACCTTCCCTTCACCTTCAAAGATCCTCCATGAAAGTATCACCGAAATGAGCAAGATAGCTTTCATCGATGAAATCATCCCTTCTTCATCTTCTTCCATTATAACCCCTCTTTCTCCATGCTTGGTCCAACAATTATAGCTTGGCATGAAACCCTTCAAGCAGATGCATGTGAACAACTCTTGAGGAAGAGTAACCCTTCTCATTCTTACAGATAACACATGGACAGATAACAAAACCCCCCGCTTGTTCGCATTAGCCACTACGAGGAAATCTTTCAAACCCGTAGTGAACTCACGGAGAGTCGGTTATCGTACATCCATTGCCGATTCATCTGCATTATTATAATATAAAATATATAATTAACCATCATGCATTTGTTATGAACTACACACATGCATATTGACACATCAAAGGTTCATCAAGTTGCTAACCGCGATCAAGAGTGTGGCTCCAACACTTCATGTCATGTTTGTTTCATGCTCTTGGGGCATTTCATCAAACACCTTATGTGCATAAGAGGAACCAAAAGCAAACCTACACCCACTTGTGAAGAGAATGGCTCCAAATGGCTAAGTGTTGGCTTTGGATGGGTATATATAGGGAGGGCTTTAGTCGCGGTTGGCACAGCAAACCGTGACTAAAAGGTGCCGAGGCCTTTAGTCGCGGTTGTCTGGCCAACCGCGACTAAAGCCCTCACGTGCACCACCGCCACCGAGCGCCAGGCCCCGAGCCTTTGGTCGCGGTTCACCTCGTAACCATGACTAAAGGTCCCATTGGTCGCGGTTCCTACAGCTTCGCGACTTATGGGGCTGGACGGAAAGCCTGTTTTTCCACCAGTGAGTGATGATCACCTCTGCGCTGGGATCACCTGCTTATTTGAATAGTCCATGGCTATGTACGCGATCCTGGCCCACTTGCTAGCACCGCCAACTGGGCAGTCGCTGTTCTTGTTGTTGCTTGTTGAGAGTTCCGTGAAATCTAAACTCCATGTGTGTCTGGCACCTAATGCTGGCTTGCAGAAACCGAACGGAACAAGTGAACACGAAAGCCCACGCAAAGGAAAGACAAAATGGGCAGCGCGTGCGTAGTGGTCGCCTTGGACGAAAGGGTTGGAGTACTTGTTATAGTGTGACCCCGACTCATAAGTCGTGATCACCGAATGCACGTGTACAGTGATCCCAGAGATCAATGCTCACTGAACACACAGAAGCTGAATAACAAGAGTCTTACATCCATACATACCGTTTTACACAAGTAGGACCATTATGGTCAAGTCTTGAGTATAACATTGCAGCGGAAATCTTCGTCGATAACTTGGACCCATGCCATCTGCCTTAACCCTACAGGCATTCTGACTGGGAAGCGTCCTAGCTCGCATGTTCGTCATCGAAGTATTCTTCATCATATCCCGTTCTTTCAAGCCTGGCCAATAAAATAACCAGTGGCAAGGCAATGAGTACTTTGAATGTACTCGCAAGCAACCCAAGAGTGATAACAAAATAATTATGCAAAGCTCTACTGCTTAATTGGCATTGTTGCGGAAAGCTAGTTTTTCTCGTGCAAGTATGA
Organism: Aegilops speltoides; assembly: GCA_021437245.1. NCBI lineage: Eukaryota > Viridiplantae > Streptophyta > Magnoliopsida > Poales > Poaceae > Aegilops > Aegilops speltoides. The sequence continues at coordinate 433,600,518 of CM038141.1, read as the reverse complement.
TCAACATTTATCAAGGACAGGAATGCGTCTGCAACAAGCATCAGTAGGTTACAGACATCAACATCAAGAAAGAGTTATGAACAACTCATGCTCAAGCTCATCGTGACTTCCTCACGAGTCGCGTCATCAATATCACCAAACGGTGTAGTTTGTCAGAAACATATGGACATAGTCTAAGCAGCACCGCCCAACTGTCCTTGACCGTGGACACGGCTATTCGAATAGTTTTACACTCTGCAGAGGTTGCACACTGTACCCACAAGATCCGGGGAACTTCCGTGTCATCCACGACCCGCGATACCTCAAGTACCCGGGGTAAGCACCCGATCACTACCTTTCCCTAGACGACACTAACATGGAGTCCACTCGATTGGTAGTAACCCCCGTGCCCAACATTATCACATAACATTTTCGTGGAGCCACGCTCCATAATCATCTCACATCACAAGCACGGGGTACCAACGGTGTGTCCGATGCCCCATAAAAATGTTCTTGGTCGCCCTACCTTGCACGACCCCGTCCCGTGAGAGAGCACCAACTCTCCCCCGTCACTAGTAATGCAGGCTCCAAGCTAGTATCGACCTAGGTAATCAATAATGCCCTTTCCCATATAAGGGTAGTGTCGTGGGAACGACTCCGACAGTAAGAGAGGGGTAGGATAACGGAGCATGATCTATCGAGATGCATATGGGTGACACGGTGGTTTTAGCGAGTTCGGGCCTCTCACGGTGGAGATAACAACCCTACGTCTCGTGCTCCGGAGAGGCTTTGTTTTATCTGAGAATATATCCGGAGATTACAATGTGTGTGTGAGAGAGAGGAACGGATCCCCATGCCTGAGCTAAGTCCTGAGACTAATGGTGAAAAGAGAGAGAGGTGGAAGAAAAGACCCCCTTAGTCTAGTGGTGGGGGGTGGCTTATATAGAGTCGCCACCCCTCACCTCCTATGTTACAAAGTGGGGTATGAATGCCATAATGCCAGCACGCTATTAAGCCCTCACTATTAGAAAGATGCCGACTGCCTTGCTGCCTGCTGGTCTTCGTATATCCGAGTGAGTCGTACGGTCGAGTGGTGAACCGTCATCCGAGTGGATGGTATGTTGCTTGGTCGAGTGGATAGTATGCTGCTTGTCCGAGTGGATAGTGTGTGCAGATGAAATTGACTGGACCCACATGTTGTGTGGACCCCATGCTTCATGATATTTCACCCTTCGTGGGCCTACCTGTTATGTATATCCCCAACATTAGCCCCTGAATCGATTGCGATTTTGCAGAACGAGTTGGTGTAAGACACAGTTTGGTCCGAGTGATTACAGAAATACTCGGTACATGTCGCCGCGCTTTCAGACAACCAAGGTTTGAACAAAATCTCAATGGATTCCGGCACCATGCTTCCCGACTGATCGAGGTAAGTGTCTGTGAGGAGCAACTTGGTGACATTCGTTCATCTCTCGGGAGAGGTTTAACTCGTGATTTGAGTATGGGCGTGTCATTAAATCCGTGCAACCAGATTGACACATGGACTGATCTTTTAGAGAGATGCCATTCTTATCCCGGAGGAACGTCAATACGAGTCGGTTTCAAATCCACACTTGTGAGTTTCACACTTTGAGTCCTAGAAGAAGGCTCAAAACAGGTCCACGGAGGAGCGTTAAACTCGCCTTATAGAATATTTTTTTTTTGGAGTGATTTTGAGCTGGGCCTCCATCGAGTAACTGATTACTCGGAATTTCTTCACGCCTGGAACATGTCTTTTTTGTTGTTTGGCCGTCACTCGGGTTGGGCGGACCGTTCCGAGTGGATACCATTCTAGTGGGGGCACGCTGAGTGCACCCACTGGGTGTAGTCCCCGAGACTGCCGTCGACTGCGGGCAGTCGGCAGGAGTCTTAGAGCCTGTCTTTTTGTTGTTGTTTATCACTCGGACTGGTCGGCCGCATCGAGTAGAGATTACTCCGGGGGGGCACGCTGAGTGCACCCACCGGGTGTAGTCCTCGAGATCGCCGCCGATCGCGGGCGTCGGGCGGGGTATGAGAGAACTAAAACTCTTCTTAGCTGGTAATCGATCGAACTTGTTCTTCTCTCGACTCGGAGGTCGAGTAATATCGAGATGGGTTTGCATCGAGCAAAATGTTTCTTTCGAGTTCTCTTCCGGTGGGGGCACGCCGAGTGCACCCACCGGGTGTAATCCCGAGCCTCTGCCGGACTAGATGAGTCCGCAGAGGGTTTAAGTCTCTCGGTAAACCTCCATGCAGTTGGCACGGCAAATATCTTTGTCTGGAATTGAATCAATCGGATGGATGCATGACGCGCAGAGCGGTCGAGTGGTGAAGACGTGCCCAACCGAGTGGCGACGCGTGGGGCGGCCGAATGTGATGACGTGTGAAGTGGTCGAATGTAGGACTACATATCTAGCCAAGTGAAGATGCACGGGGCAGCCGAGTGGTGAAGACGTGCACAACCGAGTGGCGGCGCGGCGGCTAAAAAGCGAAGTCGTGTGTCACCGGACGGTGAAAAATGGTCCTCGGAGGACTTAGTCAAATGCTTTCGAAGGTTATGTAGTGACGAGTTTGGTGTAGTGTGGTTGCGACGCAACAAGACCGGCGTGACAACTGAGTCTGAGTAGGAAAGAATATGGCGTCAGAGCATCCGGTGATTACTAAACTTGTCAAGTGGCGGATCGGATGCATTTGTTGAAGTGAAGGATCTGCGGTGATGAAGTAGTCGACCACTCGTGAGAGTGTAATTCCAAATGAGATGCAACCCCGAGTGTGGCGTAGCCCCGAGCGCATTACAGTGCTTTGACAACGGACATGTCGGAACACGAGAAATATAGTTTGAATGGATAATTTGCAATTCATCGAGTTAGACTCGGGTAAAGATGAGGAGAATCTTTCGAGTGATGCTCGAAAGAGGCAAACTCGCAAAAGAGTGAAGTGTGAAATTTGATTATAAAAGGGACTTATCTGTCTCATGCCCGACGAGGTCTATATCATTGATACGATGAAGAGAATTCCATAGAGGGGTTGACCGGACGTGTTTGAAGTCAACAGAGCGACAAGGTCAGTGTTATGGTGCGCTAGGACCAGTATGGTGACCGAGTCCAAGCAGCGATGAAGTTGGCGCGTAGGGCCGTCGAGTGATCGCGTAACTTGTGTAAAAGATGGCACAAGTCAACACAATAATTTCTTGAGGAAATTTGATGTGTGCTCAAATGATTTGTGTGAATGACACCCATAGACACCCGCTGGGAGTGCAAGGGGTTTGCTGGTTAACCAGCAAGAGTCTGAAAGAGCGAAGGATCGGGTCGAGCTTGTCGAAGCGATGGATCCGACTGAACTCATTGGAATATTGGCTCAAATAAAATGGAAGTGTAGTGTTTTGACTAAGTTGCAGCCCCGGAGGACCGATGCAAACTCGAAATTAAGAACGACACGTGGTGTTCATGAATGATGTATGCGAAAAAATGGAAGCTGGACTCGGGAGTCACATAACCAGTACTAAGCAAGCATGTGAAAATAAGCAGCCGAGCGTAGAGGTACACTCGTTGGTGCGACCTTCGAGTGAAGGTGATGTGTGAATTACGGGATACTCGGAAATAACATAATGTAAAATGACTTAGCTGTCTGAAGGCGCGCGAGTGGCCGAGTGGTGATGAGGCGACCAACCGAGTGGCGACGTGCGGGGCGGCCGAGTGGTGATGAGGTGACCAACCGAGTGGCGACACACGGGGCGGCCGACTGGTTATGAGGTGACCAACCGATGGCGACGCGCGGGGCGGCCGAGTGGTTATGAGGTGACCGACCTGTGGCGACGCACGGGGCGGCTGAGTGGTGATGAGGTGACCAACCGATTGGCGACGCACGGGGCGGCCGACTGGTTATGAGGTGACCAACCGATGGCGACGCGCGGGGCGGCCGAGTGGTTATGAGGTGACCAACCTGAGTGGCGACGCGCGGGGCGGCCGAGTGGTGATGAGGTGACCAACCGAGTGGCGACACACGGGGCGGCCGAGTGGTTATGAGGTGACCAACCTGTGGCGACGCACTGGGCGGCCGAGTGGTTATGAGGTGACCAACCTGTGGCGACGCACGGGGCGGCCGAGTGGTTATGAGGTGACCAACCTAGTGGCGACGCGCGGGGCGGCCGAGTGGTGATGAGGTGACCAACCGAGTGGCGACACACGGGGCGGCCGACTGGTTATGAGGTGACCAACCGATGGCGACGCGCGGGGCGGCCGAGTGGTTATGAGGTGACCGACCTGTGGCGACGCACGGGGCGGCTGAGTGGTGATGAGGTGACCAACCGATTGGCGACGCACGGGGCGGCCGACTGGTTATGAGGTGACCAACCGATGGCGACGCGCGGGGCGGCCGAGTGGTTATGAGGTGACCAACCTGAGTGGCGACGCGCGGGGCGGCCGAGTGGTGATGAGGTGACCAACCGAGTGGCGACACACGGGGCGGCCGAGTGGTTATGAGGTGACCAACCTGGTGGCGACGCGCGGGGCGGCCGAGTGGTGATGAGGTGACCAACCGAGTGGCGACAAGGGCGGCCGAGTGGTGATGAGGTGACCAACCGAGTGGCGGCAAGGGCGGCCGAGTGGTGATGAGGTGACCAACCGAGGGCGACAGGGCGGCCGAGTGGTGATGAGGTGACCAACCGAGTGGCGACGGGGCGGCCGAGTGGTGATGAGGTGACCAACCGAGTGGCGACGCGCGGGGCGGCCGAGTGGTGATGAGGTGACCAACCGAGTGGCGACAAGGGCGGCCGAATGGTGATGAGGTGACCAACCGAGTGGCGACAAGGGGGCGGCCGAGTGGTGATGAGGTGACCAACCGAGTGGCGACAGCTGGGCGGCCGAGTGGTGATGAGGTGACTAACCGAGTGGCGACGCAGGGGCGGCCGAGTGGTGATGAGGTGACCAACCGAGTGGCGACAAGGGGCGGCCGAGTGGTGATGAGGTGACCAACCGAGTGGCGACGAGCGGGGCGGCCGAGTGGTGATGAGGTGACTAACCGAGGCGACAAGGGCGGCCGAGTGGTGATGAGGTGACCAACCGAGTGGCGACGCGGGCGGCCGAGTGGTGATGAGGTGACTAACCGAGTGGCGACAAGGGGCGGCCGAGTGGTGATGAGGTGACCAACCGAGTGGCGACGCGCGGGGCGGCCGAGTGGTGATGAGGTGACCAACCGAGTGGCGACGCGCGGGGCGGCCGAGTGGTTATGAGGTGACCAACCGAGTGGCGACGCGCGGGGCGGCCGAGTGATGTAGACGCGTCCCGCGGAGTGGCGATGCGCGGGGTGTCCGAGTGATGTAGGCGCGTGCAGCGCGTCCAAGTGATGAGGACATGTCCAGCATCCCACGGGCGGCCAAACGCCAGTGATCCAGTTTGGTCCGAGTGAGCTAGTGATGCCGGAGGGAGTGTGCGCCCGCGCCGCGCCGGGAGGCCAGTTGACGAAGATGTGTCCAACAAAGCAGCGAGGCGCGGGGCGCCTGAGTCCCTGCATGTTAGTCATCTGGATGCAAAATTCATCCGAATAATCTGCACGTTAGTTGTTCAGAGTGCAAAAACCATCTCTGGGTTATCCGGCCGAGTGAACCTGGACGTTAGCCCGGAGAAGGGACTGCCGCGCGCTTGCGTCGAGCTGGGTGTGTGCCTCCGCCGCGGAGCCCATGGTCAGGCGGCTGACGCCGGGGGGAGGAAACGCAGTGGGAGCACGGCCAGCCCCTGGCCTCCGTCCCGCGCCGAGCGGTCGACACCGGCGGAGGAGTCGCTTATCGCCGACACCGAGCCAGACCGTGCCCCCCCTCCGCTTGCGCTACCGACATCGGGCGGGAAACCGTCCGAGTGAACTCGGGTCCTTGGCTGAGTGAACCGGAGTCTGTTTCCGAGTGGATTCCATCTGGCTGAACTTTGAACGAATCTGGTTGGCAGCTGTCCGAGTGGAAGATCCATCGGATGACCCTGCAAGTTACTAGCAAGTACGGCTAGGAAGTTGAAGGCCGGACAGTTACACATGCATGCATGCACGAATTAATTGGCACGAATTGCATGCATGCTTGTACTAACTGCAGCAATTAGATAGGTGGCGTTAGTAATCCTCATCAATTGGCAGTTTAATGAGGGGATTACCTTAACGAGCAGTCAATCCATGCTTCAAGGAATTACGAGACCCACGTTAGGCATTGCGTGCGGGAGGAGCTGTCCTTCCGCTTTTTTTTCCTGCATGCGATTATTGCTCAATTAAGTGGCCTACATTATGCATGTACTTACTTGGTATTGATTCCTTCATCCACGGGACCATCGGTTACGGGTCGACGCGTTTCTAGGTCGCAGCTGCAGCGCCCCTCCGCCGCGGAGGCCGTCGCCGGCGATCAACGCTGGAGGAAGGAGTCTTGCGCGCCTGCGCCTCCACCACGGAGGTGGTCGCCGAGCAACCGAGAATACGAGGCCGGAGTCGACGACGAGGCGAACGGCGCCGGCGGCCGTGCGTGACGACGACGTCGGCGGTCGCACGTGACGACGGTGAGGCGGACGGTGCCGGCGGCCGCGCGCGGGTGGACTCAACGACGACGTCGCTGACGAGATGCACTCGGCTGTGCCGAGGTCGGAAACGCCGATGAGGCGGATGATGCCGGTGGCCACGCGTGAAGGCGCTGTTGGTTTCCTGCCTTCGCGCCGCCGCTGCAACTATTGGCGATGTCTGGAACGCCGATTCAGGTGGTCAACTCACGCGGACGCGAGGCCAGCTAACCTGAAGGTCGATGATTCTCCTTGTATGTTCTTGTATGGATGCCTGTTTTCCTTCTGTCTTCTGTTCGTGATGCTTTGCTCATCATGAAGATGAACAGTACAAATAATGTGTTAAAACGTGAAAATGAAATCGAATAGAGGGCACCAGCGGGAATTGATCTGCCGCCGGTGGTTGAAGAAATGACCATCTGCATCATGGTTCGATAGACGCCATGCCCCACGGTGGGCGCCAACTGTCGTGGGAACGACTCCGACAGTAAGAGAGGGGTAGGATAACGGAGCATGATCTATCGAGATGCATATGGGTGACACGGTGGTTTTAGCGAGTTCGGGCCTCTCACGGTGGAGATAACAACCCTACGTCTCGTGCTCCGGAGAGGCTTTGTTTTATCTGAGAATATATCCGGAGATTACAATGTGTGTGTGAGAGAGAGGAACGGATCCCCATGCCTGAGCTAAGTCCTGAGACTAATGGTGAAAAGAGAGAGAGGTGGAAGAAAAGACCCCCTTAGTCTAGTGGTGGGGGGTGGCTTATATAGAGTGCGCCACCCCCTCACCTCCTATGTTACAAAGTGGGGTATGAATGCCATAATGCCAGCACGCTATTAAGCCCTCACTATTAGAAAGATGCCGATTGCCTTGCTGCTCGCTGGTCTTCGTATATCCGAGTGAGTCGATGCGGTCGAGTGGTGAACCGTCATCCGAGTGGATGGTATGTTGCTTGGTCGAGTGGATAGTATGCTGCTTGTCCGAGTGGATAGTGTGTCTCAGATGAAATTGACCTGGACCCACATGTTGTGTGGACCCCATGCTTCATGATATTTCGACCCTTCGTGGGCCTACCTGTTATGTATATCCCCAACAGGTAGAGTGGTTGCGCATGTAAGGTTGGGACAGTCATCAAATCTTAAATCTAATCCGTCTCTGTAAACAACACTTTCATCAAGCCTCGGTACACTACCTCTCCACCAAGTAGTGACCTAGTTCATCATCATCTCCCAGGGGCATTAGCGGCACCCACTGGGCTATTTACAAGTATGCCAAACCACACTTGGTTTCTTTCCATGCATAACCCTGACCCACTTTGCGTAGCAACTACTTTAGCATCCTATCTACTCCCACCGGCATAACCCTCATAAGAAGGTAGGGTCATGCACAATGCAGGTATCAATGAGGAAGTAACAGAGGCAACCAACCAACGTGGTCTACCATCTCATCATGATTCCGATGCAACAATAATAAAGAGTTATATGTCATGCATAAAAAGGGTTTCATGGACATGGTCAAAGGGCTGCTTGCCTGGTTCATCAGAGTTTTGAAACCTTCTGGTCCTTCTCCAAGTACTCCATCTACTTCGTCAACTATCGTCGAAAGCAACCATAATAAGCAACACAACAAGGCAGGAAATAAAAGTGCTCTAAAAATATGAGTTGGACTTTTCTGGGATACCTCTGATCATATGAGGGATGATCAAAGTGGTTTCATTAGGATTTGATCAATGGACATCTCTGAACATTTCAATATGATGGAATCAATAGGTTTATGGATTTGCAAGAAGTGTAGAGAAATATATTTTTGGAAAATGGGCAAAGATACCCATTTAACAAAGGATGATTTTAGAAGCATTTAGGATTTGGTTTCACTGGGTTTGGAGTTCAAATGAATATTCTATGGATTTGCAAAGTTGACAAACATGAAGAAATGGCTCATTATTTTGTGGGGTACAGAAAGTATCAAGAAAAATGTTCATAAACTAGGTTATGAATTTAGATGCATCCAGGAATTGGAATCATGGCATTTGGAGCAAGTTTGAGCTCTCTATGATTTTTCTAAAGTTCATCACAAAAAGAGGAAAAATAGGATTTGTAAATATTTGTGAAGAAAAGGTCTCTGAAAAAATGTGCATGTTGCACCACCAGGTAGATCATGATTTATAGAGTCACTAGAAATTTGAATCATCAAATTTGGAGTTAATTTGAATATTCTATGGATTTTTGAAGTTGACTGGAAAAAGAATAAGGAAAAGGCTATACCACTTATTCTGCGCGCTGGGCGAGGGATAGCTGACGGGCCGGCCCAGCTGTGTAGCCGCGCAGGAGAAGAGGCCACGTCGGCGGCGGCGTTAGAGGTACGCCAGCAGGGAGGCGGATCCGCCAAGCCGCTTCCACTTAAACGGCGGGGCCTGGCCCACCGGTCGCCGACAAGCGGGCCCGGTGCTCAGTTGCCTCCTACCTCCCGCCGAACAGAGCGCAGGCAGGGGAGGCGAGGCCGAGCGGGCGCCGGGCGCCTCGGTGGCACGGGCCACCTCCGGCGCCTGCACACCGGCGGACTCAACCTGGCACAAGACCCATCCAGGTGCTTCACGCCCGTGGGGGAGCCCGGGAAGAGGAGGAGCTTTGGGTGTGGCGGACCGGGCTGACGGCGGGGTTCGGGAAGGCGAGGAAGGCACGAGGATGAGGGGATGAAGTGCGGGGCGAGTCGGTGGTGGTGGTGAGGGGGCACTGGAGTGGCTAGGGAGAGAGGAGAGGCTCGAGATACCCGGAATTTAGGCGGAGCCCGACGATGGCACTCCGGCCATGGAGGGAGTAGGAGGGCACGAGGAGAGGTGTGGGTTGGTCCAAGGGATGCACGGGAGGGAGAGAGGGCCAAAGGAGTGGAGAAGGGGCTCGGGGTGACCTTAAATATAAGGGGGCGAGGTGCACCGCGGGGCCGTGCGCCGGCGAGGCTGTTGCCATCGCTGCAAGCCACGGGGGCTCGTGTGGGCGTGTCTGGGGCGTTCTTGGACGTCGACTATGTCGGGAGAGATAGAGAGGGGGAATGGGGAGAGGTCAGAGACGCGCGTGTGAGCCGCACATTGGCGCGCTCGGGCGGCCTCTGTTTGCTAGCGCGGAGGCGCGGGGAGGAGGAGAGAGGAGGGGGCCGACCACGTAGCGTGTTGCGGACGCCAAGGCACCTCGACTGGCGTGAGGGGGAGGCTCGAGGTGGTCGGGAGCGCCGTGTCAACAGTCGGGAGCACGCTGACGTGCTCCAGAGCGCGCAAATGGCCGGCACCCGCGGCTTTTCTTCACGTCCTCACGCGCCCACTTGCGTCTGGGGGCTCTGGGAGGGAGTAAACAAAGTGGAAATGGCATTGGATGCCTTGGGGAACCAGTAGAGGAGAGGTGGGGTCGAGAGAGAGAGGGAAAACTCCTGTCCTGGGAAGAAAAATGGAGTTCTCCCCCCCTCCATCATTGCTTCCTTGGGCATGAAAGCGTCCAGGTACTAGAGGGGGACTAGGAGAGGTTGTGGTAAAAAGTAGAGGCCATGGAGAAGAGTGGAAGAGCTCAAAAATGGCATTTTGGTAAAGTTTCAGAAGGTGTTTGATAATGGTTTAGGCAAGAAAATTAATTCCACTTGCCATGAGAACTAACAGTATGGAATGGCACATAGAATTAGGGTGTTCCACCAAGTTTGAGCTCATTTGGGCAAAGTAGCCAATGTAACTTTGGTGAACCCTAGAAATCAGCAGAAATGGCTTTGCCAAGATTTAGTCATGAAAATCTATTATCCTTGATGCACCACTTGGTTTAGTGTCATCATTTGAGGATTTGAACATGTCCACAAAAATTCAGATCAAAAGGACACACTTGGCAATGTAGAGTTGTCCAAATTTGGTTCTGGACAGGAATGGTTTTGGGGCACTTTGATCAAGTTAACTTGTTCTCCAACTTGTGCCATTTGGTCTAGCTGAATAATTAGAACATTTGAGGATGTTAACAAGGTTTGAGATTATTTGGGAATGTTTGGCAATGTAAAGTTGCTCAAACTTCAAAATAGACAGAAATGGTTTTGAGGGGATTTCATGATTTTATCTTGTTCTCCAAGACATGAGACTTGGCAAGATCACTAAATATGTCATATGTGACATGATAGAATTTTCTTGGAATTTTTGGAGAATATTTCCTTTGTAAATATTTCAAAAGCTTGAAATATCCAGAAAGGGTTTTTGAGGGATTTGACCAATATTTTGAACATGACCATGTGTTGAAACTCTTATATATGGACAATATATGTCCTATGAGTTTCCCTAAGTTTTGTCAAATATTTTTGAGGCAATAAAATAATTTTTCCCTATTAAAGACCATTTCTGGCCTTAAGAAAAAGCTTTTAAATAAAATAGGAAAATAACTTTCAAAATTATATTTTTGTGGTTTCTGGGTATCCTATATCTAATAGGAGTCAAATATATTTTTAGAAAGATTTTTAATGCCCTTAATTAAGTACTTGCAGTGCAAACCTCAATTCAGGGGTTTTTGAAAAACTAATTTTTGAAAATACTATTTGGCCAAATTATTTTTGCAAGAAATTATTTTGATGTCCTATACACATGGCATGATCATTGGGAAAGGTTTTGGGTCAAGGATATGAAGTATAGGAGTTGGGGGATTTACTTGATTTTTAGAGCACTTGCAAACAACACACGAAATCCAATCAAGGCTAGGTCCAAAACACTCAAAAGTTTTTATCAAACCACATTTTATCATGATTTATTAGCTTAAGTGTTGTGGCATGAAAACCAGGGTGTGACAGACCTACCCCCCCTTACAAGAATCTCGTCCCCGAGATTCCCAAACTAGGCGCGGAAAGGAGTATGGAAACTTGGGTCTGGGGTAGTCTTCACGTCCTCATACTGCTTCTGCTTCCGAGTGGTGCTCCCTTGAACTTGAAGTACTTGATGGTGTGGCTTCATGTATGACGCTCTATTTGATCCAGGTTGCTAATGGGTAGCTCATGTAGGTTAGATTGGGCTAGGGTCGATGGCTTGGTGGTCAATGCCCTCGTAGAGATCGGCAAGTCGTAAGTTGGAGACACTTCCGGGTTGTGATGCATGGAAAGCATTGTGCACATCGTAGCTCGGTGGCAACTCCAACAGTAATCGCCTTCTCTTCGCCTTGTAGTGATCTCAGAGGGGGTTGTTAAATCTTGGAGTGATCTTGAAGGGGGCCGATGAATCTTGGTGTGGGTCTCCTTGTCATGGAAATGCTTGGTTCCTTAAAGAGGAGTGGCTTGCAGATACACATGGTCTTTGTCGCGGAAGTATATTTCTTGAAGATGGTGGTTGGTGTAGTTCTTCCTCCTCGACATGGCGATCTTCAGATGTTCCTTGACCAGCTCAGTGATTCTTCTTCCGTCTTCGGGTAGACAAGTAGGTCACCAAATGATGATGACTACTATCTTGTCTAAGCACTCCATGAAGACTTTGTTCACGGGTACATAAAGTGGGCTGAGGCATTGGTGATGGTCACGGTTGAGCATTGGCCAAGGTCTTATCGATCTAGAGCCAAAGCCCAAGGTCAGGACCCAACCATGTTGTGGCTTGGTAGGGCGTAAGGGTTTCAAGGATTCTAGTGTGCGAGTGAATGTTTATCATCCCATCCTTGAGCACAGTTTCTGAGATGCCAATTGTGCTATCTAGTCCTTTAAACAAATCACATCATATCACTAATAGTATCATTTCGTATAGGTAAACTCCAATCATCACTCATGTGATTCATATCCTCATGACTCCCAAGAGGAGGTCTAACAAAATCATATATGTCTACGATCCCCAAACTCATGTGTACGTCTACCCCTAAAAATCCATGGGTAGAACATACAAGCTACTAAGCTTCATTTAAACATGATAATCCAAGTGCTCAGCCCATTCTTCCAAGGTCCAAGGTAGTGCATCTCTATCCTAAGGAAACTCGTCGTAAGCCACTCCAAGATCTTGTTTCCTTCCTATGAATCAACTCCAACAGCCCATTAACTTCCATCAATCACTACATAATTCCATTTAATTCTACAAATCCAATGGTTAAGGTGTTCCACATGATCTCCTAAGGTTCCTATAATCCCTAGATACTTGAAAGGGCTATTTTTGCTATAGTCAGTCCACCGATTCCCATTATCATGGTCAAGTAACACTCCAAGGTCAAGCTCATAAAGATGGCTAAATAAACTCCGACAATTAGTCCAATCTCCTAGTTTATAATCCACCAAGAATCATGGTATCATGATCGAGATCATCAGTCTAAATCCAATTTACTCCGAACCATGTAGACATACTCAACATCTATATTCAACTAGAATCACCTACTAAAATCCAAATCTCCTGTCCAACGAGGATTCCTACATGTTCCCCCGAGTCATTTACGTAATATCAACTCTCTCCTATCAATATCCCATGGCTAAGTTAAATCCAAATACTTCCAAGAATTCCAGCTTGCGATCATAATTGTCCTACTAAATCCAGTTTACTCAAGGGTAATGAAAGCTATGCTAATCCATAATCATGATTTTTAGAGCACTTGCAAACAACACACGAAATCCAATCAAGGCAAGGTCCAAAACACTCAAAAGTTTTTATCAAACCACATTTTATCATGATTTATTAGCTTAAGTGTTGTGGCATGAAAACCAGGGTGTGACATATAGGCGGGAGGAATATCTCCGGATGGCTAGGTAGGTACGGGAAATTCTTCAGAATTTAGCTGGCAACAGCTAGCGCGATGGCGCCATTATAGTCTTCTGCCCGAAAACAAAGTGACTGATCCAACTTAGTTTTTACACCGCATTGATCAAGGCTCTGAAGACCTGAATGCAATCAGCTTGCTCGCCTATTTAGTCTTGGTACCAAGAATACAATAGCCTCGATTTTCCCGAGGCTGACGGGCGGGATGCCGTTGCTGGTTCTAATGGGCAGTATAGAATTCCATTCCGTCCGTGTATGCTCGTCAGCAACGTACCTAGTAATTTTGTGCTCGATCGCTTGATGTTAATCTGGAGGCACACTAGTTTAATTATTTATCTGCCGAAAGCACATGATGAGAGGGTCACCGTCAAATGAATCGACTTCAAGAAAATCGACCCATTCCGTCGTCTATTTAGGACGGTTAATTAAGGCATGTCCAACGCCCGCAAATTCCTCCGGTATATGTTGGTTTTTATGTCCGGATGTAGTCCACAGGCATGATACAAGGTGAGCCATCCAATGCTAATAACAAAGTATCTGGTTAGAAGGAAAAAAAAATCTGGAGACCATATATATGATGGGATATTTGTGGTTTAGTGTCCGGTTGGGGGAGAGAGAGAAGAGGGGGACCATGCATATGCGGATGGGAGGAGAGATAGAGAGAGGGACCATGCATGTGATTGGTCAAGTGCATGTCTGGACTCCGGCAAAGCTTCCTCACGTTTGTTTCTTGGATACCAAAATCCGTATGTCCGGACTGCTAAGCAGACATATACAAGTCTCTGTTGGATGACAAAAATGATCCGAACATTACGGTTTAGACATATAATGGAGGTTTGAGAGTCCGCCTTGGAGATGCCCTTGTTAACCGTTTTCATCACTTTGGAAACTTCCGGCTATCCATTGCAGGCATCGCAGACCGATGGGACCGGTCCGCAAACAGTCATGCGGAAGCCGGCAATCCAAAATTGTTCCCTTAATTTTCGTATCCTTTTTAAGGTCCACAAGCTTGAAATGACCGCATATCAAATTGTAGATGATTGAAAATGTTTAAATGCGACAATAGTTGTAATTTAACTATTATAACCCAACAAAGTTTTCAAATTAAATTAGTTCAAACTTTAAATCAACTAGCACATATATTCTAGTTGTCCCCTTTAACCAGCCACATGTGCTCAATCAAATCTTAGTTGAATTGCTCGATGCTGAATTTGTTGATGCATTTGAACCAGCAAAAAACATAGCATGCTATAGCTACGGTAATAACACGCTCTAGCATTCTGAGCAATGTCTCACGTCTGCAAGGACTGCCTACATTATCACCTTTTCATCCGTGTAGTCCTCCTCGTCAGAAGACTCGACGTAGTGCTCGTATATGTACTCCATGTTCGAATCCATTGTTTTAAAAAGGGGGCATAAAAATTAGCCAGGAATTTCAAGAAACACTTCCGGTTGTGGTGACTACCAAAGGGGCGGATTGTACGTGCGCGGCAGACGGATGAGCAAAGTGGACCAGTGGCGGGGGACATGCGGCGTGGAGGCCGGGTGTAGCGGTGGAGGTCGCGAAGGTCGTGGAATTTCGGAAAGGGTTTGGCGGGTGCCCAGGAGTGGTGGAGCGGTGGTGTTGGCGAGAGAGAAACCGGATGCAGAGAAAGAAGGAAGGATGGAGACGCAGGGTTCAGCCGGGGTTTTGGCTAGGATATTTAGTGAATCAGGGATGTCGGAGTCCTACGTGGTTGATGTCTAGAATCACACGTTGATTTTCTCTGGTTTGCGAGAAAGTTGAAGTCTGAACTGATCCGTGGACCAATGCAGAACAACTTTGAATGGCAAATCATGTTCAGGCACTTACGAAACATCGGAGGATCCTCTTTGAAGATGCCCTTGTGAACTCATAGAAAGGTTTAGAAGCATCAATTTCATGCCTATAAAGGGCGGCGGAGAATTCGTTGCGCTGCAACTTACATTCGCATAACACCTAATAATTAATTAAATTATACTAATTAGCTAAACGAGTTGGCATATGGCCACCGCCACGGTCGGCGTGGAATGTGGCAAAGCGGGCCTCCATGGCCAATAAATGCTCTTGGGCAGTCGAGTCCCAACTCGAGCATTAGTGGCGTCGTCGACTCAGGCCAATCATTTGTCGTTGGGGCCGGGCATGTGGTCCCATTCATGCACCCTTTCCGCCTCCACCTGCCTCCATGCCCCTTTTTCAACCTCCATCTTAGCCCACTATTCAGCCAGGGGATTCAGTTGCCCCTCCTCATCTCCAAAATTCAAGATGAGGAGTAGCTCCTACGGGTGCGCTATTGAGGAGTAAGTGGGTGGTGGCCTAAAGGCGGACAAGATGAGAACGAGAGGGGCCTCTGAGATTCAAGCGACAGAGGGGAGGGCACCCACCATTTATAGGAGCAAATGTGGCACCCTACTCACTGCAGTGGCTGCTCAAACACCTCATGTCTGCTCATACTACTACTCCAGACCAGCTTGCACGCAAACCAGGAGATGATGTTGTTGGGGAACGTTGCAGAAAATTAAAATTTTTCCTACGGCTTCACCAAGATCCATCTATGAGTTCATCTAAGCAACGAGTAACGGGAGAGAGTTTGCATCTACATACCACTTGTAGATCGCGTGCGGAAGCTTGCAAGGTGATGATGGAGTCGTACTCCAACGTGATTCAGATCACCGATGCCCAGTGCTGAACGGACAGCACCTCCGCGCTCAACACACGTGACGGACGAGCGACGTCTCCTCCTTCTTGATCCAGCAAGGGGAAGGAGAGGTTGAGGAAGACAGCTCCACCGGCAAAGACGACGACGGCGTGGTGATGGTGGAGAAGCAAGATCTCGGCTGTGGCTTCACGAGCTCTTCACGGGGAGGAGATGTGTTGGGAGGGAGGGCTGCGCCTTGGGAGTTGGTACAGCAGCCCCTCCTTCCCCTTTATATAGGCCCCTGGTGGCGGCCCCGGAGATCCAATCTCCGGGGGCGGCGGCCAAGGGGTGGAGTGCCCCAAGCCGGTGGGCGCCCCCCCTAGGGTTTCAACCTAGGCGCAGGGGTGGGCCTAGGGGCCCACCAGCCCCTGTGGGCTGGTTCCTTCCCCTTGGCCCATGGGGCCCTCCGGATAGGTGGCCCCACCGGTGGACCTCGACCCTTCCGGTGGTGCTTGCCAGTACTTACCGAAACCCCAAACTTTCCCGATGGCCAAAACACCACTTCCTATATATTATTCTTTACCTCCGGACCCTTCCGGAACTCCTCGTGACGTCCGAGATCTCATCCGAGACTCCGAACAACATTCGGTAGTCACATACTTGACTTCCTACTAACCCTAGCGTCACCGAACCTTAAGTGTGTAGACCCTACGGGTTCGGGAGACACGCAGACATGACCGAGACGACTCTCGAGCAATAACCAACAGCGGGGCCTGGATACCCATGTTGGCTCCCACATGCTCCTCGATGATTTCATCGGTTGAACCACGATGTCGAGGATTCGATCAAACCACGTATGCAATTCCTTTGTCGATCGGTACGTTATTTGCCCAAGACTCGATCGTCGGTATCCCAATACCTTGTTCAGTCTCGTTACCAGCAAGTCACTTTACTCGCATCAGTAATGCATGATCCCGTGGCCAACACCTTGGTCAACTTGAGCTCATTATGATGATGCATTACCGAGTGGGCCCAGAGATACCTCTCCGTCATACGGAGTGACAAATCCAGCCTCGATCCGTGTCAACCCAATGATACTTTCGAGATACCGTAATGCACCTTTATAGTCACCCGCCACGTTGTGACGCTTGATACACCCAAGGCACTCCTACGGTAACCGGAGTTACACGATCTCATGGTCGAAGGAAGAGATACCGACATTGGCAAAGCTTCTAGCAAACGAACTATACGATCTTTTATGCTATGCTTATGATTGTCTTGTCCTCACATCATTCTCCTAATGATGTGATCCCGTTATCAACGACATCCAATGTCCATAGTCAGGAAACCATGACTATCTATTGATCACAACGAGCTAGTCAACTAGAGGCTCACTAGGGACATTTGTGGTCTAAGTGTTCACACGTGTATTACGATTTCCGGATAATACAGTTATAGCATGAACAAAAGACAATTATCATGAACCATTGAAATATAATAATACTTTTATTATTGCCTCTAGGGAATATTTCCAACAGTCTCCCACTTGCACTAGAGTCACTAATCTAGTTACATTGTGATGAATCGAACACCCATAGAGTTCTGGTGTTGATCATGTTTTGCACGCGAGAGAGGTTTAGTCAACGGATCTGCGACATTCAGATCCGTGTGCACTTTGCAAATCTCTATGTCTCCATCTTGAACATTTTCACGGATGGAGTTGAAACGACGCTGATGTGCTGGTCTTCTTGTGAAACCTGGCTCCTTGGCAAGGGCAATAGCTCCAGTGTTGTCACGAAGAGTTTGATCGGCCCGACGCATTGGATATGACTCCTAGGTCGGTGATGAACTCCTTCACCCAAATCGCTTCATGCGCTGCCTCCGAGGCTGCCATGTACTCCGCTTCACACGTAGATCCCGCCACGACGCTCCGCTTGCGGTGCACCACCATCGCTCCACCATTCAACATATACACGTATCCGGTTTGTGACTTAGAGTCATCCAGATCTGAGTCGAAGCTAAGCGTCGATGTAACCCTTTACGACGAGCTCTTCGTCTCCTCCATAAACGAAAACATGTCCTTTGTCCTTTTCGTACTTCAGATATTCTTGACCGCTGTCCAAAGTTCCTTGCCGGGATTACTTTGGTATCTTGCAACCAAACTTATGGCAAGGTTTACATCGGGTCTGGTACACAACATGGCATACATAATAGATCCTATGGCTGTTAGGGAATGACACTCATCTCTTCTTTATCTTTTGCCGTGGTCGGTGACTGAGCCGAGCTCAATCTCACACCTTGTAACATAGGCAAGAACCCCTTCTTGGACTGATCCATTTTGAACCTCTTCAAAATCTTATCAAGGTATGTGCTTTGTGAAAGACCTATGAGGCGTCTCGATCTATCTCTATAGATCTTGATGCCTAATATATAAGCAGCTTCTCCAAGGTCCTTCATTGAAAAACACTTGTTCAAGTAGGCCTTAATGATGTCCAGGAGTTTCATATCATTTCCCATCAAGAGTATGTCATCTACATATAACAGAGAAATGCTACGGAGCTCCCACTCACTTTCTTGTAAACGCAGGCTTCTCCATAAGTCTCATATAACCCAAACGCTTTGATCATCTCATCAAAGCGAATGTTCCAACTCCGAGATGCTTGCACCAGCCCATAAATGGATCGCTGGAGCTTGCATACTTTGTTAGCGCTTCGAGGATCGACAAAACCTTCCGCTGCATCATATACAGCTCTTCCTTAAGATGTCCGTTAAGGAATGCCGTTTTGACGTCCATCGCCATATCTCATAATCATAGTATGCGGCAATTGCTAACATGATTCGGACGGACTTAAGCTTCGCCACGGAGAGAATGTCTCGTCAGAGTCAATCCCTTGAACTTGTCGATAACCTTTAGCGACAAGTCGAGCTTTATAGATGGTGACATTACCATCCGCGTCCGTCTTCTTCTTAAAAATCCATTTGTTTTCTATCGCCGCGATCATCGGGCAAGTCTGTCAAAGTCCATACTTTGTTTTCATACATGGATTCTATCTCGGATTTCATGGCTCCAAGCCATTTGTTGGAATCGGACCCGCCATTGCTTCTTCATAGTTCAAGGTTCATTGTTGTCTAGCAACATGATTTCCATGACAGGGTTGCCGTACCACTCACAGTGCGGAACGTGTCCTCGTGGACCTTCAAGTTCAAGAGTAACTTGGTCCAAGTACCTTGATCATCATCAATGATTTCCTCTTGCTTGGTGTGGGCATCACAGAACGGTTTCTGCGCTGCACCACTTTCCCGCTCGAGAGGTAGTACTTCATCGAAGTTCTACTTTCCTCCCACTTACTTCTTTTGAGAGAAACTCTTTCTCCGTAAAGCATCCGTTCTTGGCAACAAAGACCTTGCCTTCAGATCTTAAGTAGAAGGTATACCCGACAGCTTCCTTAGGGTATCCTATGAATACGCATTTTCCGACTTGGGTTCGAGCTTTTCAGTTGAAGTTTCTTGACATAAGCATCGCATCCCCAAACTTTTAGAAACGATAGCTTAGGTTTCTTCCCAAACCATAATTCATACGGTGTCGTCTCAACGGATTTAGACGGTGCCCTATTTAAAGTGAATGTAGCTGTCTCTAGAGCGTATCCCCAAAATGATAGCGGTAAATCGGTAAGAGACATCATAGACCGCACCATATCCAATAGAGTGTGATTACGACGCTCGGACACACCGTTTACCGAGGTGTTCCAGCGGCGTGAGTTGTGAAACGATTCCACATTTTCTTAAGTGTGTACCAAATTCGTGACTTAAGTATTCTCCCCACGATCGATCGAGGAACTTTATCTTCTGATCCGTTGATTCTCTACCTCACTCTGAAATTCCTTGAACTTTTCAAAGGTCTCAGACTTGTGTTTCATTAAGTAGACATACCCATATCTACTCAAGTCATCGGTGAGAGTGAGAACATAACGATATCCTCCATGAGCCTCAACGCCATTGGACCGCACACATCGGTATGTATGATTTGCAACAAGTTGGTTGCTCGCCCATTGTTCCGAGAACGGAGTCTTGGTCATTTTGCCTAAGAGGCAAGGTTCGCATGTGTCAAACGATTCATAATCAAGAGACTCTAAAAGTCCATCAGCATGGAGCTTCTTCATGCGCTTGACACCAATGTGACCAAGGCGGCAGTGCCACAAGTATGTGGGACTATCGTTATCAACTTTACATCTTTTGGCATCCACACTATGAACATGTGTAGCATTACGCTTAAGATTCATTAAGAATAAACCATTGACCATCGGAGCATGACCATAAAACATATCTCTCATATAAATCGAACAACCATTATTCTTAGACTTAAATGAGTAGCCATCTCGTATCAAACGAGATCCAGATACAATGTTCATGCTCAAACTTGGCACTAAATAACAATTATTGAGGTTTAAAACTAATCCCGTAGGTAAATGTAGAGGCAGCGTGCCGACGGCGATCACATCGACCCTGGAACCATTCCCGACGCGCATCATCACCTCGTCCTTCGCCAGTCTCCGTTTATTCCGCAGCTCCTGCTGTGAGTTACAAATATGAGCAACGGCACCGGTATCAAATACCCGGAGTTACTACGAGTAATGGTAAGGTACACATCAATTACATGTATATCAAATATACCTTTGGTGTTGCCGGCCTTCTTATCCGCTAAGTATTTGGGGCAGTTCCGCTTCAAAGCCCTTCCCTTGCAATAAAAGCACTCGGTCTCGTGCTTGGGTCCATTCTTTGACTTCTTCCCGCAGCATAAAGCTTACGGGCACGGCAACATCTTTGCCGTCCTTCTTGAAGTTCTTCTTACCCTTGCCCTTCTTGAACTTAGTGGTCTTATTGACCATCAACACTTGATGTTCCTTTTGATTTCAGCCTCTGCTGACTTCAGATCGAGAACACTTCAGAATGGTCTTTACCATCCCCGCATGTTGTAGTTCATCACAAAGCTCTTGTAGCTTGGTGGGAGCGATCGGAGGATTCTGTCAATGACCGCCTCATCCGGGAGGTTAATGTTCACTGGGTCATACAGGTTGTGCAACCCGGACATCTTCGGATGTGCTCACCGACGTAACTATTCTCCTCCATCTTACAATCTGTAGAACTTGTCGGAGACATCATATCTCTCGACCGGGCATGAGCTTGGAAAACTAGTTTCAGCTCTTCAACATCTCATATGCTCCGTGGTGCTCAAAATGCTTTTGGAGCCCCGGTTCTAAGTCATAAAGCATGCCGCACCGAACGAGGGAGTAATCATCAGACGAGTTTGCCAAGCGCTCATAACGCCTTGGTTCTTCGACGGAGCGGCACCTAGCGGTCCTTCTAGGACATATTGCTTCCTGGCAGCTATGAGGATGATCTCGTGTTCGGACCCGATCCGTATAGTTGCTGCCATCATCTTTCAGCTTGGTTTTCTAGGAACGCGTTGAAGTTCATGTTGACATTAGCGTTGGCCATTGATCTACAAGACATATTTGCAAAGGTTTTAGACTAAGTTCATGATAATAAAGTTCTTAATCAAAATTATGAACTCCCACTTAGATTAGACATCCTCTAGTCATCTAAGTGTTACACGATCCGAGTCGACTAGCCCGTGTCCGATCATCACGTGAGACGGACTAGTCATCGTCGGTGAACATCTTCATGTTGATCGTATCTTCCATACGACTCGTGTTCGACCTTTCGGTCTCCGTGTTCCGAGGCCATGTCTGCACATGCTAGGCTCGTCAAGTTAACCCTAAGTGTTTTCGCTGTGTAAAACTGTCTTACACCCGTTGTATGTGAACGTAAGGATCCATCACACCCGATCATCACGTGGTGCTTAGAAACGACGAACCGTAGCAACGGTGCACGTTAGGGAGAACACTTCTTGAAATTTTGTAAGGGATCATCTTATTTACTACCGTCGTCCTAAGTAAACAAGATGCATAAACATAATAAACATCACATGCAATTATATAGTTGTGACATGATATGGCCAATATCATCAAGCTCCATTGATCTCCATCTTCGGGGCTCCATGATCATCTTGTCACCGGCTTGACACCATGATCTCCATCATCATGATCTCCATCATCGTGTCTCCATGAAGTTGTCACGCCAACGACTACTTCTACTTCTATGACTAACGCGTTTAGTAATGAAGTAAAGTAGTTTACATGGCGTTCTTCAATGACACGCAGGTCATACAAAAATAAAGACAACTCTTATGGCTCCTGCCGTTGTCATACTCATCGACATGCAAGTCGTGAATCCTATTACAAGAACATGATCTCATACATCACAATTCATCATTCATCACAACTTCTGGCCATATCACATCACATGATCAAT
Source organism: Aegilops speltoides (assembly GCA_021437245.1). Classification (NCBI taxonomy): domain Eukaryota; kingdom Viridiplantae; phylum Streptophyta; class Magnoliopsida; order Poales; family Poaceae; genus Aegilops; species Aegilops speltoides. The sequence goes on along the minus strand of CM038141.1, from coordinate 433,578,241 downwards.
CGCTGCAAAAACAAGTTAGACGTCCTCTAGTTGTTGTTGCATCTTTTACGTAGCTGCGATTGGGTTCTAGCAAGAACGTTTTCTTACCTACGAATCACCACAACGTGATTTTGTCAACTTCTATTTACCCTTCATAAGGGCCCTGTTCATCGAATCCGCTCCAACTAAAGTGGGAGAGACAGACACCCGCCAGCCACCTTATGCAACTAGTGCATGTCATCGGTGGAACCGGTCTCACGTAAGCGTCACGTAAGGTTGGTCCGGGCCGCTTCATCCCACAATACCGTTGAGCAAGAAAAGACTAGTAGAGGCAAGTAAGATGACAAGATCAACGCCCACAACAAATTGTGTTCTACTCGTGCATTAGAGAACTACGCATAGACCTGGCTCATGATGCCACTGTTGGGGAACGTTGCAGAAAATTAAAATTTTTCCTACGGCTTCACCATGATCCATCTATGAGTTCATCTAAGCAACGAGTAACGGGAGAGAGTTTGCATCTACATACCACTTGTAGATCGCGTGCGGAAGCTTGCAAGGTGATGATGGAGCCGTACTCGAACGTGATTCAGATCACCGATGCCCAGTGCTGAACGGACAGCACCTCCGCGTTCAACACACGTACGGGACGAGCGACGTCTCCTCCGGGGAAGGAGAGGTTGAGGAAGACAGCTCCACCGGCAGCACGACGGCGTGGTGATGGTGGAGAAGCAGTACTCCGACAGGGCTTCGCCGAGCTCTTACGGGGAGGAGATGTGTTGGGAGGGAGGGCTGCGCCTGGGAGTTGGTACAGCAGCCCCCTCCCTCCCCCTTTATATAGGCCCCACAGGTGTGGCGGCCCCGAGATCCAATCTCCGGGGGCGGCGGCAAGGGGTGGAGTGCCCCCAAGCCAAAGGGGTGCCCCCACCCCTAGGGTTTCAACCTAGGCGCAGGGGTGGGCCTAGGGGCGCACCAGCCCCTGTGGGCTGGTTCCTTCCCTTGGCCCATGGGGCCCTCCGGATAGGTGGCCCCACCGGTGGACCTCGGGACCCTTCCGGTGGTCCCTGCATTTTACCGAAACCCCAAACTTTCCCGATGGCCAAAACACCACTTCCTATATATTATTCTTTACCTCCGGACCCTTCCGAACTCCTCGTGACGTCCGGGATCTCATCCGAGACTCGAACAACATTCGTAGTCACATACTTGACTTCCTACTAACCCTAGCGCCACCGAACCTTTAGTGTGTAGACCCTACGGGTTCGGAGACACGCAGACATGACCGAGACGACTCTCGGGCAATAACCAACAGCGGGTCTGGATACCCATGTTGGCTCCCACATGCTCCTCGATGATTTCATCGGTTGAACCACGATGTCGAGGATTCGATCAAACCCAGTATGCAATTCCTTTGTCGATCGATGCGTTACTTGCCCGAGACTCGATCGTCGGTATCCCAATACCTTGTTCAGTCTCGTTACGGCAAGTCACTTTACTCGATCCGTAATGCATGATCCCGTGGCCAACACCTTGGTCAACTTGAGCTCATTATGATGATGCATTACCGAGTGGGCCCAGAGATACCTCTCCGTCATACGGAGTGACAAATCCCGCCTCGATCCGTGTCAACCCAATGATACTTTCGGAGATACCGTAATGCACCTTTATAGTCACCCGATTCGTTGTGGACGCTTGATACACCCAAGGCACTCCTACGGTAACCGGAGTTACACGATCTCATGGTCGAAGGAAGAGATACGACATTGGCAAAGCTTCTAGCAAACGAACTATACGATCTTTTATGCTATGCTTATGATTGGGTCTTGTCCATCACATCATTCTCCTAATGATGTGATCCCGTTATCAACGACATCCAATGTCCATAGTCAGGAAACCATGACTATCTATTGATCACAACGAGCTAGTCAACTAGAGGCTCACTAGGGACATTTGTGGTCTAAGTGTTCACACGTGTATTATGATTTCCGGATAATACAGTTATAGCATGAACAAAAGACAATTATCATGAACCATTGAAATATAATAATACTTTTATTATTGCCTCTAGGGCATATGTCCAACAGATGTTGCATGACGTCCATCGGACAAGTCACCATGATAATCCAAGGGATAGGGCATGGCATTAATGGACGGATGTAATTCGCATATGGTGTGTGGCAGACTAGGCTGCTTCAAATCCCATGCGCGGCTCGAGGAGGAAGAAGCTGGAATTCCCCTTCCATGTTGGAAGCTGGGTTTGGAGCGAGATCCATACTGGATAGTTACGAGCTTGTTTATGGAGCGAGCTCCATAAATTGTGGCAATCCAGAGCCATATGGCGACTCTGCTAGTGTCATTTTCGGCTAGAAACATCATAATACTAGTTATTATGGCGACCATGGTCATATGGCGACTCTCCTGGATTTGTTCTAACTTTGCTAGATCTTCTCTCGGAACAACTCTGGTAGAGTCATCATATGAGCAGCCTCCATATCACATATGGAGTGAAAATTAGTCACACTGCGACTTACTCCCTCCTTTCCGGTTTATAGGGCTCAATTCAAAAATCTCACCAACCAAGGTAGATGGTGAGTGGTGGAATACTTTTTGTAGTTTGCAAAAGCACCCAATTAATGCTCTTGTTTTCCTCAAAAAATTATGTTTACCAATGCTTTAATTGCAATGCATGCATGCATAAAGTACATGCATTGGTCAATTTTCTCTTAATAGTTGCATGCAATGATTTAGTGCACCTTGGAATCTGAACTTGTGATAAGGAACAACCAAATTGAGCCTTATAAAATGGAAACACTAAAATTTTGAGATAAGCCCTATAAACCGGAAAGGAGGGAGTACATTCATAGAACGGGGCCAAAAATTAGTCACACTGCGACTTACATTCATAGAACACCTAATAATTAGTCAAACTATACAAATTAGTTAAATTAGTTGCCATATGGCCACGACCACCATCATGGTTGGCATTAAATTCATCAAGGTTAGCCTCCATGGCCTAGAAATGCACCTGGGTTATCGAGTCCCAGGGCGGCCATTTGTCAATGTCGGCGGTGGGGCGGGGGCATGATCCCATATCTACTACTCCCTTTCCTCCTCCTCCAATGCCAGGCCTCTTTGGATACTTCCATCTCGGCCCACTATTCCTTGAGGAGATCTAGCTTCGCCTCCTCCTCCTCCTCATCCTCAAAATTGAAGACGATGGGGAGCTCCTCCGATTGCGCCATTGAGGAGGAAGTGGGTGGCGGATTGGAGGCGGGTGAGATGAGAATTAGACGCGTCGAAGAGAGGATTGAAGCAACGGAGAGGAGATCACCGGTCTTCTATAGGCTGCCGTAGGAGCCATTAAGGAGGTAGTTAAGGGGTGCATCTCCTAGTGAGCAGGTAATGTCCCCTGCTCATTTTCGCGGCTGCTTACATGACTCCTCTCCGTCTACTCGCAAGCAAGCTAGGAGATGATGTCGTGTGGCGGTTATCAGACGGGCTACGAGAATCAAAGGGAGCGATGTGGCATATATTAATGGTTGGGTGCCCATCGCCGATAGTGTATGGGAGGCTGGGTCGCTTCATGACTCACGCTTAATTTCCTGATGAGGAAGCTGAAACTTCCGTCCCGCGTTGACGACTGATGTCTACTACGCAACCTTCTTCTTCTAGACTTGTGTTGGGCCTCCAAGCGCAGAGTTTTGTAGGACAGTAGCAAATTTCCCCCAAGTGGATGACCTAAGGTTTATCAATCCGTGGGAGGCATAGGATGAAGGTGGTCTCTCTCAAACAACCCTGCAACCAAATAACAAAGAGTCTCTTGTGTCCCCAACACACCCAATATAATGGTAAATTGTATAGGTGCACTAGTTCGGCGAAGAGATAGTGATACAAGCGTAATATGGATAGTAGAAATATACTTTTATAATCTGAATAAATAAAAACGTAAGATAACAAGTAGTAAAAGTGAGTAAAACAGTATTGCAATGTTTGGAAACAAGGCCTAGGGTTCATACTTTCACTAGTGCAAGTTCTCTCAACAATGATACATAATTAGATCATATAACAATCCCTCAACGTGCAACGAAGAATCAATCCAAAGTTCCTATTATGGAGAACATAAGATGAAATTGCTTGTAGGGTACGAAACCACCTCAAAGTTATTCTTTCCGGTCAATCCATTGAGCTATTCCTGTAAGTGTCACAAATAGCCCTAGAGTTCGTAGTAAAAGAACACCATATGACACACATCAACCAATCCTAATGTCACCTAAATACTCCAATGTCACCACAAGTATCCGTGGGTCAATTATACGATATGCATCAAACAACGTCAGATTCATAATATTCAATCCAACATAAAGAACCTCCAAGAGTGCCCAAAGATTTCTACCGGAGAAAAAAGGACAAAAACGTGCATCAACCCCTATGCATAGATTACCCCAATGTAACATTGAGAATCTGCGAGTTGAGTGCCAAAACATACATCAAGTAAAGAAATAGAACACCCCATTTTACCACGGGTATCCCACGCAAGACATACATCAAGTGTTCTCGAATCCATAATAGTATTCAATCCGATAATAGTGAAACGTCAAAGGTAAAACTCAATTCATCACAAGAAGGTAGAGGGGGAGAAACGCCATATAATCCAACTATAGTAACAAAGCTCGCGGTACATCAAGATCGTGCCAAATCAAGAACACTAGAGAGAAAGAGATCAAACACATAGCTACATGTACATATCCTCAGCCCCGAGGGTGAACTACTCCCTCCTCGTCATGGAGACCGCCGGGATGATGAAGATGGCCACCGGTGATGATTCCCCCCTGGAAGGGTGCCGGAACGGGGTTAGATTGTTTTTTTGTGAACTCAGAGGCTCGCGGCGGCGGAACTCCCGATCTAGGTTAGGTTTCTTTCTGGGGGTTTCTGGATTTATAGGAATTTTTTACGCCGGTTTCACGTCAGGGGGGGGTCCAGGAGTCAGCGACAAGGCGGGGGGTTGCGTCATCCACCCTTGTCGTGACTTGGAACTTCTGGCCCAACTATTGTGCTTCGGGGGCTTCTTCTGGTCCATAAAAAATCACCGTAATTTTTCAGCTCATTCGGAGTCTGTTTGATATTCCTTTTCTGCAAAACTCAAAAAACAAGGAAAAAACAGAAACTGGCACTGGGCTCTAGGTTAATAGGTTAGTCCCAAAAATAATATAAAATAGCATATAAATGCATATAAAACATCCAAAACAGATAATATAATAGCATAGAACAATAAAAAATTATAGATACGTTGGAGACGTATCAATGACTAGGTTTGGAGCAAGCTCCATACTAGACGTCCAGGACCTCCAAATATGAGGCTACAGGCTCGTTTATGGAGTGAGGTCCATCAATTATGGCGATACACAATACTTTTAAAATAGGTTTTGACTTCTTTTTTGTAAATGAAACTGAGATTTTTTTTAAAAACGAGTATTTGTTGCTAATCCTTTAGAATACCAAAGTTTTACCTTATCACTGTTTTAAATTTATTGTGCTACCAAACTAGGCCTAACAAGCTTAGCTTTCCTTTCAAATAGGCATCAAACACAACCAACGGACGAGAGTGGAATATGGGATTTGAGGACACACTACTAGCTGACTCTTGATACAATCTAGAAGTAGCTATTCAATTAAACATAAAATTAAAGTCTTGTACTCTACAAACCTAATTCATGTTATGCTATATACATGCACTCTAATATGCTTTACCAAGTAATGTAGATATTTGAAGGCACTATGAAAAAACAAGTATAAACAACTATACATTAAGAAGCATACATTAATTCATGGAGTAATGTGATAATATTGGTTCACTTATATTTATAATGCAATCCATTATAATCAAATATTTTTATTAAAACTGCAAAATTAAACGTATAATGTTATCAATGAAATATAGCTTCATTTTAACACTAGAAAATGCATTTGTAATGATAACTTTTAATTTTAGAAAGGAAGGATTTTTTGTTGCATTCACTTAGAACAAGAAACAACCAACAGTTTTTGGAGCAACATATGCAAATTATGCCTACAAATTAGTGTCAATAATAGCATAGTGAACTATGTGTTTGTAAATAATAATAAATATTCAATATTAAAATGAGTTATGACAAAGTAAAAATATTAGTACACATATTTGAATTTTAATTTAATGGAGAGAAGAACCACCAATCAAACATTACACTCCACGTAATAATCAATGAAGATTTCTATCAAATATTTTTCATCATATCTTTGGGAGCATATGATGCAATACTGGGTATGGACTCACTAAAGAAACATAGTCCCATGTATATTGATTGGGAAACACGCCACCTACAATGGTACTCTTATCTTGTTCTCTGGTGCTCCAAAAAGCTGTTTGTAATAATTAACTTTAGGTTCTCATGCCCTACAATTGTACTCTTATCATGTTCAAGCTAAAGATCTTTTTTCTATGCTTTTCATTTGCAATCATAGGAAAGAACAGTGTGTTGTCATCTCCCTCGATAACCTGTCACACTTTCGCTCTTAGTGTTCATTTCATTTCTTCTCCTCCGAGAACTACTCGTAACTTCTCGGCCTATGGCTTTGTAGCCAGTTCATTTTGTACTAAATTAATTATGCATTTGACTAAGCTGTGATCTGCGGGCATATGGCCTAGCTGTCAATTTTGACGAGTGTCCACTCCACCCAATGGCATCCCATGCCTTCCCAACATATATACACCCACATGTGTACGCGCTTAGAGCAAGTATAATAGTGGGCTTGCCCGCAAAAAAAAAGGGCTTATAGCCCGCTTACATGGCATTTTTAGCTATGTGGAGGAGAGAGATGTAAAAAAGTAAAGGGGGTGGGCTCTCTTGCAAGAGCCTAGCTATATACGCATTCCTAGGTAAATGCAATAAATATGAAGAAAAAGATAGAGAGAAGATGAAAAAAATATATTATGTAATAGCCAACCTTATAGCCCACACTATTGTATGAGTGCATATAAATGACTATAGATGACATGGTGGTTCCGCCATCAGTATCAGTTGGCTATATTATTAACCATACCTCCCATTTCTCTATGCGATTTTGTCGTGCCTCCCAAGAACCAACAAAATATACTCTAACTTGCTGCATACGCGTATGTATGTGGAGAAGGCAAAGTAAAACCTACCAGCTGGCTGGGTTGCTTCTTGATCCGGCCAGTAGAAACCGTGTGGAGGTAATTAGGTTATACTACAAATCAACTCAAGAAAAATTACACTTAAGCCACAGCAAAATCTTGTTACTCAGAATCACTCCCCGGTCCTCGCCTTCTCTGGGTTGTCGCACAAAACTAAGAAGATATCAAGGACGAGGGGTTGCATGGAAAAAAAAAACTACTGTACAGACAGGAAATGCATTGTAGAGAAGGGGAAGACCCTCCGACAGAAGAAGGACGACCGCGTGGATCCGAGGCCAAGCCAACCACTGAGTCGGCCCGGACCTACGAAGCGAGATGGAAAGTTGACTCGTCATAATTGCAGATTTTGGAGGAGCTCGGCAGCGGCTAAATTTCGTCCTTTTCTAAAACCTATTCAAGATCTGATCCTAGTTTGAATTTTTTTTTAAGATCTGACCCTTTTGGTACCGCCAGGGTCCATGGCGGTAGGGTATAACAGCCTACCGCCAAGGTCCCTGGCGGCAGGGTTGCATGCCCTACCGTAAAATCCTGCTAGATATTGATCACAGTGCGTGCTTGTGCCTACCGCCGAGCACCTTGACGGTAGGGTTGTACAACCTACTGCCAGTCTGTTTGATGGTAGGGATGTTTCCTACCGCCAAGGTCCCTGGCGGTAGGCTGTCACACCCTACCGCCATTGACTCTGGCGGTAGCAAAAGAGTCAGATCTCGAATTTTTTTCAAACTAGGGTCAGATCTCGAATAGGTTTCGAAAAAGGGTCAAAACATGAAATTTTGCCCTCGGCAGCAGCAGCAGAATCACGAGACGGACATGATGATAGAACTCGAGCGTTCCACCCGCGGCCACTGTTGCCACTTAACTGTCCGCAGGTCCCGTGACGTTGATCTCTGCATCCTCAACTACTCGTAGTACGTAGTGTGTTTCAGTTTTTCAATGTGCAGAGATCGACTGCAATAATTTGTCAACGATCGCACAAGTCGGGCTACTAGCTAGCTGTTGTCCCCCACGCGTCTGGATCGACGTGCTGCGTGTGTCGGGTCTTATCGGGGACCCTCGATCTGCTCCATGGATCGAGCCGTCGCTGCCGTGTGTATACGTCGCGCGGTCGTCGTCGTCGCCGTCGGGGGAAACTTTCAAGAAAGAATGAACGGTGAGTTGCCTTCGATCTGGCATGTGAAGTTAGCTAGCAATGGCATCGATGGATCCTGGCCCACTTTCACCGTCGTACCAAATGCTACCACTACAATATTCATTCCCTGACACCGTCGGCGACTAACTAAAGGAAAGACTTGGGACGCGTCGACATACATGTGCAAGGCACGTACGTGTGGACTATACGGACATGGCTCGATCACGTGCTTCGCGTCTCCATGGATGCGTGTGCGTGCCTGCAGGATGGATGAGATACTTGGTTGATGGATGGACGACTTCTCCTGTACAAATGGCAGCCACCGCGCTCCGGGCATATCTTGCCCGAACATTAGTTTGCTCGCTCCTGTCTCTTCCTTCCTGCATATAGGAGTATATATGCGGCTATCCTCATCGTCCTTGTCAACAAGGAGGACGTCGTACACTTGTACTCTAGAAACCGGCGCCGTAGATTCCATCCAACTGGAGCATTATTGGTCTATCCTTTTCTACATTTTCGCTCTTGTCAAAGTCTCAAATCTGGTGAACACTCCGATTGTTCTGGTCAGGTGCCAAGATTCGCAAAGAACAAATAACCTTTATTGATTATCATTGCAGCACATTTTGTATTTGATGCACAAGTCTGAGAACAAAGGAACAACCCCTTGTATGAACCACCTGCATTTAGAGAACAAAAATCATGCATGCATGGATGATGTTGTAGCAAAAGGGAACACACGACACTTTTTCTTTATTCTTGCAATTACAATGAAGATATAGACAAACACATACACCCAGACGAGTGCAGCACCAAACCATAGCTAACAAAAAGAAAAGATACTGACCGTGGATAAATTTGTATATCGCAGTGAATTCCAATGCTCATGTCACCTGGGGTGTGTGTGTAAACGTTAGTGCCAGATTTAAACCTTAGTGCGTTGGGTCAGTGGCATAGCTAGAGTTTTGATACAGTGTGGTCCAGGCGACACAACCTTTTTTTCACAGAAAAAACATGCCAGCATAGTAGTACCAAATTTGTCAAAACCGTCAATCATAAGACTAGAATTTGCAAAAGGAGTAAGAAGAAACTTAAAAAGATTCAATTGACCTGTATAGCAACCCATTCAATCTTCCAGCACAGGATCTCCCTTACAGGGCCGTCCTTCTCTCTTTCTTCCGAAGAACATCGGGGGTCTGTTCTCTGAACAAAACCAAAAGAATTGTGAGAAATAAGTCAATACACCAAGGTGTTTAGAGTAGTTTGCTTCAAATTAACCTCAAAGGTTATATATGGCATGTGTATGTCATAGTTTGAATCTCACTCTTTGTGATATGGTGAAATCTTGCGAATAAGGTATTACATTAATCGTTGTTATACAATGGATATATGTATTTTTTCATGTTCTACTAAAAGGTGTAAGATTTTTCTTGACAATCTTCCAAAAGGACCAAAACTAACCCTCAAAACCTTTGTCCAGTACTCGTAAGATCAACTCTGAAGGAATTGGAGGAGCCTTCTATGATGAACCAGTAGTCATAAGTGATGCTCAATCTTTGCCGTTTAGTGCACTTGAGAATTTTGAAACTTTAGTTGGTTTGGTTGTGTGGCATGATGTTTTCTTTCAGTAAATGTGGTGCGCCAAAAGTTGCCGAAAAAGATTGGGTGCATTGGTGCTACTAACAAACACATTGAAGAGGGCATAACATATTTTCATAAGTACAGAGTTGAACCTGATGCTAGTATTGAGATTGCAAAAGCCATTGCAGCTAATGTATACAGACATATAGAGCCAAAACTTCAAACTAAACGTAAGAAGCATTTTGATGAAAACAATGATCAAGATGAAGAAATACAGTTGTCAGCTATGGAATCCTTTTGAGTTACTTTCTAGTCATCATTGACATGAAATTGGTTTATTGACTACTCGTTTTGGGAAGCTGAAGAAATTTGAAAAGGTGTTTGTCTCATATTCAATTCAAAAAAATATGAAGTCCTTGGATGACACCAATCTGCAAAAGTTGTTATCATGAGAAGTCATGCAAAAGTAGTGCAACATTTCTGTTGATTATTACCATCCAAGGACTTCATATTTGTTGAACCACTTAATATTTATTTTGATAACTGTCTAGATATAATTTTCACCTACGATTGTTTGGTATTGCAAATATATCTTGACATGAAAAATAGAGAGCAAATGAGTTGGCGCAACAAGCATCCGGCTACCATGCTGGCATTACTGTATTTCACATTTCTCAAGGGTGGATGCTTAGTGTTGTCAACAGGTAAGACGAGCGGAGCCCATCGTTTCGGCCACTAACAAAAAATATTGTACATGTGAGAACAAAGACTCGAGAGAGACTGTGTGATTATCTGCATGATCCTAGCAAGAGGAGAGACATGACGGTTGGACGATAGCTTTCAAATATACATTGATAAACAATGATACACATACCCAAGCCTCTATTCCAGGGAGCTTTTTTGCTCCAAGGATTGGCCACTTGGGTGAAAGTGATGGACCTTGTATAATTTTTGCGACACGTGCTATTATTTTGGGATGTGGCGTGGTAGAAATGCAATGTGGATCCACTTATTTGGTACAAATTTTTTGAACGTGTGTGGCACTTCGTTTGGTTGATCTAGCGTTTTTTGGAGCTGTGTGTATGTGCTGTCCCTTTCGGGTGTTTGATCATGTTTTACTTCTTTTGTGCTGTCGCTTTCGTGTTTTTTAACGTCTTGTTTTTGCTAGCGTCTCCTGCTGTCCAATATAGTTTTACACCGAGCTTTTAGCTAGATTTATGTTGGTCACAAGTACTAATGATATGTACTTAGTAACACGACGTGATGGAGCAGATCAATGCAAACAATATAAAAAAATTTGTAAATATTAGTTACAGCTGGTTTAATAGGAAAAGAAAATTAGATAGTTAGTTCACTGCCCGGTTTTTTTGCTTGCATGCAGATTAATTAGTTTGCATGCATGCAGACTAATTAGGTCAGGCCGCGTGGCAGTCAGTCGATCTTCTGGGACTGGTTGTGCGATTGGATTATAGTTGCAGCTTGCAGGCGGCAAGAGATGACAGTTCAATCGTGCGACCAATCGGAGTCCTCCCCCTATCCTCCGTCGCTGTAGCTTCATATGTTTTGGATGCGCCCGCTCCTCCCAGCCAGGCCCAGGCACTCCAACCATGACACGGGGGCCGGATGGAGCCGATATGGCGTGGCGGCGGCTTCACAACGGCAACGACACCCATCGGTTCCCACTAGCACAATCAGGTTCGTCTTTCTCCCCATCCTCTCTCGCGAGCACACCCTTGATGTCGGCCACCTGCAGCAACTCAAAGGCTTAGGGCATCTTCCGGGTTGCGGGGCAGCCCCGCTCCAGTGGCCTCAACCTGCAGTTCTGGCTGACTGGGTAGGCCGTCGGTGCAGTTGGCATGGTCTCAAAGAAAGACCCATGACCCATCTCGACGTGGAAGCAGCACCCCGCGCAGGCGGCGGCTCTCGGCCAAGATCCCGGTGGTGGAACGGTGTCGCGGCATGCGAGGCCATCCAGTGAGCGACCTCCGGCACATGACGCGCAGCACAACGACGCCCTCCGACGTGGCTGACCGTGGCCATGGTCCTACAGGCGCGCGCTACGACCTCCCGGCGCGGTTCCCTCCGGGCGTTGTGTGGCGCTTGATCACGACTCCATTGTCAGTGCTCCCCTGTGGCGGTAGCCAGCCGCTCTTCACGTGGTTCTAGCAGTCTGCATAGTGTTCGTTTCTAGCGTCGTGCCTTCCTTGGCGAGTGGCGGGCACGTCCGGGCGATGCTCTCCCTCCTGGTCAACCAAGGCGTGCGAGTACAGCGCCTGCGTTTGCGCCGTCGCATCCATGTGTGCTCTATTTCACGCAGTCGGGGCATCGCATTCTCAGCCGTGACCTTCCCTGGCGAGCAGACGCCATGTTCACGCCGTCGCTTCACTCCCGGTCGACCAAGGCACACGGCGACGACGCTCGCCTCTGCACCGGCTGTGTGCAATGTGCATGGCAACGGTCTGCGATGCCGAGGGATGCCTCTGTGTGCTCCTGCGTCGGTTGCTGCCATAGTGGCATGGTCCCTGTGCTCAGACTGAGATGCATCGAACCGGCGCCGGCCTGGGCGCCATCACGGGACGGGGAGCACCGCCGCGTGCTGCCGACCCGAGGGCAGCCCTTCGTGCTGCCGCCGTGGTGCCGCGGGCTGCTTCAGTACAGGACCGTGTCGCTGACACATGTGTTTGCCATCGGCGGCGGCCAGGGCGAGCGCGCGTGGGAGGAGCGCGGGCTGCCGAGGCGTGTGTTCGACGTGCGGGCGACTGAGTGAACGCCCAACGTGTAATCTTGGCTCCTGAGTATCTGTACTTTTACGGGCTTGAAGCTATGTATCTTGTTGAATAAAGTTAGTCTGCTGCATGGCAACCACGTATTTTATTAGTTTACATAGAGTTGTGATTGGCCAGCGTTTGTATGATGTCAAGACGTTCGCAAATTTGAAAGTTGGAACACCTTGGCTGATAGAGTAAAAGATGAGCTCAAATGTTGTTCCTTTGTTATCAAACTCATTCTATGCCAGCCAGGTAGAATTGGGACCTAATGATGCTATAGCACCTGCAAATGGGGGTGCAGGAGTTCATAATTTGTGGGACTACACCTCGGGAAGGGAGATTTCCTTTGTGTATTCTAGAAAGTGATTTTGCCGGAGAAGGAATGGTTATGTCAACATTTCAAAAGATGATTCAAATCCTAAAAGCAGAGCTACTTCTGTGGTGCTTCTTGCTTTAGCTACTGGTAGGGAAGATGATTCTAAAACTGGTGCTCCATTGAAATACTAGGGGAGAACAAGGGCTAGGATATACATTGGACCAAAAGATTTGCTTGGATTTTATAAAGTGTTGTCTAAATTTAAGAAGTATCCATTTTGATTAACAGTGTTGATGATGCTAAGTATTAGTTTATTCTTTGATATATTTTCCTTTCGTTCTCGATAGCAATCAACATGACACTATTTGATTTACTATTTTAACAAATGTAACTTTGCATATGAATTCTTACATGAAACATGCCAGGAACATCATTATGTAACATCACAAAATAATAGAATATATGGGATCAAGGGCAAATGGGGAAAATATGCTTGAATGAGGAATTTTACTTCTGTTTCAACTCACCTTTCTATTTATTAATAGACCAATTGTGGTCAATTCTAAAGTAAATGCATATCATATTGATGCCACTTTTATTTGTACATAATCATTGTTGGATACACTGCTTCGAAGCACCCATAGGTCGCATGAAACAATTTGTAAAGGTTCTCTATCATTTTATCGCATGTGCCCAATCCCACGGGAGGATTCACAAGAAGGATATAAGCTACAAATAGTTGTAATGTGTCCAGCGTTGCTTGGAAAAATTGCCAATGTGTAATTTCCATCTTGCAAGATGTAGCACTAATCCTGATAATAAATATATCCTTTCCAAATTGTTCATGTGCATGTCTTGCTTTTTTGTGACTACAAACATATGCTCATAAAAGACTTATTTTTCATCACATGAAATAAAAATAACATATACATATACACATAATGTATTGATGGCGCGGCGTGCCGCCGCGCGGGCATTGCTAGTATTGTATTATTCAGAACTCTTTTTGCTCCACAGCTTTGTTGGTCATGTCATCATGTGGTTGAAAACTCTTCAGATCAACATCGATTGAATACAACCTAAAACCGTTTGAATGGATCCATCAGGCTTCTATCTGTGACTTGCGGAGCTTGACTAGAACGAACTTGTGTGCACCAGTGCTAGAGACATCAGTCACATGGAGGCGGAGAAAGACCACGAGCTTAGCCTGACAGTCTGACACGATGACTTGGACTTTAGACTTGTATGTTTCTTTGCCCCGAAGGCTAAGCTGAATAGTAGTAGCACTCACTGCCAGGAAATGTTTCTCTGTCGATGTTCAAATGTGCCAAATTTCCTTTACAAATACTAGTAGTAGATTATGATTAACTGTGTCTGCAACCTTCTGCTTGTTTGAATTGCGGATGACCAGGTACGTATGCGATTCGGTAAGCATAAAACTATAATAAGCAGAGATATACTGCCCACCATACGTGGCCCTGTTGCTGGTAACAATGCCACTACTAGGCTGTCGTTGTTCGTGGTGGTTGAGAGTTAACTGAAGTCTGAACTCCCTGCCTGGCACCTGATGCTAGCTTACAGAAACACAACACTGAGACAGACATAATAGGGAGCGCATGCACGGTTGCTTTGGACGAATGTGTTGTTAAGTGGGAATATGCACGGTTGCTTTGGACGAATGTGTTGTTAAGTGGGAATATCTTCGGATGGCTACGTGGATACGGGAGTCGACGGAAAATTCTTCAGAACCTGCACGCTCGCACATCGATCGCTTCCTCGATCGACACCTAGCTTCTCTTGTTGTACCGAAGATGCGTGAAGCTACTGTAGACGTATAGCTCCATTTTATTCTTATGCGGAGAAAAAGAAGCGGCCGATGCCACTTGTGTGGTTTTATAACACCAAATTAGACTGGAGCAGAGTAGCCTTTGGTTTCCCTGAATGCTGCTGCTTGTTGATGGGCAGGATTCCGTTCCGTGGTTGTCCATCAGCTGTCCAGCAACGTACGTACTTTTGGGCTCGATCGCTAGATGTCGTCTGCCGAAAGCACATGAGAGGATCACTCCCAAACCAGCTTTAAGAAAATGGATCGATTCCGTCATCTGTTTAGAACGGTAGTGACACATAAGATTAGCTGACCGCGATTGAATTGTTTGCAAGATTAAGCTCGTCGACACTGGAGTAGTAACTAGTACTATACATTTTCTACTTAGAGAAAACATGGAATGACACGCACCATGTTCTTCCCAGGTGGAAAAATTTACGCTGCTCAGAGGGTTCTTGTGCATTTCTCCTCCAACCAAATCCTAATACTACAACAAGTAGTCGATTCGACGGGTGAATGGTGGTGGGTGCACAAGTGGGGGCGTAAACTAATTAAGCATTTGACCAAGTTGTGATCTGATGTGATGTGATAACATGGGCATGGGCTGTCGAGTTTGACGAGTGTCCACTCCACCCAATGGCATCCCATGCCCTCCCAACATATATACATCGTGCTTATCCTCTGACGTTATCCCTCCGATTTTTCTACCATCAGATTTATTTATTTCGTGCGCCCCAAGAACCAACAAAATATACTCCAACTTGCTGCATACGTACTCTACGTATGTGGAGAAGGCGAAGTAAAACCTACCAGCTGGCTGGGTTGCTTCTTGATCCGGCCAGTAGAAACCATGTGTAGGTAATTAGGTTATACTCCCTCTGTTCCTAAATGTAAGTCTTTGGAGAGAATTCACTATGGACCAAATACGGAGCAAAATGAGTGAATCTACATTTTAAAATGCATCTATATACATCCGTATGTGGTTCATAGTGGAATCTCTACAAAGACTTATATTTAGGAACGTAGGGAGTACAAATCAACTAAGCAATATTTACTCTTGAGCCACAGTGAAATTATCTGGCCCGAATATCGCTCCTTGGTCCACGCTGTCTCTGTCCTGTCGCAGAAAACCGTGAAGCTATCGAGGGGTTCCCTGCAAAAAGAAGTACACCACGTACAGGAAATGCATTGTGAAGAAGGCCCTGTGACTGTGACTGAGAACGACGACCTAAGCCGCCGGCGCGTGGATCCGAGCCACCCACGGAGCCGGGCCGAACCTGCAACGTGATGGAAGGTTGACTCGACTTTGGAGGAGCTCGGCAGCATGCAGTAGCAGTATCCTGGGTTCACTGTCGTGGTATCGCGGTATGATCTTCGTCGTCGTGTTGCGCTCACCCAACAGAATCACGAGAGCAACATGCATGCATTATCCATCTGAATGACCGACGCAACTTGCATACGACTGTGTCATGTGCCGTGGCGATGAACCTCCGGCCGGCGTTCCAACCGCGCCCACTGTTGCCAACTTAACTGCAGAACAGCTAGCTAGCTAGCCGGTCCCTGACTCTCATCTCTGATCTCTGAATACTGACCTACTCGTATGTGTATGTTTTAACTTTTGAACGTGCAGAGATCGAGTGCCATGATTTGTCAACGGTCGCCGAAGTCGGGCTAAGTTAGCTAGCTGTCCCCACGCCCGTGGATCGCTGTGTCGGGTCGAATCCGGGACCCTCGGTTTGCTCGATGAATCGAGCCGTCGCTGCCGTGTGTATACGTCCGGTGGTCGTCGTCGGCGGCAGAAAATTCCAAGAGTGAAGAGTGAACTGACATAGATCTGGTACACGTACTAGGGGCATCTCCAACGACAACCTGTTACCGTAAATTTTCTATCGCGTCCGTCCGCGGAAAGGGGATCAGTCTATGGACACGGATACTGAGGACGCCATCCAATGCTAGTCGCAAATATTTCAAACTCTTTTTCAGCAAACCGGATGAAATACATGCAAACACGGCCTAATTTCATATAAACATGACAGATTTCATACAAACTGAACGAAACGGTTACATTTTGGACATATTTTAACTAACAAGGTTAAACTGTGTGCATGTACAGTCGCGCGGAGCTCCACTCCCACGATATGGATGCACTACACTAGTCTACGGCCGCCGCGGCGGATCTCTTTGTCTTTCCCATATCCGACAACACGCTCACCGGACTGTCGGGAGTCCTGGAGGCATATTCTTCCCCCGTATCTATATCTACCCTATGTCCGACGAAGAGGGAGCTGCCGGAGGGGAAGGGTGCTTCCATAAAGCTCAGGCGGATGGTCAAGATGGTCTAAGATAAAAAAGGAACCGGACAGGTCACCGGATGTACATACCAGCGACGCGCCGGCGGCGGTTGCCTCCCGTGTTTTACTTCTCCTTGATGATGGCGGCATGTGCGGACATGCTGGCCTCCACCTCGTCGACATCCTCGCACATGACTTCTTTCTCTTCGTGCATGGCGCGGCTACGCGCGCGTCGATGGCGGATGGCACGGTCGCAGGCACTTGATGCGGCGATGCCCGTGCGGCCGTGCTCCCCGCCATGTCGGCGTGATGCAACTCGCCACTCCTCATCGAGCTGACCTGGAGCAGTGAGTTGCTGAACCACACGCGGGCTTGGGGTGGTGATACGTCCATTTTGCATCATGCTTTTATATCAATATTTATTGCTTTATGGACTGTTATTACACATTATATCTCAATACTTACGAGAGCGCTATTCTCTCTTATTTTACAAGGTTTACCATGAAGAGGGGGAATACCGGCAACTGAAATTCTGGCTGGAAAAGGAGCAAACATTGGAAACCTATTCTGCACTGCTCCAAAAATCCCGAAACTCCATGAAAAATGTTTTTGGAATTTATAAAAATTATTGAGCGAACAAAATACACCAGGGGGCCCACACCATGTCCAGGAGAGTGGAGGGCGCCCCCCCCCTACTGGACGCGCCCCTATCTCCTGGGCCCCCTGGTGGGCCTCCGGTGTCCATCTTCTGCTATATTAGAGCTTTTACCCTAGAAAAAATCGTGGGCATGCTTACGGGACGAAACTCCGTCGCCACCAGGCGGAACCTTGGCGGAATCAATCTAGGGCTCTGGCGGAGCTGTTCTGCCGGAGACACTTTCCTCCGGGAGGGGAAATCATCACCAACGTCATCACCAACGATCCTCTCATCGGGAGGGGGTCAATCTCCATCAACATCTTCACCAGCACCATCTCCTCTCAAAACCCTAGTTCATCTCTTGTATCCAATCTTGTATCAAACCAACAATTGGTACCTGTGGGTTGCTAGTAGTGTTGATTACTCCTTGTAGTTGATGTTAATTGGTTTACTTGGTGGAAGATCATATGTTCAGATCCTTTATGCATATTATTACCCCTCTGATTATGAACATGAATATGCTTTGTGAGTAATTACGTTTGTTCCTGAGGGCATGAGTGAAGTCTTGCTATTAGTAGTCATGTGAATTTGGTATTTGTTCGATATTTTGATGAGATGTATGTTGTCTTTTCCTCTAGTGGTGTTATGTGAACGTCGACTACATGACACTTCTCCATTATTTGGGTCTAGAGGAAGTCATGGGGAAGTAATAAGTAGATAATGGGTTGCTAGAGTGACAGAAGCTTAAACCCTAGTTTATGTGTTGCTTCGTTAGGGGCCGATTTGGATCCATATGTTTAATGTTATGGTTAGGTTTACCTTAATATTTCTTTTTTAGTTGCGGATGCTTGCAATAGGGGTTAATCATAAGTGGGATGCTTGTCAAAGTAAGGGCAGTACCCAAGCACCGGTCCACCCACATATCAAATTATCAAAGTACCGAACGCGAATCATATGAACGTGATGAAAACTAGCTTGACAATAATTCCCATGTGTCCTCGGGAGCTCCTTTCTCATTATTAGAAATTGTCCAGGCTTATCCTTTGCTACATAAAGGATTGGGCCACCTTGCTGCACTTTATTTACTTTATTTACTTGTTACTCGTTACTATTTATCTTATCACAAAACTATCTATCATCTACAATTTCAGTGCTTGCAGAGAAAACCTTACTGAAAACCGCTTATCATTTCCTTCTGCTCCTCGTTGGGTTCGACACTCTTACTTATCGAAAGGACTACGATAGATCCCCTACACTTGTGGGTCATCAAGACTCTTTTCTGGCGCCGTTGCCGGGGAGTGTAGCGCTTTTGATGAGTGGAACTTGGTAAGGAAACATTTATATAGTATGCTGCAATTTTCTATTACTTGTCAGTATGGAAACTAATCCTTTGGGGGGCTTGTTCGGGGTATCTTCACCCCGACCAGAAGAGCAAAGAGTTGCTCCTCAACCTACTGAACTTTATGAAAATATTTACTTTGAGATTCCTTCGGGTATGATAGAGAAACTTCTAGCTAATTCGTTTGAAGGAGATGGAACATTGCATCCTGATTTACACCTTATCATTGTGGATGAAGTTTGTGGATTATTTAAGCTTGCAGGTATTCCCTCTGATGTTGGCAAAAGGAAGGTCTTCCCTTTATCTTTGAAGGGAGATGCATTGACATGGTATAGGCTATGTGATGATACGAGATCTTGGAATTATAAGCGATTGAAGTCGGAATTTCACCAGAAGTTCTATCCTATGCATCTTATTCATCGTGATAGTAATTACATATATAATTTCTGGCCTCGCGAAGGAGAAAGCATCACTCAAACTTGGGGGAGGCTTAAGTCAATGTTATATTCATGCCACAATCATTAGCTCTCCCGGGAAATGATTACTCAAAACATGTATGCTCGGCTTTCTCTTGATAATCGCAACCTGCTTGATACTTCCTATGTTGGTTCTTATATGCTGAAGACTATTGATTTCAAATGGGACTTATTGGAAAGAATTAAACGCTACTCTGAAGATTGGGGTTCCGGCGATGGTAAGGAGTCAGGTATGACACCTAAGTTCGATTGTGTTAAATCTTTTATGGATACCGATGCCTTTCGTGGATTTAGCGCTAAGTATGGACTTGACTCTGAGATAGTAGCTTCTTTCTGTGAATCTTTTGCTACTCACGTTGATCTCCCTAAAGAGAAGTGGTTTAAGTATAATCCTCCTGTTGAAGTGAAAGTAGTTGCACCTATTACAGTTGAAGAAAAGACTATTACCTATAGTCATCCTATTGTTCCTACTACTTATGATGAGAAACCTCCTTTTCCTATTAGGATAAAGGATCACGCTAAAGCTTCGACTGCTGTTCGTAAGAGTAATACTAAGACTTATACACCTCCTGAGCAAATCAATGTTGAACCTAGTATTGCTATGGTTAAAGATCTCTTGGATGATGATTTAGATGGGCATGTTATTTATTTCTGTGGTGAAACTGCTAATATTGCTAGACCAGATACTAAGATACATAGATCTATCGTAGGCATGCCTGTTATTTCTGTTAAAATAGGAGATCATTGTTATCATGGCTTATGTGATATGGGTGCTAGTGCTAGTGCAATACCTTATACCTTATATAAAGAAATTATGCATGACATCGCACCCATTGAATTAGAAGACATTGATGTTACTATTAAGCTTGCTAATAGGGATACCATTAAACCTATTGGGATTTTTAGAGATGTTGAAGTTTTGTGTGGGAAGGTTAAATACCCTGCTGATTTTCTTGTTCTTGGTTCCCCACAAGATGATTTTTGTCCCATTATTTTTGGTAGACCCTTCTTGAATACAGCTAGTGCTAAGATTGATTGTGAAAAAGATACTGTCACCGTTGGCATAGATGGTATGTCTCATGAGTTTAATTTTGCTAAGTTTCGTAGACAACCTCGTGATAGGGAACCACCTAGTAGGGATGAGATTATTGGTCTTGCTTCCATTGTCGTGCCTCCTACTGATCCGTTAGAACAATATTTGCTAGACCATGAAAACGATATGTTTATGAAGGAAAGAAAGGAAATAGATGAAGTGTTCCTTAAATAGGAACCGATGTTGAAACATAACCTTCCCTTGAAATTCTTGGGGATCCCCCTCCACCCAAGGGTGATCCCGTGTTTGAACTCAAACCATTACCTGATAATCTTAAGTATGCTTATCTTGATGAGAAGGAAGTATATCCTGTTATTATTAGTGCTAACCTTTCAGAGAAAGAAGAAGAAAGATTATTGAAAACTCTGAAGAAGCATCGAGCAGCTATTGGATATACTCTAGATGATCTTAAGGGCATTAGTCCCACATTATGCCAACACAAAATTTCAATGGAGAAAGATGCCAAACCAGTTAGAGATCCTCAATGACGACTAATCCCAAGATAAAACAAGTGGTAAGAAAGGAGATACTAAAGCTCCTTAAGGCAGGTATTATTTATCCCGTTGCTGATAGTGAATGGGTAAGTCCTGTCCATTGTGTCCTAAAAAGGGAGGTATTACAGTTGTTCCTAATGATAAAGATGAACTGATCCCGCAAAGAATTATTACAGGTTATAGGATGGTAATTGATTTCCGTAAGTTAAATAAAGCTACTAAGAAAGATCGTTACCCTTTACCTTTTATTGATCAAATTCTAGAAAGACTATCCAAACACACTCATTTCTGCTTTCTAGATGGATATTCCGGTTTCTCTCAGATACCTGTGTCGGCGAAGGATCAATCTAAAACCACTTTTACTTGCCCTTTTGGTACTATTGCTTATAGACGTATGGCTTTTGGTTTATGCAATGCACCTGCTACCTTTCAAAGATGCATGATGGCTATATTCTCTGATTTTTGTGAAAAGATTTGTGAGGTATTCATGGATGACTTTTCCGTTTATGGATCCTCTTTTGATGATTGTTTGAGCAACCTTGATCGAGTTTTGCAGAGATGCGAAGACACTAGTCTCGTCCTGAATTGGGAAAAGTGTCACTTTATGGTTAATGAAGGCATTGTCCTGGGGCATAAGATCTCCGAGAGAGGTATTGAAGTTGACAAAGCCAAGGTTGATGCTAGAAAAGATGCCATGTCCCAAGGACATAAAAGGTATAAGAAGTTTCCTTGGTCATGCCGGTTTTTATAGGAGGTTCATTAAGGACTATTCTAAAATCTCTAGGCCTCTGACTAATTTATTGCAAAAAGATATTCCTTTTGTCTTTGATGATGATTGTGTAGAAGCATTTGAAATACTTAAGAAAGCTTTGATCACTGCACCTATTGTTCAGCCACCTGATTGGAATTTACCTTTTGAAATTATGTGCGATGCTAGCGATTATGCTGTAGGTGCTGTTTTAGGGCAAAGAGTCGATAAGAAATTGAATGTTATCCAGTATGCTAGTAAGACTCTTGATACCGCCCAGAGAAATTATGCTACTACTGAAAAAGAATTCTTAGCAGTTGTGTTTGCATGTGATAAGTTTAGACCTTATATTTTTTATTCCAAAGTTACTATTCATACTGATCATGCTGCTATTAAATATCCTATGGAAAATAAAGATGCTAAGCCTAGACTCATTAGATGGGTTCTCTTGCTCCAAGAATTTGATTTGCATATTATTGATAGAAAGGGAGCTGAGAACCCCGTTGCAGACAACTTGTCTAGGTTAGAGAATGTTCTTGATGACCAACTGCCTATTGATGATAGCTTTCCTGATGAACAATTAGCGGTCGTTAATGCTTCTCGTACTGCTCCTTGGTATGCTGATTATGCTAATTACATTGTTGCTAAATTTATACCTCCTAGTTTCACATACCAGCAAAAGAAAAAAAATTCTTTTATGATTTAAGACATTACTTCTGGGATGACCCACACCTTTATAAAGAAGGAGTAGATGGTGTTATTAGATGTTGTGTGCCTGAGCATGAACAAGAACAGATCCTACGCAAGTGTCACTCTGAATCCTATGGAGGACACCACGCTGGAGATAGAACTGCACACAAGGTACTACAATCTGGTTTTTATTGGCCTACTCTCTTCAAAGATGCTCGTAAGTTTGTCTTATCTTATGATGAATGACAAAGAGTAGGTAACATTAGTAGATGTCAAGAAATGCCTATGAATTGTTCTCTTGTTATTGAACCGTTTGATGTTTGGGGCTTTGATTATATGGGACCTTTTCCTGCCTCTCATATTTTAGTTGCTGTTGATTACATTACTAAGTGGGTAGAAGCTATTCCAACTAGTAGTGCTGATCATAACACTTCTATTAAAGTTCTTAAATAAGTTATTTTTCCGAGGTTTGGAGTCCCTAGATATCTTATGACTGATGGTGGTTCACATTTTATTCATGGTGCTTTTCGCAAGATGCTTGCTAAGTATGATGTCAATCATAGAATCGCATCTCCTTATCATCCGCGGTCTAGTGGTCAAGTAGAGTTGAGCAATAGAGAGCTCAAATTAATTTTGCAAAAAACTGTGAATAGATCTAGAAAGAATTGGTCCAAAAAACTTGATGATGCATTATGGGCCTATAGAACTGCATACAAAAATCCTATGGGTATGTCTCCTTATAAGATGGTTTATGAAAAAGCGTGTCATTTACCTCTTGAACTTGAACATAAAGCATATTGGGCTATTAAAGAGCTCAACTATGACTTCAAACTTGCCGGTGAGAAGAGGTTGTTTGATATTAGCTCACTTGATGAATGGAGAACCCAAGCCTATGAGAATGCCAAGCTATTCAAGGAAAAGGTCAAACGATGGCATGACAAAAGGATACAAAAGCGTGAGTTTTACGTAGGAGATTATGTGTTATTATTCAACTCTCGTTTAAGATTTTCTGCAGGAAAACTTCTCTCAAAATGGGAAGGTCCTTACGTTACCGAGGAGGTCTATCGTTCTGGTCCCATAAAAATCAACAACTTCGAAGGCACAAGTCCGCGGGTGGTAAACGGTCAAAGAATTAAACATTATATTGAAACTTTAACCCCGGAGGAATACATAAGGGACACTTTCCAGAACGTTCCAGACTCCGAAAAGAATAGGTATGTGGTACGGTAAGTAAACCGACTCCAAAACAACTCCAATGTCAATTTTTATCAGTTTTGGAATATTAAAGAATTTTAGGAAGAAAAAAGTAGTCCGAAAGGGACACGAGGCCCCCACAAGAGTGGAGGGCGCCCCCCTACTGGGCGCCCCCCTGTCTCGTGGACACCTCGTGTGTCTCCCGGACTCCGTTTTCTTGCACGTTACGTATTTTGATCGGTAAAAATTCATTATATATACTCCCGAAGCTTTTGACCACTGTGTCACGCAAATATCCTCTGTTTTCGTTTCGAGCTGTTTCTGTTTCAGATTTAGAGCAATATGTCATCTTAGGATTCGGAAGGGGAAAGTTATGTGGCTGATTACCTCGCAGACCCTAAGGTCTACGGGGACTTGGAGCATGATGGCTGGACCACTGAAGAAGAGGACATAATCACATGGGTATGGAGCATGATGAATCCCTATTACCTCAGCCTGGGGACATGCATGTGGAGTTTAAAAATTCAAGCCTCCCAGATAGAGCAAAGAAGCCAAAGATCGAGTTTATCCCTTTTCGTCTCTTGCAGGAAAATAAACAGGAATTATGCAAAAGAGTATTAAGCCTTGAGCGGGATATCGAGGACCTAAAGGAGCAAAATATTATACTCAAGCATAAACTGAGGAATAAGCCTACATCATTACCACCTCCATCACCTCAGAGGACATAATCACATGGGTATGGGCACTCCCCTTGGCAATTGCCAAGCTTGGGAGAGGTGCCCCGGTATCGTATCACAATCACACTCCTATCTTTACCGCTTTATTTAGTTCGATCATTTTAGTATTATCTTGATCTAGTAGTTTGAAGCCTCTGGGCTTGTCCGCTGTTGCGGGAGCAGACACCGAGCCTTATGATGTACGGTGTGTTCTGTTCTGAGCTCATGTTTTTTGAGTCGCTGACTGAGAGGGAGGTTCCTCAAGAGGTGCACAGTATGACAACTGTGAAGGAAATATGCCCTAGAGGCAATAATAAAGTTATTATTTATTTCCTCATATCATGATAAATGTTTATTATTCATGCTAGAATTGTATTAACCGGAAACATGATACATGTGTGAATACATAGACAAACATATAGTCACTAGTATGCCTCTACTTGACTAGCTCATTAATCAAAGATGGTTATGTTTCCTAACCATAGACATGTGTTGTCATTTGATTAAATGGGATCACATCATTAGGAGAATGATGTGATTGACATGACCCATCCCGTTAGCTTAGCACTTGATCGCTTAGTATTCTCGCTATTGCTTTCTTCATGACTTATACATGTTCCTGTAACTATGAGAATTATGCAACTCCCGTTTACCGGAGGAACACTTTGGGTACTACCAAACGTCACAATGTAACTGGGTGATTATAAAGGAGTACTACAGGTGTCTCTGAAGGTACATGTTGAGTTGGCATAATTCGAGATTAGGATTTGTCACTCCGATTGTCGGAGAGGTATCTCTGGGCCCTCTCGGTAATACTCATCACCTAAGCCTTGCAAGCATGTAACCAATGAGTTAGTTATGAGATGACGTATTACGGAACGAGTAAAGAGACTTGCCGGTAACGAGATTGAACTAGGTATTGGATACCGACGATCAAATCTCGGGCAAGTAACATACCGATGACAAAGGGAAGAACGTATGTTGTTATGCGGTTTGACCGATAAAGATCTTCGTAGAATATGTAGGAACCAATATGGGCATCCAGGTCCCGCTATTGGTTATTGACCAGAGATGTGTCTCGGTCATGTCTACATTGTTCTCGAACCGTAGGGTCCGCACGCTTAAGGTTTCGATGACAGTTATATTATGAGTTTATATATTTTGATGTACCAAAGTTTGTTCGGAGTCCCGGATGTGATCACGGACATGACGAGGAGTCTCGAAATGGTCGAGACATAAAGATTGATATATTGGACGGGTATATTTGGACACCGGAAAGGTTCCAGGAGAGTTTGGGAATATACCGGAGCTCCGGGAGGTTACCGGAACCCCCCGGTAAGTATATGGGCCTTATTGGGCCCTATTGGAAGGGAGGGAGAAGGAGCAAGGGAGGGGGGCACGCCCCCCAAGCCCAATCCGAATTGGGAAGGGGGCCGGGCCCCCCTTTCCTTCTCTCCTTCCCCCTCTTCCTTCCTACTACTACTACTCCTTCCTTCCCCCTCCATCTTGGATTAGGAAAAGGAGGGGAAACCTACTCAGGTTTCCCCCTCCCTATGGCGCGCCCCCCTTGGGCCGGCCACCTCCTCCCTCCCTCCTTTATATACGGGGTAGGGGGGCACCCTAGAAACACAAGTTGATCATTGAGATCGTTCCTTAGCCGTGTGCGGTGCCCCCCTCCACGATATTACACCTCGGTCATATTGTAGCGGTGCTTAGGCGAAGCCCTGCGACAGGAGAACATCAAGATCGTCACCACGCCGTCGTGTTGACGGAACTCCCCCCGCGCCTTTGCTGGATCGGCGATCGGGGGTTGCGTCATCGAGCTGTACGTGTGTCAAGAACTCGGAGGTGCCGGAGTAACGGTGCTTGGATCGGTTGAACCGCGAAGACGTACGACTACTTCCTCTACGCTGCGTCAACGCTTCCGCTTTGGTCTACGAGGGTACGTAGACAACACTCTCCCCTCTTGTTGTTATGCATCACCATGATCTTGCGTGTGCGTAGGAAATTTTTTGAAATTACTATGTTCCCCAACAGTGGCATCCGAGCCTGGTTTTATGCGTTGATGTTATATGCACGAGTAGAACACAAGTGAGTTGTGGACGATATAAATCATACTGCCTACCAGCATGTCATACTTTGGTTCAGCGGTATTGTTGGATGAAGCGGCCCGGACCGACATTACGCGTACGCTTACGCGAGACTGGTTTTACCGCCGTGCTTTGCACACAGGTGACTAGCGGGTGTCTGTTTCTCCAACTTTAGTTGAACCGAGTGTGGCTACGCCAGGTCCTTGTGAAGGTTAAAACAGAGTCTATTTGACAAACTATCGTTGTGGTTTTGATGCGTAGGTAAGAACGGTTCTTGCTAAGCCCGTAGCAGCCACGTAAAATTTGCAACAACAAAGTAGAGGACGTCTAACTTGTTTTTGCAGGGCATGTTGTGATGTGATATGGCCAAGACGTGATGCTATATTTTATTGTATGAGATGATCATGTTTTGTAACCGGTTATCGGCAATCGGCAGGAGCCATATGGTTCTCGCTTTATTGTATGAAATGCAACGCATCAGTAATTGCTTTACTTTATCACTAAGCGGTAGCGATAGTCGTAGAAGCAATAGATGGCGAATCGACAACGATGCTACGATGGAGATCAAGGTGTCGCGCCGGTGATGATGGTGATCACGACGGTGCTTCGGAGATGGAGATCACAAGCACAAGATGATGATGGCCATATCATATCACTTATATTGATTGTATGTGATGTTTATCCTTTATGCATCTTATCTTGCTTTGATTGACGGTAGCATTTTAAGATGATCTCTCACTAATTATCAAGAAGTGTTCTTCCTGAGTATGCACCATTGCGAAAGTTCTTCGTGCTGAGACACCACGTGATGGTCGGGTGTGATAGGCTCTACGTTCAAATACAACGGGTGCAAAACAGTTGCACACGCGGAATACTCAGGTTATACTTGACGAGCCTAGCATATACAGATATGGCCTCGGAACACGGAGACCGAAAGGTCGAACGTGAATCATATAGCAGATATGATCAACATAGAGATGTTCACCATTGAAACTACTCCATCTCACGTGATGATCGGACATGGTTTAGTTGATTTGGATCACGTGATCACTTAGATGACTAGAGAGATGTCTGTCTAAGTGGGAGTTCTTAAGTAATATGATTAATTGAACTTAAATTTATCATGAACTTAGTACCGATAGTATTTTGCTTGTCTATGTTTGATTGTAGATAGATGGCCCGTCTGTTGTTCCGTTGAATTTTAATGCGTTCCTTGAGAAAGCAAAGTTGAAAGATGATGGTAGCAATTACACGGATCGGGTCCGTAACTCGAGGATTATCCTCATTGCTGCACGTAAGAATTACGCCCCGAAGCACCGCTGGGTGCCAGGCCTGCTTCTGATGTAACCGACGACGTTAAGAACGTCTGCGAGCAAAGCTGATGACTACTCTATAGTTCGATGTGCCATGCTTTACGGCTTAGAACCGGTCTTCAACGACGTTTTGAACGTCATGGAGCATATGAGATGTTCCAAGAGTTGAAGTTAATATTTCAAGCAAATGCCCGGATTGAGAGATATGAAGTCTCCAATAAGTTCTACAGCTGCAAGATGGAGGAGAACAGTTCACAAGTGAGCATATACTCAAAATGTCCGGGTATAATAATCACTTGATTCAACTGGAGTTAATCTTCCGGATGATAGCATCATTGACAGAATTCTCCAATCACGCCACCAAGCTACAAGAGCTTCGTGATGAACTATAATATGCAAGGGATGAACAAGACTATTCCCGAGCTCTTCGCGATCTTTGAAAGCATGGAGGTAGAAATCAAGAAGGAGCATCAAGTGTTGATGGTCAACAAGACCACTAGTTTCAAGAAGAAGGGCAAAGGGAAGAAGAAGGAACTTCAAAAGAACAGCAAACAAGTTGCTGCTCAAGAGAAGAAACCAAGTCTGGACCTAAGCCTGAAACCGAGTGCTTCTATTGCAAGCGATCGACATTTGAGCGGAACTGCCCCAAGTATTTGGCGGACAAGAAGGATGGCAAAGTGAACAAAGGCATATGTGATATACATGTTATTGATGTGTACCTTACTAATGCTCGCAGAGCACCGGTATTTGATATTGGTTCTTGCTAATATTTGCAACTCAAATAGGGACTTGGATTAGCGAAGATTAGCTAAGGACGAGGTGACGATCTTGCGTGGAAATGGTTCCAAAGTCGATGTGACCGCGGTCGGCACGCTACCTCTACATCTACCATCGGGATTAGTTTTAGACCTGAATAATTGTTATTTGGTGCCTGCGTTGAGCATGAACATTATATCTGGATCTTGTTTGATGCGAGACGGTTATTCATTTAAATCAGAGAATAATGGTTGTTCTATTTATATGAGTAATATCTTTTATGGTCATGCACCCTTGAAGAGTGGTCTATTTTTATTGAATCTCGATAGTAGTGATACACATATTCATAATGTTGAAGCCAAAAGATGCAGAGTTGATAATGATAGTGCAACTTATTTGTGGCACTGCCGTTTACGTCATATCGGTGTAAAACGCATCAAGAAACTCCATACTGATGGACTTCTAGAATCACTTGATTATGAATCACTTGGTACTTGCGAACCGTGCCTCATGGGCAAGATGACTAAAACACCGTTCTCCGGATCAATGGAGAGAGCAACAGATTTGTTGGAAATCATACATACAGATGTATGTGGCCCAAAGAATGTTGAGGCTCGTGGCGGATATCGTTATTTTCTCACCTTCACAGATGATTTGAGCAGATACGGGTATGTCTACTTAATGAAGCACAAGTCTGAAACATTTGAAAAGTTCAAAGAATTTCAGAGTGAAGTAGAAAATCATCGTAACAAGAAAATAAAGTTTCTACGATCTGATCGTGGAGGAGAGTATTTGAGTTACTAGTTTGGTTTACATTTGAAACAATGCGGAATAGTTTCGCAACTCACGCCACCTGGAACACCACAACGAAATGGTGTGTCCGAACGTCGTAATCGTACTTTACTTGATCTATGATGTCTCTTACCGATTTACCGCTATCGTTTTGGGGTTATGCTTTAGAGACGGCCGCATTCACGTTGAATAGGGCACCATCAAAATCCGTTGAGACGACGCCTTATGAACTGTGGTTTGGCAAGAAACCAAAGTTGTCGTTTCTTAAAGTTTGGGGCTGCGATACTTATGTGAAGAAACTTCAACCAGATAAGCTCGAACCCAAATAGGAGAAATGTGTCTTCATAGGATACCCAAAGGAGACTATTGGGTACACCTTCTATCACAGATCTGAGGGCAAGATTTTCGTTGCTAAATTCCGATCCTTTCTAGAGAAGGAGTTTCTCTCGAAAGAAGTGAGTGGGAGGAAAGTAGAACTTGATGAGATAATCAGATCTACTCCCTTATTGAAGGTAGTTCATCACAAGAACCGGTTCCTGTGACAACTACACCAATTAGTGAGGAAGCTAACGATATAGATCATGAAACTTCAGATCAAGTTTCTGCTGAACCTCGTAGGTCAAGCAGAGTAAGATCCGCACCAGAGTGGTACGGTAATCCTATTCTGGAAGTCATGTTACTTGACCATGATGAACCTACGAACTATGAGGAAGCGATGATGAGCCCAGATTCCGCAAAATGGCTAGAGGCCATGAAATCTGAGATGGAATCCATGTATGAAAACAAAGTATGGACTTTGGTTGACTTGCCCGATGATCGGCAAGCCATTGAGAACAAATGGATCTTTAAGAAGAAGACTGACGCTGATGGAAATGTTACTGTCTATAAAGCTCGACTTGTTGCAAAAGGTTTTCGACAAGTTCAAGGGGTTGACTACGATGAGACTTTCTCACCCGTAGCGATGCTTAAGTCTATCCGAATCATGTTGGCTATTGCTGCATTTCATGATTATGAAATTTGGTAAATGGATGTCAAGACTGCATTCTTGAATGGATTTCTAGAAGAAGAGTTGTATATGATGCAGCCTGAAGGTTTTGTTGATCCAAAAGATGCTAACAAAGTGTGCAAGCTCCAGCATTCCATTTATGAACTGGTGCAAGCATCTCGGAGTTGGAATAAACGTTTTGATAGTGTGATCAAACCATATGGTTTTATACAGACTTTTGGAGAAGCCTGTATTTACAAGAAAGTGAGTGGGAGCTCAGAGCATTTCTAGTTTTATATGTTGATGACATATTATTAATTGGAAATGATATAGAATTTCTGGATAGCATAAAGGGATACTTGAATAAAAGCTTTTCAATGAAAGACCTCGGTGAAGCTGCTTACATATTGGGCATCAAGATCTATAGAGATAGATCAAGACGCTTAATAGGACTTTCACAAAGCACATACCTTGACAAAATTTTGAAAAAGTTCAAAATGGATCAGGCAAAGAAAAGATTCTTGCCTATGCTACAAGGTGTGAAGTTGAGTCAAACTCAATGCCCGACCACAGCAGAAGATAGAGAGAAAATGAAAGGTGTTCCCTATGCTTCAGCCATAGGCTCTATCATGTATGCAATGTTGCGTACCAGACCTGACGTATGCTTAGCAATAAGCTTGGCAGGAAGGTACCAAAGTAATCCAGGAGTGGATCACTGGACAGCGGTCAAGAACGTATATGTTTCTCGTATATGGAGGTGACAAAGAGCTAGTCGTAAACGGTTACGTCGATGCAAGCTTTGACACTGATCCGGACGATTCTCGCAAACCGGATACGTGTTTATATTAAACGGTGGAGCTGTAAGTTGGTGCAGTTCTAAACAAAAGCGTCGTGGCGGGATCTACATGTGAAGCGGAGTATATAGATGCTTCTGAAGCAGCAAATGAAGGAGTCTGGATGAAGGAGTTCATTTCCGATCTAGGTGTCATACCTAGTGCATCGGGACCAATGAAGATCTTCTGTGACAATACTGGTGCAATTGCCTTGGCAAAGGAATCCAGATTTCACAAGAGGACCAAGCATATCAAGAGACGCTTCAATTCCATTCGGGACCAAGTCCAAGTGGGAGACATAGAGATTTGCAAGATACACACGGATCTGAATGTTGCAGATCCGTTGACTAAGCCTCTCTCACGAGCAAAACATGATCAGCACCAAGACTCCATGGGTGTTAGAATCATTACTGTGTAATCTAGATTATTGACTCTAGTCCAAGTGGGAGACTGAAGGAAATATGCCCTAGAGGCAATAATAAAGTTATTATTTATTTCAACATATCATGATAAATGTTTATTATTCATGCTAGAATTGTATTAACCGGAAACATGATACATGTGTGAATACATAGACAAACATATAGTCACTAGTATGCCTCTACTTGACTAGCTCATTAATCAAAGATGGTTATGTTTCCTAACCATAGACATGTGTTGTCATTTGATTAAATGGGATCACATCATTAGGAGAATGATGTGATTGACATGACCCATTCCGTTAGCTTAGCACTTGATCGTTTAGTATTCTGCTATTGCTTTCTTCATGACTTATACATGTTCCTCAGAATTATGAGAATTATGTAACTCCCGCTTACGGAGGAACACTTTGGTACTACCAAACGTCACAACGTGAATCGGGTGATTATAAAGGAGTACTACAGGTGTCTCCGAAGGTACATGTTGAGTTGGCATAATTCGAGATTAGGATTTGTCACTCCGATTGCTCTGGAGAGGTATCTCTGGTCCTCTCGGTAATACTCATCACCTAAGCCTTGCAAGCATGTAACTAATGAGTTAGTTATGAGATGACGACACGGAACGAGTAAAGACACTTGCCGTAACGAGATTAAACTAGGTATTGGATACCGATGATCAAATCTCGGGCAAGTAACATACCGATGACAAAGGAACAACGATGTTGTTATGCGGTTCGACCGATAAAGATCTTCGAGAATATGTAGGAACCAATATGGGCATCCAGGTCCCACTATTGGTTATTGACCGAGATGTGTCTCGGTCATGTCTACATTGTTCTCGAACCGTAGGGTCCGCACGCTTAAGGTTTCGATGACAGTTATATTATGAGTTTATATATTTTGATGTACCGAACTTTGTTCGGAGTCCCGGATGTGATCACGGACATGACGAGGAGTCTCGAAATGGCCGAGACATAAAGATTGATATATTGGACGGATATATTTGGACACCGGAAAGGTTCCGGGAGAGTTTGGGAATATACCGAGTTCGGGAGGTTACCGAACCCCCGTAAGTATATGGGCCTTATTGGGCCCTATTGGAAGGAGGAGAAGGAGCAAGGAGGGGGCGCCCCAAGCCCAATCCGAATTGGGAAGGGGCCGGCCCCGCTTCCTCTCTCCTTCCCTCTTCCTTCCTACTACTACTACCCTTCCTTCCCTCCATCTTGATTAGGAAAGGAGGAAACCTACTTGGAGTAGGTTTCCCCCTCCCTATGGCGCGCCCCCCTTGGGCCGGCCACCTCCGCCCTCCCTCCTTTATATACGGTGGTAGGGGGGCACCCTAGAAACACAAGTTGATCATTGATATCGTTCTTTAGCCGTGTGCGGTGCCCCCTCCACGATATTACACCTCGGTCATATTGTAGTGGTGCTTAGGCGAAGCCCTGCGACAGGAGAACATCAAGATCGTCACCACGCCGTCGTGTTGACGGAACTCCCCCCGCGCCTCTGCTGGATCGGAGATCGGGGGTTGCGTCATCGAGTTGTACGTGTGTCAAGAACTCGGAGGTGCCGGAGTAACGGTGCTTGGATCGGTTGAACCAGGAGGACGTACGACTACTTCCTCTATGCTGCGTCAACGCTTCCGCTTTGGTCTACGAGGGTATGTAGACAACACTCTCCCCTCTCGTTGCTATGCATCACCATGATCTTGCGTGTGCGTAGGAATTTTTTTTGAAATTACTACGTTCCCCAACAAACTGGGGTTGTTAAAGTGACTAGAGGTCAAGTGTCTGAGTCCCAGATTATTCAGCGCCTCCGGGAGCTGGCACCAGGAGATTTCCATTGGGAGCTTGTCAGGCTGGAGACCAACTTATTCAGGGTTCAGTTCCCGACTGTGGAGGATTTACAGAGGTTGTTGAGCTTTGGGATGTGTAAGGTACCAGGTACGGAGGGCATTCTTGAGTTCCAGGAGTGGAAGTTAGTTGAGCCTGAGGGTAAATTCCTCACCCAGGCCTGGCTGCGCTTTTCGGGAGCTCCTTCCGCGCTCCTGCAGGATGCCAGGGTTGTTGCTAGTCTGGGTATCATGGTGGGAAAGACCGAGCGAGTGGATATGGCCTTTACTTGAGCTCATGGGATTGCTCGCCTATTAGTCAGTATTTTGGACATTGACTTTGTGCCGGACGTGGTTAAGTGGGCTTATCGTGGTCAGGTATACAGCCTTGAGATTGAATTTGAGGATGATAGCCTCTTTGCGGAGGCTCCGCTGCCACCGGCGCATTTATATGAGCGAGGGTGATGATGATACGGCCGGTAAGGAAACTACGGCCGATGATTCTGGGTGTGAGATGGCCAAGAGACCGGAGTCGACTACTAAGGCAGCAGGAGGAGGGACGGCGCCTAATACGTTTGTGCCGTCGACCACTTTGAGATTTGGTTCCTTTGGTCCCACGTCTGCACCTCCGAGACTTTGGAGCGAGTGGGTGGAGTCTCTTGAGGCGTTTGAGCACTCTTTACCTGCGTTGGACTTTGAGGACACGGGTGTGGAGGGTTCTGGTGGGGCTGCGAGGCTGGAGATCGTGGTCTCGACTCTTTCGGTTTGCGGTGACGTGGCTGAGTTGCAGGAGGATGGTCCGATCCCGTCTGGGGGTTCGGGGCAGGGTGCTTTGGAGACCCCTTCTCCTCTTCTTCCGGTTGAGGTTACCGGGAGAGACGACGGGACTACGGTAGGGGGGCCGGGGCAGGTGGCCTCCGCACCTTCTACGCCTGTTGCTTGGGCGACACTGCAGGCGGCTGGACAGGCTCCTCGAGAGGGCTTGGGGCAGGCGGCCTCAAGGCTCTCTTCACCTTCGGTGCCCGAGGGGAGCGCCCCGTTCGCGACATCGACGTGCACTCCTGACAGGCGGTCTGGTGTGGATGGGGGGCGGAGGCAGGTGGCCTTTGCCTCCCCATTAGCTGACTTGGCGCTCTCACCTGGTCATGGCGACCGGGTGGATGTTTGGGGAGTGACACGTGGTCGCTCCCCGAATAAGTTCTCGAGGGAGGAGGTTATTCTGTTTGGCGGGATCCCGGACCAGGCGTCTGAGGGCCGACGCATGAGTTGTCGGCTTCAGGGCTATCCGGAGGTTGACGACATGCAACAATTGTCTTTGAGGGCGGCAAAGCTTCGTGGCGTCCGTGTCACTACCGGTATGTCCGTGAATACTTCCAATACTATTTTGCTTTTTGAATGATCAAATTGTGGATAAGGCAAACCAATTAGGAATTTCACTTGGTAGTAATGAGGGTGAAGTTACTAATTCTGTTAACGATTTGCTTGATCTAGAAGCCGAGAGGGCTTTAGAAATGATTCGTAACTTAGCTGTTGTCAAACCGATGAACGATTCTGAGATTGATGCCTTGGGAGTTCGAATACTAGATAATTTTTGTGATGATCTCGCACCGCCCCTCCAGGAGCCGGAGGAGGAGGACGAGAATGTCGGTTTGGAAGTAGTTAGTTCCCCAGTTACGGGCAGTTTGGACCGGGTGGGCCCGACCAGCCCTAAGCGCAAGTGGAAGCGCAAGATATACCCGATGTCCGCGGTCCGTAGGAGTGCTAGGATCCGCACGGCTAAAAAATTTCATGATGAGATATGAGACGAATCTTTTGGAATAGCAGAGGTCTTAAGGACTTGGCTAAAAGGAGGTTCCTTGCGGAGGCATCCATTGAGCATAGATTGGACTTTATTGCCTTGTCGGAAACGGGTAGAGCAAATTTCTCACCTCAATTTCTCAATACGTTGTCGGGGGGTATTGAGTTTGACTGGCATTGTCTTCCGCCGAGAGGAAGGTCGGGTGGAATCTTACTTGGTGTTAGATGTGACTCTCTCGAAGTTCGCAGTGTGGTCATGGGGATTTTGTTTGTTAAGTTCAGGTGCGGTCCAAAGATGATGGTTTCGACGGGCTTTGGCGGCGTGTATGGGGCAGCGAAGTCGAGTTCAAACCAGACTTTTGGCTGATCTTGTTAGAGTCTCATGGTCTGAGCAGCTTCCAATTCTGGTTGGGGTGATTTTAATATTATTAGAAGACGTGATGAAAAGAATAATGACAATTTTGATGGGAGATGGTCATTTATGTTTAATACTATTATTGAAATCTTAGATTTGAGAGAGATTGAGCTTTGGTGGGAAGTTCACTGGCTAACGTTGCCAAATCCAACTTTTGAGAAGTTGGATCGGGTTCGCTAGTGTTGCTTGGGAACAAGTTTCCTTTGTAACTGCTCGGGCTCTATCTCGGGATTTCGATCACACACCTCTGTTGCTCGACTCTGGTGGGGCTACCTATTCGGGCAACAAGAATTTATTCTCTTTTGAGCTTGCGTGGTTTGAAAGAGAAGGATTCTTGGATCTTGTAGCCAGAGAATGGGCTAAAAATGCAGGAGGTAGGAATGCGCTTGAGCGCTGGCAGAACAAGATTAGGCATCTCAGAAGTTTCCTTCGTGGGTGGGCTAAGCATCTAGGTGGAGTGTATAAGGTGGAGAAGGAACGACTCCTTTCCCTTATTCAAACCTTAGATATAAAAGCAGAAACTACGATTCTGTTAGCCACCGAGCTTCATATCAAGCATGAGGCTGAGATGAGGCTGAAAGAGTTACTCCGTGAAGAAGAATTAAAGTGGGCACTGCGGGCAAAGGTGCGAAAAGTTGTCCAGGGGGACGCGAACACTCAGTTCTTCCACATGATAGCCAATGGCAAGCACCGGAAGAAGAGAATCTTCCAGCTAGAACAAGATGAGGGTACAATAATCGGCCAGGACAACCTGAAGCTTTATATTATTGAGTACTACAAACGTTTGTTCGGACCACCAGAGGAGAACTGTGTGTCCTTGGATGAGTCTAGGGTTCACGATATCCCTCAACTTACTACTGTGGAGAACGATGTATTAACTGCCCCTTTCTCGGAAAAGGAGGTTTTCGAGGCTATTTCCAAGATGAAATGTAACAAGGCACCGGGGCCGGATAGTTTCCCGGCTGAGTTTTACAAGAAGTGCTGGCATATTATCAAAGGGGACCTGATGCCGATGTTCCATGATTTGTTCTCGGGACATTTGCATCTTTTCCAACTTAATTTTGGAACGGTAATTTTGTTGCCTAAGAAAACAGATGCCGTGAGAATTGAGCAATTTCGGCCTATCTGCCTTCTGAATGTCAGTTTCAAAATCTTTACCAAGGTTGGGACGATCAGGCTCACACAGATTGCGCACGCAGTAATGCAACCTTCTCAAACGGCTTTCATGCCGGATAGGAACATCCTCGAAGGGGTTCTGGTCCTTCATGAAACGCTTCATGAAATTCATACGAAAAAACTCGATGGTGTTATTTTCAAAGTGGATTTCGAGAGGGCTTATGATAAATTCAAATGGCCGTTCCTCCAGCAGGCTTTACGGATGAAGGGCTTTGATGAGACATGGCGACGTCAGGTGGAAACATTCACGCAAAAAGGTAGTGTTGGCATTAAAGTTAATGACGACATAGGTCATTACTTCCAAACTCACAAGGGTTTGAGACAGGGTGACCCTATGTCGCCTATTCTGTTCAATATTGTGGTTGATATGTTAGCGATCCTGATTGGGAGGGCCAAGGAGGCCGGTCAGGTGGAGGGATTGGTGCCTCATCTGGTTGATGGTGGTCTGTCCATCCTGCAATACGCTGATGATACAATCATTTTCATGGAACGCGATTTGGCAAAAGCGAGGAACATGAAGTTAGTGTTATGCCTTTTTGAACAATTGTCGGGGCTGAAGATTAATTTCAATAAAAGCGAGTTGTTCTGCTTTGGTAGAGCCAAAGACGAACAAGAAGCATATACACAATTGTTTGGTTGTGAAGTTGGGGCTTTACCTTTCACGTATCTTGGTATTCCCATACACCATCGTAAGCTAACAAATGGTGAGTGGAAGTGCATCGAGGATCGGTTTGAGAAGAAACTAAGTTGCTGGAAAGGAAAACTCATGTCTTATGGAGGCCGGTTGATTCTTATTAACTCTGTGCTCACGAGTTTACCTATGTTTCTCTTATCTTTCTTCGAGGTCCCAGTTGGGGTTAGGAAAAGGCTAGACATCTAAGAGGAAGTACAGTTTGGCCAAATGGGATATTATTTGTCGACCAAAGGACCAAGGGGGACTTGGTATTGAAAATCTTGAAGTCAAGAACAGATGCCTGCTTTGTAAGTGGTTGTTCAAGCTGTCTTCTGAGACAGAGGCAACTTGGGCGCAAATTCTACGTAGTAAATATCTGCACTCAAAGACTTTATCCCAGGTTACTCTGAGACCTACAGATTCACCGTTCTGGAAAGGGCTTATGAGGGTCAAAGCCGCTTTCTTTAACAGAATGAGATGTATTGTCGGTAATGGTGATAATACGCGATTCTAGGAGGATACGTGGCTTGGTGACGCGCCTTTGGCTACACAATATCCGACACTTTATCGTATTGTTCAGCGTAGGGACGCTCTCGTTGCCACGGTTATGCGGTCTATCCTCTAAACATTCGGTTCAGAGGGTGCTTGTCGGCCTCGATGGGAAGCATGGCTTCACTTGGTCTCAGTAGGCTGATGGAAGTTCAGCTAAATCCTCAGCCCGACCAGTTATGTTGGAAGCTAACTAGATCTGGGGTATTCACGGTTAAATCGATGTACATTGATATCATTAATTCTACTGTGATACCTAGTTCCAAAGAGGTCTGGAAAGTTAAGTACCTTTGAAGATTAAAGTGTTTATGTGGTTTGTGCATAAACAAGTTATTCTTACAAAGGACAATCTAGTTAAGCATAATCGACAGGATCTACTAGGTGTAGTTTCGTGATCGGGATGAGACTATCAAGCATTTATTTTTGACCGTCTGCTGGCACGAGGGTTGTGGCGCCCGTGCAAATTGCCTTTAACATTACTCCTCCGAGATTGGTCAACACGTTATTTGGGGCGTGGCTTGTTGGGATTGAGTCCGAACAGCCGACACATTCGTGTAGGAGTATGTGCGTTATTATGGGCAATTTGGAATTGCGAAATGATTTGGTCTTTAACGTAACAACAAATACTCACTTTTTGCGGTGTTATTCCGAGCTACAAGACTGATCCGTCGTGGTCCTTATTCGACGGAGGCCGTGGAGCGTTTGGTTACTTGGATCTGTCCAAAGGAGAGACGGTAGCGGGATATCTTCAATCGGTTTGGATGGCGATCATGTAATAGGATAGGCATTTAGTTTACCTATCTGTTTTTATGCCAGCCGGTTGTGGCTTTTGGGGTTTCTGCTTTGCAGTTGACGCTCTATGTGAGCTAACTGCTACTTTTGTTCCATAACTATAAGACCTTGTTAAGACCTTGTTTACTTTTTAATAATAGAGGCCGTATGTATCGATCTGATGCAGAGGCCGGGGAATCCCCCCTTTTCGAAAAAAAAGTAGTTTGAAGTTTTGATTTCAAGTAGTTTTGAGTTTTGCTTTGTGATCTCTTTTTGTAATCAAGTCCGTGAGCTATCTATAATAAAGATTAGTGTTGAGTCAAGGCTTTGCTATGTTGCTATGATCTTGAGAAAGTAGAAAGAATAAAAGGGTTCATATTGATCTTATGAATAGTGATGACTTCACACATAGAAAGTATGAGGCATAAAAAATGTTGAGAGTTGATGAACGTAGTTTTGGTCATCGTTGCAATTAATAGGAAGTGATAAGGAAAGAGGGGTTCACATATAAATATATTATCTTGGACACCTTTTATAATTGGGAGCACTCATTAAGTATGACATGCCAAAAGAGTTGACGTTGGAGAAGGAAGATAACATAATGCGTTATGTTTTCCGACATCTCAGTTAAAGTATATTGTCATTGACCTTTCAAACATGTTGAGCTTGCCTTTCCCCCTCATGCTAGCCAAATTTCTTGCACCAAGTAGAGATACTACTTGTGCTTCCAAATATCCTTAAACCCAGTTTTGCCATGAGATTCCACCATACCTACCTATGGATTGAGTAAGATCCTTCAAGTAAGCTGTCATGATGCAAGCAATAAAATAGCTATCTAAATATGTATGACTTATTAGTGCAGAGAAAATAAGCTTTGTACGATCTTGTTGTGGAAGTAATAAAAGCGACGGACTGCATAATAAAAGGTCCACATACAAGGGACAATATAAAGTGACGTTCTTTTGCATTAAGATTTTGTGCAACCCTAAACACACATGACAACCTTTGCTTCCCTCTGCGAAGGCCCCATCTTTTACTTTATGTTTTTACTTTATGCTTGAGTCAAGGTGATCCACACCTTTCCCTTTTTCATTTTATCCTTTGGCAAGCTCCTTGTGTTTGAAAGATAATGATATATATATATATATATCCAATTGGATGTAAGTTAGCATGGGCCATTATTGTTTACATCACCTAAAGGTGAATACGTTGGGAGGCAACACAATAAGCCCCTATCTTTCTCAGTGTCCGGCTGAAACTCCATAACCACAAGTACTGTGTGAGTGTTAGCAATTATAGAAGACTACAAGATAGTTGAGTATGTGAACTTGCTGAAAAGCTCTATTATTGACTTTTTCTGATGTCATGATAAATTGCAATTGCTTCAGTGACTGAGATTATAGTTTATTAGTTCCCAATGAAGTTTTTGAACCATACTTGACATTGTGAATTGATTGTTACTTGAGCATAAGAAATCATATGATAAAATCTATATATGTTGTTGTTATAAGAATGATCATGATGCCCTCATGTCCGTATTTTATTTTTATCGACACCTCCATCTCTAAACATGTGGCCATATTTTTCGATATCGGCTTCCGCTTGAGGACAAGCGAGGTCTAAGCTTGGTGGAGTTTATACATCCATTTTGCATCATGCTTTTATATCAATATTTATTGCTTTATGGATTGTTATTACACATTATATCTCAATACTTATGGCTATTCTCTCTTATTTTACAAGGTTTACCATGAAGAGGGGAATACCGGCAGCTAGAATTCTGGCTGGAAAAGGAGCAAACATTGGAAACCTATTTTGCACTGCTCCAAAAATCCTGAAACTCCACGAAACATGTTTTTGGAATTTATAAGAATTATTGAGCGAAAGAAATACACCAGGGGGCCCACACCCTGTCCA
The DNA here is from genome assembly GCA_021437245.1 of Aegilops speltoides. Lineage (NCBI taxonomy): Eukaryota > Viridiplantae > Streptophyta > Magnoliopsida > Poales > Poaceae > Aegilops > Aegilops speltoides. Next base: position 433,537,459 of record CM038141.1, on the reverse strand, counting down.
GGAGTGTGGAGGGCGCCCCCCCCCCTACTGGGCGCACCCCCTATCTCCTGGGCCTCCGGTGTCCATCTTCTGCTATATTAGAGCTTTTACCCTGGAAAAAATCGTGGGCAATCTTACGGGACGAAACTCCGCCGCCACGAGGCGGAACCTTGGCGGAATCAATCTAGGGCTCCGGCGGAGCTGTTCTGCCGGGGACACTTCCCTCCGGGAGGGGGAAATCATCACCAACGTCATCACCAATGATCCTCTCATCGGGAGGGGGTCAATCTCCATCAACATCTTCACCAGCACCATCTCCTCTCGAAACCCTAGTTCATCTCTTGTATCCAATCTTGTATCAAACCAACAATTGGTACCTGTGGGTTGCTAGTAGTGTTGATTACTCCTTGTAGTTGATGCTAATTGGTTTACTTGGTGGAAGATCATATGTTCATATCCTTTATGCATATTATTACCCCTCTGATTATGAACATGAATATGCTTTGTGAGTAATTATGTTTGTTCCTGAGGACATGAGTGAAGTCTTGCTATTAGTAGTCATGTGAATTTGGTATTCGTTCGATATTTTAGTGAGATGTATGTTGTCTTTTCCTCTAGTGGTGTTATGTGAACGTCGACTACATGATACTTCACCATTATTTGGGCCTAGAGGAAGGCATGGGGAAGTAATAAGTAGATAATGGGTTGCTAGAGTGACAGAAGCTTAAACCCTAGTTTATGTGTTGTTTCGTTAGGGGCCGATTTGGATCCATATGTTTAATGTTATGGTTAGGTTTACCTTAATATTTCTTTTTTAGTTGCGGATGCTTGTAATAGGGGTTAATCATAAGTGGGATGCTTGTCCAAGTAAGGCGGTACCAAGCACCGGTCCACCCACATATCAAATTATCAAAGTACCGAACGTGAATCATATGAACGTGATGAAAACTAGCTTGACGATAATTCCCATGTGTCCTCGGGAGCTCCTTTCTCATTATTAGAAATTGTCCAGGCTTATCCTTTGCTACATAAAGGATTGGGCCACCTTGCTGCACTTTATTTACTTTATTTACTTGTTACTCGTTACTATTTATCTTATCACAAAACTATCTATCATCTACAATTTCAGTGCTTGCAGAGAAAACCTTACTGAAAACCGCTTATCATTTCCTTCTGCTCCTCGTTGGGTTCGACACTCTTACTTATCGAAAGGATTACGATAGATCCCCTACACTTGTGGGTCATCAGGTGGCAACTGGCTCCATCGGGCTAGGCGAGGAAGGTGGTGCAGCGAGCTGCCTCACTCATATCTGGCGGGCTCAGCGGGCCACCTAGCCGGCTTGTATGCTGGAGAACTGCTCTTCGGAAGCTATCAGAAGAGTGTAGAAAATGGTGAAGTAGTAGATGGGGGAGCGGCAGAGGGGTGCGATTCTTACCCGGCGTCTAGCCTCGTTTAGGTAGAGGGCGGACGGGAGGAGCTCGGTGATGGATTCATGTACCTAGGGTAGGGTCATAGGCCTGACCTAAACGTCCTACCCAAGGGTACTCACAGAAGAGATCATCTTCCAGTCGACCAAAGAGGAATCCACTCGACCAGACTGGAAGCACTCGACCATGGAAGAACTCACTCGACCATGAAGACTCATTCGACCGTCAGAAGGTCAGAAGACACTATGCAGCGCAACGGTTTGCTATTGAATAGACTTAATGATAGTTAAAGCGCCTTATGAGGAGCGTTACCAGTAACCCCCCTGACTTAATGTACTTTAATCCCTCCATTATGTGAGCAGGCTGGGGTCCTGGCGCACTCTATATAAGCCACCCCGCTCCACAGATAGAAGGGTTCAGATTCTTGTAATACTCATACTCATAATCCACTCGACCGCCTCAGGGCTCCGAGACGTAGGGCTGTTACTTCCTCCGAGAAGGGCCTGAACTCGTACATCCTCTGTCTCTACAACTGCTCCATAGCTAGGACATTGCCTCCCCTTAACCTACCCCTACTTCTACTGTCAGATTTAGAACCACGACAGTTGGCGCCCACCTTGGGGCAAGTGTTTTAGCGATTTGTGGAGGAGTTGCAGTACTTCCGAGTACCTTCATCACGATGACTTCTGGAGTTTTGAGCGCGGGACACGAGATCCGTCTCGGTGCTCTCACTTTTGTCGCCGACGACTCCGCATGGCTCCAGGAGGCCCCTCTTGACATCGAGGCGCTCCCCGTCCGCGGGGCGACGCACTTTCGCGCATGTGTTCGCGGCGTTTTGCTGCGACAACCGTCGACTCCTTATCGGTCGACTCCCTTTTCGGTCGCCCGCCCAGTCTCCCACCAGCGCAAGCGCTCTGGTCGGTCGAGACTTCAGCGGTGGGTGAAGCACGCGGTGGCTCGCCAGACAGCCACCGCCCAAGTCGCGGCTATCGAGCCCGACGAATCCCTCTACGGCCTGTTCGACCTGTCGACTGGCTCCGTAGAGACTGCATCCGAGTGTGACAGCAGTGATCCGGCGGCAGAGATTCTCATGGTCGACGGCCCTCGCAGTCCTCCCGAGCCACCACGGCGGTGGAGCCGCCGAGGAGGTGACCCGTGCATAAACACGAAGAATACCAGCCCGAGACACTCGATTCTCTCCAGAGAGAAGATCTTCGTCGCAGGAATATGGATGCACTACATACTCCTATCGCCGGAGAGACCCCTGAGGCTCGTGCCTTAGAGGAAGCACGCCATTAATGTGGCTGAACGCACTCGCCGGAGAATCTTCAGCGAGCACTCGACGAGCCTTGCGCAACGACTCCCGAATCCAGCCGACGCCGGCTCTTCCCGCCGACTCGTATACCGCGACGCCTATTCAATATTTAGCAGCTGCAACTCGCATTGGAGTCCATCCAGCCGCCCCAATCGAAAGCTGGAAGAGGTTTGCAGCAGATCGTAGATTTACTCCGAGCGGCGGTGACCAGAATTCGCCGATGTCGCGATCGCGCAACAGGATTCACAGTCGATCCGTCGCTGCGAACACTGTCCAGTCGGCTCACAGCCCCAGATCGCCTCCGCGGCGGGAAGGGCGCGACAACCGGCGAGAGCAGCTCGGAGACCGATTCGACCGAGATGATAGGCGTCGAGTGCCCCTTTCCCCTCCGAGGGAAGGGTCATACGCTCCTCGGCGACAAGATGATGAAGACGATTCAAGATGGCGAAGGGTTCCAGTCGACCCCAGGGAGCCAGGCTTTGATGCGCGGTCCATTATCGTGCAAGGCCTGGTCGACCGGAACAGAGCCCATCGAGGAGGACCCGAGAGGGATGCACCCACCAGCAGTCGAGTGCATGTCTCCGGTCCGGAGTGTTTTAGCAGGCTATCGAGCCGCATGATTCCCCAAATTTCAGATTGGCAGCAGGAGTCCGCAAGTTCACCGGAGAATCTAAGCTCGAAACTGTTGGGGAACGAGTAATTTCAAAAATTTCCTACGCACACACAAGATCATGGTGATGTATAGCAACGAGAGGGAGAGTGTTGTCCACATACCCTTGTAGACCCGGCGAAGCGATCACAACGTAGAGGAAGTAGTCGACGTTCTCCTCGCGATCCGACCGATCCCGGCGCCACATTCGACGCCCCGAGTTCTTGACACACGACAGCTCGATGACGCCCCTCGTACTCGATCCAGCCGAGTGTCGAGGGAGAGTTCCACAAGACGACGGCGTGGGACGATCTTGATGTTTCACCGGCGCAGGCTTCGCTTAAGCTTCATGACAGTATAACCGAGGTGGAATATGGTGGAGGGGGCACCGACACGGCTAAGGAACGATCTTACGATCAACTTGTGTGTTCCAAGGTGCCCCCTGCCCCGTGATATAAAGGAGCCAAGGGGAGGGGCCGGCCGCCAAGCTTGGCGCTGCCAAGGAGTCCTACTCCTCCGGGAGTAGGATTCCCCAATCCTAGTTGGACTAGGATTCCTGAGGGGGAAAGAGAGAGGGGGCGGCCCCTTCTCCTAGTCCTAGTAGGACTAGGGAAGGGGGGCGCTGCCAGCCTTGGGCTGCCCTCCTCCTTTCCACTAAGGCCCATCGAGGCCCATTTACCTCCCGGGGTTCCGTAACCTCCGGTACTCAGAAAATTCCGCCGCCGGAACCATTCCAACTCCAAACATAGGCTTCCAATATATCAATCTTTATGTCTCGACCATTCCGAGACTCCTCGTCATGTCCGTGATCACATCCGGACTCGAACTCCTTCGGTACATCAAAATACATAAACTCATAATAACCGCCATCGAAACCTTAAGCGTGCATGGACCCTACGGTTCGAGAACAATGTAGACATGACCTAGAACCATTCACGGTCAATAACCAACAGCGGGACCTGGATGCCCATATTGGTTCCTACATATTCTACGAAGATCTTTATCGGTCGATCCGCATAACAACATACGTTGTTCCTTTGTCATCGGTATGTTACTTGCCCGAGATTCGATCGTCGGTATCCAATACCTAGTTCAATCTCGCTTATCGCAAGTCTCTTTACTCGTTCCGTAATACATCATCTCACAACTAACTCATTAGTTGTAGTGCTTGCAAGGCTTCATGATGTGCATTACCGAGAGGGCCCAGAGATACCTCTCCGACAATCGGAGTGACAAAACCTAATCTCAAATACGCCAACCCAACATCGCCTTTGGGGACACCTGTAGTACTCCTTTATAATCACCCAGCTACGCCAGTGACGCTTGGTAGCACCCAAAGTGTTCCTCCGCAAACGGAGTTGCATAATCTCATAGTTACAGAACATGTATATGTCATGGATAAAAGCAAGAGCAACATACTAAACGATCGTGGTGCTAAGCTAAGGGAATGGGTCATGTCAATCGATCATTCTACTAATGATGTGACCTCGTTAATCAAATAACAACTCCTTGTTCATGGTCGGAAACATAACCATCTTTGATTAACAAGCTAGTCTAGTAGAGGCATACTAGTGACATGTTGTTTTGTCTATGCATTCACACATGTATCATGTTTCCTGTTAATACAATTCTAGCATGAATGATAAACATTTATCATGAAATAAGGAAATAAATAATAACTTTATTATTGCCTCTAGGGCATATTTCCTTCATCCTCCCACTTGCACTAGAGTCAATAATCTAGATTACATAGTAATGATTCTAACACCCATGGAGTCTTGGTGCTGATCATGTTTTGCTCGTGGAAGAGGCTTAGTCAACGGTCTGCAACATTCAGATCCGTATGTATCTTGCAAATCTCTATGTCTCCATCCCGACTAAGTCCGGATGGAATTGAAGCGCCTCTTGATGTGCTTGGTCCTCTTGTGAAATCTGGATTCCTTCGCTAAGGCAATAGCTCCAAGATTGTCACGAAGATTTTCATTGGACCCGATGCACTAGGTATGACACCTAGATCGGATATGAACTCCTTCATCCGCACTCCTTCATTAGCTGCTTCCGGCTGCTATGTATTCCGCTTCACATGTAGATCCCGCCACGACGCTTTGTTTAGAACTGCACCAACCGACAGCTCCTCCGCTTAGTGTAAATACGATCCGGTCTGCGATTTAGAATCGTCCGATCGGTGTCAAAGCTTGCATCAACGTAACTGCCATTTATGAGCTCTTTGTCACCTCCATATACGAGAAACATATCCTTAGTCCTTTTCGTATTTCAGATGTTCTTGACCGCTATCCAAAGGATCCACTCTGGATTACTTTGGTACCTCCTGCTAGGCTTATAGCAAGGCACACATCAGTCCGTACACAAGATTGCATACATGATAGAGCCTATGGCTGAAGCATAGGAACATCTTTCATTTTCTCTCTATCTTCTGCAGTGGTCGGGCATTGAGTCCGACTCAACTTCACACCTTGTAACACGTGCAAGAACCCTTTCTTTGCTTGATCCATTTTGAACTTCTTCAAAACTTTGTCAAGGTATGTGCTTTGTGAAAGTCCAATTAAGCGCCTTGATCTATCTCTATAGATCTTAATGCCCAATATGTAAGCAGCTTCACCGAGGTCTTTCATTGAAAAACTCTTATTCAAGTATCCCTTTATGCTATCCAGAATTCTATATCATTTCCGATCAGCAATATGTCATCCACATATAATATCGAAATGCTCAGAGCTCCCACTCACTTTCTTGTAAATACAGCTTCTCCAAAAGTCTCAGATAAACCCAAATGCTTTGATCACACTATCAAAGCGCTTATTCCAACTCCGAGATGCTTGCACCAGTCCATATATGGATCGCTGGAGCTTGCATACTTTGTTAGCTCCCTTTGGATCGATAAAACCTTCGTTGCATCATATACAACTCTTCTTCCGTAAATCCATTCAGAATGCAGTCTTTACATCCATTTGCCAAATTTCATAATCATAAAATGCGGCAATTGCTAACATGATTCGGACGGACTTAAGCATCGCTACGGGTGAGAAGGTCTCATCGTAGTCAATCCCTTGAACTTGTCGAAAACCTTTTGCATAAGTCGAGCTTTATAGACGATAACATTACCGTCGTGTCGGTCTTCTTCTTGAAGATCCACTTGTTTTCTATTGCTTGCCTACCCTCGGGCAAGTCAACCAAAGTCCACACTTTGTTTTCATACATGGATCCCATCTCGATTTCATGGCCTCAAGCCATTTTATGAATCTGGGCTCACCATCGCTTCTTCATAGTTCGTAGGTTCATCATGATCTAGTAGCATGACTTCCGAACAGGATTACCGCACCACTCAAAAGCGGATCTTACTCTGTTGATCTACGAGGTTCTCAGAGTAACTTGATCTGAAGTTTCATGATCAACATCATCAACTTCCTCACTACTTGGTGTAGATGTCTCGTAAACCGGTTTCTGCGATTTAACTACTTTCAAGTAAGGGAGAAGGTACTATTACCTCATCAAGTTCCACTTTCCTCCCACTCACTTCTTTCGAGAGAAACTCCTTCTCTAGAAAGGATCCATTCTTAGCAACGAATGTCTTGCCTTCGGATCTGTGATAGAAGGTGTACCCAACTGTCTCCTTTGGGTATCCTATGAAGACACATTCGATTTGGGTTCGAGCTTATCGGGTTGAAGCTTTTTCACATAAGCATCGCATCCCCAAACTTTAAGAAACGACAACTTTGGTTTCTTGCCAAACCATAGTTCATAAGGTGTCGCCTCAACGGATTTCGACGGTGTTCTATTCAGGTGAATGCGGCCGTCTCTAGAGCATAACCCCAAAACGATAGCGGTAAATCAGAAGAGACATCATAGATCGTACCATATCTAATAAAGTACGACACTGACGCTCGACACACCATTACGCTGTGGTGTTCCGGTGGCGTGAGTTGCAAACTATTCCGCATTGTTTCAAATGTAGACCAAACTCAGAACTCAAATATTCACCTCCACGATCGATCGTAGAAACTTAATTTTCTTGTTACGATGATTTTCAACTTCACTCTGAAATTCTTTGAACTTTTCAAACGTTTCAGACTTATGTTTCATTAAGTAGATATACCCATATCTGCTTAAGTCATCTGTGAAGGTGAGAAAATAACGATATCCGCCACGAGCCTCAACATTCATCGGACCACATACATCTCAGATGTATGATTTCCAACAAATCTGTTGCTCTCTCCATAGTACCGAGAACGGTGTTCTAGTCATCTTGCCCATGAGGCACGGTTCGCAAGTGCCAAGTGATTCATAATCAAGTGACTCCAAAAGTCCATCAAGATGGAGTTTCTTCATGCGCTTTACATCGATATGACCTAAACGGCAAGGTGCCACAAATAAGTTGCACTTTCATTATCAACTCTGCATCTTTTGGTTTCAACATTATGAATATGTGTATCACTACTATCGAGATTCATCAAAATAGACCATTCCTCAAGGGTGCATGACCATAAAAGATATTACTCATATAAATAGAACAACCATTATTCTCTCGATTTAAATGAATAACCGCCTCGCATCAAACAAGATCCAGATATAATGTTCATGCTCAACGCAGCACCAAATAACAATTATTTAGGTCTAAAACTAATCCCAAGGTAGATGTAGAGGTAGCGTGCCGATCGCGATCACATCGACTTTGGAACCATTTCCCACGCCAAGATCGTCACCTCGCCCTTTGCCGAGTTCGCAATCAGTAGTCCCTGCTTGAGTTGCAAATATTAGCAATGTAACCAAGATCAAATACCAGTGCTACTACGAGCTCTAGTAAGGTACACATCAATAACATGTATATCACATATACCTTTGTTCACCTTGCCATCCTTCTTATCCGCCAAATACTTGGGGCAGTTCCGCTTCAAAGGACCGATCCGCTTGCAGAGAAGCACTCGGCCAGGTTTAGGGCCGACTTGGGTTTTTCTCCGAGCAGCAACTTGCTTGCTGTTCTTCTTGAGATTCCCTCTTCTTCCCTTTGCCTTTCTTCTTGAAACTAGTGGTCTTGTTGACCATCAACACTTGATGCTCCTTCTGATTTCTACCTCCGCAGCCTTTAGCATTGCGAAGAGCTCGGTATAGTCTTAACTAACCCTTGCATATTATAGTTCATCACGAAGCCTTTGTAGCTTGGTGGCGTGATTGAGAATTCATCAATGACACAATCATCCGGAAGATTAACTCCCAATTGTGTCAAGTGATTGTAGTACCCGGACATTCTCGAGTATATGTTCACTAATGTAACTTTCTCCTCCATCTTGCAGCTATAGAACTTATTGGAGACTTCATATCTCTCAATCCGGGCATTCTGTTGGAATATTAACTTCAACTCTGGAACATCTCATATGCTCCATGACGCTCAAAACGCCGTTGAAGTCCCGGTTCTAAGCCGTAAAGCATGGCACATCGAACTATAGAGTAGTCATCAGCTTTGCTCGCCAGACGCTCATAACATCCGGCGTTGCTCAAAGAAGAACTTCACCTAGCGGTGCATCCAGACGTAGCTCTTCAGGCAGCAATGAGGATGATCCTCAAATTCGGACCCAATCCGTAATTGCTACCATCATCTTTCAACTTTGCTTTCAAGGAACGCATTAAAATTCAACGGAACAACAAAGACGAGCCATCTATCTACAATCAAACATAAACAAGCAAGATACTATCAGTACTAAGTTCATGATAAATTTAAGTTCAATTAATCATATTACTTAAGAACTCCCACTTAGAAAAACATCTCTAGTCATCTAAGTGATCACGTGATCCAAATCAACTAAACCATAACCGATCATCACGTGAAATGGAGTAGTTTTCAATGGTGAACATCTTATGTTGATCATATCTACTATATGATTCACGCCGACCTTTCGGTCTCCGTGTTCCGAGGCCATATCTCGCATATGCTAGGCTCGCAAGTATAACCCGAGTATTCTGCGTGTGCAAAACTGGCTTGCACCCGTTGTAGATGGACGAGAGCTTATCACACCCGATCATCACGTGGTGTCCGGGCACGATTTAACTTTGGCAACGGTGCATACTGGGAGAACACTTCTTGATAATTTAGTGAGAGATCATCTTATAATGCTACCGCCAATCAAAGCAAGATAAGATGCATAAAAGGATAAACATCACATGCAAATCAATATAAGTGATATGATATGGTCATCATCATCTTGTGCTTCATGATCTCCATCTTGCTGCACCACCATGATCACCATCGCCACCGGCGCGACACCTTGATCTTTCATCGCAGCATCGTTGTCGCCTCGCCAAACTTATGCTACTACGACTATCGCTACCGCTTAGTGATAAAGTAAAGCATTACAGGCGATTGCATTGCATACAATAAAGCGACAACCATATGGCTCCTGCCAGCTGCCGATAACTTCGGTTACAAAACATGATCATCTCATACAATAAAATATAGCATCACGCCTTGACCATATCACATCACAACATGCCCTGCAAAAACAAGTTAGACGTCCCTCTACTTTGTTGTTGCAAATTTTACGTGGCTGCTACGGGCTTAAGCAAGAACCAGTCTCACCTACGCATCAAAACCACAACGATACTTCGTCAAATAGACTCCGCTTAACCTTCTCAAGGACCGGGCGAGCCACACTCGGTTCAACTAAAGTGAGAGAGACAGACACCCACCACCACCTTTAAGCAACGAGTGCTCGCAGCGGTGAAACCAGTCTCGCGTAAGCGCACGCGTAATGTCGGTCCGGGCCGCTTCATCTCACAATACCGCTGAACCAAAGTATGACATGCTGGTAGGTAGTATGACTTGTATCGCCCACAACTCACTTGTGTTCTACTCGTGCAAAACATCAAACCATAGAAAAACCTAGGCTCGGATGCCATTGTTGGGGAACGAGTAATTTCAAAAATTTCCTACGCACACACAAGATCATGGTGATGTATAGCAACGAGAGGGAGAGTGTTGTCCACATACCCTTGTAGACCCGGCGGAAGCGATCACAACGTAGAGGAAGTAGTCGACGTTCTCCTCGCGATCCGACCGATCCCGCGCCGTTACTCCGACGCCCGAGTTCTTGACACACGTACAGCTCGATGACGCCCCTCGTACTCGATCCAGCCGAGTGTCGAGGAGAGTTCCACAAGACGACGGCGCAGGACGATCTTGATGTTTCACCGGCGCGAGGCTTCGCTTAAGCTTCATGACGGTATAACCGAGGTGGAATATGGTGGAGGGGGCACCGACACGGCTAAGGAACGATCTTACGATCAACTTGTGTGTTCCAAGGTGCCCCCTGCCCCGTATATAAAGGAGCCAAGGGGAGGGGGCGGCCGCCAAGCTTGGCGCGCCAAGGAGTCCTACTCCCTCCGGGAGTAGGATTCCCCAATCCTAGTTGGACTAGGATTCCTGAGGGGAAAGAGAGAGAGGGGCGGCCCCTTCTCCTAGTCCTAGTAGGACTAGGGAAGGGGAGGCGCGCGCCAGCCTTGGGCTGCCCTCCTCCTTTCCACTAAGGCCCATCGAGGCCCATTTACCTCCGGGGGTTCCGTAACCTCCGGTACTCCGAGAAATTCCGTTTTACCGAACCATTCCAACTCCAAACATAGGCTTCCAATATATCAATCTTTATGTCTCGACCATTCCGAGACTCCTCGTCATGTCCGTGATCACATCCGGACTCAACTCCTTCGGTACATCAAAATACATAAACTCATAATAACCATCATCGAAACCTTAAGCGTGCAGGACCCTACGGTTCGAGAACAATGTAGACATGACCTAGAACCATTCACGGTCAATAACCAACAGCGGACCTGGATGCCCATATTGGTTCCTACATATTCTACGAAGATCTTTATCGGTCGGACCGCATAACAACATACGTTGTTCCCTTTGTCATCGGTATGTTACTTGCCCGAGATTCGATCGTCGGTATCCAATACCTAGTTCAATCTCGCTACGCAAGTCTCTTTACTCGTTCCGTAATACATCATCTCACAACTAACTCATTAGTTGTAGTGCTTGCAAGGCTTCATGATGTGCATTACCGAGAGGGCCCAGAGATACCTCTCCGACAATCGGAGTGACAAAACCTAATCTCAAATACGCCAACCCAACATCTGCCTTTGGGGACACCTGTAGTACTCCTTTATAATCACCCGATTACGCTGTGACGCTTGGTAGCACCAAAGTGTTCCTCCGCAAACGGAGTTGCATAATCTCATAGTTACGAGAACATGTATATGTCATGGATAAAAGCAAGAGCAACATACTAAACGATCGTGTGCTAAGCTAAGGAATGGGTCATGTCAATCGATCATTCTACTAATGATGTGACCTCGTTAATCAAATAACAACTCCTTGTTCATGGTCAGGAAACATAACCATCTTTGATTAACAAGCTAGTCTAGTAGAGGCATACTAGTGACATGTTGTTTTGTCTATGCATTCACACATGTATCATGTTTCCGGTTAATACAATTCTAGCATGAATGATAAACATTTATCATGAAATAAGGAAATAAATAATAACTTTATTATTGCCTCTAGGGCATATTTCCTTCAGAAACTTGGCTCGAGGATTACCGAGTGGCTGTTCAAATTGGTGGTGGAAATGATGAGGTGGCTATGAAACATTTGCCCCTCATGTTGGAAGGTTCGGCCAGAGCATGGCTGAGTCAGTTACCTCACAGCAGCATATATACTTGGGAAGATTTGTCCCGAGTGTTTGTCAGGACTTTTGAAGGGACTTGCAAGCGACCAGCTGGTTTGACGGAGCTGCAAGTTTGTGTGCAGAAGACCAATGAAACTCTCCGAGAGTACATTCAGAGGTGGATTACCTTGCACAACACTGTGGAAAACGTGTTCGACCATCGTGCGGTTTGTGCCTTCAAGGACGGCGCCAAAACAGAGAATTGAGTCTGAAGTTCGGTCGAACCGGGACATGACCCTCGAGTCGAATGATGGAGATTGCTAGCAACACGCCTAACGGCGAGGAAGAAGACCGACTCGAGCGGCAAGTACAAGCCGAGCCAGTCGAGAAGGGTAATTCCAATCGAAGCGAAGCGCAAAGTCGAGCCAAGCAGCCCCGGAGAGGCCCCGCCGTCACTGTGGGAAATTCAAGGAAAACCCAAAGGATCTTGGAATCAAGAAAGTGAAAGATAAGGAAGGAAATGACGTGATGGATATGCCATGCCATATTCATACAAAGAAAGACGAAGAGGGCAACATTATTTACCCGAAGCACACCACTCGCCAAAGGTCGACTCGATCCAGCGGTTTGAGCAAGCGGTCTAAAGACAAGGAGAAGGAGCCGACAAGGCCGGAGATAAAGAGGACAGTGAGGAGGAATACCCGCATGTCACCTCCACTCTGATGATCTTCGCAGATGTGGAAAGCAAAAGTCGACTGAAAGTCATCAATCGAGAGGTGAATATGGTTGCCCCAGTTAAGCCAAGTTATGTGAAGTGGTCCCAGACACCCATCACATTCGACCAGTCTGATCACCCGACCCACATTGCCACCCCTGGGCGGCAAGCGTTAGTGGTCGATCCAGTTGTCGAAGGCACTCGACTGACAAAAGTGCTGATGGATGGTGGCAGTGGGCTGAATTTGTTATATGCGGATACATTGAAAGGGATGGGCATTCCGATGTCCCGATTGAGCGCCAGCAATATGAGTTTCCACGGAGTCATACCAGGAAAGAAGGCCAATTCACTCGGCCAAATAGCCCTGGACGTGGTTTTTGGTGATTCCAAGCACTTCCGCAAAGAAAAGTTGACCTTTGAGGTTGTGGATTTTCAGAGTGCATATCATGCCATTTTGGGGAGGCCCGCCTATGCACGATTCATGGCTCGACCATGCTACGTGTACCTCAAACTGAAAATGCCAGGACCCAAAGGAGTGATCACCATCATCGGCGATCGGAAGAAGGCGGAAGAGTGCTTTCGAAGGGCTCAAAGATTGCCGACTCCCAAGTGTCGTGGTCGAATTCAAGAGTATATGCAAAACGCAGATCCGAAAGTGATTTGCTAAAGTCTAAGAGGCCAGCCACGTAATCGCATTCAAGTCGCCTGGTGAGACAAAGCCCGCCCATATTCATCCGATGACCCGATGCAGCTCCGACTCACATATCCACAACACTCGACTCGAAATAGGAAGAAGCGCTCATCCAGTTCCTCCGTGAGAACTGGGACATTTTTGCATGGAAACCAGCTGACATGCCAGGTGTTCCCAGGGAACTGGCTGAGCATCGCCTACGAGTCGACAAGACAACGAAACCAGTGAAAGAGCATCTTGGCGGTCCGCCGCCCGTAAGAGAAAGGCTATTGGTGAAGAGGTGGCTCGACTGATGACAGCAGGATTTATCCGAGAGATTTACCACTCGAGTGGCTCGCCAATGTTGTCATGGTCCCCAAGAAGGATAACTCACTCCGCATGTGCATTGATTTTAAACACATCAATCGGGCCTGCCCGGCGGATCATTTTCTCTCCCCGCATCGATCAAATTGTTGACTCGACCGCGGGGTGTGAGAGATTGTCTTTTCTAGATGCGTATTCGGATATCATCGATCCGTGCAGATGGACCCGACGAAATAAAAACAGCTTTCATCACTCCATTCGGTGCTTCGCTATATCACCATGCCATTCGCCTCAAGAATGCCGGAGCCACATTTATGCGAATGATTCGAAGTGTCTTCTCACCGGATCGGTCGGAATGTGGAAGCGATATGGATGATATCGTCGTTAAGTCGCGAAAAGGTTCCGACCTGCTCGCTGACCTCGCCAAACATTTGCCAACCTCCGAAGGTACGATATCAAGCTCAATCCGTCAAAGTGCACATTCGGGTTCCCGTGGAAAATTACTCGGTTTTCGTTTCGAACGAGGAATCGACGCTAACCCGAGAAGATCGGCACTATTCTCTCAATGAAACGCCTGCGGCGAAAGTGCATGACGCCCGAAGCTTACTGGATGCTTGGCCGCTTTAAGTCGATTCATCTCACGACTCGGTGAAAAGGCATTACCTCTTTACCGATTGATGAAGAAGGCTGACAAGTTCGAGTGGACTCCGAAGTCGATGCAGCGTTGCCGAGCTAAAGCTCGCTCTCCACCCAGCCGGTGCTTGCTGCTCCAATCAGCAAAGAGCCTCTGTTGCTTTACATTGCAGCCACCGGACAAGTTGTCAGTTCTGTGCTTACGGTCGAGCGGGAAGAGGAAGGAAAGGCCTTCAAAGTTCAACGCCCGGTGTATTATTTATCTGAAGTTTTGACTCCATCCAAGCAGAGATACCCTCATTATCAGAAGCTTGTGTATGGCATATACATGACCACGAAGAAGGTTGCTCACTATTTCTCGATCATTCATCACATTAAATCGCCGACGCCTTTATCGAGATCTTGCATAACAAAGACGCAACCGGTCGAGTGGCTAAGTGGGCGATTGAACTTCTTCCCTTGATATCAAATTCGAGGCAAAGAAAGCCATTAAGTCCCGTGCTATAGCGGATTTCCTTGCCGAGTGGATCGAATAACAAACAACCGATGAAGTTCACTCGGAGCATTGGACCATGTTCTTTGACGGCTCCAAGATGCTGAATGGTTCAGTGTCAGGGGTTGTTCTGGTTTCCCCAGAGGAGATAAGCTTAAGTATGTGCTCCAGATTCACTTTGATTCCTCCAACAATGAGGCGAGTATGAGGCCCTTCTATATGGATTGCGCATGGCCATCTCACTCGGCGTCCGTCACCTGATGGTTTATGGCGACTCAGATCTAGTGGTCAATCAAGTGATGAAGGAGGGGGCGTGAGAAGCCCGGCTATGACCGGATATTGCAATGCAAAGTGAGGAAGCTGGAAAAGAAGTTTGAGGGTTGAGCTCCATCACATCCCCGACTGAAAAATCAAGCAGCAGATGATCCGCGAAGATAGGGTCCAAGAGGAAGCCATTCCGAGTGGCGTGTTTCGAACATTTACACACTCCGTCGATCAAAGAAGATCCTTACACGGAGGAAGCTCCACAACCCAAGAGTGCCACAGACTCGATGAAGTTGAGGTCCCCGCGTGGGGTCGACTTAGTTATGGAGGTTTTAGTAGTCACTCCCGATTGGACAATTCCATACATTGCGTATATTCTCGAGAAAGGAACTCCCGGAGGATGAAGAAGAGGCCCGACAGATCGTCCGTCGATCCAAAGCCTTTATCGTTATCAATGGGCAGTTATATAGAAAAGCCCAACGAGTCGGACAAAATGCATAACGCCGTAAGAAGGTCGAGTCATTCTCAATGATATCCACTGGGACCTGTGGTCACCATGCGCCCTCTCGGACCATTGTAGCCAAAGCATACCGAGCAGGATTTTACCGCCAAGAGCAAATGAGATGGCAAAAGAAATAGTGGACAAATGCGAAGGATGTCGGTTCTACTCCAATATGTCCCACAAGCTGCTCGACCTTTTGAAGACCATTCCGCTCGTCGGCCTTTTGCAAGATGGGGTTGGACATGGTCGGTCCCTTACGAACGGGTCGGAGCGGCTTCACGCATGTACCGGTAGCGATCGACAAGTTCACCAAGTGGATTGAGGCTAAGCCAATCAAAAACTTGATGTTTGGTATCGCTGTTTCCTTCATCGAAAAGTTGACGTTCAGATATGGAGTCCCGCGGTATTATCACGGACAATGGGTCGAATTTCACTCGAAGAATTCAAGGATTTCTGCAACTCTCAAGGCATACGAGTCGACTACGCTTCGCCGCTCATCCACAATCGAATGGACAGCGAACGAGCCAATGGATTGATCCTCAAGGGTCTCAAACCCCGCTTGATGCGAGATCTCAAGCATGCGATGGTGCTTGGGTCGACGAACTTCCTTCGCTTTGGGGTCATGGACCACGCCTAATCGGTCGATGGGAGAACTCCTTTTTCCTGGTCTATGGGGCGAAGCAGTTTTACCGAGTGATCTCCTTCACAATGCTCCACTAATTGAACTTTATAATGAAGCGAAAGCTGAGCAAGCGCGTCAGATGCAATCGACCTCTTGGAAGAGGAAAGGAAATGGCTCGATCCGCTCGACCATTTACCAACAAGACTTGCGCCTACCAGACGCCAGAAATGTGAGAGGTCGAGCCTTCCAGAAGGGGATCTGGTCCTTCGGTAGATCAGCGAAGCAACATAAGCTTGCTCCCTCCCGGAAGGTCCTTCATCGTCACAAAGGTTCTCCACAATGGGGCATATCGCCTCTACAATGTCGAGCACGATATCGATGAGCCCCGAGCTTGAATGCGGATCTGCTCCGCCTGCTTTACACCTAAAGTTTTTCACTCGGAAGAATTGTAATAAAGTACTCTTGTAGCTCACGAGCTTTGAAGTAATAGTGTCATAATTCCTTCATAATTTTTGCCACTTTTTATTTTATGTCGAGTAAAATTTTCACTTCCCCAATGGGTGGCTTAGTCGCGAATCCGTTCCGCCTAAGTTATTAAAAATCCCACCGAGTGGTAAGCCGACTTCCACTCGGAGGGCTTAGCTGCAGCCCAGCGCCGCCTAAGTTTTTACAAATCCTGCCGAGTGGTAAGCGGACTTCCACTGGGGCTTAGCTGCAGCCCAGTGCTCGCCTAAGTTATTAAAAATCCCACCGAGTGGTAAGCCGACTTCCACTCGGGGCTTAGCTGCAGCCCGTGCTCGCCTAAGTTTTTACAAATCCTACCGAGTGGTAAGCCGACTTCCACTCGGGGCTTAGCTGCAGCCAGTGCTCGCCTAAGTTATTAAAAATCCCACCGAGTGGTAAGCCGACTTCCACTGGGGGCTTAGCTGCAGCCCAGTGCTCGCCTAAGTTATTAAAAAATCCTACCGAGTGGTAAGCCAGACTTCCACTCGGGGGCTTAGCTGCAGCCCAGTGCTCGCCTAAGTTTTTTACAAATCCTACCGAGTGGTAAGCCGACTTCCACTGGGGCTTAGCTGCAGCCCGTGCTCGCCTAAGTTATTAAAAAATCCCACCGAGTGGTAAGCCGACTTCCACTCGGGGCTTAGCTGCAGCCAGGTGCTCGCCTAAGTTATTAAAAATCCACCGAGTGGTAAGCCAGACTTCCACTGGGGCTTAGCTGCAGCCCAGCTTCGCCTAAGTTTTTACAAATCCTACCGAGTGGTAAGCAGACTTCCACTGGGGCTTAGCTGCAGTCCAAGGACTCGCCTAAGTTTAAAGTATTCTAGCAAGGAAAAAGAGGCGCAGGTCGATCATGACCCTCTCCTCCGAGCTACACCATAAGTATGATGTGCGATTGCAAGAAAGATGAAGTGCAGGTCGATCATGACCCTCTTCTCCGAGCTTGACACAAATACAACAGAAATCCTACCGAGTGAGGAGCAAACCTCCCACTCGGAGGCTTAGCTGCAGCCCAGTGCTCGCCTAAGGTATAAGAAATCCCACCGAGTGAAGAGCAAACCTCCCACTCGGGGGCTTAGCTGCAGCCAGTGCTGCGCCTAAGATATAAGAAATCCTACCGAGTGAAGAGCAAACCTCCCACTCGAGGCTTAGCTGCAGCCCAGTGCTCGCCTAAGGTATAAGAAATCCCACCGAGTGAGGAGCAAACCTCCCACTGGGGCTTAGCTGCAGCCAGTGCTGCGCCTAAGGCATAAGAAATCCCACCGAGTGAGGAGCAAACCTCTCACTGGGGCTTAGCTGCAGCCCGGTGCTCGCCTAAGTTATTAAAAATCCTACCGAGTGGTAAGCCGACTTCCACTGGGGCTTAGCTGCAGCCCAGTGCTCGCCTAAGTTTTTACAAATCCTACCGAGTGGTAAGCCGACTTCCACTGGGGCTTAGCTGCAGCCCAGCTGCCTAAGTTATTAAAAATCCCACCGAGTGGTAAGCCGACTTCCACTGGGGCTTAGCTGCAGCCCAGTGCTCGCCTAAGTTATTAAAAATCCCACCGAGTGGTAAGCCGACTTCCACTCGGGCTTAGCTGCAGCCCAGCCTACGCCTAAGTTTTTACAAATCCTACCGAGTGGTAAGCCGACTTCCACTGGGGCTTAGCTGCAGTCCAAGGACTCGCCTAAGTTTAAAGTATTCTAGCAAGGAAAAGAGGCGCAGGTCGATCATGACCCTCTCCTCCGAGCTACACCATAAGTATGATGTGCGATTGCAAGAAAGATGAAGTGCAGGTCGACTGCGACCCTCTTCTCCGAGCTTCGACACAAATACAACAGAAATCCTACCGAGTGAGGAGCAAACCTCCCACTGGAGGCTTAGCTGCAGCCAGTGCTCGCCTAAGGTATAAGAAATCCTACCGAGTGAAGAGCAAACCTCCCACTCGGAGGCTTAGCTGCAGCCAGTGCTCGCCTAAGATATAAGAAATCCTACCGAGTGAAGAGCAAACCTCCCACTCGGAGGCTTAGCTGCAGCCAGTGCTGCGCCTAAGGTATAAGAAATCCTACCGAGTGAGGAGCAAACCTCCCACTGGGGCTTAGCTGCAGCCAGTGCTCGCCTAAGGCATAAGAAATCCTACCGAGTGAGGAGCAAACCTCTCACTGGGGCTTAGCTGCAGCCAGTGCTCGCCTAAGGTATAAGAAATCCTACCGAGTGAGGAGCAAACCTCCCACTGGGGCTTAGCTGCAGCCCAGTGCTCGCCTAAGGAATAAGTCAACGGCAATCAAGATCTCATTGTTAACCTGCAAAGAGCAATTCAAGCCAAGAGCAATCATATCCAAACATCCAATCCAAATTTAGGTCGATACCTAAAATAACCGAGAGTGCTCAGGCACTAAGCCTGTTAAGGTTTTATCGGTTACAACTTCACTCGGCATACCGAGGCAAATTTAAAGTGAGGGAAAGTTTTTAACCCCTCCTGTGGAGGGCTGGATGGAGCAACGAACTCATCAAGATCAATCCCGTCCGCAATCCGCGCGGCAGCAGCGATGAAAGTCTCCATGAAGGTCCTGAAGTCGTGCTTTTTGGTATTGGCTACTCGGAGAGCCGCCAGCTTATCTTCTCGAGCTTCCTTGCAATGAACTCGCGCCAGACACAGGGCAACGTCCGCACCACACCGAGCCGAAGATTTCTTCCACTCTTGCACTCGGTCAGGGACGGCGTTCAGTCGCGCCATTAATGACTCGAGGTCGTTTTGGAGCGTCTCATTGGGCCAGAGCGTCGAGTCGATGCGGGACGTAGCCACCTTCGCCTTGCGAGATAATCCACAACAACAAGAACGCTGACTCGAAATGAAAGATGTTCATGGCAGTTTCATCGTTCACCGGGGAGTTGACAGGGTCAAGGTTTGTCTCCAGCTGGCTGGTTTCTTCTTCGAAGTTGCGGCAGAACTCTGCAAAGACAAAACTCCGAGTCGGGAAAACAGTCGAATGGAAATATAACAGTTGGGAGGTTTAGTCGAGTGAAAAAGGTTACCTTCGAGCTTAAGAAACAATTTCTTAGCAAGATCGCCCAAGAAGCTTTCCATCTCATTCTTTTTCCCAGCCAGTTGGAGGATCTTCTCGGTAAGGTTCTTCTTATCAGCCTTCATTCGCCAAAGATCCTTGCCGGCAGCGCCGAGCAGATCTTCAGTCGGCATTTTCTGCTCGAGCTTGGCAACAGAGGCCGTTTTTCGTCAAGAAGTTTGATCTTCTCGGATAGCTCAAGCTCCTTCTTCCTTTGAGCCTCCTTCACCTTGCACAGAATCGCAGCAAAGTCAAACTTGAAGCAAGTGGGAGGAGGACAGAGTCGTCAAATCTCACCAAACATACCTTTGGTCTCCTCCTTCGCCTTCGTCAGGTTCTCTTGCACCAGTTTCAAGTCCAACTCGAGCTGAATATGCTTCTGCTCCAGTTCAGTATAGCGTGCCGCAAGGTCACAAGATTTCTACGAAGAGTCAGTTACAAAATATCAGAGATAATTCACTTCCGAGTGAATCAAGAAAAATTGTGCGTTTCTAAGACTACAGTCGAATGCAAGCATTCAACCGTAGTCTCGGGGACTACACCCAGTGGGTGCACTCAGCGTGCCCCCACTGGTCTTATTCAAGACATAGTCGACCAGTCGACCAGTAAAAAAAAAGAGCGAGTCGACCAGTCGACCAGTTCCATTCTTAGTAAGCCTAAGACAGAGTCGACCAGTCGACCAACAAAAAAAAAAAAAAGTCGACCAGTCGACCAGAACTTCTTCAGACTGTAATCAACTGCCAGCAGTCGATCACAGCCTCGGGGACTACACCCAGTGGGTGCACTCAGCGTGCCCCCACTGGTCTCAGAAACACATTCGTTTCATTCGAGTAATGATCAAAATTTACTTATGAAGCCTAAGCCCGACTGCCAGCAGTCGACCTTAGCCTTGGGGACTACACCCAGCGGGTGCACTCAGCGTGCCCCCGCTAACACGGAGTTTTTATCGACACACCTAGTGGGTGACTGCTATTGCTATAAATTTCAGAAAGAAAAGTTTGGATAGCATATCCTAACAGTAATGTGGTGGTCGATCGACCAACATTGCTCAAGGGCGTAGCTGCATCGTAAGTCTGCTTGGCTCGCATCGGCGATCTTCACCGCTCCATCATGATCCCTGCTGACGGATCGCCTCCTTAGCAAGATCGCCTTGGTCCTCCGGACGTGGTGCGTGGTGAAGATCGAAGGTTGCCCAAAGACTCGACGAAGTGGGCCGAGCACTGGTCAGCGGCACCGCGAAGGTCACGGTATGTCGAGTGCCGCCTTCCCCTTCCGTCATGATGGTCTCGGGCGCCGTTGCTCCTTGGGTTTCTCTGCCAGCGGATGCCTTCCTGCTCCTCCTAGCCCTCGGTGGCTCCTCATCCTCATCATCGTCATCGTGGAGAGTGATGATGTTTTTAGTGAGCTTGGGAAAAAGTTAAGATCAGAATTTTGAGTCACTCGACCGAGAACAGAATTAAGGATATAGTACCAGATTTGAGGTGGCGCGTCTTCCATCTCATGGTCATCAACTTTAGCTGAGGTTTCAAGTCGCAGCATTGAAGTCCCAAAGAGTCACCGACCGATTCATATATCAAACCGAGACAAAATTTGTGTAAAGCAAGAAGACTTAAGCAATATGTTTACCACGAAATGGTGGGGATGGACACCTTCATCTTTGGCGAGGCTTGGTTGTCCTCGATGGAACTACCTTCGTTGCTTCGTGCCTTCTCGATCGGCACCGGAGAAGCGGTCCGAGGCGTTTGGTCGATCATGAGGCGATCGCAACCCCTTACCGCGTTCACCAAGGGTCGTGCACAAGCTTTGACCGCCTTTCCAAGCGGCGGTGCGACTTCCTCCTCTTCATCTTCGCCGTCCTCGTCGTCCTCATCATCATCATCATCATCGCCGCCGCCTCCTGCGTCGCCTGAATTCCACTCCTCCCGCTCTCACCTCCACCGCTTCCCCTCTTGATCGGAATCTGGCGCCGTTGGGCATCGAGTATAACTCGTGAAGGCTCGGAAATATTAAAGCGAGTTCAACGACCAAGTTACAAAAGCACACTCGACATACACGCAATGTAAAATGGAACAAGTGTACCTTTGTCCGAACATTGTCACGATCAAGCGGAGAAATCCTCCGGGATCCGCGAGGATTGTCCTTGTTTCCGTGATCGAGGCCATCCATCTTTCCACTCACGGCATCGCCGACCGCCTCCGGTGGACACGAAGTTTCGTCTTCGGTGCCGCAATACAACCACATACTGATGGCTCCGGGCTGAAGGGGCTGGATTCGCCTCAAGAAAGACCTCCGGAGGTCCATGCCGATCACTCCGTCCCTAACCAGCTGCACCACTCGGTCCATCAGCATCTTCACTTCAGCCCTTTCTTCAGGGACAACCTTCAGGGAGGAGGGCTTGTTCACTCGACTCATGGTGAAATCTGGGAGACCGGTCGACTGCCCCGGCGTCGCCTCATTCCGGCAATAGAACCAGGTCGACTGCCAACCCCTAACCGACTCAGGAAAATGCATAGCTGGAAAAGTGCTTTTGTTCCTCAACTGGACTCCTAAACCACCGCACATCGACTACACTGGTCTTCTCGTCACGGGACTTGCTTTCTTCACGGTCTGAGAGCGACATGTGAAGATATACTTGAACAAGCCCCAGTGCGGTCGACAGCCCAGGAAGTTTTCACACATGGATACAAATGCGGCGAGGTATGCGATGGAGTTTGGAGTGAAATGGTGAAGCTGGGCTCCAAAGAAATTCAGAAAACCTCGAAAGAATACACTCGGTGGCAACGAAAAACCTCGGTCGACATGGGTGGCCAAAAGCACGCACTCACCCTCTTCTGGTTGAGGCTGCCACTCTCGGCCAGGAAGTCTTGCGGCGTTGTGAGGAATCAATCCGTCGTTGGCCATATCAAGGAGATCCTTCTCCTCGATCGTCGACCGATCCATCCCCTCGACCCAGCCTTTCGCAGCTTGGATCTCGACGAAGAACCGCCGCGACCGGTGGATCTCCTTTCGCCTTCTCGTCACGCGACGCCTTCTCCGCCGCCGACGCCTTCTTCAGACGCTTCCAAAGATCGTCTTCTCTTTGCCCATGGCGCCGGAATGCGCAAGGGAGAGATGGCGAGGAGCAGCAGCGGAGGTGGAGAGCGAGACGGAGAGGATGGAGGAGAAAAACAAGGTATCGTGCACGAGCCTCCGGAGTTACATTTATAGCATCCTTCCGAGTGGATGACATGTGGACCCAAGCGATCCAATCATATCCCGGCCGCCTTCCGCGATACGTGGCGGGAAAGCGGCGCGAAAATCGAGGCGCCCTATTACGCCCCATCCAAGCGCCGTGAGTCTGTTCCGTTTGCGCTTCCCCAAATTTCAGATCCCGCGAGATCCATGGGCGACGGATCGATCACAATTGCGAGATCTCCTGCGATCCGTTACTCAAGTATAGCAAAGAAAGTCACTCGATCAAGAACAAGAATGGATCAAGTCGATCAAGGAAAGTTTCTTGTTATCAATAAAGAAGATCTTGATCCAAGACAACACGTAGCTGAATGCAAAAGCGATGGAAACAACGCCAACTCCTCCTTCACTCAAGCCTCAATCCATTCGGGGCTAATGATGGATTCATGTACCTAGGGTAGGGTCATAGGCCTGACCTAAACGTCCTACCCAAGGGTACTCACAGAAGAGATCATCTTCCAGTCGACCAAAGAGGAATCCACTCGACCAGACTGGAAGCACTCGACCATGGAAGAACTCACTCGACCATGAAGACTCATTCGACCGTCAGAAGGTCAGAAGACACTATGCAGCGCAACGGTTTGCTATTGAATAGACTTAATGATAGTTAAAGCGCCTTATGAGGAGCGTTACCAGTAACCCCCCGACTTAATGTACTTTAATCCTCCATTATGTGAGCAGGTGGGGTCCCGCGCGACTCTATATAAGCCACCCCGCCCACGAGATAGAAGGGTTCAGATTCTTGTAATACTCATACTCATAATCCACTCGACCGCCTCAGGGCTCCGAGACGTAGGGCTGTTACTTCCTCCGAGAAGGGCCTGAACTCGTACATCCTCTGTCTCTACAACTGCTCCATAGCTAGGACATTGCCTCCCCTTAACCTACCCCTACTTCTACTGTCAGATTTAGAACCACGACACTCGGCTCACTTTTGCGTTTAATGTCGGCCCGCTCATGAACGGACTCGTGGCCGGAGTATGTTTCTCGGGTTCCACGTGGGTTTAATGGAGGCGTATGAATGCGGCGAGGAGGCGTGCTCAGCCGGGCGTGCAACGGACGGCCCCATTGGCCGGCGCGCCGCTTCAATGTCAAAGACAGTGAGAGGTCGCGTCTGTCCTAAGTTGCCTTCGATACTGAGCGTGTGCTCTACAGGAACATCAATGCGGGCAGCTGGCGTCAGATGGAAGCGCGTGCGAGGGAGGGGTTTTTGGTTGGCGAGGGCGGTCAAAAGCGGGCTTGGGATCGATCGAACTCACATAAACGTCCCTCATTTTGTCTTCGGTTTGCGGGAGAAAAGATATCTGGACTGCACCGCGGATATAGGTCGGGGTTATGGCTCCCGCGATCCGGACAACGCGGCCCAAACGGTTACGGGATGTTTGAGGGACTGCGTTGGAGATGCCCTAGCTTGCCTGTGAAGTTACCTACCACATCGGTGGATGGATGCGTCCAGTTTCACCGTGGTACGAAGTGCTACCACTACATCATTCATTATCTGACACGGGCCTGTGACTAACTAAAAGGAAAGACTTGGGAGTTGGGACTTGGGAGGCGTCGAGACGTGGAAGATACGTGCATGTGGACATCTAGCTCGATCACGTGCTTCGCGTCCCTAGTTGCATGCATAAATGCATTGCAGGTCGTGGTGCATGTGCATGTGCATGTACATGTATCCACTTCCTTTGCGTTTTTTTAAAGAAAAAGGGCGCGTCCTCGTCCGTTAAATAATCCTTGTTGCTAGTTTCCCACAGGTGGTTATCAGACGGGAGTTCCTATGTGACGCATTTTGCGTCAAAATTGCCGCGCTTTCGCACAGGCACATCGCTCGTGGTGCATCGATTGGGCCGGCCCATTGCAGTGCGCTGCAAAAACCAAGTGCAAAAAAGATCGCTAAAAAAGGTAGGTTGCGATAGCTGGGAATCGAACTCCGGACTGCTTGCTTGTGCTCGCTGGGTACTAGCCACTACGATGGAAGAGCTTAGTGGACCAATGAACAGCGCAAAACTTGAAAAAACTAACAAAAGTATAAGAGTTAACACTGTTTGAAAAAAACTCCTTTACCATTTTACAAATTTTAGTTAAATTTTTGAACGTACAATTTTGTTTGACAAAAGGGAACAATTTATGATATAGCAAACAAATTTTGAATTTCCCAAACCATTTTTTGAAAATGTGAACCTTTTCAGAATTTGTGAACAATTTTCTAAAGCACGAACATTTTTTGAATTTGAGAACAAATTTTGACACGGAGAACAATTTTGAAAATCCCGAACATATTTTAAAGAATAAACATTTTTTGAGTACGTGAACAAAAATTTGAAATCCAGCACATTTTTTAAAAATTTTGAACAAATTTTATGAAACATGAACATTTTTTTATAGAAAATGCAATCTTTTATTTGAAAAATCCTGGCACTTGGAAAGGCAAACAAATTTCAAATATTTTGCACATTTTTTATTTTTCATTTTCTAAACATCTTTTTGCAAAAATACGAACATTTTTTCAATTTTGAGAACTAATATTTGAAACTTCTGAACAATTTTTCGAAACACGAACAATTTTTGAACATTTTAATGAAAAAAGCAGACAAACAAGAAAAAACAAACAGAGAAACAAAAAAAGAAAAAAAGATAACAGGAAAAAACAAAGAAAAGGAAACTACATTATTAGAATTGGTTAACAATTTTCCAAAAATGAGAGTTTTTTAAAACTAGAACAATCTTTGAAAAATTGGAACACATTTTGAAATTCCTGAACATTTTTCTATTTTGTGAACAAATTTTTCGAAATGGGAACATTTTATGAAATTCAGGAATAATTTTTGGATATGTGAACAAATTCTAGAAACGGGAACATTTTTTGAAATTTGGTAACATGTTTCGGAATTTATTGACAAATTGTTTTGAAATGCAAACATTTTCTTAATGTCCAAAACTTGTTATGGGTTTGTGAACAATTTATTAAAATGGCAGGATTTTTTGTAAAAGAAAAGAACAAAAACAAAGAAAAAAAGAAAAAAAGAAAGAGAAACACAAAAAATGAAAAAGAAACAGAAACAGAAAAGGGGCAAAAAAGAAAAAAGAACAAACCGTAAAAGGAACCTTCTAGAAGTTCCCAAACCAGAAAAACCGGTTCAGAATCTTCTAGGAGTTTCACAAAATCGGAACTGGCAAGCGATGCGAACGTGATTTATGGGCCGGCCCAGCTTATCGCGCCCCTGTGCGATCGCCCGACACTTTGACGCAGAGAGCGTCAAGTAGGGTTTTCCTTATCAGACGCCGATCGAGCCACATGCATTAAATCCCATTCAAGCCCGACCCCGTGCCGCTCCCGCGAGCGGCCAGGCCCGGCCCTGAGGGGGGGCGAACGGGGCGGCCGCCCCGGGCCCCCATTGCCAGAGGGGCCCCCAAATGCTGAAGTTTACATATTGTCCTTGATTTCCTTTTCCCTTTTTTGCTACGATTTCATTCCATAATCCGCTATTTCATTCTTTAATCTACGATCAACAGGGGTGATGTTTACTCTTAATTTCCTTCCTTACCAGCGAAGGTGCGATTAGGAAACACGTATAGCAGTTATTGTATGGGATTAATTAGGAGTAATTATGAATAAAAATCTCCTATGTCCCTTCCTTCCTCGAGACTACTGGCCTATACAGCGACAGATTGCCCCCTGCGTGGTGATTGATACTCAACTTCCTTTTTCTGAACTTGCGATAGATATTCATCCCCTGTGCGTGCATGGCTGCCGGAGATAACCACGCTGTTGCTTCCCGTGCGATCATGCTAACTCTCCGGAGACAATTTACAAAGACCCGCAAAAAATGTATACAAGCTACAAAGAACAGAAGGTATGTCTCTGATCTCTACTTATACATGTAGTATATCCCTATAAGATTTTACCATGATGAATGATCAAAATTTATAAATGATTATCAACGTTGCCTATTCACTGTGGCAACTAGCCGCTGGGAATTAGATAGTGTTTATACATAGTTATGATTAGGGTTATCAATTTTTTTAGTTCGGTGACATGCTGATACTTGAAATGGAGGAATAACACTAGAGGTTTTACATATCAAAGCAGTGATCATGGGCATTTAAATCATCTGCTAGTCTTGCCAATGGACCCGCTTCTAGATTGTGATCCAAAATTAGGTTAATCTCAATTCGATATATAGTAAAGAAAGAGATTTATAAGAGAAAAACTATATTTTGTTTGGCTCACAATTCAACATATTTTCTCGAATTTTTTCTACGTTTATGTTAAGGCCCTTGGGATTGGGATCTAGTTTCGCCCCGGGCCCCCGAAATCTCGAGATCGGCCTCGCGAGCGGCAGGCGTAACCCTAGCCGCCCCGCCACCCTCACCTCGCCTCTCTTCGCCGCTGCCGCCGCCACGGGCGAAGCCTGTGGCGTCGGCGGCGGCGGCGGCGTTTTTCTCCTCATGAGACATCCGGCTCGGCGGGATTAGTAACAGGCGGTGGCGCGTCGGGCGGGCGGCGGCTCGGGGTGGCTCAGTGGCGCGGTGCTCTGCTCCTCTCCTCCTAGGGCGGTCGCTGGCGACCTTGGCGCGCGGCTAGGCTGGTCGCGGCCGGGCGCGCGGATCGCACGGCTGCGGGCGGGCTCGCGATGGCCGAAGTTGTCTTCTGAGGTGGGGATGCAGGGCGGCGGCCTCGGTCCGGCTCCCGTGGCTTCGGCGTGGGCGGCGACTGGCGTCTGGCGGCTCGGCTCGGATGATGCGCGGCGCGGATCGATCGGCCGGGCGCGGCGCGTAAAGGGATGTCGGGCGTGGGAACCACCGGGCGTGGCGGTGCGGCTCCGAGCACAAGGTGTCTTCGGGCGGTGGACTCGCTTTCGTCGCTCCATTGCTTAGCTTGCGCTCGATCTGATCTGGCGTGAGCTGTTTCTTGATCTCGTGCTTTGCTCTTGCGATGTGGTGTTGGTTGTTGCGGTGGTGGTGGCTGCGGGTGGTCGCGGTGGTGGACGGCGGCTTCGCCAGGCGGTGCGGTTCGTCGCGGTGGATTAGGGATCCGTGGCGGAGCGAGGTCGGCCTCGGCGGGGTGGTGGTTTGTTGGCGGCGGTCGGTGGTGGCGGGCGGTCGGCACATCTCCGGGAGAAATCCTTGCTCCGGTCTTCACCGGAGCCGACGGCGGCGGCGCCCGCGGGTGCCGTGATCTTCCTTGGAAGCGTCGTCGTGGAGGTGCGCTCCTCCTCCCCACGGCTTTGGCTCCGTAGGGAAACCTCAGATCCACTGGATCGGGCGATGGAGGCGTCTTCGCGTCTTTCTCCTCCTTGGGGGCATCGTCTCGGAGCCAGCAACGACTGGGAGACTAGTGGATGGCGGCATCTTCGCCGTCTGGGTTGCGGCATCTTCGCCGCGTGGGTTGCGGCATCTTCGCCGCGTAGTTTGCCGAGGTGGCCTTTTTCGGGGGCGCTGATTTCCGTTTGGCAACGATGATGGCGTCGAGAGGAACTCTGGTCGCAGCTCGGGCTTCGGTAGTCGGATCTTCCCGGCGTGTTCGAGGTGCTCTTTGGGGCACGGTCGGCGCAAGTCCTGCATATTTCCCTTGTGATGATCGTCATCAGAGTCGGAGCTGTCGGTTGTTCGCGTGTGGCCTTCGCTGGCATGTGCCGTCATGGTTTCGTGGCATTTGTTGTGGGTTGGCTTGACGATGAAGGTCTACGGTGAAGTCGGAGTCGCCTGCTCGGAGGTAGCCGGTGATGACGATGACGCTTATGCATCGCTCGGCGGATGTCTTTTCCTCTTTGTAGCTCTGTGATCCCATGTCGGTGGCCAGGTTGACCGGTGGTACCCATTTTATGTGGGTTGGATTGTATCGGTTTTAGCCCGATTTTCCGTCAATTAACCGGGCAATTCTCACTCCTCCTTAATCAATGAAAATGGCAAGTCTTTTACCTTGGTTCAAAAAAAAAAACATGCATTATCTGGTTTAAGAAGCTAGTATATACAATATAGTTAATTAATGGCATAATGTAGTAGTACGAAATACAGTATATATTTGATGGACGGATGGAGACGGGCATATTCTTCTTCCGGTACGTTGAAACGGTGCTACATGAGCATCTGGTCGATCGAGACGAGACGGATACGCTCTTCCTCTCTTGGAGAGCCGTGTCGGCGCCTTCCCCTGTACAAATGGCAGCCGTAGTTTATCTGTTCATTTCGGCGTGGATAGGATGGATAGAGATAGATGCAGCCGGCCGGTGAAGCTGGTCGCAATCCACGTCCTGCGCATGCTGCCGGGCTTCTCCTGCCCGAACATTTTAGGAACCAGAGTTTCCTCGCTCCTTTTTTTTTCCACCTGAATATATTGCCCAAAAACTGCCGTAGCAGCTAGTACAGAAGTACAAGGGCACGATGCAGCGTGCAGAGAGGTAGGAATGCCACGAGGAGACGTCTTCCTTGTCACATGTATCCATGAGACGATGTGACCATAAGTCTAGGTCAGATACGAGGGCTCTGAGGGTTCTCGCAGCCCATATCTTCCATAGAAGAGACATTGAACATATAAATGCTCCTAGCCAACCCGCCCATACGAGGCACTTGCCGTCGCTGTTGCTTCTGGTCCGCCCGATTCCCACGCTCGGCTGAGCTGTATGCCGTTTTTACCGTTCATTTATTTTTACAGTGTTGACTTTCAATTTTACTGGCAGGTGAATGACTGATTGGTCTAACGCTAATATTTGGTTGTGTGCGCTCGTTCTTTATCGTTGCTGTGGTATGTTTTGTTTTTTTCCGCTGGTCAGCCCCGCACGCATCGCCTTCTGGAAAGGCGAGGAAAAGGGGAAGCGGCAGCGAGAGAAAAGAAAAGAAAAGAGGAAGCCAGCCAGACCTAGCCCGCGCCTCCGCCGCCGCCTCCTCTTCTGCCGCCGCCGCCACCGCCGCCGCCGTCTCGGCCTTGTCTCAGCGGCCACCAGCGACCTCCGAGCCCCCTTTCTCCTCCTCGTCAGAGTGGTCACCTGAGCTCGAGCCGAGGAGTGACTCGGCAGGACGCCGGGGGCAGGGGCAGCAGCCAGCCGCGCCTCGCCCCGTGCTCCGCAGGCGCCCGTCGGCCTCGACCTGGCCAACGGCAGGAGGAGCTCGAGATACATCTGCCGAGGAGCGTGGCCTTGATCCGGACTTGGCTGTCTACCGGAGCAGCTGGAGAGAAGTGGTGGATCCGACGGGGCTGGAGTCCCTCATCACCAGGCGTGGAGGATGTATGACTTGCGAAGGAGGTAGCAGATTAAGAAAAACGGAGTGGCCTTTCCCATCCGGTGGCCTACGCGTGTTGTGACTGGCTGCGCTCCACTCCCTTCTCCCCCTGGTGAGTACTCCTTGCTCTGAAAATTAGTTTTACTCTGATAGTAATTTGTTTGTTCTATAGTATAGTGGCATGTGGATGATGCTTCATAGGAGGAGGCTACAGAGAGCATCGACGGCTTCTTGGTAATTTGCAGGATTCTACTACAGTCATGGCTTTTTTTAGAAAACTAAATCTGCACCATGCCATTATGATTCTTGATGAGCATACTTTCGACATCCCTCACCCTCTCAGGTTTTTATATTTCCAGCTCGAGCCAGCTTGTGGGCTTGCATATCCTATATTCAGAGCTTGTGCATGACGATTCGCTTAATCAATTTCTTTGATTTTTTTTTGGCCGAGTTTAATGTAGTATCTTCCACGTGCTTACATGATGGCTCCTTTTATCCTTGAAGGCATTGGGAGTTCTTGAAGGGAGATGATGAAAATGGTGTATGAAAGGTAATGCAAGTGTGTCTTTCTGGGCATTATTGCCTTTGACTGAAGTTTTCTTGTGTTTGGTTGTCATATTCAAAACAGTAGTGCTTTTCTTGCAGTATCTTAAAGGGAGCAATATTTTGGTACTTATTTTCCGATGATTTTAAAAAGTTCTTTGCACTGCCAACCTGAATTTAATAGCACTGGTTTCTTATGTAGAAATTATATTTCTTTGCCTAGAACCTATGATTTATGGCTGATGTAAATTTTGCCTTTGTACATGCTTGTCAACTTTAGGTGGATAGCTTAATATGAGGGGAGGCACATAGGTTTGCTAATTCTGTTTCTGGGCTGGCCTATGAGATGGAAACCAAAGCAAACTCCAGCAGGTTACAGGTGCACATCCTCTTTCCCTTGTGTTTGTCTCCCTAGCTAATCTGGAGCATTGTACATATTGGTACTTATAGTTAGTTATTATTTTCTGGCTGTTATGATAGTCAGAGCACATACATGCTTGGTGTTACTTCAGTTAGTGGCTGACATTCTAATTTGTGAAGTTATGCCTGAAGAAAGTGTGTCTCCTTGTTGTTTTGCGCAGATACCAAATTAAGTAGGCTTATGCACATAAGCTTCTTCATTGTTTCCCTTCTGGAAAAAAATTGTGGTCGTGTTAGTTGGTTGGTTGGCATGCATCTGCAATAACTGCATGGTGAAGCACTGGTCCTAATTTGTCATGGGTTTCAGTGGCGCGTAAGCAGGATCTACTAATTGTTCCATTGATTGCCCTCCGGTGAGTTTTTACCCATTTCCCTCTTTGATGCTTTTGCGTCCATATGTCTAACTTGGTCTTCTTTCAACATTTCTCTTGGTTTATGTGGTAGTGTGGTCATTGGCTGACGGCTTATAACTTTCTGTATCCTCTATCGAATGTGCGTGCTATGATATCTATCAAATGTGCGTCCTATGATATTCTGTAAGGCTAGGAACATTTCTTCCCTTCATAATTCAGTGTTGAATTAATTATCATAGCTATATGGTGAATCTCGACAATCCCCCGAGGACCAGGCCATAGCTTATGGTCCCTGTTTGGGTTTATTTTGTTTCAAAATGTATTTTTGAAAAAATGTTATTAAGTTATCGCTTTCTCCGCTTAGCTCCCTTATATCCTAAGGCTTCATACCTTTCTCATTTTAGTTGTCTTTTCAAGATCTCCATTACATCCTTGATGAACTATACATGCAAACACAAGGCATATCAGACATGACTGTTTCCATGACCAAGATCGACCAGAACTGGCATAAAAGAAATCATTCACACAATCATGTTTGATAATTGAAATTTTTGTAGCTTGCTAATGTCGCCAATATAAGCCGTCTTTTATGTTGTACTGGTGGACAAAGAAGTATAACAAGTTCATATATTTTATATATTGTATTACAGTAGAGTGCAGGATGTATGATCTGTATGAAACTAACATCATGTATTGCCTTGATATTATCACTTAGTACATCCCCAGTTAATGTAATTCATTTTTTTTTCATTTGAGTGAGAAGTTGATGGTGCAATTTTTCATTGTTTATTCCTTATCATGTTTGAACTTATTAAAGGTTTCTTAGCATTAGTTTCTTCTTGCATGCAGTTATCGTCACTGGGTCACCTGATGGTAATGGGTGAGTGAGTCTGCATGCTCGTTATCAGCGCGTAAAGCGGATGACGGCGTTGATAGTTTGGCCATTATGGAGGATATTAGGTGCTCAATCAAACATATAAACCCTTCTAGAGTAGCCGCATAGCCGAGGAAACTGTGAGCGCTAGCGATTTTGGGTCGCTCGATGCCTCGATCTACCTACGTGTAAAGTTTTTTGTACTTTTCATCTGCCTGGCAAACATCCGGCCGTCAATTCTGCCTCACGCGACCTGGTTTTAGTTTTGGAAAATGACGGCTGGGCCATCCTCCATCGCGGGACCGGCTATCCAGTGTGTGTTGCGTGGGCTCGTTCGGGTGGGTGTACGATGTGTGCTGCAGTAAAAAGGTGGGTGGGCTGCGATCGTGGTGGACTGGAGCGCTTGGCGGTCACAGCGTGGGGTGGAGAGCCAGGACCAATCCTCTCGCCGAAACCTAGCGCACTCGGGCCAATCCTCTCCATCCTCGAGCCCCTCTTCTTCCCTTTCGGCGCCGTCTTGCCTCCCCTGATCTCTCCCATCCACCATGGTGAGCGGGGCGGCCGTGAGAGATCATCAGCGGTGGCGGGAGAGCTGGCGGAAGAAGGGGCCGGGTCAAGGCGGGTGTTGGCGACCGACGGGGTCTGGTGGGCGTGGCGGCAGGGCAGCAGCGGCCTGTGGGGCGTCGACCAGACTGGCAGTGACCCCCGATGGAGGGGAAGGGCCCGACAGGCGCGTCCAGGCAGGAGAGGCTTGGGGCCTCGTGGATTGGGGAGATAGCGGCCACCTGGGTTTCTCCGATCGATCTGAGCAAAGCTACATTTGTAAATGAAGGTCTTAGAAGTTTTTGTTTTTACCTTTTGGTCTGATAGATCAGTACATGGTGTTGGTCATGTGAACAGAGGCTGTCCGTTCTCCTTCTGATAGATCAGTACATGGAATTATTATGTACAGATGACCCTTCCAAGATGAATATTTGAGTACTCTTGTTTGAAATTTTTTGTTCACAGGAGTAGGCTGACACCCGCAGCTGTTTGACATCAAATTCAGAAAATACACATCCTAAGATTGAAGCAATGCTACCTGAACCAAAGGGTTGTACGCCCACCATTATTAATATTCCATACTATTTGTGTTCTTCAGATCCCAATAATTCATTCGGTCTTGCTTTTGACATAAAACACAAGTATTAGCTTTGAGCCCCTTCTCCACCACAGGCAAAGAGAAGACTAGGTCGAACCCCAACACCAGAAGGTATCTTGGCACCAAACCATCTCGAGGAGAAGGGGATGTGTTGTTGTGCATGAGGTGTTAATAAAGTTTCACATTCTTTGTTCTGGTAGATTTGGTGTGTTGGGTTGCCATGTATGTTGTATTTATTTTCCTTAGATTGCTCTGGTGTTTTGGTGCAAATTGATCATTGAGGGCCTAGGATTTTGTCAAGTTTTTTGTCAGGTTATTCGATGTATAGGACTGTGCTTCTATGCGTCGTTTCCTTCAAACTGTCATTGCAACAGAAGATGAAGGGTGTCTTCGTGATCAGTAGACCAGTGTGTGATACGGCCTGTTGTAGTTCTATTGCTATGTATACATGGGCATTAAATGCAAGTATTGTAGTTTTGATGATGTCTGAGTGTATCTTGTGTATGTGCAGATAAACAGCCCTGTTCAGAAGTGCTTTATAGAGGTCCTAAGCTTTGTAGACATACATGTTGTTTCCAGTCTCTCTCGGCTTCCCCAATCCTAGAGGTAATAATATGATTTCTTTATGTTGTTTGCCCAAATTAAGAAGTGAACTTTTGCTGCATATTTGCTCGATGTGTGTCCTGTAAACTCTAAGCTTTCTAGGCGTACATGCGCACGTGTATTTGTTAGTTACTAATATGAATTCTGAATGTTGTTTGCCGGAATTCAGAATTGAACTTTTGCTGTATATTTGCTCGCTGCACGTCCTATAAACTCTAAGCTTTCTAGGCATGCATGTACACGTGTATTTGTTAGGTAATAATATGATTTCTTTATGTTGTTTGCCAAAATTCAGAACTAAACTTTTGCTGTATATTTGCTCGATGTGTGTGTTGTAAACTGTAAGATTCTAGGCATACATGTACACATGTATTTGTTAAACTAATAACCTTATGACTGCACATACCATTTAAACAAAACGTAGCCCTTGTTCTATGGAACACCTATTTTATTGCCAAGCAAGCCCCTTTTTTTGCGGTTGCAGCCACCTGATCACTAACCTGAATGAGTAGACATTATTTATGGACTTGCCTCCTTTCATGTCTCCACATATGCAATTTTGTTTCAAGCAGCCCTAAGGTAGCTTTTAAGATTGTTCCAAAAAACAGGTACTTTTTTATATTAAAGGCCTCAGGGATAGCCCTGATAGGCAAGAACTTTAAGAAATCTCACCCTAGACTTACTACATCTTTTGCATATGAGTGTTTCTTCCGATTTCAAGGATTGGAGGGGAATACATTTTCCAGTGCCTCAATTTTTGGTTACTTGTGGAGAGTAGAAGAAGAATTTTGAGGAAGAGTGTGATCAAGAAGCCCAAGGTGAATTATCTCTCTCTTGAATACAGTCATGCTTGTTCCTGCATTTTGATGTTTGATTATTTTTGTGTAATAGAGCACATGACATGATTTTGCATTCTTACCCACTGAGCAAAGCTACACTGTAAATGAAGATCTCAGAAGTGTTTGTTTTTACCTTTTTGTTTGATAGATCAATACATGGTGTTGGTCATGTGAACAGGGGTTGTTCTTCAGGCCTCTATATGAGCTAGCTGTAATAATAATTTCCACGGGATGTGATGATTCATTTTTATCTTCGATATGGTTGTTTCATCATAATAAAATATATGGAAATCTTGGCTTGCGGATTAATGTAGCTTCAGATGCTTTGTTTTGGGAAGGTGGTAGAAATCAGTGGTTGTATTTAAGCTTCTGTTCTTTATTTAACTTTGAGGCATAAATTCAAATGATTAGTATATGCATAGCAGTTTAATGCAAATGATAGTTGTGGTAAAGTAGAATCCAAGATCGAGGAAGGTGTCGAGAGGAACACACCAAATTCTATCAAAGTAATTATCAACAATGCTACTCTGAATTATAGTGGCAGCTGGTCAATATCATGAACTTTTGCACTATGATTTGTTTTATTATTATCATTTATACTGTGTGGAACAACTTCACGGGACAAAGAAGCCTAATACTCCTCATGGACGAGGTTGACAGTATATATGGTGGTGGAATGTGACAAATGTGACCGTAATACTTGACTGTATCTCAATGCTTCTGTAGTGGGAGCATTTCAGTGTACATAATGCTTCATGGGATATGTAATTTTTATTGTCTAAAATATGAATGCCCATGATCTCTGCTTGATCTAATTTTAACCATCAACCTGATATTTTATTTGCACAAAGGATGAATTTTCCGTAGCGTGAGAGCCTATATATTGATGACCAGCTGCCTTAAATTTACTTGTGAGCAATTCATATATAATGATCTACCATTTGTTTTCTTCTAGACCAAGATTGATTAGCTTGCATTTAAGTACCATTTCGAGGTTTCATCGATAATGTTATTCATCATCAGTGTTTCAGTTTCATTAGTCCTCACATGAACATGTTGGTTTCTAATCTCTCTGCACATAAATATGTAAGACATATTTGTACCTTTTCCCTGTAGTTATGTAGTTAAGCAGAACAGGGCAGGGCTCCACGCTTACTTCTTTCTAACGTGATGAGTCTGCTATTACCTGCTGATACTTGACATTAGTGATCAGCTTGACGCAAGCTTTTGTGTCGGTTACTTTCTGTTTTTTCCTATAAACATCATTATTTTTTTATTTTTTCTATTGTGTTTTTTTGCTTCCTTTTTCTGTCAAACTCTCATGTGGTACTGTTTGTCAAGCATTGATATTGTTTTCACGTACAATTCATCATTTTTTGCTCATTTAAATTAGATGTTCAAAATATGATAAGTGTGGGGCCTTGGTGCTAGATGAGACACTGACATGTACTACAGTAAGGAAAAGTAAGCTCCCGTTATCATTCACTTGCACTATTTATCCTAAAGCTGTATAGTTAGTTCCACTTCTGTTTATATGCTGGTTAGTTACATTATATGATATAGCTAGCTATGTAGTTTTCTTTATAAAGTCGGTGTAAATAAGCTACCGCAAGCTACCTTCGTAGCTTTCTTTTTGATGTAAGTTGATGCTTTTAGTCTATCGTGCTTCCCATTATCCGGCTTGATACGCCTGAGCCAGTTATGTGTAAAGACGCCATCTAAGTATCTCCTTGCATTGGTATGCCTGAACCATAATGTTATGAGGATCGATAAAATATGCCATCTAAGTATAATGGTTTTAAATTTCAATGCTTGGTTTGCTTTGGCTACTTGCACCAGTTGTACAAGCAACCTCTGTTTTTATTCCACATACCCTTGACCTTCTATCTTTGTTCAAGTGCAACATCTCAAATCGAAAGACACAAACTTATTTTGAATGGTAACTAATTGGATCCGACCACGGGTGAGCCAAGGGATCGTTGTACTCCCTCGCTGTCTTTCCCAATTTCACTCACTGCCAGAGCAAGAATACTATGTTTTGGTGGGGTTTGTTCTGGAAACAAAGACAACATATCTCGATACAAAATGCTTCAACCGTCAGGTTTTAATGTTAGCCATTATTAGGTTTATGAAAAAGTATTTCACTGCTACCATTTCTATTCTACATGTTCTTTTTGTCATAGGACGATGTCACATCATTAGTATTAAGTATGAGGTAGGGTTTTAAGCCTTTAGGTAGATCTCAAGGTCTCATTGAGTTTTATGGATGGTAGTACCAGCAGAGGGAGGGTCTTATTGTTGGAAGCTACCGTGAGAGAGAGCAAACATTTAATAGAGATGCCCGTATGTTGGTATTAATCTGACCATGTTTATGTATATGGGTGACGTTTTTCCATAAATTTGTCTGTTTGTAATTTATCTTTTGCCTAGGCAAAAGAAATGGTGTGTGTGTGTGGGAGAACTAATATATTTTAGGGCGGTGGCTTAATTGCAGGCAGGAAAAAGATTTGGAATGTATATGGCAAAATGAAGGACAACAATATCGAAACCTGGTCTACAGGAACCAAACACACCTACGATGAAGAGTTGTTTAGACGATGAAATCATGGTCAATATTGATGTAACATGCAGTGATGGCTCTACCTAATATCACCGCCTTCATGTCTTTCCTGTTGGTAGCAGATGCAAGGCTCAGCTAGGGGTTAAGAGACCAGGTCTATCTATATGATGCATCTCTGCTAAAATAGTTTGCTTTATAAAGCCAATATAAGCTATCATCAAGTGATCTCATAACTTTCTTTTGAGCTATCATGCTACCATGTAATGAAATATATAACATTGTGTACCTACGTATCTATGAAATTGGCTTTAAATCACTCTTGCATCCATGGCTTCGCTCTCGCTTTTTGCTTCATGGGCGCAACGGGTCATCTAGCATGAACAAAGGACAAGCATATGCTTTCATCTTCAAATGCATTTCAAGGACTGCGCTACCGATCGTCTATTCAATATAAGCTGCAAGAGCCCTTTGTTATATAACTTAGTGTTAGTATAAATGCCGACTTCTGTATTTATCATCCTTTTGAATCTTATGTAATCCCTAAGACCAACAACAATTAACTTAGTGCATCATTTTGGATCTTATGTAAAACAAACCATGACAATCCTGTGCGTATGACTAAAGCTTGCTTGCTGCATACAATCATGAGCTATGCTTTTCGAGTAGCAATATTTTAATGCACACTCTTTCAATATTTGGCTTGCATTCGGCCTTTGCGCCATTGGCGCAACGGGTCATCTAGTGAGAATAAAAGGCCAGGCCTTGTGTGGCAGATGGTGAGGAATCGGCGCGTCCCAAAGGTCGATGATGCCTTGTGCTTGAGGTAGGATACCTAGTCGTTGCCACACACGGTTGGCAACCGGGCAGGCGAGGAAGAGGTGCATGGAGTCCTCTGGTAGCATAGCACAGCGAGGGCAAACATCCGTGGGAATGATGTTCTTGAGCGCAAGATTGGCTCGCACTGGTGGAAAAAAGGCCTTTGGTCGCGGTTCGCAACTGCCATTAGTCGCGGCCGCAAGAATCACGACCAAATAAGCGACTAAAGCCCCACCTTTAGTCGCGGCTGCTTAAGAACCGCGACTAACGGCCCGTCCCACGGGCGCCAGTGGTTGTCGGGCGGAGGACCTTTAGTCGCGGTTCTTCGCCAACCGCGACTAAAGGCCGCCGCAGTTTAGGGTTTTAGCCCCCCTAAACCTGTTTTCTGCTTAATTTGTATTGTTTTATTTCTTTTGTGCTTTATTTTAATTTTGAAGGAGTTTCATATATTCTACTATTACTACATACATGCATATGAATGTACAATTTCAAATAAATTTGAAATTAGAACCAAAAGAATTCAAGAGGAATATACAATATATATTCAATATCATCGGATGACCATATACAATTTTGAACAAGTTTCCATACATGATTTATTCCATATAAAGTTCTACGCCCTCGTAATAGTGTTCTCCTTTAGGATGGAGGACTTCCTGCTGAACCATCCAGCTAGTTCCTCTTGAAGTGGTCGGAAGCGAGCTTGGACTAAGCATCCACCGGAGGTTATTCCTCCGAGCATTGGTATCACTCGGAACCCGCCGAGGTGTATCTCGGATCATCTCACGAACATAGTATCCACATAGATTGGTCAACGGTGGCTGAATATCCCCAAAGATTCTTAGGCTTTAACCTTTTGAATTCTAGCTCTTTTTGAATTCACCGACCTTTGTATCTACGAACCGCCTCCAAACCCTACGAGGCAAAGAAAATTAAATGAACAAGAGAGTTATTAGTTACTTGATATTAGGAAATGAACGAAATAGGCCGATCGATATAGAGCGCAAATGAATGAAAATAATTACTTCAAAGATTCTTCTCATGTCGCCCCAAAGCTTTGGATCCATATTCAGAGAGTCGTGGACGAGACATTCGAGGTGTTAACTTTAATTACTAGCGAAATCCAAAGGAACTCGCGGACACGATACATGCACAAGACGTCATGCATAACTCATCGATTAGCCGCCACATACCATGCATGGAGTAAACAAAAGAGAATGTGCTCAAGACAAAACACTCACCCAAAATGGTAAGGAAATAGAATATCACTTTTGAGTTCCCGCTTTGTAAGAAACGCCACAAGTCCGCCTCCACGTCGGCGGGTGATGCTCCAACACATGTCCATTAACGATGTGTGGGTCAATGAACCCAACATCATGGATGTTCCTTACTCGCATTCCTTAATCTTCATTCTGCATGTATAATAGCGGACACAACAATATAGTTAGGACATATATATAGTGAAGGCAATATGAACGAGATGGGGTAGAAATTAATAAATCACTTACGTAACGTAGCAACCGATGATAGATTTGTCGAGCTCAAGCAGATTGAAAAGTGGAACAATTCACTCAGTTCAATTTGTACATAGTAATGTTTGAAGTGATGCTCATGTCTAACTTCCGCATAAATATATTCTTTGGCGTTTTATTTTTATGTAACCCTTGTACCAATTCAGCAGACCTTTCATTTGTGGAGGTAGATCCTTTTCTGCAAGCAGCTCGACGAGAGGCCCATTCTTGACATATGTAATTACTACCTCCTTCACCGGCGCCTCATCAAGGCCTAATAGTTCACGAAGAGTAATACCTAAGTTGGCCGCTTGTTCTCCGCACTCGTTATACCAATCCTGTGTTGCCGCAGCTTGTATGATCTCGGGGCATCCGGACGAAGGCTTCCACTATAAGCGGGCAATCGATTGTTTACTTTGTTCCCGAGCTGGGCAACTTGTTTCCGCTTTTTTACTTTCGCCTTCTCCGCTCTTTGTTCTCCTTGAACATGAGTGCCTGCTCAAGTTCACGTGCATAGTCGTTAGGCGATTCTTCATGGCTTGGGACGATGTGCTCAAAAATGACTTAGCCCACTTCTTTTGCTCATCGAAAATACCGGCTTGGGCTCGGGCTCTCTTTTCTTCTTGCAGTCCGCCTTCCATTTCTCCAAATCAGCAGCAGCGTCAGCGTCGACTTCCTCGGCACTACGCTCCCAAGGCCTTGTGGGGAGAGGCTTCATGATGGCTCCGTACCTTTGTGGTCTTAGGTACATAAGGGTCCGGTTAATAATCCAGATGCTTCGCTTCTTTGCCGTAGGTGGATTGGGGGCGGCGTCGATCACCCGCGGACGAGGATCGGGGCGGCGGATGATCACCACGGACGTAGGATCTGTTGGGCGGCGTCGGCCGATGTGACGGAGGTGTAGGTGAACCGCCACCACCACCACCACCACCACCACCGCCACCGCCACCACCACCACCGTGAGGGGGTGGACTTGTTGTCCTTGGCGCCGCCTCGAAACTTGATAAACTTCTTTTGCCATAGAATGAAATGGCGCTTGACATCTCCAAGTCTTTTCACCCCTTCAGGTGTAGCAATGTCAATCTCCAGGTCCTCAAACCCTTGGACTATGTCCTCCACCGTGACACGAGCATAGCCATCTTGAATGGGGTTGTTGTGGTGGAGTGCTCCTGTAAACATGGTAAAGCACTGCCGATGGCTACCTTCATGGACATGTTCCCGATAGGATAATACAGATGACATTCTTTCATCTCCTTTATATCGTCCACGGGGTAGCGAGGAGGCTCCGGTGCAGTAATTTCGACCACCAGAGGCTCCGTGCAGTAATTTCGATCACCGAGGCTCCGGTGCAGTAATTTCGATCATCGGTGCATCTGCACCAGCGGTGGGGCCTCCGTGGAAGCCACGCTGCTTCTCCGCTGCTGGCTTCCGAGATCCGCCGGATGATCTTCATGCTGCACCCGAGCTGCATCTCTTCGCTACTAGTACACTCATGGTTTTCTTCATCACATCCATTTCCGATGCCAACCGCGCCACAACATCGCTTCGATCCATCTTTCTCTTACGGCTTACGTAACCGTCACGGGTCATCGTTGCAGGGAACCCTATTTTCCACGGAATGTGCCCCATGCCTCGTACCGTCCTCCGTGTTTAGGATTCGAGGGCTTTTGTCGGGAACCCTATTTTCCACGGAATGTGCCCCATGCCTCGTACACGCCCTCCGTGTTTAGGATTCCCGAGGGCTTTTGTCGAGCGCCGCCTCTCGCTGAACTTGATCTTCCCCGCTGAGCATCCTTCATTGCGCCAATAAGGGCTTGGGTGGGTTTCATTAATTTGCCCCGTAAACACACTCGCCTCCTCCGGTTCGCTTCCCCATGCCCGCATTTCACCAGCTTTTGGCCCTTGGGTCCCATCCTCCGCACTGGACGGATTCTCGCGCCCTCACTCGTTCTCCATCTTCTCCAACCTAGGCACCCAAATGCGATACCCTCCTGGCCCCATAACATGATTGTACTCCTTCTTAGCCGATTTTCCTTATTTTTTTCGATATTTGAATGAACTGCTCCGATTTCTTTTGCTTCACAAATTCTGGCCAATCATGTTTCAGCTTCTCATATTGTCCTTTGAAATCGAGTCTTGTTCTCGCTTGACAAAGTCACGGGCTAGATTTTGCTTGAATTTCCGGAATGCGTCGGCCATCTTATGAAGAGCGAACTGTTTGACTAGCCTCCTCCTCTCCTTGTTTTCCTCAATCTTGTTACCCTCCTCATCGAATTTGTTGTATTCCGGAGGTAGAACGAAATGTTCCATAAGCTTCTTGAAGCAATCTTTTTTTGTTCTCTTATCGACAAAAGTGAAACCATCAATTCGTGCCTTCTTTGGCTCATTCCACTCTCGACGGTGATCGAGACGTTGTCTCTAACAATGGCTCCGCATTGGTCGACAAACTTGGTGGCATTCTTGCGGGGCTCCAGCTGCCCGCCGGTTGCTGTCGTCGACAACCTCGATGGTGCATGTTTCTCCTTGTTTCATCGCCTTGGTTGCGCCACGCTTTGACGACGCACTCGATTGTTTCGACGATCCGCCGAGGGCTAAAATAAGAAAGAGAGTCGCGTTAGTACACACATATTTATTCAAATCATTTAGTTTGTATCACCGAGGCTCAATGTATATATATACCTCGGCGCGGAGGTGGTTGCTACTTCCATTTGAAGATCGCTGCGTTTATCGACGTTTGTTCGGCATCATCTTGCTGACGGCGCCCTTCATCTTCACCGTCAAGGTTCAGATAAGAAGAGATATCATCTTCTTCTTCTCCGGTCGGCACATATAGAATATCGCC
The DNA here is from genome assembly GCA_021437245.1 of Aegilops speltoides. NCBI lineage: Eukaryota > Viridiplantae > Streptophyta > Magnoliopsida > Poales > Poaceae > Aegilops > Aegilops speltoides. Next base: position 433,494,696 of record CM038141.1, on the reverse strand, counting down.
GTTTATGATGCCGAACATATGTGCTTCACCGTCCGGATCATAGTTGTCCATAATCGGTCACTCTATCGTCCGCCATTATGTCACCCGAAAACATGTAGTAAAACAAATTAATTAAGTGAAGAAGGGGCGGTGGCGGTGGCGGTGGCGAAGGGCGGTGGCAAAAGGAGGGGCGAGGAAGGGCGGAGAGGGTGTCGCGGTAGAGCGCGAGACGGGGCGGCAGACGACGGCGTCACGGAGAGGGAGGCGAGGACAACACACATGTATAACCTCGCCGCCTCTCGATCCCAAAACACACCACAGATCGCCGCCCCGCCGCCGCCCTCGCCGCCCCTCCATTTTATTTTTTTTTTTTCTTTGGCGGTTTTCATTGTTTTTGTTTTTTCACTTTATATGTATTTTTGATTTTATAGCCCGCCCCTTTTGTTTTTTTGGTTAATTATCAAATTTTACGTTTTTTTGTTAATTATCAAGTTTTAAGTTATTTACCGCTTTTGTTAAACTAATTAACTAGTTAAAATTAAAAGAACAAAAAAGAAAAAGAAAAAATTCGTGGCCTTTTTTCTTCCTTTTTTTGTTTTTCATCTGTTTTTCTTTTGTTTTCTTCTTCCTTCTTTCTTCTTCTTCCTTTTCCTTTTCTTTCTTCTTCTTCTTCTTCCTTTTTTCTTCTTTCTTCTTCTTCTTCTTGAGGACGGCAGTGCAGGGCAATGCGGGCGGGCGGCGGCGGGCGGCGGGCGGCGGCGGCGGCGGGCGCAGGCACGGGCGGCGGGCGCGGGCGGCGGCGGGCGGCGGCGGCACGGGCGCAGGCACGGGCGGCGGCAAGGGCAGGCACGGGCGAGGCGGCGCCATCGGGGACGGGGCGGCGGCGCAGGCTTCAGCGTCGGCAGGCTTCGCGTCGGGACAGGGCTTGGCGCCGGCGTCGGCGCCGATCGGCGTCGAAGCGGCGCCAGCGCCGAGAGAGAGGAGAATGGGAAGTGGCAAAACTGCTAAGTGCAGTATTTATAGACGCACCTTTAATCGGGTGTTGAGCCGATCCTTGAAGAGGAGCCAGGAGAAGATTTTAATCTCGCGTGGAACTTTGGAGCGCCAAATGATGGGAGCGAGAGGATCGCAGTCCGATCGTGCCATGAGAGTGTCGTACGCTTGCTTGGTGGAGAAGGCAAGACCCCGGATTAGGAACCTTTGGTCTTCCGCAGCCGACGGGACAAAATCCTGCAAAACAGCGAGCAACGCAACAAATCTTGCTCTCCCAGAAGGGAGAGACGGTTACGGAGGTTAGCTTCTAGACCGTAATGAATCACGTTAGCCACCTTAACCAGCTGTAAAGTGGAGTGTGAAAATAGGTTAGGGTAAGCGTGGGCTAGAGGTGTTGGAGTGAGCCAAGTATCGTGCCAGAAGTAGGTGTGCGTCCCACTGTTTGTTAGGACGAAGGTGATGGACCGGAGGGTTGGAATTTGCTAAGCTATGGTACGACAGAGAAAGGAGGTTTGGGGTGGGGGTGAAACTAGAGCATGTTGGAAATATGCCCTAGAGGCAATAATAAAAGTATTATTATATTTCATTGTTCATGATAATTGTCTTTTGTTCATGCTATAACTGTATTATCCGGAAATCGTAATACACGTGTGAACACATATACCACAATATGTCCCTAGTGATCCTCTAGTTGACTAGCTCGTTGTGATCAACAGATAGTCATGGTTTCCTGACTATGGACATTGGATGTCGTTGATAACGGATCACATCATTAGGAGAATGATGTGATGGACAAGACCCAATCCTAAGCATAGCATAAAGATCGTAGTTCGCCTGCGCTAGAGCTTTTCCAATGTCAAGTATCTCTTCCTTCGACCATGAGATCGTAACTCCGGATACCGTAGAAGTGCCTTGGGTGTATCAAACGTCACAACGTGGCGGGTGACTATAAAGGTGCATTACGGTATCTCCGAAAGTATCTGTTGGGTTGACACGGATCGAGATCGATTTGTCCTCCGTATGACGGAGAGGTATCTCGCCCACTCGGTAATGCATCATCATAATGAGCTCAAGTTGACCAAGGTGTTGGCCACGGATCATGCATTAAGGTACGAGTAAAGTGACTTGCCGTAACGAGACCGAACAAGGTATTGGGATACCGACGATCGAGTCTCGCAAGTAACGCATCGATTGACAAAGGAATTGCATACAGGGGTTTTGATCGAATCCTCGACATCGTGGTTCAACCGATGAAATCATCGAGGAGCATGTGGGAGCCAACATGGGTATCCAGATCCCGCTGTTGGGTATTGCCCGAGAGTCGCCTCGGTCATGTCTGCGTGTCTCCGAACCCGTAGGGTCTACACACTTAAGGTTCGGTGACGCTTAGGGTTGTATGAATATGAGTATGCAGCATACCGAATGTTGTTCGAGTCCCGGATGAGATCCCGGATGTCACGAGGAGTTTGAATGGTCCAAGTAAAGAATAATATATAGGAAGTGGTATTTCGCCATCGGAAAGTTTCGGGTCTCCGGAATGTACCGGACCACCGGAAGGGTCCTGGGTCCACCGGTGGGGCCACCCATCCCGGAGGGCCCCATGGGCTGAAGTGGGAGGAACCAGCCCATAGTGGGCTGGTGCGCCTCAGGCCCACCTGCGCCTAGGGTTGAAACCCTAGGGGGGGGCGCCCACTTGGCTTGGGGGCACTCCACCCCTTGGCCGCCGCCCCTGAGATTGGATCTCCAGGGCGGCGCCCTGAGGCCTATATAAAGGGGGAGGGGGGCTGCTGTACCTTGTGCTTGGCGCCTCCCTCCCTGCTACACCTCGCCCCTCCCGTAGTCGCTTGGCGAAGCCTGCCGAGATCTGCTGCATCCACCACCACGCCGTCGTGGTTGCTGGATCATCATCAACCTCTCCTTCCCCTTGCTGGATCATGAAGGAGGAGACGCTCTCCTGTCCGCACGTGTGTTGAACGCGGAGGTGCTGTCCGCTCAAGACTTGGACATCGGTGATCTGAATCACGCCGAGTACGACTCCATCATCACCTTGCAAGCTTCCGCACGCGATCTACAAGTGGTATGTAGATGCAAACTCTCTCCCATGACTCGTTGCTTAGATGAACTCATAGATGGATCTTGGTGAAACCGTAGGAAAATTTTTAATTTTCTGCAACATTCCCCAACAAAGGGCATCATGAGCTAGGTCTATGCGTAGTTCTCTAATGCACGAGTAGAACACAATTTGTTGTGGGCGTGGATCTTGTCAACTTACTTGCCTCTACTAGTCTTTTCTTGCTTCAACGGTATTGTGGGATGAAGCGCCCGAACCAACCTTACACGTGCGCTTACGTGAGACCGGTTCCACCGATTGACATGCACTAGTTGCATAAGGTGGTGGCGGGTGTCTGCTCTCCCACTTTAGTTGGAGCGGATTCGATGAACAGGGCCCTTATGAAGGGTAAATAGAAGTTGACAAAATCACGTTGTGCTTATTCGTAGGTAAGAAAATGTTCTTGCTAGAACCCAATCGTAGCCACGTAAAAGATGCAACAACAATTAGAGGACGTCTAACTTGTTTTTGCAGCGATTGATTATGTGATGTGATATGGCCAGAAGTTGTGATGAATGATGAATTGTGATGTATGAGATCATGTTCTTGTAATAGGATTCACGACTTGCATGTCGATGAGTATGACAACCGGCAGGAGCCATAGGAGTTGTCTTTATTTTTTATATGACCTGCGTGTCATTGAAGAACGCCATGTAAACTACTTTACTTTATTGCTAAACGCGTTAGCCATAGAAGTAGAAGTAGTCGTTGGCGTGACAACTTCAAGAAGACACGATGATGGAGATCATGATGATGGAGATCATGGTGTCAAGCCGGTGACAAGATGATCATGGAGCCCCGAAGATGGAGATCAATGGAGCTATATGATATTGGCCATATCATGTCACAACTATATAATTGCATGTGATGTTTATTATGTTTATGCATCTTGTTTACTTAGGACGACGGTAGTAAATAAGATGATCCTTACAAAATTTCAAGAAGTGTTCTCCCTAATCGCGTGCACCGTTGCTACAGTTCGTCGCTTCTAAGCACCACGTGATGATCGGGTGTGATGGATTCTTACGCTCACATACAACGGGTGTAAGACAGTTTTACACAAAAAACACTTAGGGTTAACTTGACGAGCCTAGCATGTACAGACATGGCCTCGAACACGGAGACCGAAAGGTCGAACACGAGTCGTATGGAAGATACGATCAACATGAAGATGTTCACCGACGATGACTAGTCCGTCTCACGTGATGATCGGACACGGGCTAGTCGACTCGGATCGTGTAACACTTAGAAGACTAGAGGATGTCTAATCTGAGTGGGAGTTCATAATTTGATTAGAACTTAATTATCATGAACTTAGTCTAAAACCTTTGCAAATATGTCTTGTAGATCAAATGGCCAACGCTAATGTCAACATGAACTTCAACGCATTCCTAGAGAAACCAAGCTGAAAGATGATGGCAGCAACTATACGGATCGGGTCCGAACCCGAGGATCATCCTCATAGCTGCCAGAAGCAATATGTCCTAGAAGGACCGCTAGGTGACGCCCCGTCCCGAGAGAACCAAGACATTATGAATGCTTGGCAAACTCGTCCGATGATTACTCCCTCGTTCAAGGCGGCATGCTTTACAGCTTAGAACCGGGCTCCAAAAGCGTTTTGAGCATCACGGAGCATATGAGATGTTCAAGAGCTGAAACTAGTTTTCCAAGCTCATGCCCGGAGATATGATGTATCCGACAAGTTCTATAGTTGTAAGATGGAGGAGAACAGTTCACAAGGAGCACATCCTCAAGATGTCTGGGTTGCACAACCGTATGACCCAAATGAACATTAACCTCCTAGATGAGGCGGTCATTGACAGAATCCTCCATCGCTCCCACCAAGCTACAAGAGCTTTGTGATGAACTACAACATGCGGGGATGGTGAAGACCATTCTGAAGTGTTCTCGATGTGAAGTCAGCAGAGGCTGAAATCAAGAAAGAACATCAAGTGTTGATGGCAATAAGACCACTAAGTTCAAGAAGGGCAAGGGTAAGAAGAACTTCAAGAAGGACGGCAAAGATGTTGTCGCGCCCGTAAGCTCGTTGCCGGAAGAAGTCAAAGAATGGACCCAAGCCCGAGACCGAGTGCTTTTATTGCAAGGAAGGGTCACTAGAAGCGGAACTGCCCCAAATACTTAGCGGATAAGAAGGCCGCAACACCAAAGGTATATTTGATATACATGTAATTGATGTGTACCTTACCAAGACTCGTAGTAACTCCCGGGTATTTGATACCGTGCCGTTGCTCATATTTGTAACTCACAGCAGGAGCTGCGGAATAAACGGAGACTGGCGAAGGACGAGGTGACGATGCGCGTCGGGAATGGTTCCAGAGTCGATGTGATCGCCGTCGGCACGCTGCCTCTACATTTACCTACGGGATTAGTTATGAACCTTAATAATTGTTATTTAGTGCCAAGTTTGAGCATGAACATTGTATCTGGATCTCGTTTAATACGAGATGGCTACTCATTTAAGTCTGAGAATAATGGTTGTTCGATTTATATGAGAGATATGTTTTATGGTCATGCTCCGATGTTCAATGGTTTATTCTTAATGAATCTCGAGCGTAATATTACACATGTTCATAGTATGTATGCCAAAATATGTAAAGTTGATAACGATAGTCCCACATACTTGTGGCACTGCCGCCTTGGTCACATTGGTGTCAAGCGCATGAAGAAGCTCCATGCTGATGGACTTTTAGAGTCACTTGATTATGAATCGTTTGACACATGCGACCCATGCCTCATGGGCAAAATGACCAAGACTCCGTTCTCCGGAACAATGGAGCGAGCAACCAACTTGTTGGAAATCATACATACCGATGTCTGCGGTCCAATGAGCGTTGAGGCTCGCGAAGGATATCGTTATGTTCTCACTCTCACTGATGACTTGAGTAGATATGGGTATGTCTACTTAATGAAACACAAGTCTGAGACCGTTGAAAGGTTCAAGGAATTTCAGAATGAGGTGGAGAATCAACGTGACCGAAAGATAAATTTCCTACGATCAGATCGTGGAGGAGAATACTTAAGTCACGAATTTGGTACACACTTAAGGAAATGTGGAATCGTTTCACAACTCACGCCGCCTGGAACACCTCAGCGTAACGGTGTGTCCGAACGTTGTAATCGCACTCTATTAGATATGGTGCGGTCTATGATGTCTCTTACCGATTTACCGCTATCATTTTGGGCATACGCTCTAGAGACAGCTACATTCACTTTAAATAGGGCACCGTCTAAATCCGTTGAGACGACACCGTATGAATTATGGTTTGGGAAGAAACCTAAGCTGTCGTTTCTAAAAGTTTGGGGATGCGATGCTTATGTCAAGAAACTTCAACCTGAAAAGCTCGAACCCAAGTCGGAAAAATGCGTCTTCATAGGATACCCTAAGGAAACTGTCGGGTATACCTTCTACTTAAGTTCCAAGGGCAAGATCTTTGTTGCCAAGAAAGGATGCTTTCTGGAAAAAGAGTTTCTCTCGAAAGAAGTAAGTGGGAGGAAAGTAGAACTCGATGAAGTACTACCTCTCAAACGGGAAAGTGGTGCAGCTCAGGAAAATGTTCCTGTGATGCCCACACCAACTGAAGAGGAAACCAATGATGATCATCAAGGTACTTCGGATCAAGTTGCTACTGAACTTCGTAGGTCCACAAGGACACGTTCCGCACCAGAGTTGTCGGGGATATGCCCCGCGGCGTAAACCGGACGGAAGGATAAACCGGCCGGACTTGGCGATTCACCGGCGACCTGCACAGACCAGACGATTTACAGTTCATTGGTAACCCGGCGGGCGGATTAGACGGATGACAAGGCCCAAGGCCCAGAAGGCCGGTTCAACTATTGTGGGCCGGTTTAAGAGGAAAGGAATATTTGCCTTACAAGGAGTTAAGACTAGGACTTGTATCCGGTTTGTATTAGAGATAGACTAGTCCTAATCCTAATAGGACTCCACATGTAAACCGCCCCTTCAACATATATAAGGAGGGGCAGGGCTCCCCAAAGAGGGACAAGTTACAAGATACAAGCAAGAAGAAACAATCTTAGGGCTAGACACAAAGAGGAGAGCCGGTTTACGGCGACTCCCTCGTGATGATAATGAGACCTAGCCTCAAACAGCATGTAGGGTTTTTACCGGATGATGTTTCCCGGGGCCCGAAGCTGTCTAAATCCCTGTCTTGTGTTGCGTCTCTCGATTCCGCTCAACCCCTCTCAAGCTACCACATAGATGCGTTGGCCTCGCGACTAAGTCCTGACACTAGGACATCTGACGTGTTAATTCCACGACAAGAGTGGTACGGCAACCCTGTCTTGGAAATCATGTTGTTAGACAACGGTGAACCTTCGAACTATGAAGAAGCGATGGCGGGCCCAGATTCCAGCAAATGTCTTGAAGCCATGAAATCCGAGATAGAAACCATGCATGAAAACAAAGTGTGGACTTTGACAGACTTGCCCGATGATCGGCGAGCGATAGAAAACAAATGGATTTTTAAGAAGAAGACGGACGCGGATGGTAATGTTACCATCTATAAAGCTCGGCTTGTTGCTAAGGGTTATCGACAAGTTCAAGGAATTGACTACGACGAGACATTCTCTCCCGTAGCGAAGCTGAAGTCCGTCCGAATCATGTTAGCAGTTGCCGCATACTATGATTATGAGATATGGCAGATGGACGTCAAAACGGCATTCCTTAACGGGCATCTTAAGGAAGAGCTGTATATGATGCAGCCGGAAGGTTTTGTCGATCCTAAGAACGCTAACAAAGTATGCAAGCTCCAGCGATCCATTTATGGACTGGTGCAAGCATCTCGGAGTTGGAACATTCGCTTTGATGAGAGGATCAAAGCGTTTGGGTTTATGCAGACTTATGGAGAAGCCTGCGTTTAAGTGAGTGGGAGCTCTGTAGCATTTCTCATATTATATGTAGATGACATACTCTTGATGGGAAATAATATAGAACTTCTGGACAGCATTAAGGCCTACTTGAATAAGTGTTTTTCAATGAAGGACCTTGGAGAAGCTACTTATATATTAGGCATCAAGATCTATAGAGATAGATCGAGACGCCTCATAGGTCTTTCACAAAGCACATACCTTGATAAGATTTTGAAAAGGTTCAAAATGGATCAGTCCAAGAAGAGGTTCTTGCCCATGTTACAAGGTGTGAGATTGAGCTCGGCTCAGTCACCGACCACGGCAAAAGATAAAGAAGAGATGAGTGTCAGCCCCTATGCTTCAGCCATAGGATCTATTATGTATGCCATGTCAGTGTACTGCACCGATGTAAACCTTGCCGTAAGTTTGGTAGCAAGATACGAAAGTAATCCCGCAAGGAACACCGGACAGCGGTCAAGAATATCCTCAAGTACCGAAAAGGATGAAGGACATGTTTCGTTTATGGAGGAGACGAAGAGCTCGTCAGAAAGGGTTACGCCGACGCTTAGCTTCGACTCAGATCCGATGACTCTAAGTCACAAACCGGATACATGTATATGTTGAATGGTGGAGCGATGAAGCTGGTGCAGCTACAAGCGAGCGTCGTGGCGGGATCTACGTGAAGCGGAGTACATGGCAGCCTCGGAGGCAGCGCATGAAGCGATTTGGGTGAAGGAGTTCATCACCGACCTAGGAGTCATACCCAATGCGTCGGGGCGATCAAACTCTTCTGTGACAACACTGGAGCTATTGCCCTTGCCAAGGAGCCTGTGTTTCACAAGAAGACCAGCACATCAAGCGTCGCTTCAACTCCATCCATGAAAATGTTCAAGATGGAGACATAGAGATTTGCAAAGTGCACACGGATCTAAATGTCGCAGATCCGTCACTACAGGAATCAGCTAATTTGCCGTCTGTGGCTGTCTTTGCCGCCGCTTTTGGTCGGCCTCGACGGCAAAGACCAATTTTGCCGCCAACTCGCAGACGCAAAGAAATAAAGACGGCAAACAACTCACTTTGCCGTCTGCGAAAAATTTACTGACGGCAAAACAAACTTTGCCGTGTGTGAAAAAAATACAGACGGCAAAGAGCATACTTTGCCGTCTGTAAAAAAACTAATGACGGCAAAGACATCGTTTGCCGTCTGTAAAAAAACTGATGACGACAAAGACATAGTTTGCCGTCTGTATTTTTTTGGCAGACGGCAAAGCGAGCTCTTTGCCATCTGTATTTGATCTGCAGACGGCAAAGAAGAAGCACATCACGCGGATAGATCACCTGGATCGATGACATGGCAACATCCTAGACGCACATCCCACCAGCCATCGGACGCCGACGCACGCCCCCACCCACCCACGAAGCACGCACCCCCAGGGCAGCACCCACGCCCCACCCCTGCCGCACGTCTCTCTTTCTCTCCCTTATCCTTATCCCCACCGCACGTCTCTCTTTCTCTCGTTTCTTTCCTCCTCGATCCAAAGCAGATCGGCCGGCGCCCGCTACCACCTCCACCCCGAACCCCGGCCAACGCCTCGCCCTCCAGTCCTGGCCTCGCCGGCCATCACTATGCCGAGCGGCCACGACCACTTCCCCATTGGCCCCCAGCGCCGTCGGCCCCGGCTACCTCTCCCTTCACCCCAGCGCCGTCGGCCCGACCACTCCCCCCGTCACCACGGTAGGCCCGCCGGCGCCCGCGCACCACCTCGCTGGCCGCCATCTCGTCGGCCGGCCCCGGCCATGGTGGCCATCATCTCGCCCGCAGGCCTCGGCCTTGTTGCTTGCCGGCCCCGGCCTCGTCGCTCCCGGCGGCCTCCGCGCCTCGTCGCTCCTCGCCCCAGCAGCCTCCGCGCCCCGTCGCCCCCGCCGGTCTCGAGCGACCCGACCACCTCACCCCCGCAGGCCTCTGCCAGCCTCTACCCCGGGCATTCATGGTGGCGTAAGTGTGCTCTGTTTTTGGAGAAAGAAAGAAGAAGGGAGAGGGGCTTGGCTGCTGGTTTCTGCTGCTCCGGCGACCACGGGCATAGGGGATGCTCTCAGGGGAGGCGCTGGCGTCGATTGAACTCAAAATGGCTGCGTGCTGGATCTCGAGCGGCTATTGTGAAATATTCTATGTAAATAGGGTAATGATGTATTCTGTTTTGCCCTAGATCAGCAAGTGATGATGTATTCTATGTAAATATAGTAACTTTGTATTGTGAAACTTGTTCATTCATCATTGACTCTTAGAACAAAGTGTTGATCAATATTGTGGTGTTCATCGTTGTCTGTTAGTTCCTTGTAGGCTTTGCACATGGACTGTTGGTCTAGATTATTTTAATAGAAACAATTATTTGCTGGCTGTGATTTTATGAGGCTGACGGCAAAAGAGCACTTTGTTGTCTGTGATTTTGTGAGGCTGACGGCAAAGGAGCTCTCCTTTGCCATCTGTTACCAAATCGCCTGATGGCAAACGAGCTTTTCTTTGCCGTCTGTTATTAAATCACCAGACGGCAAAACATCAGTTTGGCTGACGGCAAAGACTTTGCCGTCTTCCCGATAAAAAGCTGACGGCAAAGTACTTTTTGCCGACTTTGGCTTTGCCGTCACTCTTTGCCGTCAACCAGCTGACGGCAAAATCTTTGCCGCCTCAGATTTCAGCCTTTGTTGTCAGATTTGCTCGACGGCAAATTGTCTGATTCTGTAGTCGTTGACTAAACCTCTCTCGCGTGCAAAACATGATCAACACCGTAACTCTATGGGTGTTCGATTCATCACAATGTAACTAGATTGGTGACTCTAGTGCAAGTGGGAGATCATTGGAAATATGCCCTAGAGGCAATAATAAAAGTATTATTATATTTCATTGTTCATGATAATTGTCTTTTGTTCATGCTATAATTGTATTATCCGGAAATCATAATACACATGTGAACACATAGACCACAATATGTCCCTAGTGAGCCTCTAGTTGACTAGCTCGTTGTGATCAACAGATAGTCATGGTTTCCTGACTATGGACATTGGATGTCGTTGATAACGGGATCACATCATTAGGAGAATGATGTGATGGACAAGACCCAATCCTAAGCATAGCATAAAGATCGTGTAGTTCGTCTGCTAGAGCTTTGCCAATGTCAAGTATCTCTTCCTTCGACCATGAGATCGTGTAACTCCCGGATACCGTAGGAGTGCCTTGGGTGTATCAAACGTCACAACATAACTGGGTGACTATAAAGGTGCATTATAGGTATCTCCTAAAGTATCTGTTGGGTTGACACGGATCGAGACTGGGATTTGTCACTCCGTATGACGGAGAGGTATCTCTGGGCCCACTCGGTAATGCATCATCATAATGAGCTCAAGTTGACCAAGGTGTTGGCCACGGGATCATGCATTACTGATGAGTAAAGTGACTTGCCGTAACGAGACCGAACAAGGTATTGGGATACCGACGATCGAGTCTCGGGCAAGTAACGCATCGATTGACAAAGGGAATTGCATACTGTGGTTTTGATCAATCCTCGACATCGTGGTTCAACTGATGAAATCATCGAGGAGCATGTGGGAGCCAACATGGGTATCCAGATCCCGCTGTTGGCTATTGCCCGAGAGTCGTCTCGGTCATGTCTGCGTGTCTCCCGAACCCGTAGGGTCTACACACTTAAGGTTCGGTGACGCTAGGGTTGTATGAATATGAGTATGCAGCATACCAAATGTTGTTCGCAGTCCCGGATGAGATCCCGGACGTCACGAGGAGTTTCGGAATGGTCCAGAGGTAAAGAATAATATATAGGAAGTGGTATTTCGGCCATCGGGAAAGTTTCGGGGTCTCCCGGTAATGTACCGGGACCACCGGAAGGGTCCCGGGGGTCCACCGGGTGGGGCCACCCATCCCGGAGGACTCCATGGGCTGAAGTGGGAGGGGAACCAGCCCATAGTAGGCTGGTGCGCCCCCCTAGGCCCACCCCCTGCGCCTAGGGTTGAAACTCTAGGGGTGGGGGGGGGGCGCCCCACTTGGCTTGGGGGGCACTCCACCCCCTTGGCCGCCGCCCCCCCTTGGAGGTTGGATCTCCAGGGGCCGGCGCCCCCCTGGAGGCCTATATAAAGGGGGGAGGGAGGGGGGCTGTTGTACCCTTGTGCTTGGCGCCTCCCTCCCCCTGCTACACCTCGTCCTCCTCCCGTAGTCGCTTGGCGAAGCCCTGCCGGAGATCTGCTGCATCCACCACCACGCCGTCGTGCTGCTGGATCATCATCAACCTCTCCTTCCCCCTTGTTGGATCAAGAAGGAGGAGACGTCTCCCGTCCCGTACGTGTGTTGAACGCGGAGGTGCTGTCCGTTAAGCACTTGGACATCGGTGATCTGAATCACGTCGAGTATGACTCCATCATCACCTTGCAAGCTTCCGCACGCGATCTACAAGTGGTATGTAGATGCAAACTCTCTCCCATGACTCGTTGCTTAGATGAACTCATAGATGGATCTTGGTGAAACCGTAGGAAAATTTTTAATTTTCTGCAACGTTCCCCAACAGAGCATTTGGGTGTTGAAGGTCCAACCAGTCCATCCAGGGGGTGGAGGAGGAGGTGAGTGCCTTGGCTGCAAATTTCATGAGCAGACAATTATTCTGAAGATGCAAGTTTTTGAGCCCTAAACCACCATATTTTTTTGGAGTGCAAACGTTTTTCCATGCAACAAGGCATTGAGCGCCTGAAACTGAATCTTCACCTGCCTAGAAGAAGGCGCTACGGATGGAGTCGATGTTTTTTAAGAGTTTTTTGGGGAGGCGAAAGACAGACATGAAGTAGGTGAGGAGGGAGTCGAGGACTGCGGAGATAAGAATGAGGCAGTCACCATTGTCAAGCAACTTGGCACGCTAGCCAGACACCAGCTTGCGAGAGCGTTCTAGGATGGGGTCGAATACATTGGAGGGAGGTTTAGTAGGGGAGAGAGGGAGCCCGAGGTAGGTTTGGGGGAAGGAGGCGCGAGAGCAGCCTATGGCAAGGGTGGCGTCGTTAGCAGCAGTGTCGTCCAAGTGTAGGGTTGCGATCGTAGTTTTGGAGAAGTTTATGGCTAGCCCAGTGGCGTTGGCGAAGTTGTCTAGAATTCCTTTCAAAGCGGCAGCGGCATCAGATGAGGCGGCGGCAACGATCAGAGTATCGTCTGCGTACTTTAAAACGGTGGGTGGTAGATGAGAGAAGATAGGGTGGTGGAGCGAGGCGTGTGAGTTTTTGAAGATAAGCTACTGGAGCAGGTCTGCTACGATCAGGAAGAGATAGGGGGAGATGGGATCGCCTTGTCGCAGGCCATTTTTGCAGTCAAGCCAGTTGCCTGGGGCACCATTCAAAAGAATGGCGGTTTTTCCTATGCCAAGGATGTTTTGGATCCAGCTGCGGAAGGTGGGTGAGAAGCCTCGGGCGAGAAGGATTTTGTCAAGAGTAGGCCAAGCGACCGACTCGAAAGCTTTTCTGAAGTCTAGTTTGAAGACCATGGTTGGTTTTTTTTCTAGTGTGGCATGAGCAATCAGACAGGGTTCATACCAGGAAGGAATATTGCGGAGTTTCCTCGCTCCTGTATCTTCCTTCCTTCCTTCCTTCCTAGGAATTGAAATATCTCAACGCCAAAATTACCAGTGTACATATGCGGCTATCATCGTCGTTGTCAACTAGGAGGACGTCGTGCACTTTTAATCTAGATAGAAACCGGCGCCGTGCATGCGCCGTAGATGCCATCCAACTGAAGCATTATTGGTCTATCCTTTTCTACACATTAGTTCTTGTCAAAGTCTCAAATCAGGTGAACATTCACTGTTCTCCTCAGGTGCCAAGATTCGCAAGGAACAAATAACCTTTATTGGTTATCATTGGAGCACATTTCGTTTAACAGACGAACAACCCTTGTATGAAACCACCTACATTTAGAGAACACAAATCATGCATGCATGCATGTTGTTGTAGCAAAAAAGAATACACCATGTTTTTCCTTTATTTTTGCAATTACAGTGAGGATATAGGCAAACACATACACCCACACGAGTGCGGCACCAAACCATAGCTAACAAAACAAAAAGAAAAAACTACTGACCGTCGATAAATCTGTGAATCGCAGTGGATTCCAGTGTTCATGCCACCCAGGTGTGTGTAAATGTTAGTGCCAGATTTAAACCTTAGTGGGTGGGGTCAGTAGCATAGCTAGAGTTTGAAACAGTGTGGTCCAAGAGACACAACCTCGACGCCGGGAGTGATGCACCGCAGCTCACGTCGAAGGAGACCCGACCAACAGCGCAATACGCAAGACAGTCGGCGGGCGCTTTTGCAGACCGAAACCCAGCACCGGGAGGGACCCGTCGAGGATTGCGGCGGCTATGGGCTGCCCTAGGTCGATTCGCCGCCCCTAGAGCCTCGGGATTCGCAGCTCTCAAACACGAAGAACAGCGAAGAACGAGAGAGAAAACGTGGAGAGATAAAAAGTAGATGTAAAAAGTAGTATATTGATTTGTTCGATTGTGTGTTGTTCAATCGGCCGTCACCCCAACATATATAAGAGGCGGCTGGACTTCCCGTACAAGTAAAGGATTCATCTAGGCTTTCCTTACAAGAAAAATTACATCAATTCGCGTCCTAGAGTCCTAGTTCTATTCCAACTCGGATTCAGTCTGAATCTGGCCCAACTTCTGTCTTCCTCCTTGTGCAGGCCGAGCCTCCATATGACCTCCGATCAAGATGACCCAAATACCAAACTTGTGCGCCTCGACGATACGAACAACTTTCATGTTGATCACTTTTTCAAATAAGGCCATCTTGAACACTTTTTGAGGCCATCTTTACCTTCCAGTCGGACTCGGTCTTGCGGTAGACTGAATCATGCGAGTCTTGTAATGAATTTGCAGGCCATATATTATCTCTGATGACGATGACTCCAAAACCAAAGTTTACGGTCTTGATGATACGCACAACTTCTGTATTGAACACTTCTCCATCCGAGATCATCTTGATAAACTTTTGGGCACATGTTCAGTTTCACTCGGATTTGAGCTCATCCACTCGGATATTAGTCTTTCACTCGACTAGACCTTTTCACTCGGATGACTAACGATGACCACATTTTCAGTCGGAAGACGATCTTTTACTCGATCGGTAGGTTTTCACTCGACCTTTTACTCGATCGGTAGGTTTTCACTCGACCTTTACTCGATCGGTAGGTTTTCACTCGACCTTTACTCGATCGGTAGGTTTTCACTCGACCTTTACTCGATCGGTAGGTTTTCACTCGACCTTTACTCGATCGGTAGGTTTTCACTCGACCTTGGACTCGATCGGTAGTTTTCACTCGACCGGTGACTCGATCGGTCGGTTTTCACTCGACCGGTGACTCGATCGGTAGGTTTTCACTCGACCGGTGAGTTTTCACTTGGATGGTAAGCTTTCACTCGACCAAAAAACATAGCCTGATCTTGATTTGCCTCTCCAGGTTACATACGACCTCGGATTGAGACGAATTTTATATGAAAATCGATCGGCTCAACGAGACGAAACTTTTTCGTGTTGAAGGTTTTTTGATTCAAGGACATCTTAAGGGCCTAATTGCTCGCGCGACCCACCAGACATGGTGTCTGGTACTTTGCGCCAGATTTCCATTCAGCTTCGGCCTGCAGTGTATTGCCTCTAACTTTTGCATATGAACTTGGATTGAGATGATTTATATATCAAAATCGATCGCCTCGACGAGACAAAGACAATTCCTTTAGAGTACTCCTTCATCCGAGGTCGTCTTGAAGGCATGGTCGGCGAAAACCACTCGAATGTTGAATTTTGTCACTGAGTACAACTTCGCCACCGAGATAAGGTCGAATGGCGATAAGCTAAACATCAAAGTTATTCCACTCAGCGACCTGAAACTTTGCATGACGAAAACTCTTTTACTTGAGGCCATCTTACTTGCCTTTTGTACCTTGCCAAAATCCGATGTCAACACATGCCCCCTGTTTTTCAAAAAGCTTGCGCGAAAAATAATATGCACGGTGTTTGTTCTAAGGACGATGTCAACACTCCATCGGCCATCTATTTTCCTCGAGCGATAATTATGTATCGCCATGTTTGTGCTAAGGGCGATAATCGATATCGCCATTGCCTACTCAAAGCTTTCTGCCACACACTCGGGTGGTACTTCTTCAAATATTTTCCGTTGAGAGCTCGGGGTAACAATGCCCCTTGTATTGATTCTACCAAATATGAATTTCCAGGAACAATCCTTGTAATCCTAAAAGGACCTTCCCAACTTGGAGACCACTTCCCGAATTTTCTATCTCTTGAACCAATCGGTAGAATCACTTTCCAAACAAGATCACCAACATGAAAATTCTTCAACTTAACTTTCTTATTGTAAGCTCTTGCAACCCTCAACTTGTCTCTCTCTATGGACTCCAAAGCAACCAAACGTTTATCGGCAACTTCATCAATATTGTCCATCATCAAGTTATAAAAGTCTACTGCCGATAAATCATTTTGTTTGGCTATTCTCAAAGCATTCAAATTTACCTCTCATCGGTAAAACGGCCTCTTGACCATATACTAGCTCATATGGAGTTACCTTCGTAGCACCATGCCTTGAAATTCTGTGCCCATAAAGCTTCGACAACAGCTCATGCCATCTCCTCGGATTATCCTCAATCTTCTTCTTGATGAGCTTGATTAAAATTTTATTGCTAGACTCGGCTTGTCCATTAGCTTGGGCATAATATGGAGAGGAATTGAGCAACTTTATATTATAAGATTCGCAAACTCTCGACTTGGTGTGACATAAAAGATGAACCTTGATCTGTAGTTAACGCTTGAGGAATACCGAATCTATGAATAATGTGTTCGGTTATGAATTGAATTACCTCCGTATGTGTCATCTTCTTGAGAGGTACTGCTTGCACCATTTAGTGAAATAATCAGTGCCACCAACACGAATCGATGCCCTTTGAGGAAGGTGGATGAATTTGCCCAATAAAGTCTAAACCCCATCCTCCGAAAGGCCACGGCTTGATCATAGGATGCAACATAGCAGCAGGAGCCAATTGAATATCACCAAATTTTGACAAGCTTCGCACCCTTTATAATATCTGAAGCAATCATTAATCATGGTCGGCCAATAAAACCCAAAGACGTCAGAATAACCATTTCATCTTAGGAGCCGATCGATGAGTACCACAAATGCCCTCATGTACTTCTCCCATAGCAACTCTTGCCTGGTCCTCATCCAAACACTTTAGAAGAACATCATCGACTGTTCGGCGATAAAGACCATCATCTCTCATTGTATACTTGAAAGTCATACGCCGAACAGCCCTGTCCACCCTTTCACTCGGATTGCGCAGGTAATCAACAATGGGCCTCCTCCAGTCGGGATTGTCATGTCTAGATATATGTGCAATGCTAAAACAATCCAAAGTAGAAATTATATCTAGACATTTATCAAGATAAACATTAAGTGATTCGTCCAAACACTGAAAGACTCTGGATATTTGTTGCACCACTAGTAACGAATCACCGTAAGCCTCAATATGTGTAACACCTATAGCAAGTAACATCTCTAGACCGAATAACAATGCTTCATATTCGGCTTGATTATTTGTGCAAAAATATTCTAAGCGGCATGAGGCTTCAAAAACAGCACCATGAGGAGATATATAAACAATAACAACACCTTGGCCATTGCTACAAACTGAACCATCAAAGTACAATCTCCATGGCACTAATGAAACAAGGTTCATATCAACATCATGCTTGTCATTAATCCGATGTTCAACAATGAAATTAGCAACAATTTGGCCTTTCATGGATTTTAGAGATTCATAAGCCAAATCATACTCAATCAAAGCATAAGCCCACTTGCCAATTCTACCACTAAGATTTGGCCTATGCAACATGTACTTAATGACATCGGTTTGACAAGCTACTACACAAGCACTCGGCACTAGGTAATGTCTCAATTTTGTGCAAGCGTAATATAAGCATAGACATAGTTTTTCAATAAATGTATACCTTGTCTCGGCGTCCAATAAACGTCTGCTCAAATATGTAATGGCATGCTCTTTTCCTTCGGTATCTTGAGTCAAAACAGCACCAATAACACCTTCCTCTACTGCGATATAAAGTTTGAAAGGCTCTCTATGTTTGGGTGCTTTCATCACCGGAGGAGTGCACAAATAATTCTTGATCATATCAAAGGCTTCTTGCTGTTTTGCCCCCCAAGTGAAATCAACATCATTCTTTAACCGAAGGATAGGAGTAAATGCATCAACTTTCCCTGACAGATTAGCTATGAACCTTCTCAAATAATTGACCTTGCCAAGGAACTTTTGCATATCTTTCTTGCATGTTGGAGCCTCCACTTTCTGTATGGCCTCTATCTTTTTGGGATCGATTTCGATGCCATCTTCATGAATAATGAAACCCAAAAATTTGCCACCGACACGCTAATGCACACTTCAAAGGACTCATTTTCAGTCCATACTTTTCATTCTTTCAAAGCTAAACGCAAATCGCCAAGTGAGACTCAAAAGCATCCGATTTGACAACAATATCATCAATATAAACTTCAAGTATGACACCGAGTAAATCATGAAAATCAAATTCATAGCCCTTTGATATGTGGCCCCACATTTTCAATCCGAATGTCATCACCGCCCACTCGAATAAACCAAGGAAACCAGGACATCGGAAAGCTGTTTTGTACATGTCCTCTTCGCCATAAAAATTTGATTGTATCCGCATTACCATCTAGAAAGCTAATAACCTTATGTCCGTAAGCATCATTAATAAGCATATCGGCTATTGGCATGGGATACTCATCTTTGGGTGTAGCCCTATTCACATCTCTCAAGTCAATGCACACCCTCAACTTGCCGGATCCTTCTTCTCCATCGACAATGTTAGAAATCCACTCGGCATACCGCAAGGTCGAATGAATTTAGCTTCAAGCAATCGACCGATCTCTTCCTTGATCCGGTCATATGTTTTCGGATTAAACTTTCGCCGATCGCTTATAAGGTCCAAAACCGCCTTTATAGGCAACCGATGCTCCACTAGCTCTCGGCTCAACCTCGCATCTCATGATATTCCCATGCAAAGCAACAAACATATTCTTTCAATAGCTCGATTAATTTAGCTTTACAATCGGCTTTCAAATTTTTGTTTATAAATGTCGGTCGATCGACTGATCCGCTCCGATATCTACCTCTTCTAACGGATCGGCCGATGTAAAACCTTGTCCAAGTTTATCCATGTCATCCAACTCCTCAATAGACTCATACATATCGCTCTCGCTGGATCGATATTTTGCAAGACGCTTTTGTAACCACTCGAATTAGAATCCATTTAAACATATCATACCTTGGAGCCGATTGCATTCATCGGCTTTAAAGACACGGGCACAAAACCATTCTTGGTCGCTACCGAGAAAATCAAACTCGATAAGTCACGCCCCGTCAAGCAAGTAGCATTGGGATGTTGCTAATCCACCGATGCATCAGCCAAAGCAACACAGCCGAGTTATCCGCATGAATGACTTCCACTTCATCATCAACCCATCAATCAAAAACTGGTGCATAGTGGATGGCACGACCGGTTTGCATGAACCCAATCACGGCCTAGTATAATGTTGTAGTTACCTTGCACCTCAAATGACAAAGAATGCAGTGGCCAAAGTTTTGCTTCCGATCGTAAGCTCCACATACATTACACCTTTGGCTTCAGCTTTCTTTGCCTTCAAACCCGTTGAGCACCATATTGGTCTTGATCAATTCTTCATCAGGCAAACCCAATTTCTTGAAGACCGAATAAGGCATAAGATTTACCACAGCACCACCATCAACAAGCATTCGACTAAGTGGTGATCCATTGATATGACCTCTGAGATACAATGGTTTCAAATGTGTTACTGGTTCTTTTGGCTTCTCGAATTTTGCGTTTTTAGGGCCAAAATCCAGCTGAGCAACTTCCCCTTCCTCATCTACAGCACGAAACTCAGCAGGTAAGTAATACACCATATTGATATCCATACCTTCATGAACCGTGTAGATTCATAGTCCAACATATCAACCTCTTCTCCAAGTGGATCGACCGATTCGAATCGCCGAGTGAAGGAGAAGTAAGAAGTGTCGCAGACGATGTAATAGCCATCACATCGCCCTCCTTGGGTGGTGTAGGCACTTTTGTGATAGATGTAGAAGCTGATGTATCTTGTATTTGTTTTGGCCTCCACACTTGTTTTGCTGGAACCATGGGCCGAGTGTCATTGAACAACTTATCCCTTTGCTTCTCGGCCTCTGCTCCGCCATCTCGACTCCTTAACCTCTGTAGTTTCCTCTTACGTGTCTTTGTTAGCCCCGAGGACACCACTTTGGTCGAGTGTATTTAGCATCTCTCACCTTTACCTGGCTGGTGCTTGCTTCATGGTCATTAGCCGAGTGCTTTGGCGCGATAGAAAGTATCGGCTCAGTCGAGTGGTTATGCACAGTCGGCTGCTGTATGGGGAATGTTTCGGTGCCCAAGATAAGTGAG
This sequence comes from Aegilops speltoides, assembly GCA_021437245.1. Classification (NCBI taxonomy): domain Eukaryota; kingdom Viridiplantae; phylum Streptophyta; class Magnoliopsida; order Poales; family Poaceae; genus Aegilops; species Aegilops speltoides. The sequence goes on along the minus strand of CM038141.1, from coordinate 433,474,139 downwards.
TCGACATCCATTTTCTCCTTGCCTTTTCCTGATTCAACTGCTGCAACACTCGGTGACTTAACACGCCATTCTTTTCGACTTTCCAGATGCATGAAATTTCCACTCGGGCGCACCTTTTTACTTGGATGGAATCCACTCGGATGGATGTCACTCGGATGGAATCCACTCGGATGGAATCCACTTGACCACATTTTTTCACTTGGATAGCTTCCACCTGGGTGCATTCTTACACTAGGATAGTTTCCACTCGGTCGCATATGTTGACCAGCCGACTGATAGTTACCAATGTTCAGTCGGCCATTATATGAGTAATCAAGTCGATTCCACACAGATTGCCTCTGCTCTTCTGGAAATAGCACCCTTGGTCCACTCGGTTTTGCATATCGACTAAACATATCATCTGATGGTGACCTTGGTCGCTTCAAGTGTGATGGCCGGTCAGAGCTGGGACCAGCCGATTGATTAGCATATTTGGATAGCAACATATCAAAAGTTGGCTTGATCCGCTTATGCTGCACTTTAGCTTCATTCCTCTTCCATTTTCCAACTTCTGGACTCTTGGGCTTGACAAATTTAACTCGAGTGTCCTGCTGCACCTGTGTTTGCCCCCCGAGTGTAGGATTCTTGATGGTGATCTTGATTACTTCCTTGCCATCGGGTTGCTTATCAAGCACAACATGTCTCCCCAAGACCTTGTCGCCTCCTTGTCTTTCCCGGCTCACCAACAATGACATTAGCTTTATTAGCAGATTCGCTACCTCCGGCCGAATGAGTAACTTCTTCCTTCTAAATCCATGGTGTTCATTGAAAGGGCTGTTTATCAATTTGCATCTCAGAAAAGTTCAATCGTCCATCATTAATGGCCGATTGTATCTGTCGTCGAAAAACATTGCAATCATTAGTAGCATGAGAAAAGAGTTATGATACTTGCAATAAGCACGCCGCTTCAGCTCTTCAAACGGCGGTAAAGTATGAGATATTCTAATAATCTTAGCCTGCAGCAAAGCATCAAATATTTTATCACACTTAGCAATGTTAAAAGTAAACTTCATCTCTTCATCACGATTCTTATGAATCGGTTTCAGATCATTGTAGTAAAGGGTTTGGCCTTAGATGGCCAAACAAATTAAGTAGCAAAACATCACCCTCATCGTCCGAAAGTGATCACTATCATATTCCACCATATTCATCTTTGGTCGATCGGATTTGTATCTATGCACTTCTTTGAGATCTGTGCTTCGGCTTTCCTGAGTCAAAGCCCTTTGTAAGACTTGGTTGATATTTAAAACTCATAGCCTTCTAGCTTTTCTCTAATGGGAGTTCTCAAACCACTCAGCACTAGGTCTGCCAAGTCTCTCGGTTATCACCAAACTAAAACACCGGTTTTTCGTTTCTCGAGTCTCTTGACGAATCGGAGACCGATTCATCATGCTTCGCTTAACCGATGTTAGATGTGACAACTTGAGTTCATTGTCGCCGCTATAAAAGTGATCATGAAATTTCTGCCTAGCTGCGACCAAACTCGAATGGAACCATGTGGCAAAGAAGAAAACCATGAAAATGCGGTACCAGTTAATGACAAAGGAAATAAACGACTTTCAACTCATTCGGTGAGCCTGCCTCACCCAATTGTGCTAAGTATTGACTAACATGCTCCCATGTGGTTTTGTGCCTTCTCCATTAAACTTAACAAAATCTGGAATTTTATATCCCGGAGGGCATCGGATGGCATCAAAGTACTCGGGTGCGGCTTTTGGTAAATCCGATTCGAGGTAACTCAACTCCAAAATTCTCTCAAGCATCTTAGCCATCTCCTCTCTAAGATTAGGTAAACCATCATCCATAGTGGACGATGAAGCTTGTGGCGATGGCATAGGAGTAGGGTTACTAGCTGTAGGTAGGAATTGTGGCGGTATGTCGACCCATAATTTGCTAGTGGTCGAGTGGTTGTAGCTGTAGGTAGGGTTTGGTTCGGCGTCACCACCTAACCCGGCATGCTCATAATAGGATTAATGGGTGCAGCCACAATCTGATTTGTTTGGGTAGGATAATAAGTCATCGCACGGAGGCACCGATGAGATAGGTAAAGCCAGATTAGGGTTTTGCACACTAGCAGCTACACCATCATTACCACTAGTCGATTGAGATGTATTCTTACGAGCATTAGTATTTTCTATGAAAGTTTGATAGACTAGATTGTTACCATCAGCAATACGACTTTCAATCTCAGCCCACCGCTCAGAGAAAAGGCAATACTTACAGAGGGTTTAACCCGCTTGGCTTGCAAAGGAGGAACTTGATTTCTTCAATCGGAGTGATGTTGCCTTGGCGATCCTTCTTGAACTTTGCAAGGAACTCCTGCAAGTCCTTCTCCTCGCTACTTCTTGTACTCCTCATAGACTTGGCGATGATCGGCCGATATCTCATCAAGACTGGCTTAATGATGTTATCGGCGTCTACCTCGATGGCTTGGGAAGATCGGACATGGTGGATGATGATGATCGATCTTCGCTCCCAAATGAGTCGCCAAAAGTGTGTTGACACACGAACACGCCACGTGTACCCTCGGCCGAGGGTGATGCACCGCAGCTCACGTCGAAGGAGACCCGACCGACAACATGCGACACGCAAGACGATGGCGGGCGCTTTGCAGACCGAAACCTCACAAGACCGGGAGGGACCCGTCAGGATTGCGGCGGACTATGGGCTGCCCTAGTTCGATTCGCTCGCCCGTAGAGCCTCGGGATTCGCAGCTCTCAAACACGAAGAACAGCGAAGAACGAGAGAGAAAACGGTGGAGAGATAAAAGTAGATGTAAAAAAGTAGTATATTGATTTGTTCGATTGTGTGTTGTTCAATCGGCCGTCACCCCCAACATATATAAGAGGCGGCTGGACTTCCCGTACAAGTAAAGGATTCATCTAGGCTTTCCTTACAAGAAAAATTACATCAATTCGCGTCCTAGAGTCCTAGTTCTATTCCAACTCGGATTCAGTCTGAATCTGGCCCAACTTCTGTCTTCCTCCTTGTGCAGGCCGCCGAGCCTCCATATAACCTCCGATCAAGATGACCCAAATACCAAACTTGTGCGCCTCGACGATACGAACAACTCTCATGTTGATCACTTTTTCAAATAAGGCCATCTTGAACACTTTTCGAGGCCATCTTTACCTTCCAGTCGGACTCGGTCTTGCGGTAGACTGAATCATGCGAGTCTTGTAATGAATTTGCAGGCCATATATTATCTCCGATGACGATGACTCCAAAACCAAAGTTTACCGTCTTGATGATACGCACAACTTCTGTATTGAACACTTCTCCATCCGAGATCATCTTGATAAACTTTTGGGCACATGTTCAGTTTCACTCGGATTTGAGCTCATCCACTCGGATATTAGTCTTTCACTCGACTAGACCTTTTCACTCGGATGACTAACGATGACCACATTTTCAGTCGGAAGACGATCTTTTACTCGATCGGTAGGTTTTCACTCGACCTTTACTCGATCGGTAGGTTTTCACTCGACCTTTACTCGATCGGTAGGTTTTCACTCGACCTTTACTCGATCGGTAGGTTTTCACTCGACCTTTACTCGATCGGTAGGTTTTCACTCGACCTTTTACTCGATCGGTAGGTTTTCACTCGACCTTGGACTCGATCGGTAGTTTTCACTCAACCGGTGACTCGATTGGTAGGTTTTCACTCGACCGGTGACTCGATCGGTAGGTTTTCACTCGACCGGTGAGTTTTCACTTGGATGGTAAGCTTTCACTCGACCAAAAAACATAGCCTGATCTTGATTTGCCTCTCCAGGTTACATACGACCTCGGATTGAGACGAATTTTATATGAAAATCAATCGGCTCGACGAGACGAAACTTTTTCGTGTTGAAGGTTTTTTGATTCAAGGACATCTTAAGGGCCTAATTGCTCGCGCGACCCACCAGACATGGCGTCTGGTACTTTGCGCCAGATTTCCACTCAGCTTCGGCCTGCAGTGTATTGCCTCTAACTTTTGCATATGAACTCGGATTGAGATGATTTATATATCAAAATTGATCGCCTCGACCAGACAAAGACAATTCCTTTAGAGTACTCCTTCATCCGAGGTCGTCTTGAAGGCATGGTCGGCCGAAAACCACTCGGAATGTTGAATTTTGTCACTCGGAGTACAACTTCGGCCACCGAGATAAGGTCGAATGGCAATAAGCTAAACATCAAAGTTATTCCACTCGGCGACCTGAAACTTTGCATGCCGAAAACTCTTTTACTTGAGGCCATCTTACTTGCCTTTTGTACCTTGCCAAAATCCGATGTCACAATTAGTACCGAATTTATCAAAACGTGGATCACAAGACTAGAATTTGCATAAAGGAAAAGCAAATGGGTACTTCGAAGGAGATGAAAAATGATCATGCCTTTGATGCTTCCGCATCGGCCTATCGCGCATCGCCAGCCGTTGGCGCCCCCTACCTCCACCCGATGCACACTGCTGGGCGCCCCACATACCTTAACCTGCCACACACCACTGATCGCCTTCGTGTCACTAAGCTCTTTGTCCACTATATTTCAGGAGGACAACGTTATACCTCTATTCAAGTCGGATCATACTAAAACAATGAGGTAACATGTATCATACTAAAACAATGAGGGAACATGGATCATACTTTTTAGTCCAATTTGAATCATGTGGACTCAGGTAGTTGTGTTATACTTTTCTCTGGGCTGAAGTATATGATCCGCTTGCAAAATCCAAGGATGGTGTGTGGACAACCCTATCCACTATGTGGCTACAACACTTTGTGGAGTCGTGCACAAAACACTATGGACATAACCCTACCAAGAGGTGATTCTCAACTAACAATTTCATTAGATAGAAGCTTCCATTTTTGAAAGCAAATGGTCAATCTGTCACAGCTTAATTTGACATGATTGAACACACAACCTTCCATGGTGGTACTTAATCACATATCTTCTTAGGTAGCATCTAATGGATTGGAGGACTGGAAGCATTTCAGTGAGAGACTCAAAGAACATGAGAACAATGTTGAGCCTTTAACAAACATGAAAATGGTATGAAATTAGGTATACTTAGCAAAAATAAAACAAGTGATGATGACATGCAATGGGAAATTGCAATGGAAAAGGAGGGTTGGAGACATGTTTTGGTGAGAATAATTTCTGCTGTAAAGTTTTTTGCAAATCATACTTTGACTTTTTGTGGTATCAAGATAACAAAGGTAATTATCTGAGCACAATTTAAATAATTTCTAATTATGATCATGTGATACAAGAACACATTAGACACATTCAAAACAACGAAATTCATCATCATTATTTTGGACAGAGCATTTAGACTGAGTTAATTTCAATTCTTACTAATGTTGTGAGAAAGGTTATCTTAAAGACAGTCAGATATGCCAAATATTTCTCTATCATCTTGGATTATACCCCATATGTGAGACACAAAGAACAGGTGAGTGGAGGAGTTTTTCCTAGAGTTCTGAAAGGTTGATGACACGTCAAGTTTGGGGATTTCTAAAGTATTCATGGGCACACCGGGTTCTCATGATTTGAATGTTGCTAATGTGAGAGGTCACACTTATGACAATGTTTCCAATATGAAGGGACGACTCTAAGGGGTTCAGAGTCATTTGCTTCAAATTAACCTCAAAGCGTTATATATGGCATGCGTTGCAAACAAGGTATTACATTATTCATTGTTATACAAGAGATATATGTGTTGTTTTCATGTTCTACTAAAAGGTGTAAGGTTTTGCTTGACAATGTTCCAAAAGAACCAAAACTAACCCTCAAACCTTTGGCAAGTACTCATTGGGTGATTCCAACAACGAGTCTACGAACTATCAGGTATCAAGTTTAACTTTGAAGGAATTGGAGGATCGAGCCTTCTATGATGAAAAAATAGTCTTAAGTGGTGCTCAATCTTTGTTCAATGCACTTGAGAATTTAGAAACTTTAGTTGGTATGGTTGTGTGGCATGATGTTTTCTTTCTGCAATATGGTGCGCCAAAAGTTGCAGGAAAAGATTGGGTGCATCGTTGGTACTAACAAACACATAGAAGAGGTCATAGCATATTTTCAGAAGTACAGAGTTGAAGCCTGATGCAAGTATTGAGATTGCAAAAGCCATTGCAGATAATTCAAACATATTGAGCCAAAATTTCCTACAAAACTTCAAGTTAAATGTAAGAAGCATTTTGATGAAAGCAATGATCAAGATGAATAAATACAATTGTCAGCTATAGAATCTTTCAGAGTACTTACTTTCTAGTCATCATTGACGTTAAATTTGTACATTGACTACTCGTTTTGAGAAGTTGAAGAAATTTGAAAAGGTGTTTGTCTCATATTCAATCAAAAAATATGAAGTCCTCGGATGAAGTAATCTGCAAATGTTGTTATCATGAATATAGGCAGGAGTTATTTCGCCAATCAAAGTTTTGTGTTCTAAAGGTAAAGAAAGACGGTAAAGCCCATTAAAAAGAGTGCCACGCGGAAGCACCTCCCGTGCCACTCGATCCAAACCCGACACATCTTTCTTTCTATATGAAATGAGTTCGACCTTTTTTTCAAAATAGAAACAGTAAAGAAATTTAGGAATAGTGCGGGTGCGACGGAATGAATCAAGTGAAACGAGCCCCCCTTATGACATTTTTCATCCAGGCAAGGGCGCGTTGCATGGTATTCATCAACAAAGGGATAGGGCTAAGGGGCCGCACGTCCAAGACAGCCTTTCATCTCAGTGCGCCATGGAGGAAAGGGAAGAATAAGACCAACATTGACTAGAGCTACTGATATCTCAGGACACTATGTGAAATAGCTACGATATGCTTGCTATTCTGGGAAGATAAGTCACGCCTTGGGAAACTACTCATGTTATGATCGAATTGGAATGTGTGGGCTTTGTGACTACCAGTGATTGGAGGATCAAGAAGCCTAAAAACAAATCTAAGTAGTTCCACACATAGGGCCTTGTTTGAAAGACAAAGGTGTGTTTGTAAAGGTAGGCTAGGCGCAGCGCAATCCTTATAAAGCATACCTAGATTCAAAGCCTGTAATAGACGATTTGAGCCGGCCTTTTGGTACCATTTCAAAGGTGATTACTTACGCATTTCAGGAAACCAATGAAGAGAAGGGCATATATATCCTTGGCCCTGCCGTACGATGAAAGCTATTCTTTAGAAATCAAGTGAACAATTGGTTTCGCCGCCACCAGCAGTATAGCCAACCCTACCCTATCATGTCAATCCCACAAGCCTCTTATCCATTCCCGTTCGCTCACACAAGCAAAGGAGAAGAGGATGGGTCCCGAGGCAACTCTTTTTCTTCCATTCTAAGTTTTGATTGCACGAAAGGCAGGAGCTCTTGTATAAAAAAACATCCTTTTCTTTGGGTATCTCGAATGCCAGTTCGAGGGTGTGCTTTTAGGTCTTGATCGAGAGTGTTGTTATACCTCTATTATTTGTTTCTATTGGCCTTTGTTTGGCAAGCTGCTGTAAGTTTTTGATGAAATCTTTAGTACTCTGTATGCCAAATTGAATGATGTGTTCAATCCAAAAAAAAGGGTAAAAGCCGAGAAGTTTTGTATTTTTCGCCAATAATGAATTTTTTTGCATAGGTATTAAGACGCTTGGTCTGATTTCAAAATTGTCCAGAGTTTTATATGTTGTTCTCATTGCAAAATGATGGGTCTTCTTCCATAACTTTTCAATTACAAGTACGAGAATTGAAAGACATGAGAATTCTCAATTCTCTACATCCCATAATTAACATCACTATGGTCAGGCTATCGAATACAAAGTCGAAAGTGAATTTGCTAGTTTGAAAGAAGCTGAATCCGGGTGCAAATGGGATTCAAAATGACTCTTATGTTTCGTAGCATGCTGCGCAGACTTACTTGGTAAATAGCCTTCCTAAAAGAGGCAAGGTGCTCACACATGAAATTCCCTTTTGAAGAATATCCTATTTGACTTTTATGCCATACTTTGGCAAAGCCATCGAGACTATATCCATCACCAGGAAGAAGAGAAGCGAAGCCATAATTTCTTTAAGATAAGCCTGAGATATCTAGTAGCACCTTTGACCTCTATCGGTCAAAGCACAAATCGTTGTGCACAAAAGTGGTGCAACATTTCCGGTGATTATTACTGTCAAGGACTTCAATTTTTTTTGAATCACTTGATATTTATTTTGATAACTTCCACCTGCGATTGTTTTGTATTGTTAATATATCTTGACATGGAAAACACAGAGCAAATGAGTTGGCGCAACAAGCATCTGGCATCAATGTTGGCATTAATGTATTTCACATTTCTCAAGGGGCGAATGCTTAGTGTTGTCAACATACGTAAGACAAAACAGAGCCCACCATTTCTGCCACAAACGATAATTCTTGTACAAGTGAGAGCAAAGACACGAGAAAGACAATGTGATTCTCTGCATGATCCTAGCAAGAGGAGGGACATGACGTTGGAGGATAGATTTCAAATATACATTGATAAGCAATAATACACATCTTGTACTATTCAGAGTGGCCCTCTTCTTTTTGCTCCACGGCTTTGTTGGTCGTGTCATCATGTGGTTCTAAACTCTTAGAATCAACGTCGATTGAATACCGACTAAAAATGTTTGAATGGATCAATCAGGCTTCTATCTGTGACCTGCGGAGCTTGACTAGAACGAACTTGTGTGCAACAGTGCTGGAGACATCGCCCACATGGAAGCGGCAGTCAGATGCGATGACTTGGACTTTAGACTTCTAAGTTTCTTTTCCCCGAAGGCTAAGCTGAATAGTAGTAGCACTCACTGCCAGGAAATGTTTCTCTGTCGTGATTGAAATGTATCAAATTTTCTTCTTAGATACTAGTACTCCCTCTGTAAAAAATATAAGAGCGTTTAGATCAGTATTTCTTTATGGAGGGAGTAGTAGATTAAGATTAACTTTGTCAGCAATCTACTGCTTGTTCGAATTGTTGATGACCAGGTATGTATGGGTCTTGCTAAGCATAAATAAAACTATCAAAAGCAGAATATGTGGCCCCAGTTGATAGTAACAATGCCACAACTAGGCTGTCGCTGTTCGTGGTTCTTGAGTTTTCTGAATTCTGAAATCTGCCTGGCACCAGATGCTGGCTTGCAGAAACACAACACAGACACAGATATAATGGGGAACGCATGCATGGTTGCTTTGGACGAAAGTGTTGTTTGGTGGGAATATCTCCGGATGGCTACGTGGATACGGGAGTCGGCAGAAAATTCTTGAGAGCCTGGCTCGCACATCGATCGCTTCCTGGATTGACACCTAGCTTCTCTTGTTGTATCCAAGATGCGTGAAGCTACTGTAGACGTATAGCGCCATTTTATTCTTCTTTGAGAAAGAGGAAGCGGTAGATGCCACTTGTGTCTTTTTGACACCAAAAATTCGACTGGAGCGAGTAGCCTTTGGTTTTCTGAATGCTGGTGCTTGCTGATGGGCGGTAGGTATACAGGATTCCATTCCGTGGTGCTCCATCAGCAACGTACACTCGTTTGTCCTCGATCGCTAGTTGTTAGTCTGAAATGCAATCCATAATTATCTGCTGAAAGCACATGAGAGGATCGCTGGTCATCTGTTTAGGACGGTGTCGATACAGAAGATCATTTGAGTGCGACTGAATGTTTGCAAATTAAGCTCGTCGACACTGGACCTTTTTACGCCCTATATAGTTTCATAGTAGGAGTAGTAATTATTACATATTTTTCTCCTTAGAGAAATTATGGAATGACACGTACCATGTTCTTCCCTGTGAAACACTCAACCCTCTGTCAGACATAGACGTTTTATGCATTGTCTTCCAACCAAATCATGTGAATACTCCAACACGTAATCGATTTGATGGGTGGGTGAATGGTGGCGGCCTAGTGAGACTGTACTAAATTAATTAAGCATTTGACCAAGTTTGCTCTGATCTGCTCTGATGTGATAACATGGGCACGGGCTGTCAAGTTTGACGAGTGTCCACTCCACCCAATGGCATCCCATGCCCTCCCAACATCGTGCTTATCCTCTGACGTTATCCCTCTGATTTTTCTACCATATTTATTTATTTCGTGCGCCCCAAGAACCAACTAAATTTACTCCAACTTGCTGCATGCGTACGAATGTGGAGAAGGCAGAGTAAAACCTACTGGCTGGGTTGCTTCTTGATCCGGCCAGTAGAAGCCGCGTGGAGGCAATACAAATCAGCTGAGTACTAGTAAGCAATATTTACACTGGAGCCACAATAAAATTATCTGGCTCGTGTTTCTGGTCTGTCGCAGAAAACCGTGAAACTACCAGAGGGGACGAGGGGTTCCCTGCAAAAAGAGGTACTCCAGGAAATGCATCGTGAAGAAGACGCCGTGACTGAGGGCATCTCCAGCCGCGCCCTCAAGAAGGCCTCCCCAGGCGATTTTTTCGCGCCGGCGCCGAAAAAACGGCCCAGTCGCGCCCCCAGGACGCCGAAAATCGCCGGCTTGGGCCGAAAATAGCGCCATGGACCCAGCCCAACCCGCGCTATTGGGTCGCCGGGCGCCGGGCGAAGAGTTTTAAGCGCGAAGAAGCCGCGGGCCAGCAGCGTCGGCGACCCGGCGCCTCGTCTTCCCCAACGGCCTCGGTTTCGCGGGAATCAATAGCAAGGCTGCCGCCATCAGCCTTGCCATTGATTCTTCACGGCGGCGCGTCAGCGCCGACGCCTCCTCGACGCGCAGCGCACACGGCGCGGCCCGGCTATAAAGCCGGCGGCTTCACTCCACTTCTGTGCCCACACCAGCCTCGCCCCTCGCCGCCGCGTCCGCCCTCCCTCTCCTCGCCTCTCCCGCGCCCGACGCGCCATGGCGTAACGCTTCCCGGGGGAGGCGGCGGCTAACGGCCGCCGCCGCTCGCTCCGCTTCGAGTCTCGCTCTGTTCAGCGAATATCCGGCGCCGCCGGACATGCGCGCCGGCCGTCGGGATGGAGGCTCGGCCGTGGGTGCCCATTCCCCGCTGCTGACGCCGCGGCGGCCGAGTATTTCGCCGACGAGGTTGAGATCGTCGCGTCCTCACCGACGCCTAACGCCTTCCCCAAAGATGTTGCCGACAACCACGCCGCTGGCAGCGATTTCGAGCGCCGACAAGAAGCAGCGCTGGCGTCCACTAACGGCGCGCCGGTGGTCGGCGGCGGCGAAACAGCGGGGCGCCACCTCGCGGGCGTCCCGCCAAGACACTCGAGGGCGTGTTCACGCACTCGAGGCGGCAACGACCGCCGCTAGCATACCTCGGCGACGCACGCCCGGCCGACATGGGCGCCAAGGCGGTTCGGTCTTCCTCCTCCTCTTCCTCCTCCCGATCCTCCTCACACCTCCGAACTCCGCCCGCCGCCATCAAGGCCTAGCTCGCGTCGGAGTCGCCGCTTCGGCCGGCGACTCGCAGCGCAGATCGCCATCCACGAGGGCGGCCGCGCGCTCCTCGGTTCCTCCGCTTGCTGTCAAGCGAAGGAGGGCGGAATGGCGCCGTGAAGACGGAGCGGGCCGGCGCCGTGAAGACGGAGCTGGCCGGCGCTGGCGAAGGCGAGTTCGCCGACGACGACGCGCCTCGAATGGGCGCGCCAGACTCCATTGCGATGGAGAAGGCGCGCCGGAGAAGGCGGCGAGCGCCAGCCAGCTGAATCAGCTTGCCGCGGCGCGCCGACGCGCCGCCGCGAAGACGGAGTCGTCGTCTGCGGCGACAACGACGACGACGACGCGCGCCGCCATCCACCATGGCGACGCTGGTCCAAAGGCGTCCGCGTCAAGGAGGAGAAGGCCGACGACGACGATGGCAGCGACGGCGGCGACGACTTCAGCGCCTTTTATTTTTAGATTAGCTTAATAATGTAATGAAAATGGGCGAATTTGACCGAAATTCGCACGAAATTTAACTGCTCTTTGTCATATCTTCGCCGAACGGGCCCTCTTTTTTTTACACTCGCCAGTAGGCAGCCCTGGGGGTCGACGGCTGGGCGACGACTTGCCCCTAGGGCCTTTTTTTTCGCCGGCTCACCCCAGGCGGCGCTTTTAGACGCCCCCTGGGGGCCAACGGCTGGAGATGCCCTGAAGAACGACGACCGAAGCCGCCGGCGCGCGCGTGGATCTGAGCCAGCCACGGACCTGCAACGCGATGGAAGGTTGACCCGTCATAATTGCAGATTTTGGAGGAGCTCGGCAGCAGGCAGTACCGGTATCCCGGGTTCACTGTCGTGGTTTCGCGGTATGATCTTGGTCGCCGTCGCGCTCACCCAACAGAATCACAAGACCAACATGCATGCATTATCAATCTATCTGATCGACCGACGCGACTTGCATACGACCGTGTCATGTGCGTGGCGATGAACCTCCGGCCGGCGTTCCAACCGCGCCCACTGTTGCCAACTTAACTGCAGAACAGCGCTAGCTAGCCGGTCCCCTGACTCTCACTTCTGATCTCTGAGTACTGACCTACTCGTATGTTCCAACTTTTCAACGTGCGCAGATCGAGTGCCATGATTCGTCAACGGTCGCGGAAGTCGGGCTGGGTTAGCTGTCCCCACGCCCGTGGATCGGTGCGTGGGGTCGAATCGTGGACCCTAGGTCTGCTCCATGAACATCGAGCTGTCGCTGCCGTGTGTATACGTCCGGTGGACGGTGGTAGTCGTCGCCGGCAGAAACTTCCAGGAATGAAAAGTGAACCGACATCGATCTGGTACGCATACTAACTGGCCTGTGAAGTTAGCTAGCACATGAATGTATCGATCCTGGTCCATTTGCACCGACGTATGAGGTGGTACCACTACTACATCATTATTCGTTATCTGACACAGGCCGTGAGCCCGTCACTAACTAAAAGGAAAGACTTGGGACGCGTCGAGACGTGGTGCATGTGGACAGTATAGACATCGCTCGATCACGTGCTTCGTGTCTCCATGCAGCTCGTGGTTGTTTTCCGATGTGCATGTGCATGCATCCGCTTCCTTTGCATTTTGATTGAAAAGGGCGCGCGTGTCCGTCAACTACTCCTTGTACTAGCTAGTTTGCCACAGGTGGTCGATCAGAAGAATAGCAGATGCTGATCCAGTCACATTCATTATCTGCTTAAGAAGAAGCTATAGTTAATGGCATAATGTAGTACGAAACATATATACTATTTCTTCCAGTTGAAAACGGAGCCACAGAAACATCCGGCCAACCGAGACGAGACGGATATGCATAATGTAGTCCTCTTGGAGAGCCGTGTGGGCGCCTTCTCCTGTACAAATGGCAGCCGTAGTTTATCTCCGAGTTTCGGCCTGGATAGGATGGATTGAAATACATGCAGTCGGCCTGTGAACCTGGTCGCAAACCACGGCCGGGCTTATCCTGCCTGGATATTTTTGGAACCATAGTTTGCTCGCTTCTGTGTCTTCATTCCTTCTTTCGTAGAACCATAGTTTGCTCGCTTCTGTGTCTTCATTCCTTCTTTCGTAGGAATTTAAATATCTCACGCCAAAACTACTTGTAGTATTGCATGTATACAGTACACAAATTATATTGGAGGAAGCTAAAGAGAACACTATATCGAGGCTATCATTGTCATCAACTAGTACACTTGTACTTCCTCCGTTCCTAAATATAAGTCTTTTTAGACATTTCAAATGGAATACAACATACGGATGTATGTAGACATATTTCAGAGTGCAGATTCATTCATTTTATTCCGTATGTAGTCACTTGGTGGGATCTCTAGAAACACTTATATTTGGGAACGGAGGGAGTACTCTAGAAACCAGTGTGCACCGTAGATTCCATCCAACTGGCCTATTATTGGTCTCTCCTTTCTACGTTTTCGTTCTTGTCAAAGTCTCAAAACCGGTGAACATTCCGATAGTTGTTCCGGTCCGGTACCAAGATTCGCAAGGAACTCATTGATTAGCATCGCAGTACATTTTGTATTTGATGCACACGTCTCAGAACGAACAAACAACCCTTGCATGAAACAACATGTTTTAGACAAATCATGCATGATGTTGTGAATTTTTGGTCGGCAAATTCGAAGGAATCATTGAGTGAAAAAGGAGCAAAGAATGACAAAAGACGAGACTCTACTAGTCTTCACTCTTGTGGTTTCTTCTTCCTCGGTTTCAGTTTTCTTATTCGGGATCTTGCTTTTCATGGTTCTCATCTCTGCAACTCGCGATTTTCGCGAGAGAACCAAATCCAAGTTGGTGAAGATCATGATTTGGGCCGGCACGGTATTGGGATCGTTTGATCGATTTCCTTGATTTGATTGCTACTTAATGGGCGTGCGCTCAAAGGATACAAACAGGGATTCGCAAACAAAAAGGTACCAAAAAAGACACACACAAAAGTTTTTCATTCTTGCAGTTACATTGAAGATACACTAAAACATAATCGACACAATTTTTTTTTTACAAAAAAACCAACAAAATAGTTTAGACTTGATCAAAACTCCTGATCAGAAGACCATGATTTTCATATAGGAAAGGCAAAAGCATTTGTGCCTTTGGTGCTCCCGCCTCGGCATGTCGCGCACTGCCAGCCGTTGGGACCCTACCTCCACCCTACGGGCACTGCTGGGTAGTGGGCACACTGTTGTACTTTGTGTTGAAGTACATGAGTCGGTTGCAAAATCCCCACCATGTGGCTCTGCCACCGGGTGAAGTTATCTTGGTCTTTACTCTTTAGGTTGTGTTTGGTTGAGCTGCAGATTCTGAAAAAGCTATTGTGAGCTGTGAGAAAGCTGTTGTCAACTTCCAGCTGTGGAAAAGCTGGAAGTTGTTTGGTTGAAAGAACTGTGAAACTATAGATTTGGCTGTGAATGATCTATAGTGGCCCGAGGGCCTGAGAGATTGTTTATATGCTAATTGATCGTAAAACATTGATATGTAATATAATTGACATATAAATGAAAATTATGGGAAGGAAATTTTCAATTTTTTTTTAAATGTTGCATTACACACATAAATGACTATACTATGCACTGGATAGTTAAGTGTAAAGAGTGCATACATGTATGTACAAATAGGAGAGCATTATACATCTTTGATTTTACAGGACAAGCATAAATAAGAGAGAAATTTATTTTCATATAAGCATGATATACAATGTAGCTCGGGACCCAACTGAGCCAAAGACAAGATAGAAAATCTAGATCCAATTGCCCAAACGGAAGACGACATCAGCTGGTGTGTAAGAAATTTGTCCATAATCAGCTCAACTACTAAACACTATAACGTTGTTGGTGATCTCCTAGCTTCCTTCAATCGCTATCTTTGGCACCTGAGCTCATATGCAGCAAGCCAATAATCATTCTGAATTAACAATCTTGTAGGGAAACTTTGCAATGCTCTATTGTTCTTCAAGAAAATACTTTATATGCAATGTGCGCGTGCTTCAGGTGCATAGAGGTCCAAATCGAAGCTTCTTCAAGAAAATACTTTATATGCAATGCGTGCGTGCCTCAGGTGCACAGGAGGGATGAGGGAGTAGGAGGGAGGATAACAGAGGGCCGATGGGCTGGTGCCACCGAACGGTCGTCCGGACCAGGGCTGCCAGGAACACGGGACGGAGGGGAGGGAGGTGGGAGGAAAAGGAGGTGGATGGAAGGAGTAGGTGGAGAAGAGAGGAGGGAGTAGGAGGAAAAAGTCCGGCGCACCGGAGCAGGCCGGGGGGGTGGGGGGGGGGTGTCGGCCAACCCTAGCGCCTAGTGCGGCGGCTCGACGATGTCTATCGTCTGTGTCCTGTGAGGCTCCTATGTGCATGTCCTGCGAGCGTGTGAGAAAACAGATCGAAGCGGTATCACTTGGCAGTGGCATTGGTGGGTAAAGAACATTCAACTCTGAGGGGCAGCCAAAAGTGGCATGTTAAGAAGCTGAGAAGTTGGGGTAAATTTGCACTAAAAAGAAGCTACAGATTCTCAAAAACTGATGTGAGGCCCCTTTGGTTAGCTTTTAGCTTCTTCAAAGCAGAAGTTGGTGAAAAAAGCTCAACCAAATACAACCATAGTCTTGGAATCGCACATGACAATTCCGGCTCCAACTGCTATCCCTTGACTGGTACACACACAAGAACCATGGAAAATTAGTAGTAAATAGAGCCGAATGAAAAGTAGTGGCTGCCGTACAATCTATCCCGACAAGCGTATCAAGTTCCATGGCACCATGACTTCATCTTGATTAGTCCAAGTCAACCATGGAGTTTTTCTGTCTCTCAAATAATTAGGGTTCCCTCGGAAAAAATTAAAAAAATTAGGGTTTATATCAGCATTGTGAAAGGCCTTTTTTTCAAAAATTACATTGGAATTTTGGAGGATTTGAATGTTTAAAAATATATCCTGCTTATTTTCTTTGTAGGATTGGAGACCATACTATCTCCTTTCTATGGTGTATTTACATGCAACTCTAAGGGTTTGTCCGTTTAATCCCTTCCCCAAGGGGATTGGAGAGGTTTGAAGGGGATTGGCGAGGACTTTGACTTGCAGGGGATTTAATCCCTCAGAATCCCCTTTAATCCCCCTCAACCCCAATGCAACCGAACAAGGCCTAATGGAAAATTTCCAGCCCCCGCAGAAATATAGAAGCCAAAATTTTCATTGAGACTAGTCTCATGGGTTTTTTATTTGGTTCAACAATTAATATGGCATAGATCTAATCTGTCGGACTAATAGCAATGCTCTTCCTTTGACGAACCAGCCAACATCTAATTACATGCCCCCATTGCTCACAAATCTTGTAAAATTCAACTATATCACGACATACAATATGTACTTCCCCCTATCTCCATGTTTTTTACATATCTTGTATTCAATAGACGCCTTAATAATTGTTTTCCCTCTGTGGCCCACTGCTTAGTTATGTGGTTCTAAGCTCTTCAAATCAACGCTGCTTGACTACAGACTGGAAAGGTTTATAGCCTCTTTGATTCAAAAGATTAAAGAAATTTTGGAGGAATCTAGTCCACAGAGGTTTTATCTGCTGGTGTTGTTTGATTCCTAGGATAACAATCCATAGGGATTTGTCTTAAGGTTTCATTTGCACTACACTCAATACAAAAATTTAGATCCACGCCAACATCTTGTTTTGAATCCTATGTTTTCCCCGTGTACAATCAAACATTCATGGAATCCTATAGCATTAAAGATGGCATGACATTTCCTTCATGGGTTTTTCTTATTTAGTCATTTTAGAAATCCTACAAATCAAGGAAGGCTCAATGGAACCATCATCATGCTTCTTTCACGACCTGCAGAGCTTGACTAGAAGGGACTTGTGTCGAAAATGCCTAGGAGCACACGGCGACTATGCCCACTGAAATCTCACCCATTCAATTGCCTCGGGATCCCAACCACTATATTACGGTCACACGTATTGGATGAATTTTGCCAGGTACGATTACCCAGCAGTTTTCGTATCATATGAAGTATAAGGTGCATTCCTGTTCTGACATGTCATTCTCACCTGCCAGCGCCCAACAACCATGAGTAACTTTTCTTCAGAAACTGTCCTGACATGTGGTACGAGCAGTGACTTTGTTGGCCTATCTATCCAGACATGCTCGACACGCTAAGTATTAATGAACCAATAGTAAATTTTGTTCAGAAGGTGCACGCATGCATGTGGGACCAAGGCAGGACTTCCATGCATGTAAGTTGGTTGATATCCAACACAACTTCATGTGCCCGTACATAATTTACTTCGAAATTTCTTTCAATACTAATGTCTAGGAAATTATGTAAATAAATCTGCGAGATTTTCCAACATATTGCATGCTGTTTTTTTATCTTAAGTGAAAAACTGAGAATGTCATGGTAATAATTCTAGAAACTTTTTGATAGTAATATTAGGATTTTTTAAAATCTCATAAAATATTCTATTCTAAAAAAGCTAAGATTTAATCATACTAATAATAATACTTGAGAAAGGTGCAATTAATCGGCGCAATTAAAACTAATGCATGCCATCATATAGAAGGCCATCAATGAAAGAGACAGTTTCTATCTTTACTGTTTACCGTGATTCATCCTAGTTATTTCTATTAAATTGATGTGTATCCAAAGTCTTTGCCATTCAGACACACTGACTCGAATTAAATGAGTGTGGACAGGTCTTTACTATTGGCATATACACAAGTACGTAGTATTGCAATTTTGTTGTCAAATAAACAAAAACTTGCACGGATCCCCAAACCATCCACGAGTGGCTTTGATTTTGGTGGGGTTCGTCGCCGTGTGCTCCTAGTCCGCCTCCGGACTTGTGTGCACTAGTGTTGGAGACATCGCCCACATGGAGGCAGAGAAAAAAAAGTGAGCTTAGACTAACACGGCGACTTGGACTCTAGACTTCCAAATTTCTTTGCTCCGAAGGCTAAGCTGAATAGTATTACCTCCTTTCTATAGTTTATAAGGCTTGAGCGTATATTTAGGTTGACAAATAGACCACCTTAATACAAGCTATATATATCAAAAAATATGTCATTAGAAATTTCAAATCATATACGTTCTAATGGTATAATTTTTAGACTATGCAACTGATCCTATGTTGGTCAAATTATAGATCTAGAAATACATGGAACACTTATATACCCGAAAGGAGGTAGTAGTAGCACTCATTGCCAGGAAATATTTCTTTGTCGTAGTTGAAATGTGTTATCTTTTCTTCAATTGTAGTAGTACATTATGATTATCCTTGGCATTCATGACCAGGCAAAAAATTACTGTTCACCATGCATGTCCACACTTTGCCGGTGACAATGTCCCAACTAGGGCGTCGCTGTTGGTGTTGCTTTCTGTGAAGCCTGGACTCCTTGTTGGCACCTGCTAGCTTGCCGGAACAAAACAAAGAGACCGACTAAAGGGCATGGTTGCTTTAGGCGTAAGGGTCGGACTTGTTAGGTCGGTAGGAATATCTCTGGATGGCTACGGGAATGGATAGAAAATTCTTCAGAATTTGGCTGGCTCATCGCTTGCTTCCTCGATCGACAGCTAGTTGTAGATGTATCTGCACAAAACTAAACGGTCGATGACACTTGGTTTTAGCACATCAAATCAACATAGAGCAGAGTGGCCTTTGGTTTCTGAATGCTGCTGCGTGCTGACGGGCGTTAGGTATATATAATAGGATTCCATTCCATGGATGTCGGTCAACAAGGTACGTATGTGCTTGATCGCTAGATGTTAATCCGTAACGCTATCCAATAATTACTGCCGAAAGCACATGAGATGAGAGGGTCACGGTCAATCCAGCTTCGAAAAAACGGATCGGTTCCGTCATCTGTTTTGGGCGGCATGGAAACAGATGATGGGCGCCAACAGCTCTTCTTCTGGGAGCAATCTGACGTTGTTGATGGAGTTAAGTGAGGTGGTGCAAAAGCATTTAATGGAGGATTATGTGTAGTATAATCTTTTTTCTTTTACCTTTTAAATGGTTGAGTGCAATTAAGTTCGTCAACACTGGACTTATTTAACCCTGAAATTTTCTTACTACTAGTAATTAGTACTATATTTTCTCCTTTTGAGAGAGTATGGAATGACATAGGGTTGATCTTATGCATTTTCTTCCGACCAAATCATGTAATAAGTAGTACTACTACAACAAGTACTATAATCGATTCGATGGGTGAATGGTGGTGGCCTAGTGGGGTGTACTAAATTAATTAAGCATTTGACCAGGTTCTGAACTGATCTGCTATGATGTGGTAACATGGGCATGACATAGCTGTCAAGTTTGACGAGTGTCCACTCCACCCAATGGCGTTCCATGCCCTCACAACATATATACATCCACCACACCACATGTCTAGTAACTCTACGTGCTTATCCTCTGTCGGCATCCCTCCAATTTTCTGCCAATTGTTTAATTCGTGCGCCCCAAGAACCAACGAAATTTACTCCAACTTGCTGCGTACTCCTACCAGCTGGGTTGCTTGTTGATCCGGCTAGTAGAAACCGTGTAGAGGTAACTAGGTTATCATACAAATCAATTATGAAAAACATTTACACATGAGCCACAGCGAAATCATCTGGCTCGAATATCAGTCCTCAGTCCTCAGTCCTCGCTCGCTGTTTCTCACAAAACCGTGAATCTATCAGAGCCTCTGATAGCTACACGAAATGCATTATGGAGAAGACCCTGTGACTGAAGAACGACGACCTATAAAGCCGCTGGAGCGTACGTGGATGTGCGCCAGCCGGGACCTGGAACGCGATGGAAAGTTGACTCGTCATAATTGGAGACTTTGGAGGAACGCGATGGAAAGCTGACTCGTCATGCAGCAGTATACTGGGTTCACTCTCGTGGCATCGCGGTATTATGATCTTCGTCGTCGTCGTCTTCGTTGCGTTCGTCGAACGAGCCAAGCATGCACGTATATCTAAGATGCAACTTGCATTACTGCTTCGTGTCATCCATGTCATGTGCAGCGTTCCAACCGCGGCCACTGTTGCCAACTTAACTGCAGGGTCCCCTGACTCTGATCTCTTAATCCTGATCTACTCGTATATATGTTCCGATTTTAACCGTGCTGAGATCGAAAGCTAGTATCTTGTGCTTTTATTTGCCAACGGTCGCCGAAGTCGGGCGAGCTAGCTGTCCCCGCGCCTCTGGATCGACGTGCCGCGTGTGTCGGGTCGGGTCGCTGCCATGTGTATACATGACGCGGTCGTCATCGCCGGGAGAAACTTCCAAGAATGAAGAGGTAAATACATCGATGGTGCTTGAACTTGCCATGGATGTTCCCTTTAGTGTATGGATGTTCCCTTTAGTGTCTGAATTTAAAAAATACATAGAACTGGTTCTATAACTTGGCATGTACATGCAAATACGGTTCAAATCTCATATGTATACATCCATGACGCCGACGAGGCGTTCCAACATGGCATGTGGCCCGCTGTAAGTGACTGGATGGCAGGAAAGTGGGCGTGTGGCCTAGTTTTTCAGGAAGCCCCTAGAATTATTATTTTTCTTACAAATAGGACCTCGGAGAGAAACAGGAGACATTTGTAGAATAAAAATTACAACTGGCCTGTAGGGAGTTTGAACATGGGTACTGCTGTTACGATGCATGTGTGGCTAGCCAATAGACTACCAAACACTTGATGTTTGGAGGGATTGACACCCTTTATATACACTAGGCGGAACAGCATAAATTAAAGAAGTTTATTCCAGAAAAAACTAGTGCCGGGTCTGTGATTCAAACATCCGACCAAATGCTATATAGCAACCTTGGATACCACTCCAACCAAAAAGATCTCATGTTTCTAAAGTATAATTAATATTTATGACTGTATAACAAACATAATTTCAAAAGAATTTGAAAATTTACGTGTCATTTTAAAAAGAATCCAAGTGTTATTTTAAAACATAATCATACAATTTAAAATATTTATAAATTGTAACAAATTATATGAATCAAATATTATTCATGTAACGATCTGCAATCTGAGGGCACACTAAAACACACAAACTTTTATATACTATATAAGTTTTTTAAAACAACACAATTTTTTTAAAGCATGAATACTTTTATGTACTACATGATTATTTTATTAAAAACATGGAAAATTTGAGACAAATACGAGAATTTATTTAAATATACGAAAATTGCTAAAATTACTTTAATATTTTATGAAATATGAGAGCACTTTAGAATTATAAAATTATGTTTGTAAAGTTTATTTTTGTTTTGTGTAGATATTTCATGAAATTATACAACTTTTCAAATGTATTTTTTATAATTTCAGGGTGGTTTTTAAAAGAAAATAAACAGGTCACACGCCCTCCTCACTGCCATCTGGTTGCTGACAGCGGGCCCAATGCCATTTTGGCTGCCACATCAGCATGGTGGATATATACATATGAGATGTGAACTGTATTTGCACGTCCACGCCAAGTTATGGAACCAGTTTGATGTATTTTGCAAGTTCAGTCACTAAAGTGCACATTCGTGGCAAGTTCAAGCACCAGTGGTGTAATTACCTCAAGAATGAACCGTGAGGTGCCTGATTTTTTGTCCAAAAGAACCACCTGCCCAGCGGAATTACCAGAAAAGACCTCCTTCGGATAAAATTGGCAAAAAAGACCCCCTAAGCCGTGGCGGCAGGCGTGGCAGCCGACATGTGGCACCTGCCGCCACGCCCAGAGGCAGCAACACTGTTCACGTACTGTTTTTGCTGGTAAAAAATTCTGAAATTTTGCACCCACTTAGAACACTCGATTGTTTTTACCGGTAAAAAATTCCAGATTTTTCTGCTATTTTTTTATGTTTTCGAAATTACTGTTCACTCACGCGTGAACAGTGCCGTGAACAGTGCTGCCGCCACTACATGAGGCGGCAGGTACTGGCCCTGTTTGGATACTCTAACCAAGTTAGAGGCTAGAGTTAGATTCTAACTCTAAACTAACCCTGAACTAACTCTAACCAAAGTGGTGTTTGGATAGCAAGGTTAGATTTACAATAAATGCTCTTTTTCAATCATTTGGCTACTTTGACCCTATTTCCTGCCGGATTTGGTGTGGCCGGCTCTTGTGTGGCCTCCTCCCGTTGACAATTAACATAAACGAACCATGTTTACAAATCAAGCATGCAAAACTTGATAAAAAAAATTTGGCCATACAAATGAGATGTCCCACTTAAACATAACTTAAACATACAAGTCGTGAATCGAAGCTTCAAAAAATATTACACTCCATAAAACAAAGCATGAGCTAACTCATCATGAGACCGGAGTAATATTCGGGAACACACAAAAAGATGGATAAAATATATAGGTTAAGATAACCAACTTCTGCCACAAACAGCTATACATAGGATTGTGATACACAGGACATTTACACAAGCATGCGGTTCCACTTCTACACAAGCATTTTATAACAACGATTGTGATACACAGGACAGGAGTACCTTCATTTTAGGCAAAGCAATGTAAGTAAATATAAATAGCAAAGAACAACCTCAGCCCCCACCTTTTCACATGCCTGTATTGCAGCCATTTAGCAATGATAGTAGAAAACGAAAACGCAGCAGAAGGAATTGAGGTACAAAGTATCCTATAAAACCCAAGCATCACAAGTCACTTAATTAGGACAATAATAAGCATGAAGGTTTGCTTTCCTTCACCACCTGAATCTAAACAATAGCACAAAGCACACTCAACATTGGATGTATAATAGTCTTCCTTCTTCAGGAAATTCATGAAATAGATTGGCCATCTAGCAACCAAAGCACATGACCGAAATTACAGAAATTCATGCAATAGATTGGCCATCTGGCAACCAGAGAAGGAACCCTCGAACTCACCCCTAGATGCGCTGCGAGCGGCGGTCGGAGAAGGGCGAGCGGCGGCCGGTGAGGAGGGAGCGGCGCGAGCGGCGACCGGAGGAGGGCGAGCGGCTGACGGAGGAGGGCGAAGGGGTCAGCAGGAGGGCGCCCCGGGTACCGGCAACAAGGCGCGGCAGGCTATGCCATGCAGCGCACGATGGGGAGGAGTCGTACAAGGTGGGTGGGGAGGAGGGATCTGGTGCGGGAGGGGTAAGTTTTTTTACTATTTCTTTAGTGGGCCCAGGAAAACTAACCCAAATAAGCTCCTCTAGTGTGGGTTAGTTTTTTGGGGTGGGTTGGATCCAACTAACCCAAACTAACCCATCATGTTTGGATCCTTTTGGGTTATTTGAGCCCAAACTAACTATATCTAACTCTAACTTAGGGATCCAAACAGGGCCACTGTTTGCTCACCTCGTCGTTGTTTTTCTCGTCTCCAGCGTGAACAGTACACTGAACAGTATTGCGGGCGTGGCGGCAGGTGCTACGTGTCGGCTGCCGCGCCTGCCGCCATTTTCCAGGGGTCTTTTTTGTCAACTTCATCCGGAAGGAGTCTTTTCTGGCAATTTCATTGAGCAGGTGGTCCTTTTGGACAAAAAAAATCTGAGGTGCCTAGCTACTTGCCGTCGATCTAGTACTCATCACCTAGCCTGTGAAGTTAGCTAGCAATGGCGTCGACGGATCGTGGTCCACTTTCGCCATCGTACTTACTACTACCCCTACCACATTATATTCGTTCTCGATCTGACGCTGGCGGTGACTAACTAACAAAAGGAAAGACTTGGGACGCGTCGGCATGTGCAAGAGGTACATACGTCTGGACCATATCACGTGCTTTTCCGCCTTTCGATGTATGGGCGTATGTGCGCCTGTTGCTGTTGGCATGCCGGTCGTGGTTGTTCAGATGTACAACAGGTGTGCGTGCATGCAACTGCAGCATATCCATTATCCAAAGCATCTTCCATCCGTTTCCCTTGCGTTTTAAAGTAAAAGGGCGCGTCCGTTAATCCCTCTAGCCAGCTTGCCACAGTTTTATCAGCTGGGGGGGATGGCTAATGATATAGTACATTCTAGAAATCAAACCATCTCCGAGGATGAATTGGATTTTGAGAGTGATTTCGCCAGTTTTGAAGGGGAGTTGACATATGCTTCATCGTTTGACCTTGAATTCTTTGTTACACTCAACGTACAACATATCATCATTTATGTTCAAATTTGACACTTTTCTGGTTCGGTTGCTATATCTGAGTCATTCAGTGCATTTCCAGGCATTTAATGGATATAATTCAAATTTGAACTACGAGTACATTAAACACTGCACAAAAATGTTATGAAAATCATATTCAGGGTCTTGAGTATATTTGCACACCTTATGCAAGAAAAGGAAAAAAAAACTCAAAGACCTTTGTGGCAAGAGTCAACCACAAACATGAAGTTTATTCGTCTTTTAATTATTAAAAATGTAAATGAAATCTGAAGAACATGAAACACCACATGATGTCATGATATGACCTCCGCATAATATGATAAAGAGAAGGTTCGTTTTTTTTATGTAAGCTGTTTAGAGATCGAACCATCTCCGAGGATGAACTGTGGTTCAACATGGACTGTGCCAGCTTTGAAGGGGAGTTGACATTTGCTTCATAATTTGACCTTGATATTTTTTACTACACTCAACATATATCATATCATCAGCCACTTTCAAATTTGGCATTTTGGGGGTTTATTTGCTATATTTAAGCCATTGAGTGCATTTGTAGACATTGATTGAGTACAGTTCAATTTTGAAATACGAGTAGTTTAAACAGTACACCAAAATGATTTGAATAATCATATTTAGCATATTGAGTATATTTGAATGCCTTATACAAGAAATCTCAAAGATCACTATCACTGGTGGAAAAAGGGCCTTTGGTCGCGGTTCGCAACTGCCATTAGTCGCGGTTGCGCAACCGCGACCAACTATGCGCGACTAAAGACCCCCCCCCTTTAGTCGCGCCTCTTCTAATCATGATTAAAGGCTTTAGTCCTGCTCGTGGCTAACCGGGACTAAAGGCCTCCTCCATGAGTTTAAATTTTTTACTTAATTTTTTTTGCGAATTTTTTCATTTTTTTATTTTCAAATTTCAATTATTTTAACCTCTAATCTCTAATCACCACCCTCATCACTGCTCAATTTATCCTCTAATCTCTAATCACCCTCATAATTCCAAATCATCTAACTTCCCGAACGGTCACCCATCCTCCCACTCCCCACTGAGCACGCTTAACTTCCGGTTCTATTCTCCTCGCTTCCAAGTCTGCACTTGTTGTTTTCCGACAATAGTAGGATGTCAATTCTATTAACCCTCGTATTTAGCTTGAGCATGAAGTGACACATTTCACTGTTTGAGTTTGAAACTATTGTTTTAAAAACAATAATTATTTAGTAACACTAATATTTCGGAATAATTAGTTTGACCATTTTTGACCACAGTTTGACCAGATTTGACCAAAATTTAAAAAACTGAAATAATTATTTAGTAACACTAATATTCTAGAATAATTAGTTTGACCATTGTTTGACCACAGTTTGACCACAATTTGAAATTTTTGAATTTTTTGCCTCTCGTAACTTAAAAGCCCGTATCTTTTTTTTCTCGTTAGGTTTTTGGGGATTCTAAAATGTTTAACGGGTTCCCCGGTTAAATTCGGATGTAACTTTTCGAGTAGATGATTTTTCATATAAAAAACTTTTTCATCCGAGTTCGTATGCAAAAGTTATGCCAATTTAAGAATTTTAAGAGAGATTTTGCAAATAAAGTCGAAATTCATATTTGTTAATTTTCCCAACAACTAGACCACATATCACATGGAAAACTTATTTTATTTTATTTTTTGACATTTCCATAATTTTCTTTTGTTTTTCTAAAACTGAAAAGGCGATCGGGGGTAGAGTTTGAAAATGAGGCCTCAAATCCCTTTAGTCGCGGTTGGCGGACCAACCGGACTAAAGGTCCGCCAACCGCGACTAAAGGTTCGGGCCATTAGTCGCGGTTGGCTGCACTTTCGAGACTAAAGGTCTAACCTTTAATCCGGTTGGCACGCCAATCATGATCTAAAGGCCTTGGGCCACTGAGACCTTTAGTCCCGGTTGTGCCAACCGATCAAGCCCTCCCGTCCGCCACCTGTCAACCGAGCGCTGGGCCAGATAGTTGGTTGCGGTTCACCTCGAACCATGACTAAAGGTCCCATTGGTCGCGGTTCCTACAGCTTCACGACTTATGGGGCTGGACGGAAAGCCTGTTTTTCCACCAGTGTATGGCAAGAGTCAAACCATAAACATGAAGTTTAATGATTTGTTAATTCTAAAAATGTAAATGAAGTCTAAGAAACATAAAACATTCCACATGTCATGATATGACCTAAGTATGATGTGGCAAAAAATTGATAGGCCCTTTTTTTGTTTGCGTTGCATGGTTCCATGGCCGCACCTGGACGGGCTGGCGGTGTTGCTGCTGCTCCCCGCGTCGGTGTTCGCGCCCCTTCTGCTCTATGGACAACACCACGTCGACGACAGATTGCATATCTGACGGATTCACGACGACAAGGTGCTCCGGCGACTGGCAACGCCCCTGGCGGCAAGCGGCGTCGCCGGCCGGCGACTTTTTTTAGATCTACGATTGTTCTTGCGCATGTGTTTACACAACCGTCACCTTTGTGTATGCACATCGCTCGTGACTATTTTGCTTGGATCGTGTGCAAATTGAAATTACAACGGATGTGGTCAGTTTGCTTGGGTCGTCTGCAGATCGAAAGCACAAACTTTTTTGCACACCTTCGGTAGCCGAAGGTTTTAATTGGGTTCGCAAAAGCCCTTTTTTATTTGCGCTGCATGTTTCTGCACTTCTTTTAAACACGGTATAATCCAAGATTCCCATAAACACGCACATACACTCATCCTTCTCCCACTGAACGAACATCGTCAAAAAGTCCGAAACAAATAAATTTAAAGAACAACACCGTCAAGTTTAGGACTTCAATTCTGATGGGCTAGCTCCATCAAAGGGAAGCTAACCATCTGAGTTACGTTGAGTTTGCGCATGTTTATAAACTAGCGATATAATTAGTGATGTAGTAAGGTACTCCCTCGAATCCAAATTAAGTGTCGTGGTTTTAGTTCTAATTTGATCTAAAACCGTGACACTTATTTTGGATCGGATGGTGTAGGAAATATGTATATATTTGGTCGATGGATGGAGACAGGTACACCCTTCTACCAGTCGAAACGGAGCCACACGAGCATCTGATCGATCGAGATGGATATACTCGTCCTCTTCTCCTGTACAAAGGGCGGCGTAGTTTATCTGTTAATTTCGGCCTGGATAGATAGAAGAGAGATAGGTGCAGTTAGTCGGCCGCCTGGATGGATAGAAGAGAGATAGGTGCAGTTAGTCGGCCGGCCGGTGAACCTGGTCACAAACTACGGCCTGCGCATGCTGCCGGGCTTACCCATAGTTTGCTCGCTCCTGGCTCTTCCTTCCTGCATCGGAGTACATATGCGGCTACCATCGTCGTTGTCAACTAGGAGGACGTCGTACACTTTTAATCTAGATAGAAACCGGCGGCGAGCGTGCGCCGTAGATTCCATCCAACCAGAGCATTATTGGTCTATCGTTTTCTACATTTTCGTACTTGTCAAAGTCTCAAATCCGGTGAACATTCCGCTGTTCTCGTCAGGTGCCAAAATTTCGCAAGGAACGAATACTTTTTGATTATCATTGCAGCACTTCTTGTTTTTGATGCGCACGACCAAGAACGAACAAATAACCCTTGTCATAAGAGATCTGCTAGACTCATGGCCAATTTTCGTGAAGTTCCGTGGGATTGCAATTTATTTGATTTGGGCTTTCATGGTGTTCCATGGACATGTAATAATAAGCAAGAGGGCGATAAGAATGTAAAGGTACGTCTTGACCGTGCAGTGGCCTGCCCGCTTTGGTCTTCTATTTTCCCGCAGTGTAAGGTCTCCCATGTTATTAGCTCCAGGTCTGATCACTGCCCCATTTTAATTGAGTTGATGGGTAATGTGCGGGGTGGTAGGTTTGCTAGGCAGTTGAAATATGAATCTTACTGGGAGAGGGAAGGTCGTGGTTTGGATGAACAGATAAATGTTTGTTGGAAGAGAGGATCAAATATTAAGGATCTGAAAGATGTTGCTAATAATTTAGAAAAATTAATGAAATCTCTTCATGGTTGAAGTCGGGTGCATATTGGGTACCTGCCAAAGAAACTTGACTGGGCTCGTAAGAGATTGAACATTTTGTTTAATAGAACTGATCATTCTGCTTTGTTGGAAAGAAAGAAAATTCTAGGGGAGATGGATGAACTGCTTATCAAGGAGGAAATGTTATGGAAGTAGAGATCTCGTCTCGATAAGATGAAAGGGGGAGACCATAATACAAAATATTTTCAGCGAAAGGCTTCTTGGAGAGCAAAAAAATATATTCTATTTATGCTCTTAGGAAGGATAATGGTTGTCTCACGGAAAATTTGGAGGAAATGAAGGGTATTGCAAATTCGTTCTTTAAGCAGCTTTATTCTTGTGATGCTTCGGTTGATCCATCTCACATTATTTTGATTGTCAAGCCCCTTGTGACGGATGATATGAATGATGATCTTTGCAAACCTTTTACGGAAAAAGAAATAAGTGACGCTCTCTTTCAAATGGGACCGTTAAAAGCTCCAGGACCAGATGGCTTTCCTGCAAGGTTTTTCCAACGGAATTGGGGTCCAATCAAAGATGATATTATCAAGGCTATTCAGCAATATTTTATTTCTGGAATTATCCCTGAAGGTATTAATGATACTACTATTGTTCTCATACCAAAGATTAAGAATCCTCAATCAATCAAAGATTTCAGGCCGATCAGTTTATGCAATGTTATCTACAAGATTATTTCCAAGTGTCTCGTTTGTTGGGGAACGTTGCAGAAAATTAAAAATTTTCCTACGGTTTCACCAAGATCCATCTATGAGTTCATCTAAGCAACGAGTATTGGGAGAGAGTTTGCATCTACATACCACTTGTAGATCGCGTGCGGAAGCTTGCAAGGTGATGATGGAGTCGTACTCGACGTGATTCAGATCACCGACGTCCAAGTGCTGAACGGACAGCACCTCCGCGTTCAACACACGTACGGGACGGGAGACGTCTCCTCCTTCTTGATCCAGCAAGGGGGAAGGAGAGGTTGAGGAAGCTCGCTCCAACGGCAGCACGACGGCGTGGTGGTGTTGGTGCAGCAGTACTCCGACAGGGCTTCGCCAAGCGCTTGCGGAGGAGGAGAGGTGTTGGGGAGGGGAGGGGCTGCGCCTTGGAGATGGGTACAGCAGCCCCCCTCCCTCCCCCTTTATATAGGCCCCCGGGGCGCCGGCCCCTGGAGATCCAATCTCCAAGGGGGCGGGCAAGGGGTGGAGTGCCCCTGCCAAGTGGGCGCCCCACCCCTAGGGTTTCAACCCTAGGCGCAGGGGGTGGGCCTAGGGGGGCGCACCAGCCCACTATGGGCTGGTTCCCCTCCCACTTCAGCCCATGGGGCCCTCTGGGATAGGTGGCCCCACCCGGTGGACCCCCGGGACCCTTCCGCTGGTCCCGGTACATTACCGGGAGACCCCGAAACTTTCCCGATGGCCGAAATACCACTTCCTATATATATTATTCTTTACCTCCGGACCATTCCGAAACTCCTCGTGACGTCCGGGATCTCATCCGGGACTCCGAACAACATTCGGTATGCTGCATACTCATATTCATACAACCCTAAGCGCCACCGAACCTTATGTGTAGACCCTACGGGTTCGGAGACACGCAGACATGACCGAGACGACTCTCGGGCAATAACCAACAGCGGGATCTGGATACCCATGTTGGCTCCCACATGCTCCTCGATGATTTCATCGGTTGAACCACGATGTCGAGGATTCAATCAAACCTCGTATGCAATTCCTTTGTCAATCGGTACGTTACTTGCCCGAGACTCGATCGTCGGTATCCCAATACCTTGTTCAGTCTCGTTACCGGCAAGTCAATTTACTCGTACCGTAATGCATGATCCCGTGGCCAACACCTTGGTCACATTGAGCTCATTATGATGATGCATTACCGAGTGGGCCC
The DNA here is from genome assembly GCA_021437245.1 of Aegilops speltoides. Classification (NCBI taxonomy): domain Eukaryota; kingdom Viridiplantae; phylum Streptophyta; class Magnoliopsida; order Poales; family Poaceae; genus Aegilops; species Aegilops speltoides. The sequence goes on along the minus strand of CM038141.1, from coordinate 433,443,643 downwards.
AGAGATACCTCTCCGTCATACGGAGTGACAAATCCCAGTCTCGATTCGTGTCAACCCAACATACACTTTCGGAGATACCTGTAATGCACCTTTATAGTCACCCAGTTACGTTGTGACGTATGATACACCCAAGGCACCCCTACGGTATCCGGGAGTTGCACGATCTCATGGTCAAAGGAAGAGATACTTGACATTGGCAAAGCTCTAGCAGACGAACTACACGATCTTTATGCTATGCTTAGGATTGGGTCTTGTCCATCACATCATTCTCCTAATGATGTGATCCCGTTATCAACGACATCCAATGTCCATAGTCAGGAAACCATGACTATTTGTTGATCACAATGAGCTAGTCAACTAGAGGCTCACTAGGGACATGTTGTGGTCTATGTGTTCACACGTGTATTACGATTTCCGGATAATACAGTTATAGCATGAACAAAAGACAATTATCATGAACAATGAAATATAATAATACTTTTATTATTGCCTCTAGGGCATATTTCCAACAGTCTCCCACTTGCACTAGAGTCACTAATCTAGTTACATTGTGATGAATCGAACACCCATAGAGTTCTGGTGTTGATCATGTTTTGCACGCGAGAGAGGTTTAGTCAACGGATCTGCGACATTCAGATCCGTGTGCACTTTGCAAATCTCTATGTCTCCATCTTGAACATTTTCACGGATGGAGTTGAAACGACGCTTGATGTGCCTGGTCTTCTTGTGAAACCTGGGCTCCTTAGCAAGGGCAATAGCTCCAGTGTTGTCACAGAAGAGTTTGATCGGCCCCGACGCATTGGGTATGACTCCTAGGTCGGTGATGAACTCCTTCACCCAAATCGCTTCATGCACTGCCTTCGAGGCTGCCATGTACTCCACTTCACATGTAGATCCCGCCACGACGCTCTGCTTGCAGCTGCACCAGCTTACTGCTCCACCATTCAACATATACACGTATCCGGTTTGTGACTTAGAGTCATCCAGATCTGAGTCGAAGCTAGCATCGACGTAACCCTTTACGACGAGCTCTTCGTCTCCTCCATAAACGAGAAACATGTCCTTTGTCCTTTTCAGGTACTTCAGGATATTCTTGACCGCTGTCCAGTGTTCCTTGCCGGGATTACTTTGGTATCTTGCTACCAAACTTACGGCAAGGTTTACATCGGTCAGTACACAAAGATGGCATACATAATAGATCCTATGGCTGAAGCATAGGGGATGACACTCATCTCTTCTTTATCTTTTGCCGTGGTCGGTGACTGAGCTGAGCTCAATCTCACACCTTGTAACATAGGCAAGAACCCTTTCTTGGATTGATCCATTTTGAACCTCTTCAAAATCTTATCAAGGTATGTGCTTTGTGAAAGACCTATGAGGCATCTCGATCTATCTCTATAGATCTTGATGCCTAATATATAAGCAGCTTCTCCAAGGACCTTCATTGAAAAACACTTATTCAAGTAGGCCTTAATGCTGTCCAGAAGTTTTGTATCATTTCCCATCAAGAGTATGTCATCTACATATATATAATAGGAGAAATGCTACAGAGCTCCCACTCACTTTCTTGTAAACGCAGGCTTCTCCATAAGTCTGCATAAACCCAAACGCTTTGATCATCTCATCAAAGCGAATGTTCCAACTCCGAGATGCTTGCACCAGTCCATAAATGGATCGCTGGAGCTTGCATACTTTGTTAGCGTTCTTAGGATCGACAAAACCTTCCGGCTGCATCATATACAGCTCTTCCTTAAGATGTCCGTTAAGGAAAGCCGTTTTGACATCCATCTGCCATATCTCATAATCATAGTATGCGGCAATTGCTAACATGATTCGGACGGACTTCAGCTTCGCCACGGAGAGAATGTCTCGTCAGAGTCAATCCCTTGAACTTGTCGATAACCCTTAGCGACAAGTCGAGCTTTATAGATGGTAACATTACCATCCGCGTCCGCCTTCTTCTTAAAAATCCATTTGTTTTCTATCGCCGCCGATCATCGGGCAAGTCTGTCAAAGTCCATACTTTGTTTTCATACATGGATTCTATCTTGGATTTCATGGCTTCAAGCCATTTGTTGGAATCCGGGCCCGCCATCGCTTCTTCATAGTTCAAGGTTCACCGTTGTCTAACAACATGATTTCCGGGACAGGGTTGTCGTACCACTCAGTGCGGAACGTGTCCTTGTGGACCTCGAAGTTCAAGAGCAACTTGATCCGGTACCGATCATCATCATTGTTTTCCTCTTGATTGGAGTGGGTATCACAGAACGGTTTCTGCGCTGCACCACCTTCCCGCTCGAGAGGCGATTTCATCGAGTTCTACTTTCCTCCCACTTACTTCTTTTGAGAGAAACTCTTTTCCGTAAAGCATCCGTTCTTGGCAACAAAGATCTTGCCTTCGGATCTTAAGTAGAAGGTATACCCGACAGTTTCCTTAGGGTATCCTATGAATACGCATTTTTCCGACTTGGGTTCGAGCTTTTCAGTTGAAGTTTCTTGACATAAGCATCGCATCCCCAAACTTTTAGAAACAACAGCTTAGGTTTCTTCCCAAACCATAATTCATACGGTGTCGTCTCAACGGATTTAGACGGTGCCCTATTTAAAGTGAATGTAGCTGTCTCTAGAGCGTATCCCCAAAATGATAGCGGTAAATCGGTAAGAGACATCATAGACCGCACCATATCCAATAGAGTGCGATTACGATGTTCGGACACACCGTTTCGCTGAGGTGTTCCAGGCGGCGTGAGTTGTGAAACGATTCCACATTTCTTTAAGTGTGTACCAAATTCGTGACTTAAGTATTCTCCTCCACGATCTGATCGTAGGAACTTTATCTTTCGGTCACGTTGATTCTCCACCTCATTCTGAAATTCCTTGAACTTTTCAAAGGTCTCAGACTTGTGTTTCATTAAGTAGACATACCCATATCTACTCAAGTCATCGGTGAGGGTGAGAACATAACGATATCCTCCGCGAGCCTCAACGCTCATTGGACCGCATACATCGGTATGTATGATTTCCAACAAGTTGGTTGCTCGCTCCATTGTTCTGGAGAACGGAGTCTTGGTCATTTTGCCTAAGAGGCATGGTTCGCATGGGTCAAACGATTCATAATCAAGAGACTCTAAAAGTCCATCAGCATGGAGCTTCTTCATGCGCTTGACACCAATGTGACCAAGGCGGCAGTGCCACAAGTATGTGGGACTATCGTTATCAACTTTACATCTTTTGGCATCCACACTATGAACATGTGTAATATTACGCTCGAGATTCATTAAGAATAAACCATTGACCATCGGAGCATGACCATAAAACATATCTCTCATATAAATCGAACAACCATTATTCTCAGACTTAAATGAGTAGCCATCTCGTATCAAACGAGATCCAGATACAATGTTCATGCTCAAACTTGGCACTAAATAACAATTATTAAGGTTCAAAACTAATCCGTGGGTAAATGTAGAGGCAGCGTGCGACGGCGATCACATCGACTCTGAACCATTCCAGACGCCGCATTGTCACCTCGTCCTTCGCCAAGATTCTGTTTATTCCGCAGCTCCTGCCGTGAGTTACTTAATATGAGCAACGGCACGGTATCAAATACCTAGGAGTTACTACGAGTATCGGTAAGGTACACATCAATTACATGTATATCAAATATACCTTTGGTGTTGCGGCCTTCTTATCCGCTAAGTATTTGGGGCAGTTCCGCTTCCAAAGACCCTTCCCTTGCAATAAAAGCACTCACTCGTGCTTGGGTCCATTCTTTGACTTCTTCCCGCAAGCGGCTTACGGGCGCGCAACATCCTTGCCGTCCTTCTTGAAGTTCTTCTTCCCTTGCCCTTCTTGAACTTAGTGGTCTTATTGACCATCAACACTTGATGTTCTTTCTTGATTTCAGCCTCTGCTGACTTCACATCGAGTACACTTCAGAATGGTCTTTACCATCCCCTGCATGTTGTAGTTCATCACAAAGCTCTTGTAGCTTGGTGGGGCGATCGAGGATTCTGTCAATGACCGCCTCATCTGGGAGGTTAATGTTCACCGGGTCATACGGTTGTGCAACCCGACATCTTCGAGGATGTGCTCACTGACAGAACTGTTTTCCTCCATCTTACAATCTGTAGAACTTGTCGGAGACATCATATCTCTCGACCCGGGCATGAGCTTGGAAAACTAGTTTCAGCTCTTTGAACATCTCATATGCTCCGTGATGCTCAAAACGCTTTTGGAGCCCGGTTCTAAGCTGTAGAGCATGCCGCCTTGAACGAGGGAGTAATCATCAGAACGAGTCGGCCAAACGTTCAAATCGTCTTGCAGTGCTGGGAGAACAGGTGGGTCACCTAACGGTGCTTCTAGGACATATTGTTTCTTGGCAGCTATGAGGATGATCCTCAGGTTCCGGACCCAGTCCGTATAGTTGCTGCCATCATCTTTCAGCTTGGTTTTCTCTAGGAACGCGTTGAAGTTCATGTTGACATTAGCGTTGGCCATTGATCTACAAGACATATTTGCAAAGGTTTTAGACTAAGTTCATGATAATAAAATTCTAATCAAAATTATGAACTCCCACTTAGATTATACATCCCTCTAGTCATCTAAGTGTTACACGATCCGAGTCGACTAGCCCGTGTCCGATCATCACGTGAGACGGACTAGTCATCATCGGCGAACATCTTCATGTTGATCGTATCTTCCATACGACTCGTGTTCGACCTTTCGGTCTCCGTGTTCCGAGGCCATGTCTGTACATGCTAGGCTCGTCAAGTTAACCCTAAGTGTTTTCGCTGTAAAACTGTCTTACACCCGTTGTATGTGAACGTAAGAATCCATCACACCCGATCATCACGTGGTGCTTAGAAACGACGAACCGTAGCAACGGTGCACGTTAGGGGGAACACTTCTTGAAATTTTGTAAGGATCATATTATTTACTACCGTCGTCCTAAGTAAACAAGATGCATAAACATAATAAACATCACATGCAATTATATAGTTGTGACATGATATGGCCAATATCATAAAGCTCCATTGATCTCCATCTTCGGGGCTCCATGATCATCTTGTCACCGGCTTGACACCATGATCTCCATCATCATGATCTCCATCATCGTGTCTTCATGAAGTTGTCACGCCAACGACTACTTCTACTTCTATGACTAACGCGTTTAGCAATAAAGTAAAGTAGTTTACATGGCGTTCTTCAATGACACGCAGGTCATACAAAAATAAAGACAACTCCTATGGCTCCTGCCGGTTGTCATACTCATCGACATGCAAGTCATGAATCCTATTACAAGAACATGATCTCATACATCACAATTCATCATTCATCACAACTTCTGGCCATATCACATCACATGATCAATCGCTGCAAAAACAAGTTAGACGTCTTCTAATTGTTGTTGCATCTTTTACGTGGCTGCGATTGGGTTCTAGCAAGAACATTTTCTTACCTACGAATCACCACAACGTGATTTTGTCAACTTCTATTTACCCTTCATAATGGCCTTGTTCATCGAATCCGCTCCAAGTAAAGTGGGAGAGACAGACACCCCCAGCCACCTTATGCAACTAGTGCATGTCAATCGGTGGAACCGGTCTCACGTAAGCGTACGTGTAAGGTTGGTCCGGGCCGCTTCATCCCACAATACCATTGAAGCAAGAAAAGACTAGTAGAGGCAAGTAAGTTGACAAGATCAACGCCCACAACAAATTGTGTTCTACTCGTGCATTAGAGAACTACGCATAGACCTAGCTCATGATGCCATTTGTTGGGGAACGTTGCGAAAAATTAAAATTTTTCCTACGGTTTCACCAAGATCCATCTATGAGTTCATCTAAGCAACGAGTATTGGGAGAGAGTTTTCATCTACATACCACTTGTAGATCGCGTGCGGAAGCTTGCAAGGTGATGATGGAGTCGTACTCGACGTGATTCAGATCACCGACGTCCAAGTGCTGAACGGACAGCACCTTCGCGTTCAACACACGTACGGGACGGGAGACGTCTCCTCCTTCTGATCCAGCAAGGGGGAAGGAGAGGTTGAGGAAGCTCGCTCCAACGGCAGCACGACGGCGTGGTGGTGTTGGTGCAGCAGTACTCCGACAGGGCTTCGCCAAGCGCTTGCGGAGGAGGAGAGGTGTTGGGGAGGGGAGGGGCTGCGCCTTGGAGATGGGTACAGCAGCCCCCCTCCCTCCCCCCCTTTATATAGGCCCCGGGGCGCCGGCCCCTGGAGATCCAAAATCCAAGGGGGGGCGGCGGCCAAGGGGGTGGAGTGCCCCAAGCCAGTGGGCGCCCCCCCTAGGGTTTCAACCCTAGGCGCAGGGGGTGGGCCTAGGGGGGCGCACCAGCCCACTATGGACTGGTTTCCTCCCACTTCAGCCCATGGGGCCCTCCGGGATAGGTGGCCCCACCGGTGGACCCCGACCCTTCCGTGGTCCCAGACATTACCGGAGACCCAAACTTTCCCGATGGCGAAATACCACTTCCTATATATTATTCTTTACCTCCGGACCATTCCGAAACTCCTCGTGACGCTCGGGATCTCATCCGGACTCGAACAACATTCGGTATGCTGCATACTCATATTCATACAACCCTAGCGTCCACCGAACCTTAAGTGTAGACCCTACGGGTTCGGAGACACGCAGACATGACCGAGACGACTCTCGGGCAATAACCAACAGCGGATCTGGATACCCATGTTGGCTCCCACATGCTCCTCGATGATTTCATCGGTTGAACCACGATGTCGAGGATTCAATCAAACCCATATGCAATTCCTTTGTCAATCGGTGCGTTACTTGCCCGAGACTCGATCGTCGGTATCCCAATACCTTGTTCGGTCTCGTTACATCGCAAGTCACTTTACTCGCATCAGTAATGCATTATCCGTGGCCAACACCTTGGTCACATTGAGCTCATTATGATGATGCATTACCGAGTGGGCCCAGAGATACCTCTCCGTCATACGGAGTGACAAATCCAGCCTCGATCCGTGTCAACCCAACATACACTTTCGGAGATACCTGTAATGCACCTTTATAGTCACCCGATTCGTTGTGACGTTTGATACACCCAAGGCACCCCTACGGTATCCGGAGTTGCACGATCTCATGGTCAAAGGAAGAGATACTTGACATTGGCAAAGCTCTAGCGCATTTAACTACACGATCTTTATGCTATGCTTAGGATTGGGTCTTGTCCATCACATCATTCTCCTAATGATGTGATCCCGTTATCAACGACATCCAATGTCCATAGTCAGGAAACCATGACTATCTGTTGATCACAATGAGCTAGTCAACTAGAGGCTCACTAGGGACATGTTGTGGTCTATGTGTTCACACGTGTATTACGATTTCCGGATAATACAGTTATAGCATGAACAAAAGACAATTATCATGAACAATGAAATATAATAATACTTTTATTATTGCCTCTAGGGCATATTTCCAACATCGTTAACAGGCTACAACCGCTCCTTGATGGTATGATTTTCCCTATTCAAAGTGCGTTTATTCCGGGAAGGTTAATCTCTGATAATGCTCTCATAGCTTTTGAATGTATGCATTCCTTAAGTACGCTTAAAGATTTAAGAGGGGAATTTTGTGCTTATAAGCTGGATCTTGCCAAAGCCTATGATCGTGTGGATTGGCAATTTTTGCAAGGTATGTTGGGGCTGTTGGGTTTTGCGCCGCAATGGATAAAATGGATCATGACATGTGTTACTTCTGTGAAATTTGCGGTGCGCTTTAATGGTCAATTGTTGCAGTCGTTCTGACCTACCCAGGGGCTCCGGCAAGGAGATCCTTTATCTCCTTATTTATTCTTATTTGTTGCTGAGGCGCTCTCCTTGTTGCTTAATGACGCTTGTGCCAGGGGAATTCTTCAAGATTTCACGCTGAATAGACAAGCACCTGACATTTCTCACTTATTATTTGCAGATGATAGCCTGTTATTTTTCAAGGGATCTCTCAATCAAGCTCTAGCAATTAAAAATATTCTGACGATATATGAGAAGGGAACTGGACAGTTACTGAGCACTGCGAAGTGTTTCATTATGTTTGGGAAAAAGTGCAGCTTGGAGAAACAAGTGACTATTATGGTTATCTTAAATATTACTGTGGAGGGGTTTGAGGATAGATATCTTGGATTACCAGTCCCAGAGGGTAGAATGAAGGCTTGTAAGTTTCAGTATACTAAAGACAAATTTTTGAAAAGGCTTTCTGACTGGATTGAAAAATATGCATCATCTGGAGTCAAGGAAGATTTGATCAAAACAGTAATTCAGGCCCTGCCAGTGTACGCTATGGGGATTTTCAAATTTCTGGTTTCTCTTTGTGAGGAGTTATCCCAGATTATAAGAATATTTTGGTGGGGAGATGAAGAAGATAGAAGAAAAACACATTGGTTGGCGTGGGACAAACTAACAAGACCTAAAGGTAAAGTGGCATGGGATTTCGTGATCTTAGACTTTTTAATCAAGCGCTTTTGGCCAAACAAGCGTGGCGGCTGGTGGTTTATCCAGACTCACTGTGTGCGAAGTTGATGAAGGCAAAGTATTATCCTCAAGGACATATTATGGATACGGTGTTTCTGTTGGGAAACGTAGTAATTTCAAATTTTCCTACGCACACGCAAGATCATGGTGATGCATAGCAACGAGAGGGGAGAGTGTTGTCTACGTACCCTCGTAGACCGAAGCGGAAGCGTTGACGCAACGTAGAGGAAGTAGTCGACGTCCTCCCGGTCCAACCGATCCAAGCACCGCACTCGCACATCCGAGTTCTTGACACGCGTACAGCTCGACGACGCACCCTCGATCTCCAATCCAGTAGAGGCTCCGAGGGGGAGTTCCGTCAACACGACGGCGTGGTGACGATCTTGACGTTCTCCTGTCGCAGGGCTTCGCCTAAGCACCGCTACAATATGATCGAGGTGTAATATCGTGGAGGGGGGCACCGCACACGGCTGAGGAACGATCAATGATCAACTTGTGTGTCTAGGGTGCCCCCCTACCCCCGTATATAAAGGAGGGAGGGGGAGGCCGGCCGGCCCCCTTGGGGCACGCCAAGGGAGGAGGAATCCTCCTCCTAGTAGGAGTAGGATTCCCCCTTTCCTACTCCTAGTAGGAGGGGGAAGGAAGGGGGAGAGGGGGAAAGGAAAGGGGCGCCGCCTCCTAGTCAATTCGATCGGAGGGAGAGGGGCGTGGCCCACCCTAGCCGCCCTCTCTCTTCCCTCTTGGCCCATGTGGCCCATTAACTCTCCCGGGGTTCCGTAACCCCCCAAGACACTCGGTTTTCTCCGAAACTTCCGGAACCTTTCCTGTCCGAATATAGTCGTCCAATATATCAATCTTTATGTCTCGACCATTTCGAGACTCCTCGTCAAGTCCGTGGTCACATCCGGGAATCCGAACAACCTTCGTACATCAAAATGGATAAACTCATAATATAACATCATCGAAACCTTAAGCGTGCGGACCCTACGGTTCGAGAACAATGTAGACATGACCGAGACATGTCTTCGGTCAATAACCAATAGCGGACCTGGATGCCCATATTGGTTCCTACATATTCTACGAAGATCTTTATCGGTCAAACCGCACAACAACATACGTTGTTCCTTTGTCATCGGTGTGTTACTTGCCCGAGATCCGATCGTCGGTATCCAATACCTAGTTCAATCTCGCTACCGCAAGTCTCTTTACTCGTTCCGTAATACATCAACTCACAACTAACTCATTAGTTGAAATGCTTGCAAGGCTTAAGTGATGTGTATTACCGAGAGGGCCCAGAGATACCTCTCCGACATTCGGAGTGACAAATCCTAATCTCGAAATCGCCAACTCAACAAGTACCTTCGAGACACCAGAGAGCACCTTTATAATCACCCGATTCGTTGTGACGTTTGGTAGCACACAAAGTGTTCCTCCGGTAAACGGGAGTTGCATAATCTCATAGTCATAGGAACATGTGTAAGTCATGAAGGAAGCAATAGCAACATATTAAACGATCGTGTGCTAAGCTAACGGAATGGGTCATGTCAATCAGATCATTCAACTAATGATGTGACCTTGTTAATCAAATAACAACGCCTTGTTCATGGTTTAGGAAACATAACCATCTTTGATTAACAAGCTAGTCAAGTAGAGGCATACTAGTGACACTCTGTTTGTCTATATATTCACACATGTATTATGTTTCCGGTTAATACAATTCTAGCATGAATAATAAACATTTATCATGATATGAGGAAATAAATAATAACTTTATTATTGCCTCTAGGGCATATTTCCTTGATCTCCCACTTGCACTAGAGTCAATAATCTAGATTACACAAGAATGATTCTAACACCCATGGAGTCTTGGTGTTGATCATGTTTTGCTCGTGGAAGAGGCTTAGTCAACGGTTCGCAACATTCAGATCCGTATGTATCTTGCAAATCTCTATGTCTCCCACCGGACTAGATCCCGGATGGAATTGAAGCGTCTCTTGATGTGCTTGGTTCTCTTGTGAAATCTGGATTCCTTCGCTAAGGCAATCGCTCGAAGATTGTCACAAACGATTTTCATTGGATTCGATGCACTAGGTATGACACCTAGATCGGATATGAACTCCTTCATCCAGACTCCTTCATTGGCTGCTTCCGAAGCAGCTATGTATTCCGCTTCACATGTACATCCCGCCACGACGCTTTGCTTTGAACTGCACCAACCGACAGCTCCACCGCTTAATGTAAACACGTATCCGGTTTGCGATTTAGAATCGTCCGGATCGATGTCAAAGCTTGCATCAACGTAACCATTTACGATGAGCTCTTTGTCACCTCCATATACGAGAAACATATCCTTAGTCCTTTTCGGTATTTCAGATGTTCTTGACCGCTGTCCATGATCCACTCTGGATTACTTTGGTACCTCCTGCTAGACTTATAGCAAGGCACACATCGTATGGTACACAAAGATTGCATACATGATAGAGCCTATGGCTGAAGCATAGGAACATTTTTCATTTTCTCTCTATCTTCTGCGTTGGTCGGGCTTTGAGTCTTACTCAACTTCACACCTTGCAATACAGCAAGAACCCTTTCTTTGCTTGATCCATTTTGAACTTCTTCAAAACTTTGTCAAGGTATGTGCTTTGTGAAAGTCCAATTAAGCGTCTTGATCTATCTCTATAGATCTTAATGCCCAATATGTAAGCAGCTTCACCGAGGTCTTTCATTGAAAAACTTTTATTCAAGTATCCCTTTATGCTATCCAGAAATTCTATATCATTTCCAATCAGTAATATGTCATCCACATATAATATTAGAGATGCTACAGAGCTCCCACTCACTTTCTTGTAAATACAGGCGTCTCCAAAAGTCTGTATAAAACCAAATGCTTTGATCACACTATCAAAACGTTTATTCCAACTCCGAGAGGCTTGCACCAGTCCATAAATGGAACGTTGGAGCTTGCACACTTTGTTAGCTCCCTTTGGATCGATAAAACCTTCTGGTTGCACCTTATACAACTCTTCTTCCAGAAATCCATTCAGGAATGCAGTTTTTACATCCATTTGCCAAATTTCATAATCATAAAATGCGGCAATTGCTAACATGATTCGGACAGACTTAAGCATCGCTACGGGTGAGAAGGTCTCATCGTAGTCAACCCCTTGAACTTGTCGAAAACCTTTTGCAACAAGTCACGCTTTGTAGACAGTAACATTACCGTCAGCGTCAGTCTTCTTCTTGAAGATCCATTTATTCTCAATTGCTTGCCGACCAACGGGCAAGTCAACCAAAGTCCATAATTTGTTATCATACATGGATCCCATCTCAGATTTCATGGCTTCAAGCCATTTTGCGGAATCTGGGCTCACCATCGCTTCTTCATAGTTCGTAGGTTCATCATGATCTAGTAGCATGACTTCCAGAATAGGATTACCGTACCACTCAGTGCGGATCTTACTCTGCTCGACCCACGTGGTTACGATTAACTTGATCTCAAGTTCTATGATCATCATCATCAACTTGCTCACTAGTTGGTTTTGACGTCCACGTAAACCGTTCTGTGATGTATTATTTTCCAACAAGGGAGTAGGTACAGTTACCTCATCAAGTTCTACTTTCCTCCCATTCACTTCTTTCGAGAGAAACTCCTTCTCTAGAAAGGATCCATTCTTAGCAACAAATGTCTTGCCTTCGGATCTGTGATAGAAGGTGTACCCAACTGTCTCTTTTGGGTATCCTATGAAGACACATTTCTCCGATTTGGGTTCGAGCTTATCAGGTTGAAGCTTTTTCACATAAGCATCGCAACCCCAAACTTTAAGAAACGACAACTTTGGTTTCTTGCCAAACCATAGTTCATAAGGTGTCGTCTCAACGGATTTCGACAGTGCCCTATTTAACGTGAATGTGGCTGTCTCTAGAGCATAACCCCAAAACGATAGCGGTAAATCTGTAAGAGACATCATAGATCGCACCATATCAAGTAAAGTATGATTACGACGTTCGGACACACCATTACGCTGTGATGTTCCGGGTGGCGTGAGTTGTGAAACTATTCCACATTGTTTTAAGTGTAAACCAAACTCGTAACTCAAATATTCTCCTCCACGATCAGATCGTAGAAACTTTATTTTCTTGTTACGATGATTTTCAACTTCACTCTGAAATTCTTTGAACTTTTCAAATGTTTCAGACTTATGCTTCATTAAGTAGATATACCCATATCTGCTTAAATCATCTGTGAAGGTGAGAAAATAACGATATCCGCCATGAGCCTCAACATTCATTGGACCACATACATCTGTATGTATGATTTCCAACAAATCTGTTGCTCTCTCCATAGTGCCGGAGAACGGCGTTTTGGTCATCTTGCCCATGAGGCACGGTTCGCAAGTACCAAGTGATTCATAATCAAGTGATTCCAAAAGTCCATCAGTATGGAGTTTCTTCATGCGCTTTATACCGATATGACCCAAACGGCAGTGCCACAAATAAGTTGCACTATCATTATCAACTCTGCATCTTTTGGCTTCAACACTACGAATATGTGTATCACTACTATCGAGATTCATCAAAAATAGACCACTCTTCAGGGGTGCATGACCATAAAAGATATTACTCATATAAATAGAACAACTATTATTCTCTGATTTAAATGAATAACCGTCTCGCATCAAACAAGATCCAGATATAATGTTCATGCTCAACGCTGGCACCAAATAACAATTATTTAGGTCTAATACTAATCCCGAAGGTAGATGTAGAGGTAGCGTGCCGACCGCGATCACATCGACTTTGGAACCATTTCCTCGCGCATCGTCACCTCGTCCTTTGCCGGTGTTAAGCAATCCTTAGTCCTGTTTGAGTTGCAAATATTAGCAATGTAACCGAGATCAAATACCAGTGCTACTGCGAGCTCTAGTAAGGTACACATCAATAACATGTATATCACATATACCTTTGTTCACTTTGCCATCCTTCTTATCCGCCAAATACTTGGGGCAGTTCCGCTCGAGTGACCATCGCTTGCGATAGAAGCACTTCGGTTTCAGCTTAGGTCCGACTTGGGTTTCTTCTCTTGAGCAGCAACTTGTTTGCTGTTCTTCTTGAAGTTCCTTCTTCTTACCTTTGCCCTTTTTCTTGAAACTAGTGGTCTTGTTAACCATCAACACTTGATGCTCCTTCTTGATTTCTACCTCCGCAGCCTTTAGCATTGCGAAGAGCTCGGGAATCGTCTTATCCATCCCTTGCATATTATAGTTCATCACGAAGCTCTTGTAGCTTGGTGGAAGTGATTGGAGAATTCTGTCAATGACACTATCATCCGGAAGTGTAACTCCCAGTTGAATCAAGTGATTACAATACCCAGACATCTTGAGTATGTGCTCACTGACAGAACTGTTCTCCTCCATCTTGCAGCTATAGAACTTATTGGAGACTTCATATCTCTCAATCCGGGCATTCTTCTGGAATATCAACTTCAACTCCTGAAACATCTCATATGCTCCATGACGTTCAAAACGTCGTTGAAGTCCCGGTTCTAAGTCGTAAAGCATGGCAGATTGAACTATCGAGTAGTCATCAGCTTTGCTCTGCCAGACGTTCTTAACGTCGTTAGTTGCATCAGCAGCAGGCCTGGCACCCAGCGGTGCTTCCAAGACGTAATTTTTCTGTGCAGCAATGAGGATAATCATTACTAGGGAAAAGCCTATACACAGAATCTTATCAGCAGCGCGCCTCAAAATAACTCGCTGCTGCTAACTAGCAGTAGCGCGGTCAACAGCAACCCGCTGCTGGTAAAAATATAGCGATGGCGCGTCCAATGAGAGACGCTGCTGCTATAATTCTACGAGGCCGCCATGAGGCTAGTTATAGCAGCAACGCGTTAGCACGACGCGCTACTGCTATTTAGCATAGTAGCGGCGCCTTTCCCGACAAGCGCTCTCGCTAAGTTTCCTACAAAAATTTAGTCCCACCTCGCTCCGTGAAGAGAGTTTATACCACCTTAAATATGTTACTTCCCACACTTTGACAAACACTTGATCTTCATTGAACTCTATGTGTAGAATTTGTGGCTGCAATATGAGTCTTCACCTGTTCCTAAACGGTGAGGACTCATATTGTCGAATCAGATTGTACACAAAAGATCGTTGATGATCAATGTGTATTTTTGCATCTTGACATATATCGAGAGCGCTTTATCTCAGCGCTGCTGCTAGATAGCCTAACATGGCGCGTTTTTCAAGAGCGCCATCGCTAAGCCATCTATCTCCTCCTTCGACCGGATCCACTCACACACACAGCCACAACTTCTCTGCGCGCGCCCGGCCGTGCCCCCTCTCCTCCGCTGCGTCTGCGCGCGTGCCGTCACCTCCTCCTCCTTCTTGGACTCGGTGCCGGCCTCCTCCTCCGTCCTCCTCTCCACTGCGCCGCTGGCCGCCCCTCCTCGCTCCGCCTTCCTCCTGATCCGTTCTCCCTCAACTGGCCGCGCCGGCCGGCCCCTCCGCGCTCCACCTTCCTCCTCCATCCTACTCTCTTCTCCCTCCTCGAGTCGCCCTCCTTCTCCCTCCTGCTCATATGCAACATTTGATTTAGTTGATTTAGTTGACTTAGTAGAACATTTTGATTTAGTTGATTTAGTAGGCTAGTTGATTTAGTTGCCTTAGAATATTTTGATTTAGTTGACTTAGTAGGTCAGTTTATTTAGTTGACTTAGAACATTTTGATTTAGTTGATTTAGTTGACTTAGAACATATTGCTTTAGTTTATTTAGTAGGTTAGTTTATTTAGTTGACTTAGAACATATTGCTTTAGTTTATTTAGTAGGTTAGTTTATTTAGTTGACTTAGAACATTTTGATTTAGTTGATGTAGTAGGTTAGTTTATTTAGTTGACTTAGAACATTTTGATTTAGTTGATTTAGTAGGCTAGTTGATTTAGTTGACTTAGAACATTTTGATTTAGTTGATTTAGTAATCCTTTGCTCATATTGCTTTCGGAAGAATGGCGCCACCACCACCACTATGTCAATCTGTGCAAGTCAAGATCGCCACAACCTTGCAACCGGCAAGCTGTTCGGCATCTACTTCGGCCGAGTTTTCGTCATGCGGTGTAAGAAATTAGATGAAATGTAATAACTATTTTATTTTTAGTGTTGCCATTTCTGCATTGTGTCATTTTGCTTAGTTTACACAGATCGTCCCATGCAATGTGAGGTTGAAATTCAACAAGCTGACAGGAGACACTGTGACATTTGAGGCTCCTGGGGGGCCGTACACTATGGAGGTCGAGAAAGGACACAATATGTCGCAGATTGGAGGAGATGGATGGGCCTGTTTAAGTGGCTCGCATGCATCTTATTGGTGGTGAGTTGATCAGCTTCAACTTCCGAGTAGAAAGACCCAAACTAGCTGTCATTTATCTCAACTTGGTGGAAGATGATGAAGATGGCGAAGATGATGAAGATGATGAAGATGATGAAGATGATGAGGACCCACTTCATGAAGCCATCGTAGCTCAAAGAACAAGGCTGAGTGAGGAGGAGGTGTCCAACTTGTGGGACATAATTCCGCCATGCGTCTGACTTTGTCGGGTGCCATTCGTGACCCGCTTGACAAATACCATGGTTGATCGACATGATATGGTATGTTATACTTACAAATGCAAATTAATAGTGTGAATTACTTAGTGTACAGTCCAATGATATGGTATATGTTGTGTGGAATCTAGTCGATGATATATATGTTTTAGTGTAGAGTTCGATCACATGCTTATTAATTGATATGTTTTTCTTATTCAGAAATTGGCAAAGAGCATATCTGTGAGTTATGGTATCGAGCCCGATGAAGAAGGCTCAGCTGGACTACGCCTTCTTGCAAGGGGCTCCGTCACAACCTGTACTTACCGCGTGGACTCGGACGGTCGCACACACTTAAGCTCGGTTGGGTGGAAGAAATTCCTCGATGGCAAGAATCTTCGTGTTGGACAGGCTATCCTAATTACTATCAGAACACCAACCGCCCGTGCTTGAGGATGATGATTGTCTTGATATCATCTAGAACTACATGTGTGTGTGGCTATATCATCTAGAACTACATATGTGTGTGTGGCTATATCATCTAGAACTACATATGATGATCGTCGTCGATATCATCTAAAACTACATATGATGATAGCCGTTGATATGACCATGCATGTACTTTGCTTGAGGATACATTTTGGCTGTGCATGAAATTGTTATCTTAGTACTCCTTTCGTTTCAAATTACTCGTCGTGGTTTGAACTAAAACCACGACGAGTAATTTGTAACGAAGGAGTACTACCGCATCTAGTAATGGTTTATGAATTTGATGAAAGATAGTACCTAGTTTCTAGCATCCAAGGAGAAATGAAATGGAAAATGATGAAAGAGATAGCGATGGCGTTGGATGAGGAAATCGCTACTGCTAGCTAATAGTAGCGCTGCGTTCCTAAAAGCGCTGCTGATATCGTTCAACAAGAGTAGCGCTGGTTTGGGCGGCGCTACTACTATGAGTTAACTGTAGCGCCTTATTAGTAGCGCGGCCACCCGCGCTGCTGCTAGCCTGAAAACCCGCGCTGCTGCTAGCCTTTTCCCTAGTAGTGAATCCTCAAGTTACGGACCCAGTCCGCGTAGTTTCTACCATCATCTTTCAACTTAGCTTTCTCAAGGAACGCATTAAAATTCAACGGAACAACAGCACGGGCCATCTATCTACAAACAACATAGACAAGCAAGATACTATTAGGTACTAAGTTCATGATAAATTTTAGTTCAATTAATCATATTACTTAAGAACTCCCACTTAGATAGACATCTCTCTAATCATCTAAGTGATCACGTGATCCAAATCAACTAAACCATAACCGATCATCACGTGAGATGGAGTAGTTTTCAATGGTGACCATCTCATGTTGATCATATCTACTATATGATTCACGCTCGACCTTTTGGTCTCCGTGTTTCGAGGCCATATCTGCATGTGCTAGGCTCGTCAAGTATAACCTGAGTATTCCGCGTGTGCAAAACTGGCTTGCACCCGTTGTAGATGGACGTAGAGCTTATCACACCCGATCATCACGTGGTGTCTGGGCACGACGAACTTTGGCAACGGTGCATACTCAGGGAGAACACTACTTGATAATTTTTAGTGAGAGATCATCTTAAAATGCTACCATCAATCAAAGCAAGATAAGATGCATAAAAGATAAACATCACATGCAATCAATATAAGTGATATGATATGGCCATCATCTTCTTGTGCTTGTGATCTCCATCTCCGAAGCACCATCATGATCACCATCGTCACCGGCGCGACACCTTGATCTCCATCGTAGCATCGTTGTCGTTTCGCCATCTATTGCTTCTCGACTATCGCTACCGCTTAGTGATAAAGTAAAGCAATTACAGAACATTTGCATTTCATACAATAAGCGACAACCATATGGCTCCAGCCATTGCCGATAACCCGGTTACAAAACATGATCATCTCATACAATATGGCATCATGTCTTGGCCATATCACATCACAACATGCCCTGCAAAAACAAGTTAGGCGTCCTCTACTTTGTTGTTGCAAGTTTTACGTGGCTGCTACGGGCTTAAGCAAGAACCAATCTCACCTCGCATCAAAACCACAACGATAGTTTGTCAAGTTGATGTTGTTTTAACCTTCGCAAGGACCGGGCGTAGCCACACCGGTTCAACTAAAGTTGGGCCGACACCGCTAGTCACCGTGTGCAAAGCACGGCGGTAAACCAGTCTCGCGTAAGCGTCTGGCGTAATGTCGGTCCGGCCGCTTCATCCAACAATACCGCCGAACCAAAGTATGACATGCTTGGTAAGCGGTATGACTTATATCGCCCACAACTCACTTGTGTTCTACTCGTGCATATAACATCAAACCATAAAACCTAGGCTCGGATGCCACTTTGTTGGGAAGCGTAGTAATTTCAAAATTTTCCTCGCACACGCAAGATCATGGTGATGCATAGCAACGAGAGGGAGAGTGTTGTCTCGTACCCTCGTGAGACCAAGCGAAGCGTTGACGCAACATAGAGGAAGTAGTCGTACTTCCTCCGGTCCAACCGATCCAAGCACCGTTACTCGGCACCTCCGAGTTCTTGACACGCGTACAGCTCGATGGCGCACCCTCGATCTCCAATCCAAGAGAGGCTCAGGGGAGTTCCGTCAACACGACGGCGTGGTGGCGATCTTGATGTTCTCTGTCGCAGGGCTTCGCCTAAGAACCGCTACAATATGATCGAGGTGTAATATCGTGGAAGGGGGCACCGCACATGGCTGAGGAACGATCAATGATCAACTTGTCTATCTAGGGTGCCCCCTACCCCCGTATATAAAGGAGGGAGGGGGAGGCCGGCCGGCCCCCTTGGGGCGCACCAAGGGAGGAGGAATCCTCCTCCTAGTAGGAGTAGGATTCCCCTTTCCTACACCTACTAGGAGGGAAGGAAGGGGAGGGGGGAAAGGAAAGGGGCGCCGCCTCCTAGTCCAATTGGATTGGAGGGAGAGGCGCGCCCCCCCTGGCCGCCCTCTCTCTTCCCTCTTAGCCCATGTGGCCCATTAACTCTCCCGGGGGGTTCCGTAACCCCCCACACTCGGTTTTCTCCGGAAACTTACGGAACCTTTTCGGTGTCCGAATATAGTGGTCCAATATATCAATCTTTATGTCTCGACCATTTCGAGACTCCTCGTCATGTCCGTGATCACATCCGGGACTCCAAACAACCTTCGGTACATCAAAATGCATAAACTCATAATATAACTGTCATCGAAACCTTAAGCGTGCGGACCCTACGGTTCGAGAACAATGTAGACATGACCGAGACATGTCTCTGGTCAATAACCAATAGCGGGACCTGGATGCCCATATTGGTTCCTACATATTCTACGAAGATCTTTATCGGTCAAACCGCACAACAACATACGTTGTTCCCTTTGTCATCGGTATGTTACTTGCCCGAGATCCGATCGTCGGTATCCAATACCTAGTTCAATCTCGTTACCGACAAGTCTCTTTACTCGTTCCGTAATACATCATCTCACAACTAACTCATTAGTTGAAATGCTTGCAAGGCTTAAGTGATGTGTATTACCGAGAGGGCCCAGAGATACCTCTCCGACATTCGGAGTGATAAATCCTAATCTCGAAATACGCCAACTCAACAAGTACCTTTGGAGACACCTGTAGAGCACCTTTATAATCACCCAGATGTTTGGTAGCACACAAAGTGTTCCTCCGGTAAACGGGAGTTGCATAATCTCATAGTCATAGGAACATACATAAGTCATGAAGGAAGCAATAGCAACATATTAAACGATCGTGTGCTAAGCTAACGGAATGGGTCATGTCAATCAGATCATTCAACTAATGATGTGACCTTGTTAATCAAATAACAACTCCTTGTTCATGGTTTAAGAAACATAACCATCTTTGATTAACAAGCTAGTCAAGTAGAGGCATACTAGTGACTCTCTGTTTGTCTATATATTCACACATGTATTATGTTTCCGGTTAATACAATTCTAGCATGAATAATAAACATTTATCATGATATGAGGAAATAAATAATAACTTTATTATTGCCTCTAGGGCATATTTCCTTCAGTTTCCGCATGCTACTTCGGTGACTTGGCAAGGTATTGCTCATGGTCTGGAACTCCTAAAGAAGGGGATCATCTGGCGGGTCTATGATGGATCGAGTATTAATATTTGGAGAGATAATTGGATACCTATGGGGCATGGCCTAAAAATTTTAGCTAGAAGGCATAATACCAGGTTGAAGTGGGTATCTGATTTATTCGCGAGCGGACATAAGTGTTGGGACGAAAATTTGGTTAAGTATCTTTTCTACCCATATAATGCGGAGGAAATTATTAAGACTCGTATTCAGGCCTCTAGCTGGGATGGGGATTATGTTGTGTGGCACCATGAGAAGAATGGTATTTTTCTGTTAAAAGTGCGTACAATTTTGCGCTTAAACTGAAGGATAGTCAGGACACCTTTGGCCAATCTAGTAGTGAACAAGAGGTGGAAAGGGGGATTTGGGATTTAATCTGGAAGGCTAATATCCCTCAGAAGATCAGGATTTCTGCGTGAGTTGCAACTAATAGCTTGGCGGTTCAGGTGAATAGAGTTAAACACCATCAGACTGATTCATGTACATGTTCTATTTGTGGTGTAGAAGACGAAGACACTTTTCATGCTCTAGTGAGTTGTTCTAAAGCGCGTGCTCTACGACTGACATTGAGAGAGTTGTGGAATATTCAGGATGAAGATGTCTTCAAGTGTTCGGGACCAGATTGGTTGTTGATTTTGTTGCCTCAATTGAGCGTGCAGCAGAGGGAGCAAATCTTGTTTCTTTTCTGGCGAGCATGGCATTTGAGAAATGATTTACTTTTTGGGAAGGGGAAAGAATCTGTTAATGCCTCTGCACTCTTTTTGGGCAACTATTGGGCCACCTTCACATCCAATAACGACACTATTCAAATGGATGCTAGCAACAAAGGTAAGGAGAAAGTGAGCGGTGTTGTAGCTGATTTTACACTGTTTAAAGATAATGTGATGTAGACACCTCCCCCTAATGACCATATTAAGATCAATGTTGACGCCAGTTTTGTGGAGAGTCTTAGTGCAGCCAGTGTGGGGGTTGTGGCTCGTAATTCTTCCGGAGAAATTATTGTTTCTTCGTGGGATTTTATTGATCGGTGTACCAGTGTGAATGAAGCTGAACTCCGCGCCTGCCTCGTAGGACTTTATATAGGTATCACGCTTCATCAATCTATTATCTTAGAGACTGACTGTGCTTTTGTACATTCGTTTCTTGCAAATGAGAAGATTTACAGGTCCCCTCTGGCTGATGTAATGAATGAGGCTCTGAGTATATCCAGGATGATCCAAAATTTTAATATCTCAAAGATAAATCGGATTGCCAATAGGGTGGCACATGAGATTGCTAAGTTTAGCTTCGATACTAGGTCCGATGGGATTCTTTTTAATTCTGTTCTGCCCTGCGTGGTGTATGCTGTAATGAATGATTGTAAGAACATTTCTTTGGATTAATTAATATATGGGGTGTTTTTCAAAAATAAAAACCCTTGTATGAGACCACCTGCATTAAGAACACAAATAATGCATGCATGCATGATGTCATAGTAAAAAAGAATACACGGCAATTTTTCCGTTTTTGCGATTACAATAAAGATATAGGCAAACACATACATACGCATGAGTGCGGCACCAAATCATAGTTACCAAAACAAAAATAATAAAAAATATTGATCGTCAATAAATCTGTCAATGGCGGTGAATTCCAGTGCTCATGCCACCTGGGGTATGTGCAAATGTTAGTGCCGGATTTAAACCTTAGTGGTTGGGATCAGTGGCATAGCTATTATTTTTGAAACAATGTGGTCCAGGAGAAACAACCTTTATTCACAGAAAAAACATGCCAACATACTAGTACCGAATTTATCAAAACAGTGGATCACAAGACTAGAATTTGCATAAAGGAAAAGCAAATGCATAATTCGAAGGAAATGAAAAGCAATCATGCCTTTGGTGCTTCCACATCGGTCTATCGTGCATCGCCAGCCGCTGCCCACCTACCTCCACCCGATGAAGACCGCTGGGCGCCCCACGTAACTTCATCTGCCACACACCACCTATCGCCTTCCCTATCGCTGAGCTCTTTGCCCACTACGGTCCAGGAGGACAATGTTACACCTCTATTCAAGTCGGGTCATACTAAAACAATCAGAGAACATGGATCGTACTATATTTTGAATCCAATTTGAATCATGTGGGCTCGGGTAGCTGTATTATAGTTTTCTCTCGGCTGAAGTAGATGAGCCGCTCGCAAAATTCAACGATGGTGTCTGGACAACCCTATCCACTATGTGGCTACAACACTTTATGGACTGGTGCACAAAACACTTTTGACCATAACCCTACCAAGTGGTGATTCTCAAGTAACAATTTCATTACATAGAAACTTCCATTTTCGAAACCAAATGGTCAATTTATTACCAAATAATTTGACATGATCGAACACACAACCTTGCATGGCGGTACTTAATCGCATAGCTTCTTAGGCAACATCTGATGGATTGGATGATTGGAAGCGTTTCAGTGCGAGACTCCAAGAACATGAGAACAATTTTGAGCCTTTAACAAACATGAATACTGTTGGGGAACGTAGTAATTTCAAAAAAATTCCTACGCACACGCAAGATCATGGTGATGGCATAGCAACGAGAGGGGAGAGTGTTGTCTACGTACCCTCGTAGACCATTAAGCGGAAGCGTTATGACAACGCGGTTGATGTAGTCGTACATCTTCACGAATCGACCGATCCAAGCACCGAACGTACGGCACCTCCGTGTTCAGCACATGTCCAGCTCGATGACGTCCCCCGGACTCCAATCCAGCGAAGCGTCGGGGATGAGTTCCGTCAGCACGACGGCGTGGTGACGATGATGATGTTCTACCGGCGCAGGGCTTCGCCTAAACTCCGCGACGATATGACCGAGGTGGAATATGGTGGAGGGGGGCACCGCACACGGCTAAGGAACAATCCGTAGATCAACTTGTGTGTCTATGGGATGCCCCCCGCCCCCGTATATAAAGGGGGAGAGAAGGAGGGGGCCGGCCAAGGGGGAGGCGCGCCCTAGGAGGGGGAAACCTACTCCAAGTAGGTTTGCCCCCTCCCTTTCCTATTAGGAGTAGGAGAGGGAAGGAAGAGAGGGGAGGGAAGAAGGAAAGGGGGGGTCGGCCCCCTTCCCAATTCGGATTGGGCTTGGGGGGGCGTGCCCCCTCCTTTTCTCCTTCTCCCTCCCTTCCACTAAGGCCCAATAAGGCCCATATACTTACTGGGGGGTTCCGGTAACCTCCCGGAACTCCGGTATAGTCCCAATCTCATCCGGAACCTTTCCGGTGTCCAAATATATCCGTCCAATATATTGATCTTTATGTCTCGACCATTTCGAGACTCCTCGTCATGTCCGTGATCACATCCGGGACTCCGAACAACCTTCGGTACATCAAAACTTATAAACTCATAATAAAACTGTCATCGTAACGTTAAGCGTGCAAACCCTACGGGTTCGAGAACTATGTAGACATGACCTAGAACTATTCTCGGTCAATAACCAATAGCGGAACCTGGATGTTCATATTGGTTCCCACATATTTTACGAAGATCTTTTATCGGTCAAACCGCATAACAACATACGTTGTTCCCTTTGTCATCGGTATGTTACTTGTCCGAGATTCGATCGTCGGTATCCAATACCTAGTTCAATCTCGTTACCGGCAAGTCTCTTTACTCGTTCCGTAATGCATCATTTTGTAACTAACTCATTAGCTACATTGCTTGCAAGGCTTATAGTGATGTGCATTACCGAGAGGGCCTAGAGATACCTCTCCGACAATCGGAGTGACAAAACCTAATCTCGAAATACGCCAACCCAACATGTACCTTTGGAGACACCAGTATTACTCCTTTATAATCACCCGATTCGTTGTGACGTTTGGTAGCACCAAAGTGTTCCTCCGTAAACGGAGTTGCATAATCTCATAGTTGTAGGAACATTGTATAAGTCATGAAGAAAGCAATAGCAACATACTAAACGATCAAGTGCTAGGCTAACGGAATGGGTCAAGTCAATCACATCATTCTTCTAATGATGTGATCCCGTTAATCAAATGACAACTCATGTCTATGGCTAGGAAACTTAACCATCTTTGATTCACGAGCTAGTCAAGTAGAGGCATACTAGTGACACTATGTTTGTTTATGTATTCACACATGTATTATGTTTCCGGTTAATACAATTCTAGCATGAATAATAAACATTTATCATGAAATAAGGAAATAAATAATAACTTTATTATTGCCTCTAGGGCATATTTCCTTCAGTCTCCCACTTGCACTAGAGTCAATAATCTAGTTCACATCGCCATGTGATTTAACACCAATAATCATATCTGTATATGATTAACACCCATAGTTCACATCGTCATGTGACCAACACCCAAAGGGTTTACTAGAGTCAATAATCTAGTTCACATCGCTATGTGATTAACACCCAAAGTGTACAAAGGTATGATCATGTTTTGCTCGTGAGAGAAGTTTAGTCAACGGGTCTGTCACATTCAGAGCCGTATGTATTTTGCAAATATTCTATATCTACAATACTCTGCACGGAGCTACTCTAGCTAATTGCTCCCACTTTCAATATGTATCCAGGTTAAGACTTAGAGTCATCTGGATCAGTGCAAAAACTTGTATCGACGTAACCCTTTACGACGAACCTTTTGTCACCTCCATAATTGAGAAACATATCCTTATTCCACTAAGGATAATTTTGACCAATGTCCAAAGATCTACTCCTAGATCACTATTGTACTCCTTGCCAAACCAGGGCGAGTATACAATAGGTCAGTTCACAGCATAGCATACTTTATAGAACCTATGACCGAGGCATAGGGAATGATTTTTCATTCTCTTTCTATTTTCTGCTATGGTCGGGTCTTGAGTCTTACTCAACTTCACACCTTGCAACACAGGCAAGAACTCCTTCTTTGACTGTTCCATTTTGAACTACTTCAAAATCTTGTCAAGGTATGTACTCATTGAAAATCTTATCAAGCGTCTTGATCTATCTCAATAGAACTTGATGCTCAATATGTAAGTAGCTTTACTGAGGTCCTTTTAAAGAACTCCTTTCAAATACTCCTTTATGCTTTCCAGAAAAATTCTACATCATTTCTGATCAACTCACATATATTTATCAGAAAGGCGGTAGTGCTCCCACTCACTTTATTGTAAATACAGGCTTCACCGCAAGTCTGTATAAAACTATATGCTTTGATCAACTTATCAAAGCGTATATTCCAACTCTGAGATGCTTGCACCAGTCCATTGATGGATTGCTGGAGCTTGCACACTTTGTTAGCATCTTCAGGATTGAAAAAACCTTCTGATTGCATCATATACAACTCTTATTTAATAAATCCATTAAGGAATGCAGTTTTGACATACATTTGCCAGATTTCATAAAATGTGGCAATTGCTAACATGATTCGGACAGACTTAAGCATCGATACGACTGAGAAAATCTCATCGTATTCAACCCCTTGAACTTGTTGAAAACCTTTTGCAACAAGTCGAGCTTAGTGGATAGTAACACTACTGTCAGTGTCCGTCTTCCTCTTGAAGATCCATTTATTTAACATGGCTTGCTGATCATCGGGCAAGTCAATCAAAGTCCATACTTTGTTCTCATACATGGATCATATCTCAGATTTTATGGCCTCAAGCCATTTCGCGGAATATGGGCTCATCATCGCTTCCTCATAGTTCATAGGTTCATCATGATCTAGTAACATGACTTCCAGAACAGTACTACCGTACTACTCTGGTGCGGACTATACTTTGGAAGACCTACGAGGTTTTGTAGTAACTTGATCTGAAGTTTCATGATCATCATCATTAGCTTCCTCACTAATTGGTGTAGGAATCACTAGAACTGATTTCCGTGATGAACTACTTTCCAATTCGGGAGAAGGTACAAATTACCTTATCAAGCTCTACTTTCCTCCCACTCACTTCTTTCGAGAGAAACTCCTTCTCTAGAAAGGATCCGAATTTAGCAACGAAAATCTTGCCCTCAGATCTGTGATAGAAGGTGTACCCAACAGTTTCCTTTGGGTATTCTATGAAGACGCACTTCTCCGATTTGAGTTCAAGCTTATCAAGTTGAAAACCTTTTTCACATAAGCATCGCAACTCCAAATTTTAAGAAACGACAACTTGGGTTTCTTACTAAACCACAGTTCATATGGTGTCATCTCAACAGATTTAGATGGTGCCCTTTTAACGTGAATGTAGCTGTCTCTAATGCATAACCCCAAAACAATAGTGGTAAATTAGTAAGAGACATCAAAGATCGCACCATATTCAATGAAGTGCGGTTACGACGTTCGGACACACCATAACGTTGTGGTATTCCAGGTGGCGTGAGCTGTGAAACTATTCCACATTGTTTTAATTGAAAACCAAACTTGTTACTCAAATATTTGTCTCTGCGATCTGATCGCAGAAACTTTATTTTCTTGTTACGATGATTTTTCCACTTCACTCTGAAATTCTTTGAACCTTTCAACTATTTCAGACTTATGTTTCATCAAGTAGATACACTCATATCTGCTCAAATCATCTTGTGAAGGTCAGAAAATAACGATACTTGCCACGAGAATTCATACTCATTGGTCTGCATACATCAGTATGTATTATTTCCAATAAGTCAGTAGCTCGTTCCATTGTTCCGAAGAACGGAGTTTTGGTCATCTTGCCCAAAAGGCACGGTTCGCAAGCATCAAATGATTCATAACCAAGTGATTCCGAAAATCCATCTTTCTGGAGTTTCTTCATGCGCTTTACACCGATATGACCCAAACGGCAGTGCCACAAATAAGTTGCACTATCATTATTAAGTTTGCATCTTTTGGCCTCAATATTATGAATATGTGTATCACTACAATCGAGATCCAACAAACTATTTTCATTGGGTGTATGACTATTGAAGGTTTTATTCATGTAAACAAAACAACAATTATTCTCTGATTTTAGATGAATAACCGTATTGCAAAAAACACGATCAAATCATATTCATGCTCAACGCAAACGCCAAATAACATTTATTTAGGTTTAACACTAATCCCGAAAGTATAGGGAGTGTGCGATGATGATCATATCAATCTTGGAACTACTTCCAACACTCATCGTCACTTTCCTTCAACTAGTCTCTGCTTATTCTCAGAATTCCGCTTTGAGTTACTAATCTTAGCAACCGAACAAGTATCAAATACTCGGGGCTACTATAAACACTAGTAAGGCACACATAAATAATCAGATATCAAATATACCCTTGTTCACTTTGCCATCCTTCTTATCCACCAAATATTCAGGGCATTTCCGCTTCCAGTGACCATCCTTTGCAGTGTAAACACTCAGTTTCAGGCTATGGTCCAGCTTTGGGCTTCTTCGCGGGAGTGACAACTTGCTTGTCTTTCCACTTGAAGTTCCCTTTCTTTCCCTTTGCCCTTCGCTTGAAACTAGTGGTCTTGTCAATCATCAACACTTGATGCTCTTTCTTGATTTCTACCTTCGTCGATTTCAACATCACGAAGAGCTCTGGAATCGTTTTCGTCATCCCTTGCATACTATAGTTCATCACGAAGTTCTAGTAACTTAGCAATGGTGACTAGAGAATTCTGTCAATCACTATCTTATCTGGAAGATTAACTCCCACTTGATTCGAGCGATTGAAGTACCTGCACGATCGAGCACATGCTCACTAGTTGAGCGATTCTCCTCCATCTTTTAGCTATAGAACTTGTTGGAGACTTCATATCTCTCAACTCGGGTATTTGCTGGAAATTTCAACTTCAACTCCTGGAACATCTCATATGGTCCATGACATTCAAAACGTCTTTGAAGTCCCGATTCTAAGCCGTTAAGCATGGTGCACTAAACTGTCAAGTAGTCATCATTTTGAGCTAGCCAGACGTTCATAACTTCTGCATCTGCTCCTGCAATAGGTCTGTCACCTAGCGGTGCATTAAGGACATAATTCTTCTGTGCAGCAATGAGGATAAACCTCAGATCACGGACCGAATCCGTATCATTGCTACTAACATTTTTCAACACAATTTTCTCTAGGAACATATCAAAATAAACATATGAAAGCAACAACGCAAGCTATTGATCTACAACATAATTTGCAAAATACTACTAGGACTAAGTTCATGATAAATTTAAGTTCAATTAATCATATTACTTAAGAACTCCCACTTAGACAGATATCTCTCTAGTCATCTAAGTGATCACGTGATCCAAATCAACTAAACCATAACCGATCATCACGTGAGATGGAGTAGTTTTCAATGGTGAACATCACTATGTTGATCATATCTACTATATGATTCACGCTCGACCTTTCGGTCTCCGTGTTCCGAGGCCATATCTGCATATGCTAGGCTCGTCAAGTTTAACCTGAGTATTCTGCGTGTGCAAAACTGGCTTGCACCCGTTGTAGATGGACGTAGATCTTATCACACCCGATCATCACGTGGTGTTTGGGCACGACGAACTTTGGCAATGGTGCATACTCAGGGAGAACAATTCTTGATAATTAGTGAGAGATCATCTTAAAATGCTACCGCCAATCAAAGCAAGATAAGATGCATAAAAGATAAACATCACATGCAATCAATATAAGTGATATGATATGGCCATCATCATCTTGTGTTTGTGATCTCCATCTCCGAAGCACTATCATGATCACCATCATCACCGGCGCGACACCTTGATCTCCATCGTAGCATCGTTGTCATCTCGCCAATCTTATGCTTCTACGACTATCGCTACCGCTTAGTGATAAAGTAAAGCATTACACGGTGATTGCATTGCATACAATAAAGCGACAACCATATGGCTCCTGCCAGTTGCCGATAACTCGGTTACAAAACATGATTATCTCATACAATAAAATTTAGCATCTTGTCTTGACCATATCACATCACAACATGCCCTGCAAAAATAAGTTAGACGTCCTCTACTTTGTTGTTGCAAGTTTTACGTGGCTGCTACGGGCTTAAGAAGGAACCAATCTCACCTACGCATCAAAACCACAACGATAGTTTGTCAAGTTGGTGTTGTTTTAACCTTCACAAGGACCGGGCGTAGACACACTCGGTTCAACTAAAGTTGGAGAAACTGACACCCGCCAGCCACCTGTGTGCAAAGCACGGCGGTAGAACCAGTCTTGTAAGCGTACGCGTAATGTCGGTCCGGGCCGCTTCGTCCAACAATACCGCCGAACCAAAGTATGACATGCTGGTAAGCAGTATGACTTATATCGCCCACAACTCACTTGTGTTCTACTCGTGCATATAACATCAAACCATAAAACCTAGGCTCGGATGCCACTGTTGGGGAACGTAGTAATTTCAAAAAATTTCCTACGCACACGCAAGATCATGGTGATGGCATATCAACGAGAGGGGAGAGTGTTGTCTACGTACCCTCGTAGACCGTTAAGCGGAAGCGTTATGACAACGCGGTTGATGTAGTCGTACGTCTTCACGAGTCGACCGATCCAAGCACCGAACGTACGGCACCTCCATGTTCAGCACACGTCCAGCTCGATGACATCCCCCGGACTCCAATCCAGCGAAGCGTCGGGGATGAGTTCCGTCAGCACGACGGCGTGGTGACGATGATGATGTTCTACCGGCGCAGGGCTTCGCCTAAACTCCGCGACAATATGACCGAGGTGGAATATGGTGGAGGGGGGCACCGCACACGGCTAAGGAACGATCCGTAGATCAACTTGTGTTTCTATGGGATGCCCCCCGCCCCCGTATATAAAGGGGGACAGGAGGAGGGGGCCAGCCAAGGGGGAGGCGCGCCCTAGGAGGGGGAAACCTACTCCAAGTAGGTTTGCCCCCTCCCTTTCCTATTAGGAGTAGGAGAGGGAAGGAAGAGAGGGGAGGGAAGAAGGAGGCCGGCCCCCTTCCCAATTCGGATTGGGCTTGGGGGGGGGCGCCCCCTCCTTTGCTCCTTCTCCCTCCCTTCCACTAAGGCCTAATAAGGCCCATATACTTGCCGGGGGGTTCCGGTAACCTCCCGGAACTCCGGTATAGTCCCAATCTCATCCGGAACCTTTCTGATGTCCAAATATATCCGTCCAATATATCAATCTTTATGTCTCGACCATTTCGAGACTCCTCGTCATGTCCGTGATCACATCCGGGACTCCAAACAACCTTCAGTACATCAAAACTTATAAACTCATAATAAAACTATCATCGTAACGTTAAGCGTGCGGACCCTATGGGTTCGAGAACTATGTAGACATGACCTAGAACTATTCTCGGTCAATAACCAATAGCGGAACCTGGATGTTCATATTGGTTCCCACATATTCTACGAAGATCTTTTATCGGTCAAACCGCATAACAACATACGTTGTTCCCTTTGTCATCGGTATGTTACTTGCCCGAGATTCGATCGTCGGTATCCAATACCTAGTTCAATCTCGTTACCAGCAAGTCTCTTTACTCGTTCCGTAATGCATCATTCCGTAACTAACTCATTAGCTACATTGCTTGCAAGGCTTATAGTGATGTGCATTACCGAGAGGGCCCAGAGATACCTCTCCGACAATCGGAGTGACAAAACCTAATCTCGAAATACGCCAAACCAACATGTACCTTTGGAGACACCTGTAGTACTCCTTTATAATCACCCAGTTATGTTGTGACGTTTGGTAGCACCCAAAGTGTTCCTCTGGTAAACGGGAGTTGCATAATCTCATAGTTGTAGGAACATTGTATAAGTCATGAAGAAAGCAATAGCAACATACTAAACAATCAAGTGCTAGGCTAACGGAATGGGTCAAGTCAATCACATCATTCTTCTAATGATGTGATCCCGTTAATCAAATGACAACTCATGTCTATGGCTAGGAAACTTAACCATC
Source organism: Aegilops speltoides (assembly GCA_021437245.1). Classification (NCBI taxonomy): domain Eukaryota; kingdom Viridiplantae; phylum Streptophyta; class Magnoliopsida; order Poales; family Poaceae; genus Aegilops; species Aegilops speltoides. Next base: position 433,412,543 of record CM038141.1, on the reverse strand, counting down.
TTTGATTCACGAGCTAGTCAAGTAGAGGCATACTAGTGACACTATGTTTGTCTATGTATTTACACATGTATTATGTTTCCGGTTAATACAATTCTAGCATGAATAATAAACATTTATCATGAAATAAGGAAATAAATAATAACTTTATTATTGCCTCTAGGGCATATTTCCTTCAAATACATGATATGAAATTAGGTATACTAAGAAAAAATAAAACAATTGATGATGACATGTAATGGGAAATTGCAATGGAAAAGGAGGGTTGGAGACATATTTTGGTAAGGACAAGTTCTGCTATGAAGTTTCTTGCAAAACATACTTTGACTTTTCGTGGTAGCAAGCTAATAATGGTAATTATCTGAGCGCAATTTAAATAATTTCTGAATTTGATTATGTGATGCAAGAGTGCATTAGATACATTCAAAACAATGAAATTCATCATCATTCTCTTGGACACAACATTAGAATGAATTAATTTTAGTTCTTGCTGATGGTGTGAGAAAGGTTATCTTAGAGACCGTCAAAGATGCCAAGTATTTCTCTATTATCTTGGATTGTACTCCAAATTTGAGCCACAAAGAACAAATGAGTGGAGGAGTTTTTCCTGCAGTTCTGAAAGGTTGATGGCACATTAGGCTTAGGGATTTTTAAGGTATTCATGGGCACACTGGGTTTTCTTGGTTTGCATGTTGCTAATGTGAGAGGTCACGGTTATTACAATTTTTCCAATATGAAGGGGCGACCCCAAGGTGTTCTGAATCTTTGCTTCAAATTAACCTCAAAGATTTATATATGGCATGCGTATGTCATAGTTTGAATGTCACTCATTGTGATATGATGAAATCTTCAAACAAGCTATTACATTCTTCGTTGCTACACAACGGATATATGTATTGTCTTCACGTCCTACTAAAAGGTTTAAGGTTTTGTTTGACAATCTTCCAGAAGGACCAAAACTAACCCTCAAACCTTTGTCTAGTACTCGTTTGGTGAGTCTAACAAAGAGTGTACGGACTATTAGGTACCAAACTTTGCAAGTAAGATCAACTCTGAAGGAATTGGAGGAGCCTTCTATGATGAACCAAAAGTCGTAAGTGATGCTCAATCTTTGTTCAGTGCAATTGAGAATTTTGAACTTTAGTTGGTATGGTTGTGTGCCATGATGTTTTTGTTTGCTAAAAATATAGTGCACCAAAAAGTTGCAAGAAAAGATTGTGTGCATTGGTGCTACTAACAAACACATTGAAGAGGTAATAGCATATTTTTAGAAGTACAGAGTTGAAGCTTGATCATATTCAATTCAAAATATATGAAGTTCTTGGATGGCACTAATCTGCAAAAGTAGTTATCATGAGAAATCATCCAAAAGTAATGCAACATTTCCCTTGATTATTACCATCCAAGGACTTCATATTTATTTTGACAATTGTCTAGATATAACTTCCACCTACGATTGTTTTGTATTGCTAATATATCTTGACATGAAAAACATAGAGCAAATGAGTTGGCGCAACAAGCATCTGACTACCATGCCGGCATTGATGTATTTCACATTTCTCAAGGGCCGATGCCTAGTGTTGTCGACATAGGTAAGACGGACCAGAGTCCACCATTTCGGCCACTAATGAAAAATCTTGTACAAGTGAAAATAAAGACACAAGAAAGACAGTGTGATTATCTGCATGATCCTTGCAAGAGGAGGGAGATGACGGTTGGAGGATAGCTTTCAAATATACATTCATAAGCAATGATACACATCTTGTATTTGTCAGAGCGGCCCTCTTTTTTTTGTTGCATGGCTTTCTTGGTCGTGTCATCGTGTGGTTCTAAACTCTTCACATAGCTGATTGAATATAGACAAGAAACATTTGAATGGATCTACTAGGCTTCTATATTTAACCTACGGAGCTTGACTAGAACAAACTTTTGTGCACCAGTGCTGGAGACATCACCCACATGGAGGCAGAGAAAAACCATGAGCTTATCCTGAGGATTTTTTTTTGAAACTATGATGATTTTTATAGCAAATTCGGAAACTATACACCCTAATGAAGAAAAATCAAAAGTATCACCCCGTCGGCCTCCTGTTGGCCGAAAAGGGACTTTTTGGCCTTCTGTTGGCCGAAGAGGGACTTTTCGGCCAACCGTTGGCCAAAAAGGACTTTTCGACCAATCGCAGGCCAAAAAGGACTTTTCGGCCAACAGTTGGCCAAAGAGTCCCTCTTCGGCCAACACCTGCTCTACGTTTTAGAAAATTCATATTAAATAGGATTTTTAGTATTTTAATTTGATTCTTTTTGCATTAGATTAGAAATTTTATGAAGTTTCTGTAGATATCAAGTTTGACTAGATTTGAAATTTTGAATTTGAATTTTCATGAATTTTCTCAAATCACTAGATTGCCTCTAATTTGAGCTAGGAGTATTCTCTTTAGATGATTCTTTTTGCTACTGGTTCTTTGTGACTTTGTTTATCAGTAGTAATTAATTGGTGAATTTTAGGATTATTTAAAATTAGGTTTTTACGCCATTCTCTCCCTCCATTTTCTCCCGCCATTTTATTTCCCGCCATTCTCTCCCTCCATTTTCTTTCCCGCCATTCTCTCCCGCCATCTTCTTTCCCTCCATCTTGTTTCTCGCCATCTTCACTTCTCAACTTATAAAACGACCCTCATGGTGTCCACGATTATCATCGTCTGACACGGTCTGTGTCTCCTTCGTCGGTGCTACTGGTGGAGTGTGAAACATTGTCTGAGAGAAGTCATAAGTGTTTGCAGCTTCGTCATCATCATCGGAGAGTGTTTCACACTTATGACTTCTCTCACACAATGTTTCACACTCCACATGAAGGCATCATCGTCATCCTCCATCGATGCAGCACTCCTTAGTGTGGCGGGAGAGAATGGCGGCAAAGAAAATGGAGGGAAAAAGATTGCGGGAAAGTATTTTTTTTCATGTATAAAACGGCAATGGTTGTACAGGATTTACAAGGCACTTTTAAATATAAACTCCTATGAAGCTGAAAACAAGTTTTCTAGTAGGATAAAAGAAATGAAATACAAAAAAATACTACAAATAAAATAGCTACTGATAACTAAACAGAAACAAAAAGAATATGTCAAAAAACTAAAGAAAAAAATTTAAAGTAATTAAAATTAAAAGAAATAGCATAAAACCTATAAAACACTAAAACAGAACTGTTTTCATACAAATCTAATTTTAAATAATTATAAAATTCGCCAATTAAAAATCTAGTTATTTGAGAAAATTCATGAAAAATTCAAATTCAAACTTTCAAATCTAGTCAAACTTGATATCTACAGAAACTTCATAAAACTCCTAACCTAATGCAAAAAAAATCAAATTAAAATACTAAAAATCCTAATTGATATGAATTTTCTAAAACAGTAGAACAGGCCGAAAAGTACCTTTTGGTCAACGGTTGGCCGAAAAGTCCCTCTTCGGCCAACAGGAGGCCGAAAAGTCCCTTTTCGGAGGCCGACGGGGTGATACTTTTGATTTTTCTTCATTAGGGTGTATAGTTTCCGAATTTGCTATAAAAATCATCATAGTTTCAAATAAAAATCTTATCCTGACACGATGACTTGGACTGTAGACTTGTATAAGTTTCTTTGCTCCAAAGGCTAAACTGAATAGTAGTAGCACTCACTGCCCGGAAATGTTTCTCTATCGTGGTTGAAATGTGTCAAATTTTCTTCAGAAATACTAGTAGTAGATTATGATTAACTTTGTCTGCAATCTTCTGCTTGTTTGAATTGTTGATGACCAGGTATGTATGCGTTTCGGTAAGCATAACTAAAACTATCAAAAGCAGAGATATACCATCCGGACAAGACTTGCCTGCTCTTCGCGCGTGTGCCCATCTGTGCTCCCGCGTACGTGGCTTGATTTGATTGGAACAAAATAAGGCCCGGCCCCACCCCCTTAAAACAGAGGAAGGTGATTAGATTAGAAAGGAAAAAAAAACAGCCGTATGATGAAGTGGGAGCACGAATGGGAGCATAGAGAGAGAGAGAGCAGGCAAGCCGGATCCATACCATCCATCATATGTGGCTCCAATTCCTATTAATAATGCCACAACACAACTTGCTTGAGAGTTCTCTGAAGTCTGAACTCCCTGCGTGGCACCTGATGCTAGCTTGCGGAAACACAACACAGAGACAGAGCAGCGCATGCATGGTTGCTTTGGAGGAACGTGTTGTCAAGTGGGAATATCTCCCGATGGCTACGTGGATACGGCAGTCGACGGAAATTTTTTGAGAACCTGGCATGCACATCGATCGCTTCCTCGATCGACAGCTAGCTTCTCTTGTTGTACCCAAGATGCGTGAAGCCACTGTAGACGTATAGCACCGTTTTATTCTTGTGCGGAGAAAAAGAGCGTCTTTTTAACAACATATTGGGCTGGAGTAGAGCAGCCTTTCGTTTTCTGAATGCTGCCGCTTGCTGATGTGCGGTAGGTATGCAGGATTCCATTCCGTGGGTGTCCGTCAGCAACGTATTACGTATACGTTGATGCTCGATCGCTAGTTGTTAGTCTGAAACGCAATCGATAATTATCTGCCGAAAGCACATGAGAGGATCACTGTCATATCGATCGACTTCACGAAAATGGATTGATTCCGTCGTCTGTTTCTGACGGTATGGATACACAAGATCAGTTGACCGCGATTCCATCGTTTGACAAATTAAGCCCGTCGACACCGGACGTATTTACGCCTGAAATTGTTTCTTTCTGGTTAAACATTCAACACTTGCACTCTTTAAGGCAGCATTTTCATCCAACCAAATCATGTACTCCCTGGCTAGTGTCAAAAACGCGGACGGAGTATCTAAACGCTCTTATATTAGTTTACAGAGGGAGTAGTTGTACGACAAGTAACCGACTCGATGGGTGAATGGTGGTGGCCAAGTGGGGTGTAAATTAATTAACCATTTGACCAAGCTCTGAACTGATCTGCTGTGATGTGTTAACACGGACATGGGCTATCTGTCTAGGTTGACGAGTGTCCACTCGACCCAATGGCATCCCATGCCCTCCCAACATCGTGCTTATCCTCTGACGTTATCGCTCCGATTTTCCTATGTGATTTATTTATTTCGTGCGCCACAAGAACCAACGAAATATAGTCCAACTTGCTGCATACCTACTCTACGTATGTGGAGAAGGCGAAGTAAAACCTACCAGCTGGTTGGGTTGCTTCTTGATCGGGGTTAGCTGGTAGAAACCGTGTGGAGGTAATTAATTAGGTTGTAGTACAAATCAACTAGTAGTAAAAAATACTTACACCTAGCGACAGTTAAATACTTACAAATCAACTACTAGTACAGAAAATGCATTGTGGAGAAGACCCTGTGACTGAAGAAGGAGGACCGGCGCGTGGATGCGAGCCACCCACGGAGTCGGCCGGCCGGGACCTGCAACGCCATGGAAGGTTGACTCGCCATAATTGTAGACTTTGGAGCTGCTAGGCAGCAGCCAGCGGCACTAACCTGGGTTCAGTTCCCTGGTATCGCGGTATTATGAATTTATGTATGATCTTCGTCGTCGTCGCGTTCACCCAACAGAGTCACGAGACAGACATGTGTATATTTGTCTGGACGGCCGTGTCATGCATGTCATGGGTGGTGGCGATGGATCTCCGCGGGCACTGTTGCACACTTAACTGCAGGTAGCTAGCCGTCTCGCCGGTCCCCTGACACCAATCTCTGAGTCCTGATCTACTCATATGTTTCAACTTTTCAACGTGAAGAGAACGAATGCTATGATTTGTCAACGGTCGCCAAAGTCGAGCTGCCTTAGCTGTCCCCGCGCCTCTGGATCGACGTGCTCTGTGTGTCGGGTAGGGGTCGGGGACCCTCGATCTGGTCCATGGATGGAGCCGTCGCTGCCGTGTGTATACGTCGCGCGGTCGTCGTCGCCGGCAGAAACTTCCAAGAATGAACAGTGAAATCGCCATCGATCCGGTACCTGTGAAGTTGGCTAGCAATGGCATCGATGGATCCTGGTCCACTTTCACCGTCGTACCAAGTGACACCGGCGGTGGGCGGTGGCTAACTAAAGGAAAGACCTCAGAAGATAATAACACAAGACTTTGGACGCGTCGAGAGATGTGGAAGATAAAAACTCTCTCCGCATAAAAAACCCACCGCCATGTCCCACCAAAAACTCTCTCCGCATAAAAAACCCTCTACACGTCAAACGGTTGTCGTGCATCATGCCGATCAGGCCGCTTCAGAGCGAACGTGACACCACGTCATTGCTACCGGTGAGAGCGACATGACCGACGAGCGGGCGGCACAACTTCAATGCCGATGCGGCGACCGAGAAGTCTACTCCTGTCCTGTGCGCCCCATTGAAGTCGACTGCCTGTCCGTTCACCCGGTCGCTGCTATTTAAGCATGGCTCCAATGCTGCCAACACCACACCTCACATCCTATCATTCTCCCATCTCCGGTCACCGCCGATCTGCACTTCTCCGTCTCTACTCATCGTCATCGACGATACTGAAGTATTGGTTCTCCGCATCGGTAGGTGGTGGCCTTGAATCTCCTTCCGGATCATGGCGCCGCCACCAACACTCTCCCAGGCCGTTGTCCTCCACGGTGCCCGGCTCCTATTAGAAGGAGATCTCATGTGGCGACGATGAGCAGTAGTTGCGCCTCCTCGCGGAGGCCGTGGTGACAGACGAGAAGTACCAAGTGAATCGAGATATCCTCCTTGAGCGGCGGCTCATGGACCATGGGGCGGCACTGCCACCACCACAGCTCCACTACGTCAAGGTGAAGCCTGCGTCTCCGCCTCTCCGGTGCGTCATGGCGGAGCATTTCTCCCCCGGGTTCAACTGTGGCATCCAAATCGGATGCCACATATAGGAGGAGCGGTTGTCGCCACCACGCACAGCCGGTACGCCCGCATCGACGAGTCGTGGTTCCACCATACCATTGGCTTATCAATGCCATGAAGGAGGAGGTGCCTCTGAAGATCGTGAAGACGCGTGGGCGCCTCCTCCAATATCTCAGCGGCTGCGGTGGTGTGGTGGCTCCTCGTCATGGAGCATCATGCCGGCGGAGGAGAGGACGGCCAGGGAGACGACACTAAAGAGGCAGCATTCGTGAAGTCCAACGCCACGTCGGCCTGGGTCCTCACAAAGGCATGGGCCCGCAGCTAGTTGGTGACCACCCTAGAGAAGTCTTTGCGGCGAGTGCTGCCTCGACAGGGAGCTCGCCAAGATCGGCATGGGCAAGGGCAGGGCTCCCTGACCAAGGTCGTTGTTGGGCGAGGCGGCTCTTCGCACGACACAGGAGGAAGCTGAGGTGGATCCTCTGCGAGCGCCATGTGGCGGCCGGGAAGGGTTGCCCCGTCCCCGCTCCCTTCCGCTGCTGGAAAGACCACTCCGACGATAACAACATCAGGGATGGAGATGAAGGTGCCGCCGGCCTACCCCGCCAGACATACTAGGTTACCGTCCACTACAAACCAGTTGATGTTTTTGTAGCCTTTAGTTGAATGGATGAAATATTGTCCCGTTTATGTAAAGTATATTGAACGTTATGTCCGTTTACATGAATTTCGCCGTTCGCATGAATTACGTTTAAGTTTTTTTATTGCAGGCAAATGTTTGGGGCAAGCGTTGGATGGCCGGCTTCAATATCACTGTTGGTGGACAAATACTATGCCCATTTTGAGGTTCGTGTTGGAGATGCCCTAATGTATGATTTACTATATCTGATTATATATTTGGCCAATGGATGGAGACGTACATATATACTCTTCTTCTTGTTGAAACGCACCCACAGGAATATCTGGTCGATCGAGACGGATATACTAGTCCCCTATGGAATTAAGAGACGTGTGGGCGCGCCTTCTCCTGTACAAATGGCAGCCGTAGTTTATCTCTTAATTTTGGCATGGATAGGATGGATAGAACATACACGGAGTAGGCCGGTGAACCTGGTCGCAAACCACGGCCTGCGCATGGATAGGATGGATAGAACATTTTCGGAACCATAGTCTCCTCGCTCCTGTGTCTTCCTCTGCCTAGGAATTTAAATATCTCACGCCAAAACTACTAGTAGTACACACAACATTATATTGAGGCTATCATCGTCATCAACTAGGTAGGACGTCGTACACTTTTGTACACTCTAGAAACCGGCGTGCGTGCGCCGTAGATCCATCCAACTGGGGTATTAGTGGTCTCTCTCCTTTTCCACATTTCCGTTCTTGTCAAAGTCTCAAAAACCAGTAAACATTCCGCTAGTTGTTCTGGTCAGGTGCCAAGATTCGCAACGAAAGAATCACCTTTATCGATTATCATTGCGGCACATATAGTATTTGATGCACACGTCTGAGAACGAAGGAACAACCCTTGTATGAAGTTAAAAAAACCTGCATCTAGAGAACACGAAGCATGCATTATGTTCTGCCAAAACAACCAGTCTTGCTAAGTCTCAATCGATTGAGACTTCGTTAAGTCTCAGTCGATATTATACCCGTGAGCTCTCACATTTAGATTCGTGCACAAATTTCTTTTTAATTTTTTTTCTTTGTCTCATGTTATGTCACTTGACTATAAGACTCGGTTAAATCTCAGTCGACTGAGACCTAACCACACCCCAAAAGAACACACAAGTTTCCTATTTTGTAGTCAAGTTAGGATTAAATACCACCAGTGACCATTTTTCTTTTTGCGATTACAATGAAATACACACAAACACAAGTGTGCCAATGAACCATAGCTACAAAGACACTGACCAATCATAGATCCTAGAATATCATTGAATCCCTAAGTTGAGCCCACCTGGGGTGCGTATAAATCCGAGTGCCAGATTTAAATATATTTTTTAGAAAATGAGGATCACCTCCTTCTTGGGTGGAGTCATTGGCGTATATAGCCAGAATTTTGAAATAGTGTGGTCCGGTCAACACAACATTTTTTGACAAGAAAAACATGCCAACATACTAGTACAAATTTTTAAAAATCGCCAATCCAAAGACAAGAATTTGCATAAAGAAAAAGCAACTGAATACTTCGAAGGAGATGAAAAGCATTCGTGCCTTTGGCGCTTCCGCATCGGCCAATCGTGCATTGCCTACCTTCGCCTACCACACGCCATTGGCAGTATTTCGTGCCACTCAGCTCTTTGTCGGCTACTATTAGGGAGGAACTGAGAATGGCAATATTACACCGTTGTTCAATTCGGATCATACTGTCGTACTACGACACGATCAGGGAGCATGGATCATACTATTCTTTGAGTCCAATTTGAGTCATGTGTTGTACTTTTTTCTGGGCTGAAGTATATGAACCGGTCGCAAAATCCACAGATGGTCCGTGGACCACCTTGGGCACTAGGTGGAGTCACTTACAAAACGCAATCACCATCACCCTACCAAGAGGTGATTCTCAACCAACAGTTTCAATAATATAGAAACTTCAATTTTTGAAACCAATGGTCGAAGACACAACCTTCCATGGTGGTATTTAATCACATAGTTTCAACTGAATTTTCTCGATGCCCCGCTTAATCAACATTACAATAAGATTTTTGGTAATTTGCAATTGCGTGGAATTTTGTAAGATCTCATTCATCTATGCTCGCACATCACTAACAACTGAAGTTTCCATTAGTGTTGTGCGACATTAGTTTTACAGTAGTATGATTTTAGTTTGTAGGTTTGTATGAAATGGGATCATTTGTTGAGCTTTTCAACTTCGAGAACAAACCAATTTTGGAGCTTCTGAAATATGTGAAATTTGCATATTACAGAAATTATTTTGTATTTTAAAATTACAATTTTCACTTAATTTTAATTTTAATTAAATTTATTCTGAAATTAATTTGAATCAGCTCTGACTTTCTGGGCTAAAAATATTTTGGACCCCACTGAAATATGCAAAATTTCAGAAATTTCGTTGAAATTTTTGACCCTTTGATAATCATAGATCTAGGGAAATTTCGAACAAACGGATGAATAGACAAGCACGTAGCTTGCCACAATAATGCTTCCCTAACATTATTCCCCTGTTGCTAGCTATAGCCGCTAGCCCCATCTCTCCCCCACCTGTCACATACGCACAGTACCAGTGCCCACTTTAGTTTCCTGCTGTTGCTAAGTATAGCATATGCAGATCGAGCGTATCACATCACATCCATCGCCATTGGCCATATCATCTCATGGCCAGGTGAGGTGCATGCATCTGCATGCATACAATTATGGGCCGGGGATCAGATAACTCCCGGGGAGAGCCTTTCTGCGCTTGCGGCTGCGCCACATGCATGCACCTGGCCTGGACCGTCGCCTGTAGCACGCGTCGCAGTCCTTTCGACCCACATGACATGAGAAAGGGCACCAAAACGAGAGAGTCAAATCGCGACATGTAGCCGCGAGGCCGACGTCTCCTTGCATCGCAGTTTGGGAAACGAAGGGGATAGCTAGAAGAAAAGTTCCAAATATGCATAACATATTGCTAGCTTCTGGCATGGAGTAGTCATCCAGATCTCTCTCTCTTGTGAGATATCTAGGGCATAATTGGTAGCATTTGTTCGGTGTACACTTGCCATTTCGAGAACGGGCTTAATTTACAGTAGATTAATTAAAGAAGACTAGATTTAGAGCTAACTTGTGTATGAGAAGAAGAGAAAAAAAAGGCAAACACTTGGATCGATCAAGAGCTCTAAGCTAACTAGCATGGAAAATCGGAAGCAAGTAACCATGGAGGGAAAAAACGCTAGCTAGCTAGGTCAGCGCGAAGTCCATGCACCGCTTCTTCCAGACCGCGTGCACCGGAGTGGGCGCCGCTACGTCGGCGTCCCTGGATCTCTTGGTCATGCCGTAGTTCTCGTGCTCGGGCGCATGCCTCGGCGCCGGCGCGGTGAGAAGGTCGACGCCGAAGAGACGCACGGTCCTCGCCACGGGTGCCGGCGACGGAGTGGCCACCGTCGCGTTGGCGAAGGTCGTCGTCGTCGTGGTCTTGCTCTTGGACCGCAGCTTGCACTCGATGAAGAGCTGGTTGTTCCCGGAGGCGGAGCGGTAGAACCCGACGGCGTCGCCGGCGTGCAGGCCCTTCTCCTTGACGAAGCGGCTCCACCCCTTGGTGAGCACGTAGCTCTGGCTGCTGTTCCAGTACGAGTACCGGAACCTCCACACCTTGCCGGCCGCGTCGTCGAAGTTGAGCAGCATGCCCTTGCACTCGCCGGAGACGGCGGCGCCGGCGGAGGGAAGCTGGAGAGGGAAGTGCTTCTCGGCGTGCTGCTTCGGTATCACCAGCCGGTTCAGCTTCCCCACGTCGCTGGGCGTGACCGTCTTGTCGAACAGGTGCTCGCGCCGCGCCGCCGGTGAGGGCGCGGCCGCAGTAGATGGCGAAGAGGCTGGAGGCACCGACGACGATGTAGGGAAGGACGCCACAGCGGCGGCAAAGTAGGCGCGCTTGTACTGAGCGAGCTCGTCGGGGTAGGTGTGCTTGCGCAGCATGTCGACGACCTCGGCCTTGGAGCGGGCGGCGAGGAAGCGGAGCTCGGCGGCGTCCTCTGGGTCGGACTCGGCGAGTGGGCGGAAGTTGGTGACTGCATCGCGGCCGCGGAAGCGCTGCGCCGCCGCGTCGTAGGCGCGCGCAGCCTCGGCCTCCCCCGTGAACGTGCCGAGCCAGACGCGCTGGTGGCGCTCGTAGATCTGCGCGCCCCACCGCCCGTTGGGCTGCGGCACCACGCCCTTGTACTTGGACGACGGCAGCCTGCCGACGCGGCCGGAGTCCGCCTCGGCGCCGGGCTCCGGCGCATCCATGACCGCGCTGGCCCCGCTGCCCACGCGCTGCAGCGGCTTGGTCGCCGCCGTGGCCGGGGACGGAGACACCTTCTTGCCCGTGGACGCGCCGCTGCTCACGTCGTCCACGAGGCAGCTTCTCGCGCTGTCCATCCGAATCCGATCACCGAGAAATCAAGAAGATGCTTAGCTCGGGAGAGAAATAGAGCTTAGCTAAAGGCTGGATTAAGCTAGCTGTGGTGGGATGGGAATGGAGGCAGTAGGTAGGTAGAGGAGCAGCAGAGGCAAGTGTGCGTGTGTTATATAGAGGATCGAGGAGGTGAGTGTGAGTGTGGCTAAGCTAGGTGGTGCATACATCAACCACACCATATTCTATTGTTCTATCTCTATATACTATTTCTACACATGGGCTTATGGTTTTGATTTTGTCTTTCATATATGTGTGTAGTAGACAACACATGCATATACTCCATGCTGGTGTTTCTTTTTATGTATATGCATACATGCTTGTGGTGCTTTACATTTGCATAGTAGATATTAGTATTGTTTTAAAGTTACAGTTTGGACATGATTCATTTTCCTAAATGATAACGCCCACATGTATGGCACTTCTCAACATGGCCCAAACGCAGTCGATGTTGTTCGATTCATTTGCACGAATATTGCAGCAGTTGTCATCTGGGATGAGAGCCATGTAAGAACCCTCGTGCGGGCGTTATCATTTAGTGCCACACGTGCGGACGCTCCTTATCCGAACGGACACACGATACTCGCCCGAACGTGTGGGTGAAACTGCTCTTCGCCCACAGGACGCTCGCACGGTGATAGATGGCAACTACAGTTGTGTATATGTGGCAACTAGTAAATCACACACGGAAACTATGGTTTGACCTCATGTGGCAACTTCATTTAGTTACACTTGTCAACTATGCATGGCAACTAAAGTTAATCACACATGGCAACTACAGTAATTAGACATGGCAACTAAAGTTAATTACACACGTGTTCGCGCTCATGGGATGGGGGTGAGCAGTTGCCACACAGGATCGTGTGGGCCGACGTAGCTGCGCCCGAACGTGTGTGCACTTTTAATGTTCGCCCACACAGGATCGTGTGGGCTGGTTCCTGCGTACGACCGGACGAATCATGTGGTCGGGTGTCCATTATGCCACACGTGTGGTGAATATCGGCGTAGTTTATTTTTGGTATTTATATAGGCCTTGGTGTAGGTCAACTAGTAGATATTTTATGGCATTCATGAAAAGGAAAAAAAAAAGATCAAAGACGACGATGAAGATGATGATGAACTCAAAGTGCTACCCACGCAGTATGGTATGGTACGGTTGCGTGGGAAACTCGGAGTGGTATCCCTGCATTTCCATTTGTTACCTTCTAGTTTTAACTTTGTTTGGGAGGAAGAAAAGTAGTAGCACGCCAAGTAACGCATCTCCTCCTCTTAGTAACGCCTACAAGTGGAAGATCAAAATTGTGAGCTGAGCTAGCTGCTGACCCATTTCTGTTTTGGCGCTTATGCAGCAAGCAGGTAATACGTTGTTGTGTGCCGGTCTCTCGTAGTAAACGGTGACGCCGATCGATGGTGCCGCAGAATTTTCTGTAACTTCCAGATCGATGAGCATATGTCCGCATCGGTGTGGATCGCTTTATGATATTTTTTGATCTTTTACTTGACTATTCACCGCATGCCATGGAACTTCTAGATTACCAAAAATACATAACAATACTAGCTGACGATAATGATCAGCGACCAAACATTAAGGAGGTGAACGGCCGATCCAGTTGCACATATATATGATGTGTACACAGTTAATCACTTATACTGCACCAATTAATATCGTACTCCTTCTGTAAATTGATGTAAGACGTTTTAGAGGCTTGATAGTATTAGCGGCTGCTAGCGTTGGATATTTTAGCAGGGCCGTTTCAACATACCTGTTTATGTATGTGTTTGTGTTTATATAGTTTGGAACTGGTTGACTCTTAAATTACTTGTACAATAAAGTCGACAGGTACGTACAACCTATGTAGCTGGATAGTACCGATGAGCCCACAGAGTTTAATCAGTCCGCAAAAAAGATATATATATATACTATAGATACGAGAAAGAAAATAAACCATCTAGCTGCATACATTCATGGTGAGGCTAGGGGATTTTTTTGGTTCCTGGTTGTATATGCACCCTATATGGGGATTTTTTTATAATATTTTAATAAAAAGTCAAAATAGGTAAGAACTATTTTGACAAAACACTTGACTTACCTTTGCACTAGTATATAAATCTCGACGAAAAAAAAAACAAAGTTGACCTCACAACAAAAAAGACAAAATTTATTTGCTATTATAGGTCACTATTCACACTATTTAGCCAAAAATTTGTCTTTTTTGAAAAGAAGTCAAAGGGGTTTTTTTTGTGGATTTTATTTTTCACGAGTATAATAGAAGGTCAAGTTTATTTCAAAAATATTTTCAGGATTTTTTGATTTTTTGTTGAATTACTAATTTTTTTTCCCATATAGGGTGCATATGTCCCCATAGACCAAAAATCCCCCTCCGTGAGGCTAGTTGCTACGTATTCCGGCCTGCCTGCGCCGTCACGTGGTGACCATACTTGCAAGTTGGTGTGGGAGCACCGGAGCAGACAGTAGAGTAATTGCCACAGACGACGACTTGGTGCAAGACTTGGCATCGCAAAGTCCACCTCAAGGCTCGTGGAATTAATCGAGTGGAGTGTAAAATATGCGATCTTTAAATTATTAGGATATAAAAAACATGCTAAAGACAACATGCGTCGATCCAGGGCCAAGCTAATTAATCCAGACCAAAGACTTTCTTGCATGGACGGACAACGAGTGGGACTGCAGTGCATACTCATTAAATTCACTGGAAGTTGTCAATGAGCAGTTTACCAAGTTGTAATAAAGCAATGTACTCACTTCGGCCCTTCGCGTATAAAGATTTGCCTAAATTCAAACTTCATAAAGTTTTACCATATTTATATAAAACAAATCAACATCTATAACACTAAAGTTTGACAATATAAAAATTGAATTCTTGATGCATCTAATGATATTGATTTCGTATTCTGAATGCTGATTTTTTTTTCCTATAAATTGGTCAAAGTTTATAAAGTTTGACGCCGGATAAATCTTATATTCAGAGTAAAAAGGACCTGAGAGAGTACATGTATCCGCAAGAAAAAAAAACAATGTGTATGCACTACCACACATGGTGCACATAGCTACACAAGTAATTTGCTTACCGAAAAAGGGTTTCCCCCGCTTTGTATTCCAAAGCACACCACCATAGTACACAATGTTTGAAAAGCAGCACAACAAGCCCAAAGAGAAAGAAGAAGAAAAAAAATGCCAACAGCGGCGATTCGACAAAGTGCGAAGACCCGCGACACTGCGCCCTCGAAACAAACCACCATAGCCCGAGGCTCCGGTCTCATCATGAACTAAGCAGCACCTCCAAGAAGGGATGCGACGCCGACGACGCTGCTTTGCGGACAAGTCCTAGGGTTTCCCCGACGCGGAGGAGGTGGGGATAGCCACTCCGACACCCTCCAAGAAGGGATAGTGGCACCCGCCGGTGTCACCGCATCGGGCCGGACGAACCAGCAAGGATTTCTCCCGACGCCAAACCCCACCACCAATCGGAGCCGACCAGCCAAACCACCGCCCAACTATGCGCCATCACGGTTGCGCCGCCACCCACACCGTCTCGCTGCGAACACCACCACGAGGCCAAGAAGACCGGAGAAAGATCCGGCGGCGGAGCAGCAGATCAAGGCCGAAGCGGAGGGAACCACCTCCACCGCCGTCGTGCAGAGGCTGCGCCTCCGGCACTGTCGCGATAGCCGCCCGACAGGCAGCCAGGCACACCAGCCACCCGGTCCGGCCAGTTCAAACAGGCCCGCAAAGCCCCGCCGGCCACGCTGCAGCAAGCTGGCCTCGACGCCGCTAGCACCCCGCCGAGCATCGCCGCTCACCACCGCCTCCTGAAGGCCACGCCGACGCCACGCGAGTCGCCGCCCGCCCGACCAGATGGAGCCCGAAGGCCCAGATCTGGCCGGCGACGCCGCCAACCGTGCCCGCCAGCGCTGCCTGCTGCCGCTTAACGGCGGCGCCGCCGTCGAGCTTCGCCCCGCCGCCAAGCAGACCGACGCCGCTGAAGACACCGCCGAGCCGCTCCGTCCCGCGCCGGAGGAACCCTAGACGGGGAAGGGCCGGGGGCCGCCGCCACCAACGTCGCCCGGGCTAGGCCCGAGGCGGACGCCGGCGACGGCGGCAGGAAGGAGGAAGAGAGAGGGGGACGGGCGCTGGGGAGGAGGGGAGGCGGCCGCCACTGCAAGGGCGGCGCGATCGCGACGAGGCCGGGCTTCGTTGGTTTTTTGATCGTAATTTGCTTCACGATGGAGCAAGTTTCAAATTTCATTTTCTAGTTGGAGCAAGTTTATCCTTGGGGAACGATCTGTGCACATATTTGAACCTCGCTGCTTTTGGCCGAAGGCAACTCGGTTTCAGTTTGGAATCCATGGCATGCCGGAGGTGGTGCTGTGAAGGTCATGGTCTTGTGCCCAGCGATGATCCATGCGAGAGCTGGTGTGGATCTGACTGCAATATTCATCCTCTTTTCAGGCTTTCTTTATAAATTCAAGGACTAATTTGTAGAGTATTTATTATCTTGTAGTACTCTCTTCGTCCCAAAATAAATGTCTCAACTTTAATAGTACAAAGTTGAGACACTTATTTTGGTATGGAGAGAGTACTGTAAGACTCAGAGCATCTCCAGCCGCGCCCCAATTGCCCCCCAAGGGCGACTTTTTGGGCGCAGGCGTCGAAAAAAAGCCCCAGTCGTGCTTCTAGGACGCCGAATCCGCCCGCTCGACCCGTTTTTGAGCCCAACGATCCCAGGCGCTGGGGAGCGCTCGGGGGCTCCGGCGGAAGGGAAAAACACGCCTGGGCCACACTGTCACGCGAAAAGTCAAGGAAATCGTCCAGATCCGCCCCCAATCCCGCGCGCTCGGCTACCACCCCTGCCGACCCTGGCGCCGCCCACTGCCCAGCACCGCTAGATAGGCCGTTATTCCTCGCCAGAAAGGAGAGAAAGTTTCGCCGAGGAAACCTCGTCATCACCTTCCGGGCGAGTTTTCGGGTACCCCGGCCACGCAGGGCGGCATACCGGCGGCTGTGCGCCTACGACGCCCGCCAGGTGTTCGGCGATTTGTCTGCCCGGCCCGGCGATGGACTCGGACGATGAGGAGGCGCTCGCGCTGGAGGAGGAAGCCGAAGCCGACGTCCAGAAGGAGGAGCATCTCATGGTCCTCGCCGCCCTCGCCGGCCTGCTCGCGAGCAATGAAAAGCCGCGGCGAGGTGGCTCGGCGCCAGGGCGGCTGAAAGCAAAGAACCGGCATCGTTTGGAAGGCTACTGCATGCTCTACTCCGACTACTTCGCCGACGCTCCATTGCATGGCGAGAAAACATTTCGGCGCCGTTATCGGATGAGCCAAAAGCTTTTCCTCAAGATTTTGAATTCCATCCGGGAGTTTACAGCTACTTCAAGTGCAAGAAGGATTGCACCGGCACACTTGGATTCACCTCAATCCAGAAGTGCACGATAGCTATTAGGATGCTTGCATACGGAGCTCCCGGTCATTCACTCGACGACTATGGGTGCATGGCCGAGTCCACAACCATTCAGTGTTTCTACTTGTTCTGCAGGGCAGTGGTGGCAGTGTTTGGACCGTAATACTTGCGATCACCCAATGTTGAAGACACTGCTCGGATCCTAGCACAGAATGCAGTAAGAGGATTTTCTAGGATGCTTCGAAGCATCGACTGCATGCATTGGAAATGGAAGAACTGTCCATTTGCTTGCCAGGAGATGTACAAAGGCGCCAAAGGCGGTTGCAGTGTGGTACTTGAGGCAGTGGCCACACAGGACCTCTGGATTTGGCACTCTTTCTTTGGGATGCCAGGGACTCACAATGACATCAGCGTCCTGTGGTGCTCCCCTGTCTTTGCCAAGCTTGTTGAAGTTCATTCTGTTCCGGTGAACTTTGAGGTCAATGGGCAGCACTGCAACAAGTGGTACTACCTAGCTGATGGCATCTATCCGTGATGGTCTACATTTGTGAAGACTATCTCAAACCCTGTGCCAGGAGGCAAGAACTCCCACTTTGCGAAGGTTTAGGAGGCTTGCAGGAAGTATGTCGAGCGGGCATTTGGTGTGCTCCAATCTCGATTTGCTGTTGTCCGGTACCCTGCTCAGACCTGGTCGAAATATCAAATGTGGGAGATCATGACTTGCTATGTCATATTGCACAACATGATCATTGAGAACGAGTAGGAACAACCAGTGTTTGACGCTGAACCATATTACAGGCAGGGTCATCTTGCGCAAGTTGATCACCAGCTACCGGTAACCTGGATTGCCTTCCTCAATATGCGCCAGGAGATCCGAGACCCACAAGTGCTTCAACAACTGCATCATGATCTGGTAGAGCACCTATGGAGGCCCAAGGGCAACGCCGCCTAGCTTGACGTGTGATGAAATAAGAGTTTTTATTTGTTGAACTTAATTTGTATTGAATTATTTGTTATTGAACTAGTTGATTTCTATTGATTTTCGGTAATGAACTATGTGATAAAAAAATAGGGAAAATTTTGTTTTTGCCACTCTAGATTTTGCCAATTTTCCTTATGCCACTCTAGATTATGACATTTCACTTTTGCCACTCTTAGTTTTTGACAATTATCACAATTGCCATTTTGTGGCAAAAGCAAAATAATTTTATTTCATTTTTGCCACTCTTAGCTTTTGACAATTATCACAATTGCCACTTTGAAAATTTTGCTTTTGCCACAGGAATGGCAATTGGGATAATTGTCAAAAACTAAGAGTGACAAAAGTGAAATGTCAAAATCTAGAGTGGCATAAGGAAAATTGGCAAAAAAAAATTTCTTGTGTTGAATTTGTGCCCAACCACGGCGAACAATGGCCGATTTGCGTCGATATCAGGCCGATTTGTTGCCGAAAATGGGCCAAAAAGTGGGCGCTTTGCGAAACAGATGGGCCGATATCGGCGCCTGGGGGCGGCGACTAGGAACCCAATCATCCCCAAAACCGAGTTTTGCGTCGGCTCGCCCCCAGGCTGCGATTTTCAGGCCTCCTGGGGGGCCAACGGCTGGAGATACTCTTATTGGATCGCTGCCTTATATTTAATGAAGCATTGGGAACCTTCTCCCTGAAGGAAATATGCCCTAGAGGCAATAATAAAGTTATTATTTATTTCCTTATTTCATGATAAATGTTTATCATTCATGCTAGAATTGTATTAACCGGAAACATGATACATGTGTGAATGCATAGACAAACAATATGTCACTAGTATGCCTCTACTAGACTAGCTTGTTAATCAAAGATGGTTATGTTTCCTAACCATGAACAAAGAGTTGTTATTTGATTAACGAGGTCACATCATTAGTAGAATGATCGATTGACATGACCCATTCCATTAGCTTAGCACACGATCGCTTAGTATGTTGCTACCGCTTTTATCCATGACTTATACATGTTCCTGTAACTATGAGATTATGCAACTCCGTTTACGGAGGAACACTTTGGTGCTACCAAACGTCACAACGAATCGGGTGATTATAAAGGAGTACTACAGGTGTCTCCAAAGGCGATGTTGGGTTGGCGTATTCGAGATTAGGATTTGTCACTCCGAATGTCGGAGAGGTATCTCTGGGCCCTCTCGGTAATGCACATCACTTAAGCCTTGCAAGCATTACAACTAATGAGTTAGTTGCGAGATGATGTATTACGGAACGAGTAAAGAGACTTGACGGTAACGAGATTGAACTAGGTATTGGATACCGACGATCGAATCTCGGGCAAGTAACATACCGATGACAAAGGAACAACGTATGTTGTTATGCGGTCTCGACCGACAAAGATCTTCGTAGAATATGTAGGAACCAATATGGGCATCCAGGTCCCGCTGTTGGTTATTGACCGTGAATGGTTCTAGGTCATGTCTACATTGTTCTCGAACCGTAGGGTCCGCACGCTTAAGGTTTCGATGGCGGTTATTATGAGTTTATGTATTTTGATGTACCGAAGGAGTTCGAGTCCGGATGTGATCACGGACATGACGAGGAGTCTCGGAATGGTCGAGACATAAAGATTGATATATTGGAAGCCTATGTTTGGAGTTCGAATGGTTCCGGTAAAACGGAATTTATCGAAGTACCGGAGGTTACGGAACCCCGGGAGGTAAATGGGCCTCGGTGGGCCTTAGTGGAAAGGAGAAGGGCAGCCCTAGGAGGCGCGCCTCCCCCTTCCCTAGTCCTACTAGGACTAGGAGAAGGGGCCGCCCCTCTCTCTCTTTCCCTCCGGAATCCTAGTCCAACTAGGATTGGGGGAATCCTACTCCCGAGGAGTAGGACTCCCGGCGCGCCTCCCTGGCCGCCGCCCCTCCCCTTGCTCCTTTATATACGGGGCAGGGGGCACCTTGAACACACAAGTTGATCGTGAGATCGTTCCTTAGCCGTGTCGGTGCCCCCTCCACCATATTCCACCTCGGTTATACTGTCGCGAAGCTTAGGCGAAGCCCTGCGCCGTGAAACATCAAGATCGTCACCACGCCGTCGTCTTGTGGAACTCTCCTCGACACTCGGCTGGATCGAGTCTGAGGGCGTCATCGAGCTGTACGTGTGTCAAGAACTCGGGCGCCGAATGTAACGGCGCCGGATCGGTCGGATCGCGAGGAGAACGTCGACTACTTCCTCTACGTTGTGATCGCTTCGCTTGGTCTACAAGGGTATGTGGACAACACTCTCCCTCTCGTTGCTATACATCACCATGATCTTGCGTGTGCGTAGGAAAAATTTTGAAATTACTCGTTCCCCAACAGGGCATCCGAGCCTAGGTTTTATGGTTTGATGTTTTGCACGAGTAGAACACAAGTGAGTTGTGGGCGATACAAGTCATACTACCTACCAGCATGTCATACTTTGGTTCAGCGGTATTGTGAGATGAAGCGGCCCAGACCGACATTACGCGTACGCTTACGCGAGACTGGTTTCACCGCTACGAGCACTCGTTGCTTAAAGGTGACTGGTGGGTGCTTGTCTCTCTCACTTTAGTTGAACGAGTGTGGCTTCGCCCGGTCCTTGAGAAGGTTAAACGGAGTCTATTTGACGAAGTATCGTTGTGGTTTTGATGCGTGGGTGAGACTGGTTCTTGCTTAAGCCCGTAGCAGCCACGTAAAATTTGCAACAACAAAGTAGAGGACGTCTAACTTGTTTTTGCAGGGCATGTTGTGATGTGATATGGTCAAGACGTGATGCTATATTTTATTGTATGAGATGATCATGTTTTGTAACCGGTTATCGGCAATCGGCTGGAGCCATATGGTTGTCGCTTTATTGTATGCAATGCAATCGCCTGTAATGCTTTACTTTATCACTAAGCGGTAGAGATAGTCGTAGAAGCATAAGATTGGCGAGGCGACAACGATGCTACGATGAAGATCAAGGTGTCGGCGCGGTGACGATGGTGATCATGGTGGTGCTGCGGAGATGAAGATCACGAAGCACAAGATGATGATGACCATATCATATCACTTATATTGATTTGCATGTGATGTTTATCCTTTTATGCATCTTATCTTGCTTTGATTGACGGTAGCATTATAAGATGATCTCTCACTAAATAATCAAGAAGTGTTCTCCCCGAGTATGCACCGTTGCCAAAGTTCGTCGTGCCCAGACACCACGTGATGATCGGGTGTGATAAGCTCTCGTCCATCTACAACGGGTGCAAGCCAGTTTTGCACACGCAGAATACTCGGGTTATACTTGACGAGCCTAGCATATGCGAGATATGGCCTCGGAACACGGAGACCGAAAGGTCGGCGTGAATCATATAGTAGATATGATCAACATAAGATGTTCACCATTGAAAACTACTCCATTTCACGTGATGATCGGTTATGGTTTAGTTGATTTGGATCACGTGATCACTTGGATGACTAGAGATGTTTTTCTAAGTGGGAGTTCTTAAGTAATATGATTAATTGAACTTAAATTTATCATGAACTTAGTCCCGGTAGTATTTTGCAAATTATGTTGTAAGATCAATAGCTTGCGTTGTTGCTTTCATATGTTTATTTTGATATGTTCCTAGAAAATTGTGTTGAAAAATGTTAGTAGCAATGATGCGGATTTGATCCGTGACTGAGGTTTATCCTCATTGCTGCCTGTAAGAATTATGTCCTTGATGCACCGCTAGGTGACAGACCTATTGCAGGAGCATATGCGAGCGTTATGAGCGTTTGGCTAGCTCAATATGATGACTACTTGATAGTTTTGTGCACCATGCTTTATGGCTTAGAATCGGGACTTCAAAGATGTTTTGAACATCATGGACCATATGAGATGTTCCAGAATTGAAGTTAATATTTCAAGCAAATACCGAGTTGAGAGATATGAAGTCTCCAACAAGTTCTATAGCTAAAAGATGGAGGAGAATCGCTCAACTAGTGAGCATGTGCTCAGATTATGCAGGTACTACAATCGCTTGAATCAAGTGGGAGTTAATCTTCCGGATAAGATAGTGATTGATGAATTCTCTAGTCACCATCACCAAGTTAGTAGAACTTCGTGATGAACTATAGTATACAAGGGATGATAAAAATGATTCCGTGTTTTCATGATGATGAAATCGATGAAGGTAGAAATCAAGAAAGAACATCAAGTGTTGATGGTTAACAAGACCACTAGTTTCAAGAAAAGGGCAAAGGGATGGAAGGGAACTTCAAGAAGAACGGCAAGCAAGTTGCTGCTCAAGTGAAGAAGCCCAAGTCTGGACCTAAGCCTGAGACTAAGTGCTTCTACTGCAAAGGAACTGGTTACTGGAAACAGAACTACCCCAAGTATTTGGCGGATAAGAAGGATGGCAAAGTAAACAAAGGTATATTTGATATACAGGTGTTTGATGTGTGCTTTACTAGTGTTTATAGCAACCCCTCGGTATTTGGTACTGGTTCAGTTGCTAAGAGTAGTAACTCGAAACAGGAGTTGCAGAATAAACAAAAACTAGTTAAGGGTGAAGTGACGATGTGTGTTGAAAGTAGTTTCAAGATTGATATGATCATCATCGCACACTCCCTATACTTTCGGGATTAGTGTTGAACCTAAATAAATGTTATTTGGCGTTTGCGTTGAGCATGAATATGATTTGATCATGTTTATTGCGATACGGTTATTCATTTAAAGTTATAGAATAAATTGTTATTCTGTTTACATGAATAAAACCTTATATGGTTACACACCCAATGAAAATGGTTCATTGGATCTCGATCATGATGATACACATATTCATAATATTGAAACCAAAAGATGCAAAGTTAATAATGATAGTGCAACTTATTTGTGGCACTGCTGTTTAGGTCATAATGGTGTAAAGCGCATGAAGAAACTCCATGCTGATGGGATTTTGGAATCACTTGATTATGAATCACTTGATGCTTGCGAACCGTGCCTTTTGGGCAAGATGACTAAAACTCCGTTCTTCGGAACAATGGAACAAGCTACTGACTTATTGGAAATAATACATACCGATGTATGCGATCCAATGAGTGTTGATGCTTGTGGCAAGTATCGTTATTTTCTGACCTTCACAGGATGATTTGAGCAGATATGGGTATATCTACTTGATGAAACATAAGTCTGAAATAGTTGAAATGTTCAAAGAATTTCAGAGTGAAGTGGAAAATCATCGTAACAAGAAAATAAAGTTTCGCGATCCGATCATGGAGATGAATATTTGAGTTCTGAGTTTGGTCTTCAATTAAAACAATGTGGAATAGTTTCACAGCTCATGCCACCGGAACACCACAATGTTATGGTGTGTCCAAACATCGTAACCGCACTTTATTGGATATAGTGCAATCTATGATGTTTCTTCTGATTTACCAATATCGTTTTGGGATCATGCATTAGAGACAGCTGCATTCACGTTAAATTGGGCACCATCTAAATCCGTTGAGGCGACACTATATGAACTGTGGTTTAGCAAGAAACCTAAGTTGTCGTTTCTTAAAGTTTGGGGCTGCGATGCTTATGTGAAAAGTTTCATCTTGATAAGCTCGAACCCAAATCGGAGAAGTGCGCTTCATAGAATACCCAAAGGAAATTGTTGGGTACACCTTCATCACAGATCCGAAGGCAAGATATTCGTTGCTTAAGATGGATCCTTTCTAGAGAAGGAGTTTCTCTCGAAAGAAGTGAGTGGGAGGAAAGTGGAACTTGATGAGGTAATAGTACCTTCTCCCTTACTTGAAAGTAGTTCGTCGCGAAACCGGTTTACGAGACACCTACACCAAGTAGTGAGGAAGTTGATGATGTTGATCATGAAACTTCAGATCAAGTTACTACGAACCTCGTAGATCAACCGAGTAAGATCCGCACAGTGGTATGGTAATCCTGTTCGGAAATCATGCTACTAGATCATGATGAACCTACGAACTATGAAGAAGCGATGGTGAGCCCAGATTCCATAAAATGGCTTGAGGCCATGAAATCGAGATGGGATCCATGTATGAAAACAAAGTATGGACTTTGGTTGACTTGCCCGAGGGTAGGCAAGCAATAGAAAACAAGTGGATCTTCAAGAAGAAGACCGGCCGACGGTAATGTTATTGTCTATAAAGCTCGACTTGTCGCAAAAGGTTTTCGGCAAGTTCAAGGGATTGACTACGATGAGACCTTCTCACCCGTAGCGATGCTTAAGTCCGTCCGAATCATGTTAGCAATTGCCGCATTTTATGATTATGAAATTTGGCAAATGGATGTAAAAACTGCATTCCTGAATGGTTTTCTGGAGGAAGAGTTGTATATGATTTAACCAGAAGTTTTTTTTCGATCCAAAGGGAGCTAACAAAGTGTGCAAGCTCCAGCGATCCATCTATGGGCTGGTGCAAGCATCTCGGAGTTGGAATACACGCTTTGATAAGTTGATCGAAGCATATAGTTTTATACAGACTTGCGGTGAAGCCTGTATTTACAAGAAAGTGAGTGGGAGCACTACAACATTTCTGATAAGTATATGTGAATGACATATTGTTGATCGGAAATAATGTAGAATTATTCGCAAAGCATAAAGGAGTGTTTGAAAGGAGTTTTTCAAAGAAAGACCTCGGTGAAGCTGCTTGCATATTGAGCATTAAAGATCTATAGAGATAGATCAAGGCGCTTGATAAGTTTTTTTTTCAATGAGTGCATACCTTGACAAGATTTTGAAGTAGTTCAAAATGGAACAGTAAAAGAAAGAGTTCTTGACTGTGTTACAAGGTGTGAAATTGAGTAAGACTCAAAACCCGACCACGGCGTAAGATAGAAAGAGAATGAAAGTCATTCCCTATGCCTTGGCCATAGGTTCTATAAAGTATGCCATGTTGTATACCAGATCTATTGTATACCCTGCACTGATTTTGGCAAGGAGTACAATAGTGATCTAGGAGTAGATCATCGACAGCGGTCAAAATTATCCTTAGTAGAATAAGGATATGTTTCTCGATTATGGAAGTGAAAAGGGTTCGTCGTAAAGGGTTACGTCGATGCAAGTTTTGACACTGATCTAGATGACTCTAAGTCTCAATCTAGATACATATTGAAAGTGGGAGCAATTAGCTAGAGTAGCTTGCAAGCGAGCATTGTAGACATAGAAAATTGCAAAATACATAAACGGATCTGAATGTGAAAGACCCATTGACTAAACTTCTCTCACGAGCAAAACATGATCATACCTTTGAACTCTTTGGGTGTTAATCACATAGCGATGTGAACTAGATTATTGACTCTAGTAAACCCTTTGGGTGTTGATCACATGACGATGTGAACTATGGGTGTTAATCATATCTGAGATATGATTATTGGTGTTCAATCACATGGCGATGTGAACTAGATTATTGACTCTAGTGCAAGTGGGAGACTGAAGGAAATATGCCCTAGAGGCAATAATAAAGTTATTATTTATTTCCTTATTTCATGATAAATGTTTATCATTCATGCTAGAATTGTATTAACCGGAAACATGATACATGTGTGAATGCATAGACAAACAATATGTCACTAGTATGCCTCTACTAGACTAGCTTGTTAATCAAAGATGGTTATGTTTCCTAACCATGAACAAAGAGTTGTTATTTGATTAACGAGGTCACATCATTAGTAGAATGATCTGATTGACATGACCCATTCCATTAGCTTAGCACACGATCGTTTAGTATGTTGCTACTGCTTTTATCCATGACTTATACATGTTCCTGTAACTATGAGATTATGCAACTCCCGTTTACCGGAGGAACACTTTGGTGCTACCAAACGTCACAACGAATCGGGTGATTATAAAGGAGTACTACAGGTGTCTCCAAAGGCGATGTTGGGTTGGCGTATTTGAGATTAGGATTTGTCACTCCGAATGTCGGAGAGGTATCTCTGGGCCCTCTCGGTAATGCACATCACTTAAGCCTTGCAAGCATTACAACTAATGAGTTAGTTGCGAGATGATGTATTACGGAACGAGTAAAGAGACTTGACGGTAACGAGATTGAACTAGGTATTGGATACCGACGATCGAATCTCGGGCAAGTAACATACCGATGACAAAGGAACAACGTATGTTGTTATGCGGTCTGACCGACAAAGATCTTCGTAGAATATGTAGGAACCAATATGGGCATCCAGGTCCCGCTGTTGGTTATTGACCGTGAATGGTTCTAGGTCATGTCTACATTGTTCTCGAACCGTAGGGTCCGCACGCTTAAGGTTTCGATGGCGGTTATTATGAGTTTATGTATTTTGATGTACCAAGGAGTTCGAGTCCGGATGTGATCACGGACATGACGAGGAGTCTCGGAATGGTCGAGACATAAAGATTGATATATTGGAAGCCTATGTTTGGAGTTCGGAATGGTTCCGGTGGCGGAATTTATTCGAGTACCGGAGGTTACCGAACCCCGGGAGGTAAATGGGCCTCGGTGGGCCTTAGTGGAAAGGAGAAGGGCAGCCCTAGGAGGCGCGCCCCCCCTTCCCTAGTCCTACTAGGACTAGGAGAAGGGGCCGCCCCTCTCTCTCTTTCCCTCCGGAATCCTAGTCCAACTAGGATTGGGGAATCCTACTCCCGGAGGAGTAGGACTCCCAGTATGCCCCCTTGGCCGCCGGCCCCTCCCCTTGCTCCTTTATATCTGAGGGCAGGGGGCACCTTGAACACACAAGTTGATCGTGAGATCGTTCCTTAGCCGTGTCGCGTGCCCCCTCCACCATATTCCACCTCGGTTATACTGTCATGAAGCTTAAGGCGAAGCCCTGCCGGTGAAACATCAAGATCGTCACCACGCCGTCGTCTTGACGGAACTCTCCTCGACACTCGGCTGGATCGGATACGAGGGACGTCATCGAGCTGTACGTGTGTCAAGAACTCGGGGGCGCCGGAGTAACGGCGCCGGGATCGGTCGGATCGCGAGGAGAACGTACGACTACTTCCTCTACGTTGTGATCGCTTCCGCTTCGGGTCTACAAGGGTATGTGGACAACACTCTCCCCTCTCGTTGCTATACATCACCATGATCTTGCGTGTGCGTAGGAAAAATTTTGAAATTACTACGTTCCCCAACACTCCCATTCGAAAAGAAAGAGGAACACACCGCACACGCAAAAGAAAAAAGAGAGAAACACAAATACACATTGCTACCGCGGCTTGTAGTGCTACCATTTCCCAAGTCAAAATATGATGAGAAAAAATGTGATGAAATTTTAACAACAAATATAAGTATATCGACGCGCGCTACATCCAAAATGCTAACCAAAATTAAATCAAAAAATTTACCCATACACCTTAAAAATGCCTAGTTGTGAATAACAATAGAAAAGAAAACTTTATCAACGGCTAATTTGAATTTGTACTATTAGGGCATCTCCAACATCGATCACCAAAATACCCTAGCCCAGAACCAAATCTGGATAAGGCCTATGGGAGTCCGATTATCCGCCCGGCCCACTGTTAGTTGGATAGCATCTCAACACAGCCTACGTCTCTTATTCTTTCTTTCTCCTCTCCGTCCGCCTGGCCCACTGTCATTTATAGCCCACGGTTCAGTTTTGATGACACGGTTGAATGGTTAGGCTATCCCCAAACACGTCATGGCGTGTGTGTGTAGCCCTTTATTTTATATTTGATGAGGTCCGTTGGGTGATTCGAGTTGAAGATGCCCTTAAAGGCTGTATATATCTTTGCTACTGAATGGAAAAAAATTTGAGTTAAAATCATGCATTATCATTAGTCATTGATATATCTCTTGCCAGTATGCTTTACTATTCAATGGGGGAAAAACATGACATCACGTATTTGGAGTTTTGGACACCTCCACCTGCTAAAAGTAGGCATCAACATACACACCATTGCTAGAATACGGTACCTTCATGGCAAGAGCATCTAAGGGGGGGGAGGGGGGGGGGCAGCAATCGTTCGCTATACATCTAGGCGGATGGCCTGGTCATCGACCGGTCAAAAAATACAACCCTGTCCAGCTCCTCAAGCTGGCTTGCAAACGCCTGGGCTGTTTGGCACTTCTTAAACCCGGTCTAAATCTGGTGCCGGTTTGGGAAGGTGTTCGGGCGCGTCCGTCATGTTGGATAGGCCCACCTTAACCCCGCATAAATCCACTCCATTCTACTCCACTCTCTCGCTTCCTCTCCTCTCCCCGCCCGTCCGATTCGGATCTATTGCCAGTGATGGCAGAAGCGCTCCAGTGGCGGATCCGGCACCGAGGACTACGTGGAGGAGATCGTCCTCCGCATTGCGTTGCGCTAGTTGTTCTAGGACCGGGGCAGCAGCAGGAGAAGCTTAGAATTGGCAGTGGCACCTGTCGCCCGGCCCCTCACGTACGTCATGTAGCTCTAGCCGTTCCGTGCCCATGTAGGTACACTGTCGTATGCTCCTGTTCGGCCAGTGCTTGAGGGCGTCCTAGGCCATCGATGGGTTCTCATGCCCTTGTTGATGCCGCAGTGCACGAGGACGCTCGAATCCGAGGCGTGGGCTGCACCCTTGTGCGGTAACGGGTGAGGGAGATGACGGCAGTGGGGGAGGGGGTTGGCCTGGCACCGGGCCACACACGCAGGTGGACCCAGGGGACGCGTTGGTTGCGTTGGCCCTCTGACGCCCCCTCACGTAGGTGGGGACCGATGTGTGCCTGCTCCGCCGCGAAAACTCCAAAGCGCGAGGCAATGACGAAGGATGTGGCCAAGGCAAAGGCGCAGCGGCACGCCTAGGAGCAGGAGTGCTTGGTACGGAGGCTGGCTGACCAAATCACGTCGGACGATGCGTCAGACGTCAGCTGCCCTGGAGACCACAAGGGGAAGGGGGTTGGCGAGGAAATGGAGATTTCCTCCATCTTTTGCAATGTCCAGATACAAACTTTGATCTTTTGTGTCGGACTACTAATGTGATTCCTAAGTACTATGTGAACTAGATGATACTCCGCACGTTGCTGCAGGAATTCTTAGTCTATAGCCATGATGGTAGATAAATTGAACAACTTTTTGCATAGTGTATTTACAGACTTAAGATAAAAAATTTGCAATGGATACTTGGTATAAATATAAATATTGCAAAATGTGAAATATGCTATCTTTTTTTAATTATATACAGGACATAAGCAATCTCATGTGACTTACATGAATATTAACGTATATCAACACGCTAACATGGATTCTGAAAATAGACACAATATGAAAGGTTATGTACAAATGCCTTGTTTGGATAGTTATTGTAGTTGTTGTCGTAAATCAATATATCTGCATGCTTACGATCTACACAAAGAATGATAACTACACACAAATATTGACAATTATAGTTGCTTGCAATACGTGACAGTGAATGGTGGAGGTCCAATATCAACAAAAAGAACACATTCCTTCTCTCTCATATTCGCCAAAGTGAGTGTCAATTTCTTTGTCTGAAAAGAGCATGACCGAGACCCAAATTATAGCATTGAAGTCAGAATTTGTTTGTGACAAAAAGAAACTATGCATGAAAACTTGTAAGCTACATTCCTCGGCACCCATGATGCACCCAAGTGTTGGGGAACGTAGTAATTTCAAAAAAATTCCTACGCACACGCAAGATCATGGTGATGCATAGCAGCGAGAGGGGAGAGTGTTGTCCACGTACCCTCGTAGACCGAAAGCGGAAGCGTTAGAACAACGCGGTTGATGTAGTCGTACGTCTTCATGGCCCGACCGATCAAGCACCGAAACTACGGCACCTCCGAGTTCTAGCACACGTTCAGCTCGATGGCGATCCCGTACTCGATCCAAAGAGAATGTCGGGATGAGTTCCACAAGACGACGGTGTGGTGACGATCTTGATGTTCTACCGTCGCAGGGCTTCGCCTAAGCACCGCTACAATATTATCGAGGAGGACTATGGTGGAGGGGGGCACCGCACACGGCTAAGAGATCAAGAGATCAATTGTTGTGTCTAGAGGTGCCCCCTGCCCCAGTATATAAAGGAGCCAGGGGGGAGGGGCCGGCCGGCCTAGGAGGGGGCGCGCCAAGTAGAGTCCTACTCCCATCGGGAGTAGGACTCCCTCCTTTCCTTGTTGGACTAGGAGAAGGGGGAAGGGGAAGGGAGAGAGGAAGGAAAGGGGGGGGGGCGCCGCCCCCCTCTCCTTGTACTATTCAGACTAGGGGGAGGGGCGCGCGGCCCAACCCTTGCCTCCTCTCCTCTTCTCCACTAAGGCCCATGTAGGCCCATTAAGCCAACGTGGGGTTCCGGTAACCTCCCGGTACTCCGGTAAAATCCCGATTTCACCCGGAACACTTTCGACATCCAAATATAGGCTTCCAATATATCAATCTTCATGTATCGACCATTTCGAGACTCCTCGTCGTGTCCGTAATCTCATCCGGGACTCCGAAAAAACTTCGGTACATCAAAATTCATAAACTCATAATATAACTATCATCGAAACCTTAAGCGTGCGGACCCTACGGGTTTGAGAACTATGTAGACATGACCGAGACTCGTTTCCGGTCAATAACCAATAGCGGAACCTGGATGCTCATATTGGCTCCTACATATTCTATGAAGATCTTTATCGGTCAAACCGCATAACAACATACGTTGTTCCCTTTGTCATCGGTCTGTTACTTGCCCGAGATTCGATCGTCGGTATCCAATACCTAGTTCAATCTCGTTACCGGCAAGTCTCTTTACTCATTACGTAATGCATCATTCCGTAACAAACTCATTAGCTACATTGCTTGCAAGGCTTGTAATGATGTGCATTACCGAGAGGGCCCAGAGATACCTCTCCGACAATCGGAGTGACAAAACCTAATCTCGAAATACGCCAACTCAACATGTACCTTTGGAGACACCTGTAGAGCTCCTTTATAATCACCCAGTTATGTTGTGATGTTTGGTAGCACACAAAGTGTTCCTCCGGTAAACGGGAGTTGCATAATCTCATAGTTATAGGAACTTGTATAAGTCATGAAGAAAGCAATAGCAACATACTAAACGATCAAGTGCTAAGCTAACGGAATGGGTCAAGTCAATCACATCATTCTCCTAATGATGAGATCTCGTTAATCAAATGACAACATATGTCTATGGTTAGGAAACACAACCATCTTTGATTAATGAGCTAGTCAAGTAGAGGCATACTAGTTACATTAAGTTTGTCTATGTATTCACACATGTATTATGTTTCTGGTTAATACAATTCTAGCATGAATAATAAACATTTATCATGATATGAGGAAATAAATAATAACTTTATTATTGCCTCTAGGGCATATTTCCTTCAGTCTCCCTGAGGGAGTCCTGGACTAGGGGGTGTCCGGACGGCCGGACTATCATCGTCCGCCGGACTCCAAGACTACGAAGATACAAGATTGAAGACTCCGTCCCGTGTCCGGATGGGACTTTCCTTGGCGTGGAAGGCAAGCTTGGCGTCTGGATATGTAGATCTCCTACCATTGTAACCGACTCTGTGTAACCCTAGCCCTCTCCGGTGTCTATATAAACCGGAGGGTTTTAGTCCATAGGACACAACATCCATTACAACAATCATACCATAGGCTAGCTTCTAGGGTTTAGCCTCCTTGATCTAGTGGTAGATCCACTCTTGTAATACACATCATCAATATTAATCAAGCAAGACGTAGGGTTTTACCTCCATCAAGAGGGCCCGAACCTGGGTAAAACATCATGTCCCTCGTCTCCTGTTACCATCCGCCTAGACGCACAGTTCGGGACCCCCTACCCGAGATCCGCCGGTTTTGACACCGACATTGGTGCTTTCATTGAGAGTTCCTCTGTGTCGTCACCGATAGGCTCGATGGCTTCTTCAATCAACAACAACGCCGTCCAAGGTGAGACTTTTCTCCCCGGACAGTTCTTCGTATTCGGCGGCTTCGCACTGCGGGCTAATTCACTAGGCCATCTGGAGCAGATCGAAAGCTACGCCCCTGGCCGTCAAGTCAGGTTCGGAAGCCTAAACTTCATGGCCGACATCCGCGGGGACTTGATGTTCGACGGACTCGAGCCACAGCCGAGCGTGCCGCACTGTCACGATGGGCATGATTTAGCTCTGCCGCCGGATAGTGCCTTGGTGGCCGCACACGAATCCGCTCTGGCCCTCAGTCCAGAGCCGATCGCCCAGATCGAGGACCGGTGGCTGGACACTGCCTCGGGGGCTGCAACTTCCGCAGCGATGGAGCCGAACACTGACCTTGTCCCCTATAAAGCTCGTGACTCCGAGGTGCCGGACTCCCTGCCGGACTCCGAACCTCCTGCGCCCCTGCCAATCGAATCCGATTGGGCACCAATCATGGAGTTCACCACTGCGGACATCTTTCAGCACTCGCCCTTTGGCGACATCCTAAATTCGCTAAAGCATCTCTCGCTATCCGGAGAGCCCTGGCCAGATTATGGCCAGGATGGTTGGGATGCGGACGACGAAGAAATTCAAAGCACACCAACCTCCCACTTTGTAGCCACTGTCGACGATCTAACAGACATGCTAGACTATGACTCCGAAGACATCGACGGTATGGACGACGACGCCGGAGACGAACAAGAACCAGCGCCTACAGGGCACTGGAAGAACACCTCGTCATATGACATATACATGGTGGACACCCCAAAAGATGGGGACGGCGAAGAAGCAGCGGAGGCAGATTCCTTAAAGAAACAGCCCAAGCGCCGACGTCAGCGGCGCCGCTCTAAATCCCGCCACATCAAGAATGGAGATTCCGACACAGGAGATAATAACACCCCAGACAGTGCCGAAGACAATCCCCTCCAGCAAGATTCAGCGCAGGAGGATGCAGAAGCAAGCCCTCGCGAGAGAGCGGCAGACGAGGAGGTCGAGGACGATAATTACATGCCTCCCTCCGGAGACGAGGCAAGCCTCGACGACAACGAATTCGTCGTGCCCGAGGATCCCGTCAAACAAGAGCGTTTCAAACGCAGGCTAATGGCCACGGCAAATAGCCTAAAGAAAAAGCAGCAGCAGCTTCAAGCTGATCAAGACCTGCTGGCCGATCGATGGACCGAGGTCCTCGCGGCCGAAGAGTACGAACTCAAACGACCCTCCAAACGCGACCCAAAACGCAAGTTGCTCCCCCGATTAGAGGAGGAAGCATACATACCCTCATCACCAGCGCTGTCGGCCGACCGACCACCCGTGGTCGCGGACGAGGCATCCAGGCCTTCCATCAAGACCGTACCCAAAGATCGCCGAAAAGTACGGGCCACGAGGAACGTGCGGACTTGCGGGACATATTGGAGGATAAGGCAAGACAATCCAGATCTATCTATGGATCACGTGGGCGCCCCACGACCCACGACGAATACCGTCGAACCGGATACAACAACTCCGGCCGGGCAGAACACAGCAAACAACGCTCCCTTGAGCTACGTCGTGATATTGCTCAATACAGAGGCAACGTACACCCGCTATGCTTCACTGACGAAGTAATGGATCATCAAATCCCTGAAGGGTTTAAACCCGTAAACATTGAATCCTACGATGGCACGACAGACCCCGCGGTTTGGATCGAAGATTATCTCCTTCACATCCATATGGCCCGCGGCGACGATCTCCACGCCATCAAATACCTCCCGCTCAAGCTTAAAGGACCAGCTCGGCATTGGCTTAACAGCCTGCCCGCAGAGTCAATTGGGTGTTGGGAGGACCTGGAAGCCGCATTCCTCGACAACTTCGGGGCACATATGTGCGGCCACCGACGCCGATGACCTAAGCCACATAATCCAGCAACTGACGAATCGGCGGAAATTCGACACGGTTCTTAACAAAGAAAAATCAAATCGTCGATTGTCCGGATGCAGAGGCCCTCGCAGCCTTCAAACATAACATCCGCGACGAGTGGCTAGCCCGGCACCTAGGACAGGAAAAGCCGAAATCCACGGCAGCCCTCACATCATTAATGACCCGCTTCTGTGCGGGAGAGGATAGCTGGCTAGCTCGCAGCAACAACCTCAGCAAAAATGCTGGTAGTCCGGACACTAAGGACCACAATGGCAGGTCGCGTCGAAGTAAAAATAAACGCCACGTTAACGGCGACGACAAGGAGGATACGGCAGTCAACGCCGGATTCCGAGGCTCTAATCCCGGTCAGCGGAAGAAGCCATTCAAAAATACCGCTCCGGGTCCGTCCAATTTGGACCGAATACTCGACCGCTCATGCCAGATACATGGCACCCCCGAAAAGCCAGCTAATCACACCAACAGAGATTGTTGGGTATTCAAGCAGGCAGGCAAGTTAATTGCCGAAAACAATGACAAGGGGCTGCATAGCGACGACGAGGAAGAGACCCGACCGCCGAACAGTAGAGGACAGAAGGGTTTCCCCCCACAAGTGCGGACGGTAAACATGATATACGCAACCAATATACCCAAGAGGGAGCGGAAGCGTGCACTAAGGGACGTATATGCGATGGAGCCAGTCGCCCCTAAGTTCAATCCATGGTCCTCTTGCCCGATCACTTTCGATCGCAGAGACCATCCGACCAGCATCCGCCATGGCGGATTCGCCGCATTGGTTTTAGACCCAATCATCGATGGATTTCACCTCACAAGAGTCCCGATGGGCGGCGGCGTGCTGAACCTGCTTTATCGGGATACGGTCGCAAGATGGGCATAGACCCCTCAAGGATTAAACCTACAAAGACGACCTTCAAAGGCGTCATACCAGGTGTCGAGGCCAATTGTACAGGCTCAGTCACACTGGAAGTGGTCTTCGGATCCCTGGATAATTTCCGGTGCTAGGAGTTAATCTTCGACATAGTCCCGTTCCGTAGCGGCTATCACGCTCTGCTCGGACGAACCGCGTTCGCAAAGTTCAACGCGGTGCCGCATTACGCATTCCTCCAGCTCAAGATGTCAGGCCCTCGTCGAGTCATCACGGTCAACGGCAATACGGAACGCTCCCTCCGAACGGAGGAACACACAGCGCCTCTCGCGGCAGAAGTACAGAGCAGCCTTTTAAGGTAATTTTTGAGTCCGGCCGTTAAACGGCCGGATACGGCCAAACGCGCCCGAAGCAACATCAACCAAGACCACCTCGCACGATCCGAGCATGCGTAGCAATGCGGCCCCAACCCCAGCCCTTGCATAATTGCAAGACCAACCCTCCGCGTACATCATTACGCTCCGGAGATACCATGGGCCTAGGGGGAGGGGCACGACCACAACAGACCCAGAGTGCGGCCCGACCACACCAGGGGCTCACAAGTGTATCACTCTTTTTTATTATTATTTTCCTTCTTTGTATACATAGGACTCCGTTCACGGAGGCCTGTCCGTGCGTGAACCCGCCAACTCACGATGCAACAGCCGGGGAAGAAAGAAGGCTGCGATGAACACTCGGTGGTCTCCATTACGAGCATTAAATTTGATTATATACACCAGTCCGCAGCCCACCCCTCGAGAGGACATGTTTAATTAGTCCAATCCCTTGCTTACAAGACTATTTGTATCATTCCGCACTCATAGCGAAATTCCTTGAATAAATAATGCAGCACTTTTTGCTGTTATTGCATTACTTTACATATATGTTCACTAATGACATCTTGCACCCGTATATTTTGGTACGGCCAAATACATCGAGGGCTTATGTTCCCCGCATTATGGTGTGATAAGTCGAACACTTTCACAAGTGCGGCACCCGAACTTATAGCATTATATGAATCGGCTCCGAATCATGTCTTGGGTCAATAGTTGGGTTTGCCCGGCTCCCACGTTTTGGTACCTTATGTTCCGTTCTGTCGGCTAAGGTGGCACTGGGAGAACCACTGCGATTGCGCCCCGGTTGAGCTGGGCGAGCGCCTCAGTGGAGAAAGCTAAAACTGACTGTCATGATAAGGCGAGAGACTGGTTGCTGTTCGAGAGGTCTTTTCGAGTCCTTAAAGACTTATGCCGCGTCAAGCGAAGAACCGGATAATGTCCGACCAAGGCGTGGATAGCGCCCCCAACTCGGTCTTCCAAATACCAGGGGCTTCGCCGAAATTTAAAATTATAGAATTATATGGCTAAGTGAGAGTGTTCAAGCATTATAAGTCTGGTTGCCTTGTTTGTTGTGTTGAGCGCCTCCCTAGATGGACCCAAGAATGGGAACAAGCTTGCTCAAGTTTATCCCGAACACCCCAGCACTTGTGGCTTGGGGGCTGAAGCCGACGACTTGCCATCTCTTAGATTTTATAAACGGCCGCACAGAAGGTAATATTTTAAATCAAACAAGCGTTGCTTAGCGCATATGAACAAAGTTTTCAGTGCACAGGATAATACATAGCGAGTCTACTCAATAGTTACATCTCTGGGGCACTCATCCCCAATCTTGCGGGAACCCTTCAGGACAGTCTTATAGTACATCTCGGGCGTACAATACTCCTTGCCCGCTGGTGGCGCGTCAGTGATAAGCTTCTCCACATCCAGCTTGCCCCAGTGCACCTTTGCGCGGGCCCCGACGAGCACCTTCAATACAGGCGGAGCGCTTGACGACCTCCAACAAGGGGCACGCATCCACCAGCCACCGCACGAGGTCGAAATAGCTCCCAGGCATGGCCTCTCCAGGCCACAGCCGGACTATGAGGCCCTTCATGGCCTGCTCGGCTACCTTATGGAGCTCGACCAGCTGCTTCAGCTGGTCGCTAGGGGGCACCGGATGGCCGGCCTCAGCATACTGAGAGTCTGAGACCAGAAGACCTTCTCCGTT
Organism: Aegilops speltoides; assembly: GCA_021437245.1. Classification (NCBI taxonomy): domain Eukaryota; kingdom Viridiplantae; phylum Streptophyta; class Magnoliopsida; order Poales; family Poaceae; genus Aegilops; species Aegilops speltoides. The sequence continues at coordinate 433,375,419 of CM038141.1, read as the reverse complement.
GAGCTCCCCTCCTCGCCACGGTAGAATGCGGTGGCATCGGATACACTGCGAGGCAGATCTGCAAACGCCCCGAGAGCTCCGATTGGGTAAGTGTCGTAGTTTACATTAACATGCTTGCTTTTCATGAAAAATGCCTTACCCGCCGCTATTTTCTTCACATCCTCAACCTCTGAAGGGCCTTATGGGCCTCGGCCTTGGCGGCTTTGGCACTTTCGAGGCGAGGCAAGCTCGGACTCGAGTCTTTGAGTCGCGCCCAAACTCTCATGCTTTTCCATGCGAGCACGGAGCTCTTGCCGCACTTCCGCCACCCGCCTCCTGCTTCTCTCGCTCTGCCCGTTCATGGCCGCATTATGTTCGACATGGACACAGCCTCCTTCGTGGTTGCCACCTCGTTAGTGGCCCCTGTAGTACCCACGTTATCCTTGTTATTTTTATTGCAACCTAAATCCTTTTACAGAAGGTAAATTTTCAAAGTGGTGTTACTCACCTTCTTTGTCCTTGAGCTGCTTCTTGGCACGGCCGAGCTCTTGCTCGGACCGCTCGAATCTGCTTCAATGCACCGACCTCCGCATCGGTCTGGCGGCAGAGGTCAAGGCGCAGCCTGCAAACCCATATTGACATAATTTTTAGCAACCCTGCATATATCTTCTTTAGATCCTCGGTCCGCTTTTCTTTCCGAGCGCCGAACCGAGCATCGAGGGCTACTTGTCTATGCGGTATTACATTACATAATTTTAACCTCTTACCTCAAAGCTTTGTTAGAAGGCTCTGTGAGAGGCTTCGGTCAGCCCGCTCTTGGCGAAGCCGAAACCTTTCAATCACCGCACTCTTGATAGTGCGGTGTTCTTCCTCGATGGAAGCGCCTTTGAGCGCCTCCAACAAGTTGTCCGGCGCCTCCGGTTAGACGGGGGCCGCTGGTGTCACGGTCTTGCCCTTCTTGCGAAGGGGCCGCCTGCCAGACTCTGGAACCACGGCAGGTTCCGGTGTAGAGTCCGGCGCAAAGTCCGGGAGGCTGCCTTGCGACGCCTCCGGAGCCTCCTCTTGATGGGTTCCTTCCCGGGATCCCACCTCGGCGTCCTCAGCGGCGCGAGGGGTGGAGGCAGTCGGAATGGAATCCATGTCTGACGCAGCCAACGACCCGCTCGACAAAGCAGGGAGATCCTCGTCGGCCGGACTGCAGGTATTATGCGGCATTAGAAGGACACTATGTGACACAAAAGAAATTGCAGATCATTTAGGGATCCGGATACTTACGATCTCGCCTGAGGCCTGGCCCTTGAGGGCCACTCTTCATCGCCAACGTTGGTGTTGGCGGAGCTGTCCGGGGGAATAGTTCTTTCCCTCTTGGACCCTTCGGCCTCCCCTGTTGGGGAGGCCTTCCTCTTTCTCTCTCCCTCCTCTGGGAGAGAGTCTTCTTCCTCCTCCTCATCTTCGGGGGAGGAATCCGCCTCGGAGTCTGTCGGACACCTGAAAATGGGAACTCTTTCGAGTACCCGTGGCCACCTTCTTGGCCTTCTTCTCCGGCACCACGTGCGGTGCCGGAACCAGCAGCCCCGCTTAGAGGCGCCCACTGGTCTTTGGCATGGGGCCGGGCGGATGAGCTGCTCGGCCTTCTTCATCCATTCTGTCAAAGAAAAAGGGAGATTAAAACCCGCTTAGGGTCGAACTATTAACAACAAGTGTCCCGTAAAGGGGTAGAATCACTTACCTCGTCAGCTGGACGCTGCGAGTGAAACCCGCGATCTTCCGTCGCGGATGCGGGGGCTTGGCGCCCTTAAACAGCACCCTCCAGGCACCTTCGTACGTCGTGTCGAAGAGCCCGCTCAGTGCCTGGTGCTGTGCCGGATCAAACTCCCACAGGTTGAATGCCCGTTCTTGGCATGGGAGAATCCGGCGGACGAGCATGACTTGGACCACATTAACAAGCTGAGCTTCTTGTTCACCACCTTGGATCTGGGCTTGGAGTCCCGTCAGCTCCTTCGAACTACCCCATAGCAAGCCCTTCTCTTTCCAGGAGGTGAGCTGCACAAGGATACCAGATCTGAACTCGGGGGCCGCCGCCCACTTAGGGTCGCACGGCTCGGTGATGTAGAACCACCCCGACTGCCACCCCTTGACGGACTCCACGAAGGCCCCTTCGAACCAGAGGACGTTGGGCATCTTGCCCAACATGGCGCCGCCGCACTCCGCCTGCGTGCCCTTCACTACCTTTGGCTTGAGGTTGAAGGTCTTGAGCCACAAGCCGAAGTGGGGCTGGATGCAGAGGAAGGCCTCGCACACGACGATGAACACCGCGATGTTGAGGATGAAGTTCGGCGCCAGATCATGGAAATCCAGGCCATAGTAGAACATGAGCCCCCGGACAAAGGGGTGAAGAGGAAAGCCCAGTCCGGCGGAGGAGGTGGGGAGAAATACAACCCTCTCATGGGGCCCGGGGGGTGGGGATGAGCTGCCCTTGTCGGGCGGCCGGTGCCTGATGTCGCCGAAAGGTATCCGCGCTGCTAGCTTCGCGATGTGCTCCTCCTTAACGGTGGAGGCCAACCATTTACCTCCCGCTCCGGACATGGTCGGAGAAGGTTGAGATGAGATGCGCGAGCTTGGGCGCTGGAGCTCGAGTGCGCGGAGATGGATAAGCAAAGGAGGAAGAAGGCATAGGTAAAAAGGCGGATCCTTATCCCTTATATATAGGCGGACGAAGACCGTGCGTCCCCACCGCCCGGTAAAACTCGCTTATCTCCCAAGCGCCACCATCAATGGCGCGTTGGGTTACCCACGTCCGTATTGATGAGAATCCGGAATAAGGGAACACGATCTCTGCTCGACAAGGCGTGCCAAGAAACCGCCGCTAAACGCTACCGAGGTGGTATAAGTAAAAACGATTCAAGTAAAAGCTTGGTAGTGGTGTGACGTCATGCCGCAGAATACGTCAGCGGATTGAACTCGTGCACATATTATTCTCTCTACGGTGGAATGTGGAACTTATTTTGCAGAGCCGGACACTATCCTGGTGTTCACAATCTTCTATGGATTATTCAAAGGAGGAACCCGCCTTGCAATGCCGAACATTATGCGCGCCGGACTTATCGTCATTGAAGCCAGGTTCAGGGGCTACTGAGGGAGTCCTGGACTAGGGGGTGTCCGGACAGCCGGACTATCATCGTCCGCCGGACTCCAAGACTACGAAGATACAAGATTGAAGACTCCGTCCCGTGTCCGGATGGGACTTTCCTTGGCGTGGAAGGAAAGCTTGGCGATACGGATATGTAGATCTCCTACCATTGTAACCGACTCTGTGTAACCCTAGCCCTCTCCGGTGTCTATAAAAACCGGAGGGTTTTAGTCCGTAGGACACAACATCCATTACAACAATCACACCATATGCTAGCTTCTAGCGTTTAGCCTCCTTGATCTCGTGGTAGATCCACTCTTGTAATACACATCATCAATATTAATCAAGCAGGACGTAGGGTTTTACCTCCATCAAGAGGGCCCAACCAGGGTAAAACATTGTGTCCTCGTCTCCTGTTACCATCCGCCTAGACGCAGAACGACCAAATCTCGAAGGATTTGAGTCTCTGTGCTTACCGTGCTAGTCCTCGGATCGAACTCGCTAGCACACACAAGATAGATGAATACCGAGAATAGCAAGTGCATCATTTATTACATCGTATGATCCGAATATATAAAATAAAACAATCGCATAGCACTTGGCTAGCTTTATTCAATCAAACAGCGGAAAGTAGCGAGAAAATAACGATGAGTCCCATCATAGCCCATCGGCGATCTTGAGTGTGACATCGCGACCCTAACGGTACCTTACTCGTCGTCTGAATATCCTGCAACATGAGACGTTGCAGCCATATAGGTCAATACTTTGAATGTATTGGCAAGTTACACAGGAGAATAATATAGCAGACCTACATGTATATGCATAGTACAACAAAGGAAGGCTCGAGGGTTTATTTTTGCATAAAGCTGATTTTGTCCTCATAACTACCTATTAGTCAATTTTTCTTTATTTAGTCCTTTATTACTACAATTAAATACACAAGGTTGAGTTGGCAAAATCAACTCCAACCTACCCTTTTATTAAGTTGCCCACAAATATTATTAAGTGTCACATCTGTCAAGATCATCCAACAACTGTAATGGCATAGTGGCTCAAATTTACCCATAACCGGGGCACGGCTAATCATGATTAGTTTTAATACTCTGCAGAGTTTAGTACGCTTTACCCACTGGACCCAATCCAAGATTGAGACAAAGTCTTTCGAAGAGGTTCCTTAACCACCGACGGCCACATCCCACCTACATATGCTACATCTGTTTACCTTTATGGGCGGGGTTCCAACAAGCGATCAACTAAGCGAGCCCATATAGCCAAGGCGCACATGGAAGCTACTAGTCACTAAGTCTGCATCGATCTTTTTTGAACACAGGCGGCATTCCACTTAGGGTGCACTCTCATGAGCGCATGGCCTTAGAAAAGGTGCAAGACCCCATGATGCCTTCCTCAACACCAAGCAATACCACTTCCGCCAGAGGTGAGTTAAGTCCTGAGTTACTACTCAATTTGTTAAAATATATATATAATCCTCACATAAACTCAATGAATACACGAACCACCCCCGTCTACAAAGCATAGCAACCTACAACTACCACGATTTGCAAAGACGGGAAGATAGCTCAACAGCATATAGCAAAATAATATAGTAATCATATACATGCATATATTCATATTGTGATATAACTACATGCATAGAAAACAATAGGTAAAGGATGATCAACATGTAACTTGCCTTGGTTCTGGTTCAGAAAGTCACACTCCTGACAATAGTTTGCCTCGCACTTCGGACAATCTACACGTTTCACACAATTCAACAAATCAATCACCAGAACACGAAAGAACCAAAATAAAACCAACAGCAAGAAAATCATTTCAAAAACACAACAACAGAAGCTTAACAGCACCTAAATTGCACTATGGTCATAATGCAAAAAGAATCACTCGAATCCGATAAACGGTTTGAGAGTTATGGCCTCCGGAAGATTTAATTTGAATTTGAACGAATTCAAATTTAAACTGTGCAAACATGTGCAAAGTTGGTACTGTGATAATGTGCTGAATTTTGTGAGTGCATAGGAAAAAGAATTACCTAATTTGGGTATACAGAATAAAAGATATAGTTAATTGAAGTTTTAGCTGAAATCTGAAAAAAAACAAAACAACAGAAAACTCCTGCACTGTAGCAACTCCTGTTCGTGTACTGTATCGAAGTGCCACGTGTCATCCCGTGATTGGCCGAAGGCTCCTGTGCGCGTGCGTGCTCACCAGGAACAGAGGACGGCGGCGGCGATCTCGGGCGTCGGCGGCGGCGGCTCTCCGGCGGGTCTCCGGCGAAGGTGAGGTGACGGACGGGTTCAGCGGTGAGCGGCGGAGGTGGTGGTAGTGTTCAACGGCGGCGGGGACCTCCTCTGCGGCTGCGGTGGCGGGGTGAACACGGCGTGCTCCGGCGGTGGCGGACGTCGGTGGCGGCGGCGTTCGGCTGCGTCTCAGGCGAAAAGAAGATGTCAGGCGAGGGCGGCGTTGAGTGGCGGATCGAACGGAGCAAGAAGTGAGGCTCGGCGCGTTCTTACGGCGGCGCAATCGTCCGGCGAACGGCGGCGGCAGCGGAGCTCCGCGGCGAGATCCAAACGGCGCGGGCGCGTGCGTGCGGCACAGTGAGAGGGGAAGGAGCGTGGGGTAGGGCTTCCGGGGGTCTTGGGCTCGCACACGGCAGGTCGTGCGTGCACGGGGTGGACCAGGAGCGCGGGACGATCCGGCTCGGCCTCGGCGTGCGCGCGCGCGGTGTCCGGCTCGGGGTGGAAGATGGGTGCGGGCCCGCTGTCAGCGGCTGGGGCGATGCGGGTCGGGCACGGGCGTGCGATGCGGTGCGGGCGTACCGCTTCGATTAGGTGGGTAGGTGGGCTGCGGGGCTGGCGCGGGAGCTGGGCTGGCGGCGCGGGGTTAGGTGGGCTGCAGCGGTGGGGTGCGGCGCTGCTGGGCAGGGCTTGGCTGGGCATTGGCTAGCTGGTTGGCAGCAGGATCAGCTGCGTTTTTTTTTTTACACAACTACAGAAACAAAAATAAATAAAATAAAAACAACATAATAAAACTAAACAAAAATACGATACACACAAAGAAAATATATACTACCAATATAAACTACAGAACACTAGTTCCTCACCTAATGCAATTTTGTAAAATATTTTTGATGCAATAGGCCACTCAAACAGCAATAAAACAAACAAATAAAATATTTTGTAAATCACAAAATTACCGAACATATCATATGAACTGGAAATAGTATTCGCACATTATGAACATTTTTAAAATAGGGAGAAGTCATGTTATCTCCACTCCAAATAATTCCCTTTTGTTGCATAATGATTTGAATATTCTGAAAAAGCAAATAATGCATGGAAAATATGATATGCATATGTATGATCTATTAACATCCTAATTTAGGAAAATTGGGATGTTACAGACGCACAGTTCGGGACCCCCTACCCGAGATCCGCCGGTTGTGACACCGACACTCCCACTTGCACTAGAGTCAACAATCTAGATTACACAATAATGATTCTAACACCCATGGAGTCTTGGTGCTGATCATGTTTTGCTCGTGGAAGAGGCTTAGTCAACGGGTCTGCAACATTCAGATCCGTATGTATCTTACATATCTCTATGTCTCCCACCTGGACTTGATCCTGGATGGAATTGAAGCGTCTCTTGATGTGTTTGGTCCTCTTGTGAAATCTGGATTCCTTTGCCAAGGCAATTGCACCAGTATTGTCACAGAAGATCTTCATTGGTCCCGATGCACTAGGTGTGACACCTAGATCGGAAATGAACTCTTTCATCCAGACTCCTTCATTTGTTGCTTCCGAAGCAGCTATGTACACCGCTTCGCATGTAGATCCCGCCACGATGCTTTGTTTAGAACTGCACCAACTGACAGCTCCATCGTTCAATATAAACACGTATCCGGTTTGCGATTTAGAATCGTCCGGATCAATGTCAAAGCTTGCATCGACGTAACCATTTACGACTAGCTCTTTTGTCACCTCCATAAACGAGAAACATATCCTTAGTCCTTTTCAGATATTTCAGGATGTTCTTGACCACTGTCTAGTGATCCACTCCTAGATTACTTTGGTAACTCCCTGCCAAACTTATTGCTAAGCATACGTCAGGTCTGGTACACAACATTGCATACATGATAGAGCCTATGGCTGAAGCGTAGGGAACATCTTTCATTTTCTCTCTAACTTCTGCCGTGGTCGGGCATTGAGTCTGATTCAATTTCACACCTTGTAATACAGGCAAGAACCCTTTTTTGCCTGATCCATTTTGAACTTTTTCAAAACTTTATCAAGGTATGTGCTTTGTGAAAGTCCAATTAAGCGTCTTGATCTATCTCTATAGATCTTGATGCCCAATATGTAAGCAGCTTCACCGAGGTCTTTTATCGAAAAACTTTTATTCAAGTAACCCTTTATGCTATCCAGAGAGTCTATATCATTTCCAATTAACAATATGTCATCTACATGTAATATTAGAAATGCTACAGAGCTCCCACTCACTTTCTTGTAAATACAAAGCTTCTCCAAAGTGCAGATAAAACCATATGCTTTGATCACAGTATCAAAGCGTTTATTCCAACTCCGAGAGGCTTGCACTAGTCCATAAATGGATCGCTGGAGCTTGCACACTTTGTTAGCACCTTTTGGATCGACAAAACCTTCCGGTTGCATCATATACAACTCTTCTTTCAGAAATCCATTCAGGAATGCAGTTTTGACATCCATTTGCCATATTTCATAATCATAAAATGCGGCAATTGCTAACATGATTTGGACAGACTTAAGCATCGCTACGGGTGAGAAAGTCTCATCGTAGTCAACCCCTTGAACTTGTTGAAAACCTTTCGCAACAAGTCGAGCTTTGTAGAAGTTACATTACCATCAGCGTCAGTCTTCTTCTTGAAGATCCATTTATTCTCGATGGCTTGCCGATCATCGCGCAAGTCAACCAAAGTCCATAATTTGTTCTCATACATGGATCCCATCTCAGATTTCATGGCCTCAAGCCATTTTGCGGAATCTAGGCTCATCATTACTTCCTCATAGTTCGTAGGTTCGCCATGGTCAAGTAACATGACTTCCAGAATAGGATTACTGTACCACTCTGGTGCGGATCTTACTCTGGTTGGACTACGAGGTTTGGTAGTAACTTGATCTGAAGTTTCATGATCAATATCATTAGCTTCCTCACCAATTGGTGTAGTTGTCACAGGAACTGGTTCTTGTGATGAACTACTTTCCAATAAGGGAACAGGTATAGTTACCTCATCAAGTTCTACTTTCCTCCCACTCACTTCTTTCGAGAGAAACTCCTTCTCTAGAAAGGATCCGAATTTAGCAACAAAAATCTTGCCCACAGATCTGTGATAGAAGGTGTACCCAATAGTCTCTTTTGGGTATCCTATGAAGACACATTTCTCTGATTTGGGTTCGAGCTTATCTGGTTGAAGTTTGTTCACATAAGCATCGCAGCCCCAAACTTTAAGAAATGACAACTTTGGTTTCTTGCCAAACCACAATTCATAAGGCGTCGTCTCAACGGATTTTGATGGTGCCCTATTTAACGTGAATGCGCCCGTCTTTAAAGCATAACCCCAAAACGATAGCGGTAAATCAGTAAGAGACATCATAGATCGCACCATATCTAGTAAAATACGATTACGACGTTCGGACACACCATTTCGTTGTGGTGTTCCGGGTGGCGTGAGTGGCGAAACTATTCTGCATTGCTTCAAATGTAAACCAACTCGTAACTCAAATACTCTCCTCCACGACCAGATCATAGAAATTTTATTTTCTTGTTACGATGATTTTCCACTTCACTCTGAAATTCTTTGAACTTTTCAAATGTTTCAGACTTGTGTTTCGTCAAGTAGATATACCCATATCTGCTCAAATCATCTGTGAAGGTGAGAAAATAACGATACCCGCCACGAGCCTCAATATTCATTGGACCACATACATCAGTATGTATGATTTCCAACAAATCAGTTGCTCGCTCCATAGTTCCGGAGAACGGCGTTTTAGTCATCTTGCCCATGAGGCATGGTTCGCAAGTACCAAGTGATCATAATCAAGTGATTCCAGAAGTCCATCAGCGCTTTACACCAATATGACCCTAAACAGCAGTGCCACAAATAAGTTGCACTATCATTATCAACTCTGCATTTTTTGGCTTCAACATTATGAATATGTGTATCACTACTATCGAGATTTAATAAAAATAGACCACTCTTCAAGGGTGCATGACCATAAAAGATATTACTCATATAAATAGAACAACCATTATTCTCTGATTTAAATGAATAACCGTCTCGCATCAAACAAGATCCAGATATAATGTTCATGCTCAACGCTGGCACCAAATAACAATTATTCAGGTCTAAAACTAATCCCGATGGTAGATGTAGAGGTAGCGTGCCGACCATGATCACATCGACTTTGGAACCATTTCCCACGCCGCATTGTCACCTCGTCCTTAGCCAATCTTTGCTTAATCCGTAGTCCTGTTTGAGTTGCAAATATTAGCAATGAACCAATATCAAATACCAGTGCTCTCGTGAGCATTAGTAAGGTACACATCAATAACATGTATATCACATATACCTTTGTTCACCTTGCCATCCTTCTTATCCGCCAAATACTTGGGCAGTTCCGCTTCGAGGTCGATCTACTTGCGGTAGAAGCACTCGATCTCGTGCTTAGGTCCAGATTTGGGTTTCTTCTCTTGAGCAGCAACTTGCTTACTGTTCTTCTTGAAGTTCCCTTCTTCTTTCCTTTACCCTTTTCTTGAAACTGGTGGTCTTATTGACCATCAACACTTGATGCTCCTTCTTGATTTCTACCTCCGCAGCCTTTAGCATTGCGAAGAGCTCGAATAGTCTTGTCCATCCCTTGCATATTATAGTTCATCACGAAGCTCTTGTAGCTTGGTGGCGTGATTGAAGAATTCATTAATGACACTATCATCGGAAGATTAACTCCCACTTGAATCAAGTGATTATTATACCCGCACATTTTGAGTATATGTTCACTAATGTAACTATTCTCTTCCATCTTGCAGCTATAGAACTTATTGGAGACTTCATATCTCTCAATCCGGGCATTTGCTTGAAATATTAACTTCAACTCTGGAACATCTCATATGCTCCATGACGTTCAAAACGTCGTTGAAGGCCCGGTTCTAAGCCGTAAAGCATGGCACACTTGAACTATCGATTAGTCATCAGCTTTGCTCGCGGGACGTTCTTAACGTCATCGGTTGATCTGCAGCAGGCTGGCACCCAGCGGTGCTTCGGGACGTAATTCTTCATGCAACAATGAGGATAATCCTCAAGTTACGGACCCAGTCCGTGTAATTGCTACCATCATCTTGCAACTTAGCTTTCTCAAGGAACGCATTAAAATTCAACGGAACAACAACACGAGCCATCTATCTACAACAAACATAGACAAGAAAAATACTATCAGGTACTAAGTTCATGATAAATTTAAGTTCAATTAATCAGATTACTAAAGAACTCCCACTTAGATAGACATCTCTCTAGTCATCTAAGTGATCACGTGATCCAAATCGACTAAACCATGTCCGATCATCACGTGAGATGGAGTAGTTTTCAATGGTGAACATCACTATGTTGATCATATCTACTATATGATTCATGTTTGACCTTTCGGTCTCTGTGTTCCGAGGCCATATCTGTATATGCTAGGCTCGTCAAGTTTAACCTGAGTATTCCGCGTGTGCAACTGTTTTGCTCCCGTTGTATTTGAACGTAGAGCCTATCACACCCGATCATCACGTGGTGTCTCAGCACGAATAACTTTCGCAACGGTGCATACTCTGGAAGAACACTTCTTGATAATTAGTGAGAGATCATCTTAAAATGCTACCGTCAATCAAAGCAAGATAAGATGCATAAAGGATAAACATCACATGCAATCAATATAAGTGATATGATATGGCCATCATCATCTTGTGCTTGTGATCTCCATCTCCAAGCACCGTCGTGATCACCATCGCCACTTTGGCGCGACACCTTGATCTCCATCATAGCATCGTTGTCGCCACGCCATCTATTTCTTCTCGACTATCGCTACCGCTTAGTGATAAAGTAAAGCAATTATAGGGCGTTTGCATTTCATACAATAAAGCGACAACCATATGGCTTCTGCCAGTTGCCGATAACTTTGGTTACAAAACATGATCATCTCATACAATAAAATATAGCATCACGTCTTGACCATATCACATCACAACATGCCCTGCAAAAACAAGTTAGACGTCCTCTACTTTGTTGTTGCAAATTCTGAGTGGCTGCTACGGGCTGAGCAAGTACCGTTTTTACCTACACATCAAAACCACAACGATAGTTCGTCAAGTTAGTGCTGTTTTAACCTTCGCAAGGACCGGGCGTAGGCACACTCGGTTCAACTAAAGTTGGAGAAACAGACACCCGCCAGCCACCTGTTTGCAAAGCACGTTGGTAGAATCAGTCTCGCGTAAGCATATGCGTAATGTCGGTCCGGGCCTCTTCATCCAACAATACCGCCGAACCAAAGTATGACATGCTGGTAAGCAGTATGACTTCTATCGCCCACAACTCACTTGTGTTCTACTCGTGCAAATAACATCTACGCATAAAACCAGGCTCGGATGCCACTGTTGGGGAACGTAGTAATTTCAAAATTTTCCTATGCACACGCAAGATCATGGTGATGCATAGCAACGAGAGGGGAGATTGTTGTCCACGTACCCTCGTAGACCGAAAGCGGAAGCGTTAGAACAACGCGGTTGATGTACTCTACGTCTTCACGGCCCGACCGATCAAGCACCGAAACTACAACACCTCCGAGTTCTAGCACACGTTCAGCTCGATGACGATACCCGTACTCCGATCCAGCAGAATGTCGGGTATGAGTTCCGTCAGCACGACAGTGTGGTGACGATCTTGATGTTCTACCGTCACAGGGCTTCGCCTAAGCACCGCTACAATATTATCGAGGAGGACTATGGTGGAGGGGGGCACCGCACACGGCTAAGAGATCAAGAGATCAATTGTTGTGTCTAGAGGTGCCCCCTGCCCCCATATATAAAGGAGCCAGGGGGAGGGGCGGCCGGCCTAGGAGGGGGCGCGCCAAGGGGAGTCCTACTCGCGATGGGAGTAGGACTCCCTCCTTTCCTTGTTGGACTAGGAGAAGGGGGGAAGGGGAAGGGAGAGAGGAAGGAAAGGGGGGCGCCGCCCCCTCTCCTTGTCCTATTTGGACTAGGGGGGAGGGGCGCGCGGCCCAGCCCTTGCCTCCTCTCCTCGTCTCCACTAAGGCCCATGTAGGCCCATTAAGCCCCCGGGGGTTCCGGTAACCTCCCGGTACTCCGGTAAAATCCCGATTTCACCCGGAACATTTCCGACATCCAAATATAGGCTTCCAATATATCAATCTTCATGTCTCGACCATTTCGAGACTCCTCGTCATGTCCGTAATCTCATCCAGGACTCCGAACAAACTTCGGTACATCAAAACTCATAAACTCATAATATAACTGTCGTCGAAACCTTAAGCGTGCGGACCCTACGGGTTCGAGAACTATGTAGACATGACCGAGACTCGTTTCCGGTCAATAACCAATAGCGGAACCTGGATGCTCATATTGGCTCCTACATATTCTATGAAGATCTTTATCGGTCAAACCGCATAACAACATACGTTGTTCCCTTTGTCATCGGTCTTTTACTTGCCCGAGATTCGATCGTCGGTATCCAATACCTAGTTCAATCTCGTTACCGGCAAGTCTCTTTACTCGTTACGTAATGCATCATTCCGTAACTAACTCATTAGCTACATTGCTTGCAAGGCTTGTAGTGATGTGCATTACCGAGAGGGCCCAAAGATACCTCTCCGACAATCGGAGTGACAAAACCTAATCTCGAAATACGCCAACTCAACATGTACCTTTGGAGACACCTGTAGAGCTCCTTTATAATCACCCAGTTATGTTGTGATGTTTGGTAGCACACAAAGTGTTCCTCCGGTAAACGGGAGTTGCATAATCTCATAGTTATAGGAACTTGTATAAGTCATGAAGAAAGCAATAGCAACATACTAAACGATCAAGTGCTAAGCTAACTGAATGGGTCAAGTCAATCACATCATACTACTAATGATGAGATCCCGTTAATCAAATGACAACATATGTCTATGGTTAGGAAACACAACCATCTTGGATTAATGAGCTAGTAAAGTAGAGGCATACTAGTGACCTTAAGTTTGTCTATGTATTCACACATGTATTATGTTTCCGGTTAATACAATTCTAGCATGAATAATAAACATTTATCATGATGTGAGGAAATATAATAACTTTATTATTGCCTCTAGGGCATATTTCCTTCACCGAGTAGTACACATTGCATCGGGTCATCCTGTGTTGTCTTCCCATGCCAGTTTATCCTTAGCTGCAGTCAACACGTTCCCAGCATCAGATGAGTCAAAAACGTAACACTCAAAACTGCTCTACGTTAATAAGACAATATACATGTTAAAGATTTGTATATTGATAACTAGGTCATAATGAGAAATTTACCTTCCGTCATTGACACACCAGTAGCTAGCTGCTTGGTTCAATATCAACTTATTTATACCAATTAAAAGACCAACATCAGAATGGCCTGGATTGGTTGAAGTGAAATAAACTTCTCATGTTGTATGTGTGAAGAGTCAGAGCAGCACTTACTATATAAAATATAATATTCCCAGATGGATAACAACAGCAATCCAGTAGAAACAATGAAGAAGAATCCACAAACCGTAGATGTATCCACCAGATAAATCTACATAAAGAAAGGAATAGGAAGAAGAGAGTGTTGGATCAAGTGCTCGTGGTTGTCACCATGTCATAGCAAATGCTTGAGTCAGAGGAAATCGACCTTGGAATGGGATTTCCTAATGACATGCAGGAGCAGATGGGCCTTGACCACCGTGGAGATGAGGCGACGACGGAGCAGCCCCTCGTCCTCACCGCCAGCTTGCTATCCGTGTGGGGTTCTCTGGCGGCGTGTAGGAGTAGATCAGCCTCAACCTTGGTGGAGATGAGGCAACAGTGAGCAGCCCTTGGTCCTCGCCATCTACTCGTCTACCTATGGATCGGGAAAGGAGGCCTCACCATGGTTGGGGTAGGAGGGTACCGGAGTTCTCCACCTCGCGCAATCCTCCTCCTCGACCTCGCGCAGGGGTTGGGGAGGAGAGGAGATGGGGAAGTGGGACAAAGGCCTCCTAGCGTGACTCGCGCAGGGACTGGACAATGGAGAGGGGATGGATCAGGGTATGAAGAGGGAGGGCTGGAGCATCCATCTGCTGCCCTTGTGATGCAACAACATCGGGTAGGTGTGAGGCAGATGGCGGCCGCGCTTGGTGCGTCGTGTAGGCACCAATGCATATCTATTTATGAAAAGGAACAATTACGTTATGGGAAAGAAAAGAAAAGGCCCGCCTTTATTCGGTGGAGAAGATGAATAGGATAAGATAGAATTAGTGGAAGGGCAGTTAATTGGCGTACAACCATGCGTTGTGGGGAAGGCAGCGACTCCTCCACCATGTCGGGGGCGAGAGCAAAGGGATGACATGGTGCATGAACCTGGAACAAAAATTATTAGATCGGCTGACATGGTTGCATGGCTGAGGTGGATAGCTTGCATGTGGAGATAAATAAGGTAGCGCATGAGCCGTAATGTAATGAACCAACCCCATGTTCTGCAGATCCGTTCCGAGGCAAGCCCTATGAGGCGGAAACAGTTGCCACATGCCAATGATTGTTCACGTCAGGGCCGGCCAGCAGCATGCAGCAAAACCATCTGAGTTGCACCGGTACGGCGTGCATGAGCGCGACATGTTTGTGTAGGCCAAGTAGTGGCACATGGTATTTGACTCTCAAAATGGTACTATCCTTCCAATATCCAAACCTCCTTGTTGTTGCCTCCCAATATCCAAACTGACTCTCTCTGTTTTCTTCCTGTTCGCCGGAGTCAAGGCCAGGGAGCAGCATGACGACAGAGCCCGATGAGCAGGGTGCTGCGCCGGGGCCAGAAGCTCAGGCTTCCCTGTCGCTCAAGAGGTAACAGCAACTTTCTTTGGGTTCTTGCGGTGCAAGAACCATTGATGGTTCTTGATCATGATGCTTCTGGGTTTGGGTTGCAAGAACAAGATCAGAGTTCTTAAATTTGATCAGTTTCTTCTGTTCTTTCCGCAAGAACGGTTCTTGAATCGAATTTAATGGCCAATCTTTCGGTTCTTTCCGCCCAAGAACCACCCGGAGTGGTTCTTGATCTTTGATCTTCGAATCTTGATCTGTTTTGCGCAAGAACCAAAGAGTGATCTTGATCCATTTGCATTTGTCTTGCGTAGCAGGTGGAGGTGGACGCATGAAGCATTGAAGGCAGAGATGAAACATAAGCCTCTCAGTTCCCTCCAATATCTCAACTTGCACCGTCACATCACACACATAAAAAATATTATAGATATAATACCCAGATCATTAGTATGATCTTTGGTACATAAATGTTGAATTTCAATTTCTGGCTAAATAAGCAGGCGGCTGGGTAATGCAAACATAAATGAACAGGCGAAATACCAGAGGGTATATATTGAGCTCAGTACCATTGAACAAACTTGGGAAGCATGCATGTGGCAAGTATGACTCCAAATAACATGTAAGACTCATGCCCTATATTGCTAATTGGATTATTACTTATGACGCAAAATCTATCATCCGTGTAGCATGTGCCAGGATTTTTCCATGGTCTGTCACAATATCTGGATGATCATACTTAGACTTGATTTTATATGTAGTAAGTTGTACATAGTACAGAACATATTCGCCAAATAATAATTTGCAGTGTGGGCCATATGGCTCGCGCATTTGCGCGTCTAGTTTTATCTTGTATTACCATATAGTATGATAATTTTGTCATGTCACCCCCAATTATTTGTTGATCTTACTGGTTATTAGATTACAACTACACAGTACAATGTTCGACACGAGTATTGCCAACTAAGATCGTCAACTTCAATTAACACAAGTATTCACTGTAATTTATAGACCTCGTCTCTTCAAAGTATATCTAGTTTCTCTACAAAAAAGAAGAAGTATTTCTAGTTTCTCTCTGCAAAAACAGCTTTACTTGTCTGATGTAGAAATTGCTTTATATGAAGTAATGTTGAAACATGGAAATGATTAATCATATTCTTTGGTATTTAAGGGTGTGAACTAACTATTGCATATATTATACTCCCTCCGTGAGAAATATAAGAGCGTTTACCGTTTAGATCACTACTTTAGTGATCTAAATGCTCTTTTATTTCTTTATGGAGGGAGTACATCTTACCTATCTGATGTAGGAATTGCTTTCCTTCTGGTGTTGCAGTAAACAGACCCCAGTTCTTTAGAATTTTCTTTCCTTGGGACTTGGTAGCAGTATATGCAGTTTGAGAGGGTTTGTTTTTTAGAAAAGTAAGATTTTATTCTTCTATTTCTAGACTCGTCGAACTAGCTGGTTGGACAGGGCAATGTGCCATAGTCTAATATGTGGGGGTATAAACCATACTACTTGCTATACTCCATCTATATATTTGTCTGAATCTTTTGTTACTCGTTCTGATAGGAATTTTCATCGGTAAAGTTCAGTGGCATATTTCTTGCAATATGATTAGAACAATTTATATTAGAAAGCTTCATAATAGAATAAATGTTCAGCCATTTGACATATTAGGCGCAATCATCATCAAAGTATTACCAGGATTTCAGTGCTCAATTGAATATTTCCACTAAAAGTACACATACAGTCATACAGAAAGGTACTTTGCTGAATTTCATTTCGGACATAGTTGAAGCTGGGTAAATGTCACGCCCAATATGCGACCCTATCCAAAAGGAACTCGAAGGTCCCACCAAGGATAGACCCGCATATTGGAACGCTTTTGCAAGGTGGATGTCATTACATCAACATTACATAATAGTGGGGATACATACAACAGGCATACAATGTCACATGAATACAACAATACAACATACAAGAACAACATCCGACTACGGATGAATCATAAACAGAAACTCAAACAATATCCACCCTGCTAGCCCAGGCTGCCGACCAGAACCTATCCTCGATCAAGAAGAAGCGGAAGAAGAACTCAACGCAAGCAAGCATGGCTCTCGCGTCATGAACATCGCATAACCTGTACCTGCAACTGTTGTTGAAGTTATCTCGTGAGCCACGAGGGCTCAAAGCAATCCCATTACCATGGGTATCAAGACTAGCAAAGCTTAATGGGAAAGGAAGGGGTAAAGTGGTGAGGTTGCAGCAGCGACTAAGCAATGTATGGTGGCTAACATACGCAAATAAGAGCAAGAAGAGAAGCAAAGGAACGGTCGTCAACTAGCAATGATCAAGAGGTGATCCTGAACACCTACTTACGTCAAACATAACACAGAAACCGTGTTCACTTCTCGGACTCCGCCGAGAAGAGACCATCATGGCTACACACGCGGTTGATGCGTTTTAATTCGGATCTGGTGTCAAGTTATCTACAACCGGACATTAACAAATTCCCATCAGCCACGTAACCACGGGCACGGCTCTCGAAAGTTTAAACCCTGCAGGGGTGTCCCAACTTAGCCCATGATAAGCTCTCGCGATCAACGAAGGATATTCCTTCTCCCAGGATGACCCGATCAGTCTCGGAATCCCGGTTTACAAGACATTTCGACAATGGTAAAACAAGACCAGCAAAGCCGCCCGATGCGCCGACAATCCCGATAGGAGCTGCACATATCTCGTTCTTAGGGCAACACCGGATAGGTCAGCCTACGAGTAAAACCAGCCCTCGAGTTGCCCCGAGGTGGCCCCGCAGTCTGCCCGGTTCAGACCAGCACTTAGACAAGCACTGGCCCGGGGGGGCTAAAATAAAGATGACCCTTGGGTTGGCCGACCCAAGGGAAGGGTATAGGTGGTGGTGAGGCAAATGGTAAAACCAAGGTTGGGCCTTGCTGGACAAGTTTTATTCAAAGCGAACTGTCAGGGGGGTCCCATAAATCACCCGACCGCGTTAAGAACGCAAAAATCCGGGAACATAACACCGGTATGACAGAAACTAGGATTGGCTGCGGCGGCGGGGCGGACGACGTCCGGCGGGCGAGAGGAGCGGGACTAGGGTTTCGGGGGGAAAATGATCCGAAAATTTCGGGGGAGGTCTAGATTTATAGGTAGAGGGAGCTAGGAGAGTCCAAATGAGGAGCGGTTTTCGGCCACGCGATCGTGATCGAACGACCGAGAGCATGGAGGGGAGTTAGGTGGGTTTTGGGTCACTTTGGAAGGGGTACTGGGCTGCAACAAAAGAGGGCTTTGCGGTTACCCGGTTAACCGTTGGAGTATCAAACGACCTCCAAATGGCACGAAACTTGACAGACGGTCCACCGGTGCAATACCAAGGCCGCTTGGCAAGACTCGGTCCATTCCAAGAAAGTTTAACACCCGCACACGAAGAGAGGCGAGAAGGGGACGCCGGATGACATAGGAGTGCCGGATTGCAAAACGGACAACGGGGAAAAAGCTCGGATGCATGAGATGAACACGTATGCAAAATGAGATGCACATGATGACATGATAAAATGCAACACGCAAGCAAAAGACATGGCAACAACGGCGAATAACTGGCGGACACCTGGCGCATCAAATCAGGGGCGTTACAACACTCCTCCACTAACAAGAGATCTCGTCCCGAGATCTTAGGACCGAGACGGAAGGGAAAAGGGGATGAGGTGAAACAAGAACTCAAGAGAAGAAGCAAAGAATCGAGAGAACTCGAGAAGAAGAGAGGGACGGTAAGAATGACGAGAATCGAAAGGTCACGGAATCAGATAGGCTATGAAACGGCTCGTTCTAACCGGAGTGATTAGAATGAGAAAAGAAACGGATAAGACTGAAAGGATTTAGGCAGCACTCCAGCTGAAACAAGGAAAGAATATAACACGAACTGGATAGGATGGAATGATACTTGATAAACTCTTGAAGAATGAATTAAATCATGAAGAACCAACATGAAGAACTCCGGTAACAAAAGATGATGAGATAGAATAATGGATGAAAAAAATAAGATGAGCCTTGCGATGATTTAGATGGAGGTTCCGACGAGATGGCCGAGGAAATTTGAACTCCGGAAAAGAAAAGATGAAAATACTTGAAACTAGAATTTATTCACCAAGAACAAACTCCGAAGGAAAGGATAGCTCGCTTGGATGAAATAAGAATAAGATTTATTGTATGCTTATCCTTCATCAAATTAAATTGATGACAAGCAATGGATTTTGCATACTACTTATTCTTCTTGAAAAGGATTGAGAAGTGACATATCGCAAACTTGAGAAGGTCTTCATGAACCACCGGTAGGATTGAAAGAACGAATGAATTAAAATGACAAACAAGGAAAAGAATCTTGAATGGATTTAGATGCACAAGAACGAAGAGATGACGAGCTGATAAAGAACACTTGAACGAAGCACCGGAAGAATATTGAGACGAACGAAGGGGCACGGATATAGAATAATTGTAGAACGAATCTGAAAACTTAGAATGAAGAAATCTTCTGAAAAGATGGCCTCCGGATTATCGAGAGAGAAAGCAACTCCTGAAATGCTCCGGATGGATGAAAAGAATTTTCATGACTAGAAACAATTTGATAGGATAACATCGAGCTAGCACGGCGAATCTCCGGGGAACGGACAAGATTTAGAGGAAAAACTCTTCAATCTTCAAATGATGACGGAAAACACCACCAAAATTACTGAGATACTCCGGGAGACTGAAAAAAAGAAAGAGGAAGGGTTGAACCAAAAATGAAAAGAATTTGAAAGGGATCTTGGAGAAGCCATGTGACTGATGAAATCCATTCTTACGTCACACTTTGAAAAGATTTGAGAATAACTCCGGGGAATCAGAAGAGTGAGGTAAGATCCTGGAAAAAGACATGTGGGTTAGGGCCCACTAAAGAGAAAAGCACCGTTGGAAAGAATTGTTGAACAGATAGATGATGCACCGGAACAATTAAAATATTTGAATGAGGTGACAACCTCGAATTAATTGGAACATTGACGAATCTCCTGAGATGTCTTGAACTCCGGAATGATTGAATGGCGAGAGGCAAACGAGCAAGGGGAAAACATTTGAGCCGAGGAAAAGAATATGATCGACAACGAAGAAAACTTGAATTGTGTGCACCGGAAAAAGAAAGGGATGAAGAATGACGAAGGAGACGAGAATTCACCGGTTGAAATCATTGACAAAAGACTGAAGAGGCTCCGCACGAATGAAATAGCTTCTCGAATAGATGCTCAGACTTCAGGAAGAAAAGGGGTGGGAGGGCGGGAAAAAACACAGGCAACTAGAAGGGGAAAACGACGAATATCTTGAAGAGAAAACACCGGTTGAAAACAATGAGGATAGAAAACAAAGACTTCGCACGAGCAGGATGGATACTCGATTATGGACTCCGGTTCCTTGGAGAAAAAGCGTGGGCGGGTGGGAAAAGTAAACAACTGAGGATTGAACTTAACAACGATGAACAGGCTCGAGTCAACTTAACGAGAAATGCACCGGATGAAAAGAGCTGAGAACCAACGATCGGAAAACCAACTGCGTGAACCTAAAGAAAAATTTGAAGGGGAAGAGGAGTAGTTCAAAACACCTACGTCAAGATTCCTCACCAGAGCGACGAAGGGGCTGAGGAGTAAAAAGAATCCTACTCTCCGATATATATAATCCTAAGACTCAAAATAGTTTTCTTCTAGACTCAACAACGGCCAACAAACAAGGGGGCTCCTATGGTCGGTCGAGGCTCTGATACCAACTTTTCACGCCCAATATGCGACCCTATCCAAAAGGAACTCGAAGGTCCCACCAAGGATAGACCCGCATATTGGAACGCTTTTGCAAGGTGGATATCATTACATCAACATTACATAATAGTGGGGATACATACAAGAGGCATACAATGTCACATGAATACAACAATACAACATACAAGAACAACATCCGACTACGGATGAATCATAAACACAAACTCAAACAATATCCAACCTGCTAGCCCAGGCTGCCGACCTGGAACCTATCCCCTGATCGAAGAAGAAGCAAAAGAAGAACTCAACGCAAGCAAGCATGGCTCTCGTGTCATGAACATCGCATAACCTGTACCTGCAACTGTTGTTGTAGTTATCTGTGAGCCACGAGGACTCAGCAATCCCATTACCATGGGTATCAAGACTAGCAAAGCTTAATGGGAAAGGAAGGGGTAAAGTGGTGAGGTTGCAGCAGCGACTAAGCAATGTATGGTGGCTAACATACGCAAATAAGAGCGAGAAGAGAAGCAAAGGAACGGTCGTCAACTAGCAATGATCAAGAGGTGATCCTGAACACCTACTTACGTCAAACATAACACAGAAACCGTGTTCACTTCCCGGACTCCGCCGAGAAGAGACCATCACGGCTACACACGCGGTTGATGCGTTTTAATTCGGATCTGGTGTCAAGTTATCTACAACCGCACATTAACAAATTCCCATCTGCCACGTAACCGTGGGCACGGCTCTCGAAAGTTTAAACCCTGCAGGGGTGTCCCAACTTAGCCCATGATAAGCTCTCGCGATCAACGAAGGATATTCCTTCTCCCAGGAAGACCCGATCGCCTCGAATCCGGTTTACAAGACATTTCGACAATGGTAAAACAAGACCAGCAAAGCCGCCCGATGCGCCGACAATCCCGATAGGAGCTGCACATATCTCGTTCTCAGGGCAACACCAAATAGGTCAGCCTACGAGTAAAACCAGCCCTCGAGTTGCCCCGAGGTGGCCCCGCAGTATGCCCGGTTCAGACCAGCACTTAGACAAGCACTGGCCCGGGAGGGCTAAAATAAGGATGACCCTTGGGTTGGCCGACCCAAGGGAAGGGTATAGGTGGTGGTGAGGCAAATGGTAAAACCAAGGTTGGGCCTTCTTTGGACAAGTTTTATTCAAAGCGAACTGTCAGGGGGTCCCATAAATCACCCGACCGCGTTAGGAACGCAAAAATCCGGGAACATAACACCGGTATGACGGAAACTAGGGCGGCAAGAGTGGAACAAAACACCAGGCATAAGGCCGAGCCTTCCACCCTTTACCAAATATATAGATGCATTAATAATATAAGAGATATTGTGATATCCCAACATAACCCTGTCCACCATGGAGAAATCTTCATCTTCACCTGTAGCTAGCAACGCTATAAGAGGGGCTGAGCAAAGCGGTAACATAGCCAAGCAATGGTTTGCTAGGAAGGGTGTCAAAGGTTAGAGGTTCATGGCAATTTGGGAGGCTTGAAGAGCAAATGATAGGTAACACAACATAGCGATAGAACGAATCAGCTAGCATAGCAATGATAGTAGTGAGATCCAGGGTAGCGGTCGTCTTGCCTGAAATCCCGCAAGGAAGAAGAACGAGTCCATGAAGAAGATGAAGCCACGAAGACGAACCACACGTAGACGAACGCATCCTCACGATCGCAACGAAACGGGAACTATCGAGAAGAAGCACACAACATGGTAAACACACCACACATAGACAAGACATGATGCACAACAAGCATGATGCATGAGAAAGCTAGATGAGGCTACTCATGGCAAGAGATGATGCAAACAAGAACAACACCTCAAGGCAAGTTTAAATGAGGCCGGGAAAAACATAGAACAATTCCGGTAAGTCCTCATATGCAAATTTTGAAATTGGTCCAGATCTGAATAAACCTTATGTTCAAGTTGTTAAACAGCAAGTCAAGATGCACCAATATGATCTACACGAGATTCTAGTCAAGTTACATATAAAGTTCATTAGATTTGGAGCTACGGCCTAGAAGATATGAGCAAAACAAGTTAAATATGGCATTGATGCAAAATGCATACAAACATCAAGCAAACACCTCAAAATAAGGATGCAACGTTATAATATGAAGCTACATGCAAAATCAAGCAAGTTTCATATAAAGCACACCCAAAACGGAGCAACGGTTCAACACATACACTATACAAGGCATAACAACAATCTGTCCAAAACAGCAACTAGGAATATTGCAAGCATCAAAACAATATGCTACAGCACCCCAACATAAAAACAAAAGGAATGGGCATGAAGTACTGGTAAAGCATAACAAAACATGAACACTGAGCTATCTCCAGAAATCACTAGAACATGCTCAAAAAGACATGGAAAGATTGCAAATAATAACAGTTTCAGACTTAGCAGGAATAACATCAGGTTGCAATGTTTAGAGCTATCAAACAACATGTTACAGGAACTTAACATGGCAAACAAAGGCATGGCATGAATCTACTAAATGCATAGAACAAAAGTCCCTTACTGACCATGAGCCAAAAAGGCATAGAAAATATGATGGCACCCATGTAAACAAGGCAAGTTATATTACAGATTCAAACATGGCAGGCACAACAATAAGTAGGCATGTTGGTGAGCTTGAACCACTCACCACAGAGCAATACATGGCATAGCAAGGCAACCAACAGTAAGAAGGCATGTTTATGAAGCTAAGCATGGCAAGAACAAGGTCATAGGATGCATGGATCACTAGGAAAGCACATGGCCAAAACTGAACTTCATGTTAACAGGTTGACAGCAACATCATTTAGCAAGTTTGGAGCAAGATTACAACATGTTAAAGGAGGCTATAATTGCAACCAGGGGCATGAATGGATAGAGCAAGACATGTGTAATAACTTATCCTTAGTGAATATCTCCAAAATAATGCACGAAATGACTTGTAGGAGCTTGTTAACATAACAACAAAATATAACAGAATCTGTCAGGAAAACAACAACAGCAAGTACCCTACTTAGCAAGCTTGATGCACTCAGCACACAAATCACAAAAATACATGGCTGGCACCACTGGAAAGATGGCATAGCATAGATGAAAACACATGAAGACATCAACCTCATAGGATGCACACATCAAACATGGCAAAAATGACAAATGAGCATGTTATAACAGTTCCAGCAGATTAACATCAACATGCACTCGTCCAACAGAATTTCGGGCATCAAGATGAGCTCAAATGAAAATGATGCAATGTAATGAAATGAAGTACTCGTAGAGGCGAACAATTTGACATATTATACGCACGAAACGGAGCTACGGATGCAGAGATACAATGCGATGAACGTGGCATGATAATGCAATAATATGGGGACTTAGCAGTTTTTTACCCTCTCGAAAAGTGGACGCGGTCGTTCGGGACGGAGAGATCCAGGCGGGACGTGGCGCCGTTTGGTTCGACTCCCGGTGGATCTGGTCCTGATCCAGATCCGCCGGAGTTCTCGCCGGAGATGGCGGAGATGACCGGCGACGGGCTGCGGCGAGGTCCGGCGACCGCGGCAGACGGCGGCGGGGCGGAGGGAAACGGCCGGCGGCGCGGGAAGGCAGCGCAGGTGCTGGCGGCGGGTCAGCGCGACGGCGAGGGGGCGCGCCGCCGAGCGGAAGCGGCGGCCGCTGGTCGCCGGCGCTGGAGGCGCGCGACGATGCGCGGCGGGGACCGGCGAAGCGCGGTTTTGCCATGCATGGCAGCAGCAAGCGTCGGCCCGGGAGGCGAGGCGCAAGGCGGCGGGGCGAAGTCCGGCGAGGGCGAGGCGGCGGCGATGAGGAGGTCACCGCGTCGGCACCGAGGCGCCGCGCGGGTCGGGCACGGAGGCGGCGCTGGCCGACCGGGCCCAGTGGGCTCAGGCGGGCATGGATGGGCTGCGCAGGCAGCGATGGCGCGCGTGGGAGGCGACGGCGGCGGCGACGTGGCGGCCTGGATTAGGCTCGGCGGCGGGCGGACGACGTCCGGCGCGGGACGGACATGTCCGGCGGGCGAGAGGAGCGGGACTAGGGTTTCAGGGGGAAAATGATCCGAAAATTTCGGGGGAGGTCTAGATTTATAGGTAGAGGGAGCTAGGAGAGTCCAAATGAGGAGCGGTTTTCGGCCACGCGATCGTGATCGAACGATCGAGAGCATGGAGGGAGTTAGGTGGGTTTTGGGCCACTTTGGAAGGGTGTTGGGCTGCAACAAAGAGGGCTTTCGGTTACCCTGCTAACTGCTGGAGTATCAAACGACCTCCAAATGGCACGAAACTTGACAGACGGTCTACCGGTGCTATACCAAGGCCGCTTGGCAAGACTCGGTCCATTCTGAAAAAGTTTAACACCCACACACGAAGAGAGGCGAGAAGGGGACGCAGGATGACATAGGAGTGCCGGATTGCAAAACGGACAACGGGGAAAAAGCTCGGATGCATGAGATGAACACGTATGCAAAATGAGATGCACATGATGACATGATAAAATGCAACACGCAAGCAAAAAACATGGCAACAACGGCGAATAACTGGCGGACACCTGGCGCATCGAATCCGGGGCGTTACAGTAAATGTGCATTAGACCTTGTACAACAAATGTGTTAATACAAGTGCATTGACATCGTTGATATTTCTAATGTACTTATTTTATCAAGTGCTAAGGGTGAAGCTGTTGGACTCTGCTATCTGATGCAGCACATCTTTTAATGCTCTGATCAGTTCTATAATTGGAATTTTGTTTTCTTATCTTTGTTTTTGGGAGAGATGGAAAAAGGGACAAGAAAATAAGGAACTAATAATATATATTTCAAAAGACTTCCACCTGGAGCTCATGGCACACATGCCATTTTCTCATGTACTCCCTCCGATCCATATAATAAGTGTCGCAGTTTTGAACAAAGGTTGAACTAAACTTAGTTCAAAACCGTGACACTTATTTTGAATTGGACGGAGTGGTATTATTTCATGTCAAAATTTTAGAGTTGAAAGGATTAGAAATTTGCTTATATAAGAGATTTAGTTTTGATTGACCTTTGTTTCATTATCGATACCATTGAGATATATCTTTAGTTGGCACGACTAGTAGGTCAAGTTAATGTAATAAGTTGTATTCACAGATTGAACACATCGAAAGAGTTTCTCTATTAGAAGAAAACATAACACTATAAGGATGAAGTCCAGGAAGGCGTTGTACATCTTTTATATCTTATTTCATGGCAACGCAGGGACATTCAGCTAGTCTACTATTAAAGGAGGATTGAATATGGTGATGGTTCGACCTCTTCCTAAAGCTATTGATACGTCCTCCACCCACGCCACGTGTTCCCGTCCTCGCTCGGAAAAGGAAAAAAAAAGCCACGTCCTCCCGTCCCCGCTCGGAACTTCTTCCGTGTGAGAAAGGATCAGACCCCCTCCCCGCACGAAGGGAATATATCATCCCATGTACGCATGTCCCACCTCCCAATATAACAAGTCATCGTCAGGATAGTATTTGACTCTCAAAATGGTAGCACATAGACTTCTTACTGTAGCAGTATGGTACTAAACTTCCCACACTTCCCACCACTTGCCGTACACAATAATGGACCTTAGACATGAACCAGAGATTATCGGCTTATATGGGCCTAAGCCCATCCATAATCCAACACATGGTTGGCTAGTCAGGTTATCCATGGACACGTACGGCGATGACACGTCCGCAGACCCTCTTTTTATACTCCCTCCGTTTCTTTTTAGTCCGCATATAAGGTTTGGTCAAAGTCAAGCTTCGTAGAGTTTGACTAACTTTATATTAAAAAATATAAACATTCGCAATATAAAATCAATATTATCAGATGCACCATGAAATGTATTTTCATACTATATAGTTTTAGTATTGTAGATGTTTATAATTTTTTATATAAATTTGGTCAAACTTTATGTAGTTTGACTTTGACCAAATCTTATATGCGGAGTAAAAAGAAACGGAGGGAGTACATTCGATAGGGTCTGCTTGGTGATCCACGTTAGAGATGCCCTTAACAGCTGCATGCCAGTATGCTTTACCGTACATGGTCATTGGTCATTGATATTATCTTTTGCCAGTATGCTTTACTTTTTGGTGGGAAAAAACATGGCATGACATATTTGGACACCTCCATGTGTTAAAAATTAGTAGGCGCCAACGTACACACCATCAGTTTCAAAACAAAAGCATACACACCACCGCTAGAATATGATAATTTGCTGTAGCTCCAAGATTTACTCTGGGATGATTAGCATGATCGATCTGCAAAATTCCTTTCGATGACGCCGGACCGTACCAGGCCGCGAAAGTGCACGAGCCGTAAGATTTTGCGCAGATCCGTTACGAGGCAGGCCCTATGAGGCGGCAACAGGTGCCACATGGCAATGATTGATTGTGCACGTCAGGGCCGGCCAGCAGCATGCAGCAAAACCATCTGAGTTGCACCGGTACGGCTAGGCTGAGCGCGACGTTTGTGTGCCAGCGGTGGGTGGAGGAAAGCAAGCTTGGTGGGAGATGGAGGGGGCAGGCCCGCGAGGGAGTCGCGTGGTGTTCACATGAAGCGCGGGGGCCACGTACGGGCACCGCCGCGTCAGTGACGCTAGGCAGCTACCCCATGCCGATCCTCTGGTCGATCAGGTGCATTCCCCCCTGAAACGAATGATGGCAGCCTGCAGCCGCCATACGTACATAGTGCCACAGTGCTCCCTAGCAACAGCTCGCGGCGGCCATCGTCTTCCTGTCACCCGCGCACCTGTTGCCGTTTGCGGTCGAAATCACTGTTTTGTCTTTGTCAGAGTTTTTAGTCGCAAACTGAACCCGATGTGAAAGTATTTCACGATTTGATTTTTAAACGCCAGCTCATGGCGTTTCGATGAATATAAACGCCGACCAAGCTTAGCGTTCCGGCCAACACGTAAACGCCAGGTAGCTATGCGTTTACGCTCGCCCACATCGATCCAACCCGCCGCTACCGACGTGGCACATGTGAAACGCTAATGTCCCTGGTGTTTCTGGGCTAGATGAAGTAATGCGCGACGGGCCGAGGGGGCCTAACCCAGTCCACTCGCGGTCCAGCCAAGCGGCGCTTCTTGACGAATCAAGGCCGCCTTCCTCTTCTTCACCAAATCTCCCCCAGACCTGCTATATTGATCATCAAAACGAGTAGATCGAAGCACCCCCGACTTGCTTGAGGTATTCTCTTCCCAATCCTCCATTTATTTTCAGTGAAGATTGGCTATTGTAGATGCATTTTTTCAAACATGGTGGAACCCTAAGATGAGTTATTAGTGATTTGTTGGATGAATATTTTGGGGATATACTGTTGAAGTATTCTTAGTTAACTTGTATAGTATTGAATTTAGAGAGAGCCCATTTTTTAGGATTAAGTTGAACCTATCATTTGTTAATAATTAGTTGTGATAGATTCTTTATGATTAAATAGGTTGAAAAGAATTGGTGTTGGTAATGTGGTTCGTGATTTATATCTTTGGGATAATTTGTAAAAGTTCTCACACAATTTTGTATATGATGTGGTCATAATTTTAAGCATATATCATAACAAATCCATGTACCTTATTTTGTAGGATGTTTGAGCCGGATAAATATCCCGGCCTTGATGATTATTACGAGGAGAAGCATCGTGCTGTGCTTGTGGAAAGAGGGGAGGTAATTATGTATCTACATTGTCGATTCTCATATTGTGAGTATATTGTGAGTAGTTTAGAGAAGTATATAAATTGTGCGTGTGATTTTTGTAGGTTCCTCCAAGATTTGGTTGAGAGGCCACAACCCACGTGAGTCAATGAGGTATGACCGTCGCTCTTTAACCTTATTTTAGAAGAATGGATCTTCTCCAGCTTTGTGCTCAACTTTAAAGGCACACCACCATGGCTGAACTCGACGGCCATTACCGCCCTTACGGACCGTTGGAGGCCGGAGACACACTCTTTTCACCTTGCTCTTGGTGAGATGACCGTCACTTTGGAGGATATTGCGATGATCTCCGGTCTTCCCATCGAGGGCAGAGCTCTTACGGGGAAGGTGAAGTCCGAGGAGTGGCGACAAAGGGTTGCGGGTTTGGTTGGTGTTGAACCTCCCCCGTGGATTCATGAAACAAAGAAGGATCCTGGGCCATCTGGTGTTTTGTTCTCGTGGCTACAAGAACATTTTTACGAGTGCCCAGAGAATGCCATCCGCTTGTTGTGGAGAGGTACGCCAGGCTTACTTATGGAATCTTTTGACCCAAGTGGTGTTTCCTGACGGCACGGGAGACACAGCCTCGTGGATGTTCTTGGACCCTCTTCGTAACTGGGATGTTAAGTGGAGTTGGGGGTCGGCGGCACTAGCCTTCTTGTACCGTCAGGTAATGCTAATTTGATGAATTGTCATTATATGAAAGAGTTTTTTGCCTGTGATTGTTTAATGTGTATAAAAATGTGCAGTTGGACGGAGCATGCATGAGGAGTAAGCCGAAATCTTGTCTTGGTGGTTTTGTTTGGGCCCTACAGATTTGAATGTGGGAGCGTATCCGGGAACACATGGCGGGGAGAGGCTGCCGGAAGTAGTAAAAATTAGCTATGCAAACAAGGTCAGAAACGCCATAGACTTTGGCGTTTCTGTGTGTCCAGGAAACGCCAGCTATCTCTGGCGTTTCTGATGTGAACGGCAACGTTTCATGTACGTGTCCTAGGCAGCCTCTGTCTTAAAGGAACGCCAGGCCACGTGAAGCGTTACTATGTAGAGCAGAAACGCCATGACCGTTGGCGTTGCAAGCGTACACCACAACGTTTCGTGGAGAAACCCCAGGCAGCCTCTGTCTTAAAGGAACGCCAAGCCAAATTCAGCGTTTCTATGTAGGTCTGGAACGCCACCGACGTTGGCGTTGCCAAAGTGCAATCTGCGCCCCATGGTTTACAAGCTCACGTAATGAAGTCAAAGACAAACTTCAAACCAATTTGGTGGTACACATAGTTCACCACATAAAGTAATACACATAGAGGAGTCTAGAGCAATTGTGACATCACATAGTTCACCACATAAAGGAGTACACATAGAGGAGTCCAAAGCAATTGTGACTTCACATTGTTCATCACATAAAGGAGTACACATAGAGGAGGCCAAAGCAATTTAGAGTACACATAGCTCACGAAGGTCCAAAGCATGGCACAGTTCACATCATAGCTCTATTGTGTAGAGCAAGGCCCCTTTCCCTTCTTCTTCCTCCTCCTCCCTTTTCCTTATGAGATGAGTGAAGGAAATATGCCCTAGAGGCAATAATAAAGTTATTATTTATTTCCTTATTTCATGATAAATGTTTATCATTCATGCTAGAATTGTATTAATCGGAAACATGATACATGTGTGAATGCATAAACAAACAACATGTCACTAGTATGCCTCTACTAGACTAGCTTGTTAATCAAAGATGGTTATGTTTCCTAACCATGAACAAAGAGTTGTTATTTGATTAACAAGGTCACATCATTAGTAGAATGATCTGATTGACATGACCCATTCCATTAGCTTAGCACACGATCGTTTAGTATGTTGCTACTGCTTTTATCCATGACTTATACATGTTCCTGTAACTATGAGATTATGCAACTCCGCTTACGGAGGAACACTTTGGTGCTACCAAACGTCACAACGTAATCGGGTGATTATAAAGGAGTACTACAGTGTCTCCAAAGGCGATGTTGGGTTGGCGATTTCGAGATTAGGTTTTGTCACTCCGATTGTCGGAGAGGTATCTCTGGGCCTCTCGGTAATACACATCATCAAGCCTTGCAAGCATTACAACTAATGAGTTAGCTGTGAGATGATGTATTACGGAACGAGTAAAGAGACTTGCGATAACGAGATTGAACTAGGTATTGGATACCGACGATCGAATCTCGGGCAAGTAACATACCGATGACAAAGGAACAACGTATGTTGTTATGCGGTCCGACCGATAAAGATCTTCGTAGAATATGTAGGAACCAATATGGGCATCCGTGTCCCGCTGTTGGTTATTGACCGGAGACGGTCTCGGTCATGTCTACATTGTTCTCGAACCATAGGGTCCGCACGCTTAAGGTTTCGATGATGCTTATTATGAGTTTATGTATTTTGATGTACCGAAGAAGTTCGGAGTCCCGGATGTGATCACGGACATGACGAGGAGTCTCGAAATGGTCGAGACATAAAGATTGATATATTGGAAGCCTATATTTGGAGTTCGGAATGGTTCCGGGTGAAATCGGGAATTTACCGGAGTACCGGGAGGTTACCGGAACCCCCCGGGAACTAAATGGGCCTTAGTGGGCCTCGAGGGAGAGGAGGGGCGGCCCCAGGCAGCGCGCCCCCTCCCCTAGTCCGAATAGGACAAGGAGGGCGCGCCCTTCCTTCTTCCCTCCCCAATCCTACTCCAACTAGGAAGGGGGAGTCCTACTCGGTGGGAGTAGGACTCCTCCAGCGCGCCTCCTCTAGGCCGGCCGCACTTCCTTGCTCCTTTATATCACGGGGCAGGGGCACCCTAGAACACACAAGTTTGATCTACGGATCGTTCCTTAGCCGTGTCGGTGCCCCCTCCACCATATTCCACCTCGGTCATATCGTCGCAAGCTTAGGCGGCTCACGCCGTAGAACATCAAGATCGTCACCACGCCGTCGTCTTGTGGAACTCTCCTCGACACTCGGCTGGATCGAGTACGAGGGACGCCATCGAGCTGTCGTGTGTCAAGAACTCGGGCGCCGAGTAACGGCGCCGGATCGGTCGGATCGCGAGGAGAACGTCGACTACTTCCTCTACGCCAGATCACTTCCGCTTGGGTCTCGAGGGCGTAGACAACACTCTCCCTCTCGTTGCTATGCATCACCATGATCTTGCGTGTGCGTAGGAACTTTTTGAAATTACTACGTTCCCCAACAAAGGCATCCGAGCCTAGGTTTTTATGGTTTGATGTTTTGCACGAGTAGAACACAAGTGAGTTGTGGGCGATACAAGTCATACTACCTACCAGCATGTCATACTTTGGTTCAGCGGTATTGTGAGATGAAGCGCCCAGACCGACATTACGCGTGACGCTTCTGCGCGAGACTGGTTTCACCGCCACGAGCACTCGTTGCTTAAAGGTGACCGTGGGTGTCTGTCTCTCTCACTTTAGTTGAACTGAGTGTGGCTACGCCCGGTCCTTGAGAAGGTTAAAACGGAGTCTATTTGACGAAGTATCGCTGTGGTTTTGATGCGTAGGTGAGACTAGTTCTTGCTTAAGCCCGTAGCAGCCACGTAAAATTTGCAACAACAAAGTAGAGGACGCCTAACTTGTTTTTGCAGGGCATGTTGTGATGTGATATGGTCAAGACGTGATGCTATATTTTATTGTATGAGATGATCATGTTTTGTAACCGGTTATCGGCAATGGCTGGAGCCATATGGTTGTCGCTTTATTGTATGCAATGCAATCGCCTACTGTAATGCTTTACTTTATCAAGAAGAGGTAGCGATAGTCGAGAAGCATAAGATTGGCGAGACGACAACGATGCTACGATGGAGATCAAGGTGTCGCGCCGGTGACGATGGTGATCATGGTGGTGCTGCGGAGATGAAGATCACGAAGCACAAGATGATGATGACCATATCTTATCACTTATATTGATTTGCATGTGATGTTTATCCTTTATGCATCTTATCTTGCTTTGATTGACGGTAGCATTATAAGATGATCTCTCACTAAATTATCAAGAAGTGTTCTCCCGGTATGCACCGTTGCCAAAGTTCGTCGTGCCCGCACACCACGTGATGATCGGTGTGATAAGCTCTCGTCCATCTACAACAGGTGCAAGCCAGTTTTGCACACGCAGAATACTCGGGTTATACTTGACGAGCCTAGCATATGCGATATGGCCTCGGAACACGGAGACCGAAAGGTCGAGCGTGAATCATATAGTAGATATGATCAACATAAGATGTTCACCATTGAAAACTACTCCATTTCACGTGATGATCGGTTATGGTTTAGTTGATTTGGATCACGTGATCACTTAAGATGACTAGAGGATGTCTGTCTAAGTGGGAGTTCTTAAGTAATATGATTAATTGAACTTAAATTTATCATGAACTTAGTACTGATAGTATCTTGCTTGTTTATGTTTGTTTGTAGATAGATGGCTCGTCTTTGTTGTTCCGTTGAATTTTAATGTTCCTTGAGAAAGCAAAGTTGAAAGATGATGGTAGCAATTACACGGATCGGGTCCGTAACTCGAGGATTATCCTCATTGCTGCATGTAAGAGTTACGCCTGGATGCACCGCTGGGGGTGCGCCTGCTTCTTTGAGCAACACCGGATGTTATGAACGTCTGGCGAGCAAAGCGATGACTACTCTATAGTTCAATGTGCCATACTTTACGGCTTAGAACCGGGACTTCAACGATGTTTTGAACGTCATGGAGCATATGAGATGTTCCAGGAGTTGAAGTTGATATTCCAACAAAATGCCCGGATTGAGAGATATGAAGTCTCCAATAAGTTCTATAGCTGCAAGATGGAGGAGAATAGTTACATTAGTGAGCACATACTCGTAATGTCCGGGTACTACAATCACTTGACACAATTGGGAGTTAATCTTCCGGATGATTGTGTCATTGATGTAATTCTTCAATCACCGCCACCAAGCTACAAAGGCTTCGTGATGAACTATAATATGCAAGGGTTAGTAAAGACTATACCGAGCTGTTCGCAATGCTAAAGGCTGCGGAGGTAGAAATAGAGAAGGAGCATCAAGTGTTGATGGTCAATAAGACCACTAGTTTCAAGAAGAAAGGCAAAGGGAAGAAGAAGGAACTTCAAGAAGAACAGCAAGCAAGTTGTTGCTCAGAGAAGAAACCCAAGTCCGGACCTAAGCCTGGCCCGAGTGCTTCTCTTGCAAGCGATCGGTCACTTTGAAGCGGAACTGCCCCAAGTATTTGGCGGATAAGAAGGATGGCAAGGTGAACAAAGGTATATGTGATATACATGTTATTGATGTGTACCTTACTAGAGCTCGCAGAGCACTGGTATTTGATATCGGTTACATTGCTAATATTTGCAACTCAAAGCAGGGACTACGGATTGCTTAACACCGCAAAGGACGAGGTGACGATGCGTGGGAAATGGTTCCAAAGTCGATGTGATCGCGGTCGGCACGCTACCTCTACATCTACCTTCGGGATTAGTTTTAGACCTAAATAATTGTTATTTGGTGCTGCGTTGAGCATGAACATTATATCTGGATCTTGTTTGATGCGAGACGGTTATTCATTTAAATCGAGAGAATAATGGTTGTTCTATTTATATGAGTAATATCTATTATGGTCATGCACCCTTGAAGAGTGGTCTATTTTGATGAATCTCGATAGTAGTGATACACATATTCATAATGTTGAAACCAAAAGATGCAGAGTTGATAATGATAGTGCAACTTATTTGTGGCACTCGCAGCTTTAGGTCATATCGGTGTAAAGCGCATGAAGAAACTCCATCTTGATGGACTTTTGGAGTCACTTGATTATGAATCACTTGGCACTTGCGAACCGTGCCTTATGGGCAAGATGACTAAAACCCCGTTCTCCGGTACTATGGAGAGAGCAACAGATTTGTTGGAAATCATACATACGTATGTATGTGGTCCAATGAATGTTGAGGCTCGTGGCGGATATGGTTATTTTCTCACCTTCACAGATGACTTAAGCGGATATGGGTATATCTACTTAATGAAACATAAGTCTGAAACATTTGAAAAGTTCAAAGAATTTCAGAGTGAAGTTGAAAATCATCGTAACAAGAAAATTAAATTTCTACGATCCGATCGTGGAGGTGAATATTTGAGTTACGAGTTTGGTCTACATTTGAAACAATGCGAATAGTTTCAAACTCACGCCACCCGAACACCACAGCGTAATGGTGTGTCCGAACGTCGAATCGCACTTTACTAGATATGGTGCGATCTATGATGTCTCTTCTGATTTACCGCTATCGCTTTTGGGGTTATGCTCTAGAGACGGCCGCATTCACACTGAATAGAACACCGTCGAAATCCGTTGAGACGACACCTTATGAACTGTGGTTTGGCAAGAAACCAAAGTTGTCGTTTCTTAAAGTTTGGGGATGCGATGCTTATGTGAAAAAGCTTCAACCCGATAAGCTCGAACCCAAATCGAAAATGTGTCTTCATAGGATACCCAAAGGAGACAGTTGGGTACACCTTCTATCACAGATCCAAGGCAAGACATTCGTTGCTAAGAATGGATCCTTTCTACGAAGGTGTTTCTCTCGAAAGAAGTGAGTGGGAGGAAAGTAGAACTTGATGAGGTAATAGTACCTTCTCCCTTACTTGAAAGTAGTTTGTCGCAGAAACCGGTTTCTGAGACATCTACACCAAGTAGTGAGGAAGTTGATGATGTTGATCATGAAACTTCAGATCAAGTTACTGCAGAACCTCGTAGATCAACCAGAGTAAGATCCGCACTGAGTGGTACGGTAATCCTGCTCGGAAATCATGCTACTAGATCATGATGAACCTACGAACTATGAAGAAGCGATGGTGAGCCCAGATTCCAAAATGGCTTGAGGCCATGAAATCGAGATGGGATCCATGTATGAAAACAAAGTATGGACTTTGGTTGACTTGCCCGAGGGTAGGCAAGCAATAGAAAACAAGTGGATCTTCAAGAAGAAGACCGACACCGACGGTAATGTTATCGTCTACAAAGCTCGACTTGTCGGAAAGGGTTTCGACAAGTTCAAGGGATTGACTACGATGAGACCTTCTCACCCGTAGCGATGCTTAAGTCTGTCCGAATCATGTTAGCAATTGCCGCATTTTATGATTATGAAATTTGGCAAATGGATGTAAAGACTGCATTCTGAATGGATTTACGGAAGAAGAGTTGTATATGATGCAACCGAAGGTTTTGTCGATCCAAAGGAGCTAACAAAGTATGCAAGCTCCAATGATCCATCTATGGACTGGTGCAAGCATCTCGAGTTGGAATAAACGCTTTGATAGTGTGATCAAAGCATTTGGGTTCGTACAAACTTTTGGAGAAGCCTGTATTTACAAGAAAGTGAGTGGGAGCTCTGTAGCATTTCTGATATTATATGTAGATGACATATTGCTGATCGAAAATGATATAGAATTTCTGGATAGCATAAAGGGATACTTGAATAAGAGTTTTTCAATGAAAGACCTCGGTGAAGCTGCTTACATATTGGGCATTAAGATCTATAGAGATAGATCAAGACGCTTAATTGGACTTTCACAAAGCACATACCTTGACAAAATTTTGAAGAAGTTCAAAATGGATCAAGCAAAGAAAGGGTTCTTGCCCGTGTTACAAGGTGTGAAGTTGAGTAAGACTCAATGCCCGACCACTGCAGAAGATAGAGAGAAAATGAAAGATGTTCCCTATGCTTCAGCCATAGGCTCTATCATGTATGCAATGCTGTGTACCAGACCTGATGTGTGCCTTGCTATAAGTTTAGCAGGGAGGTACCAAAGTAATCCAGAGTGGATCATCGACAGCGGTCAAGAACATCCCGAAATACCTGAAAAGGACTAAGGATATGTTTCTCGTATATGGAAGTGACAAAGAGCTCATCGTAAACGTTTACGTTGATGCAAGCTTTGACACTGATCCGGACGATTCTAAATCGCAGACCGGATACGTATTTACACTAAATGGAGGAGCTGTCAGTTGGTGCAGTTCTAAACAAAGCGTCGTGAAAGGGATCTACATGTGAAGCGGAGTACATAGCAGCTTCGAAGCAGCTAATGAAGGAGTCTCGATGAAGGAGTTCATATCCGATCTAGGTGTCATACCTAGTGCATCGGGTCCAATGAAAATCTTCGTGACAATATTGGAGCAATTGCCTTAGCGAAGGAATCCAGATTTCACAAGAGGACCAAGCACATCAAGAGACGCTTCAATTCCATCCGGACTTAGTCCGTGGGAGACATAGAGATTTGCAAGATACATACGGATCTGAATGTTGCGACCCGTTGACTAAGCCTCTTCCACGAGCAAAACATGATCAACACCAAGACTCCATGGGTGTTAGAATCATTACTATGTAATCTAGATTATTGACTCTAGTGCAAGTGGGAGATCAAGGAAATATGCCCTAGAGGCAATAATAAAGTTATTATTTATTTCCTTATTTCATGATAAATGTTTATCATTCATGCTAGAATTGTATTAACCGGAAACATGATACATGTGTGAATGCATAAACAAACAACATGTCACTAGTATGCCTCTACTAGACTAGCTTGTTAATCAAAGATGGTTATGTTTCCTAACCATGAACAAAGAGTTGTTATTTGATTAACAAGGTCACATCATTAGTAGAATGATCTGATTGACATGACCCATTCCATTAGCTTAGCACACGATCGCTTAGTATGTTGCTACCGCTTTTATCCATGACTTATACATGTTCCTGTAACTATGAGATTATGCAACTCCGTTTACGGAGGAACACTTTGGTGCTACCAAACGTCACAACGAATCGGGTGATTATAAAGGAGTACTACAGTGTCTCCAAAGGCGTATGTTGGGTTGGCGTATTTGAGATTAGGTTTTGTCACTCCGATTGTCGGAGAGGTATCTCTGGGCCTTCTCGGTAATACACATCATCAAGCCTTGCAAGCATTACAACTAATGAGTTAGCTGTGAGATGATGTATTACGGAACGAGTAAAGAGACTTGCCGGTAACGAGATTGAACTAGGTATTGGATACCGACGATCGAATCTCGGGCAAGTAACATACCGATGACAAAGGGAACAACGATGTTGTTATGCGGTCCGACCGATAAAGATCTTCGTATTATATGTAGGAACCAATATGGGCATCCAGGTCCCATCGTTAGTTATTGACCGAGACGTGTCTCGGTCATGTCTACATTGTTCTCGAACCGTAGGGTCCGCACGCTTAAGGTTTCGATGATGCTTATTATGAGTTTATGTATTTTGATGTACCAAGAAGTTCGAGTCCCGGATGTGATCACGGACATGACGAGGAGTCTCGAAATGGTTGAGACATAAAGATTGATATATTGGAAGCCTATATTTGGAGTTCGAATGGTTCCGGTGAAATCGGTATTTACGGAGTACCGGAGGTTACCGAACCCCCGGAACTAAATGGGCCTTAGTGGGCCTCGAGGGAGAAGAGGAGGGCCGGCCAGGGCAGGCCGCGCCCTCCCCTAGTCCGAATAGGACAAGGAGGCGGCGCCCTTCCTTCTTCCCCTCCCCCAATCCTACTCCAACTAGGAAGGGGAGTCCTACTCCGTGGGAGTAGGACTCCTCCAGCGCCTCCTCTAGGCCGGCCGCACCCCCTTGCTCCTTTATATACGGGGCAGGGGGCACCCTAGAACACACAAGTTTGATCTACGGATCGTTCCTTAGCCGTGTCGGTGCCCCTCCACCATATTCCACCTCGGTCATATCGTCATGAAGCTTAGGCGGCTCTGCGCCAATAGAACATCAAGATCATCACCACGCCGTCGTCTTGACGGAACTCTCCTCGACACTCGGCTGGAGTACGAGGGACGCCATCGAGCTGTCGTGTGTCAAGAACTCGGGCGCCGGAGTAACGGCGCGGATCGGTCGGATCGCGAGGAGAACATACGACTACTTCCTCTACGCCAGATCGCTTCGCTTGGGTCTACGAGGGCGTGAGACAACACTCTCCCCTCTCGTTGCTATGCATCACCATGATCTTGCGTGTGCGTAGGAAATTTTTGAAATTACTACGTTCCCCAACAATGAGCCACCTTCACCATCCTCAAGCCCCTTCATTGTTGCCACCACCAAGGCCACCACCGGAACCTCAGCCACCACCAAGGCCACCACCGGAACCTCGGCCACCACCAAGGCCACCACCGAAACCTCGGCCACCACCAAGACCACCACCGGAACCTTGGCCACCACCAAGGCCACCACTTGAAGAAGCATTGTGCCCTTTTGAAGTTTTGTTTGTTTTGCAAGTCCTTTTGTTGTGTGTCGTTTCATTGCAACCACCACATTGGTTCCTATCACGTGGCTCCATGAAATGTCCACTACCAAACTCTCTGGTGCTCATGAGGTCATCCATATCATTCCAGTATCGCTTTGTTCTCCTTCTACCCTTGGGTTGTACCATCATCTCCCGATCGGGCCTAATGTTAGGACCGTGATACTCTGGCCACTGCGATGCGTCCAGAAAAGGGTGAAATATAGACGCCCATGTTAACTTATGAGTTTGCAGGTTGAATTCATGCAACCTTATAACTACTCCATCGGAGATATCCACATTCCTGATGCGGGCCGCCGACATCATGTGTGAGCATGGCCAGTGGTACTTACTAGGCCGCTCACAACTGCAATGTCTTGTCCTAAAAGCCACCTTAAATGCGCGAGCACCATATGATTGTCCATCTCTAGTTGTCCCACCTGTCTCATCCACTTGGTATTTCATTTCTACATTATCGAAACAAGTGACTCGCTGGATGGCTGACTTGTCTCTCTGAAACTCCAGCCACTCGGCAACCTTCTTCGGATATATTTCATTGGGAGGCTTCTCACTATCAGCAATCAACTTGTCGATTTCATCGGAGTGCTTCAAAAAAAAATACTCATTTAGCTTGTAAAAGGTATATTCCGCTATTGCCGTCACCGGCAACTGACGGGCACCCTTCAAGACAAAGTTGAAGCACTCAACAAGATTGCTTGTCATGTCACCATATCTCATGCCTTCTTCGTCACATGCCCGTGACCACTTGTGTCTCTCATCAATATTCCTTTCTAAGAAATCTTTCCCACCTTCGTTTGCCTTCTCATAGATTTTGTTCAAGCGTGTCTTGAATGACTTAATGAAGAAGGCTACACATGCGGAGTTAAGATCCTTGCAAAGATCCTTGTTTTTGCAAGCTCTGTAAAAGTTTGCAACGAAGTGCCTCATACACCATCGGTGGTGAAGCCTCGCATGCCCTGGAATATGAATATCCACGGCCTTCAATATGCCTTGGTGTCGATCGGATATGATGCATACCTCCCGGTTCGGAGGAATGACCGTGCTCCTAACAAGTCTCATGAACCATTCCCAGTTGTCTTGGTTCTCCACGGAGACCAAAGCAAATGCCACAGGCAACACCTGATCGTTAGCGCCATTGCTATCATGAGTGTGCCCTTGTATTTCCCTGTCAAGAATGTCCCATCTATAGACAGAACCGGTCGACAATGCTCAAAAGCTGCAATGCATGGGCCAAACTGTTGGAAATATGCCCTAGAGGCAATAATAAAAGGATTTTTATCATATTTCCTTGTTCATGATAATTGTCTTTTATTCATGCTATAACTGTATTATCCGGAAATCGTAATACACGTGTGAATACATAGACCATAATATGTCCCTAGTAAGCCTCTAGTTGACTAGCTCGTTGATCAACAGATAGTCATGGTTTCCTGACTATGGACATTAGATGTCGTTGATAACGGGATCACATCATTAGGAGAATGATGTGATGGACAAGACCCAATCCTAGGCATAGCACAAGATCGTGTAGTTCGTTTTGCTAGAGCTTTCCCAGTGTCAAGTATCTTTTCCTTAGACCATGAGATCGTGTAACTCCCGGATACCGTAGGAGTGCTTTGGGTGTATCAAACATCACAACGTAACTGGGTGACTATAAAGGTGCACTAAAGGTATCACCGAAAGTGTCTGTTGGGTTGACACAGATCGAGACTGGGATTTGTCACTCCGTATGACGGAGAGGTATCACTGGGCCCACTCGGTAATGCATCATCATAATGAGCTCAATGTAATCAAAGTGTTTGATCACGGGATCATGCATTACGGTACGAGTAAAGTGACTTGCCGGTAACGTGATTGAACGAGGTATTGGGATACCGACGATCGAATCTTTGGCAAGTAAAATACCGATTGACAAAGAGAATTGTATACGGGGTTGTTCGAATCCTCGACATCGTGGTTCATCCGATGAGATCATCGAGGAGCATGTGCGAGCCACATGGGTATCCAGATCCCGCTGTTGGTTATTGCCCGAGAGCTGTCTCGGTCATGTCTACGTGTCTCCCGAACCCGTAGGGTCTACACACTTAAGGTTCGGTAACGCTAGGGTGGTATGAATATGAGTATGCAGCAAACCGAATGTTGTTCGGAGTCCCGGATGAGATCCCGGACGTCACGAGGAGTTCTGCAATGGTCCGGAGGTAAAGAATTATATATAGGAAGTGGTGTTTCGGCCATCGGGAAAGTTTCGGGTCACCGGTATTGTATTGGGACCACGGAAGGGTCCTGGGTCCACCGGTGGGGCCACCCATCCCGGAGGGCCCCATGGGCTGAAGTGGGGAGGAACCAGCCCATAGTGGGCTGGTGCACCCCCCTTGGCCCACCCCCTGCGCCTAGGGTTGAAACCCTAGGGTGGGGCGCCCACTTGCCTTGGGGGCACTCCACCCCCGTCTGCCCCGGGAGATCAGATCCCAGTGCAGGCGCCCACAGGGGCCTATATAAGGAAGGGGAGGGAGGCAGCCGCACTCAAGTTCTGCGCCTCCTCCCCTGCTACACCTCTTCCTCTTCCCACAGCTTGCTTGGCGAAGCCTGAGGAGTCGCCAGCATCCACCACCACGCTGTCGTCTTCTTTGGATCATCATCAACCTCTTCTTCCCCTTCACGGATCAAGACGGAGGAGACGCTATGCTGACCGTCACGTGTGTTGAACGCGGAGGTGCCGTCCGTTCGGCGCTAGGATCTCCGGTGATAGGATCACGACAAGAACGACTACCTCAACCCTGTTCTTTTGAACGCTTCCGCTCGCGATCTACAAAGTGGTATGTAGATGCATCTCTCTTTCACTCGTTGCTTAGATGAACTCATAGATGGGTCTTGGTGAAACCATAGGAAATTTTTTAATTTTATGCAACGTTCCCCAACAGTGGCATCATGAGCTAGGTCTATGCGTAGTTCTCTATTGCACGAGTAGAACACAATTTTGTTTTGGGCGTAGATCTTGTCAACTTGCTTGCTGCTACTAGTATTATCTTGCTTCAGCGGTATTGTGGGATGAAGCGGCCCGGACCAGCCTTACACGTACGCTTACGTGAGACCGGTTCCACCGACTAACATGCACTAGTTGCACAAGGTGGCTGGCGGGTGTCTGTCTCTCCCACTTTAGTTGGAGCGGATTCGATGAAAAGGGTCCTTATGAAGGGTAAATAGAAGTTGACAAATCATGTTGTGGCTTTAACGTAGGTAATAAAACGTTCTTGCTGGATCACCTATAGAAGCCACGTAAAACTTGCAACAACAATTAGAGGACGTCTAACTTGTTTTTGCAGCAAGTGTCTTGTGATGTGATATGGCCAAAGTTGTGATGAATGATGAATGATATATATGTGATGTATGAGATCATGTTCTTGTAATAGGAATCACGACTTGCATGTCGATGAGTATGACAATCGGCAGGAGCCATAGGAGTTGTCTTTATTTTTTGTATGACCTGCGTGTCATTGAAGAACGCCATGTAAATTACTTTACTTTATTGCTAAACGCGTTAGCTATAGAAGTAGAAGTAGTTGTTGGCGTGACAACTTCATGAAGACACGATGATGGAGATCATGATGATGGAGATCATGGTGTCATGCCGGTGACGAAGATGATCATGGAGCCCCGAAGATGGAGATCAAAGGAGCTATATGATATTGGCCATATCATGTCACTAATATATAATTGCATGTGATGTTTATTATGTTTATGCATCTTGTTTACTTAGAACGACGATAGAAAATAAGATGATCCCTTATAACAATTTCAAGAAAGTGTTCTCCCCTAACTGTGCGCCGTTGCTAAAGTTCGTCGTTTCGAAGTACCACGTGATGATCGGGTGTGATAGATTCTTACGTTCACGGGTGTAAGACAGTTTTACACATGCAAAACACTTAGGGTTAACTTGACGAGCCTAGCATGTACAGACATGGCCTCAGAACACAGAGACCGAAAGGTCGAACACGAGTCGTATGGAAGATACGATCAACATGGAGATGTTCACCGACGATGACTAGTCCGTCTCACGTGATGATCGGACACGGCCTAGTCGACTCGGATCGTGTAACACTTAGATGACTAGAGGGATGTCTAATCTGAGTGGGAGTTCATTGTAATAATTTGATTAGATGAACTTAATTATCATGAACTTAGTCTAAAACCTTTGCAAATATGTCTTGTAGATCAAATGGCCGCCGCTCATATCAACATGAACTTCAACGCGTTCCTAGAGAAAACCAAGCTGAAAGATGATGGCATCAACTATACGGACTGGGTCCGGAACCTGAGGATCATCCTCATAGCTGCCAGGAAACAATATGTCCTAGAAGGACCGCTAGGTGATGCACCCGTTCCAGAGAACGAAGACGTTATGAATGCTTGGCAGTCTCGTGCTGATGATTACTCCTTCGTTCAGTGCGGCATGCTTTACAGCTTAGAACCGGGGCTCCAAAAGCGTTTTGAGCAACACGAAGCATATGAGATGTTTGAGGAGCTGAAACTAGTTTTCCAAGCTCATGCCCGGGTCGAGAGATATGAAGTCTCCGACAAGTTCTATAGTTGTAAGATGGAGGAAAATAGTTCTGTCAGTGAGCACATACTCAAAATGTCTGGGTTGCACAACCGCCTGTCCCAGCTGGACATTAACCTCCTGGACGAGGCGTCATTGACAGAATCCTTCAGTCGCTCCCACCAAGCAACAAGAGCTTTGTGATGAACTACAATATGCAGGGGATGGTGAAGACCATTCCTGAAGTATTTTCAATGCTGAAGTCAGCAGAGGTTGAAATCAAGAAAGAACATCAAGTGTTGATGGTCAATAAGACCACTAAGTTCAAGAATGGCAAGGGCAAGAAGAACTTCAAGAAGGACAGCAAGGATGTTGCCGCTCCCGGTAAGCCAGTTACCGGGAAGAAGTCAAAGAATGGACCCAAGCCTGAGACTGAGTGCTTTTATTGCAAGGGGAAGGGTCACTGGAAGGGGAACTTCCCCAAATACTTAGCGGATAAGAAGGCCGGCAACACTAAAGGTATATGTGATATACATGTAATTGATGTGTACCTTACCAGTACTCGTAGTAACTCCTGGGTATTTGATACCGGTGCCGTTGCCCATATTTGTAACTCACAGCAGGAGCTGCAGAATAAGAGGAGACTGGAGAAGGACAAGGTGACGATGCGCGTCGGGAATGGTTCCAAGGTCAATGTGATCGCCGTCACGCTACCTCTACATTTACCTACAGGATTAGTTTTAAACATTAATAATTGTTATTTAGTGCCAAGTTTGAGCATGAACATTGTATCTGGATCTCGTTTGATACGAGATGGATACTCATTTAAATCCGAGAATAATGGTTGTTCTATTTATATGAGAGATATGTTTTATGGTCATGCCCCGATGGTCAATGGTTTATTCTTAATGAATCTCGAG
This sequence comes from Aegilops speltoides, assembly GCA_021437245.1. Taxonomy (NCBI): domain Eukaryota; kingdom Viridiplantae; phylum Streptophyta; class Magnoliopsida; order Poales; family Poaceae; genus Aegilops; species Aegilops speltoides. Next base: position 433,330,877 of record CM038141.1, on the reverse strand, counting down.
CGTAATATTACACATATTCATAGTGTGAATACCAAAAGATGTAAAGTTGACAACGATAGTCCCACATACTTGTGGCACTGCCGCCTTGGTCACATTGGTGTCAAGCGCATGAAGAAGCTCCATGCTGATGGACTTTTAGAGTCTCTCGATTATGAATCATTTCACACATGCGAACCATGCCTCATGGGCAAAATGACCAAGACTCCGTTCTCCGGAACCATGGAGCGAGCAACCAACTTATTGGAAATCATACATACCGATGTGTGCGGTCCAATGAGCGTTGAGGCTCACGGAGGATATCGTTATGTTCTCACTCTCACTGATGACTTGAGTAGATATGGGTATGTCTACTTAAAACACAAGTCTGAGACCTTTGAAAAGTTCAAGGAATTTCAGAATGAGGTAGAGAATCAACGTGACCGAAAGATAAAATTCCTACGATCAGATCGTGGAGGAGAATATTTAAGTCACGAATTTGGTACACACTTAAGGAAATGTGGAATAGTTTCACAACTCACGCCGCCTGGAACACCTCAGCGTAACGGTGTGTCCGAACATCGTAATCGCACTCTATTGGATATGGTGCGGTCTATGACGTCTCTTACCGATTTACCGCTATCATTTTGGGGATACCCTCTAGAGACAGCTACATTCACTTTAAATAGGGCACCGTCTAAATCCGTTGAGACAACACCGTATGAATTATGGTTTGGGAAGAAACCTAAGCTGTCGTTTCTAAAAGTTTGGGGATGCGATGCTTATGTCAAGAAACTTCAACCTGAAAAGCACGAACCCAAGTCGGAAAAATGCGTCTTCATAGGATACCCTAAGGAAACCATTGGGTACACCTACTACTTAAGATCCGAGGGCAAGATCTTTGTTGCCAAGAATGGATCCTTTCTGGAAAAAGAGTTTCTCTCGAAAGAAGTAAGTGGGAGAAAAGTAGAACTCGATGAAGTGCTACCTCTTGAACAGGAAAGTAGTGTTGCACAGGAAAATGTTCCTGGGAGGCCTACACCGACTGGAGAGGAAAATAATGATGATGATCAAGGTACTTCGGATCAAGTTGCCACTGAACTTCGTAGGTCCACAAGGACACGTCTCGCACCAGAGTGGTACGGCAACCCTGTCCTGGAAATCATGTTGTTAGACAACGAAGAACCTTCGAACTATGAAGAAGCGATGGCGGGCCCAGATTCCAACAAATGGCTTGAAGCCATGCGATCCGAGAAAGAATTCATGTATGAAAACAAAGTATGGACTTTGACAGACTTGCCCGATGATCGGCGAGCGATAGAAAACAAATGGATCTTTAAGAAGAAGACGAACACGGATGGAAATGTTACCATCTATAAAGCTCGACTTGTCGCTAAGGGTTATCGACAAGTTCAAGGGGTTGACTACGATGAGACATTCTCTCCCGTAGCGAAGCTAAAGTCCGTCCGAATCATGTTAGCAATTGCCGCATACTATGATTATGAGATATGGCAGATGGACGTCAAAATGGCATTCCTTACGAACATCTTATGGAAGAACTGTATATGATGCAGCCGGAAGGTTTTGTCGATCCTAAGAATGCTAACAAAGTATGCAAGCTCCAGCGATCCATTTATGGGCCGGTGCAAGCATCTCGGAGTTGGAACATTTGCTTTGATGAGATGATCAAAGCGTTTGGGTTTATGTAGACTTATGGAGAAGCCTGCGTTTACAAGAAAGTGAGTGGGAGCTCTGTAGCATTTCTCATATTATATGTAGATGACATACTCTTGATGGGAAATGATATAGAACTTTTGGACAGCATTAAGGCCTACTTGAATAAGTGTTTTTCAATGAAGGACCTTGGAGAAGCTGCTTACATATTAGGCATCAAGATCTATAGGGATAGATCGAGACGCCTCATAGGTCTTTCACAAAGCACATACCTTGATAAGATTTTGAAGAAGTTCAAAATGGATCAGTCCAAGAAAGGGTGCTGCCTGTGTTGCAAGGTGTGAGATTGAGCTCGGCTCAATGCCCGACCACGGCAAAAGATAAAGAAGAGATGAGTGTCATCCCTATGCTTCAGCCATAGGATCTATTATGTATGCCATCTTGTGTACCGACTGATGTAAACCTTGCCGTAAGTTTGGTAGGAAGGTACCAAAGTAATCCCGCAAGGAACACCGGACAGCGGTTAAGAATATCTGAAGTACCGAAAAGGACAAAGGACATGTTTCTCGTTTATGGAGGTGACGAAGAGCTCGTCGTAAGGGTTACGTCGACGCTAGCTTCGACACGATCTGATGACTCTAAGTCACAAACCGGATCGTGTATATGTTGAATGGTGGAGCAGTGAGCTGGTGCAGCTGCAAACAGAGCGTCGTGGCGGGATCTACATGTGAAGCGGAGTACATGGCAGCCTCGGAGGCAGCGCATGAAGCAATTTGGGTGAAGGAGTTCATCACCAACCTAGGAGTCATACCCAATGCATCAGGGCCGATCAAACTCTTCTGTGACAACACTAGAGCTATTGCACTTGCCAAGGAGCCCAGGTTTCACAAGAAGACCAGGCACATCAAGCGTTGCTTCAACTCCATTCGTGAAAATGTTCAAGATGGAGACATAGAAATTTGCAAAGTGCACACGGATCTGAATGTCGCAGATCCGTTGACTAAACCTCTTCCGCGAGCAAAACATGATCAACACCAGAACTCTATGGGTGTGCGATTCATCACAATGTAACTAGATTATTGACTCTAGTGCAAGTGGGAGACTGTTGGAAATATGCCCTAGAGGCAATAATAAAAGGATTATTATTATATTTCCTTGTTCATGATAATTGTCTTTTATTCATGCTATAACTGTATTATCCGGAAATCGTAATACACGTATGAATACATAGACCATAATATGTCCCTAGTAAGCCTCTAGTTGACTAGCTCGTTGATCAACAAATAGTCATTGTTTCCTGACTATGGACATTAGATGTCGTTGATAACGGGATCACATCATTAGGAGAATGATGTGATGGACAAGACCCAATCCTAAGCATAGCACAAGATCGTGTAGTTCGTTTTGCTAGAGCTTTTCCAATGTCAAGTATCTTTTCCTTAGACCATGAGATCGTGTAACTCCCGGATACCGTAGGAGTGCTTTGGGTGTGTCAAACGTCACAACGTAACTGGGTGACTATAAAGGTGCACTACAGGTATCTCCGAAAGTGTCTGTTGGGTTGACACGGATCGAGACTGGGATTTGTCACACTAGTAGAAAACCACCCATTAGACCCGGTTCGTAAGGGCCTTTAGTCCCGGTTCACGAACCGGGACTAATGGGTCGTTACTAATGCCTCCACCCATTAGTCCCGGTTCAAACACGAACCGGGACCAATGTGCCTCCACATGGCCCTGTGCACCGAGCCCAGTCACGGGGCCTTTGGTCCCGGTTGGTGGCTCCAACCGGGACCAAAAGTCATTTTTTTACAAAAGTGGCTGCTTTAGGGGTTTTGGGGGCTATTTTTAGGTTGTTATTATACCTAGCTAATAGAGAGAAGTGTCCTATCTTATCTTCGTCCTTGGTTTATCAACGCTGCTGCTATGTTCATTGCACCCGCAGATATAACATGCTCATGCATGCTTTGCATCATACATCATCATCATATATATATATATATATATATATATATATATATATATATATATATATATATATATATATATATATATATATATATATATATAAACAAGTCCTACTAATCATGCATCAACATACAACTTCTACTCGTTATTAATAATAAGTCATACGATCATCATCCTCATAGTCATCGAACCCAACCCAACATAATTGTTCTTAGCACATGATCATCAGTATCAGGTAGGACCTAAACACCCTTAAGGTAAAATAGCATAAAACCATATAGACCCTGACTCTCCATTATGAAGAATGGCGATCATCCTGTCTTCAATTCTTGCCCTTCGCTGCTTATTGCTTCCAAGAAGCTCCTTACGACTGTCCATACATTTTTTCCATTCTTTGATTGTTATGTCTCCACTTCTTTTAGAAACCCGGCATGGACAGTTGAGATTCGTAGGACGACCTGGTCGTATGTTGAAAACATGAAGGCTACCATGCGTATACATCAGATGAGGCACACAATCATTCAGGATTATCTGTTGAAAAACATAGTAATAACTTCGTAGTTAGCAATGATGTACTAGTTTTAGAAGTGTGCAAAAAGATGCACGGATGTTGTAATAGTAAAAAATAATCTTACCAGGGTATCTCCATGGTAGTTATCAGAGTTCAACACGTGCACTAGTGGCACGTATTGACCATAATGTTGAGGAGTTTGATTGTAGATATTGTAATTCTCAAGATCAGTACAAAATCCGACCGGATGATTTTTCTCCCGATAAGTTAATTCGAGCCTTCGTGTAGTAATGCGTTACATCTACCATCTTCCGCACATTCTTTCAAGAATGAAAATAAGCTGTCAATGGAGATAAGTTGTCAACTATATATTTTGAAATAAACAATATAAATTACTTAATAAATATGTTTAGCTCACATGAGGGAAGAACTGGAGGTGTATCCACAAGGACCCAAATCGAAGGTGTCTCTTGCTCGATTGTAGGATCACCAAGATCCATGGTGACAAGCATACCCTCATCAAGACCATACATCTTGCAAAATGCATCCCAATTTTTGCAACCAAAATGGGTTACACTCTGAGCATTGTACAGCTTTACTTGAAAATCCACACCATGATGGGTACTTAGGATAATTTTTTTGGTTTCGAAACTTTCATGGTCTTCAAAACCCATCCTCTCGAAGACATAGCGTCTTGCAAAGCCTGGGATAAGCTAGTCGAATTGGAAAAGATGAAAAATACACGTTAAAATAGTTGAAGTCGTGCTTAACTACGAAAAAAACTATTGTCGCTGCTATGCATCCGTATGAACATCGCAGGTCTCCTCGAGCTTAATGCTAAAGCGCCGATCTTCGCCCAGCTCAATGAACTGTCAGATATACCTCGGTCGTCGTGGCACCATCGCACTCCCCCGGGCGGTTTTCGTCGTCCGATGAGTACGACATTTCCGGCCTACGTTCATAATTCAAATATTAAACTAGATCATTATTATTAATCACGGGTTGACTATCAATGATCGATGTACGTACGTAGCTCCTCTTTCATTCCCGAATGCATTATTATACCAAATTGTCTAGCACACGGGAATGAAGGAAAACTTATCCAATATGAGCATTCAATAAGCAAAACCAAATCATAAAATAAGCAAAACCAAATCATAAAATAAAGTATAGTATTCAAATTAGCATGCATTCAATAATTATAAGCAAAAGTACATCATCTCTTGGTGTCCGTACATCGTCGAATATTATCACTAATACAACTAGAACCGTAGCGCCCGATGGGTATCGACGCGGGCGGTGGACACCCAAAGATAAGGAACTATCACAGGATCATAGCTCCAGTGAGATCCCTGAAGAACCTGCCAGGTATTGTCGAACCTCCCCTCCAATGCAACCATGTAGCGACGGACGTGCTCGTCCTCCTCGCTGACACGGTGACGTACCACCTCCGCGGTGTCCGGATGCCTCACCATCGTCACTGGCCCACGCGACCGCCACCAAACAAGGATCGGGTCAACAACGGGCTGCCTCCTCACCAACCTACGTCCCCGGAAGGTAGCACCTCCCAATACCAACCCGGCGGAGCCCAGGTCCCAACATGGCCTCGATCAAGCAGGCCTCCACCGACGAGTCGACGACGACGAGGATGCGGGATAGGCATCGCCGACGTCGACGCGGGAACTACTTCTATATATAGTTAAATAAAAGTAGCTTTATTAATTAAATCAACTATCTAGTTCAACTACTAAGCACTTACTATAAATAAATAAGTAGTACTTACTAAAAACAAACTACTTCTATATATAGTAAAATAAATTAGTTCATTAAATCAACTAGCTAGTTCAACTATATATAAACTACTTCTTATTTTTTCCTTCTTCTAAATACTATGAACAAAAAAATCATTAAAATTCTATGAACAAAATTAATTACACAATCTAAATATCACCAAAAAATCTATTAACAATAATATCACCAAACATGCATATTCAATAATAATATCACCCAAAAATCTATTAACAGAAAAAATCTAACATAATATGAAGAAATTAATTACTACACATATCTAATCTAACAAAAAATCTAATTAATCTAACAAAAATATCTAACATAATATGAACAAATTAATTACTACACATGTAATCTAACAAAAAATCTAATCTAACAAAAAATCTAATTAAATCAACTATCTAGTTCAACTACTAAGCACTTACTATAAATTAATAAGTAGTACTTACTAAAACAAACTACTTCATTATATAGTAAAATAAATTAGTTTATTAAATCAACTAGCTAGTTCAACTATATATAAACTACTTCTTCTTTTTTCCTTTTTCAAAATACTATGAACAAAAAAATCAATAAAATTCTATGAACAAAATTAATTACACAATCTAAGTATCACCAAAAAAATCTATTAACAATAATATCACCAAACGTGCATATTCAATAATAATATCACCAAAAAAATCTATTAACAGAAAAAAATCTAACATAATATGAACAAATTAATTACTACACATATCTAATCTAACAAAAAAATCTAATTAATCTAACAAAAAATCTAACATAATATGAACAAATTAATTACTACACATGTAATCTAACAAAAATCTAATCTAACAAAAAAATCTATGAACTACATATCTAAATTACTACACATCTAACCTAACAAAAAAATCTATGAACTACAAAAGAATCTAAAAAATCTAACAAAAATAAAAAAACGCTCACGTCGGCGTCGAGCGGCGCAGGGGGCGACGACAGGCTCGGGCGGCGCAGGGCAGGGGCGACGAGGACAGCGGGCTCGGGCGGCGACGGGACGGCGGGCTCGAGGCGGCGGCGAAGCGGCGACGGCGGCGACGACGTCGAAGCGGCACGGGTAGCGATGGCGATGGCGGGCGCTGGACGCGGCGGCGATGGGGGCGGCGACGACGCGCTTGGCAACGACGACGGCGGGCTCGGGCGGCGCAGGCGGGGCTCGGCAGCGACGGCGACGAGGAGCGAGGCGTCGGGCGTGAAAGAGATGGGTTTTGGCGAAAACTGCTAAGTCCAGATATATAGCAAAAGATTGGTCGGTTGGTGGCTCCAACGGGACTAATCGTTATTTAGTCGGTTCGTGCGCCACCAACCGGAACCAAAGGCCTCTTTTCAGCAGCGCAAAGGGCGGAAGCGAAGACCTTTGGTCCCAGTTGGTGGCTCCAACCGACTAAAGATGAACGATTCGTCCGGTTGGTCCAACCAACCGGGACCAAAGAGTAGCATTGGTACCGGTTGGTGCCATGAACCGTACCAATGGACCCGTGTAACTACTTTTTATTTTCTGCAGCTATTTTTTGTTGATTCTTCCCGCAGCTGTTTTTTAGTCCCACTCGCCAAGCGAGAGGCACTCGCACTGTTTATAAGCCCTATGCAGAGACGATGACGAAGAGGCTCAATGCTCCTGACGTTGTTAGCTTCAAGCCTTAAGGAATACGGTAGACGCATGAGCTATGCGCGGTCACGGTGGACACTATTCAAAAGGCTTGAAGCAAATTAACGAAAGCATTATACTCTTTTTATTTTTAATGACTTATTACAACTCGAAATAAAAAGAAAAAAATAAATATATAAAAACCACTCAGAAATAAATAGAAGAAAAATTATTTTGATTAACTTTACTAAAAATAGCATAGATCGGATCTGTTTCGACCGTTGCAGCCGGGCGATGGTGGTCATCTCTTCCGTCGAGGTGGTCGGCTGAGGTGGGTGTTCAGATCCGGGATCCGTCATCTGGCACCAGCTGCGAGTCGGGGAGACGTAGTTGCCGGTGAAAACCGAGCTGACGGCGGGCGATGGCGGCGTTCCATGTCGTTACCATGATGAAGGCATCGTCGTGTGACTACCGTTGACCCACTCGTATTGCTCCGGGGGAAACCCTAGGATCTGGTGTTCCAGACCGGACGATGGCGGCACTACGGTGTTGTTTCTCTCTTGGGAGCATTGTTTTGTGGAGCAGCGCTAGAAGTCAGAGGAAGGAGGTGGAGCGGCTTCGTCTTGCACGGAGCTTCGGTGGAGCTGTCAAGTCATGCCTGGCCGACAGGTGCTATGCTTGGTCAAGCCTGGTCGGAGGTGCTACGCACGACAGATCCACCAAGGGCTTCAAGCTGTGTCGGCTGGTGGTACTTGGCAGCATGGCGCTGAGGTGTATCAGTGGCGACCGTCATGTGTTCAGCTGTTTGCGCGGGACTAAAGATGAGCATTCGTCCGGTTGGTCCAACCAACCGGGACCAAAAGTGGCATTGGTACGGTTGGTGCCATGAACCGTACCAATGGACCCATGTAACTACTTTTTATTTTCTGCAGCTATTTTTTATTCTTCCTGCAGCTATTTTTTAGTCCCACCGCCAAGCGAGAGGCACTTTCCTTGTTGTTTATAAGCCCCGAGTGCAGAGACGATGACGAAGAGGCTCAATGCTCAAGACGTTGGTTAGCTTCAAGCCTTGAGGAATACGGTAGACCGCATGAGCTATGTGCGGTCAAATTGACACTATTCGAAAGGCTTGAAGCAAATTAACGAGCATTGCGCCTCTTTTTAATTTTTAATTACTTATTACAACTCAGAAATAAAAAGAAAAAAAATAAATGTAGCAGAAAAAAATAAACTATATAAAAATCCACACGGAAATAAAAAGAAGAAAAAATAATTTTGATTAACTTTAATAAAAAATAGCATAGATGCTTATTTTTAATGACTTATTACAACTCGAAAATAAAAACAAAAGAATAAATATAATAGAAAAGAAAAAATATAGAAAACTACTCGAAATGAATAGAAGCAAAAAATAGTTGTGATTAATCAGACTAAAAAATGAGCATATATGCTTATTTTTAATGGCTTATTACAACTCGAAAATAAAATGAAAAAATAAATATAGCAGAAAAAGAAAAAAACTATATAAAAACTACTCGAGAATGAGCAGAGATGCGCTTATAGAGGAAATTCAACTTAAATTCATAACTAATTTCAAGAGAAATCCGTATGAATTTATGCTAAATTCCTATATAAGGGCATCTATTTTCATTTTAGAGGAGCTCAATAAGGTAGAGAGGAGGGCTTATAAACCGTCTCGATTCCCTTCGTTGGCGAGGTGGGACTAAACTCGTCGCGAACGAGGACCAACCCTTTAGTCCCGGTTGATGGCACGAACCGGGACTAATGGTGTTGGGCCAGGAGCGAGGCCCATTGGTCCCGGTTCGTCCCACCACCCGGGACCAATAGGTCTAGACGAACCGGGACCAATGGCCCACGTGGCCCGGCCGGCCCACGGGGCTCACGAACCGGGACCAATAGGTCCAGACGAACCGGGACCAATGGCCCACGTGGCCCGGCCGGCCCCCGGGGCTCACGAACCGGGTCCGATGCCCCCATTGGTCCCGGTTCTGGATTGAACCGGGACTAATGGGCTGGACCGGCCTGGACCATTGGCCCCTTTTCTACTTGTGTCACTCCATACGACGGAGAGGTATCACTGGGCCCACTCGGTAATGCATCATCATAATGAGCTAATGTAATCAAAGTGTTTGATCACGGGATCATGCATTACGGTACGATTAAGTGACTTGCCAGTAACGAGATTGAACGAGGTATTGGGATACCGACGATCGAATCTCGGGCAAGTAAAATACCGATTGACAAAGGGAATTGTATACGGGGTTGTTCGAATCCTCGACATCGTGGTTCATCCGATGAGATCATCGAGGAGCATGTGGGAGCCAACATGGGTATCCAGATCCCGCTGTTGGATATTGCCCGAGAGCCGTCTCGGTCATGTCTACGTGTCTCCCGAACCCGTAGGGTCTACATACTTAAGGTTCGGTAACGCTAGGGTTGTATGAATATGAGTATGCAGCAAACCGAATGTTGTTCGGAGTCCCGAATGAGATCCCAGACGTCACGAGTTCCGGAATGGTCCGGAGGTAAATAATTATATATAGGAAGTGGTGTTTCGGCCATCGGGAAAGTTTCGGGGTCACCCGGTATTGTACCGGGACCACCGTAAGGGTCCCGGGGGTCCACCGGGTGGGGCCACCCATCCCGGAGGGCCCCATGGGCTGAAGTGGGGAGGAGAACCAGTCCATAGTGGGCTGGTGCGCCCCCCTTGGCCCACCCCCTGCGCCTAGGGTTGAAACCCTAGGGTGGGGGGGCGCCCCACTTGCCTTGGGGGGCACTCCACCCCCCTGGCCGCCGCCCCCCTGGGAGATCAGATCTCTAGGGGCCGGCGCCCCCCCTGCGGGCCTATATAAAGGGAGGGAAGGGAGGGGCAGCCGCACCCTGAAGTTCTGGCGCCTCCCACCCCCTGCTACACCTCTTCCTCCTCCCACAGTTGCTTGGCGAAGCCCTGCCGGAGTTCTGCTGCATCCACCACCACGCCGTCATGCTGCTGGATCATCATCAACCTCTCCTTCCCCCTTGCTGGATCAAGACGGAGGAGACGTCACGCTGACCGTACGTGTGTTGAACGCGGAGGTGCCGTCCGTTCGGCGCTAGGATCTCCGGTGATAGGATCACGACGAGAACGACTACCTCGACCCCGTTCTTTTGAACGCTTGCGCTCGCGATCTACAAAGTGGTATGTAGATGCATCTCTCTTTCACTCATTGCTTAGATGAACTCATAGATGGATCTTGGTGAAACCGTAGGAAAATTTTTAATTTTCTGCAACGTTCCCCAACACAAACGTCCAAAAGGCACGACGGAACACTCCTTCAATATCTTGGACATAGTGGTACATTCCTGGGTTTCTATAAGACATCGCTCCCAGCAACCTGGGTAGCATGTTGTAAGCCTCTTCCCATCCACCGTACAACATTCTTAGAGCGACTTGCTTGGCCTTCCATGTCTTCCCATACTTGACCTTATATCCGAACTTATCTTCAATCCAACTCATCAACAACTTCACTTTAATGGTTGGATCCTCGGCTATATGTTTCTGGTATTTATAACCAATGAATTCCGAGGTTAGTTGACGGTGTGTCTTCCGTGCTTCTACGGTCGGCGGTGTGCATTGGTGATTGGCTTTGCAACTAGTTATCTTCCACCAACCATCTTTCGTGAGTCTTCCATTCACTTCCCATTTGCATCTTTCTACCTCACATTTCACGGTGTATCGCTTGTTGCAGTCCGAGTGAACAACTATGAAAGGCCTGTGGTGTTTGACAAAGATACTCACACAACCACATCCTGAATTCTAGCATGTGCTCGAACATCAAACCTTTCCTCACGCATTTACATCGAAATCGCGTCGGGTGTACTACTTGGGAACTGTCTAGCCTCAATTGTCTTGCTCATGCCACCGTCAACTATAGCCTTATCTGCAAGGCTAACATCACAAAACAAGGGAACTTTGTGATCCCTACCGGTGAATTTTGTGTACCACCTGCTTCTTTCTCAGTAAAGCCATCCTCGTCCAACTCATTCACCGGGCCTTCATCATCCGAGTCATCCACACAAGCACGCTGATAGATAATGTCAGGATCCATGTCCTGATGCATTACTTCGGCCTCTACGTCACCAACAATGTTGTGATGCCTCTCATACTCTTCGGCGGAGTCATCACCATCATCTTTCATCGGTGCACTACCTCCGAACTCATATTGGGGATACTCGTTGGCTTCAGCTTCAACTTTATGCTCAACAATAGGCGGCACACTACTAACCGGGCTCACATCATCTACTAAGGTTTTGTTCAAGTCAAGATGAAAGAGAGGAGCCTTCACCACCTTACTTGCAAATACTTCGAGTGACTTGACTGCCGAGGATGCAACAACCTCCTTATATGCAACCCAATGCAAATTGGACTTGATAGGCATTGTCTTCATTCGACACTTGTGTGCCGACCCAACATCATATCTTCCTACTAATTCAACTTGGTCACTTGCATCCACCCACTTTAATCTTATCCGTGTTTCTTCCACAACCTCTTCATAACTAGGAGTCTCAAGAAATATAAATACTTCCTCATACTTGTCAACAATATCCACATTCATGAATGCCTCTTTGTCAACATAATGAATATTCATAATCTTGTCCATCTAAAAAAGGGGAACATAAGATTTAAAATGTACAATGCTAAATATACCACATATTGCTAACAAAACCACTAACCCTAACCATAAATCTTAACATTAGGCGTAACCCTAACCCTAAATCTTAACATTAGTCATAAACCAAACAATAAGGTATGCTCAACAACATCACAATGCAACACCATTGGAACAACAATACTAAAAACATCACATTAGATATCCATGTTTAAAACTAGGGTTAGGAACAACAAGAACAAATCAATCCAAATGGGCAAATCCAACCAATAAAAATTTGTGAGATGAAGGAGGTTACCTCAACGAACGAAAATGACACCGGATCCACGGACCAACCCAATTGATTTGCAAGGATTTGAGAGGGGCTAAGTGAGGGACACAAAGGGGGAAAAGGGCAAGAGCTCGGGATAGGCCAATGGGGGAGAAGAGATTGAGGAGTGAGTGGTGGGTGCAAGTCCCACGGCCACCTAAAATATCTGACCAGAAACGCCATTGGTGCCGGCGTTTCTAGAAACGCTAGCTGACTCTGCGTTTCAATCCCGCCACGTCAGCAAGCAACGCCAACTCGGCCTGGCAGTGGGCCAGGGAAGAAACGCTAGCTTGGTCGGCATTTCCATGTTCATCAGAAACGCCGCGGGCTCTGGCGTTTCTAAAAGGGTCAAATCGTAAAATACTTTCACGTCGGGTTCAGTTTGCGACTAAAAACGCTGACAAGGTCAAAACAGTGATTTCGTCCGCCGTTTGCCAGCACTGCATGCGCCATACTACACTTGCATCTTCTCTTTTCAAACATCGTCACAACAAGATGAAGGTTATTTGAAACTTCGCACGCGCATGTACTGCTCTGGTTGATTTTGGTAGTATATGAGAACCGACGTCCCCGTCGATGGAGATTACCCTCTAGCTTAGCTATATTAACATCTCAGTTTTTCATTCTTTCACATTCTAGTTTCTTAAAGGTTCATAAGGGCATCTTCAACGACGACTCGTAAATTTCCTCCGGCATCCATCCGTGGACACGGATGCGGTAGGCCTCCATACAACACTAGCATGTATATGTCGGTCAGTAATTCAAATTCAAGTGTACTCCGATCCACACAGCGCGTCGGATCGTGCCAGATCACACCAGCGCCAGATCGCATGCCCGATCACAATAAAAAAGATGCAAGTACACTTAGTTTTGACATTCCCGAATCCAAAAGAACATTGGTTCGACAGTCCATGCATTTTCTGCACTGCCGAACCGGCAATCCTAGCCGTTTCCTCCCCGATCAAGGTGGTGCGTCGCCGCAGCGTAGGCAGCCTCCGCCTCATCTTCGCCATCCGCCACCGCCAACTGATCTTTCTGGCGCTGCAACATCTGGTAGCGGATGGATTCATGATGATTCTTGCGTCGGCATCCAAAGAGTCCACATTCAAGGTCAACATCTTGGCCTCCTCTGCTAGGGCGGCGATCTGTAACTTCTATTCCTCGAGCGCGGTCTTCTTCTATTTGATCATTGTCCTCCTCTCTTTGAGCTTGATCTTTTTTATCCGTCACCTCCATCAACAGTTTGAACCTCTCCACCTTCTTCTCCTCCTTGATGTTTGAGCGCATCACGGATGTATCCTGCTTCATCGCCAAGATGTCTTCAAACCTTTCCGCCAGCTTGGCTGCCACACCTTCTCGCTTCGCCCTCTCCTCCTCCCACTAATTGCCCCGTAAATTTCTTCTGACCTTCTTCAGCGGTTCTTGGGTTGGGTTGGTAGTGTCATCTGTTTCTTCCTCGTTGGCTTGGGCTGTGGCCATGGCTATGAAAAGGTTCCACTTCAGTTGCCCATTCAATTTTAACCAACAATGCATGAGTGCATGAAGATGAACGACTTCTTCTCCAACTTCTAGTACACCACGCAAGCACAAGTAGGCTACAAAAAAATGCATATCCGGCTACTAAACAACAAAACAATGCATGTTTGGCTAGTGATCAACAAAACAATGCATCTCCGGCTAGTGATCAACATAAGTATTACTAGTGATCCACAAAACTATGCATCTACGGTAAGTGAGCAACAAAACTAAGCATATCTAGCAAGTGAGTAACAAAAGAATGCATATCCAGCTAGTGATCAAGTTACTTGCTCGGTGATTTGAGCACCGCTAGGCCACCGTGTGTTGAGTGCCCGCAATACTTGGACACAACCTCTTGGATGGTCTACCATCAATGGTTGAGGGACTTGCATTCACGGTTGCGGATGATCTCGTCGGAGTAGGGTGTGAAATGCTTGTGTTCACGGAACCATACTCCCTCCGTCCGGTGAAGAGTGTACAACTAGAAATTTTAGAACAAATTATGGAGTTGAGTAAAAAATGCATTGGAAAGGTGCAAGCCATCATCTCTCTCCTCTTTAATTACCCAACCCCCAATGAGCTAAGTGCATGTAGAAATTAAGAAGACCATGTCTAGATTGCTATTGGTCTTGATTACCGTGTGATGAGAGAGAAGTATTTTTCCCCCACTTTAAAGTGCATTGGGAGGATAGATGTACACTCTTTTGTGGACAAATTTTAAGGCTAGATGTACACTCTTTACCGGATGGTGGGAGTATATGAATATTCCTCCAAAAGGTTGTGCCCTTTTGCTTCGTGCCATGGATCAGATCAATGCTAGTGGCCAACCATGCATCGCACAACAGCTCGTCCTCCTGCATGTTGAACCTTTCTCCTCTACCCTTCTTTGGATCGCCGGTTGTATCATCCGGATCATCGTCCTCGCCGCCGCCGCCGTTGTCCTCCTCCCCCTCCGGCTGCTGCTCTCCGGCAGCCCAATGCTGTTGTTGTTGCATGCCATCGCCGATCTGGGTGTGGTACAGCTGTGTGGGCGTCTGGGTGTAGGTCTGCTGCGGAAGGAATGAGGGAGAGGGTGGTAGAAAAGAGTGGAAATTGGGCGCAGAACGGCAGGAGATGAAAGAAGAGAGTGGGGGATTTGGGCGCGCAAATAATGCGGCATGCTCCAAAAGCGCGGGCTCCGCCTTTCTTTTGGACGGGCCAGTGGGGCAGGGAGCAACGTTTCGCGTGTGCGGACTCCCGCAACCCCCCCCCCCCCCACACACACACATTTCTCTCTGGTTTGTGGGAGAAAATACATTCGGACCGCGCCACGGACCGATACAGGACCGCATTGGTTGGCTTCCACGGTCCGGACAGTGCAGTCCGGACGGGTGCGGGTCGCCGTTGGAGATGCCCTAAGATCCCGCTATTTTGCATTCGAATGATTCTAAATAAAGCTATAATCAACAATTCTAAATGAAGCGATAATCAACAACATTGGAATATGCATATGAATCATTTACAACATCCATCATATTCGACCATTCAAATAGATGCATATGAATCATCTACCAACATCCGTACATCCATCATATTTATCCAACATCAATGATATTCAACCAAGATCTGTCATATGCATATGAATCATAGAACAATAAAACTTCAAACTACAATATGAACTAGGTTTCATCTTCAACACATCCATCATATTGAACCATTCTAAATAGAGCTAGAACCAACAAAACTTGAAACTACAATATGAACAAGGTTTCTTCGTTCATCTTGTGCCGGCGCGCGTGGGTGACGACCGCAGCTTCCCTGTTTTGTGTGGGCGTCTAAAGGTGAGAAGCGATGGATCGATCGATATGGTTGCGGCAGCTACCTCCTTTCTATCCATCTGCGTTGCGCCTAAATGTGTGTCGTCACCTCATAAACTCCGGCCATTCAGGCTCACGCTTTCTATATACAAAAGACACACGGAGGGAGGGAGAGAGAGGCCGCCGACTGTTGGCCATGCTCACGCATGTGGCCGGTAACATAAAATACATGCAGCAGGACCGGTCCAGAGAGCCATACATCCCTATCTCGCCTGCCGCTTGCATGCGTGTCCAGGTCACGCCTTTACACGTGATTCTTCCGCGGCTTCTCAATAGTTTATGCCAACACGCACCTGTCATCGATCTCCGATCAATATCTGTGTGCACGATACATTCCTCCAACTCAATCGAACATGCTTACCTCACACACTTCTATAAAACTATTATATGAACGTTCCTATTTATGCTCATCGATCCATCTTTCCAATTTCCATAGTTTATCACGGATGGATCGATGCATGCATGGCCGGCGCAGCCCAACCGCCTGCTGATCGTATGATCGCCGGAAAGGGCACGCTTTTCTGTGGAGATTACGTCCCTGAGTGCCTGCTTACTCATCCATGGGTTGTTACAAGTCATCAGATAATATATATATATACTACTCCTACATGAATATATCCATTGGGTACGTTTATTACACATGTGCACGAGGGTGCGTACGCAAGCATGCACTAACCCCGTACTTAATTGGAGATTCGGCGATCCGACGTGCGCAGGGGTTTATCCAACTGATGTGGCACTTTACATCATACGCACTACCTAGCTAGCTTGATTAATTAAGGAAAGGCCGGTCTTGTTCGATAGATAGATATGATCGATATGATCAATATGGGTAGCATGTTCGTCTAAAGATAAAAAGACATTCCTTGGGCTTTTCTTTCCGACGTCGCGGATCGATGACGATCGATCATTAAGCACATAATTAACTTGATTGTACGTGATCTATGCTTTTCTATGCCATCTTTGACCAATTTGGGATGATGCTCGTGTCGTGCAGCTCTGCTGTCCACGCATGGTTCGTTCATCTCTCTCTGAGTGCATGCTATCGATCAGCAGGTGATTTGTTTTTACATTGTCTTGGTGCATCAATGGGAGCGGTAAGGATCCATGAATATATAGGGATTATTTAGGTGTTGAAAATCTTAACAACAAACTTACCAGATAAGTTGTAGCTACTGGAGTATTATTGATCATTTATATATCCTTACTTTTTATCCGATATCGTTGCGGATATGTTACACACATGCATGCATCATGCATGCTACAGGCGTCCTTTGCGAGGAATTTTCTTTAGTTGAGTAGCTCTGTTGTCTAATGAAACTACCCAAAAAAATATCGAATGAAATTAGCAGAATAAATGGGCGCAAGAAGCTACTTCCAAGATACGTGGATACGCAAGCAGGTTTGAGATAGGCTCGGTTAATTAGTACACATAATTAAATGATGGTCCTATTAGCTTGATGATACCACACTCATCGTGCATGAATGCGAGGTTCCAAATCGAAATTCCAGATATATATTTTAGGGAATAGAAGTATCGAAATCCACTCATCATGCTAGCTTAAATTTGATTTGGAAATAGTTTAAATTTAGTCAAAAAATAGGTTACAATTTTTTTACTGGTTTCAACATAGCTATGGAGGCCTTAATTTGTTACAACATAGTTAAATGTTTCTATCTTAGGCCAGTCATAGTGGTAGTAACTTAGGTAGTAACATAGCGCATTTTAAGAAAATTTTGCTTACGTGACAAGTAGTTAATGAGAGGTGGTAACATAATATGTTACTGTAACATAGTGCTTCCCGAGACAAAATGAGTCTACAAGTTAATAAATGAAGCTATCCATGATACTTTGCATTATGAAGGTAGTAATTTAGACTAGTCCCACTATGACCAGCCTTATAAACCCAAGGAGGCCTTAATTTCTTTTACTGGTTTCAACATAGGTTATAAATTTATATGATGTTCGAGGCCTTATATTTGTTGTCCCATGCATGTGGAGGTGATAAACTTAGGCATTTGTTGAAGTTAGCTAGTTTGACTTTAGCGTGTAACTCCCGGCGCCGCAACGCACCCACTCAACTTGGCTGGGCATTTGGGTGGAAACTAGTCGACCACGGCATGCGCTCTGTCCTGCCTGGCTGCTGGCCTGACACTCCCTTGACAAACGAGGATAAAGTTTAATTGGTTTGCAGTATCGTAACATCGATATCGATAGGAACTGTACACGCAAGTTAAGTTAGTATGCGTGCCTGCAGCCAGGCTGCTGGGCACATCATTGACCTGCAATAAATAGCTTGAGTAAGCACCACATAACTCCCAGCTACTAGATATACACTCTAGTTCTACCGTGGAGTACGTGAGTGAGAGTCTGTCAAGAGTTAGTCGTTGGCTCTTGGCTCTTCGCAAGTTCAATTTGGCTACTTGCGGCCCTATTTGCGCTGTTGATCTCTTGACCTCGGGCACTGTGTGCTGAGCTGCGACAGGTCCATAGAGCAAATGTAGGAGTACTCCCTGCTGCTTGTAGTTGATCTCTTGACCTCGGGCACTGTGGGGCGGTGACAAGTCTACATATAAATTAGATCAGAAATATCGGTGCGGCACGACCGTTTCAACTCTCCCCCTCGGGCAAGGTGCCGGTGGGTGATTCTTCACGCGATTGCCGCAATGTGCAGGCAGTGTAAAGAATATACACAAGTTGCAGTGGCAGAGGTTTGGTGTATGTTGGGGCGACGAGGGAGGGAGTAATTTCCGTCTGAACAATGAGAAAACATACTACTACTACATACATACGGACGCGCTGCAGGATGCTCCGCCGATCCATCACGTGCATGGATGCTGGCGTGGCAGGTCGTGGGCAATAGTACGTGTGCATGGTGAGGAATTGTAAGCTCATTCGTATGTTCTGGCATGGCAGTCAGGGGCAGGTCGTGGTGTACAGCAGAGAAGAGGCGGAGGCGCGGGGCCAAACACCGACAGATTGTCCGGCGAACTGACGCGGTAACTTCGCCCAGTCTACGGCTTCTTTGTCCGAGATCGCCGTGGTCGTACTTCACCGGTACGTGGTAATTAAAAGTTGCCAAGTTGCAGCAGTCGCCATGGCGCAGTCCCGGGTTTATCTATGGACCACCCATGTCGTACGCTCTCCTCTTTTATCTCTGGTAGTCAAACAATCAAACTGAGCTAGTCGATCGTTACGAGGGAAGCTAACACTCCGGCTGATTTATGGGCTAAATATGCGAGAATTGCTTTTGAGGTCCGTGGAGGCAGGTTTTAAAAACATTCTAAATTTATATTTAACATTTGAAAAAAATCTGAAAAAATATAGATATAAATGGAGGCATAGCAACATGTGTGTAAATTTTCAGGATGAAATATGTTGAAATGAGGGCTGTGCAAAAAAGACAAATCGGCGTCTTTTCAACCCATGATACTATTTATCCCAAAAGGCCATGAATTTGTTCCTTTTACACATATCACATTCAAGGTATTTCATCCTGAAATTTTACACACATACACACCACATCCTTGTATACTTATACAATTTTTCTCTAATTTTTTTAAATCGAAAAGTTTGAATTTAGTTTATTTATTTCTAAAATTCGGCCTCCATGGAGGCCGAGCTCCAAAACGCCATTCTCCTAAATATGCTACTAGTCTTAGCAGTACCGATTGCTGGATTGATGAAAGCCAATGGTTTCTTGTTAGAACCCTTTTGACTGATGGTAACCGATTTTCCATTAAGCAATAAAGATCCCTGAGTTTTGAGCCAAAAAAAATGAGCTAGTCAATCCACTACCTTGACTTTTACACGATGTAGCCTGTAGGACTGTGTATTTGAAACACAATGACAAGTTTTTCATAATCAAATCTATGCTTATCCTATTACATGAAAAGAGCAATGGATACAATGGGAATAACTCACATAAAACTATGAACGACTTGCAGAAATTACCATCAAAGACCTGTAGAGAACCAATCGTTGTTGAATAGCCACCGCAATAGTAGACCACAACGTAGAATGGAAATTCAGTCCCGCAAAGCTTATCCGGGAGTGTGTGTGTCGGGGGACTACTAGGAAAAACCTTATACACGAAATATAGCAACAGCGGGTCAAAAACTGCGCTAATGCTATATAGCAGATGCGAGCAAATAAAAACCGCTCTGAGACACAAACTTAGCAATGGCGCTGTTGTAAAGAAAGCGCTACTACTAATATTTCCATTGGCAGAATGCTAGGCTACGCATAGCAGAGCGAGCTTAATGTAAACGCGCTATCGCTAGAGCACGCTTAGCAGCGCATTTCCAAAGAAGAGCGCTACTACTAACGGAAATAAAATAAGATGATAAACAAATAGAAATTTAAATAAAATGAAAGAAATAGAAAAAGGAGAAAGGGAAAAATAAAATGTAAAGCAAAATAAACGCGAAGCTTAAAAATTGAAGGAAGGCATAGCAGCAGCGTTTGTTTGTAAGAGGCGCTATAGCTAACGAGCTGCTGCAGCGTGTCCTAGACCCCGCTATAGAAACAGAATAGGAAATTAGCTATAGCAGCAGCGCGTTTGAGGGAAGCGCTATAGCTAACTTAGCTATAGCGCGCTTTGCTAAACGCGCTACCGCTAAGTTTGACTTAGCCAAAAACCGCTTCCGCCACCACTTCCCCAAATCCTCAAACCCACCCAGCGCCGCCGCCTCCCCCGATTCTCGCCCGCACCGCGCCGCCGACGACGCCACTCAGAGCCGTCTTGCGTCGACGATACCGAGCCGCCCCAACGCCACGGAGCTGCTGCCTCGTCAACGCCACCGAGCCGCCGTCGACGCCACCTTCATCGCCACACGGAGATGCCTCGCCTCCTCGCGTCACGGAGACGCCCTGCCTCCTCGCCACCACACCGCCTCCGTCGCCACCACGGAGCCATCATCTGTAAGCCCCACCCTCCTCTCTCTCTCATGCATAGGTTAGCCAGGTTTAATTAGGTTAATTATCTAGGTTAGGGCAAAAATTTAGTTAGGGCATTGACAGAGAAGTAGTTAGGTTAACTAGTTTAATTAGGTTAATTATCTAGGTTAGTGCAAAAACTTAGTTAGGGCTTTGACAGAGAACTAGTCAGGTTAATTAGTTTAATTAGGTTAATTATCCATGTTAATTAGTGCAAAAATTTATTTTAGGCTTTGACAGAGAACTAGCTGCGTTAACTAGTTTAATTAGGGTTAATTATCTAGGTAAACTAGATTAACTAACTAGGTTAAATAGGTAGGTTAATTAGGTTCGTTGGATTAAGAAGCTAGGTTAAGTAGATTGGCAAAGGTTTTGATTTTTCAAAAGACCACTATTTTTCAAGGAAAAGAATTTAGGCAAATTTTATTTTTCATTGAAGTGGTCATGTTATATCTTTTCATTGAAGTTGTTCGATTGTGCCCAAGTGGTGGCTTTGTTGTTTCGTGAATGATGTTTGAGTGGTTTATATTTTGCGGAATGTTGATTCATTTCTGTTCCGGCAAATTTCAGAGTTCTCGATTTGTCCACTTTTAGCAAAGGTCATGCGAAATTTCCGTGAATTTCGGCATGACTTGTGCTACAAACTAGGACATATCGAGTGCCCGGATTTGCCGCACCAGAAGGAGTCAACATTCCTGCAAAACAATAGTCCTTTTTATGTCATTATTCATTTTATTAGGTCTAGAATTAATTGACTAGATTTAATCATAGGAAACATGGCTAGCAACGATGAAGGACAGGGTTCGGTGATTATGACGACGCTCACCGGGCGGCGAGCATTTAATTTTTAGCTTTACCGACGATCAACAGATGTTGTTGCTGGGCCCACCGGTGGCATCGGGGACTGAGACCGACACGCAGACCGGTGCTGAGACCGATACGCAGACCGGTGCTGAGATAGACACCGGCGCTGAGATTCCGACCTGCATCGAGACCGGCGCTGAGACCGGTGCTGCCTCGGGGAGCGGAGCCGGTGTAGAACCGAAAGCAAAGAGGCAACGGGTTCCTAACAAACTCAGGACTACTAGACTGGTGGTCACGGAGGTGGACAACGGCAATTTTGAGCCAAAGGCGCCCAAGGAAGCGCGCGCGTGCTACGGCAATCAAATAGGCTGCATCATACGGACAACCGGCACCATCAACGATGAGAATCTAAAGAAGATAGAAAATATGAGGAGCTTCCTCCTAAAGAAGTTTCACCAGATATTCTTGTTCCCGGGCCGGAATGAGAAGGATTATGAAGATCCGCATAATGACCCGCAATGAAGAAGATAAACAAACACGCCATGACCAAGTTTAGCAACACGTTGGCCGCCTGGAAAAATCGAGTGAAAGCAAAGATCAACGACGGGGAACCCTACTCCGAGATTGTAAAGGATAGTCCGACAATCACGGAAGAGCAGTTTCAAATATTCAAGGAGGCTTGCGAGGCCGAAGCTGCCAAAGAAAAGTCTAAGTACATGAAGGGGCTTCAAAAGAGGAACATTGGGACCCACCACCTCGGAAGCCGTGGTTACGGCGGAAAGAGGTCCAAATGGGCCAAGGAGGACGCGAAGCCGCGAGTCAGGCATCCTGCACCCTTGGCGGATTTCACCGTCCCGCAGAGCGTGGCGCCCCGAGGGCCCGCCACCGTTGGGACCCATCAAGAAGGTTTATGAGACAACACCGGTCATTACGGAGTTCATGAGACTGCTGGTAATTTTTGTTTCTGATCAATTCGACTGCACACGTTAGTCATATTTGTAAACGATCCTTGTGCCTTTTGCAGAGAGAGCAACACCGATTGCGGCCGAAAGCGACTCGCCGTCTGAGGCATTGGCGAGGCCCAAGTGGGACACTCCATTCAACCGGGCGTTGATCATATTGAAACGACAACCGGTGGATACTCGACCGTCGAATGGACGCGTGCACGGTGTCGGAGACGGCGCCACGTGGAAGAAGTACTACCGTGAGACCACGGAGGAGAAAAAGGAAAGACGGAGGTTAACTGAAGAAAGCATCGACAAGAAGGTTGAGATTGCGGTTGAGAAGAAATCATCTCGAATATCGCAACAGCGGTAGCTGCCGCAAAACAGGCGATTGCAGATATATCTACTTCCTTGGTGACGGGCGTTCACACTTGGATAAGGGAAAATCCAAAAAAAATGCAGAGGACTTTCCCCTTGCTGACTTCTTGGCAGCACATGCTCCCGCACATGCTCCCGCACCTGCTCCCGCACCGGCTCCCGCACCTGCTCCCGCACCGGCTCCCGCACCTGCTCCCGCACCGGACGTGCTCGGTGGTGCCTCCTCTTTGGCTGAGCTCGACGCCCTCACGGTATCTTCCACACCGGCCCCCTTCAATATAAATGTATAATCTCCCGTTTTCGTTGCCTTTCGGATGTCTCACGACGCACACTTTTATTTGCAGGCCGACGAAACCCCGTGCACCATATTGTACACCATCGGCGAACAGAAGGTGGACGTGGGGAAGGGGACGATAATGGAGCCGAAGGAACCATTGTTCCACAGCCGGTCGATCCCCGACGCCTTCAAGGTTTCCGTGGCGATGTCAAACCGGGCCACGAGAATTTGCCTCCTCTAATACTAGTGGGGATGACGACGAGACCCATGGCGGCTTGGTGATTGTTGCAATGGGTGGGTCCTGTTGTGGCCAAAGAGTCTGCTTCGTGCGAGGCGGCCGGAGCACACCCACGAGCACGCAGCCTCAAAGAAGGTATGAATATCAACACCCCACCTACCCAATTAGCGTCGGGTGTCGGGTTGGGTGATAGCGGACGGGTAAGCGGTGGCTCCATTAGAGGCTGATGACGCCGCCATGGATGAGGATGAGGATGACGATGGCGCTGAACAAGATATGTTTATACTGGCGCCTCGTGGTTTGAGCATCATGAGTCGGTGCCTGAATTATCGTCTCAACGTGTTATTGACGACCACCCGGTGGTAAAGAAGCCTAGGAAGAGAGCGAGGAAAGGCAAAAAGCTGATTCTATGATCCAGCCGCCTCGGCAGCCTCGGCCGGGACCGTGTAGATATCCCGACACGGATAAATGGAATATCCCGGTCGACCAATCCTACCGAAACAGCGCCACGGGCCAGATTCGGCGATCTAAGGAGACTTCATGACGATGTGCTGCGGGTAGAGAAAGGCCTCATCGCCGAAGATCCAGGATACCCACTCTACGTGGTTAACGCTCCGCAGCAAATGTCGTACGTCAAGGGCTTCCCCGCGGATAAGTTCTTCCTCCGATTCGATTACATATTCGACATGTTTCACGTGAAGAAGCTGGATTTTACTTTTGTCCGCCTTTATGCCTTGCACATGAGCTACATCATTGGGGTTGAGCAGATAGCTCATATCTGTGTCACTGACCCGTACTACATCATTGGCCTTCTCGGGAGTCTGTGCACAGCATCGTGAATACGCGAGGGATTACATCATCAGTTTCATGCTCGCCAATAAGGACAAGGAGGCGATTCTCGTGCCTTATCATCCCGTGTAAGTCATCCGCGCTGCTATCCTTCCTTCGATTTCAATAATTCATTTGCACGGTGGAGGCTAATTAATTTGAGGTGTACTTATTTTATGCGCAGGCGGCGCGCCGTCCTCATCATCCTCTACCCCGATTCTCCCACGCTCTTTACTTGGACTCGTCAAGAACATTCACAAAAGGATTACACCCACATCAAAGATGTTCTCGATGCTATGTTTTACTACCAAGCAAGGGGTGGAGAGGTTAGGGACAAGAAGAGAAGGGGCGGCAGGCCGCCTTCATCCATAAGACCGACTTCTGCTGCATCCAAAGAACCGAACGATTCTCTTAATGATGGATTCTATGTCCTACACCACATGTTGGAGTACCGACGGGATCACCGTAACCTTCATATGACACCTAGATCTAGCGATGCCCATATTCTCGCAATGGGCAAAGGACATAGGAGATATCGAGGATCATCGACTTGAGCTGAGTTCTATAACATCCAGCGAACTTGCCCAAATCATCATGAATGAGGTCGTCGGAAAAACAGGGATGTTCCATGCAGAAGGACAAATGTCGCAGGAAGACGTCCGAACATGGATAGCCTCTCAGCGTCTCGACATGAGGCCTTTCACAAAGCTCGATGACTATCTCCCTGACTTGGATGGATGGCACGACATGATGGAGTGATTGTCGATATATGACAATGTGTCCGTTTAGTCCATACTTTCTTTTATGACAAAACTTTGAGTTATGCACGGTGAAACTTTATTTGTGATGTAATTAAACAGTCCTCCTCGACTAGTGAAAATCACTCTAGTTAGGTCATTTGGGTACGATGAACTTTGTTATTTATGCTTATGATATGTTGTTTCTATTTTTGCCAAGTCTGTCTCTTTGTGTTGCTCAACTATATATGTTGCATATCATCGACTCATGTGACGATGCAGGTGCATAGATCATAAATGGCGAAGAAGTGCTACGCCAGGAGTATATATACAACAAGTGGCCGGAGTGTCAGGCCCAGGTGTACCGGTTTTCGGTTTCCGAGCGACACGCAATACTTAGTTTAGGTTCACGCTAATGCGAGCGAGGGATACGAACTCATGTACTCAAAGTGATAGCTATTCTCGTGTATATCATTGTTTAGATGGATGACGATGTATTTGCAAGTAATCGAGACTTGTATCGCTATTTTCGAGATTGATGACGAGAGACCACTTTGTGTTGGATGATGATTATGATGATGACATGATTTGATGAGACTAATTGTATGTATATGCTATGATTACATTTGTATGTGGATGATATGCTAAAGATTATTGTATAAAGCCTATTCAAATGCAAAACAAATAAAAACAAATCTGCAGGAAAAAAACTAATAAAACTAGTAGTAGCGAGGGGGATTTAGCAAGAGGTCGACTTACCAAGAGCGCTTACTCAGAACGGCGCTGCAGATAATACCAATGGCGTCCTTTTCTAAAGAGCGCTGCAGCTATTCATGTGTAGCAGATGGCGTGTGTCAACACGCCTCGCTATATCGTTAGTCAGAAGGCGCTTATTAGTAGCGCCGGTACCCGCGCTACTGAGAGGGCCAAAACCCGCGCTGCTGCTAGGCTTTTCCCTAGTAGTGGGGAGGGGGGGGGGGTCGGATCTAGATGACCAGCCATGCTAGTATCGCGACACAAACACGACTACCATGCTAATAAAGGCTAGAGCCAAATGTGTGTTGAATAATATGACATTGTCATCGACTATGGCACAGAGTCATGCTAAAGTATGACAACAAGCACCAACCGGTCTCACAATAAGATAGGTGGAGATAAAAACTCACGAACTCTTTGGCAACACTAGACTAAGTGCTATCGGTACGAGATTGGAGCAAGATGACTTTATTCAAGAAAAACATCTGAGCAACGTCACCACGACACTAAAGCCCGAATTAAAGAAATCCTACTACATACCGAACAAGAGAAAGAAAAATCACGGAGCATACTTCTCAAAACACAAGTTGTTTTCCTTTTTGTCGGGAGAGATCCTCGCTCCACTTTATTCAACAACAATGTTCAAATTCATCAGTACAAAGCCAGATATGGTGGACTACATCTAGATATAATGCATACTTAGCGAAATTATGCGCCTAATTTTTTTTGAACTATTATGAGCCTCATAATTACTCTTCCTATCTACACAACAAGAGTTGTATACTGCAAACTTAGTCTTTATAGCAGTTATATCCCTCACGATTGCTTCATAATTTCTGTTTGTTGCCAGCGCAGTATCTTCCACTGCAGTTTCACAATACTGTGCAATATAGTGTCCAATGAATGTGATGGGCCTAAATTAGTTAACCATGTAGTCAATATTTAATGTGGTGCCGTCGTGGCAAGCCCTAAGGACTCTATTAGAACCCCCTCTGTTATGTTGTTGTTTGAGGTGTACTGGGTCATACGATCCGCTACGCCTGCACGGCTGCATCCTTAGGAAAAGCTACAAAATCATGTTCCACGCTTTAGACGACGCAAGTTGTGGAGTGAGACGATAACCCCGCCTCGCCTATGGCACAACATGTTGCGTTGCCCAATTGGGCTTAGCTGGTGAAGTGGTTCACAGGGATATTCTGAACACCGGTTCATGGAACTTTCCACTGGTTTTGTCTGGTGTGTTGTTAGGGTGGTTTGCCAAGATGTTCTTTTTTTCGTTTTTCTTCACGGTTTTCATTAGTTTTAAAATTTTAGGTTTCCTTTTTTGTTTTTGTTGTTTTATTTCTTTTCAAATACATTTTAACTCTTTTTAATATGCCTTTTACATTTTGAATATATCATTGTACATTTTATCACATTTACCCTTTTTCAAATACATGACAAATATTTTTCAAATACATGTTTCAAATCTTGTGGCATACATGTTAAATATATTTAATACATATGAAATATTTTATATATACAATGAACATTTCATAACACCCATGGAATATTTTTCAGATGCACCTTCAACATTTAAAAAGAATATGATAATTTTTTTAAATGCACATTGAAACTTTTATTTACACTTGGAACAATTTTTTCGTACCTGTGAACATTTTTCAAATACATGATGAACATTTTTTTCAAATACATGTTTGACCATTTTTAATACATATTTTTTTAATAGATGTTATTTTTAAAAAATGTGCAAGATTTTTTGGATTGTAAGAACCAATTTTTCGAAATATATGATTTTTTACATTGTATAAACATAACTTTACAAGTTTCAGGAATATAGTTTTAAACGCATGAACATTTTTTTAATATGTGATAAAGATTTTTATAATGGTATGAAACATTCTTTCAAAAATACACAAACATTTATTTGCACTGTGTAATTTTTTAAATGTGACAAACATTTTCTTAAAATGTATGAACATTTTTTAAAATGTCACAATCATTCCAATGTATTAACATTTTTCTAATGCATGGCAAAAGGTTTATTTGTAGAATATATGTATTCATCAAATTTCACAAAATATAAACAAAGGAAAGCAAAAAGAAAAAGAAACTAATGAACCAAGAAGCAAAGAAGAAAGAAACAAATGAACGCGCCCGAGGCTACTACTGAGCCGGCCCGGACGCAGGTAGTGTTGGATTTGGTATTCATTTGTATGGTGTCCATGTGTCTACAGGTTAGATTCTTGCAATTTATGCTTTTCTTCATTATCGATCGTTGTTGTATGGATGCACGGGTGCTTTGAGGCCTTAACACAAAAACCTCGTGACTGTTTACTACAACACGGTTTGCCCAGCTTCGGTGAGGGTGAGAAGATAACGGCGGCGCGCCTTTAGTTTGCTTCAGCGCTTATAGTCGTCGCTAGGTAGTCTGTGGGTCTGGATGCAACTCCCATTACTTATGATGTTCTTGTTCTTTACAATAATATTTGATGAACAATTCGGAACTTTTTTCCGGAGAAGAAAAAACCGCTATAGATACTACACTACTATAACGTGGATGTTAGTCGGTCAAGAGTATTTGTTCTGCTGATTCCAGCAGATCTCTTGACCCCGGGCACTGTGTGGCGAGTGGTGACAAGTCTATAGAGCAAATGTACTCCCTGCTCCTTGTACTCCTTCTAGTTGATCTCTTGACCTCGGGAACTCTGGGGTGGTGGCAAGTCTATAGGTCATCGCGAAGTCTACGCATCGCTTCTTCCAGACCGCGTGCGCCGGAGTGGGCGCCTCTACGCTGGCGTCCATGGATCTCTTCTGTGTCTTGGTCATGCCGTACTCCTCGTGCTCGGGTGCCGGTGCCGTGAGAAGGTCGACGCCGAACAGTCGCACAGTCCTCGTCACCGGTGCCGGCGACGGGGCGGCCGCCGCGTTCTTGGACCGGAGCTTGCAGTCGATGAAGAGCTGGTTGTTGCCTGAGGCAGAGCGGTAGAACCCGACCGCGTCGCCGGCGTGCAGGCCCTTCTCCTTGACGAAGCGGCTCCACCCCTTGGTGAGCACGTAGCTCTGGCTGCTGTTCCAGTACGAGTACCGGAACCTCCACATCTTTCCGACCGCGTCATCGAAGTTGAGCAGCACGCCCTTGCACTCGCCTGGCACGGCGGCGCTGGCAGAAGGGAGCTGCAGCGGGAAGTGCTTCTCGGCGTGCTGCTTGGGGATCACCAGCCGGTTCAGCTTCCCCACGTCGCTGGGCGTGACCGTCTTGTCGAACAGGTGCTCGCGCCGCGCCGCCGCGGAGGGCGCCGCGGCTGAAGGAGCCGACGAGACGGGAGCTGACGACGACGACGTAGGTGACGACGCCGCGGAGGCGAGGAAAGCGCGCTTGTGCTGCGCGAGCTCGTCGGGGTAGATGTGCTTGCGCAGCATCTCCACGACCTCGGCCTTGGAGCGGGCGGCGAGGAAGCGGAGCTCGGCGGCGTCGCTACGGTCGGACTGGACGAGCGGGCGGAAGTTGGTGACAGCATCACGGCCGCGGAAGCGCTGCGCCGCCGCGTCATAGGCGCGCGCAGCCTCGGCCTCCCCGGTGAACGTGCCGAGCCAGACGCGCTGGTGGCGCTCGTAGATCTGCGCACCCCACCGCCCGTTGGGCTGCGGCACCACGCCCTTGTACTTGGACGACGGCAGCCTGCCGACGCGGCCGGAGTCCGCCTCGGCGCCTGGCTCCGGCGCGTCCATGACCGCGCTGGCTCCGCTGCCCACGCGCTGCAGCGGCTTGGTCGCCGGCGCGGCTGGGGACGGAGACGCCTTCTTGCCCGTGGACGCGCCGCTGCTCACGTCGTCCACGAGACAGCTCCTCGCGCTGTCCATCCAATCACCACGGACAACTCAAGAAGATGCTTAGCTAGGAAGAGTGGTAGGTTAATTAGCTAAAGGCTGTGTGGAAATGGAGGCAGTATAGGTAGGTAGAGGAGCAGCAGAGGCAAGTGCGTGTGTTATATAGGAAGATGAGGAGAGGAGCTGGAGGTCGAGTGTGAGTGTGGCTAAGCTAGCCAGTGCATACATCAACCGCACCATATTCTATTGTTCCATATCCTATTTCTACACATGGGTATTTGGTTTTGTTTTGTCTTTCATATGTGTGTAGTACATAATGGATATACACGCATACATACTATACATACTATTGTTTCTTTTTCCGGGCAAAATTTTCTGTCAATTTTTTCTTTCTTACTTTTATATGTTGTGTCACTTGATTGAGACTTGGTTATGTCTCGGTCGACCGAGATCTCGCCACACCTTTTTTTATACATGCTAGAGCTGTTTTATATAGCACTCCCTCCGTAAAGAAGTTTAAGAGCGTTTTATATTTCTTTACAGAGGAAATAGATATTAGTATTGTTTTAAATTTTTGTTTTAAACTTTGGATTCCAATTCAAATATTAGATATTATTTATATAGGCCTCATGGGCGCTTATGTTGGTGTGGGGATATTTTATGGCATCCATGGAAAGGAAATATGAAAAGATCGAAGACGACGACAAGGATGATGATGAAGATGAACACGCCCGTTGGACATGCTACGCACACAGTATGATATGGTGTGGTTGCGTGAGAAACTCAGACTGCTATCCTTGCATTCCCTTTTGTTGCCTTCTAGTTTTAACTTTGTTTGGGAGGAAGAAAAGTAGTAGCACGCCAAGTAACGCATCTCCTCCTCCTAGTAACGCCTACAAGTGGAAGAACAAGATGTGTGAGCTGAGCTAGATGCTGACCCATTTCGGTTTTGGCGCTTATGCAACAGGTAATACGTTGTTGTGTGCCGGTCACTCATAGTAAACGATGACGCCGGTGGTGCCGTAGAATTTTCTGGGAGTTCTAGATCGATGGGTATGCATGTCCGCATCGGTCGATCGATCGTCGATTCCTATTTGATATTTTTGATCTTTTATTGACTATTCGCCGTACGTGCATGGAATTTCTTCATCACCAAAAAATAGGAAGCAACATACTAGTTAACCATAGATCTTGACACTAATATGATATTTGTGATCAAGTTGGCGGCTAGCGTTGGGATTTAGCAGGCAATCGAGCGGACCGTTTCAACAGACCATTATATATATGTGTGCGTATTTATATAGTTTGGAACAAGTTGACTCTTAAATTACCAGTACAATAAAGTCGACATGTACCTACAACCTATGTAGCTGGATATAGATGAGCCCACAGAGTTTAATCAGTTCATAGTCTCAAGATCTATGGCCGATATATTATACTACAAAAAATACGAGAAATAAAATAAATCATCTAGCTGTATGCATGGTCAGGCTGGTTGCTACGTATCCGTGCTTCCTTGCGCTGTCATTAGATGACCATGTTTGCAACAAGCTGGTGTGGGGAGCAGGCAGTAGAGTAATTGCCACGGACGACGACTTGGTGCAAAGACTTGGCATCGCAAAGTCACCTCAAGGCTCATGGGATTGATCAAGTGGATGTGGAACATGTGATATATATCCATTTTCCAAGAAAGATTATTGAATTATATTATGTGTAGAAATTATAAAAGCATAAGAAAAACAGCACGCGTCCATCCAGGGCCTAGCTAATTAACCCAGACGGGAGGCTTTCTTGCATGGATGGACAGCGAGTGGGACTGCAGTGCATACTCATCAAATTCTGGTCCACGGAGAATTGGAAGTTGGCAATGGGTATCAGCTAATCTCTTGGTAGTTTACCACCATGTAATACAATACGTGGTCAACACAAACATCTTGCTTCAGGAACACGATGAAGGAGATGTGGGGTGGACCAAGATTTTATTTTATTTTATGAGTTGAGGCAAATTTATACTTCGTAAATATGTGCACAAATTTAAAATATGAAGTATTTTTCTGAATATATATATCAAGAAACTACTACGGTTAGAGAATTTGAGTGGGGCCATAACATGGCCTAGCTTTCGAAATGTTCATCTACAAATCAAGGGCACTACCCTGATAACACATTTAGTTCGAACTACTTTCCAGACCTCTCACGCATTCAACATTTTTGGCCGTCCAATCACATTTGTGGGGCATTTATCCTTACTTTTGGTCAATAAAACATACTTAACGAGAACTAGGGGTGTACTATTCTTGTCCGCACAGACCAATGTTCTGTCTAATTCAGTATGGGCCAAACTGAAAGGTTGTTAGATGAACTCTTATTCCAGTAGAAGTTTTGGAGCTCTATGGTTTAGTGGCCCTCAAGAGCCCATGCAGCTCCAATGTGAACAGAGACCCAGTCTATGGTGCATAGGCAACTTCCGCATGTTCCTTGCATTATGCCTAACTGCTCCCACTCTCGCAACGCCTATGCCCTCCCCGACCTCTCATTCCCCCAACCAGCCCTCCCGTACCTCCAGCGGCTGAATGCAACCTCAAGCGGTGTCGCCCTTCCTGATCTCGACTTCGATGGGAGGCACCCGGCTCGTAATCTTGATCTCGAGCAGCGGTACCCACCGAGATGCATCTATTTGCCGGGTGATGACAACACCAGGATCGGCGCCATAGGCGCGCTCCTGGCCCACGCCACCCCACTTCCTCCATGCCCCTTCCACAACCGAAGGTAGCTTCAAGCGGACATGGAGTCACATCACCTCTTCTCCCTTAACTGCCCACCCCTTGACCAGGTCCAGATCCGGATCATGGCTAGAGCCACCAGGGGAGGCCAGAGTGTTGTCCACTATTTTTGGAATCAACACACTATGTCATCTTTTGCTGCACCTTATCCGTTTTCCGCCACCATGTAAGCATCCTCTCCTCCACCTTCCTTCTTTGACACCTCTTTTCCTTTGGTGCTCTGAGTTGAACTGTCGAGGAACAATGGAACATAATGTCTCTAATTATGAAGGTTTATTTATTATATGCAGCACCATTGTAGCTCTGCCATGATCACTCTTTGTACCACACATTTGATGCCGCCATGAAAGCTCCTGGGTAGTTGCGCTACCCAAGAATTTTTTTAAAAATTGATTAGTTTTAAGAAATTTTTTAAGGTAAGGGATCTAATTCCTTTGGACATGCTAAAAATAAAGAAAAAGGAAATTAAAGAGGATATGTTTGTTATAGAAAACCTCGAAGAGCTTGGTGAAATCAGTCTTGACCTTAAAGTAGGAGAGCTTCCTTGATTTTTGAAATTAATGAGATTCTTACGGTTGAAGAATTATTTTGGTTGCAACAATCTAACGAATGATGGCTACACATAGGTGACCAAAACACTACTTACCTTCACCGGATTGCTAATTGTAGGAAAAGGAAAATTACAATTCACTCTTTTACTGTTGTTGATACTGCTTGCTGCTGCAGGAGTTGTTGGGATTCCCCTAGTGTAAGGGTGAAGTAGCCCAGCGGCAAGTATTTCCTTTAGTTTGAGAAGCAAGGTTATCCATACAGTAGGAGCACCCCCAGCGAATAAGTAAGTAGTACCTGCACATAACACAAAGAACAACTTGTCCCCAACATGCCAAGAGGGCTGTCAATAGCTTGTCTTGCTAGTCATAAAATTAAAGGCAATAGACAGTGATAATTGGTAGCAAAAATAAAATAGGGCAGCAAGGAAAATATTTATTTTTAGTAAAGGAGAATAGACCCAAGGGGGCATAGGTTCACTAGTGACATCGCTCTCTCAAACAAGCAAGTGGCATGGTAAACATATTACAGTTGGACAACAATTAATATTGAAATATTTATGACTATGATCATTCATGATATACTCTCATATAGACATTATGTTTGTGACAAGTAGACCATTAATCCAACTGCATCTATTAATAATACCCCCCCAAACCTTAGTCTAGCATGCATCTCGAGGTATTAAGTTTACAAGAAACAGAGCATTGCAATAAGCATGATGACATAATATAGACAACAAAACCTCAATTAATATGACGAGACACCGCCGTTTTATCCTTAGTGGTAAGAATACAAATATGTGTCTTGTAACTTTTTGTCACTGGGATATATAGCCCCACAAGATTGAACCCACTGCAAAGCACCACTCCCTCTGAAGAAAAACTCATCGAACTTGGCCAAAGATGATAGGTAGATCGAAGAGCATGCAAAGCTATTTAATTATACAACAAGAAAACCTCAAAAGATTCAATTGGTTTCAATGAATAGTTGATCCCAACAAACACACCACCAATTACATCGAATTGATTCGATCATGTGAGGCATCTCACGGGAACATGATATGAGAGAGAGAGCGAGAGTCTTCTAGCTACTACTATGGATCCTAAGGTCCTGAGATGGAACTGTTCACATATATTCATGGAGGCGGCAAGGTTCATGAAGAAGTCTCTGGCAATGGACTGCCCCTCAAGCAGAGCTTTGAAACATGCCTCCAAATTGGATCTTTGCAAAACAGAACTTGTGGCACTGGATAATTCTTCAAAAAAATATCAAGCGACTTAACTATGGTATTATTTCCCTTATCCTCAAGTTTGCTAGCTCTAAAAACTGTAGCAATTTTGTCTCATTGGTCTACTTAGATGTCCATGCAAGTTGATCACTAAAGTATTAGATAATCGGGTTGTGTTTAATGCTGATAAACTGATTAGTGCTCATCAGAATGTGTTCATTGAAAACAAAAATATGATGGATGGAATCTTATCACTCCATGAGATCTTACACCATACCCATGCTAAGAAAAAAGTGAGCTTCATGCTTAAATTACAATTCTAGAAGGCCTACCATTTGATCGACTAGCGATTCCTTTTGGATTGTCATAAGATGCGTGGTACTGGACCTGTTTGTGTGGATGGATTAAAAATAGTCACAGTTTGTGTCAAATTAAAATAAACAACACGACTATTTCTTATTTTATTTCGCAAAAAAGACTAGTGCTTATTTTCCGAGTCACAAGTGTGTGCGTCAAGGCGATCCTTTATCCCCCCCCCTTGTGTAATCTGGTTGTGAAATGTCTTACTAAAATGGTAACCAATGCCCAAAAGAAAAAACTTCTACTTGTGTGCTAACTAACCTAACCGATCATGGTGTTGCCATCCTATGTTATGCAGATGATATTATGCTTTGCATAGAACAAAATCCTGAGAAATCTATTAACCAAAAGAAATTGACTTACATGTTTGAGTCCATGTCAGAGTCGAAATTAAATTTCCTGAAAAGTGCAATACTATTTGGGGGAGGAAGTGGTGATATCCTTAATTTCTATGTTGATTCAATTGTTCAGATTGGTCACTTTTCCATGAAATATCTTGTGATTCTTCTTAGCTATACTACTCTTTGAAATGTGGATTAAGAATATGTTGATACTCCCTCCATTCCCTTATACAAGGCCACTATGAAAAATACATTTTGCATCTATACAAGGCCACTAACAGTAACCGAGGCAAAATTTAATGATGTTTCCTCGTACTAGCTAGCAACTTGTTTAATACTTGCATGCATGTAGTCATAATGACATTGTGCCACTTCCTTCTCGTTTCTTCCTTGCATGCATGCAGGTGTATTAATAATCCTGGTGAACGAGAAGAAAAGTTGGCTTGCAAAGTAGTCATTAAATTTTACCTTGGTACCTGTAATTTGAGTTTGTGACCTTGTATAAGGGAATGGAGGGAGTACTAAGTATCTTAACATATGTGAATCCTAGATTAGGAATGTGGCTTCTAGGGCTGGTAGATTAACTCTCCTTAATCCCCCCTTGTCCAGTATTGCTTATTGCTACATGTCTATGTTTTTGTTGTCCAAGGCCTTTTATTGAAAGGCTTGATAAATACATGCGATGTTTTTTCTGGCATGGGGGGAATGGTAACAAACGTTACTATCTAATCAAATGGTCTTGAGTCTATAGATCAAAATGTAAAGGTGACCTTGGTGTTAAGGATTTACAAAAACAAAACATTAGTTTGCTGGCCATGTGATGTTGGACACTTGATAATCAAAAAGGCCATTGGTGGGCTGTCATTTTCCCTAAATATCTAAAAAGAAGAACTTTATATGGAGAATCCCTAGAATTATGGCAGCATATAAAAGAGTGTTTCTCTGGTGTGGTTTTGAATGAGCGAGATAAAAATTTCTTGACGCTATGTAAAAATGGGTGTATATATAGTTAAATCTTACTATAGATACTTGAATGAAAATGGGGTGAAATGCCCTCATAAATTTTGTTGGAAGACTAATATGCCACCTAGAGTTAAAGATTTTATGGTTAGTATTGTGCAATAGCGTTCTAACCAGAGATAACTTGCGGAGAAGAGGTTGGAAAGAGGACAAAAAATGTCCTTTTTGTATGCAGGATGAGAGTGTTGACCATGCACTCCCGAAGTGTTCTATAGCAAAAATGTTATGGAACATTATACAATGTGCCTTTGGTTACAGCAGGTGCCTGATACTATTCATGCCTAGTTCAATGGGTGGTTGAGACAATTCAACAAAGATGAAAAATCTCTAGCTAGTGTTGGGATTGCTGCCATATTCTAGACTATCTGGAAACTTAGAAATGGAGTGGTTTTTGATAATAAAAAGGTTTCTGATCCTTGTATGCATGTTAATCTGATCATTTAAATGTTGTATAGTTGGCTTGTTTTGCGGATAAACCCAAAAAGGCGATGAACAATGATGGAGGGCGTAAAAAAAGGTTGAGATGATAGCGGGTAAGATCTTCATAGAAACTTTGGGGTGGAAGATGACCCACATGATCACTGCTGGGTGAAGCCCTGCCCCCTGAAGATTTTGCTCTTCTCGCACCTCGCATGTTGTTCTAGTCGCTCCACCTTTGTTTTTCTACTTTCCTAGATGTATTTGCATTTGGTGAACCCTAAATAACATCCTCTTTCCTGGAGAGCCTGACGTGTGGGACTTCGCAGGAGGAGTGCGTAGTTTCAGACTATGTATTAGAACTTTCGTTGCTATGGCGTCAGCTGCATGTGGCCTCCCCCGGGTTTGTGATCCTAGTGAGGGTGGAGATGCCAAGCTTTGCATCATCACGAGAGAACATTTTGATCTGTTCTTGCTTATGTGTTGGTAGTGACGCAGTGTAGCATGTAGTGGTAGTTAGTAGTATGTAAGACATTGTGGTTTCTGTTCATGGAAATCTGATTCGTTGCTCTCCTTTTCAAAAAAAATCTAAAAAGAAATTATGTAGTAATGGTGAAAGAAAAATTTGGTGGCCCCCTATTTGGAAATCGAAAGGAGCAACCAGGCTGGAAATCATAAATGCTCTTTTTATGGCAAGAGGGAAACTTCTGAACACGTCTTTTTCGTTTGTCGGGTAGCTAGAGTAGTTTGGCATTGAGTGGGAGCAGTATTTGGTACTGAGCTCTGCCCTAACAATCTATGACAATTTTCATCACTCGGTGTCATATTTACTCATTAAACGTTCTTATATTTCTTTACAGAGGGAGTAATTTCCCACTGGGGATAGATTTTACACATTGGGATTATTAGCTGTTTGCTGGGCTGTTTGGAACTATCATGGTCTTGTGCGAACTTTGAGTTCAAGTATCCTAAACCCCCTTTTCAAATTATGTTTGCTTCGTGTGTGTGTCTGTTCTATCATGAGCAGGATTGTAGAAATTTGAGGACTAGAGCGTACTTGAGCATGGAGCTCTGATGCTTTGGGAGAGCACTTCTAGCATGATGAGGATTTGTGTGGCGGCACGCGAAGATGCATGTACAAAGCGAGAGGCTTCGATGGGCTTAGCTAATGCGCGACTATTATCACTTTTAGCATCTGTTCTCCCTAGATCTTAAATGTTGCTTTTGTGTTTCGTTCGTCTCCGCTTCTTCATGAGCGGTAAAACTTCTATGATAGGATAGTGATTTATGTGGTATCACATGGTCTTTGTCCCATAGTGGGTGTTTCGAATGCGAGGACCTGTAGTGGGTTTCTCGTGCGATGTGTTGGGCTTACTTCTTCCCTTTCCCGTCTCGTGAACATCTTTCGGGTCGGCTATATTTCGGTTATGCATGTAATAGAAAGGGGTTAAGCCAAGCTAAAACAAACAAAACGAAAAAACCTTATTGGCAATAGGATTTGAATTTTGTACAATATCATAATGGCTGTACCTGTGTTCGCTGCTGCACGTATGAACATAATTTGGAATTAAAATCTGGCGTGAGGATAGATAAATCGTTTGCCATTAGGCTTAATCTTTGGTTAAAAAACATGACATGACATTTTTGGACACAGCCACGTGCTAAAAGCACCATCGCCAGAATATGGTAGTAGCATGATGATAATTTGCTGTAGCTCCCAAGATTTACTCTGCGATGATTAGCATGGTTGATCAGGACAATTCCCGTTGTATTCTGCTTCTGCCCGGGCACGACGCTTGACCGTACTACTAACAAAAGCGCACGAGCTGTAATATGTAAGAACCAGATCTATGTCTCCCAGATCCGTTACGAGGCAGGGCCTATGAGGCGGCAACAGGTGCCACATGCCAATGATTGTGCAGCATGCAGCAAAACCATCTGAGTTGCACCGGTACGGAGTGCCTGAGCGTGACGTTTGTGTGCCAGCGGTGGATGGAGGAAAGCAAGCTGGGTGGGAGGGAGCAGGCCCGCGAGGGAGTCGCGTGGTGTTCACATGAAGCGCGGGGGCCACGTACGGGCACTGCCGCGCCAGTGACGCCAACCAACTACCCCTCTGGTCGATCAGGTGCATTCCCCCTGAAACGAATGATGGTGACCCTCACCCAGCAGCGCATGCAGCCGCCATACGTACATAGTGCCACACTGCTTTCTCCGTAGCAACAGCCCGCGGCGTCCACGCACTGTTGCCGCTAGCCAGCGCTGCATGCGCCATGCTACTCTTGCTCTCTTTTTCCCAAACATTTTTAAAAGATGGTAAAGGTTATTTGAACGTCGCACGCGTGCACTGCTCGGACCACAGTGGAACAGTATCAAAGACCAGAGCGGCAGAGACTTTCAGATGCATGTGCACCGGATTTCCACGTCGGCCGAGATTAGCCTCTAGCTAGATTAACATTCCAGTTTTCTTCTTCCTCACATTTTAGTTCTTTGAAGGTTGATAAGATATTTCGCTCTTTTGCATCTACTTTGCTAATAATGCAACTGGCCCACGTATTGGTGACTCATGAGTGTTGCATTTTTTTCCAGGCAATGCGTGTTGCACTCACACTTATGAACGCATGCACGCCTCCGAGATACTGAGGCGGCACAACGTCTTGAAGTTGACGAAGTCATGACAGGTGTCTCTTAGTCGACGGGAGCATATGTCCTCCCATTGAACGGGCAATGAATGTTGCATTTTGAGGAAGACAAGCTAAAATATGGCATCTTGCAAAAAAAAAAAACCTTTGTTTCTATTGTAAAGTTTAGTTTTTTCCCGTCTAATGTGTGAGATCAAAAACTTTAACCACCTATTTTGAAAATGTCTTCCGTGAGGTGTGACAGATTATACCTCATTTTATTTTATCCCCACAAACTGAAAAATGGTTCTTCTAGTTAGGAGGACATGTTATGCAACCACGTAGACAACTCAGAAATATATTCATTTGGGGGCAATACCAAATTATGTCAAAATTTCCCTCATTTCAAAAAATAATGTGTCAAAATAATGTGAAATGTTGTCAATTTTATCAAAAAAAGTTCCGCTAGCTACATCACACTACTCATGTACCGTATTCTACCATTTTTTTTCCTGGCGATTTCGTTTGGGTGGTCTCATGAGATGTCTGGGTAAGTTTTGAAATCTGGAAAGGGCATTTTCTTTGGACGATCGGCCAGGCGAAGTGGCCTGCGTGGGTTGGTCGTCGACGGACCGATAGATACGATGATGGGCTAGATAGATTATATTTGGCGCGCGTGGGTGACGACCGCAGCTTCCTGATCTGCATGCGCGTCTAAAGGTGCGAAGCCATTGATCGATATGGTTGCGGCAGCTACCTTCTTTCTATCCATCTGCGTTGCGTTTCAATGTGTCGTCACCTCATCAACCCCGGCCGTTCAGGCGCATGCCTTTCATCATCATACAAAAGACACACGGAGAGAGGCCGCTGCATGTGGCCGGTAACATAAAATACTCGTAGGGAGAGCCATCCTTATCTCGCGTGCGTGATGCATGCGTGTCCAGGTCACGCCTTTACACGTGATTCTCCCGCGGCTTCTCAATAGTTAATGCCAACATGCACCGATCATCGATCTCCGATCAATATCTGTGTGCACGATATATTCCTCCAACCCAGTCGAACATGCTTACCTCATACTACACTTCTGTAGCGATGAACGTTCCATTTATGCTTATTCATCGATCTTCACATATAGTTTATCATGGATGATCGAATATATCACCTGCTGATTGTACCATCATCAGAAAGGGCATGCTTTTACGTGGAGATTACGCACCTGAGTGCCTGCTTACACATCCACGGGTTGTTACATGTCATCAGATAAATAGATATGGTATATGTATATATATTCATGAATATATCTATTGGGTACGTTTATTTCACATGTGCACGAGGGTGCTTACACAAGCATCCACTAACCCTGTACAGCTGTACTTAATTGGAGATCGGGCGATCCGACGTGTGAGGGGGTTTATCCAACTGATGTGGCACTTTGCATCATACGCACCACCTAGCTTGATTGTGGAAAGGCCGCCCTTGTTCGATAGATATATAGATATATGATCGATATGATTAATACGGTAACATGTTCATCTAAAGATCTTTATCCAAAAAAGAAGGTGTTCGTCTAAAGATCAAAGGACAAGGGTCGGGCTTTTCTTTTCGACGTCGGCAGATCGATGACGATCGATCATTAAGAACATAATTACCTTGATTGCATGGGAGATCTAGCTTTTTCTATGCCATCTTTGACAATTCCAATGCTCATGCAGCTCTGCTGTCCACGTATTATTCGTCCGCCCCTCTCTCAGTGCATGTTATCAGCGGGTGAACTTGTTCTTTACCGTATGTTTTTTTTTACCTTACATATGTTGTGCATCCACTGAGGTGGTAACGACCCATTTATAGGGAATTTTTGTTGTTGAAAATGTTATCAACAAGTTTATCTTTTGTGTTAAAAAAAAACAAGTTTATCTTTTATCCCATAGTTGCAGATAAGCTCCACACATGCATGAACGGGCTGTTGGAATTTTGCTAGCTCCATTGTCTGTGTTATCTTTACGAAAATAGCAAAATAAATTTGCACAACAAGCCACTCCCAATATATGCGCATATGCAAGGAGGTTCCAGATAAGCTTGATAGTTTTAGCTTTTTGAGATGGATAAGGTTGGTTAATTAATACTCCCTCCGTAAACTAATATAAGAGCATTTAGAATACTAAAATAGTGATCTAAACACTCTTATATTAGTTTACAGAGGGAGTATTGTATATAAATAATTCCAAACCAATTGTCAAACTAGCTTGATGACGCCGCACTGATCATACATGTATATGTGCTGTATAAACGGCAACTAATTTTCTTCATCAGTCCTACTAGTTGTGTTATCTTGACAAATCTTTATCTCTATCTCTATCTACTACTATAAAAATAAGTATTGTTTCTTTTTCTGACAGCAGAGACCTTCGTCCAATCTTTGATATTTGTCCTGAACATCATTCCTTTGATAACCACCGTAATTATTCATACTTTATCGACTTTCCAAATAAACTTATGTTCTGTTTTATATAAGAAATATGGGATTACAAAACAAAATCACAAAAATATTTATGTAGTTAAGTCACGGACAAGATATGGTAACATTTACTTACACAATCACATTACTATGAGCAGTTAAATCACGAGCTAATATACTAGAATATTTTGTAACCCATGGCAACGCATGGGCAGTTATCTAGTCAACAAAAGTAAATGGGCGCATATGCAAGGAGGTAATTAAGCTCGGCTAATTTACTGTAGATAATTTCAACTCTTTTTTTGTGAGGATTAATTGATGACCTAAGTAGCTTTTTGTTTTTGTGGGAACATAGTCTAACTAGTTTGATGATACCGCTCTCATCATGCATGCATGGAAAGTTTAAAATCGAAAATTTCAGATATATTCGTTGGGAATAGATGTATCAAGATTCATTTATTTTCATTTTTTGTTATTTTAAAATTGGTTTGGAAACAGTTTAAATATAGTCCAAAGTTTGACACTACAACGTTTTCTATCGTTGGTTTAACATAGCTAACCGTACACACCGCGTGGTTGAGGTCACATATATTTTGTACCCACCGGACTAGTCAAAATTTTCTTAAATGCACAGGTTAACTAATAATCTACCTGCAAAAAAAAGGTTACTAATAATCGGAATTGGCCAATAACCCTTGAGCGGCGAACCAATCTGTGGTTAGATGGTTAGTTGGAGAGTAGTATCCCCAGTCATCAGGGTCAAGTCTTGTTACTCGCATTTATCATGTATTTATTTCAAGATTTCCGGCGACACGTGTTCATTGTGAGAAGACGTTCCCGTCGACTACGAGGTACCTACGATGACTCCGTAAAATCTCAAGATGGTACGCCGGCTCAATTTTTCGGAGGCGCTCATAGAGGTAGAGTCTGCGTGTATGCGTGTATATGTGAGCCATATGCACACCGTAGCATGCCTGCGTACGCAATTAATTTGTTGTCGTCAAATGCACGTGGACGTGATAAACTCTAGGTCTTGGTCGACGTTAGCTAGTTTGACTTTGGCATGTGATAAACTCCCGGCGCCGCAACGCACCCACTCAACACCACGGCATGCGCTCTGGCTCTGTCTGGCTGTGGCCTACACTCCATTGACAAACTAGAAGAAAACGTCGGTGAAAGTTTAATTAGTACTCCGTAGTTTGGAGTATCTTAACTTTGATGCCGACATGAACTGTATACGCAAGGGTTAGGGTTAGTATGCGTATGCATGCCTGCAACCGGGCTGCTGGTGCTGGTCACATCATTGACCTGCAACTATAGTTGGAGTAAACATCACACAACTCCCAGCTAGATATACATGAACTACCAGTGGCGTTGAGTTGGAGTAGTTTCGACTTGAGTGTGAGTCGGTCCAGAGTTGGTTGGCTCTTGGCTCTTCGCAAGTTTAACTTGGCCACTGGCGCCCCTATTTGGTGCTGCTGATTCCAGCTGATCTTGACCCCGGGCACTGTGTGGTGAGCTGTGACAAGACCATAGAGCAAATGTAGGAGTACTCACTGCTGCTTGTTGTTGATCTCTTGACCTCGGGCACTGTGGGGTCTGGGGTGGTGACAAAGTCTACATATAGATTAGATCAGAACTATCAGTGCGGCACGACCGTTTCAACTCGATCTCCGTCCGGCAAGGTGCCGCTGATTCTTCACGCGATCGCCGCAACATGCAAGCAGTGTATGAATATAGGACACAAGTTGCAGTGTCAGAGGTTTGGTGTAATTTCCGTCCGAACCAAGAGAAAACATACTACATACACACGCATGCGCTGCAAGCACGACTGGGTCGCCCGCTCCATCACATGCATGGATGCTCTCGTGGCAGGTCGTGGGCAAGCTCATTCTTCTGGCATGGCATTGGCAGTCAGAGTCAGGTCGTGTTGTACAGCAGAGGCGGAGGCGCGGGGCCAAACACCGACAGATTGTCCGGCGAACTGCGTGGTAACTTCACTGTTGGTTTGTCCGAGATCGCCATGGTCATACTCCACGGATACGTGGTAATTTGAAGTTGCCAAGTTGCTGTCGCCATGGCGCGTTCCCTCATGGACCACCCATGAAATGCGCTCTCCACTTTTTATCTCTGGTGGTCAAACAGAGCTACACGATCCATTTCCTTGACTTTTACACGCGGTAACTACTCCCTCTCTAAACAAATGTAAAACGTAAGACGTTTAGGTCACTACTAAGTTTAGGTAACTTCTCTGGTTGCCCATTGAATTTTTTCTCAAATACATATTTGAACGTTGAACATTTGTTGAATACATTTTAAAAATAAATAAATAAATGTGAACTTTTTTTAATACAGGTTGACCATTTTTCAATACATGCGAAACATTTTTCAGATACACCTTGAACATTTAAAAAAATATGTGATCAATATTTTTTTCAAATATATGTTGACCATTTTCATATGCACATGGAATATTTGTTTGATACATTATGAACCTTTTTTGAAATACATGTTTGACGTTTTTTTTCAAATATATGTTTAATTTGTATGAATATATATTAATTTCTTCAAAATATGCGTTGAAGGTTTGGTTGGACGATAAGAAACAAAAAAGAATCCCGCGATTTTTTTTGCAATTGTGTACACATCTTTTTCAGATCACAAACCTATTTTGTAATTCGTTAACATTTTTTAAAATATCACAAAGATCCTTATTATGTACCCTTTTCTAAATTATATGGACAGTTTTTACATTTTATAAAGATTTAAAAAAACAGAACCACTTTATTGGAATGCATGAACATTTATATGTCACGTACATTGTTTTGAAGAGTATGAACATTTTTTAAATTTAGCGCACACTTTTTTCTATGTGTTAAGATGTTTTACTAATGCGCAGCCAACATTTTTATTTTATTTTGGAATATATGTGTTTTAAAAAAAC
Organism: Aegilops speltoides; assembly: GCA_021437245.1. Lineage (NCBI taxonomy): Eukaryota > Viridiplantae > Streptophyta > Magnoliopsida > Poales > Poaceae > Aegilops > Aegilops speltoides. Next base: position 433,286,530 of record CM038141.1, on the reverse strand, counting down.
AAAAAAATGATGAATAAAGAAGCAAAGAAGAAACAAATGAATGCGCCCGGAGCTACTACCGGACCAGCCCAATAGTAGTGATGTGTGATGCTCGCTGAGGCGAGACCTGCTTTTGTTTCGCTACTGCTGGCAAGACAAAGTGCTGACCGACACGAGTCGACCAAACACGTATACCCTCAATGCTACATGGCTGGTTTGACACGAGAAAATATCATATGGAAACTAACATTCGGTAAAACCGGTGAAAACCACACGAAGAAAATGTTTTCAAGTTTCATAAAACTCTGAGAGAAATACAGGATGTTAAGAGAGTGATGTTCTATAATTCTACTAAATAGCAAAATTTCAATTTCAAACACACTACGAGATATGAGCTATGAGAAAAACCAAATAAGTCTTGAATAGTGTGAAACAGTAATGTGGCTATTCATTGCTGAATTTGTCTTTTTCATAGCTCACATTCGGTAATGTGTTTAACATGAAATTTCACATGAGAGTAGAACGTCATCCTCTTAACATCCCACATTTTTGTCTCCGATTTTTTTTTTGGAATTTTCGAACATGTTTTCCTAGGATGTTGATTTCTATAATGTTGGTTTCCGTATGATATTCTTCCAGTTTGACACTTTCTTGACAATCTATTATGAAAATGTTGATTAATGTTTGGTTTGCAGTATATTAACTTTAAATACTGACATGAACGATATTCGCAAGTTGGTATGCATGCAGGGCTGCTGGTGGTCAGATCACTGTCATGTGACTAATAGTTGGAGTAAACACCATGCAACGGTTTTGACCTGCCCGGCAAGACTAGGAGGCGCCCGGCTCCCTCAAGATGGAATAAGGTTCTCGCCGCTTAGCCCCCATCCTAGCGATGCTAGTCTCGTTGGAGAGCTGTGCAGGTCTGTCTCTGGTGGATCTCTCAAGACTTTTTCAGTGTTTGTCTGCGGTCGGTCAACTTGGATTCGACATCCTTCGTGTGTCTACAGAATTGATCCTTTTAATTTATGCTTCTCTTCGCCAGCGACTGTTGTTGTACTGCTGCGTTGGTCAGTTGGGGCCTTAGGACGACAACCTCCCGACTGTCTACTACCATAAGGTTTGACTAGCTTCGACGAGAAAGGAGAGACGACGGCGATGCATCTTCGGCTTACTTCAATGCTTGTAGTCATTGCTAGGTGATCTATCGGATGCTGTATGCAATTTCTGTTACTTGTGATGTTCTTTATACATAAAGTCTGACGAACGCATCGGAATATTTTCAAAAATAAAATTCCAGGACATATACTACACTACTACTAGGTGAATGTGAGTCGGTCAAAAGTATTTGCGCTGCTGATTCCAGCGGATCTATTGACCCCGGGCACTGTGTGGCGAATGGTGACAAGTCTATAGAGCAAATGTACTACCTGCTCCTTGTAGTTGATCTCTTGACCTCGGGTACTGTGGGGTGGTGGTAAGTCTATAGGTCAAAGGGAAGTTTACAGACCGCTTCTTCCAGACCGCGTGCGCTGGAGTGGCCGCGCTACGCTGGCGTCCACGAATCTCTTGTTTGTCTTGGCCATGCCGTAGTCCTCGTGCTCTGGCGCGTGCCTCGACGCCGGTGCCATGAGAAGGTCGACGCCGAAGAGACGCACGGTCCTCATCACGGGTGCGGGCGACGGAGTGGCCGCTGTCGCGTTGACGAAGGTCGTCGTCGTCGTCGTCATGGACCGGAGTTCGCATGCTAGAGTTGTTTATATCGGCATAGTATTAGTATTGTTTTAAAAGATTTGTTTTGAACTTTGGATTCTGATTCAAATATTAGATATTTATATAGGCCTCATGGTCGCTTGTGTTGGTGTGGGTCATATTGAATTCACTCTCCAGTCAATTCATTCAAAAATTCATACTGATGAAGAGAGGCGGGCAATATATTTCAACACCCCTCTCACGTCTAGGCTTATTTAGTCCTTAGACGTAGGATTTATGTCAACCGCGGTTTTTTTAATACTACATTGGCAGGGTCTTGAACTCAAGACCTCATGATTCGGATACCATATTGAATTTATATTCCAGCCAACTCATTCAAAAGTCTGAACTGATGGAGAAAACGAGGCAATATATTTCAACGGATCATCTAGTAGATATTTTAATTCATTCATGGAAAGGAAATATAAAAAGATCCAAGATGTGACGATGTGGATGATGATGAGATGAACACACCCGTTGGCCAAGCTACGCACACAGTATGGTATGGAGTGGTTGCGTGAGAAATTCAGAGTGCCATTCTTGCATTTCCTTTTGTTGCCTTCTAGTTTTAACTTTGTTTGGGAGGAAGAAAAGTAGTAGCACCCACGTAACGCATCTCCTCCTACTAGCAACGCTTACAAGTGGAAGAACAAAATGTGTGAGCTGACCTCGCTGCTGACCCATTTTGGTTTTGGCGCTTAAGCAACAGGTAATACGTTGTTGTGTGCCCCGTCACTCAGACTAGCCACAGTGGGAGTAACTTCAGCAGTAACATCGAGTCCAACTCAGCAAATTTGCTTATGTGGCAATGAGTTAATGAGGAGAGATGTAGTTACAGTAACTTAGCTAGTTACTGTAACATCACATGTCCCAATGCAATATGAGTCTATAACCTAATAAATGAAGCTTTGCATGTTACTACACTCATGTTACTACCCACTATAAAGGTAGTAACATAGTCTAGGGATATGTGTATGTTACTAGTGTATGTTACTATGCATTGTGGCTAGTCTCATAGAAAACGAGGAGGCCGATGGTGCCGTAGAATTTTCTGCGAGTTCTAAATCGATGGGTATGCATGTCTGTATCGGTCGATCGATTGTCAATGGACAACGCTAACGTTCACACGTGTGATGGAAACCAAACTCATCCACACGCCCTATAGCATACAGACTACGCCACGTCACCGCATGCATGCACGTGGGAATCCTTTTGAATTTTTAGTTTTTAAATTGTTTTTTCTTTTAAATGAAAAATCCGATTGAAGATCAATTTCACCATTAAATCCCACGCGACGAGATCTTCGAAACTAGATCTCATATAAATATATTTTGATAATTTTTTTGGGTTAAAAGTTGCCATGTCTATTACACATGAATTGCCATGATGTTTACATTAAAGTTGCCATGATATGTTTCAGTTATTTTTTTCTATATTTAAAAGTATATTTTGACATATTATAAAATAGGAAATTAAGAAACTAGACTCGCCATGAACCATAAACTAAAATTGCCATGGTTCATACAAAAAATAGTTTTCATGGTCAAAGTACTAGAATTTCCATCATAAAAAAACTAAAATTGCCACATGGCAACTTTAGTTTAATCACTATGACAATTACGATGTAAATATCATGGAAACTTTTGGGCAAAAAAATTCATCGAAACATATCAACATGGAGTCTAGTTTTGAAGATCTCGTCGAGACGGATTTAATGTTGAAAATGGATTATTAATTCAATTTTTTAATTATGATATAAAATATTTTTAAGTCGAAAACCAAAAAGATTCTTGCTGATGTCATCTGTTCATACGTGGCAAAATGAATGATGATGGAGGCGTGTGGGCGTTAGTTTTTTTGTTGTCGATTCCTATTCGGTATTTTTGATCTTTTATTGACTATTCACCGTACGTGCGTGGAATTTCTTCATCACCAAAAATATGAAACAACACTTACAAGGTAACCATATGTTTGATGCTTTACTTGAACATTCACTGTATACACATGGAATCTCTTTATCAATAAAAATTAAAAACACAAAACAATACGAGCAGCTAGGTGACGATAATGATCAGTGACCAAACATAAAGACACATGTCAATGGCCAATTCTATTGCACGTATCTAGACCCCTGTATAGTGTGCGAATAACTTTGAAAGATGGTCGTTGGATGAAGCCAATGCGACAGTGCAGAGATGGCAAATCCGAGCACTACTGGCCGTTGGATATCATCTATATTCCACCCGATTCTGCCACATATACAATCTAGAAGACTCCCTGGTTGAACTTAAGCATAATGCACAAACCTCGAAACACAAGTACTTCTCATTTGTTCTAGAATCTTCCATATCATAATCGCCCTAACTTTTTTTCTAGTTCAATTGTCATTATTTGCTTTTACTTTATGCTTTACAACACACAAATCCATGAACCATAAAATAGATTAACTTTTTTTATAAAAGCTAATTAATTTTGAATGAGATGAACTATAAGAATTAAACGAATGTCTACATCATGCATATATGACTGGAAACTTACATGCTATATTGTGGTATTTATTCATAATTTGGTTGCCAAACCTCATGCATACAATGCACGTGTACCTTACTAGTTATGTATAGTTAATCAATTACATTGCAACAATATGATATTTGGGATCAAGTCGGCAACTAGCGCTGGATTTTAGCAGGCAAATGTCGGACCGTTTCAACAGACCATTTTATATATGTATCCCCGCAAATAAAAAAATATACGTGTTCGTATGGGTGTCTATTTATATAGTTTTGAACTAGTTGACTCTTAAATTACTAGTACAATAAAGTCGATAGGTAGGTACAACCTATGTAGCTGGATAGTATAGATGAGCCCACAGAGTTTAATCAGTTCATAGCCTCCAGATCTATGCATGCATGGTCAGGCTGCTTGCTACGTATCCGTGCCTGCTTGCGCTGTCATGTGGTGACCATGTTTGCAAGCTGGTGTGGGGAGCAGGCAGTAGAGTAATTGCCATAGACGACGACTTGGTGGAAGACTTGGGATCGCAAAGTCCACCTCAAGGCTCGTGGAATTAATCAAGATGTGCAGTTTGCAAGAAAGATCGTTGAATTATAAAATGGATGTACTACCTCCGCCTCGGTGAATAAGTCATTCGCGTAGTTCTAGGTCAACGATTTAACTATCTAAATATGTATTATATGTGACAAAAAATATATATTTAGAAACTACATTCGTGTAGAAATCTAGTGATATACTTTTCATAACATATAACACATATTTAATTGCTCAAATTGATGACCTAGAACTACGCGAATGACTTATTCACCTAGACGGAGGTAGTATAGAAAAAACATACTACTAAAGCCAGCACGCGTCGATCCAGGGCCTTGCTAATTAACTCAGACCGGAGACTTTCTTCATGGATGGACGGCGAGTGGCCGGATTGCAGTGCATATATTCACTAAATTCTGGTCTCCGGAGAATTGGAAGTTGTCAATGAGCATCAGCTAATCTCTTGGAAGTTTACCACCTTGTAATACAATACATGGTCAACACAAACATATTGCTTCAGGAACACGATGACCGAGAAATGCAGGGTGGACCGATATTTTTTATTTTATGAGGCAAAATTATCCTTGGGAATGATCGGTGCACAAATTTAAAATTTTAAGTTTTTTCTGAACACATATATTAAGAGACTACTGCAACTTCAAAATTAATGTGCATCTAGAAATCCAGGGCATTACCCTGACAACACATTTAGGACAGTAGAATCGAATTACTTTCCAACCCTCTCACACAATCAACATTTTTGGCCGTCCAATCAGATTTGTTGGGCGTTTCTGGCCATTCATTCTAACTTCTTTTGTTTATCCTTACTTTTGGTCAATAAGACATACTCCTGCCCCTAAATGTGTAGTACACCCCCTACTTTCGGTCAACACATTGAGGACAAGTATAGTACACCCCTACTTACCCGGTGATGACGACACCAGAAATGGCACCATAGGCGCACTGCTGTCCCTTGCCTCCCCACTTCTTCCATGCCCCTTCCACAACTGAAGGTAGCTTCAAGTGGACATGGAGTCACATAACCTCTTCTCCCTTAATTTCCCGCCCCTCGGTCAGGTCCAGATCAGGATCACGGCCAGAGCCGCCGGAGGAGGCCACATAGTTGTCCTCTGTTTTTGGAATCCACGCACTACATCATCTTTTGCTGCACCATATCCGTCTTCTGCCTCCGCATAAGCATCCTCTCCTCACTCTTCCTTGTTTGATACCACTTCCTTTGAGTTCTCCGAGTTGAACTGTCTGGTAGCAACGGTAACATAACGTATCTGATTATGATGGGTTTCTTATGCTATGCAACACCGCTGTCGGAGCTGCAGGGCACGCTCTGCCACAATCACACTTCCTACCACATGTTTGATGTCGCCATGAAAGCTCTTGGGTAGATGGGCTACCCAGGATTTTTTTTAAGAAATTGATAAGTTTTAATAATTTTTTCAAGGCTAGGGATCTAATTCCTTTGGCCATGCCAAGAAAAACAAAAGAAATTAAGAGGGGACGGTTGTTATAGAAAACCTGGAAGAGCATGCTGAAATCAGTCTTGATCTTTAAAGTAGGAGAGCTTCCTTGTGTGTTGAACTTAATGAGGTTCTTACTAATGAAGAATTTTTTTGGTTACAACAATCTAATGAATGATGGATACTCAAAGTTGAACAACACACTACTTACTTTCACCGGGCTGCTAATGGTAGGAAAAGGAAAAATGCAATTCACTCTTTTACTGTTGGTGATACTGTTTTCTCCAGCAGGAGTTGTTGGAACTCCCCCAAGTATAAGGGTGAAGTAGCCCAGCAGCGAGTATTTCTCTCAGCTAGAGAACCAAGGCTATCAATCCAGTAGGAGCTCTCCCAGCGAATAAAGTAAACAATACCTGCACACAACACACAGAACAACTTGTCCTTAACATGTCAAGAGGGTTGTCAAGCCCTTGTCTTGCTAGTCATAAAATTAAACGCAACAAATAGAGATAATTGGTAGCAAAAATAAATTAGGGCGGCAAGGAAAATATTTATTTTCAATAAAGGAGAATATACCCAAGGGGCATAGGTTCACTAGTGACATCTCTCTCTCTCTCTCTCTCTTTCTCTCTCTCTCAAACAAGCAAGTGACATGGTAAATAAATTACAATTGGACACCGATTAATATTGCAATATTTATGACTATGATCATCCATGGTGTAATCTCATATAGGCATTACGTCTGTGATAAGTTGACTATCAATCCAACTGCATCTACTACTAGTATTCCACTCTAAAATCACTATCCAGCATGCATCTCGAGGTACTAAGTTCACAAGAAACAGAGCATTGCAATAAGTATGAAGACATAATATAGACAACAATGCATCAATTAATATGCGAGACACCGCTATTTTTATCCTTAGTGGTAATAATATAAATATGTGTCTTGTACCTTTCTGTCACTGAGATATAGAGCACGGCAAGATTATACCCACTAGAAAGCACCACTCCCTCTAAAGAAGAACTCATTGAACCTGGGCAAAGAAAATAAATAGATAAGAGAGCATGCAAAGCTATTTAATTATACAACAAGAAAACTCCAAAATATTCAATTGATTTCAATGAACAATATGATTCATAAAGTGATAATCCATCATCTACCAACAAACACAGTACCAATTACATCGAATTGAATCGGATCATGTGAGGCAGCCTACGGGAACATGGTATTGAATGATCCAAATGTAGAGAGAGTCATCTTGCTACTGTTATAGACCCTAAGGCCCTTTCATGGATGTGGCTGAAGGAAATATGCCCTAGAAGCAATAATAAAGTTATTATTTATTTCCTCATATCATGATAAATGTTTATTATTCATGCTAGAATTGTATTACCCGGAAACATAATACATGTGTGAATACATAGACAAACATAATGTCACTAGTATGCCTCTACTTGACTAGCTCGTGAATCAAAGATGGTTAAGTTTCCTAACCATAGACATGAGTTGTCATTTGATTAACGGGATCACATCATTAGGAGAATGATGTGATTGACTTGACCCATTCTGTTAGCTTAGCACTTGATCATTTAGTATGTTGCTATTGCTTTCTTCATGACTTATACATGTTCCTATGACTATGAGATTATGTAACTCCCGCTTACAGGAGGAACACTTTGTGTGCTACCAAACGTCACAACATAACAAGGTGATTATAAAGGTGCTCTACAGGTGTCTCCAAAGGTACTTGTTGAGTTGACGTATTTCGAGATTAGGATTTGTCACTCCGATTGTCAGAGAGGTATCTTTGGGCCCTCTCGGTAATGCACATCACTATAAGCCATGCAAGCAATGTAGCTAATGAGTTAGTTACGGGATGATGCATTACGTAACGAGTAAAGAGACTTGTCGGTAACGAGATTGAACTAGGTATTGAGATACCGACGATCGAATCTCGGGCAAATAACATACCGATGACAAAGGGAGCAACGTATGTTGTTTTGCGGTTTGACCGATAAAGATCTTCGTAGAATATGTGGGAGCCAATATGAGCATCCAGGTTACGCTATTGGTTATTGACAGGAGACGTGTCTCTGTCATGTCTACATAGTTCTCGAACCCGTAGGGTCCGCACGCTTAAAGTTAGATGATAGTTATATTATGAGTTTATGTGTTTTGATGTACCGAAGGTTGTTCGGAGTCCCGGATGTGATCACGGACATGACGAGGAGTCTCAAAATGGTCGAGACATGAAGATCGATATATTGGACGACTATATTTGGACACCGTAAAGGTTCAGGGTGAGATTGGGACAATATTGGAGCTCCGGGAGGTTATCGGAACCCCCCGGGAGGTATATGGGCCTTAATGGGCCTTAGTGGAAAGGAGGGGAAAGGAGCAAGGGAGGGGGCGCGCCCCCCAAGCCCAATCCGAATTGGGAAGGGGGCAAGCCCCCCTTTCCTTCCTCCCTCCTTCCTCTTCCTTCCCTCTCCCTCTCCTAATAGGAAAGGGGGGAGTCCTACTCCCGGTGAGAGTTGGACTCCCCCCTAGGGCGCGGCACCCCCCTTGGCCGGCCCCATCCTCCACTCCTTTATATACGAGGGAGGGGGGAACCCCGTAGACACAACAATTGATCATTGATCTCCTAGCCATGTGCGGTGCCCCCTCCACCATAGTCCTTCTTGATAATATTGTAGCGGTGCTTAGGCGAAGCCCTGCGATGATAGAACATCATCATCGTCACCATGTTGTCATGCTGACGGTACTCTCCCTCGACACTTGGCTGGATCGGAGTATGAGGGACGTCATCGAGATGAACGTGTGCAAGAACTCGGAGCTGTTGTAGTTTCGGTGCTTGATCGATCAGGCCGTGAAGACGTAGGACTACATCAACCGTGTTGTGCTAACGCTTCCTCTTTAGTTCTACGAGGGTACGTGGACACACTCTCCCCTCTCGTTGCTATGCATCACCATGATCTTGCGTGTGCGTAGGAATTTTTTTAAAATTACTATGTCCCAATAGTGGCATCCGAGCCAGGCTTTATCCGTTGATGTTATATGCACGAGTAGAACACAAGTGAGTTGTGGGCGATACAAGTCATACTACTTACCAGCATGTCATACTTTGATTCGGCGGTATTGTTGGATGAAGCGGCCCGGACCGACATTACGCGTACGCTTACGCGAGACTGGTTCTACCGACATGCTTTGCACACAGTTGGCTGGCGGGTGTCAGTTTCTCCAACTTTAGTTGAACCGAGTGTGGCTACGCCCGGTCCTTGAGAAGGTTAAAACAACACTAACTTGACAAACTATCGTTGTGGTTTTGATGCGTAGGTAAGAATGGTTCTTGCTCAGCCCGTAGTAGCCACGTAAAACTTGCAACAACAAAGTAGAGGACGTCTAACTTGTTTTTGCAGGGCATATTGTGATGTGATATGGTCAAGATGTGATGCTATATTTTATTTATGAGATGATCATGTTTTGTAACCGAGTTATCGGCAACTGGCAGGAGCCATATGGTTGTCGCTTTATTGTATGCAATGCAATCGCCCTGTAATTGCTTTACTTTATCACTAAGCGGTAGTGATAGGCATAGAAGCAATAGTTGGTGAGACGACAACGATGCTACGATGGAGATCAAGGTGTCGCGCCGGTGACGATGGTGATTGAGGGAGTCCTGGACTAGGGGGTGTCCGGACAGCCGGACTATCATCGTCAGCCGGACTCCAAGACTACGAAGATACAAGATTGAAGACTCCGTCCCGTGTCCGGATGGGACTTTCCTTGGTGTGGAAGGCAAGCTTGGCGATACGGATATGTAGATCTCCTACCATTGTAACCGACCTCTGTGTAACCCTAGCCTCCTCCGGTGTCTATATAAACCGGAGGGCTTTAGGCCGTAGGACACAACATACATTACAACAATCATACCATATGCTAGCTTTAGGGTTTAGCCTCCTTGATCTCGTGGTAGATCCACTCTTGTAGTACCCATATCATCAATATTAATCAAGCAGGACGTAGGGTTTTACCTCCATCAAGAGGGCCCGAACCTGGGTAAAACATCGTGTCCCTTGTCTCCTGTTACCATCCGCCTAGACGCACAGCTCGGGACCCCCTACCCGAGATCCGCCGGTTTTGACACCGACATTGGTGCTTTCATTGAGAGTTCCTCTGTGTCGTCACCGATAGGCCCGATGGCATCTTCAATCAACAACGCTGTCCAGGTTGAGACTTTTCTCCCTGGACAGATCTTCGTATTCGGCGGCTTCGCACTGCAGGCTAACTCACTTGGCCATCTGGAGCAGATCGAAAGCTACGCCCCTGGCCGTCAGGTCAGATTCGGAAGCCTAAACTTCATGGCCGACGTCCGCGGAGACTTGATCTTCGACGGGCTCGAGCCCCAGCCAAGCGCGCCGCACTGTTACGATGGACATGACCTAACTCTGCCGCCGAACAGTGCCTTGGTGGCCGCACACGAGTCCGCTCCGGCTCTTAGTCCGGAGCCGATCGCCCAGGTCGAGGACCGGTGGATGGACACCACCTCGGGGGCTTCAACTTCCACGGCGATGGAGCTAAACACTAACCTTGTCCCTCGCGAAAATCGTGATTCCGAGGTGCCGGACTCCTTGCCGGACTCCGGACCTCCCGCGCCCCCACCAATCGGATCGGATTGGGCGCCGGTTATGGAATTCACCGCCGCGGACATCTTCCAATACTCACCCTTTGGCGACATCCTAAATTCGCTAAAGCATCTCTCGCTATCAGGAGAGTCCTGGCCGGACTATGGCCAGGATGGTTGGGATATGGACGACGAAGAAATTCAGAGCCCGCACACCACCCACTTTGTAGCCACTGTCAACGACCTAACCGACATGCTAGATTACGACTCCGAAGACATCGACGGCATGGACGACGATGCCGGAGACGAACAAGAACCTGCGCCTATAAAGCGCGTAACTACCACCTCGTCATACGACGTATACATGGTGGATACCCCAAAAGGAAGCGACAACGAGGACCAACGGGGCGCGGCAGAAGATAATCCCGCCGACAAACAACGAAAACGGCAACGCAGACACCGCCCTAAGTCCCGCCTCGACAACAACAGCGCTCTCAATGACCCAGCAAGACAGCAGGGCAAACCAGTGGACGACGATAAGCAACCGTCCGAAGAAGACGAGTCAGACAATCAGTCTGGGCCCGGCGGAAAAAATAGTCCGGACGATCTCACGCCGGACACACCGCCGGAGAATAAAAACCTTCGGAAAAGACTCGTCAACACCGCAAGAAGCTTGAAGAAGGAAAAACGGAAGCTCAAAACAGCGGAAGATACACTCAGAATGAGGTGGAGCAAAGTGCTCAAAACCGCAGATAAATACGGCAACGGCCATCAATCAAAGAGCTACCCGAAGCGCAAGCTACTGCCAGAATTTGATGAGGAGGCCATAGAGCCCCCACTGTCAAAAAACAAAGAAGCCGCCTGGTTGGATAGACGGCCAGATAATAGGGCAAAATCTGAAAGCAGCGCCGCATATAAACCGACTAATAATCCTGGAAAGACAGATGGCCCAGCCAGGTCCATTTACGGGCCAAAGAAGAGGGCCCCAGGAGGCAATACAACACGCCAAGTATCCGAAGACATTGGTGCACCCAAATACCGGGGCGCCGCACACTCATTATGTTTCACCAACGAGGTGCTGGATCACGAATTCCCAGCAGGGTTTAAACCCATAAACATAGAGGCCTACGACGGAACAACAGACCCTGGAGTCTGGATAGAAGATTATATACTACACATACATATGGCTAGAGGAGACGATCTCCACGCCATAAAATACCTACCCTCAAGCTCAAAGGGCCAGCCCGTCATTGGCTCAAAAGCCTCCCGTAAAACATCATGGAAGTTGGGAAGAGCTCGAGGACGCGTTTAGAGCAAATTTTCAAGGAACTTATGTACGCCCTCCGGATGCGCATAATCTAAGTCATATAACTCAACAGCCCGAGAGTCGGTAGCAAATTTCGAATAGGTTCCTCACCAAAAGAACCAAATAGTCGATCGTCCGGACGCCAAGCCTTAGCAGCTTTTAAACACAACGTCGAGACGAATGGCTCACTGACACACCTCGCCAAAAAGCCGAGGACAATGTCCGTGCTAACAAGCCTCATGACCCGCTTTTGTGCGGGAGAGGATAGCTAGCTAGCAAGATGCAGCACCACCGCCCCAAGTACATCCGAGATCAGAGATGGAAACGGAAAATCACGGCGCAGAAAAGTGCAGCGCCGGAATAAAGAGAAAAGCCCGAAGGGCACGGCAGTCAACGCCGGATTCAAAAGCTCGCGGCCAAACAACAAAACACCGCCCCTCAAGGATAACAGCGATGAGCTATCCAGTTTAAACAAGATTTTAGGTAGGATATGTCAAATCCACAGTACCCCCGGAAGGCCTGCAAACCACACCCACCAAGATTGTTGGGTTTTCAAACAGTCCGGCCGACTAAACGCCGAACACAAGGGGCTCGACGCATCAAGCAAAGATGATGACAAACCCCACCAGCAGAGCACCGGAAAACAAAAGACTTTCCCACAAGAGGACTAATCAGTAAACTCACTTCATGTGATAATACGGAAAAATAGTGCAGCACCCTCTCAAAAGGGTCTCGCACGGTCCAACCCAGCGGAACATAAAGATTGGACATCAAAACCAATCACTTTCGACCACCTGGATTATTCCAGAAGCGTTCGAAACGCAGGACGGACTGCCTTGATATTGGGTCCTGTAATCGACGGACTGCAATTTACACAAGTCCTGATGGACGAAGGGAGTGACTTAAACCTGCTGTATCCAAACACAATCCGCAAGTTGGGGATAGACCCTACTAAAATTCGACACAGCCGCACTTCCTTCAAACGAGTGATGCCAGGCCCTTACGCCAAGTGCACAGGCTCCCTATTACTAGAAGTTGTGTTCGGATCACCGAACAACTTTCGACGCGAAAAACTAATCTTTCATATCGTCCCATTCAAAAGTAGCTATCAAGCACTCCTGGGACGAGAAGCTTTTGTTCGCTTCAACGCCATACCACATTACGCGTCTCCTACACTCAAGATGCCCGGTCCACGTGGCATCATTTCAGTGCGAGGGTCACTTAAAGACACCGGACACGGTTAGACGAGTTCGGCATAAGCAAGCTAGGGGCTCCCTAGCCGCACATCCCTTTACAAGGGGCTGCGCGCACAAACAACAGCGAGCTCACACGGACTCCGCTTTACTTATTTATATTTTTTCCTTCGTATATATTTTTTCTGCACAAGTTCCTTCAAACTAAAGTTCCTCTCTTTTTACAGATGAACAACGTGCACACCCGTCCAGGATAACGGCACAACGGAGACACAGGCGCAGACGTGCAGTAGGGACCCGTCGCGAGGATTCTTTTCAGATTAAGACCCTGCGTAAACCTTTTTTACTGTCTCTTGTTGTTATAACCCCATGGTTCCTCATTATAACCAAAGCGGAGCCTGACGTTTTGGCATCGGCCGCGTCAGAAGACCATGCCCGTACCTGGACACTAGGGGCTTAGGGCATTATTCTGCCCATTATTACAAAGACCGAACACCTTAGGGAGTGTTCGGCGTCTCGAGTTAGACCTTATATGCATCAGCTCCGAATCATGTCTTTGGTCAAATGTTGGGTTTGCCCGGCTCCTATGTTTTGCTGCCTTACGCTCAGATCATCGCTAACGCGCACCAGGAGAACTCTGTGATTGTGCCCCATTTCGCCGGGCGAGCACCTCGAGAGAGAAAGCCGAAACCGATCATCATGATACAGCGAGACTGGTCAACCACTCGATCGACTACCGGAATGTTTAGAATTCCGCTTTGACGAAGGACCGTTTCGGTCAGCACACACGCTCCCAATTCGAAGAGCGCGGTGCCCCAAGGGGCTATATCGTAGCCCCACCCTCGAACTCCACTGGCTAAGTGAAAGTGATAAAGCATCATAGTCCGGATTGCCTCGTTTGCTACGCTACCACCTCCTTCACAGGACCGAGACGTCGGATTAAGTGTGAAAACGCACTATTTTTTGCGAACACCCCCGCACTTTGTGCGTGGGGGCTGAAGCCGAAGACTGCAATCTTTCAGGTTATACAAATGTATACACAAACGGCCGGATAGGAGATATTTTAATACTTGGAACGCACAAGTATAAAAATCGGTTACATCATAATCATTGTCTTACAATATAAAACGTTCATTTGAACATGACATTTTTTGAGCACTGCGACTCTATTACACGAGCGCCACGCATAACTTCCCCAAAATAGTGCTTGGCGGGTAATCGGCTTTCGTCCGAACCCTGGGCGACAATAGCGGTGGCATCCATCTCTGTCCAATGTGTCTTCACACGGGCAAGGGCCAGCCGCGCGCCTTCTATACAGGCCGACCGCTTCATCTCCTTGATGTGCCGCAGCGCTCCAAGAAATTGCTGCAATAAGCCGAAATAGCTCGTCGCCTTGGGCCTCTCTGGCCAGACATGAGCCACAATATCAGTCATGGCAAGTCCGGACAACCTGTTTACCTCAGCCCATTCGGCCAACCGATCGGTCAACGGAAGTGAACGGTCCGGACTATGGAATTGAGACCAAAATAGCTCTTCCGTCTTGTGATCCTTCTGGCTCTGGAAGTGCACAACGGCATCAGCCGCACTTGACGCTAAGTCCATATACGGATCCTCCGGACCCCACAGCTGGCTAAGTTGGGCATACTTCGGGTCCGTAAACCGGTGACGCAGCAGAAAAGGCCTGCCAGCCACAATATCTCCGGCCTGGCGCAGCTCCTCCTTCATAGCCCGCATCACAGAACGGGCATCCTTGGCTTCGGCGGTGGCCTTTCCCAGGTCTTCCCGCTCCGACAGGCGCTCCTTTTCAAGAGCCTCATTGCGGTCGGCAGCATCCTTCAATTTCACGGCCAATTCGGCCATCTTTTCCCTGCTTAGGTAGTGTGCAGCCTTTTTGGCTTCCAACTCCTCGGTCGCCCTCAAGGCAGCCGCATTACTCCTTCGGGCTTGCTCCTTAGCTTGAGCAAGCTCGGCCCGAAGGCTCTCCACAGCAGCAGCACCGTCTGTATCACAGCATATACATTATCAGAGGCGGGCTTTGACCCCCCTAAATAAGTGACTGTGGAGAATTCATTAACCTTGCGACTCGTCAAGTCGCCGGTTGACAAGCGCGATGTCCGCATTCGCCACGTCAAGTTGCTGCATTAACTCGGCAACTCCACGAGTCCGGCTAGCCCCCGGACTATCCGCCACCTGCATAGGAACGACGACATTTATTACCTGAGATTTTGATCCTCGGCACGCTGTCGCTTTCGACAACCTACCGAGTCTCAGGGGCTACTATCTATACATGGCGCACTTCTATGTGCCAAACTGTGAAAAAAGGTGTGTCATTCTTGCGTACCTCAAATCCCGCCGGTAAACTCCTGACGACATTCTGCAATCCACTTTCGGCAGACGAAATCCTTCCAATCACCATACGCATCAAAGCACGGTGATCTTCTTAGATGGACACCCTCTCAAGCAGATTCTTCAGCGCCCCCGGCCGGACACTAGTGGGCGCCGAACTCTCCGGCCCCTCCGGACTCTGGGATACCCTCCGTGACGATACTTCAGGCTCGTCTGCCCTATCCGACGGCGCAGCTGACGGAGGCGTTTCGCTCTCCATCATCTCCGGAAGAAGATCCTCCGAAGACAAACTCATCTGAGAAGGCCGCAGATCCGAACTGCAAGGTAAAAATTTCGGTCATCCACAGAAGCACAAATAGGGGTATTTTCTCATTAATGAACCTCCTTTTTACTCACGGCTCGCTGGAGGGCTGATCCTTTAGAGACGATTGTATGTCCGGACTTTCCCCGGACGCAGGACCCTCCGGTAAAGATTTCTTCCCCCGCTTAGGGGCTTTGGCCTCCGGGTCTTCGGAGGCGGTCCTCTTCTCCCCCTGGAAGGAGGGATTGTCGATCCCCCCCTCTTCAGGCGCCCCCTTGGGCAAGGTAATAGCTCTTCCATTTTCCCCATTGCCCCCTTCTACGGGCGCGACCTCCAACATTCGACCAAAGACGGGCTCCGTGCGGTCTCCGGGAGGGGGGCCGGACACCTTATCAGCTTCGATCGCGCTACCCACTCGATGAAGAATAATGGGTTAGAAGGCGAATTTCAAAAAAGCAAATGTAACGTCCGGACTCGAGCTACTTACCTGTGTATCCGGGCGATTGCAGCTTAGGCCTGCGTCCTCGGTCAATTCCGGGCACGCCACCTGCGGTCCGAAGAACAACTTGTACATCTCCACGGGCGTCATACCCATGAAGTGTTGGATAATTCGTGGCCCCTCCGGATTGAATTCCCATAACCGGAGAGGACGGCGTTTGCAGGGCAGAAGACGCCTGATTAGCATAACCTGCATCACCACTACCAGATTGATCTCCCTCGCTTGGAGGTCTCGAATCCGGCCCTGCAATAAGGGCACGTCTTCGGACGGCTCCCAATTGAGCCCTTGGTTGACCCACGACATCAATCGGCGTGGAGGTCCCGGGCGGAATGAAGGCGGCGGCTTTTTCTTGCTGCCCTTCGGAGCAGTGACATAGAACCACTCCTGCTGCCACAAGCTGAGCTCCTCTTGGAAGGAGCCCTCGGGCCACGGGGCATCGGCCCTTTTGCTTATGGCCGCCCCGCTGCACTCCGCTTGACGCCCCCCGATGATCTTTGGCTCCACATTGAAGGTCTTCAGCCATAGGCCAAAGTGGGGGGTGACGCGGAGGAAGGCTTCACAGACAATAATGAATGCCGAAATATGGAGGATGGACTCCGGAGCCAAGTCGTGAAAATCCAGCCCGTAGTAGAACATGAGCCCTCTCACGAAGGGGTCCATCGAGAAGCCTAAACCCCGACGGAGGTGGGATACGAAGACGACGTACTCACCGGCTCGGGGTGGAGTACGCCTGCCCTCGGGCAGCAACCTGTCTTAAATCTTGTAGGATGTACTTGGCCTCACGCAGCTTTAACACGTCCTCCTCCGTGACGGAGGAGGGCATCCACCGGCCCTGAAGGTCGGAGCCGGACATTGTTGAAGATCCGAAGTGCTCGAATCTGGGGCTCTGGGTGTTGGAACTTGGGACAAGGAGAGGATTCGATGGAAGATTGAGAAAAAGAAACGAGCCTTGGTCCCCTTATAAAGGGGGAAAATACCAAGAGCTGTCTCCGTGACCGTTCGGGATTCACCTTCGATAGAGGAGGCGTGGCGACGGGCACGGTTGGGTTACCCACGCTCGTATTGATGAGAATCCCGTAATAAGGTTGGGTTACCCACGCTGACAAGACATGCCAAGGAAACCGCTTCGCTAAACGTGCTGAGCTGGTATAATAAAAAAAGATTCAAGTAAAGGCCTGGTAGCGGTGTGATGTCATGCCGCCAAATACGCCAGCAGATTGGATTTATGTGCATTATTCTCTCTACGATGGAATGTGGAATTTATTTTGCAGAGCCGGACACTATCGTGGTGTTCATGATGTTCTCTGGATTATTCAAGGGAGGAACCCGCCTTACAATGCCGAACATTATGCACGCCATACTTATCGTCATTGAAGCCTGGTTCAGGGGCTACTGAGGGAGTCCTAGACTAGGGGGTGTCCGGACAGCCGGACTATCATCGTCCGCCGGACTCCAAGACTACGAAGATACAAGATCGAAGACTCCGTCCCGTGTCCGGATGGGACTTTCCTTGGCGTGGAAGGCAAGCTTGGCGATACGGATATGTAGATCTCCTACCATTGTAACCGACTCTGTGTAACCCTAGCCTCCTCCGGTGTCTATATAAACCGGAGGGCTTTAGTCCGTAGGACACAACATACATTACAAAAATCATACCATAGGCTAGCTTTAGGGTTTAGCCTCCTTGATCTCGTGGTAGATCCACTCTTGTACTACCCATATCATCAATATTAATCAAGAAGTACGTAGGGTTTTACCTCCATCAAGAGGGCCCGAACCTGGGTAAAACATCGTGTCCCTTGTCTCCTGTTACCATCCGCCTAGACGCACAGTTCGGGACCCCCTACCCGAGATCCGCCGGTTTTGATACCGACAGTGATCATGACGGTGCTTCGGAGATGGAGATCACAAGCACAAGATGATGATGGCCATATCATATCACTTATATTGATTGCATGTGATGTTTTTCCTTTATGCATCTTATCTTGCTTTTTACGGTAGCATTATAAGATGATCTCTCACTAAATTTCAAGATAAAAGTGTTCTCACTGAGTATGCACCATTTCCAAAGTTCGTCGTGCCCAGACACCACATGATGATCGGGTGTGATAAGCTCTACGTCCATCTACAATGGGTGCAAGCCAGTTTTGCGCACGCAGAATACTCAGGTTGAACTTGACGAGCCTAGCATATGCAGGTATCGCCTCGGAACACTGAGACCGAAAGGTCGAGCGTCAATCATATAGTAGATATGATCAACATAGTGATGTTCACCATTGAAAACTAATCCATTTCACGTGATGATCGGTTATGGTTTAGTTGATTTGGATCACGTGATCACTTAGATGATTAGAGGGATGTCTATCTAAGTGGGAGTTCTTCAGTAATATGATTAATTGAACTTAAATTTATCATAAACTTAGTACCTGATAGTTTTTTGCTTGTCTATGTTTGTTGTAGATAGATGGCTCGTGTTGTTGTTCCGTTGAATTTTAATGCGTTCCTTGAGAAAGCAAAGTTGAAAGATGATGGTAGCAATTACATGGACTGGGTCCATAACTTGATGATTATCCACATTGCTGCATAGAAGAATTACGTCCTGGAAGCACCGCTAGGTGCCAAACCTACTGCAGGAGCAACACCAGATGTTATGAACCTGTGGCCGAGCAAAGCTGATGACTACTCGATAGTTCAGTGTGCCATGCTTTACGGCTTAGAACCGGGACTTCAACGACGTTTTGAACGTCATGGAGCATATGAGATGTTCCTGGAGTTGAAGTTAATAATTCAAGCAAATGCCCGGATTGAGAGACATGAAGTCTCCAATAAGTTCTAGAGCTGCAAGATGGAGGAGAATAGTTCTGTCAGTGAGCATATACTCAGAATGTCTGGGTATAACAATCACTTGATTCAACTGGGAGTTAATCTTCCGGATGATAGCATCATTGACAGAATTCTTCAATCACTACCACCAGGCTACAAGAGCTTCGTGATGAACTATAATATGCAAGGGATGGAAAAGATAATTCGCGAGCTCTTCGTGATGCTAAAGGCTGCGGAGGTAGAAATCAAGAAGGAGCATCAAGTGTTGATGGTCAATAAGACCACCAGTTTCAAGAAAAAGGGCAAAAGGAAAAAGAAGGGGAACTTCAAGAAGAACAACAAACAAGTTGTTGCTGAAGAGAAGAATACCATGTCTGGACCTAAGCCTGAGACTGAGTGCTTCTACTACAAGCAGACTGGTCACTGGAAGCGGAACTGCGCCAAGTATTTGGCGGATAAGAAGGATGGCAAGGTGAACAAAGGTATATGTGATATACATGTTATTGATGTGTACCTTACGAGCTCGCAGAGCACTGGTATTTGATAATGGTTACATTGCTAATATTTGCAACTCGAAACAGGGACTACAGATTAAGCGGACACTGGCTAAGGACGAGGTGACGATGCGCGTGGGAAATGGTTCCAAAGTCGATGTGATCGCCGTCGGCACGCTACCTCTACATCTACCTTCGGGAATAGTATTAGACCTAAATAATTGTTATTTGGTGCCTTATCCTCCAATATATCCCGCAAGTCCAGCGCATTCCCTCGTGGCTTCGTGCTTTTCGAGCGGTGCCGGGGTACGGTTCTGGCGGAGGGCCTGGATGCCTCTCTGTTGCGGCCACGAGGTGGTCGGTCTACCGTATTGTGCGCTGGTGATGAAGGTTTGTATGCTTCCTCCTCTAGTCGGGGAGCAACTTGCGTTTTAGGGTAGCTTTTGGAGGCGCTCGAGTTCATACTCTTCGGCCGCGAGGACCTCGGTCCATCTATCGGCCAGCAGGTCTTGATCAGCTTGAAGCTGTTGCTGCTTTTTCTTTAGGCTGTTCGCCGTGGCCATTAGCCTGCGTTTGAAATGCTCTTGTTCGACGGGATCCTCGGGCACGACGAATTCGTCGTCATTGAGGCTTGCCTCGTCTCCGGAGGGAGGCATGTAATTTTCATCCTCCTCGTCTGCCGCTCTCTCCTGAGGGCTGGCTTCTCCGTCCTCCTGTGCCGAATCTTGCTGGAGGGGGTTGTCTTCGGCACTCTCTGGGGTGTTGTTATCTCCGGTGCTGGAATCTCCATTCTTGCTGTGGCGGAATTTAGAGCGGCGCCGCTGACGTCGGCGCTTGGGCTGTTTCTTAGAGGAATCTACCTCCGTCGCTTCTTCGCCGTCCCCATCCTTCGGGGTGTCCACCATGTATATGTCATATGACGAGGTGGTCTTCCAGTGCCCCGTAGGCGCTGGTTCTTGATCGTCTCCGGCATCGTCTTCCATACCGTCGATGTCTTCGGAGTCGTAGTCTAGCATGTCGGTTAGATCGTCGACAGTGGCTACAAAGTGGGTGGTGGGTGGGCTTTGAATTTCTTCGTCGTCCGCATCCCAACCATCCTGGCCGCAGTCCGGCCAGGGCTCTCCTGATAACGAGAGATACTTTAGCGAGTTCAGGATGTCGCCAAAGGGTGAATGCTGAAAGATGTCTGCAGCGGTGAACTCCATGATCGGCGCCCAATCGGATTTGATTGGCAGGGGCGCAGGAGGTTCGGATTCCGGCAAGGAGTCCGGCACCTCGGAGTCACAAGCTCTGCAAGGGACAAGGTCGGTATTCGGCTCCATCGCCGTGGAAGTTGCAGCTCCCGAGGCGGTGTCCAGCCTGTTGGGGAACGTAGTAATTTCAAAAAAAATTCCTACGCATACGCAAGATCATGGTGATGCATAGCAACGAGAAGGGAGAGTGTTGTCTACGTACCCTCGTAGACCGAAGCGGAAGCGTTGACGCAACGTAGAGGAAGTAGTCATACGTCCTCCCGGTCCAACCGATCCAAGCACCGTTACTCCGGCACCTCCGAGTTCTTGACACACGTACAGCTCGATGACGCACCCCGATCTCCGATCCAGCAGAGGCGCGGAGGGGGGGAGTTCCGTCAGCACGACGGCGTGGTGACGATCTTGATGTTCTCCTGTCGCAGGGCTTCGCCTAAGCACCGCTACAATATGACCGAGGTGTAATATCGTGGAGGAGGGCACCGCACACGGCTAAGGAACGATCTCAATGATCAACTTGTGTGTCTAGGGTGCCCCCCTACCCCCGTATATAAAGGAGGGAGGGGGAGGCCGGCTGGCCCCCTTGGGGCGCGCCAAGGGAGGAGGAATCCTCCTCCTAGTAGGAGTAGGATTCCTCCTTTCCTACTCCTACTAGGAGGGGGAAGGAAGGAGGAGAGGGGGGGGGGAAGGAAAGGGGGGCGCCGCCCCCCCTCCTAGTCCAATTCAGACTGGAGGGAGAGGGGGCGCGCGGCCCACCCTGGCCGCCCCTCTCTCTTCCCACCTAGGCCAAAGTGGCCCATTAACTCTCCCGGGGGGTTCCGGTAACCCCTCCGGCACTCCGGTTTTCTCCGAAAACTTCCGGAACCTTTCCGGTGTCCGAATATAGTCGTTCAATATATCAATCTTTATGTCTCGACCATTCCGAGACTCCTCGTCATGTCCGTGATCACATCCGGGACTCCGAACAAACTTCGGTACATCAAAATACATAAAATCATGATATAACTGTCATCGAAACCTTAAGCGTGCATGGACCCTACGGTTCGAGAACAATGTAGACATGACCGAGACACGCCTCGGTCAATAACCAATAGCGGACCTGGATGCCCATATTGGTTCCTACATATTCTACGAAGATCTATACGGTCAAACCGCACAACAACATCGTTGTTCCTTTGTCATCGGTATGTTACTTGCCCGAGATTTGATCGCCGGTATCCAATACCTAGTTCAATCTCGCTATCGCAAGTCTCTTTACTCGTTCCGAATACGTCATCTCATAACTAACTCATTAGTTACATGCTTGCAAGGCTTAGGTGATGAGTATTACCGAGAGGGCCCAGAGATACCTCTCCGACAATCGGAGTGACAAATTCTAATCTCGAATTATGCCAACCCAACATGTACCTTCGGAGACACCTGTAGTACTCTTTTATAATCACCCGATTCGCTGTGACGTTTGGTAGCACACAAAGTGTTCCTCCGGTTAAATGGGAGTTGCACAATCCTCATAGTTACAGGAACATGTATAAGTCATGAAGGAAGCAATAGCAGAATACTAAACGATCAAGTGCTAAGCTAACAGAATGGGCCATGTCAATCACATCATTCTCCTAATGATGTGATCCCACTAATCAAATGACAACACATGTCTATGGTCAGGAAACATAACCATCTTTGATTAATGAGCTAGTCAAGTAGAGGCATACTAGTGACTATAGTTTTGTCTATGTATTCACACATGTATCATGTTTCCGGATAATACAATTCTAGCATGAATAATAAACATTTAGACGATATGAGGAAATAAATAATAACTTTATTATTGCCTCTAGGGCATATTTCCTTCAGTCTCCCACTTGCACTAGAGTCAATAATCTAGATTACATGGTAATGATTCTAACACCCATGGAGTCTTGGTGCTGATCATGTTTTGCTCGTGAGAGAGGCTTAGTCAACGGGTCTGCAACATTCAGATCCGTATGTATCTTGCAAATCTCTATGTCTCCTACTTGGACTTGGTCCCGAATGGAATTGAAGCGTCTCTTGATGTGCTTGGTCCTCTTGTGAAATCTGGATTCCTTTGCCAAAGCAATTGCACCAGATTGTCACAGAAGATCTTCATTGGTCCCGATGCACTAGGTATGACACCTAGATCGGAAATGAACTCCTTCATCCAAACTCCTTCATTTGCTGCTTGAAGCAGCTATGTACTCCGCTTCACATGT
Organism: Aegilops speltoides; assembly: GCA_021437245.1. NCBI lineage: Eukaryota > Viridiplantae > Streptophyta > Magnoliopsida > Poales > Poaceae > Aegilops > Aegilops speltoides. The sequence goes on along the minus strand of CM038141.1, from coordinate 433,263,208 downwards.
AGATCCTGCCACGACGCTTTGTTTAGAACTGCACCAACTTACAGCTCCACCGCTTAATAAAAACACGATCCGGTTTGCGATTTAGAATCGTCCGGATCGGTGTCAAAGCTTGCATCGACGTAACCATTTACGACTAGCTCTTTGTCACCTCCATATACGAGAAACATATCCTTAGTCCTTTTCGTATTTCAGATGTTCTTGACCGCTGTCGATGATCCACTCTGGATTACTTTGGTACCTTCCTGCCAAGCTTATTTCTAAGCATACGCCAGTCTGGTACACAAGATTGCATACATGATAGAGCCTATGGCTGAAGCATAGGAACATTTTTCATTTTCTCTCTATCTTCTGCTGTGGTCGGGCATTGAGTTTGACTCAACTTCACACCTTGTAGCACAGCAAGAATCCTTTCTTTGCACGATCCATTTTGAACTTTTTCAAAATCTTGTCAAGGTATGTGCTTTGTGAAAGTCCTATTAAGCGCCTTGATCTATCTCTATAGATCTTGATGCCCAATATGTAAGCAGCTTCACCGAGGTCTTTCATTGAAAAACTTTTATTCAAATATCCCTTTATGCTATCCAGAATTCTATATCATTTCCAGCTAAGAATATGTCATCAACATATAAAACTAGAAATGCTACAGAGCTCCCACTCACTTTCTTGTAAATACAGGCTTCTCCAAAAGTCTCAGATAAAACCATATGCTTTGATCACACTATCAAAGCGCTTATTCCAACTCCGAGATGCTTGCACCAGTCCATAAATGGAACGCTGGAGCTTGCACACTTTGTTAGCACCTTTTGGATCAACAAAACCTTCCGCTGCATCATATACAACTCTTCTTCTAGAAATCCATTCAAGAATGCAGTCTTGACATCCATCTGCCAAATTTCATGATCATGAAATGCAGCAATAGCCAACATGATTCGGACAGACTTAAGCATCGCTACGGGTGAGAAAGTCTCATCGTAGTCAACTCCTTGAACTTGTCGAAAACCTTTCGCAACAAGTCGAGCTTTGTAGACAGTAACATTACCATCAGCGTCAGTCTTCTTCTTAAAGATTCATTTATTCTCAATGGCTTGCCGATCATCGGGCAAGTCAACCAAAGTCCATACTTTGTTTTCATACATGGATCCCATCTCAGGTTTCATGGCCTCTAACCATTTTGCGGAATCTGGGCTCATCATCGCTTCCTCATAGTTCGTAGGTTCATCATGGTCAAGTAACATGACTTACAGAATAGGATTACCGTACCACTCTAGTGCGGACCTTACTGTGGTAGACCTACGAGGTTCAGTAGAAACTTGATCTAAAGTTTCATGATCAATATCATTAGCTACCTCACTAATTGGTGTAGTTGTCACAGGAACCGGTTCTTGTGATGAACTACCTTCCAATAAGGGAGTAGATACAGTTATCTCATCAAGTTCTACTTTCCTCCCACTCACTTCTTTCGAGAGAAACTCCTTCTCTAGAAAGGATCCGAATTTAGCAACGAAAATCTTGCCCTCAGATCTGTGATAGAAGGTGTACCCAATAGTCTCCTTTGGGTATCCTATGAAGACACATTTCTTCGATTTGGGTTCGAGCTTATCTGGTTGAAGTTTCTTCACATAAGCATCGCAGCCCCAAACTTTAAGAAACGACAACTTTGGTTTCTTGCCAAACCACAGTTCATAAGGCGTCGTCTCAACGGATTTTGATGGTGCCCTATTTAACGTGAATGCGCCGTCTCTAAAGCATAACCCCAAAACGACAGCGTAAATCGGTAAGAGACATCATAGATCGAACCATATCAAGTAAAGTACGATTCGACGCTCGGACACACCATTTCGCTGTGGTGTTCCGGTGGCGTGAGTTGGAAACTATTCCGCATTGTTTCAAATGTAAACCAAACTCAGAACTCAAATATTCTCCTCCACGATCAGATCGTAGAAACTTTATTTTCTTGTTACGATGATTTTCTACTTCACTCTGAAATTCTTTGAACTTTTCAAACGTTTCGCACTTGTGCTTCATTAAGTAGATATACCCATATCTGCTCAAATCATCTGTGAAGGTGAGAAAATAACGATATCCGCCACGAGCCTCAACATTCATCGGGCCACATACATCTCGTATGTATGATTTCCAATAAATCTGTTGCTCTCTCCATAGATCCGGAGAACGGTGTTTTAGTCATCTTGCCCATGAGGCACGGTTCGCAAGTACCAAGTGATTCATAATCAAGTGATTCCGAAGTCCATCAAGATGGAGTTTCTTCATGCGTTTACACCGATATGACCTAAACGGCAGTGCAACAAATAAGTTGCACTATCATTATCAACTCTGCATCTTTTGGCTTCAACATTATGAAATATGTGTATCACTACTATCGAGATTCAATAAAAATAGACCACTCTTCAAGGGTGCATGACCATAAAAGATATTACTCATATAAATAGAACAACCATTATTCTCTGATTTAAATGAATAACCGTCTCGCATCAAACAAGATCCAAATGTAATGTTCATGCTCAACGCAGGCACCAAATAACAATTATTCAGGTCTAAAACTAATCCCGATGGTAGATGTAGAGGTAGCGTGCCGACCGCGATCACATCGACTTTGGAACCATTTCCCACGCGCATCGTCACCTCGTCCTTAGCTAATCTTCGCTAATCCATAGTCCTGCTTGAGTTGCAAATATTAGCAATGTAACCAAGATCAAATACCAGTGCTCTGCGAGCATTAGTAAGGTACACATCAATAACATGTATATCACATATACCTTTGTTCACTTTGCCATCCTTCTTATCCGCCAAATACTTGGGGCAGTTCCGCTTCCAAAGGTCCATGCGCTTGCGAGAAAGCACTCGATTTGTGCTTAGGTCCGGACTTGGGTTTCTTCTCTTGAGCAGCAACTTGCTTGCTGTTCTTTTGAAGTTCCCTTTTTCTTCCCTTTGCCCTTCTTCTTGAAACTAGTGGTCTTGTTGACCATCAACACTTGATGCTCCTTCTTGATTTCTACCTCCGTGGCTTTCAAAGATTGCGAAGAGCTCGGGAATAGTCTTGTTCATCCCTTGCATATTATAGTTCATCACAAAGCTCTTGTAGCTTGGTGGCGTGATTGGAGAATTCATCAATGACGCTATCATCCGTAAGATTAACTCCCAGTTGAATCAAGTGATTATTATACCCGGACATTTTGAGTATATGCTCACCGACAGAATGTTCTCCTCCATCTTGCAGCTGTAGGACTTATTGGAGACTTCATATCTCTCAATCCGGGCATTTGCTTGAAATATTAACTTCAACTCTGGAACATCTCATATGCTCCATGACGCTCAAAACATCGTTGAAGACCCGGTTCTAAGCCGTAAAGCATGGCACATCAACTATAGAGTAGTCATCGCTTTTGCTCGCCAGACGTTCTTAACGCCGCCGGTTGATCAGCGAAGGCTCGCACCCAGCGGTGCTTCCAGATTTAACTCTTCGTGCAGCAGCAATGAGGATAATCCTCGTGTTACTGCACCCGATCCGTGTAATTGCTACCATCATCTTTCAACTTTGCTTTCTCAAGGAACGCATTAAAATTCAACGGAACAACAAAGACGAGCCATCTATCTACAAACAAACATAGACAAGCAAAATACTATCAGTACTAAGTTCATGATAAATTTAAGTTCAATTAATCATATTACTAAAGAACTCCCACTTAGATGACATCTCTCCAGTCATCTAAGTGATCACGTGATCCAAATTAACTAAACCATGTCCGATCATCACGTGAGATGGAGTAGTTTCAATGGTGAACATCTCTATGTTGATCATATCTACTATATGATTCACGCCGACCTTTCGGTCTCCGTGTTCCGAGGCCATATCTATATGCTAGGCTCGTCAAGTATAACTCGAGTATTCCGCGTGTGCAACTGTTTTGCACCCGCTGTATTTGAACGTAGAGCCTATCACACCCGATCATCACGTGGTGTCTCAAAGACGAAGAACTTTCGCAACGGTGCATACTCGGGAGAACACTTCTTGATAATTAGTGAGAGATCATCTTAAAATGCTACCGTCAATCAAAGCAAGATAAGATGCATAAAGGATAAACATCACATGCAATCAATATAAGTGATATGATATGGCCATCATCATCTTGTGCTTGTGATCTCCATCTCCGGCACCGTCGTGATCACCATCGCCACCGGCGCGACACCTTGATCTCCATCGTAGCATCGTTGTCGCCACGCCATCTATTGCTTCTATGACTATCGCTACCGCTTAGTGATAAAGTAAAGCAATTACAGTATGCTTGCATTTCATACAATAAAGCGACAACCATATGGCTCCTGCCAGTTGCCGATAACTTCGGTTACAAAACTTGATCATCTCATACAATAAAATATAGCATCACGTCTTGACCATATCACATCACAACATGCCCTGCAAAAACAAGTTAGACGTCTTCTACTTTGTTGTTGCAAATTTTACGTGGCTGCTACGGGCTTAGCAACGATAGTTTGTCAAATAGACTCCGTTTTAACCTTCACAAGGACCGGGCGTAGCCACACTTGGTTCAACTAAAGTGAGAGAGACAGACACCCGCCAGCCACCTTTAAGCACGAGTGCTCGTAACGGTGAAACCAGTCTCGCGTAAGCATACGCGTAATGTCGGTCCGGGCCGCTTCATCTCACAATACCGCTGAACCAAAGTATGACATACTGGTAGGCAGTATGACTTGTATCGTCCACAACTCACTTGTATTCTACTCGTGCATATAACATCAACGCATAAAACCTGGCTCTGATACCACTGTTGGGGAACGTAGTAATTTAAAAAAAAAATCCTACGCACACGCAAGATCGTGGTGATGCATAGCAACGAGAAGGGAGAGTGTTGTCTACGTACCCTCGTAGACCGAAGCGGAAGCATTGACGCAATGTAGAGGAAGTAGTCATACGTCCTCCCGGTCCAACCGATCCAAGCACCATTACTCCGGCACCTCCGAGTTCTTGACACACGTACAGCTCGATGACGCACCCCGATCTCCGATCCAGCAGAGGCGCGGGGAAGTTCCACAAGACGACAGCGTGGTGACGATCTTGATGTTCTCTGTCGCAGGCTTCGCCTAAGCACCGCTACAATATGACCGAGGTGTAATATCGTGGAGGGGGCACAGACACGGCTAAGGAACGATCTCAATGATCAACTTGTGTGTCTAGGGTGCCCCCTACCCCGTATATAAAAGAGGGAGGGAGGCCGCCGCCCCTTTGGGCGCGCCAAGGAGGAGGAATCCTCCTCCTAGTAGGAGTAGGATTCCTCCTTTCCTACTCCTACTAGGAGGGGAAGGAAGGAGGAGAGGGGAAGGAGGGGCGCCGCCTCCTAGTCCACCTGGACTGAGGGAGGCGCGCCCACCCCGGCCGCCTCTCTTCCCACCTAGGCCCAAGTGGCCCATTAACTCTCCCGGGGTTCCGTAACCCCCGCACTCTCGATTTTCTCCGAAAACTTCCGGAACCTTTCCGGTGTCCGAATATAGTCGCTCAATATATCAATCTTTATGTCTCGACCATTCCGAGACTCCTCGTCATGTCCGTGATCACATCCGGACTCGAACAAACTTCGTACATCAAAATACATAAACTCATAATATAACTGCTATCGAAACCTTAAGCGTGCGGACCGTGCGGTTCGAGAACAATGTAGACATGACCGAGACACGTCTCGGTCAATAACCAATAGCGGACCTGGATGCCCATATTGGTTCCTACATATTCTACGAAGATCTTTATTGGTCAAACCGCACAACAACATACGTTGTTCCCTTTGTCATCGGTATGTTACTTGCCCAAGATTTGATCGTCGGTATCCAATACCTAGTTCAATCTCGTTACGCAAGTCTCTTTACTCGTTCCGAATACGCCATCTCATAACTAACTCATTAGTTACATGCTTGCAAGGCTTAGGTGATAAGTATTACCGAGAGGGCCCAGATACCTCTCCGACAATCGGAGTGACAAATTCTAATCTCGAATTATGCCAACCCAACATGTACCTTCGGAGACACCTGTAGTACTCCTTTATAATCACCCAGTTACGTTGTGACGTTTGGTAACACACAAAGTGTTCCTCCGGTAAATGGAAGTTGCACAATCCTCATAGTTACAGGAACATGTATAAGTCATGAAGGAAGCAATAGCAGAATACTAAACGATCAAGTGCTAAGCTAATAGAATGGGTCATGTCAATCACATCATTCTCCTAATGATGTGATCCCACTAATCAAATGACAACACATGTCTATGCTCAGGAAACATAACCATCTTTGATTAATGAGCTAGTCAAGTAGAGGCATACTAGTGACTATAGTTTTGTCTATGTATTCACACATGTATCATGTTTCCGGATAATACAATTCTAGCATGAATAATAAACATTTATCATGATATGAGGAAATAAATAATAACTTTATTATTGCCTCTAGGGCATATTTCCTTCACAGCCACATGTCCTCGATCTGTGCGGTCGGCTCCGAACTAAGGGTCGGAGCGGATTAAATGTCTTGACCTCCAAGGTATTGCCCGCGGCAGAGCTAAATCATGCCCATCGTGATAAAGGCGGCACGCTCGCTGCGGGCTCGAATCCATCGAAGATCAAGTCTCCGTGGATGTCAGCCATGAAGTTTAGGCTTCCAAATCGACCTGATGGCGGGGCGTAGCTTCGATCTGCTCCAGATGGCCAAGTGAATTGGCCCAGCAGCAAAGCCGCCAACACGAAGATCTGTCCGGGAGAAAAGCCTCACCGACGGGCGTTGTTGTTGATTGAAGAAGCCATCAAGCCTATCGGTGACGCACACGAGGAACTCTCAATGAAAGCACCAATGTCGGTATCAAACCGCGGATCTCGGTAGGGGGTCCCGAACTATGCGTCTAGGCGGATGGTAACAGAGACAAGGGACACGATGTTTTTACCTGTGTTCGGCCCTCTCGATGGAGGTAAAACCCTACTCCCGCTTGATTGATATTGATGATATGGGTAGTACAAGAGTGGAACTACCACGAGATCAAGGAGGCTAAACCCTAGAAGCTAGCCTATGGTATGATTGTTGTAATGGTTGTTCGTCCCACGGACTAAAACCCTCCGGTTTATATAGACACCGGAGAGGGCTAGGGTTACACAGTAGTCGGTTACAATGGTAGGAGATCTACATATCTCAGACGCCAAGCTTGCCTTCCACGCCAAGGAAAGTCCCATCCGGACACGGGACGAAGTCTTCAATCTTGTATCTTCATAGTCTTGGAGTCCGGCCGATGACGATAGTCCGGCTATCCGGACACCCCCTAGTCCAGGACTCCCTCAGTAGCCCCTGAACCAGGCTTCAATGACGATGAGTCCGGCGCGCATATTGTTCGGCATTGCAAGGCGGGTTCCTCCTCCGAATAATTCATAGAATATTGTGAACACCAGGATAGTGTCCGGCTCTGCAAAATAAATTCCACATTCCACCCTAGAGAGAATAATGTATGCACAAGTTCAATCTGCTGACGTTTCTCGTGGCATGACGTCACACCACCACCAAGCCTTCACTTGAATCGTTTTTTATTATACCACCTCAGCGCGTTTAGCGAAGCGGTTTCCTTGGCACGTCTTGTCGAAGCAGAGATCGTGTTCCCCTTATTCCGGGATTCCCATCAATACGGACGTGGGTAACCCAACCGCGCCATTGATGGTGGCGCTTGGGAGATAAGCGAGTTTTACCAGGCCGGTGGGGACGCATAGTCTTCGTCCGCCCATATATAAGGGGATAAGGATCCACCCTTTTTTACCTACGCCTTCTTCCATTTGCTTATCCATCTCCGCGCACTCGAGATCCAGCGCCCAACTTCGCACATCTCGTCTCAACCTTCTCCAGCCATGTCCGGAGCGGGAGGCAAGTGGATGGCCTCCTCCGTTATGGAGGGCACATCGAAGATCTGCGTGGCGCGGATACCTGCCCAAAGAAGATCGCGCACCGGCCGCCCGACAAGGGCAGCTCATCCCAACCCCTGTGCCCCATGAGAGGGTCATATTCCTTCCCCACTTCCTCCGCGGACTGGGCTTCCCACTTCATCCCTTCGTCCGAGGGCTCATGTACTACTACGGCCTGGACATCCACGATCTGGCGCCAAACTTCATCCTCAACATCTCGGCGTTTATCGTCGTGTGCGAGGCCTTCCTCTCAGATCCAGCCCCACTTCGGCTTGTGGCTAAAAATCTTCAATGTCAAGCCGAAGGTAGTGAAGGGCGTCCAAGCGGAGTGCGGAGGCGCCATGGTGGGCAAATGCCCAACGCCCTCGCTCGAGGGCGCCTTTGTGGAAACCATCAAGGGTGGCAATCGGGTGGTTCTATATCACCGAGCCAGCGTGACCCTAAATGGGCAGCGCCCCGAGTTTAGATCTGGCGTCCCCATGCAGCTCACCTCCGGAAAGAGAAGGGCTTGCTATGGGGTAGTTCAAGGAGCTCACGGACTCGATCCTGCCTCCTGCACTCGTGAACAAGAAGCTCAAGCTTGTCAATGTGATCCAGGTCATGCTCGTCCGCCGGATTCTCCCCTGCCAACAATGGGCTTTCAATCTGTGGGAGTTTGATCCGGCATAGCACCGGACCCTGAGCGGGCTCTTCGACATGACGTACGAAGATGCCTGGAGGGTGCTGTTCAAGGGCGGGGAAGCCCCCGCATCCGCGACCGAAGATCGCGGATTCAGCACCAAGCGCCCGACCAGCGAGGTAAGCTTTGTCATCCTTTACGGGACACTTATTTCTTTCATAGTTTGACTCTATGTGGGATCTAAAACTCCCAATGCCTTTAACAGGACTGGCAGAGGACGTCCGGACAGGTCAACTGTCCGGCTCACCTCCCCAAAGAACCAGCGGATGCCCGTTTAACGGGGCTGCTAGTCCCGGCATTTTATGTGGTGCCGGAGAAGAAGGCCACGAAGAAGGCCACGGGAACCCAAAGGAGTTCCCGGCGCCAGGTGGTATCGGACTCATCGTCCGATGGCTCCGAGGCGGACTCCTCCCCTGAAGATGAGGAGGAGAAAGAGGACTCTCCCCAGGAGGGGGAGAGAGGAAGAGGGAGGCCTCCCCAACAGGGGGGGCCGAAGGGTCCAAGAGGAGAAGGACCCTTCCTCCGGACAGCTCTGCCAACGCCAACGTTGGCGACGAAGGGTGGCCCTCAAGGGCCAAGCCTCCGGCAAGATCGTAAGTATCCGGATTCGTGAATGATTTATAATTTCTTCTTTGTGCCACATAGTGTCCTTCTAATGCCGCACATTACCTGTAGTCCGGCCGAGGATGATCTTCCCACTTCATCAAGCGGGTCCTTAGCTCTGTCGGATGTAGATTCCATTCTGACCACTTGCACCCCTCACGATGCCGAGGACACCGAGGTGGGATCCCAGGAGGGGACCCGCCAGGAGGGGGAGGCTCCGGAGGTGCCACAGGGCAATCTCCCGGACTTCGTGCCGGACTCCGCGCCGGAACCCGCAGTGGTTCTGGAGTCCGGCAACGACCCCTTCGTAAGAAGGGCAAGACCGTGACACCGGCAGCCTCCGTCCAACCGGAGGCACCGGACAACTTGTTGGAGGCGCTCAACGGCGCTTCCATCAAGGAAGAACACCGCACTATCATGAGTGCGGTGATTCAGAAGGTTCAGCTCGCCAAGAGCGGGCTGACCGAAGCTTGCAGCAGCCTTCTAACAGGCTTTGAGGTAAGAAGTTTTAAAATGTTTAATGGAATACCGCATAGACAGTAGCCCCTGATGCTCGGTTCGGTGTTCGGAAAGAAAAGCCGGACTGAGGATCTAAAAAGATATACGCAGGAGTTCTAAAAATTATGTCAATATGGGATTGCAGGCTGCGCTGCTGACCTCTGTCGCACTGACTGCGGTGGTTGGTGCTTTGAAGCAGGACCTCGAGCGGTCCGAGCATGAGCTCGGCCTTGCCAACAAGCAGCTCAAGGACAAAGAAGGTGAGTAACACCGCATTACATTTGTACCTTACAGAAAAGGATTTTGGTTGCAATAGAAATAACAAGGATAACGTGGGTATTGCAGGGGCCACGAACGAGGTGCGACCCTGAGGGAGGCTGTGTCCGCGGCCGAACGCAATGCGGCCATGGAACGAGCGGAGCGAGAGAAGCAGGAGGCGCGGGTGGCGGAGGTGCGGCAAGAGCTCCAGGCTCTCATGGAAAAGCATGAGAGTTTGGAGCGCGACTCGAAGACTCGAGAGTCCGAGCTTGCCTCGACTCTTGAAAGTGCCAAAGCCGCTAAGGCCGAGGCCCATAAGGCCCTCCAGGAGATTGAGGCGGTGAAGAAAATAGCGGCGGGTAAGGCATTTTTCATGCAAAGCAAGCATGTGAATGTGAATTACCTGTTACTTACCCGAATTCGGAGCTCTCCAGGAGCGATTGCAGATCTACCTTGCAGCGTGTCCGATGCCGCCGCATTCTACCGGGCCGAGAAGGGGAGCTCAATGGAGAAGGTATTCTGGTCTCAGTATGCTGAGGCCGAACATCCGGTGCCCCTTAGCGACCAGCTGAAGCAGCTGGTCGAGCTCCACAAGGTAGCCGAGCAGGCCATGAAGGGCCTCATAGTCCGGCCAGGGCTCAAGAGGCCATGCACGGAGCTACTTCGCCTCGTCTTGCGGCTGGTGGATGCGTGCCCTTGGGTGGAGGTCATCAAGCGCACCGCCTGCATTGAAGGTGCCCGTCGGGCCCTTGCCCGCGCAAAGGTGCACTGGGGCAGGCAGGATGCTGAGAGGCTTCTGACGGACGCGCCGCCGGTGGGCAAGGAGTATCGTACGCCCGAAATGTACTATAAGAGTGTCCTGAAGGGTGCCCACAAAATTGCGGATGAGTGCCCCAAAGATGTAATTTTTGAGTAGACTCGCAATGTGTTATCCTGTGCGCTGAAAACTTTGTTCATATGCGCTAAGCAACGCTTGTTGATTTAAAGTATTACCTTCTGTGCGGCCGTTTATCAAATCTGAGAGATGGCAAGTCGTCGGCTTCAGCCCCCATGCCACGAGTGCTGGGGTGTTCGGGATAAACTTGAGCCTTCTTGTTCCCATTTTTGGGTCCATCTAGGGAGGCGCTCAACACAACGAACAAGGCAACCGGACTTATAATGCTTGAACACTCTCCCTTAGCCATAGAATTCTATAATTTTAAATTTTGGCGAAGCCCCTAGTGTTTGGAAGACCGAGTTCGGGGCGCTATCCATGCCTGGGCCGGACGAAGCCGGTTCCTCTCTCTAAGCGGCATAAGTCTTTAGGGACTCGAAAAGACCTCTCGAACAGCGACCATCTCTCGCCTTATCATGACGGCCGTTTTAGCTTTCCATCGAGGCGCCGCCCAGCTCAACCGGGGCGCAATCGCAGTGGTTCTCCCAGTGCTACCTTAGCCGATAGAGCGGAACATAAGGTACCAAAACATGGGAGCCAGGCAAACCCAACTATTGACCCAAGATATGATTCGGAGCTGATGCATATAATGCTATAAGTTCAGGGTGGCGCACTTGTGAAAGTGTTCGGACTTATCACACCAAAATGCGGGGAACATAAGCCCCTGGTGTATTCGGCCGTACCAAAGTGTACGGATGCATGATGTCATAAATGAACATATATGTAAAAAAGAGAATTCAATTGTAAACAAAAAGTGATGCATTGTTTATTCAAGGAATTCTGCTATGAGTGCAGAGCGATACAAATAGTGCGGTAAGCAAGGGTTTGGACTATTTGACATGTCCCTTCCAGGGGTAGGGTGTGGACTGGTGTATTAAACAGATTTAATGCTCATAATGGAGACCACCTGAGTGTTCGTCGTAGCCATTGTCCCTCCCTGGCTGTTGCATCGTGAGTTCGGCAGATCTACTGCTGGACAGGGCTTCTGATAAACGGAGTCCTGTGGAAAAAAAGGGAAGAAAGAAAAAAAGTGACACACGTGGGAGCCCCTGGTGTGGTTGAGCCGCACTCTGGGACTGTCGTGGTCGTGCCCCTCCCCCTATGCCCATGGTATCTTCAGAGCGTAATGATGTACGCGAAGAGCTCGTCTTGCAATCATGCAAAGGCTGGGATTGGGGCCGCATTGCTACGCGTGCTCGGAACATGCCAGGTGGTCTTGATGTATATTACTCCGAGCGCGTTTAATCATGTCCGGTCGTTTAACGGCCTGTAACGCCCCGGATGTAACTTTCCATATTCGTAACTCCAACTCTTGCCTTTTCCGGAGATGCCATATGTTATTTTCCTTCGTGGTTGGGTTTCTGTCTTTTGTTTTGCATTTTGTTCTTGTCTTGCATTTCATCATCGCATCATTCGCATTGCATCGGCACTCCGTTGCCGTCATATTTTAAAACTTACATTCGTTCGTCGTTGCCGTTTCTCCTTTTGCCTTCATCACCTTCCCTCGGATCGCCTTGCCCGCTGACCGCTCTGCACCAACCGGTTTTGCTTCCCTCTTGACCGTGACCACCTAACCTCTCTTGCCAGCTCGCAGCACCCTCGTGTGCGTGTCCGAAACTTGCCCGAACCCGAACCGGTCTGTCGTTACCGTTGGGTTCAGATCATCCCCAAACGTCTATAAAACATCTTCGTTTTCTTAATTGGACTCCCTATCTATTTATTTATCGACCGTCCGATTAAAATCGGAGGGTCCGTTTTCCCCTAAGCTAACCAACCTACCTATTTAAGTAACCAAACCCTAGCCCCTACCTGTCCAATCCACCAAATCCCGAGCAGCCTCCGCCGCTCCTCGTTTTCAGTTCCACCCCAACCAGCGCTCTCCCTCCTCCTCGTTGAGCCCCAATCCAAAATTCCCCTCGGTCTCCACCAGCAGCCTCCGACCATCTCCCTCGATTTCAGCTCCCTCCCGATCCCCTCGATTCACCTAGCCGAGAGCCTCCTCCTTCCTCTGCCAGCTCGATCTTCTCCATCCCGCGCCCGAGCTCCTTCTCCTCATCGAGCCGAGGCTCCCTGCAGAAGCAACTCCCGCATCCCCTTCTCCTCTCGATTCCCACCAATCAGAGCCCCACTGCCCTTCTCGACCAGCAGAGCTTTCTCGCCTCCTCTGCATGGACCCCGTCGCCCTCCGGCTTCGTCGTAGCACCACTGACCAGCAGCCCTTGTCGCCTTGACCCCTTTCGACTTCATGGCGTTCCTCGTCATCCTCGCGCCTATGGCCGTCGGCCACCCAAGCAGCAGCAGCAGTCCCGAGCCCCGCAGATCCCTCGACCAAACTCGCGGTGACCCGCAGTGACCAGCGCCACCTCATCTCCTCCCGCCTCTCCTCCCATGTTGTTCCGTCTCTCCCGCTGCTCATCTCTCCCTCATGGCTTTTTTCTACAGAGCCCCGCCAGGATCTCCAAGTCCGTGGCCGCCGGGTTTGCCTCCGCCCCATGCCCGCAGAACCTCACCGCCGGTCAGATCGGTCCCTCCTTCGAGCCCGGTTCCACGTCCTTCGTCCTTCGCCGCCGCGCCGGAGGTCCCCGATGTCGCTGCTCTGCTTCTGCTCCCTGTCGAACAGAGGACAGCGCCCTGCTTCCCAGATCGAGCGCGTTGACCGCGCCCCCCGCCTGCTTCCCCTTCGGCCTCCAAGGCCCAGCGTCGCCAGCAGCCAGATCTGCCGGAGCCCAGCTCCTCTCCTCCGAACGGGCCAAGGCCCATGGGTGAGGCCGCACAGCCAGCGCCAGGCCTCCTCTGCTTCCAATCCGGGCCGAAGCCCATGTGAGGCCCCAACGCCTTCCTTTTTTTCCCTTCTGTTGGGCCTGCTCCAGTCAGTTTCGGCCCGTATCATGTTTTTTTCCAGATCTGAATTTGTCTATTATCCAGAGAATATCAGTTTTACAGAAAAACCCTCATGCTTCATACATTTAATAACTCACAAACTATGCATCATATGTAAATGATTCAAACATGTAAAATGCTTAGAATTTTGTGTAGATTAATAATATGCCACTTTAATCCAAGTTTAAAATGTTTAAAATGTTGTTTGATTAAATTTGCTCAAATGCCATGTTAAAATGATTTAATTCATAACTAAATAACCGTAGCTCGGATTTAAATGTTCTTTATATGTATTTGGGGTGGAAAAATGCCTAGATTAACATGGTCCACATTATTTTCCTTTTTAACAACTTTAAAAATATGTTTTAGGGCAGAACAGTAGCAAATTCATAAATTGCATATGAGGTTTTTCCGGAATTGTTGTTTGTTGTTCCGGCCTCATTTAAACTTGCCTAAATAGTTAGTTTACTTATGCTTCACCTCTTGCCATGTTTAACAACATTTAATATTGTTGGGTACATAAACGGGAGAGAAGTAAATAACTCGAATGTGGTGTTCCGTCAATATGCAACTCGTTGCATATTGAGCTCCACTTAATTTGTAGTGTTGTTTGTTGCACTTTGCCATGCCATGCCATGCCTCATTAAACCAGACAGGCATCATGCTTGTTGTGCATCATGTCTTGTTCATGTGTGGTGAGTTTACCTATGTTGTGTGCTTCTTCTTGTTAGTTCCTGTTTCGTTGCGATCGTGAGGTTTCGTTCGCCTTCGGTTGGTTCGGCTTCATCCGTTCATCTTCTTCATGGACTCGTTCTTCTTCCTTGTGGGATTTCAGGCAAGATGACCGCTACCTCGGATCTCACTACTATCATTGCTATGCTAGTTGCTTCGTTCTATCGCTGTCTTTCGCGCTACCTATTAACTGCTTATCAAGCCATCCCATATTGCCATGAACCTCTAACCTTTGACACCATTCCTATGCAAACCATTGTTTGGCTATGTTACCGCTTTTGCTCAGCCCTCTTATAGCGCTGCTAGTTGCGGTGAAGTTGAAGATTGCTCCATGGTGGACAGGGTTTATGTTGGGATATCACAATATCTCTTATATTATTAATGCATCTATATACTTGGTAAAGGATGGAAGGCTCGGCCTTATGCCTGGTGTTTTGTTCCACTCTTGCCGCCCTAGTTTCCGTCATACCGGTGTTATGTTCCCGGATTTTATGCTCCTAACGCTGGTCGGGTGATTTATGGGACCCCCGACAGTTCGCTTTGAATAAAACTTGTCCAGAAGGCCCAACATTGACTTTTACCATTTGCCTCACCACCACCTACTTTTCCCTTGGGAGTCGCTCTCTCGAGGGTCATCTTTATTCAGCCCCCCCCGGGCCAATGCTTGTCTAAGTGTTGGGCCAAACTAGAGCCCTTTGCGCGCCCCCTCGTGGAAACTTGAGGTCTGGTTTTAGTTGTACGGATTGCTCATCCGGTCGTGGCTCGAGACGAGATACGTGCTACTATCGGGATGTCGGCACGCCGGAGGTCTTGCTGGTCTTGTTTTACCATTGTCGAAATGTCTTGTAAACCGGGATTCCGAGACCGATCGGGTCTTCCCGGGAGAAGGTCTATTCTTCGTTGATCGCGAGAGCTTGTCATGGGCTAAGTTGGGACACCCTGCAGGGTTTAAACTTTCGAGAGCCGTGCCCGCGGTTATGTGGCAGATGGGAATTTGTTAATGTCCGGTTGTAGATAACTTGACACTTGATCCGAATTAAAACGCATCAACCGTGTGTGTAGCCGTGATGGTCTCTTCTCGGCGGAGTCCGGGAAGTGAACACGGTTTCTATGTTATGTTTGACGTAAGTAGGTGTTCAGGATCACCTCTTGATCATTGCTAGTTCACGACCGTTCCTTTGTTTCTCTTATTGCTCTCATTTGCGTATGTTAGCCACCATATATGCTTAGCCGCTGCTGCAACCTCACCACTTTACCCCTTCCTTTCCCATTAAGCTTTGCTAGTCTTGATACCCATGGTAATGGGATTGCTGAGTCCTCGTGGCTCACCAGATACTTCAAAACCAGTTTGCGTGCCTATGTTACCGAAAGGTGTGACGCAACCAAGCTCAAGGAGGAGCTCGTTGAAGATCTTGCCTTTTGTGTTGTTTCGTTCTACTTGATCAGTAGTGGAGCCCAGTTGGGGTCGATCGGGGACCTTTGTCGCATTTGGGGTTCTTCTTTTATTTTGGTTCCGTAGACGGACCTTGATTGTATCTAGATGATGTAATGCTTTATTCATGTAATTGTGTGAAGTGGCGATTGTAAGCCAACTATGTATCTCTTTCCCTTATGTATTACATGGGTTGTGTGAAGATTACCTCACTTGCGACATTGCTTTCAATGCGGTTATGCCTATAAGTCGTGCTTCAACACGTGGGAGATATAGCCGCATCGAGGGCGTTACAAGCTGGTAATCAGAGCCTTCCCCGACCTTAGGAGCCCCACTGCTTGATCGTTTTTAGCGGCCGAGTTGTGTCTAGAAAAATGTTTTGAGTCATTTAGGATTATATATATTGGAGAGTTAGGAATTCTTTTTACGCCTCAGTCCCTTCGTCGCTCTGGTGAGCTCTCCTGACGTAGAAGTTTTGACATTCCTCTTCTCAAATTTCACTAAAAAAAATTTAGGATCACGCGGGTATCTTGGAATCGTTCCAATGGTTTTATGATGAGAACATTGTCTTCATGCCTCCTGTCAGGGGTTTAGTGGAAGTGTCCCGGGGAGTTGAGCTCTAAGGTGTTGTCGTCATAATTTTATCGTTGCAGTTCTGGAATACCTGAGTTTAGTATGCCAACATCAAAAATCTCTTTTATGCAGTTGTTGGTGAGATAACCCCGATAACCCAGTACTGAGGTGAGTACGGGAGTATTGCCATGACTCGTATAACGGATGCTTTTCAAAGGTTGAGGTACACGATTTCCAAAGGTTTCTTGGTTATGTGTTGACGGATGGATACAGCTTGGATGTAGGTATTGTTAGTTTGGGTGAGATATATTGCTTCCCCTGTATCCCCAACACCAGATTGCATAACCAGAAAGTTTCGGGAGTTTTATAGGTGGGAATTCAAGTAGCTCCTAGAATATCTTTCCGACAGATGCATGATATGGGATTGGGTAAATCTCTATCATATGTATTTGTTCCGGCTTATTCTGCAAGCCAAATCCTTTGTTTTGTTTTATTTGTGGTATTCGAGTTGCTTCGAAGTCAAATGTTGAACCCATACCTTTCCTAAACGGTGTTCTCATATTGCTATGTGAATACTAATCCTTTTGATCATTGATTTTGTCATGTCAACTCCTTTCCAACCGGTGTGCTTCTCTTCAAGTGGATCCCATCATTTTCCCCATCCGCAAGATCATTTCTAAGTTTTCTCAACGGTGTTTGTTTCATTCATCCCAAGTTGTCCTTGTTTTTCCCTGCCCTCCCACCCTTTTTCTTCAAGGACTCAGATTTCTTAATCATGTATCCCTTTAATTTGTGAGAAGTTTCTCCATTCTTTTCCGTCAATGTTCTTACCCGGTGGTTCTCAAGAAGATGTTCTACTAGTTCATCATCCTTCATTGTTGTTTCTTCTCCGGTGGATCCTATTCAAGCTTTCGATATTCATCATATTCCTTTCCTCGTTTCTAATGCTTTCTCATACCGATGCACCTCTTAATCATTCACTTCTTCCTATTCATTTGTTCTGGAGTGCTGAAGATATCTCACAAGACTTGGGTTTCCATTCTCAATCCCTTCAAGATATTTCGAGGTTGTTATCTCATTCAAGCCATTTAATTCAACCGGTGCAATTTCTCGTGAAAATCATTTCCAACGGTGTTCTTTTGAGTGGGCCCTAACCCACAGGTCTTTTCCCAGGATCTCACCTGACTCTTCTAATTATTCCGGAGCTATCCCAAATTCTTTTCAGAGTTTGACGTAAGAATGAATTTTCATCAGTCACATGCCTTCTCCAAGATCTTTCAAATTATTTTTCATTGTTGGCTCAACAACCTTGGTTTTTTTCCATTCTCCCGGAGTATCTCATACAATTAATGGTGGTTCTCATCTTCATTCTCAACATGTGAAGACCGAAGAAGGATTTCTCTTAGATCTTGCTCCATTCTCTTCAAGATTCATGGTTCTAGCTTGATGCCATCCTCTCATAATTGCTTTCGATTGAGACAACTCTTTTATTACCATCCGGAGCATTTCATGAGTTGTTTCCATTTCTTTCCTCCGAAGGCCATCATGTCATAATTCTTTATTCTCAGCGTGTAGCTATCATTCTCCAAATCTTACCGGTGCATCGTTCAAGTTTACTCTAGTCAGCTCAGGATCTCTTTGTTCTCTTGTTTCTAAATTCTGTGTTCCAATCCTACCGGTGGTTCGTTGAAGACCTTCTCAAGTTTTGATATATCTCTTTTAATCCTTTCTACGGGAATAAGTAGTATGCCAAATCCGTTGATTGTCATAAATTTAATCGGTGAAGGATACGCATAACATAATTCTTGTTCTTGTTTCATCCAAGTGATTAATTCCTTCTTTCGGAGTTTGTTCATGATGAATAAATTCTTGGCTTCTTGTTGTTCATCTTTCTTCCGGAGTTCTAATTTTTCCGCATTATCTCGTATCTAAATTATTGCAAGGCTTCACCTTGTGTTTTCAACTTCTCTTTCTTTTTATCATCCATTTATTACCGGAGTTCTTCATGGAGGCTCTACATGGTGGTTCATCAAGGATTCTCTTCATTCTTCAATTGTTCTTCAAGATTTGTCTTGAAGTTATGACCCGCCAAGCTATACTCAAAATTAAACATGGTGCTCAACACATGTTTTGTTTTGAGGCGTTCAAGTATTCCTGATCTTGCATTCCAAAGTGCAATTCCTTCTATCTTGTCTTTTGAGATGGTGTTATGTCACTCTTGACAATTTCCTTCATGTTTCATGATTCATATTGTTGTCAAAAGTGAGGTATTTTAAATCCATCAATCTCTTCTTTGGAGTTATCTTGGTATAGATTTCACCTAAAGCCTTTCCTAAGGAATGTTGCTATTTGTGGTGTTTATCCATGATCCAAGTTTTCTCCTATCCTCCCGGCGAAAGCAGTTTTTAATCTCTTTGGTGCTCTCAATCAAATCAATGGTTTCCGTTAGTGGCCGGTTGTCACCTCATAGTTTTGAGATATTTTCCATAAGCCCACTACAAGCTTATTCATTTTGTTGTTGGTTTTTTCCAACAACCCCATTGTAACCTTCTTGGAAGGGTGCTTTCCAAGCTCATTTGTGGCAGAAGTTGTCATTTTCTTCTCCGTCCCTTTATCCCAACGGTCTAACTTCTATTCTTTCGTTACGGAGGCATTGTGATGTTGTGCTCTTCACCCATCACCTCGTTTTTTTTAGGATCGTGTTCTTTTCTTGCTTATCCATTTATCCAGAGTGTTGTGTCATCTCTTCAAGTTCTTTTCATCTTATCAAGTTTTCCTTCTTCTTTTAACCGGAGTGGTTTCAATATCTATCTTATCACTAAACCTCTTGGTTCTCGTCGTATCAAATGTTCCTCTTTTCTAACAGAGTGCTTTCAATTTTTTTCATCTTCGTTGTTTTGTTTCTTTCAATGTGTTCAACCTCTCAAGGTTCTTTGGTTTCACTCATTGGTCAAAGAAGCAACTTAGTTTTACCTCTTCTCTTCCTCTTCCGTTTTCCCTCCGGTGCCATCCTAGATCTCGGGACGAGATCCTCTCGTAGTGGTGGAGTGTTGTAACGCCCCGGATGTAACTTTCCATATTCGTAACTCCAACTCTTGCCTTTTCCGGAGATGCCATATGTTATTTTCCTTCGTGGTTGGGTTTCTGTCTTTTGTTTTGCATTTTGTTCTTGTCTTGCATTTCATCATCGCATCATTCGCATTGCATCGGCACTCCGTTGCCGTCATATTTTAAAACTTACATTCGTTCGTCGTTGCCGTTTCTCCTTTTGCCTTCATCACCTTCCCTCGGATCGCCTTGCCCGCGCTGACCGTTCCAGACCAACCGGGTTTTGCTTCCCTCTTGACCATGACCACCTAACCTCTCTTGCCAGCTCGCAGCACCCTCGTGTGCGTGTCCGAAACTTGCCCGAACCTGAACCGGTCTGTCGTTACCGTTGGGTTCAGATCATCCCCAAACGTCTATAAAACATCTTCATTTTCTTAATTGGACTCCCTATCTATTTATTTATCGACCGTCCGATTAAAATCGGAGGGTCCGTTTTCCCCTAAGCTAACCAACCTACCTATTTAAGTAACCAAACCCTAGCCCCTACCTGTCCAATCCACCAAATCCCGAGCAGCCGCCGCCGCTCATCGTTTTCAGTTCCACCCCAACCAGCGCTCTCCCTCCTCCTCGTTGAGCCCCAATCCAAAATTCCCCTCGGTCTCCACCAGCAGCCTCCGACCATCTCCCTCGGTTTCAGCTCCCTCCTGATCCCCTCGATTCACCTAGCCGAGCGCCTCCTCCTTCCTCTGCCAGCTCGATCTTCTCCATCCCGCGCCCGAGCTCCTTCTCCTCATCGAGCCGAGGCTCCCTGCAGCAGCAACTCCCGCATCCCCTTCTCCTCTCGATTCCCACCAATCAGAGCCCCACTGCCCTTCTCGACCAGCAGAGCTTGCTCGCCTCCTCTGCATGGACCCCGTCGCCCTCCGGCTTCGTCGTAGCACCACTGGACCAGCAGCCCTTGTCGCCCTTGACCCCGCTCGACTCGCCGGCGTTCCTCGTCATCCTCGCGCCTATGGCCGTCGGCCACCCAAGCAGCAGCAGCAGTCCCGAGCCCCGCTGCATCCCCTCGACCGAAACTCGCCGGCGACCCGCAGGTGACCAGCGCCACCTCATCTCCTCCCGCGCCTCTCCTCCCATGTTGTTCCCTCTCTCCCGCTGCTCATCTCTCCCCTCATGGCTTTTTCTACAGGAGCCCCGCCAGGGATCTCCAAGTCCGTGGCCGCCGGGTTTGCCTCCGCCCCATGCCCGCAGAACCTCACCGCCGGTCAGATCTGTCCCTCCTTCGCGCCCGGTTCCACGTCCTCCGTCCTTCGCCGCCGCGCCGGAGGTCCCCGATGCCGCTGCTCTGCTTCTGCTCCCTGTCGAACAGAGGACAGCGCCCTGTTTCCCCTGCATCGAGCGCGTTGACCGCGCCCCCCGCCTGCTTCCCCTTCGGCCTCCAAGGCCCAGCGTCGCCAGCAGCCAGATCTGCCAGAGCCCAGCTCCTCTCCTCCAAACGGGCCAAGGCCCATGGGTGAGACCGCACAGCCAGCGCCAGGCCTCCTCTGCTTCCAATCCGGGCTGAAGCCCATGGGTGAGGCCCCAACGCCTTCCTTTTTTCCCTTCTGTTGGGCCTGCTCCAGTCAGTTTCGGCCCGTATCATGTTTTTTTCCAGATCTGAATTTGTCTATTATCCAGAGAATATCAGTTTTACAGAAAAACCCTCATGCTTCATACATTTAATAACTCACAAACTATGCATCATATGTAAATGATTCAAACATGTAAAATGCTTAGAATTTTGTGTAGATTAATAATATGCCACTTTAATCCATGTTTAAAATGTTGTTTGATTAAATTTGCTCAAATGCCATGTTAAAATGATTTAATTCATAACTAAATAACCGTAGCTCGGATTTAAATGTTCTTTATATGTATTTGGGGTGGAAAAATGCCTAGATTAACATGGTCCACTTTATTTTCCTGTTTAACAACTTTAAAATATGTTTTAGGGCAGAACAGTAGCAAATTCATAAATTGCATATGAGGTTTTTCCGGAATTGTTGTTTGTTGTTCCGGCCTCATTTAAACTTGCCTAAATAGTTAGTTTACTTATGCTTCACATCTTGCCATGTTTAACAACATTTAATATTGTTGGGTACATAAACGGGAGAGAACTAAATAACTCGAATGTGGTGTTCCGTCAATATGCAACTCGTTGCATATTGAGCTCCACTTAATTTGTAGTGTTGTTTGTTGCACTTTGCCATGCCATGCCATGCCTCATTAAACCGAACAGGCATCATGCTTGTTGTGCATCATGCCTTGTTCATGTGTGTTGAGTTTACCTATGTTGTGTGCTTCTTCTTGTTAGTTCCTGTTTCGTTGCGATCGTGAGGTTTCGTTCGCCTTCGGTTGGTTCGGCTTCATCCGTTCATCTTCTTCATGGACTCGTTCTTCTTCCTTGCGGGATTTCAGGCAAGATGACCGCTACCCTGGATCTCACTACTATCATTGCTATGCTAGTTGCTTCGTTCTATCGCTGTGCTGCGCTACCTATTACCTATTTATCAAGCCATCCCATATTGCCATGAACCTCTAACCTTTGACACCATTCCTATGCAAACCATTGTTTGGCTATGTTACCGCTTTTGCTCAGCCCCTCTTATAGCGTTGCTAGTTGCAGGTGAAGTTGAAGATTGCTCCATGGTGGACAGGGTTTATGTTGGGATATCACAATATCTCTTATATTATTAATGCATCTATATACTTGGTAAAGGGTGGAAGGCTCGGCCTTATGCCTGGTGTTTTGTTCCACTCTTGCCGCCTAGTTTCCGTCATACCGGTGTTATGTTCCCGGATTTTGCGTTCCTAACGCGGTCGGGTGATTTATGGGACCCCCCTGACAGTTCGCTTTGAATAAAACTTGTCCAGCAAGGCCCAACATTGACTTTTACCATTTGCCTCACCACCACCTACTTTTCCTTTGGGAGTCGCTCTCTCGAGGGTCATCTTTATTCAGCCCCCCCGGGCCAATGCTTGTCTAAGTGTTGGTCCAAACTAGAGCCCTTTGCAGCGCCCCCTCAGGGAAACTTGAGGTCTGGTTTTAGTTGTACGGATTGCTCATCCGGTCGTGGCCTGAGACGAGATACGCGCGGCTACTATCAGGATGTCGGCACGCCGGGAGGTCTTGCTGGTCTTGTTTTACCATTGTCAAAATGTCTTGTAAACCGGGATTCCGAGACTGATCGGGTCTTCCTGGGAGAAGGTCTATTCCTTCGTTGATCGCGAGAGCTTGTCATGGGCTAAGTTGGGACACCCCTGCAGGGTTTAAACTTTCGAGAGCCGTGCCCGCGTTTATGTGGCAGATGGGAATTTGTTAATGTCCGGTTGTAGATAACTTGACACTTGATCTGAATTAAAACGCATCAACCGTGTGTGTAGCCGTGATGGTCTCTTCTCGGTGGAGTCCGGGAAGTGAACACGGTTTCTATGTTATGTTTGACGTAAGTAGGTGTTCAGGATCACCTCTTGATCATTGCTAGTTCACGACCGTTCCTTCGTTTCTCTTCTCGCTCTCATTTGCGTATGTTAGCCACCATATATGCTTAGCCGCTGCTGCAACCTCACCACTTTACCCCTTCCTTTCCCATTAAGCTTTGCTAGTCTTGATACCCATGGTAATGGGATTGCTGAGTCCTCGTGGCTCACCAGATACTTCCAAAACCAGTTTGCGGTGCCTATGTTACCGAAAGGTGGCGAACCAAGCTCAAGGAGGAGCTCATGAAGATCTTGCCTTTTGTGTTGTTTCGTTCTACTTGATCGAGAGTGGAGCCCAGTTGGGGTCGATCGGGGACCTTTGTCGCATTTGGGGTTCTTCTTTTATTTTGGTTCCGTAGACGGACCTTGATTGTATCTAGATGATGTAATGCTTTATTCATGTAATTATGTGAAGTGGCGATTGTAAGCCAACTATGTATCTCTTTCCCTTATGTATTACATGGGTTGTGTGAAGATTACCTCACTTGCGACATTGCTTTAAATGCGGTTATGCCTCTAAGTCGTGCTTCGACACATGGGAGATATAGCCGCATCGAGGGCGTTACACGGTCGGACTCGAAAATTGCCTTAAGAGGCTGCTCTGTACTTCTGCCGCGAGAGCCGCGGTGTGTTCCTCCATTCAGAGGGAGCGTTCAGTGTTTCCATTGACCATGATGACTCCACGAGGGCCTGGCATCTTGAGCTTGAGGTATGCATAATGCGGCACCGCGTTGAACTTTGCAAACGCGTTCGTCCGAAAGCAGAGCGTGATAGCCACTGCGGAACGGGACTATGTCGAAGATTAACTCCTCGCTTCGGAAATTATCCGGGGATCCGAAGACCACTTCCAGTGTGATCGAGCGTGTACAATTGGCTTCAACACCGGGTATGACGCCTTTGAAGGTCGTCTTTGTAGGTTTAATCCTTGACGGGTCTATGCCCATCTTGCGCACTGTATCCTGATAAAGCAGGTTCAGGCTGCTGCCGCCGTCCATCAGGACTCTAGTGAGGTGAAATCCATTGACGATTGGGTCTAAAACCAATGCGGCGAATCCGCCATGGAGGATACTAGTGGGGTGGTCCCTTCAATCGAAAGTGATCGGGAAAGAGGACCATGGATTGAACTTCGGGGCGACTGGCTCCATCGCATACACGTCCCTAAGTGCACGCTTCCGCTCCCTCTTGGGTATGTGGGTTGCGTATATCATGTTGACTGTCCGCACTTGTGGGGGGAAACCCTTCTGTCCTCTACTGTTCGGCGGCCGGGTCTCCTCCTCGTCATCGCTATGCAGCCCCTTGTCATTGTTTTTGGCAATTAACTTGCCTGCCTGCTTGAATACCCAACAATCCCTGTTGGTATGGTTAGCTGGCTTTTCGGGGGTGCCATGTATCTGGCAAGAGCGGTCGAGTATTCGGTCCAAATTGGACGGACCCGGAGTCGTTCTTTTGAATGGCTTTTTCCGCTGACCGGGTTTAGAGCCTCTGAAATCGGCATTGACTGTCGTATCCTCAGTGTTATCACCGTTAACGCGGCGTTTGTTTTTGTTACGACGCGACCTGC
Source organism: Aegilops speltoides (assembly GCA_021437245.1). Classification (NCBI taxonomy): domain Eukaryota; kingdom Viridiplantae; phylum Streptophyta; class Magnoliopsida; order Poales; family Poaceae; genus Aegilops; species Aegilops speltoides. The sequence continues at coordinate 433,238,533 of CM038141.1, read as the reverse complement.
CATTGCGGTCCTTGTTGTCCGGACTGCCGAATTTTTGCTTTGAGGTTGTTATCGCGGGCTAGCTAGCTGTCCTCCCCGCATGAAGCGGGTCATGAGTGATGTGAGGGCTGCCATGGATTTCGCTTTTCCGTCCCGGTGCGGGCCAGCCACTCGTCATGCGGATGTTATGTTTGAAGGCTGTGAGGGCCTCTGCATCCGGACGGTGACGATTTGATTTTTCTTTGTTAAGAACCGTGTCGATCTTGTCTGCCGATTCGTCTGGCTGCTGAATTATATGGCTAAGTTCATCGGCGTCTGGTGGTTGCACATATGTGCCCTGGAAGTTGTCAACAAATGCGGCTTCCAGGTCCTCCCAACACCCAATTGACTCTGCTGGCAAGCTATTAAGCCAATGCCGAGCTGGTCCTTTAAGCTTGAGTGGGAGATACTTGATGGCGTGGAGATCGTCACCGCGGGCCATATGGATATGAAGGAGATAATCTTCGATCCAAACCGCGGGGTCTGTTGTGCCATCGTAGGATTCAATGTTCACAAGTTTAAACCCTTCAGGGATTTGATGATCCATTACTTCATCTGTGAAGCATAGCGGGTGTGCGGCACCTCTATATTGAGCAATATCACGATGTAGCTCAAGAGAGCTTTATCTGCTGTGCTCGGCCCGGCCGGAGTTGCTGTATCCGGCGCGACGGTAGTCGTCGTGGGTCGTGGGGCTCCCGCATGATCCGTAGATAGATCTTGATTGTCTTGCCTTATCCTCCAATATATCCCGCAAGTCCGGCATTCCCTCGTGGCTTCGCGCTTTCGAGCGGTGCCGGGGTACGGTTCTGGCGGAGGGCCTGGATGCCTCTCTGTTGCGGCCACGAGGTGGTCAGTCTACCGTATTGTGAGCTGGTGATGAAGGTTTGTATGCTTCCTCCTCTAGTCGGGGGAGCAACTTGCGTTTTGGGTAGCTTTCGGAGGGGCGTTCGAGTTCATACTCTTCGGCCGCGATGACCTCGGTCCATCTATCGGCCAGCAGGTCTTGATCAGCTTGAAGCTGTTGCTGCTTTTTCTTTAGGCTGTTCGCCATGGCCATTAGCCGGCGTTTGAAACGCTCTTGTTCGACGGGATCCTCGGGCACGACGAATTCGTCGTCATTGAGGCTTGCCTCGTCTCCGGAGGGAGGCATGTAATTTTCATCCTCCTCGTCTGCCGCTCTCTCCTGAGCGCTGGCTTCTCCGTCCTCATGTGCTGAATTTTGCTGGAGGGGGTTGTCTTCGGCACGCCCTGGGGTGTTGTTATCTCCGGTGCCGGAATCTCCATTCTTGCTGTGGCGGAATTTAGAGCGGCGCCGCTGACGTCGGCGCTTGGGCTGTTTCTTAGAGGAATCTGCCTCGGCCGCTTCTTCGCCGTCCCCATCCTTCGGGGTGTCCACCATGTATATGCCGTATGACGAGGTGGTCTTCCAGTGCCCTGTAGGCGCTGGTTCTTGATCGTCTCCGGCATCGTCGTCCATACCGTCGATGTCTTCGGAGTCGTAGTCTAGCATGTCGGTTAGATCGTCGACAGTGGCTACAAAGTGGGTGGTGGGTGGGCTTTCAATTTCTTCGTCGTCCGCATCCTAACCATCCTGGCCGCAGTCTGGCCAGGGCTCTCCTGATAACGAGAGATACTTTAATGAGTTCAGGATGTCGCCAAAGGGTGAATGCTGAAAGATGTCTGCAGCGGTGAACTCCATGATCGGCGCCCAATCGGATTCGATTGGCAGGGGCGCAGGAGGTTCGGAGTCCGGCAAGGAGTCCGGCACCTCGGAGTCACAAGCTCTGCAAGGGACAAGGTCGGTATTCGGCTCCATCGCCGTGGAAGTTGCAGCTCCCGAGGCGGTGTCCAGCCACCTGTCCTCGATCTGCGCGGTCGGCTCCGAACTTAGGGTCGGAGCGGATTTGTGTGCGGCCTCCAAGGTACTGCCCGTCGGCAGAGCTAAATCATGCCCATCGTGACAGTGCGGCACGCTCGGCTGTGGCTCGAATCCATCGAAGATCAAGTCTCCGTGGATGTCAGCCATGAAGTTTAGGCTTCCAAATCTGACTGATGGCGGGGGCGAGCTTCGATCTGCTCCAGATGGCCAAGTGAATTGGCCGCAGATGCAAAGCCGCCAACACGAAGATCTGTCCAGGAGAAAAGTCTCACCACAGACGGCGTTGTTGTTGATTGAAGAAGCCATCAAGCCTATTGGTGACGACACGGAGGAACTCTCAATGAAAGCACCAATGTCGGTGTCAAAACCGGCGGATCTCGGTAGGGGTCCCGAACTATGCGTCTAGGCGGATGGTAACAGGAGACAAGGGACACGATGTTTTTACCTGTGTTCGGCCCTCTCGATGGAGGTAAAACCCTACTCCCGCTTGATTGATATTGATGATATGGGTAGTACAAGAGTGGATCTACGACGAGATCAAGGAGGCTAAACCCTAGAAGCTAGCCTATGGTATGATTGTTGTAATGGTTGTTCGTCCTCACGGACTAAAACCCTCCGGTTTATATAGACACCGAGAGGGCTAGGGTTACACAGAGTCGGTTACAATGGTAGGAGATCTACATATCTCAGATCGCCAAGCTTGCCTTCCACGCCATGGAAAGTCCCATACGGACACGGGGCGAAGTCTTCAATCTTGTATCTTCATAGTCTTGGAGTCCGGCCGATGATGATAGTCCGCTATCCGGACACCCCTCGTCCAGACTCCTCAAGAGTAGCCCACGAACCAGCTTCAATGACGACGAGTCCGGCGCATATTGTTCGGCATTGCAAGGCGGGTTCCTCCTCCGAATAATTCATAGAAGATTGTGAACACCAGGATAGTGTCCGCTCGCAAAATAAATTCCACATTCCATCAGAGAGAATAATGTGCGCAAGTTCAATCTGCGACGCTTTCCGTGGCATGACGTCACACCACCACCAAGCCTTCACTTGAATCGCTTTTTATTATACCACCTCAGTAGCGTTTAGCGGCGGTTTCCTTGGCACGCCTTGTCGAGCGAGATCGTGTTCCCTTATTCCGGATTCCCATCAATACGGACATGGGTAACCCAACCGCACCATTGATGGTGGCGCTTGGGAGATAAGCGAGTTTTTCCTGGCCGGTGGGGACGCATAGTCTTCGTCCGCCCATATATAAGGGGATAAGGATCCACCCTTTTTTACCTACGCCTTCTTCCATTTGCTTATCCATCTCCGCGCACTCGAGCTCCAGCGCCCAAGTTCGCACATCTCTTCTCAACCTTCTCCAGCCATGTCCGGAGCGGGAGGCAAGTGGATGGCCTCCTTCGTTACGGAGGGGCACATCGAAAGACTGCGCGGCGCCGGATACCTGTCCAGCGACATCGCGCATCGGCTGCCCGACAAGGGGCAGCTCATCCCCACCCCCAGGCCCCATGAGAGGGTCGTATTCCTTCCCCACTTACTCCACGGACTGGGCTTCCACTTCATCCCTTCGTCTGGGGGCTCATGTACTACTACGGCCTGGACTTCCACGATCTGGCGCCAAACTTCATCCTCAACATCACGGTGTTTATCGTCGTGTGCGAGGCCTTCCTCTGCATCCAGCCCCACTTCGGATTGTGGCTAAATATCTTCAATGTCAAGCCGAAGGTAGTGAAGGGCGTCCAAGCGGAGTGCGGAGGCGCCATGGTGGGCAAAATGCCCAACGTCCTCTGGCTCGAGGGCGCCTTTGTGGAAACCATCAAGTAGTGGCAATCGGGGTGGTTCTATATCACCGAGCCGCGTGACCCTAAATGGGCAGCGGCCCCCGAGTTTAGATCTGGCGTCCCCATGCAGCTCACCTTCTGGAAAGAGAAGGGCTTGCTATGGGGTAGTTCGAAGGAGCTCACCGGACTCCAGTCCTGTCTCCAAACCCTGGTGAACAAGAAGCTCAAGCTTGTCAATGTGATCCAGGTCATGCTCGTTCACCGGATCCTCCCCTGCCAACAACGGGCTTTCAATCTGTGGGAGTTCGATCCGGCACAGCACCGGACCCTGAGCGGGCTCTTCGACACAATGTACGAAGCTGCCTGGAGGGTGCTGTTCAAGGGCGGGGAAGCCCCCGCATCCGCGATCGAAGATCGCGTATTCAGCACCAAGCGCCCGGCCGGTGAGGTAAGCTTTGTCATCCTTTACGGGACACTTATTTCTTTCATAGTTTGACTCTATGTGGGATCTAAAACTCCCAATGCGATCTATGATATGGTGCGATCTATGATGTCTCTTACTGATTACCGCTATCGTTTTGGGGTTATTCTTTAGAGACGGCCACTGTCGATGTCAAAACCGGCGGATCTCGGGTAGGGGGTCCCGAACTGTGCGTCTAGGCGGATGGTAACAGGAGACAAGGGACACGATGTTTTTACCTGTGTTCGGCCCTCTCGATGGAGGTAAAACCCTACTCCTGCTTGATTGATATTGATGATATGGGTAGTACAAGAGTGGATCTACCACGAGATCAAGGAGGCTAAACCCTAGAAGCTAGCCTATGGTATGATTGTTGTAATGGTTGTTCGTCCTACGGACTAAAACCCTCCGGTTTATATAGACACCGGAGAGGGCTAGGGTTACACAGAGTCGGTTACAATGGTAGGAGATCTTGGAGTCCAGCTATCCGGACACCCCCTAGTCCAGGACTCCCTCAGCCACATTCACGTTAAATAGGGCACCATCAAAATCCGTTGAGACGACGCCTTATGAACAGTGGTTTGGCAAGAAACCAAAGTTGTCGTTTCTTAAAGTTTGGGGCTGCGATGCTTATGTGAAAAAGCTTCAACATGACAAGCTCGAACCCAAATCGGAGAAATGTGTCTTCATAGGATACCCAAAAGAAACGGTTGGGTACACCTTCTATCACAGATCCAAAGGCAAGACATTTGTTGCCAAAAATGGATCCTTTCTAGAGAAGGAGTTTCTCTCGAAAGAAGTGAGTGGGAGGAAAGTAGAACTTGATGAGGTAACTATACCTGCTACTTTATTGGAAAATAGCTCATCACAGAAACCGGCTCCTGTGACGACTACACCAATAAGTGAGGAAGCTAATGATATTGTCATGAAACTTCAGATCAAGTTACTACAGAACCTCGTAGGTCAACCAGAGTAAGATCCGCACCAGAGTGGTACGGTAATCCTATTCTGGAGGTCATGTTACTTGACCATGGCGAACCTACGAACTATGAGGAAGCGATGATGAGCCCAGATTCCGCAAAATGGCATGAGGCCATGAAATTTGAAATGGGATCCATGTATGAGAACAAAGTGTGGACTTTGGTTGACCTGCCCGATGATTGGCAAGCCATCGAGAATAAATGGATCTTCAAGAAGAAGACTGACGCTGATGGTAATATTACTGTCTACAAAGCTCGACTTGTTGCGAAAGGTTTTTGACAAGTTCAAGGGGTTGACTACGATGAGACTTTTTCACCCGTAGCGATGCGTAAGTCTGTCCAAATCATGTTAGCAATTGCCGCATTTTATGATTATGAAATTTGACAAATGGATGTCAAAGCTGCATTTCTGAGTGGATTTCTGGAAGAAGAGTTGTATATGATGCAACCAGAAGGTTTTGTCGATCCAAAGGATGCTAACAAGGTGTGCAAGCTCCAGCGATCCATTTATGGACTGGTGCAAGCCTCTCGGAGTTGGAATAAACGCTTTTATAGTGTGATCAAAGCATATAGTTTTATACAGACTTTTGGAGAAGCCTATATTTACAAGAAAGTGAGTGAGAGCTCTGTAGCATTTCTAATATTATATGTGGACGACATATTATTGATTGGAAATGATATAGAATTTCTGGATAGCATAAAAGGACACTTGAATAAAAGTTTTTCAATGAAAGACCTCGGTGAAGCTGCTTACATATTGGGCATCAAGATCTATAGAGATAGATCAAGACGCTTAATTGGACTTTCACAAAGTACATACCTTGATAAAGTTTTGAAAAAGTTCAAAATGGATCAAGCAAAGAAAGGGTTCTTGCTTGTAATTCAAGGTGTGAAATTGAGTCAGACTCAATGCCTGACCACTTCAGAAGATAGAGACAAAATGAAAGAAGTTCCCTATGCTTCAGCCATAGGCTCTATCATGTATGCAATGTTGTGTACCAGACCTGATGTGTGCCTTGCTATTAGTTTAGCAGGGAGGTACCAAAGTAATGCCGGAGTGGATCACTCTACAGCGGTCAAGAACATCCTGAAATACCTGAAAAGGACTAAGGATATGTTTCTCGTTTATGGAGGTGACAAAGAGCTAGTCGTAAATGGTTACGTCGATGCAAGCTTTGACACTGATCCGGACGATTCTAAATCGCAAACCGGATACGTGTTTATATTGAACGGTGGAGCTGTCAGTTGGTGCAGTTCTAAACAAAGCGTCGTAGCGGGATCTACATGTGAAGCGGAGTACATAGCTGCTTCAGAAGAAGCAAATGAAGAAGTCTGGATGAAGGAGTTCATATCCGATCTAGGTGTCATACCTAATGCATCGGGTCCAATGAAAATCTTTTGTGACAATACTGGTGCAATTGCCTTGGCAAAGGAATCCAGATTTCACAAGAGAACCAAGCACAGCAAGAGACGCTTCAATTCCATCCGGGACCAAGTCCAGGTGGGAGACATAGAGATTTGCAAGATACATACGGATCTGAATGTTGCAGACCCGTTGACTAAGCCTCTTCCACGAGCAAAACATGATCAGCACCAAGGCTCCATGGGTGTTAGAATCATTATTGTGTAATCTAGATTATTGACCCTAGTGCAAGTGGGAGACTGAAGGAAATATGCCCTAGAGGCAATAATAAAGTTATTATTTATTTCCTCATATCATGATAAAATGTTTATTATTCATGCTAGAATTGTATTACCCAGAAACATAATACATGTGTGAATACATAGACAAACATAATGTCACCAGTATGCCTCTACTTGACTAGCTCGTGAATCAAAGATGGTTAAGTTTCCTAACCATAGACATGAGTTGTCATTTGATTAACGGGATCACATCATTAGGAGTATGATGTGATTGACTTGACCCATTCCATTAGCTTAGCACTTGATCATTTAGTATGTTGCTATTGCTTTCTTCATGACTTATACATGTTCCTATGACTATGAGATTATGTAACTCCCGCTTACCGGAGGAACACTTTGTGTGCAACCAAACGTCACAACGTAACTGAGTGATTATAAAGGAGCTCTATAGGTGTCTCCAAAGGTACTTGTTGAGTTGACGTATTTCGAGATTAGGATTTGTCACTCCGATTGTCGAAGAGGTATCTCTGGGCCCTCTCGGTAATGCACATCACTATAAGCCTTGCAAGCAATGTAGCTAATGAGTTAGTTACGGGGTGATGCATTACATAACGAGTAAAGAGACTTGCCGGTAATGAGACTGAACTAGGTATTGAGATACCGATGATCGAATCTCGGGCAAGTAACATACAGATGACAAAGGGAACAACGTATGTGGGAGGCAATATGAGCATCCAGGTTCCGCTATTGGTTATTGACCGGAGACGTGTCTTGGTCATGTCTACTAGTTCTCGAACCCGTAGGGTCCGCACGCTTAAAGTTAGATGACAGTTATATTATGAGTTTATGTGTTTTCATGTACCGAAGGTTGTTCGGAGTCTCGGATGTGATCACGGGCATGACGAGGAGTCTTGAAATGGTCGAGACAAGAAGATCGATATATTGGACGACTATATTTGGACACCAGAAAGGTTCCGGGTGAGATTGGGACAATACCGGAGCTCCGGGAGGTTATCGGAACCCCCCGGGAGGTATATGGGCCTTAATGGGCCTTAGTGGAAAGAAGGGGAAAGGAGCAAGGGAGCCCCCCCCCAAGCCCAATCTGAATTGGGAAGGGGGCCGGCCCCCCCTTTCCTTCCTCCCTCCTTCCTCTTCCTTCCCTCTCCCTCTCCTAATAGGAAAGGGGAGTCCTACTCCCGGTGAGGCCTCATTTGGTTTCACAGGATCCCTCCGGGATCCCTGCCGATTCCCCGGGCCGAGAAACGACGGAAGAATTTATCCCCGGGTGATCCGCCAGCGCATTTGGAGGCCCATGCGATCGGGGTAGCCCTGCCGTATCCACGACTTTTCCCCGGGTGAGGCTTCCACGCCCGATGAGGTCGGGGACGAAACCCTCGTCGCTCTGTCTCGCGAACGAGAGGCAGCGGCGACAAGATCGAGCGCTCCGCCCTCCTCCATCCAGCCTCTGCCATCCTCCGTACGGAAGCGACCCCCCTCCTCCTCCCCCCACCTCCCCGCTCTGCCCCTCCAGCGGGGGCGACGGTGCCCATTGCGCTGCTCCTCCATGGCTTGCTCTAGATGAGGCATGCAGTTATGGACGGCTAAATGCTACGTCTCGAGCTTGCGTTGGTTTTCCCCGAAGAGGAGAGGATGATGCAGCATAGTAGCGTAAGTATTTCCCTCAGTTTTTGAGAACCAAGGTATCAATCCAGTAGGAGGTCACGCGCAAGTCCCTCGTACCTACACAAAACGATAGCTACTCGCAACCAACGCGATTAGGGGTTGTCAATCCCTTCACGGTCACTTATGAGAGTGAGATCTGATAGAGATAATATTTTTGGTATAAAGATGCAAAGTAGAAAGTAAAGGCAAAGCAAGTAAATAAAGTGATGGAGATTAATATGATGAGAATAGGCCCGGGGGCCATAGGTTTCACTAGTGGCTTCTCTCAAGAGCATAAGTATTCTACGGTGGGTGAACAAATTACTGTTGAGCAATTGACAGAATTGAGCATAGTTATGAGGTTATCTAGGTATGATCATGTATATAGGCATCACGTCCGAGACAAGTAGACCAAACGAATTCTGCATCTACTACTTTTACTCCACTCCATCGACCGCTATCCACATGCATCTAGAGTATTAAGTTAAAAACAGAGTAACGCCTTAAGCAAGATGACATGATGTAGAGGAATAAATTCATGCAATATGATAAATAACCCATCTTGTTATCCTCGATGGCAACAATACAATACGTGCCTTGTAACTCTTTCTATCACTGAGTAAGGACACCGCAAGATTGAACCCAAAGCCATGCACTTCTCCCATTGCAAGAACTACCAATCTAGTTGGCCAAACGAAAAGGATAATTCGAAGACACTTCCAAAGATAACTCAATCATACATAAAAGAATTCAGAGAAGATTCAAATATTATTCATAGATAAGCTGGATCATAAACCCACAATTCATCGGTCTCAACAAACACACCGCAAAAAAGAAGATTACATCGAATAGATCTCCACGAGAGAGGGGGAGAACATTGTATTGAGATCCAAAAAGAGAGAAGAAGCCATCTAGCTACTAGCTATGGACCCGAAGGTCTGAAGTAAACTACTCACACTTCATCGGAGGGGCTATGGTGTTGATGTAGAAGCCCTCCGTTGTGGATGCCCCCTCCGGCGGAGCTCCGAAACAGGCCCCAAGATGGGATCTCGTGGATACAGAAGGTTGCGGCGGCAGAATTAGGTTTTTGGCTCCGTCTCTGGTCTATTGGGGGTACGTAGGTATATATGGGAGGAAGGAGTACGTCGGTGGAGCGTCAGGGGGCCCACGAGGTAGGGGGGCGCGCCCAGGGGGCGCCCTCCACCCTCGTGACCGCCTCTGGCGCTTCTTGGAGTAGGGTCCAAGTCTCCCGGATCACGTTCGGTGATAAGATCACGTTCCCGAAGGTTTCATTCCGTTTGGACTCCGTTTGATATTCTGTTTCTTCGAAATACTAAAAAGGCAAAAACAACAATTGGCAGGCTGGGCCTCCGGTTAATAGGTTAGTCCCAAAAATAATATAAAAGTGGAAAATAAAGCCCATTATAGTCCAAAACAATAGATAAAGTAGCATGGAGCAATCAAAAATTATAGATACGTTGGAGACGTATCACTAAACACGCTCGACGGCCACAGGAATCAGATGGTATATGATGGAGCAGGTGCGTGGCGTGGTTGATCCTCCTCCAGCTGCGTAAGCCCCAGCACCTCGTAGAAGAAGTTGCAGAAATAAATCCCCACCCCACCGAGGCACCCAAATGGTAAAGCAAATCTTCCACGTGGTTTTAATTTTGTCAAGAATATTTTGACCAGGGCCTCTCTACCCCGGGACTATCTCCCCTAGCAACCAAACATAGCCTGAGAGTTGGACTCCCCCCTAGGGCGTGCCACCCCCCTTGGCCGCCCCTCCTCCACCCCTTTATATACGGGGGAGTGGGGCACCCCATAGACACAACGATTGATCATTGATCTCTTAGCCGTGTGCGGTGCCTCCCTCCACCATAGTCCTCCTCGATAATATCAATATCATAGCGGTGCTTAGGCGAAGCCCTGCGATGGTAGAACATCATCATCGTCACCACGCCGTCATGCTGACGGAACTTTCCCCCGACACTCGGCTGGATCGGAGTACGAGGGACGTCATCGAGCTGAACGTGTGCAAGAACTCGGAGGTGCCGTAGTTTCGGTGCTTGATCGGTCAGACCGTGAATACGTACGACTACATCAACCGCGGTGTGCTAACGCTTCCGCTTTCGGTCTACGAGGGTACATGGACACACTCTCCCCTCTCGTTGCTATGCATCACCATGATCTTGCGTGTGTGTAGGAATTTTTTTGAAATTACTACGTTCCCCAATAGTGGCAAGGTTGATGAAGAAGCCTCCAGCAATGGATTCCCCCTCTGGCAGAGCTCCGAAACAGGCCTCAAGACTGGATCTTCGCGAAACGGGAACTTGTGGCGGCTGAAAAATTGTCATAAAAATATCTCGGTTTCCGTATTTATAGGAATTTATGGTAGTGGAATGAACGAATGGAGGTGCAGGTGGGCCCCATGCGACCAAGCTAGGGGCATGCCCTAGGGCAGGGGCGCCCCAAGTGGCCTTGTGGGCCCCTTATGGCTCCTCTCATTCTCTCCTGAAGCTTCATGGGTCCTTCCTTGCCCGAAAAATCATATTAAACCGACAAGTTATTTTGACCTCCGTATATATTAATCTCCTGTAAAGAAAAAACATGCAGAAAATAGGAACTGACACTGGGCACTAAATTAATAGGTTAGTCCAAAAGTATTATATAATGTAGTATAAAAAGTATACACAAGTGACAATATCATATACTCCCTCCGTTTTTATTTACTCTGCATATTAGAGTTGACTGAAGTCAAACTTTGTATAGTTTGACCATGTTTATAGAAAACAATATAGACATTTGTCATAATAAATCTATACAATGTGAAAGTACATTCATTAATAAATCTAATGTTGTTGATTTTTTATTCTATATCTTAATATTTTTGTTAATAAATTTGGTCAAAGTTTGTAAAACTTGACTTTGACCAACACTACTAGGGAAAAGCCTAGCAGCAGCGCGGGTTTTGGCCCTCTCAGTAGCGCGGGTACCGGCGCTACTAATAAGGCGCCATAGCTAACGATAGCAGTAGCACTGTTGACCCACGCCATCGCTCTCGATGAATAGCTGTAGCGCTTTTGAAAAGGGCGCCATCGATATTATCTGCAGCGCTGTTTAGCGAGAAGCGCTCTTCGGTAAGTCGGTGCTCTTGCTAAATTCCCCCCTCGCTACTACTAGTTTTATTAGTTTTTTCCCTGCATATTTGTTTTTATTTGTTTTGTATTTGAATAGGCTTTATACAATAATCTTTAGCATATCATCCACATACAAATGTAATCATAGCATATACATACAATTAGTCTCATCAAATCATGTCATCATCATAATCATCATCCAACACAAAGTGGTCTCTCGTCATCAATCTCGAAAATAGCGATACAAGTCTCGATTACTTGCAAATACATCGTCATCCATCTAAACAATGATATACGTGAGAATAGCTATCACTTTAAGTACATGAGTTCGTATTCCTCTCTCGCATTAGCGTGAACCTAAACTAAGTACTGCGTGTCGCTCAGAAACCGAAGACCGGTACACCTGGGCCTGACACTCCGGCCACTTGTCGTATATATACTCCTGGCGTAGCACTTCTTCGCCATCTATGATCTATGCACCTGCATCGTCACATGAGTCGATGATATGCAACATATATAGTTCAGCAGCACAAAGAGACAGACTTGGCAAAAATAGAAACAACATATCATAAGCATAAATAACAAAGTTCATCATACCCAAAATGACCTAACTAGAGTGATTTTCGCTAGTCGAGGAGGAGGACAGTTTAATTACATCACAAATAAAGTTTCACCGTGCATAACTCAAAGTTTTGTCATAAAAGAAAGTATGGACTAAACGGACACATTGTCATATATCGACAATCACTCCATCATGTCGTGCCATCCATCCATGTTAGGGAGATAGTCATCGAGCTTAGTGAAAGGCTTCATGTCGAGACGCTCAGAGGCAATCCATGCTCGGACGTCTTCCCGCGACATTTGTCCTTCTGCATGGAACATCCCTATTTTTCCGACGACCTCATTCATGATGATTTGGGCAAGTTCGCGCTGGATGTTATAGAACTCAGCTCAAAGTCGATGATCCTCGATATATTCTATGTCCTTTGCCCATTGCAGAATATGGGCATCGCCAGATCTAGGTGCCATGTGAAGGTTCTGGTGATCCCGTCTGTACTCCAGCATGTGTTGTAGGACATAGAATCCATCATTAAGAGAATCGTTCGGTTGCTGGATGCAGCAGAAGTCGGTCTTATGGCTGAAGGCGGCCCTGCCGCCCTTCTCTTCTTGTCCCTAACCTCTCCACCCCTTGCTTGGTAGTAAAACATAGCACTGTCGAGAACATCTTTGATGTGGGTGTAATCCTTTTGTGAATGTTCTTGACGAGTCCAAGTAAAGAGCGTGGGAGCATCGGGGTAGAGGATGATGAGGACGGCGCGCGCCCATTGCAAAAATAAGTACACCTCAAATTAATTAGCCTCCACCGTGCAAATGAATTATTGAAATCGAAGGAAGGATAGCAGCGCGGATGACTTACACGGGATGATAAGGCACGAGAATCGCATCCTTGTCCTCATTGGCGAGCATGAAACTAACGATGTAATCCCTCGCTTATTCACGATGCTGTGCACAGACTCCCAAGAAGCCCTCGTGCATGTAGTATGGGTCAGCGACACAGATAAAACGTATCTGCTCAACCCCAATGATGTAGTTCATGTGCAAGGCATAAAGGCGGACAAACGTAAAATCCAGCTTCTTCACGTGAAACATGTCGAATATGTAATCGAATCGGAGGAAGAACTTATCCGCGGGAAGCCGTCGACGTCATTTACATTTGCCACGAACGTTAACCACATAGAGTGGGTATCCTGGATCTTTCGAGGCGATGATGCCTTTCTCTACCCGCAGCACATCGTCATGAAGTCTCCTTAGATCGCCGAATCTGGCCCGTAGCGCTGTTTCAGGTAGGATTGGTCGACCGGGGATATGCCATTTATCCGCATCGGGGATATCTACATGGTCCTGAAGCCGAGGCTGCTGAGGCGGCTGGATCATAGAATCAGCTTTTTTGCCTTTCCTCGCTCTCTTCCTAGACTTTTTTACCACCGGATGGTCGTCAATAATACATTGAGACGGTAATTCAGGCACCGACTCATGACGCTCAAACCCTAAGGAGGCGCCAGTATAGACATACTGTTCAGCGCCATCATCATCCTCATCCTCATCCATGGCGACGTCATCAGCGACTAATGGAGCCACCTGCTTACCCCGTCCGCTATCATCCAACCCGACACCCAACGCTAATTGGGTAGGTGGGGTGTTGATGTTCATACCTTGCTGAGGCTGCATGCTCGTGGGTGTGCTCCCGGCCGCCTCCAGATGAAGCAGACTCTTTGGCCACAATAGGACCCACCCATTGCAACAATCACCAAGCCGCCGCGGGGTCTCGTCGTCATCCCCCACTAGTATTAGAGGAGGCAAATTCTCGTGGCCCGGTTTGACACTGACCACTGCGTGTCGGTCTCAGCACCGGTTTGCGTGTCGGTCTCAGTCCCCGATGCCACCGGTGGGCCCAGCAACAACATCTGTTGATCGTCGGTGTCGGTGTCAAAACCGGCGGATCTCGGGTAGGGGGTCCCGAACTGTGCGTCTAGGCGGATGGTCACAGGAGACGAGGGACACAATGTTTTTACCCAGGTTCAGGCCCTCTCGATGGAGGTAATACCCTCGTCCCGCTTGATTAATATTGATGATATGGGTAGTACAAGAGTAGATCTACCACGAGATCAAGGAGGCTAAACCCTAGAAGCTAGCCTATGGTATGATTGTTGAGATGTAATGTTGTGTCCTCACGGACTAAAGCCCTCCGGTTTATATAGACACCGAAGAGGCTAGGGTTACACGAGTCGGTTACAATGGTAGGAGATCTACATATCCGTATTGCCAAGCTTGCCTTCCACGCCAAGGAAAGTACCTTCCTGACATGAGCCGAGTCTTCAATCTTCTATCTTCGTAGTCCGGGAGTCCGGCGGATATTGATAGTCCGCTATCCGGACACCCCTAGTCCAGACTCCTCAAGAGCCCTGAACCAGTCTTCAATGGCGATAAGTCCGGCGTGCATAATGTTCGGCATTGCAAGGCGGGTTCCTCCTTGAATAATCCGGAGAAAATAATGAACACCAGGATAGTGTCCGCTCGCAAAATAAATTCCACATTCCAACGTAGAGAGAATAAAACACATATATTGATCCAATCTGCCGACGTATACGCGGTGTGACATCACACCACTACCAAGCCTTTGTTCAATTACTATATCACCTCAAAGACGTTTAGCGGCGCGTTTCTTGGCACGCCCCGTCAAGCGAGATTGTGTTCCCTTATTCCGGATTCTCATCAATACGTGCGTGGGTAACCCAACCGCGCCATTGATGGTGGCGCTTGGGAGATAAGCGAGTTTTACCAGGCCGGTGAGGGACGCATATTTTCGTCCGCCTATATATAAGGGATAAGGATTTACCTTCTCACCTACGCCTTCTTCCTCCTTTGCTCATCCATCCCTGCGAACCCAAGCTCCAACGCCTAAGCTCGCGCATCCTGCCTCGACCCTTCTCCGAACATGTCCGGAGGGGGAGGCAAATGGATGGCCTCCACCACCAACGAGGAGGACATCACCAAGCTGCGCGACGCCGGATACCTTTCCGGTGACATCGCGCATCGGCTGCACGACGCGTGGCAGCTCGTTCCTACCCCAGGGCCTCATGAGAGGGTTGTCTTCCTTCCCCACTTCCTCCGCGGACTGGGCTTTCCGCTCCATCCATTTGTCTGGGGGATCATGTTTTACTACGACCTAGATTTCCATGATCTGGCGCCGAACTTCGTCCTCAACATCTCGGCGTTTATCGTCATGTGCGAGGCCTTTCTCTGCATCCGGCCCCACTTCGGCCTGTGGCTCAAGACCTTCAACGTCAAGCCGAAGGTTGTGAAGGGGACGCAAGCGGAATGCGGAGGCGCCATGTTGGGCAAGCCCCCAACGTCCCTTGGCTAGAAGGGACCTTCGTGGACTCCGTCAAGGGGTGGCAATCGGGTAGTTCTACATCACCGAGCCGCGAGCCTACATGGGCGGCGGCCCCGAATTTAGATCTGGAATCCCCACACAGCTCACCTCCGGAAAGAGAAGGGCTTGCGGTGGGGTGATCCGTGGAGGTGCGGGACTTGAGCCTGCATCAAGAAGCCGGTGAGCAACAGGCTTCGGCTCGTCGGCGTGGTCCAGTCATGCTCCTCCGCGGATTCTCCCATGCCAAGAATGGGCATTTAATCTGTGGAGTTTAATGCTGAACAGCACCAGACGTTAAGCGCTCTTGACACAACGTACGAAGGCGCCTGGAGGGTGCTATTCAAGGGCGCCGAAGCCCCCGCATCCGCGACCGAAGACCGCAGATTCAGCTCGCAGTCTTCGACTGACGAGGTAAGTGATTCAACCCCATTACGGGACACTTATAGTAGTTAGATTGACTCTAGCGAGGTTTTTAATCTACCTCTTCCTTTGACAGGACTGGATGGAGAAGGCCCAGTGCTTATCACCGGCTCCCATGCCGAAGAACCAGTGGATGCCCGCCTAGCAAGGCTGCTGGTTCCGGCACCGTACGTGGTGCCGGAGAAGAAGGCCAAGAAGGTGGCCGCGGGGACTCGAAAGAGTTCCCGCAATCAGGCGTCTGACAACGACGACGAGGACTCCTCCCCCGAAGACGAGGAGGAGGACGAGGAGTACTCTCTCCGGAGGAGGGAGAGAGAAGAGGAAGGCCTCCCAACCGGGCGGCGAAGGGTCAAGAGGGGAGAACTATCCCCGGACAGTTTCGCCAACATCGACGTTGGCGAGGATGAGTGGCCTCCAAGGGCCCGGCGTCCGGCAGGATCGTAAGTATTCGGACCATTTATACGCCGTATATTGTATGTCATGTAGCGTCCTTCTAACGCCGCATTGTTCCATTAGTCCGGCCGTTAACGACTTTCCCGACTCGATGAGCGGGTCGTTAGCGCCGTCGGATGTAAATTCCATCCCGACTACCTCTACCCCACGCGCCGAGGACGACGAGGCGGAATCCCACAGGGGGACACGCCAGGAGGAGGCTCCGGAGGCGCCGTCAGGCAGCCCCCCGGACTTTGTGCCGGACTCCACATCGGAACCCGCAGCAGTTCCGGAGTCCGGCAAGCGGCCCCTTCGAAAGAAGGGCAGGACCGTGGCGCCGGCGGCCCCCGTCCAACCGGAGGCGCCGGATAACCTATTGGAGGCTCTCAAAGGCGCCTCCATCGAGGAAGAACACCGCACTCTTATGAGTGCGGTGATTGAGAAGGTCCAGCTCGCCAAGGGCGGGCTGACCAAAGCCTGCAACAGCCTTCTAACAGGCTTTGAGGTAAGAAGGTTTAAAATTAAGTAATATAATACCGCATAGACAAGAGCCTCGATGCTTAGTCCGCTGTTGGAAAGAAAAGCGGACTAAGGATCTTAACAAGATATCGCAGGTTGCTAAAATATGTCAATATGGGTTTGCAGGCTCTTGCTTGTTGACCTCTGCCGCGTGCAATGGAGGTCGAGGCGCTGAAGAAGGACCTTGAGCGGTCGGAGCAAGAGCTCGGCCATGCCAAGAGGCAGCTCAAGGAAAAGAAGGTGAATAACACCACTTTAAATAAGTACCTTACAAAAAAGGGTTTGATTTGCAAACATGATTAATAAGGATAATATATGTAATGCAGGGGCCACTAACGAGGTGGCAGCCTCGAAGGATGCCGCTTCGTGGCTGAGCATAATGCGCCACGAACGGACTGAGCGAGAAAAGCAAGCGGCGCTGGTGGCGGAAGTTCGGCAAGAGCTCCGTGATCTTATGGAAAAGCATGAGAGTTTGGGCGTGACTCAAGACTTCGAGTCGAGCTTGCCTCGGCTCTCGAAGGGCCGAGTCCGCCAGGCCGAGGCCCGAAGGCTCATATGGAAGTAGAGGACATGAAGAAGATAGCGGCGGGTAAGGCGTTTTCATGCGAGCAAGCATGTTAATGTAAATTACCGGATACTTACCCGAATTCGGAGCTCTCCAGGGGCATTTGCAGATCTGCCGCATAGTGCGCCTGATGCCGCTGCGTTCTATCGTGGTGAGGAGGGGAGCTCAACGGAGAAGGTCTTCTGGTCTCAGTACGCTGAGGCCGGCCATCCGGTGCCCCCAAGCGATCAGCTGAAGCAGCTGGTCGAACTCCACAAGGTAGCTGAGGAGGCCATGAAGGGCCTCACAGCCGGGCTGTGGCCTGGGCAGGCCATGCCTGGTAGCTACTTTGGCCTAGTGCGGCGGCTCGTGGATGCATGCCCCAGGCTAGATGTGATCAAGCGCTCCGCCTGTATTGAAGGCGCTCGTCGGGCCCTTGCCCGCATAAAGGTGCAATGGGGCAAGCTGGATGCGGAGAAGCTTCTCACGGATCCGCCGCCACCGGGCAAGGAGCATCGCACGCCGGAGCGATATTATAAGGTTCTCCTGAAGGGAGCCCGCGATATTGCGGATGAGTGCCCCCTTAATGTAATCATTGAGTGAACTCGCTGTGTGTTTATCCTGTTGCACTGAAAACTTCGTTTATATGCGCCATGAGCAACGCTTTGTTGAATTTAAAATATTACCTTCTGTGCGGCCGTTTGTTAAATCTGAGAGATGGCAAGTCGTTGGCTTCAGCCCCCAAGCCACGAGTGCTGGGGTGTTCGGTGATGAACTTGAGCACTCTTGTTCCCATTTTGGGTCCATCTAGGAGGCGCCAACACGACGAACAAGGCAACCGGACTTATAATGCTTGAACACTCTCACTTAGCCATAGAATTCTATAATTTTAAATTTGGTGAAGCCCCGGTATTCGAAGACCGAATCCGGGCTCTATCCACGCTTCGTCGGACGTCATCCGAAACTTCGTCAAGCGGCATGAGCCTTTAAGGACCCGAAGAACCTCTCGAACAGCGACGGTCTCTCGCCTTATCATGCCGGTCGGTTTTAGCTTTCCCTCGAGGCGTTAACCCGGCTCAACCGGGGCGCAATCGCAGTGGTTCTCCCAGTGCTACCTTAGCCGACGGAACGGAACGTAAGGTACCAAAACATGGGAGCCGGGCAAACCCAACTATTGACCCAAGACATGATTCGGAGCTGATTCATATAATGCTATAAGTTCGGGGTGCCGCACTTGTGAAAGTGTTCGGACTTTAATCATACCATAATCTGGGGAACAGAAGCCCCTGGTGTATTCGGCCGTACCAAAGTATACGGGTGCAAGATGTCATATAATGAACATTTGTAAAGGATAACGCAATTGCCATGAAAAGGTAATGAACTGGCAAAAAAGGAAGTGTTGCGTTGTTTACGAAAGAAGGTCTGCTAATAAAGCGGACTGATACAAATAGTGCGGTAAGCAATGTATGTGGACTAATTTGACATGTCCCCTTCCAGGGATAAGCTGCAGACTTGGTGTATGTAATCTAATTAAGTGCTCGTAATGGAGACCACCGAGTGTTAAATGCAGCCTTCTTTGATCCTGATCACAGCATCGTGAGTTCGCAAGTTCGCCGTCGGACAGGCTTCATTTAGTGGAATCCAGTATATAAAAAAAGGAAGAAAAGATAAAAGTAAAACCAAGGGGCGCTAGCATGAGCCCTGGTGTGGTCGAGCCGCACTCTTTAATCCTTGTGGTTAAGCCCTCCCTGCGCCCATGGTATCTCCAAAGCGTAATGATGTCGCGAGTGTTATTCTTGTGATCATGCTTGCTGGCGAGGTGGGGCCGCATTACTCTGCGATGCTCGATCGCGCCAGGTGGTCTTGGTTAGTGTTGCTCGGCGCTTTGATGCATCCGCTTTTGATTACGGACTAGAGAATTGCCGTGAAGGCTGCTCAGATTTCGCCATGAGAGCCGCTATATGTTCCTCCGTTCGGAGGGAGCGTTCGTATTCCCATTGACCGTAATGACTCCACGAGGGCCCGCATCTTGAGCTTTAGGTATGCGTAATGCGCACGCGTTGAACTTTTGAACGCGGTTCGTCCGAGCGGGAATGATAGCCGCCACGAACGGGACTATATCAAAGATTAACTCTTCGCTTCGGAAATTATCCGGGGATCCGAAGACCACTTCGAGTGTGATAGAGCCTGTGCAGTTGGCTTCCACTCCTGGGATGACACCTTTAAAGGTTGTCTTAGTGGGTTTGATCCTGGATGGGTCTATGCCCATTTTGCGCACTGTGTCCTGGTAAAGCAGGTTCAGGCTGCTGCCGCCGTCCATCAGGACTCTTGTGAGGTGAAATCCATCGACGATTGGGTCTAGGACCAATGCGGCGAATCCGCCATGGCGTATGCTAGTCGGATGGTCTCGTCGATCAAAAGTGATCGGACAGGAGGACCATGGATTGAACTTCGGGGCGGCTGGCTCCATCGCATAGACGTTCCGTAGTGCGCGCTTCCTCTCCCTCTTGGGTATATGGGTCGCGTAAATCATATTCACCATCCGTACTTGTGGGGGGAAACCCTTCTGTCCTCTGTTGTTCGGCGGCCGGGTCTCTTTCTCATCGTCGCTATTTAGCCCCTTGTCATTGTTTTCGGCAATTAACTTGCCAGCCTGCCTGAACACCCAACAATCTCTATTGGTGTGATTGGCTGGCTTTTCGGGGGTGCCATGTATCTGGCATGAGCGGTCGAGTATTCTGTCCAGATTGGACGGGCCCGGAGTTGTTCTTTTGAATGGCTTTTTCCGTTGACCGGGTTTGGAGCCTCGGAATCCGGCATTGACTGCCGTATCCTCTTTGTCGTCGCCGTTAGTACGGCGTTTGTTTTTGATTCGACGTGACCTGCCGTGATTGTCCTTGGTGTCCGGACTGCCAGAATTTTTGCGGAGATTGTTGCTGCGGGCTAGCCAGCTATCCTCTCCCACGCAAAAGCGGGTCATTAACGATGTGAGGGCTGCCATGGATTTCGGCTTCTCCTGCCCCAGGTGCCGGGCTAGCCATTCGTCCCGGATGTTATGTTTGAAGGCTGCGAGGGCCTCCGCATCCGGACAGTCGACGATTTGATTTTTCTTCGTCAAGAACCGTGTCCAGAATTGTCTGGCCGATTCGTCTGGCTGCTGAATAATGTGGCTTAGGTCATCGGCGTCTGGTGGTCGCACGTATGTACCTTGAAAGTTATCAAGGAACGCGGCCTCCAGGTCTTCCCAACACCCAATCGACTCTGCGGGCAGGCTGTTAAGCCAATGCCGAGCTGGTCCTTTAAGCTTGAGTGGGAGATATTTGATGGCATGGAGATCGTCGCCGCGGGCCATATGGATGTGGAGAAGATAATCTTCAATCCACACCGCGGGGTCTGTTGTACCATCGTAAGATTCGATATTCACGGGTTTGAACCCTTCGGGGATCTGATGATCCATTACTTCGTCAGTGAAGCATAACGGGTGTGCGGCGCCCAGATTGAGCGATATCGCGGCGCAGCTCGAGGGAGCGCTATCTGCTGTGTTCGCCCGGCGGTGTTATGTCTCGCGCGACGGTATTCGTCGTGGGTCGAGGGCGCCCACGTGATCCATAGATGGATCTGGATTGTCTTGCTTTGTCCTCCAAGATGTCTCGCAAGTCCGGCGCGTTCCCTTTTGGCTTCGTACTCCTGGATCGATGCCGAGGTACGGTCTTGGCTGGGGCCTTGAATGCCTCTCTGTCGCGACCACGGGGCGGTCGGTCAGCCATGTCTTGCGCTGGTGATAAAGGTATGTATGCTTCCTCCTCTGATCGGGGGAGCAGCTTGCGTCTTGGGTAACTTTTGGAGGGGAGTTCGAGTTTATACTCTTCGGCCGCGAGGACCTCGGTCCATCGATCGGCTAGCAGATCTTGATCAGCTTGAAGCTGTTGCTGCTTTTTCTTTAGGCTATTTGCCGTGGCTATGAGCCTGCGCCTGAAGCGCTCTTGTTCGACGGGATCCTCGGGTATGACGAATTCATCATCGTTGAGGCTCGCTTCGTCTTCGGAGGGAGGCATATAGTTATCGTCCTCAACCCCTTCGTCTGCCGCCCTGTCGCGGGGGCTTGCTTCTGCGTCCTCCTGCGCTGAATCTTGCAGGAGGGGATCGTCTTCGGCACTCTCCGGAGTGTTATTATCTCCCGTGCCGGAATCTCCATTCTTGTTGTGGCGGGATTTAGAGCGGCGCCGCTGACGCCGGCGTTTCGGCTGCTTCTTTAGAGAATCTTCCTCCGCTGCTTTTTCGCCATCCCCTTCTTTTGGGGTATCCACCATGTAGACGTCATATGACGAGGTGGCCTTCCAGTGCCCTGTGGGCGCTGGGTCCTGATCGTCTCCGGCATCATCGTCCATAGCATCGATGTCATCGGAGTCGTAGTCTAGCATGTCGGTTAGATCCTCGGCAAGGCTACAAAGTGGGCGGTGGGTGGGCTCAATTTCTTCGTCGTCCGAACTCCAACCGCCCCGCCATAGTCCGCCAGGATTCTCCTGGTAGCGAGAGATGCTTCAGAGAATTCAGGATATCGCCAAAAGGAGAGTGTTGAAAGATGTCCGCGGCGGTGAATTCCATAACCGGCGCCCAATCTGGCTTGATTGGCAGGGGCGCGGGAGGCTCGGAGTCCGGCGAGGAGTTCGGCGCCTCGGGATCACGAGTTTCGCAAGGGACAAGATTGGTATTCGGCTCCATCGCCGTAGATGTTGAAGCCCCCAGGGCGGCGTCTATCCACCGGCCCTCGTCATGGGCGATCGGCCCCGGGCTAGTAGCCGGAGCGGATTCGAGTGCGGCCACCAAAGCACGGTTCGGCGGCAGAGCTAGATCATGCCCATCGTCGCAGTGCGGCGCGCTTGGTTGTGGCTCGAGTCCGTCGAAGATCAAGTCTCCGCGGTCATCGGCCGTGAAGTTTAAACTTCGAATCGACTGACGGCCAGGGCGAAGCTTAATCTGCTCCAGATGGCCAAGGAATTGCCCGCAGCGCAAAGCCGCTGAATATGAAGATCTGTCCGGGAGAAAGGTCTCACCACGACAGCGTTGATGGTTGAAGATGCCATCGAGCCTATCGGTGACGACACGAGGGAACTCTCGGTGAAAGCACCAATGTCGGTGTCAAAACCAGCGGATCTCGGTAGGGGTCCCGAATCGTGCGTCTAGGCGGATGGTAACAGGAGACGAGGGACACAATGTTTTTACCTGTGTTCGAGCCCTCTCGATGGAGGTAATACCCTACGCCCCGCTTGATTAATATTGATGATATGGGTAGTACAAGAGTAGATCTACCACGAGATCAAGGAGGCTAAACCCTAGAAGCTAGCCTATGGTATGATTGTTGAGATGTAATGTTGTGTCCTACGGACTAAAGCCCTCCGGTTTATATAGACACCAAGAGGCTAGGGTTACACGAGTCGGTTACAATGGTAGGAGATCTACATATCCGTATTGCCAAGCTTGCCTTCCACGCCAAGGAAAGTACCTTCCGGACACGAGCCGGAGTCTTCAATCTTCTATCTTCGTAGTCTGGGAGTCCGGCGGATATTGATAGTCCGGCTATCCGGACACCCCCTAGTCCAGGACTCCCTCAGTCGGTAAGGCTAAAAAATTCATCTACCGCCCGGTAGACGTCGTCGCAATCACCAGAACCCTGTCCTTCATCGTTGCTAGCCATGTTTCCTATGATTAAATCTAGTCAATTAATTCTAGACCTAATAAAATGAATAATGACATAAAAAAGGCTATTGTTTTGCAGGAATGTTGACTCCTTCCTGGTGCGGCAAATCCCGGGCACTCGATATGTCCTAGTTTGTAGCACAAGTCATGCCGAAATTCACGGAAAATTTCGGCACGACCTTTGCTAAAAAGTGGACAAATCGATAATCTGAAATTTGCTTAACAGAAATGAATCAACATTCCGCAAAACATAGGCCACTCAACATCATTCCTCGAAACAACAAAGCCACTTGGGCACAATCGAACAACTTCAATGATAAGATATAACATGACCACTTCAATGAAAAATAAAATTTGCCTAAATCCTTTTCCTTGAAAAATAGTGGTCTTTTCAAAAATCAAAAACCTTTGCAAAATGACCTCACTAAACACAGAACCCAATTAAATTGCAAAGGAACTCCATTTCTCTAACCATTCTGACCTAATGCTCTGAAATAAAATTTTCCTCTAACCTAGCCAATCTACTTAACCTAGCTTGTTAATCCAACAAACCTAATTAACCTACCTATTTAACCTAGTTAGTTAATCTAGTTTACCTAGATAATTAACCCTAATTAAACTAGTTAACGCAGCTAGTTCTCTGTCAAAGCCTAAAATAAATTTTTGCACTAATTAACCTGGATAATTAACCTAATTAAACTAGTTAACCTGACTAGTTCTCTGTCAAACCCTAACTAAGTTTTTGCACTAACCTAGATAATTAACCTAATTAAACTAGTTAACCTAACTACTTCTCTGTCAAAGCCCTAACTAAATTTTTGCCCTAACCTAGATAATTAACCTAATTAAACTGGCTAACCTATGCATGAGAGAGAGAGGAGGGGTGGGGGCTTACAGATGATGGCTCCGGTGGTGGCAACGGAGGCAGTGGTGGCGAGGGAGGCAGGGGCGTCTCCGGTGACGGCGAAGGAGGCAGGGGCGTCTCCGGTGACGGCAAGGAAGGCAGTTGTGGAGAGGAAGGATCCGGTGGCGTCGACGGCGGCTCCGTGGCGTTGGGGGCGGCTCCGGTGTCCTCGACGGCGCATGACTCTGGTGGCGTCGACGTCGGCGGCGAAGTGGGGCGATGGTGAATCGGGGAGACGGCGGCACGCGGGGTGAGTTGAGGGATTTGGGGGAGAAGTGGTGGCCGGAGGGAAACGGTTTTTTGGTTAAGTCAAACTTAGCGGTAGCGCGTTTCGTAAAATGCGCTATAGCTAAGATAGCTATAGCAGTTTTTGCAAAACGCGCTGCTGCTATAGCTATGTAAATTTCTTCCATTTTTTAATTTCCTTTTCTGTGTCTATAGCGAGAGTCTAGGACACGCGCTGCAGCTATGTTAGCTATAGCGCCTCTTACAGACACACGCTGCTGCTATGCCTTCCTCCGTTTTTTCGCTTTTTCGTTTATTTTGCTTTACATTTTATTTTTTCCGTTCTCCTTTTTCTATTTCTTTCATTTTCATTTACTTTTCTATTTGTTTTTCATCTTATTTTATTTCCGTTAGTAGTAGCGCTCTTCTTAGGAAACGCGCTGCTAATTATGCCCTAGCAGTAGCGCGTTTCTTCCAAGCCCGCTACTGCTATGCGTAGCCTATCATTCTGCCAATGGGAATATTAGTAGTAGCGCTTTTGCAACTTCACGCCGCGCTCTTGCTAAGGTTATATCTCAGTAGCGCGGTTTTTCTTCAATCGCTACTGCTATATAGCACTAGCGCCCTTTTTTGACCCGCGCTGTTGCTAAATTTCTGTGTATAAGGTTTTCCCTAGTAGTGCAAAGCTAATATGCAAACTAAATAAAAACAGAGGGAGTACTATCATAGAGGGCACCAATAAATTGTTGCAGCATGCTACCTCTTATTAGAAAGACCTTTTTGGGCCCGCTCCATGCAATATATTTCACTTTCCCCTGATATCGGGGGTGACCATGAAAACCAAATTGAGGAAGATAATGTGTTTCCAATTAAAGAATTTACCGATGAGGAAGTTAGAATATATTTATTTTGCATGGACAATGGAGCACCTCGAGCAGACAATATTCCAGCAAAAAATTATCAGTGTTGCTGGGAGATTGTTAAATTCGATATTATGCATCTGTTTTTTGCTTTTATATTGGCACCCTTGAGGTAGCGCGACTTAATTACAATATTATTGCCATTATCCCCAAGTTTACTAGCGCCAAAAGCTTCAACAATTTCGTCCCATTTGTCTAATTAGATGTCCATACAAGTTGATCACTAAAGTTTTAGGCAATTGGATTGTGGTTTATACTAATAAACTCATCAGTCATCATTGAAAAAAAAACTGATGGATGGAATCTTATCCCTCCACGAGACCTTACACCATACCTAGGCTTAGAAAAAAGTGGGCAACGTGCTTAAATTAGATTTCGAAAAGGCCTATGAATCAGTCTACTGGAGCTTCCTTTTGGATTGTCAAAAGATGTGTGGTTTCGGACCTGTTTGGTGTGGATGGATTAAAAATAGGCACGGTTTGCGTTAAACTAAGGGCCTGTTTGGTTTCCTTCCAGAGAAAGCTGCCTGACTCAGGCAGGAATCTCAGGCGTTGGATTTCCTAAGCCTGAGGCTGAGATCGCTGCCTGAGAAAAAACATGCTTGTATGGTCTCCATCCAAACAGGCCCTAAACACCACGACTGCTGCTTATTTCAGAGTCACAAGGGTGTGTGCCAAGGAGATCCCTTATCTCCTCCTCCTCTCTCCCCCCTTTTGTTCAATTTGGTTGCGCAATGTTTGTCTACAATGGTAACCAATGCTCAAAAGAAAAACCTTCTTACGGGTCTGGCACCTGACCTGACCGATCATGGTGTAGTCGTCCTCTAGTATGTGGATGATACTATGCTTTGCATAGAATAGGATCCTGAGAAAGTCGTTAACCTTAAGTTATTGATGTACATCTTTGAGTTCATGTCAAGGTTGAAACTAAATTTCCGGAAAGGTGAAATACTATGTGTGGGAGGCAGTGATGATATCCTTAATTTCTATGCTAATTTATTCAATTGATCAGATTGGCCACTTTCCCATGAAATATCTTGGTGTTCCTGTTGGCTATACTGCTCATAGAAATGTGGATTGAGAATATGTTGATACTAAGCATCTTAAGATATGTGAATCTTAGATTAGGAATGCTGCTTCTACGGGTGGTAGATTAACTCTCCTTAAATCCTCCTTGTCAAGTATTGCTTATTACTACATGTGTATTTTTTGTTGTCCAAGACCTTTATTGAAAGGCTTGATAAAAACATGCGGCGTTTTTCTCTGGCATAGGGGGAATGGTAAACGTTACTATCTAATCAAATGGTCTTGAGTCTGTGGATTGAAATGTAAAGGTGACCTCGGTGTTAAGGATTTACAAAAAAAAACATTAGTTTGCAGGTCAAGTGGTGTTGGAAACTTGATAATGAAAAAAGCCATTGGCATCGTGTCCTTTTTTGCTAAATATCTAAAAAAGAAATTATGTACCAACGGTGAAAGACAAATTAGGTGGTCACCCTATTTGGAAAACGAAATATCTTAAAAGGAGTAACATGGATGGAAATCCTCAATGTTCTTTTTGTGGCGAGAGGGAAACTCCTCAACACCTCTTTTTCCTATGTCCGGTAGCTAGAGTAGTTTGGCGGTTGGAGCGGTATTTGGTACAGAGCTCTGCCCTACCAATCTATGGCAATTTTTCATGTGGTGTTAGTGGAGATAGATTTTACACATTGGGATTATTAGTTTTTTGCTCGGCTATTTGGAGTTGCCACAATCTCGTGCGAACTTTGAGTTCAAGTATCCTAAACCCCTTTTGAAGTCTTGTTCGCTTCGTGTGTGTCTCTTCTATCATGGGCAGGTTTACAGAAATTTGAGGACTGGAGCATGCTTGAGCATGGGGCTCTAATGCTTCGGGAGAACACTTCTAGCATGACGAGGATTAGCACGCGAGGATACATCTACAAACTGATGGGCTTCGTTGAGTTTAGATGATGCACTCTTGTTGTCACTTTTGCGTGTGCTCTCCCTAGATCCCGAATGTTGCTTTTGTGTTTCATTCGTCTTTGCTCCTTTTAGAGTGTTAAAACTTCTATGATAGGATAGTGATTTATGTGGTGTCGCAGGGTCTTCGTCCCATAACAGGTGTCTCGAATGTGAGCACCTTCTCATGCGATGTGTTGGACTTGCTTCTTCCCTTTCTCGTATCCTGAACATCTTTCGGGACGGCTATATTTCTATTATTCATATAATAGAAAGGAGTTAAGCCCAGTTAAAAAAAAGATGGAAAAACCTTATTGACAACAGGGTCTGAATTTTGTTCAATATCGTAATGGTTGTATCTGTGTTTGCTCCTGAATGTATGAACAAAATTTAGAGTTCAAATCTGGCGTGAAGATAGATAATTACTATCTTTGGTAAAAACCAAAGAACAAACACGACATGACATTTTGGGACAATGCCACGTGCCTGCATCGCCAGAATATGGTAGTACCATCTTATAATTTGCTGTAGCTCCAAGATTTACTCTCCCATGGTTAGCATCATTGATCCATTGTATTCTGTTTCTGCACGAGCCTTAATGTAAGAACCGACCCTATGTTTCCAAGATCCGTTAGAGCATCTACAGCCGGACACCTTAACCATCTCTCATACGTCCGCGGACGCGTCCGATTAGTGACCGGACAGGAGAGAAGGTAAAAAGTAACCCAATCGGATCCCTCATATTATTCGTCCCTCCGCGAACCCTCGTATCCATCTCAAATAATGTAGGGAGGATACTCCACGTCAGACGCGGCTCCACCCCGGACCACCTTTTTTCTTTCTTTATTTATTATTTTCTTTTTCTCTTTTAATCTCCATCAATCACTTACAAGTGACTGGACATATGAGAATGAAAATGAGAATTATGACCGCACGGACGGACAAATAGAGAATCAAAATGGACACGTCCGGTCGCTGATCGGGCGCTTCCCCGGATGTCTGAGGGGTCGAATTACGTGACCGTAGATTCTCTTAAGAGGCAGGCAGGGGCAGGGGGAAGCCCTATGATTAATTGTGCCCGGCAGAGCCGGCCAGCAGCACGCAGCAGAACCATCTGAGTTGCACCGGTACGGCGTGCCCGAGCACGACGTGTGTGTGCCAATGGCGGGTGGAGGAAAGAAAGTTGGGTGGGAGGGATGGGGCAGGCGCGCGAAGGAGTCGCGTGGTGTTCACATGCAGCGCGGGGGCCACGTACGGGCGGGGCACGGGGCACCGCCGCGCCAGTGACGCTAACCAGCTGCCCCATGCCGATCCTCTGGTCCATCAGGTGCATTCCTCGCCCGGCCGCGCATGCTGCCGCCATACGTACATAGTGCCACAGTGCTCCCTAGCAATGGCTCGCGGCGTCCGTCGTCTTCCAGCTGACACGCACTGTTATGCTACTCTTGCTCTCTTTTTTCCAAACATTTTTGAAAGATGATAAAGGTTTTTCGAACGTCGCACGCGTACTGCTTGGTGGACAGTGGAACAGTGATATCAAAGACCAGGGTGGTAGAGATTTTCAGTTGCATGTGCACCGGACGTCGCCGTCGGTCGAGATTAGCATCTAGTACTAGCTCGATTAACATTCCAGTCTTCTTCTTCTTCTTCACATTTTAGTCTGTTGAAGGTTTGATAAGACATGTCCCGCTCTTGCATCTATTTTGCTAAAACTGCCGCCGCCCCACATGTCGGTGACACATGAGTGCCGCATTTGATGAGGACAAACTAAAATATGGTATCTTGCAAAACTCTCCGTTGTTTCTACTGGAAAATTTTCTTTTTACAGCCTAATGTGTGACATCGACAACTTTAACCCTCTATTTGTAAAATATCTTCCGCGAGGTGTGACAGGATTTACCTCATTTTACTTTATCCCTACAAAATAAAAAAATGGATCTTGTAGGAGGGCATGTCACCCAACCGTGTAGACAACTTGGACATATATTCACTTGGGGCAATACCAAGTTATGCTAAATTTTACCTCATTTATAAAAAAGTCAAATTTCCCTGTAATTCATCAAATTCTGTGGAATTATTTCAATTTTGTTAAAGAATGCCGCTAGCCACATCACACTGCTCATGTATCATATTAATTAGATTTTTTATGGATTCATATTAATTAGATACATCCTAGCGAATATGGGTCTGAGTTATCCCCTTAATAATTAGCTTGCACATCATCCATACATTTTGACACATGATTCTGCCGTAAAGACATGTCATCGCAAGATGCTAACTAAGGGGTAAAAAGATCAGCTTTCAAAACTAATATGTAAAAAGTAAAAAATTCTTAGTTTTCTTCTCATGATCATAAATATTTCTCTTATTTTTTCTCGTCAAAAGCCTAGCTAGACACTTCCCCTAAAAATTAGCCTAGCCAGACATTATCATTTTTATTCTGGCGATTTCGGTTGGTTTGTCTCAGGAGATGCCTGGATAAATTTTGAAATATGAAAAGCGCATTTTCTTTGTAGGATGTGGATCGACCAGCATGTACATATACGCTTAGGGCATCTTCAATGCCGAGCCTCAAACCGCCTGCATCAATCCAGATCGTGTTGTCCAGACCACGGAAGCCATCCAAGGTGGCTCTGTATCGGTCCGCCAGATGGTCTGGACGCACTTTCTCCCGTAAATTGGAGACAAAGTGGGGGTGGGGGCGGGGGGAGCTTTGCGGGAGTCCAGACAGCAGACACGTAGGACTCTGATACCCCCAGGTCACACAGTCCGCCGCTTCCGATCTCATTTCCTTAAACTCCGCCCGTTCTTCCCCTTGCTTTGCATCCGCATCCTCCAGCTCTGCCGCAGTTGATGTACGTCTCAAGCCGCAACAAAGGTATTGCCGGACGTCCACCACCAAGTTTTATGACGTGGTTCGTCAGCTTGAGGCAATTTGGGCATTGCACGCGGCAGAGGACGAGATCGTAAGTTTTGCTTCCTCTTGCTCAAATCGTTGATTGATTCGTTCACTCAATGTTGGTCTACACGTTATGTAGCCCGCACGCGTTACCGTGGTGTGCCATAGGATAGAGGGATCAACATTTACGTACACACACTGTTGAATGAAGCTGGAGGAGGAGTATGTGTGGGAAGGCCTGCTCCATTGATGAAAAACTTGTTGGACATCCGGTTAATCTAGTAGAATTTGAGACATTATTGTACTAGACTTAATTTGCATGCTATATATGGATGATTTGTGCTATTTTTATCCGAAATTTGATGAATATCGGCCGGTTTGCATGAATTTCGTCCCGTTAGTTCAAATGCGGGTTGAAATGTATGCAGCTATGGTTGGATGGCCGCCTCCGGCATCCGTATCGGCGGACTGCTCACTCTTTGTCGACGGACGGATTCGGAAGAACATTTACGGGTCGCCCTTGGAGATGCCCTTACATAGTTTTGCTTCTTTTTTTTGGCGATGAACATGGTTTTGCTTTTGCTTTCTACAAAGCGAAGTGGCATGCGTGGGTTGGTCGTCGACGAACAGATATATACGATGATGCGCCAGATAGATTATATACTTGACGCGCGTGGGTGACGGCCGCAGCTTTCTAATTTGCGTGGGCGTCTAAAGGTGTGAAGCCATGGATCGATATGGTTGCGGCAGCTACCTCCTTTCTATCCATTTGTGTTGCGCTTCAATGTGTCGTCACCTCATAAGCCCCAGGCGTTCAGGCGATTGCCTTTCATCATATACAAAAGACGCACGGTAGCATAAAATACTTGTAGGAGAGCCATATCCTTATCTCGCGTGCGTGATGCATGCGTGTCCAGGTCACGCCTTTACACGTGATTCTCCCGCGGCTTCTCAATAGTTTATGCCAACATGCAGCGATCATCGTTCTCCGATCAATATCTGCGTGCACGATATATTCCTTCACCTCAATCGAACATGCTTACCTCACACACTTCTACAACGAACTATTATATCAGCGTTCCTATTTATGCTCATTGATCGATATGCATGCATGATCCAATATATCACCTGCTGATTGTATCATGATCTGAAAGGGCACGCTTTTATGTGGAGATTACGCACTTGAGTGCCTGCTTACACATCCACGGGTTGTTACAAGTCATCCGATAAATAGATATGGTATATATATATATGTATGAATATTTCCATTGGGTACGTTTATCTCACATGTGCACGTGGGTGCGTACGTAAGCATCCACTAACCCTGTACTTGATTGGAGATTCGGAGATCCGACGTGCGAGGGGGTTTATCCAACTGATGTGGCATTTTGCATCATACGCACTACCTAGCTAGATTATGGAAAGGCCGGTCTTGTTCGATAGATAGATATGGTCCTAAAGATCAAAAGATGTACTCCCTCCATAAATTAATATAAGAGCGTTTAGAATACTAAAGTAGTGATCTAAACGCTTTTATATTAGTTTACAGAGGGAGTAGTTTATATGGTTAACATGTTCTTCTACAGATCAAAAGACATGGGTTGGGCTTTTCTATCCGACGTTGGCAGATCGATGATAATCGCTCATTAAGCACACAATTAACTTGATTAATTGTACGTGATCTTTGTTTACCTATGCCTTCTTCGGCCAAGTTGGATGCTCATGCAGCCCTGCTGTCCACGTATTATTCGTCTGCCCCTCTCTCAGTGCATACTAGCAGCAGGTGAATTTGTTCTTTACCGTATGTTGTTTTTTACCGTACGTATGTTGTGCATCCACCTCCACGGGGGCAGTAACGACCCATATATAGGAAATTTTTGTGTTGAAAATGTTATCAACGGCTTTACTTTTTATCCACATAGTTGCGGATAAGCTCCACACATGCATGAACCGGCGGTTGGAATTTTGTTAGCTCCATTGTCTGTGTTATGTTTATGAAAATGGCAAAATAAATGGGCACAACAAGCCACTTCCAATATATGCGCATATGCAAGGAGGTTCCAGATAAGCTTGATAGTTTTAGCTTTTTGAGATGCATAAGCTTGGTTACTACTGTGTATACGTAATTCCAAACCGATGGTGAAACTTGCATGATGATGCCGCATGGATCATGCATGTGTATGTTCTATATAAACGGCGACTAATTTTCTTCATCAGTCCTAGTAGTTGTGTTATCCTGACAAATGTTTATCTCTATCTCTCTCTACTACTTTAAAAATAAGTACCTTCATCCAATCTTCTATATTTGTTCCGAACATCATTCCTTTAATAACCACCTTGATTATTCATATTTTATCGACTTACCAAATAAACTTATGTTCTATTTTATATAAGAAATAAGGGATTACAAAAGAAAATCACAAAAAAGATATTTAGGTACTAGTTAAATCACGGACAAGATTTGGTAACATTTATTTACACAAATCACATTAATATGGGCAGTTAAATCATGGGATAATATACTAGAATATTTTGTAACCCGTGGCAATGTACGGGCAATTATCTAGTCAGCAAAAATAAATAGCGCATATGCAAGGAGGTTTGAGTTAATTAGGCTCGGTTAATTTACTATAGATAATTCCAACTCTCTTTTTGTGAGGATTAATTGATGGTCTAAGTAGCTTTTTATTTTTGCGGGAAGATGGTTTAACAGGCTTGATGATACCGCTCTCATCATGCATGCATGCAAGGTTTAAAACCGAAATTGCAGATATATTCTTTCGGAACAGATGTATCGAAATTCATTTATTTTCATTTTTTGCTATTTTAAATTTGGTTTGGAAACAGTTTAAATATAGTCGAAAGTTTGACACTACAACTTTTTCTATTGTCGGTTTTAACATACCGGCCTAACCGTACACACCGAGTGGTCGAGGTCACAGATATTTTGTACCCACCCGACTAGTCGGAATTTTGTTAAAATTTGGAACCTGATGCACAGGTAACTAATAACCCCAACTGGCTGATAACCTGTGAGCGATATGCATACAGTAGCATGACTGCGAACACAATTAATTTGTTGTCTTCAAGTACATGTGGACGTGATAAACTCTAGGTCTTCGTCGCCGTTAGCTAGTTTGACTTTGGCATGTGATGAACTCCCGGCGCCGCAACGCACCCACTCAACTTGTTTGGGCATTTGAACGGAGGCTAATCGACCACGGCATGCGCTCTGGCTCTATCTTGCCTGGCCGCTGGCCTGACACTCCCTTGACAAACTAGGAGAAAACGTTGCTGAAAGTTTAATTAGTTTGCAGTATCATAACTTTGATACCGACACGAACTGTATACGCAAGTTAAGTTAGTTTGCACGCCTGCAGCCGGGCTGCTGGTCACATCATATTGACCTGAATTATAGTTGGAGTAAACACCACACAACTCCCAGCTAGATATACATGAAGTACCAGTACCGTTGAGTTGGAGTAGTTTCGACTTGAGTGTGAGTAGGTCCAGAGCTGGTTGGCTCTTGGCTGTTCGCAAGTTCAACTTGGCCACTCGCGCCCCTATTTTCTGCTGCTGATTCCAGCTGATCGCTTGACCTCGGGCACTGTGTCTGTGTGGCGAGTGGTGACAAAGTCTGTAGAGCAAATGTACTCCCTGCTAGCTAGTCGTAGTTGATCTCTTGACCTTGGGCACTGTGCGGGGCGACAAGTCTATAGATAGATTAGATCAGAAATAATAGTGTGGCACGACCAGTTCAACTTTCAACTCTCCATCCGGCAAGACGCCGGTGATTCACGCGATCGCCGCAACGTGCAAGCAGTGTAAGAATATACACAAGTGGCGGTGTCAGAGGTTTGATGTATGTTGCGGCGACGAGGGCGTAATTTCCGTCTGAACCCAGAGAAAACATACTAAGGCCCTGTTTGGATCGTCGTGTTCTTTTGAAATACACCTGTAAAGAATACAGGTCTCAGCTCGTCGTTTTATTTCCATTCGAGATTTGCTAAGCAGCCGGTAAGATACAGGTGTAAAATATACACCTCCGTATTTAATTACAACCAATCCAAGCAGGGCCTAAGAGCATTTACAGCCGGACCTCAAAGCCGCCTCATACGCCCGGACGAACTGTTCAAAATCACTGTCCGGTCACATTTTTCCCACCCGGACGGATACCTCAAACGGGCCTCAAACGCCCGGACTGACCGGCACCACCATATCTAGCCTAAATATGGGGCGGCTCGGGGACGCCCGGGTGCGTCCGACTGACAAGCCCGGCACGTCACCGACCTCACGGATGTTCCATAAAAAAAACCATCGGCCTCGTCGGTCCGAAAACCTAGCTCACTCACTCTCCTCTCTCGCTCTGTCCTCTCCTCTCCTCTCACCGATTTCGATCGAATCCGACACAATATCGAGCTCCGGCAGCCACTCTGACGACGAGGTGGATCCAGAGTATGAGCTTGCCCTCCGCATCGCCTTGGAGCCGTCCAAGGTGGACACCAGGGGCAGCTCCGGATTTGCAGCCTCACCGCAGCCGCCGCTTCCCCGTCGGTGCATCTTGGACGCCGGTGCTGGCCCCTCCCGGCCCATGCGCAGCTCCAACAGGCTGCCAGCGCAATCGGCACCTCCCCCACTGCGTCCCATCGCCTCGCCGGCTGCTGCTTCTCCACGCCGTCCCCTCGCCCCGCCAGCTATTGATCCCCCTCGTGGGTAGCAGTGGGTGCTTGTGCCCGCCCCATCGGCCCGGACGCGCACGCCGGAGGGAGGCTGTGGAGAGCTCTGTCCGCCGCCGGCGTGAGTTACCGGCGGAGCCCGACGAGGACCAGCGGCTCCTCGCGTGGATCTACCGCCGGTTGCTTACGATGGTGAAGACGGACGCTCGGCGGCTCCGCCGGAAGAACGCCAAGGCTCTTTGGCTTGCCATCGAGCAGTCCGAGCGGGACGCATTGAAGAAGGCGAAGGAGGCGGCTCGGCTGGCCAAGCTCATGCGCCAGCAGGACCGGGCCGTCCAGTGCCTCAAGGGCCTCGTCATCGTTGACTCCTCCTCCGATGAATCGGACGATTCTCCACCGGCCGACAATGGGTACAGCTACGTCGACGACCAGAAGGGGAAAGGGCCGGTCCGAAAGTGGTGAAGTTGATTTTAATTTCAAGTTTTGGATGTAGTATATAGTTGTCCGTCGTTTGTGTGAACTATTGTGCAATTTCTATGTTCGAAGCTGATCTATGTAGTTTGATCGACGTTGCATGCTATAGTATGGATATATGGGTTCGAATATAAGAGACAGGGATGTGAAACGACACGATTTGAGTAGTGCCTGGTCACTCGTCCAGATTTGCCAAGTCGGACTATAGATGCTGTAAGAGTACATACATACGCATGCGTCACATGCAATGCACGACCCGGTCGTGGATCCATCACGTGCATGGGTGCTCGGGCGGCAGGTCGTGGCGGACTAGTACGCGTATGCATGGTGAGGAATCGCTAGCTCATTCTTCTCACAGTATGCATGTACTGGCATGGCGGTCAGATACTCAGAGGCAGGCAGGTCGTGGTGTACAGCAGAGCAGAGGCGGAGGCGCGGGGCCAAACACCGACAGATTGTCCGGCGAACTGGCGTCGTAACTTTGCTCAGTAGCTCAGTCTCCGGCTTCGTTTTCCGAGATCGCCGTGGTCATACTCCACGGGTACCAAGTTGCAGTCGCCATGGCGATTTCCCTCCGGTTTGTCTATGGACCACCCATGCAGTACGCTCTCCCGTTTTATCTCTGGTGGTCAAACTCAGCTAGTCGATCCACTTCCTTGACTTTTACACGCGGCAAGTATATGTCCTTGAACCACAGGGACAGGGGCACAACTTTTTCATAATCACCCGCAAACAAAAAGTTTTTTCATAATCAAATCCGGCATATGCTATTTATTACTCCCTCTGTAAAGAAATACTCCCTCCGTCCCAAAATAAGTGTCTTGAGCTTCAAGACACTTATTTTAGGACAGAGGGAGTACAAGAGATAGTGATCTAAACGCACTTATGTTAGTTTCCTTGACTTTTACGCGGCAAGTATATGTCCTTGAACCACACAGGCACAACCTTTCCATAATCACCCGCAAACAAAAAGTTTTTCATAATCAAATCTGGCCTATGCTAATTATGACTCCCTCTGTAAAAAAATATAAGAGTGTTTAGATCACAAAAATAGTGATCTAAACGCTCTAATATTAGTTTACGAAAGGAGTACATAAAAAGAACTTTGGATACAGAAATACAATGGGAATAACTCACACAGAATCATGGACAACTTGGAGAAAGTACCATCAAAGATCTGTCGAGAAGCAAACCTTGTTGAATTGACCGCAATAGTAGACCAAGGTGTAGAGCAGAGATTGGCAATACTGCAAAGCATGGGGGGGACTCCCTATCTAGATGAACTGTCGTGCCAGTATCGCTAGACAAAACACGACTACCATACTTGCAAAGGGTAGAACAAAAGGTATGTTGAATAAGATGACATTGTCACCGACTATGCCACAAAGCCATGCCAGTATGACAACAAGCACCAACCCATGTTCCAATAAGATTGGCGAAGATAAAAAAAATTCAAGAGCTCTTTGGCAACACCAGACCAAGTGCTATCGGGACGAGATTGGCGCCAGATGACTTTTATTCGAGACAACATTTAAGCAACGATTACCACAACATTAAAGCCAAAATGGAAGAAATCTTACTACATACTGAACAAGAGAAGAAAAAAAACACCTGACGACGTACGTCTTGAAACACATGTTGTTACCTTTTTGTCGACAGAGATCCTTGTGTCATTTTATTCAACAACAATTTTCAAAGGAATCGTTGAAATATCGTGAGGGACGCCAAGCCAGATATGGCCGCCTACATCTAATGATAAAGCAAACTTAGCTAAATTCTGAATATTGTCTTTGGAGGTCGAGCTCCATTGAGCTCGGTTTTGAAAAAAAATGGAATTTTGTAAAATTTCATATTTTCTACATTTCAAAAAGATCTGAAAAAACCACAGATATACATGAAGGAATAACACACACGTATGTAAATTTTTAAGGCAAAATACATTGAAATGAAGGTTGTGTAAAAAAGACAAATCTGGGACTTTTTAACACACTAGTAAATGAGCACATGCAATGCACGTTGATATTAGGGAGAAAATTAACTGCACCTTGATATTAGGTAAGATATCAATTACGTGTTAATTATAATGACGTTGATATTTGGTATGCTATCAATTGCACGCTCAACATGTTGAGAGGTCACCATTGGAGCAATCTAGGTCGTTGGATTGACATGGTTTGATGGCTGAGATTAATTGGATCTGCCCCTTTGGGTCTTTTTATATTGGTATAGTTATAGATGATACTATTCATCCTCCCAGATCATGAATTTGCCTTTTTTGTACATATTGGATTTCAACATTTTTCCTACTGAAATTTTACACACATACACATAACATCCTTGTTTACTTCCACAAATTTTTTCAGATTTTTTTGAAACCGAGAAGTTTGAATTTTGATTTTGTTTTTCTTCAAAAAAAAGGCCTCCATGGAGGCCGAGAGCCAAACGTCCATTCTCCTCATAATTACTCTTCCTATCTTCATGACTAAAATTGCATATTACAAACTCAGGCTTTATAGCAATAATCTTCCTAGCGATTGCGTCATAAATTCCCATATGTTCCCATCACATCATCTTTCAGTGCAGTTTCACACTCACATGCAACATTGTGTCCAATGAATGTGATGGGCCTAGAACTAGTTAACTGTGAAGTTAGTAGTTAATGTTGCGCCGTCGTGGAGAGCCCTAAAGACCCTTTCGAACCTCCTCTGTTATGCTGTTGTCTTGGACTTGCTGTGGTTCGTAGGATCAACTGCATGTGACCATGGACAACTGCACGACTGCGTCCTTGGGAAAAGCTAGAAAACCATGGACACACATTGAATTTTTTTCAAATATATATTTGAACATTTTGTTGAATACATGTTATACATTTTTTAAATAAACATTGAACTTTTT
The DNA here is from genome assembly GCA_021437245.1 of Aegilops speltoides. NCBI lineage: Eukaryota > Viridiplantae > Streptophyta > Magnoliopsida > Poales > Poaceae > Aegilops > Aegilops speltoides. The sequence continues at coordinate 433,200,466 of CM038141.1, read as the reverse complement.
TTAATACAGGTTGAGAATTATTAGTACACATGAAACATTTTTCAGATACAACTTCAACATGGAAAATTGTGATAAATATTTTTTCAAATACATGTTGATCATTTTCATATGCACGTGGAATATTTTTTTGATACATGTTGGCCATATTTCGTATGCACGTGGAACATTGTTTGATCCATGTTGAACCCTTTTAGAAATATATGTTTGAACATTTCTTTCGAATACATGTTTAATTTCTTTTGAATCGATGTTAATTTATTTCAAATACATGTTGAAGGTTCGGAACATTTTTCTAAATCACATGATTTTTAACATGGTATAAAAATCTTTTTCAAATTTCATGAATATATTTTGTAACGCATGAACAGTTTGTTTAGATCTCATAACAATCTTTATTATGGTACCCTTTTTTCTAAATTACTACATGGATATTTTTACATTGCATTAGCATGTTTTAAAATTTCACAACCATTTTATTGAAACACATGAACACTTATAAAATGTCAAGACATTATTTTGAAGAGTATGAACATTTTTAAAAATTACTTGTACATTGTTTCCAATGAGTTCAGATGTTTTTCTAATGTGTGGCGATATTTCATACTATATTTTGGAATATATTTATTTATGATGGTTAAAACAAATAAATAAAGCAAAGCAAACTAAAGAACTAATGAACAAAGAAGCAAAGAAGAAAGAAATGGATGCACACTCCCGAGGCTACTACTTGGCTGGCCTAACAGTAGCGATGCATGATGCTCGCTGAGGCAAGACCTGCTTCCATCTTCGGCGGATCTCGTTGGATTTTATAGATTGTTTGTCTGTGATGCATTTTGTTCACGTGTCTACACGTTGGATCATTTTGATTTATATTTCTCTTCGTCAGTGACCGTTGTTGTACCGGTGTGTTGGTCCTTTGAGGCCTTAGGATGATGACCTCAAGACTGTCTACTATCACAAGGTCTGCCCAGCTCCGATGAGTAAGAAGAGATGACGGCGGTGCACATTAGACTTGCTCCAATATTTGTACTCATCGCTAAGTGATCTATGAGACTGGATGCAATTATTACTTCTGATGTTCTTCATACATAAAGTTTGGTGAACACATCGGAAGTATTTAAAGAAAAATCCTGCTAGATATACTACACTACTAGTACGTGAACGTGACTATGTGAGTCGGTCAAGAGTATTTGCACTGCTGATTCCAGCTGATCTTTTGACCCCGGGCAGTGCGTGGCGAGTGGTGACAAGTCTATAGAGCAAATGTAGTCCCTGCTGCTTGTACTCCTACTAGTTGATCTCTTGACCTCGGGCACTGTGGGATCAGCGAGAAGTCTACGCACCGCTTCTTCCAGAACGCGTGCGCCGGAGTGGGCGCCGCTACGCTGGCGTCCATGGATCTCTTGTTTGTCTTGGCCATGCCGTACTCCTCGTGCTCGGGCGCCGGTGCCGCGAGAAGGTCGACGCCGAAGAGTCGCACGGTCCTCGTGGCGGGTGCCGGCGACGGGGCGGCCGCCGCCACGTTGACGAAGGCCGTCGTGGTGGTGGTGGTCTTGGACCGGAGCTTGCAGTCGATGAAGAGCTGGTTGTTGCCCGAGGCGGAGCGGTAGAACACGACGGCATCCCCGGCGTGCAGGCCCTTCTCCTTGACGAAACGGCTCCACCCCTTGGTGAGCACGTAACTCTGGCTGCTGTTCCAGTACGAGTACCGGAACCTCCACAGTTTGCCAGCCGCGTCATCGAAGTTGAGCAGCACGCCCTTGCACTCGCCGGGCACGGCGGCGCCGACTGCAGGGAGCTGCAGAGGGAAGTGTTTCTCGGCGTGCTGCTTCGGGATTACCAGCCGGTTCAGCTTCCCCACGTCGCTGGGCGTGACCGTCTTGTCGAACAGGTGCTCGCGCCGCGCCGCAGGCGAGGGCGCAGCCGGCGAAGAAGGTGACGGGGCAGGAGGCAACGACGACGATGTATGGGAGGACGCCGCAGCGGCGGCGAAGTAGGCGCGCTTGTGCTGAGCCAGCTCTTCGGGGTAGGTGTGCTTGCGCAGCATGTCGACAACCTCGGCCTTGGAGAGTGCGGCAAGGAAGCGGAGCTCGGCGGCGTCGTCCGGATCGGACTCGGCGAGAGGGCGGAAGTTGGTAACAGCGTCCCGGCCGCGGAAGCGCTGTGCCGCTGCGTCGTAGGCGCGCGCCGCCTCGGCCTCCCCCGTGAACGTGCCGAGCCAGACGCGCTGGTGGCGCTCGTAGATCTGCGCGCCCCAGCGCCCGTTGGGCTGCGGCACCACGCCCTTGTACTTGGACGACGGTAGCCGCCCGCCGCGGCCGGAGTCCGCCTCCGCGCCGGGCTCCGGCGCGTCCATGGCCGCGCTGGCTCCGCTGCCCACGCGTTGCAGCGGCTTGGTCGCCGGCGCGGCCGGCACCGGAGACGCCTTATTGCCGGTGGACGAGCCGCTGCTCACGTCGTCCACGAGGCAGCTCCTCGCGCTTTCCATCCGATCACCACCGAAGAAATGAAGAAGATGCTTAGCTACGTAGAGTAGTAGCTTAGCTAAAAGCTGTGTGGAAATGGAGGCAAAGGTAGGTAGACGGTAGACGAGAGGAGTAGCAGAGGCAAGTGCGTGTGTTATATAGAGGTGAGTGTGAGTGTAGTGTGGCTAAGCTAGCTGACAGTCAAAACGATCTTATATTATGAGACGGAGGAATTAGGATTATATTGTATTGTTTGATATACTATTTTTTACATATGTGCATTTGTTTATTTTTATTTTTCATATGTGTGGTAGATAATAGATATGTATACTACTGTTTCTTTTTATTTAAACATGCTACTGTTATTCACTTATTTATAGTATTTGCATCGTACTCTTCCTTCGTTACTAAATATTTGTTTTTTTAGAGATTTCAAATTGACTATCACAATGTATATTGGCATATTTTAGAGTTTAGATTCACTCATTTTGCTCCGTATGTAGTCATTTGTTGAAATCTCTAGAAAGACAAATATTTAAAAACGGAGTGAGTAGATATCAGTGTTGTTTTAAATTTATATTTCAGACACAGGATTCCAATTTTGAAGAGTGAATTCCATATATGCCACTCAAAACTTGCCTGTACCCTCATCTGCCATTGGAAATTTCCCTCTCGCAAATATGCCATTGAAAATTTGCACCGTGTACAGATATGCCACTATGGCCAGTTTGACCGTTAGTTGACTGTCAAGTGGCATGTGAAAAGACAACTTTGCCCCTGGTACTGTAGCATTCTAAACAAATTTGGCCAATCTCGAATTGCGGGTGTCCGTACTGTAGCAACAATATACTGTAGCATCCGAACAGATTTGAAATTTGAACAAATTTTTCGAATTTCAAAATAAATCTCTGTAATTTCAAATTCCGAAGTCCTAACACTTTTTTTGAAAAAATTGTTCGCAATTAAAAAATGGATTTTTGTAAAAGTGGATGCTACAGTACGTGTGCACGCAAATTTCGAAAGTGACCAAGTTTGTTCGGAATGCTACAGTGTATTGCCGCTGCAGTACCAGGGCAAAATTGTATTTCCAAGTGCCGCTTGACAGTCAACTAACGGTCAAACTGACCATAGTGGCATATCTGTATGCGGTGCAAATTTTTAATGGCATATCTGGGAGAGGGAAATTTCCAATGGCAGATGGGAATAGGGGCAAGTTTTGAGTGGCATATATGGAATTCACCCAATGTTAGATATTTATACAGGCCTCATGGGCTTGTGCTGGTGTGTGGGTCGACTATTAGATATTTTATGGCATCCATGGAAGAAGACAATGAAGATGATGATGAACCCACCCGTTGGCCATGCTACGCACGCAGTATGGTATGGTGTGGTTGCGTGAGAAATTCAGAGTGCCATTCTTGCATTTCCTTCTGTTGCCTTCTAATTTTAACTTTGTCTGGGAGGAAGAAAAGTAGTGGCACGCCAACTAAAGCATCTCCCCCTGGACCTCCTCGTAGTAACGCCTACAAGTGGATGAACAAAATGTGTGAGCTGAGCTAGCTGCTGACCCATTTCGGTTTTTGGCGCTTATGTGCAGTCTATGTTGTGTGCAGGTCTCTCATAGTAAACGGTGACGCGGTGCGGCAGATTTTATTTTGGAAGTTTTAGATTGATGGTTATGCATGTCTGCATCGGTCGATGGCTTTGTGTATCCCTATTTGATATTTTCCATTCGTTTACTTGACTGTTCACCGTGGGCACATGGAATTCCTAGATCCCAAAAAATACTAGTTAGGACGATAATGGTCAGTGACAAAACATAAAGAAGGTCAACGGCCGATCCAGTTGCGACATTTATCGTCAGTGTTATGGGTGTGCATATTACCTTCTGAAACCCATTCATAATAAAAATATGGCCTTTATGTTATTCATTATGTCGAACCCTATTCAAAATAATGTTCTCTCAAAAGGCTAGATTGTAGTAACACTTTACTAAATTCTATAATGAATTATGAAGATAAATATAGGTAATGCATTGATGGAGAATGTAGTAACTTTTACTATGTTTCCAACGCATATCTAAAACCTCTTTATTAGCTAGTCGTTAAGGCCATAGTATTTCTTGTATCGAGTTGCAAATGTATTCAATTGAACCGGTATCCTTTTGAGCAACTCATTTATTAATAATACATTAGAATTAGTGATAAACTATTTAAGCGCCAACAGTTATTTTTTGGACCAGCCACTATTTAGCGATATAACTTGTATGTTATTCACATTCAAACCAGGGACGCAACACGTAGAAGGCTGAGCTCGACCGGTGGCTCCCGGGCGCGAGTCGACTACTGGGGCCACCGACGGAGGAACTGGTGGACACCACGCATAGAAGGTCGAGCTCGTCCGGCGGCTTGTGGGAGCGAGCTGGCGTCTAGCGCCCACACTCGGTGGAGTTGCGCTGGTGTCGCGCGAGTGCGGCGAGGGCGTTGCTCATGCAGTAGGCGATCCAGCCCATCTCAAATCAGGCCCCAGTACATCTATGTATATAAATTACAAAAATATGATTCGTAGAACATAATGTCCAGGCCCGGCCCTGATGGGGGGGCAGGGGGGGCGGCCGCCCCGGGCCCCCGAAATAGAGGGGCCCCCATGTAGGTGTGCTCTCTGTATTAGGCCCATGAGAAAAAAACTGATTCTGGGCTAATTTTGATGCAACAGACCATGTAGCGTACAGCGAACATTACCTGTGGGAAAGTAAATTAGCGATTCGCTAGATTGGTGGAACTTCCGTTTCCCTCGCGTAGGTCCGCGCATGACGACACGAGCAATCGACCTAGCGACATATCACGCACCACTCATCACGTCCCAGAAGCCCTAGGGCAACCCCGCCGCCGACACATCCTCGTCCCGCGAAGGCCTTCCCATTGATTTCTCCTCCAATGGTGGATCGGGTAATTGATGTTCATCGCCATGGACAGGAGTAGCAACACCATCGGCCCTGGCAGGCAATTTTGAACTACAACGGACAGGTTAGCATCTTCCTGATGCATCATCCAACGGAGCTAGATTGATGTGTGACTAGTTAGTGGCAGAATTATTAGATCTAATGAATTAGCGGAGAAGAGTAGGACGTAGTTGTCCCTCTTGACTATTTTTTTTAGGGCAATCCTTCTGACTAACTGATCTGGTTGTGTTGGAGATCAGTGAAAGACAAGGTGAGAGGATGTCTAGAATCCATGGAATAATGATGATAGCCAAGCTGAAATTAATTGGAGGATTCGGTTCAATATGATAAGGTGGCAAAATTAGTTAAGGTGGCAAAATTAGTTATTCTACCTGCGTGCCACCAGGAGTAGTTCAAATTACTTTATGTTTGCCAAACTATGAAATATACAATGCATGGAACTTCCCTGTCAAAATCATACAAAAAGTGAGAAATAATTAATATAATAATATATATGTAGATTTTGGAACTAGGTCGACCAGCTGGTTTTGCCCTCGATGATAAAAAAATCAAGAACTTTTCGTGTTTAAAATTTACATAAACATGCACATAATGATTTTAATTTTGTATATATAAAGGTCCCCCGATTATATTTCCGCCCCGGGCCCTGAAATTTCAGGACCGGCCCTGATAATGTCTATACTAATATGGGATGGTTGAATACATGTTTCTTGTAATCATCATTTGCATCATATAATCACGTATAAATGGTGTATTAAGACTTTATTTGCTAAGTAAAACTACAATTTTGATGTTTCCACCTTCATATTTTCATGTTTATGCCTTCATTTATATATCGGTAAAAGTATTTATATTTCAATTTATATTCCCTTTGTTTCCATAATGTAGTGTGTATAGTTTTTTTGTAAGTCTAACCTTGCAAATTTTGATCAAGTTTATAGAGAAAACTATTCATATCTACAATATCAAATATATAAAATATGGAACTACTTCTTATAATGAATCGAGTGATATATGCTTGGCATTCCAAATGTAAATATCTTTCTCCAAAACTTGTTCAAAGTTTGTGAGGTTTAACTTTTTAAAAATTCTGTAAGCAATATATTATGGAACGGACAAAATAGTTATTATGTCTACCGTACCGCATTCATACTAGCGCTTCCCTAATGCTAGGGCCTGGCCTGCGTATGATATGTAGTTAACCAATTACACTGCAACAATTAATATGATACTTGCAATGAAATCGGCAGCTAGTACTGGATTTTAGCAGGCAATCATTGGACCGTTTCAACAGACCGTTTTATATTTATGTTTTTATGTGCGTGTATTTATATAGCTTGGAACTAGTTGAATCTTAAATTAACTAGTGCAATGAAGTCGAAAGGCACGTACAACCTATATAGCTCGATAGTATACATTAAACCATTGAGTTTAATCAGTTTATAGTCTCAAGATCTATATATGGTCGATATCGGACATAATCACTGTTTTGAACTTTTTACCAAAGTTTAACATGACTCGGCCTTGTTTTAGGAAAAAAAAATCCTCATCTGACCTTTTCTGGTGGCGTCAACATTCATGAAATTTTGGTTGTATAGCCTGGATTTTGATGCCACTATGATTGTGCATGAAGAGCAGGGGATAAGTGGAGGCCTGGATTTTGCAGATTAGGCAGGTGTCATGGTTGCTGGTGTTCATGGCGGAGTTACGACGCACGTGACTGCAGGTGTCATGATTTTGCAGATTAGGCAGGTGTCATGGATGCCGACGACGGATCCCGACAGCATGGCGCTGTAGAGTTTCGCTGACGGGCATGTGTCGATGGATACGTGCATGATGGTGGCGTTGTCTGGCGCCGTGGTGGCGTCGACGGCAGGCCTGGCAAGGTCGGTGCGTCAGTACCTGCTCTGGAGATGGATCGGCGGAAGATGGTCGCGTCGGACTCTGAGACTATGACAGACCGGTTTGTGTCCTAGTGCCAGTATTGTGGTTGCACTAGTAGAAAAAGGGCCATTCGAACCGGTTCTAGAGGGCCTTTAGTCCCGGTTCTGGAACCGGGACTAAAGGGTCATCACTAAAGGGCCCCTGAGGGAGTCCTGGACTAGGCGGTGTCCGGATAGCCGGACTATCATCATCGGCCGGACTCCAAGACTATGAAGATACAAGATTGAAGACTTCGTCCCGTGTCCGGATGGGACTTTCCTTGGCGTGGAAGGCAAGCTTGGCGATACGGATATGTAGGTCTCCTACCATTGTAACCGACTCTGTGTAACCCTAGCCCTCTCCAGTGTCTATATAAACCGGAGGGTTTTAGTCCGTAGGACAAACAACCATTACAACAATCATACCATAGGCTAGCTTCTAGGGTTTAGCCTCCTTGATCTCGTGGTAGATCCACTCTTGTACTACCCATATCATCAATATCAATCAAGCGGGAGTAGGGTTTTACCTCCATCGAGAGGGCCCAACACAGGTAAAAACATCGTGTCCCTTGTCTCCTGTTACCATCCGCCTAGACGCACAGTTCGGGACCCCTACCGAGATCCGCGGTTTTGACACCGACATTGGTGCTTTCATTGAGAGTTCCTCGTAGTCGTCGCCGATAGGCTTGATGGCTTCTTCAATCAACAATAACGCAGTCCAGGGCGAGAATTTTCTCCCCGGACAGATCTTCGTGTTCGGTGGCTTTGCACTCCGGGCCAATTCACTTGGCCATCTGGAGCAGATCGAAAGCTACGCCCCTGGCCATCAGGTTAGATTTGGAAGCCTAAACTTCACGGCTGACATCCGCGGGGACTTGATCTTGATGGATTCGAGCCACGCGACGAAGCGTGCCGCCTGTCGCGATGGGCATGACTTAGCTCTGCCGCCGGACAATACCACAGGGGCCGCTTTACGAGTCCGCTCGACCCATAGTTCGAGCCGACCGCGCAGACGAGGACAGTGGCTGGACACCGCCGGGGCTGCAACTTCCACGGCGATGGAGCCGAATACTGACCTTGTCCCTTGCAAAGCTTGTGACTCCGAGGCGCCGGACTCCTTGCCGGACCCCGAACCTCCGGCGCCCCTGCCAATCGAATCTGATTGGGCGCCGACCATGGAGTTCACCGCTGCGGACATCTTTCAGCACTCAACCTTTGGCGACATCCTGAATTCGCTAAAGTATCTCTCGTTATCAGGAGAGCCCTAGCCGGACTGCGGTCAGGATGGTTGGGATGCGGACGATGAAGAAATTCGAAGCCCACCAACCACCCACTTTGTAGCCACTGTCGACAATCTAACCGACATGCTAGACTACGACTCAGAAGACATCGGTGTTGGGGATCGTAGTAATTTCAAAAAATTTCCTACGCACACGCAAGATCATGGTGATGTATAACAACAAGAGGGGGAGTGTATCTTCATACCCTTGGATCGCTAAGCGGAAGCGTTTATCAACGCGGTTGATGTAGTCGTACGTCTTCACGATCCGACCGATCCAAGTACCGAACGCACAACACCTCCGAGTTCTGCACACGTTCAGCTCGATGACGTCCTCGCCTTCTCGATCCAGCAAGACGGGCGAAGTAGTAGATGAGTTCCGGCAGCACGACGGCGTGGTGACGGTGTTGGTGAAGAACAATCTCCGCAGGGCTTCGCCTAAGCACTACCCCTCTATTTATATGACGGAGGATAAACTAGAGGGGACGGGGTTGCCGGCACACGGCTTGGTGTTTCTTGATGTGTCTTTGGTGCTAGCCCTACCCCTCTATTTATATGTTGAGCCTTGGGGTCGAAACTTGGAGTAAAAGCCTCCACAAGTCGGTTTCACCCGAAAGGCAAGAGTCCTTCTCGGACTCGGGGCGACGCCGGGTTCCCGGCGTCGGCCTGAACTCATAAAACTTCCTTTTGCATTTTCCAAAAACCTCGTGGGCTTTCCCCTTTGGCCCAGATAAAGTGTTCTCGTACCCAAACATTTCAGGAAACATCCAGAACCCCTTCCGGTGAATTCCGGAACCCTTCCGGAGATCAAACACTATTATCCCATATATCAAACTTTATCTCCGGACCATTCCGGAGTTCCTCGTCATGTCCATGATCTCATACGGGACTCCAAACAACATTCGGTTACCAACATACATAACTCATATAATACTATATCGTCAATGAAACGCTAAGCGTGCGGACCCTACGGGTTCAAGAACTATGTAGACATGACCGAGACACGTTTCCGGTCAATAACCAATAGCGGGACCTGGATGCCCATATTGGCTCCCACATATTATAAGTCATGAAGAAAGCAATAGCAGTATACTAAACGATCAAGTGCTAGGCTAATGGAATGGGTCATGTCAATCACATCATTCTTCTAATGATGTGATCCCACTAATCAAATGACAACACATGTCTATGGTTAGGAAACATAACCATCTTTGATTAATGAGCTAGTCAAGTAGAGGCATACTAGTGACTATATGTTTGTCTATGTATTCACACATGTACTATGTTTCCGGTGAATACAATTCTAGCATGAATAATAAACATTTATCATGAAATAATGAAATAAATAATAACTTTATTATTGCCTCTAGGGCATATTTCCTTCAGTCTCCCACTTGCACTAGAGTCAATAATCTAGTTCACATCACCATGTGATTTAACACCAATATTCATATCTGTATATGATTAACACCCATAGTTCACATCGTCATGTGACCAACACCCAAAGGGTTTACTAGAGTCAATAATCTAGTTCACATCGATTATGTGATTAACACCCAAAGAGTACTAAGGTGTGATCATGTTTTGCTCGTGAGAGAAGCTTAGTCAAGGGGTCTGTCACATTCAGAGCCGGATGTATTTTGCAAATATTTTATGTCTACAATGCTCTGTACGGAGCTACTCTAGCTAATTGCTCCCACTTTCAATATGTATCTAGATTAAGACTTTGAGTCATCTGGATCGGTGTAAAAGCTTGCACCGTTGTAACTTTTTACGACGAGCTCTTTTATCACTTCCATTATCGAGAAATATTTCCTTAGTCCTCACTAAGGATATTCTTGACCAATGTCCAGTGATCTACTCCTAGATCACCTTTGTACTCCATCGCCCAATTCAGTGCAAGGTATACAATAGGTCTGGTACATAGCATAACATACTTTATGGAGCCTATGACTGAGGCATAGGGAATGACTTTCATTCTCTTTTCTATTTTCTGCCGTGGTCGGGATTTGAGTCTTACTCAATTTCACACCTTTGCAACACAGGCAAGAACTCTTTCTTTGACTGTTCCATTTTGAACTATTTCAAAAACTTGTCAAGGTATGTACTCATTGAGAAAACTTATCAAGCATCTTGATCTATCTCTATAGATCTTGATGCTCAATGTGTAAGTAGCTTTACAGAGGTATTTAATTAAAAACTCTTTTCAAACACTCCTTTATGCTTTGCAGAATAATTCTACATTATTTCCGATAAACAATATGTCATTCACATATACTTATCAGAAATGTTGTAGTGCTCCCACTCACTTTCTTGTAAATACAGGCTTTACCGCAAGTTTGTATAAAACTATATGCTTTGATCAACTTATCAAAGTGTATATTCCAACTCTGAGATGCTTGCACCAGTCGATAGATGGATCGCTGGAGCTTGCACATTTTCTTAGCACCTTTCGGATTGAAAAAACCTTCTGGTTGTATCGTATACAACTCTTCTTTAATAAATCCATTAAGGAATGTAGTTTTGACATCCATTTGCCAAATTTCATAAAATGTGGCAATTGCTAACATGATTCAGACAGACTTAAGCATCGCTACAGTTGAGAAAATCTCATTGTAGTCAACACCTTGAACTTGTCGAAAACCTTTTTGTGACAAGTCGAGCTTTGTAGATAGTAACACTACTATCGGCATCTGTCTTCCTCCTGAAGACCCATTTATATAATATGGCATGCTGATCATCAGGCAACTCCACCAAAGTCCACACTTTGTTCTCATACATGGATCCTATCTCAGATTTCATGGCCTCTAGCCATTTTGCGGAATCTGGGCTCATCATCGCTTCCTCATAGTTTGTAGGTTTATCATGGTCTAGTAAGATGACTTTCAGAACAGGATTACCGTACCACTCTGGTGCGGACCGTACTCTGGAAGACCTACGGGGTTCTGTAGTAACTTGATCTGAAATTTCATGATCATCATCATTAGCTTCCTCACTAATTGGTGTAGAAATCACTGGAACTGATTTCAGTGATGAACTATTTTCCAATTCGGGAGGAGGTACAGTTACCTCATCAAGTTCTACTTTCCTCCCACTCACTTCTTTCGAGAGAAACTTCTTCTCTAGAAAGGATCCATTTTTAGCAACGAATATCTTGCTTTCGGATCTGTGATAAAAGGTGTACCCAAAAGTTTCCTTTGGGTATTCTATGAAGACGCACTTGTCCAATTTGGGTTTGAGATTATCAGGATGAAACTTTTTCACATAAGCATCGCAGCCCCAAACTTTAAGAAACGACAACTTGGGTTTCTTGCTAAACCACAGTTCATATAGTGTCGTCTCAACGGATTTAGTGAAGGAAATATGCCCTAGAGGCAATAATAAAGGTATTATTTATTTCCTCATATCATGATAAATGTTTATTATTCATGCTAGAATTGTATTAACCGGAAACATGATACATGTGTGAATACATAGACAAACATAAAGTCACTAGTATGCCTCTATTTGACTAGCTCATTAATCAAAGATGGTTATGTTTCCTAACCATAGACATGTGTTGTCATTTGATTAATGGGATCACTTCATTAGGAGAATGATGTGATTGACATGACCCATTCCGTTAGCCTAGCACTTGATCGTTTAGTATATTGCTATTGCTTTCTTCATGACTTATACAAAGTTCCTGCAACTATGAGATTGGGCAACTCCGTTTACGGAAGAACACTTTGTGTGCTACCAAACGTCTACAACGAATGGGTGATTATAAAGGTGCTCTCTGGTGTTTCGAAGGTACATGTTGGGTTGGCATAATTGAGATTAGGTTTTGTCACTCCGATTGTCGGAGAGGTATCTCTGGGCCCTCTCGGTAATACTCATCACCTAAGCCTTGCAAGCATTGTAACTAATGAGTTAGTTATAAGATGATGTATTACAGAACGAGTAAAGAGACTTGCCGGTAACGAGATTTAACTAGGTATTGGACACCGACGATCAAATCTAGGGCAAGTAACATACCGATGACAAAGGGAACAACGTATGTTGTTATGCGGTTTGACCGATAAAGATCTTCGTAGAATATGTCGGAATCAATATGGGCATCCAGGTCCCGCTATTGGTTATTGACCGAGAATGGTTCTAGGTCATGTCTACATAGTTCTCGAACCCGTAGGGTCCGCACGCTTAACGTTATGATGACAATTTTATTATGAGTTTATAAGTTTTGATGTACCGAAGTTTGTTCGGAGTCCCGTATTTGATCACGGACATGACGAGGAGTCTCGAAATGGTCGAGACATAAAGATTGATATATTGGAAGCCTATGTTTGGATATCGGAATGGTTCGGGTGAAATCGGGATTTTTAGGAACACCGGGTTACGGAACCCTCCGGGGATAATGGGCCTTAGTGGGCCAAGAAGTAGAAGAGGAGGGCGGCCGGGGCAGGCCGCGCCCCCCCTAGTCCGAATAGGACAAGGAAGGGCGGCGCCCCCTTCCTCTTTCCTCCCCCTTTCCTTCTCCACCAAGGCAAGAGGGAGTCCTACTCCCGTGGGAGTAGGACTCCTCAAGCGCACCCCTAGGGGCGGCCGCACCTCCCCTCCTCCTTATATATCTGGGCGGGGCACCCCATAGACACACAAGTTGATCTACGGATCATTCCTTAGCCGTGTCGGTGCCCCTCCACCATATTCCACCTCGGTCATATCGTCGCGGAGTTTAGGCGAAGCCTGCGCGATAGAACATCATCATCATCACCACGCCGTCATGCTGACGGAACTCATCTCCGGAGCTCGGCTGGATCGGAGGCCGGAGATCGTCATCGAGCTGAACGTGTGCTGAACTCAGAGGCTCCGTATGTTCGGTGCTTGGATCGGTCGAATCGTGAAGACATACGACTTCATCAACCGCGTTGTGCTAACGCTTCCGCTTACGGTCTACGAGGGTACGTGGACGAACACTCTCCCCTCTCATTGCTATACCATCACCATGATCTTGCGTGTGCGTAGGAAATTTTTTGAAATTACTACGTTCCCCAACAGTGGTATCAGAGCCGAGGTTTTATGCGTTGATGTTATATGCACGAGTAGAACACAAGTGAGTTGTGGGCGATACAAGTCATACTGCTTACTAGCATGTCATACTTTGGTTCGGCGGTATTGTGAGATGAAGCGGCCGGACCGACATTACGCCAGACGCTTCTGCGAGACTGGTTTCATCGTTACGAGCACTCGTGCTTAAAGGTGGCTGGCGGGTGTCTGTCTCTCTCACTTTAGCTGAATCGAGTGTGGATACGCCCGGTCCTTGCGAAGGTTAAAACAACACCAACTTGACAAACTATCGTTGTGGTTTTTGATGCGTAGGTAAGAACGATTCTTGCTAAGCCCGTAGCAGCCACGTAAAATTTGCAACAACAAAGTAGAGGACGTCTAACTTGTTTTTGCAGGGCATGTTGTGATGTGATATGGTCAAGACTTGATGCTATATTTTATTGTATGAGATGATCATGTTTTGTAACCGAAGTTATCGGCAACTCGCAGGAGCCATATGGTTGTCGCTTTATTGTATGAAATGCAAACGCCCTGTAATTGCTTTACTTTATCACTAAGCGGTAGCGATAATCGTAGAAGCAATAGATGGCGTAACGACAACGATGCTATGATGGAGATCAAGGTGTCGCGCCGGTGACGATGGTGATCATGACGGTGCTTCGGAGATGGAGATCACAAGCACAAGATGATGATGGCCATATCATATCACTTATATTGATTGCATGTGATGTTTATCCTTTATGCATCTTATCTTGCTTTGATTGACGGTAGCATTTTAAGATGATCTCTCACTAAAATTATCAAGAAGTGTTCTGCCTGAGTATGCACCGTTGCCAAAGTTCGTCGTGCCCAGACACCACATGATGATCGGGTGTGATAAGCTCTACGTCCATCTACCACGGGTGCAAGCCAGTTTTGCACACGCGAATACTCGAGTTAAACTTGACGAGCCTAGCATATGCGAGATATGGCCTCGGAACACGGAGACCGAAAGGTCGAGCGTGAATCATATAGTAGATATGATCAACATAGTGATGTTCACCATTGAAAACTACTCCATCTCACGTGATGATCGGTCATGGTTTAGTTGATTTGGATCACGTGATCACTTAGATGACTAGAGAGATGTCCGTCTAAGTGGGAGTTCTTAAGTAATATGATTAATTGAACTTAAATTTATCATGAACTTAGTACCTGATAGTATTTTGCTTGTCTATGTTTGTTTGTAGATAGATGGCTCGTCTTTGTTGTTCCGTTGAATTTTAATGCGTTCCTTGAGAAAGCAAAGTTGAAAGATGATGGTAGCAATTACACGGATTTGGGTCCGTAACTCGAGGATTATCCTCATTGCTGCACGTAAAAGTTACGCCTGGAAGCACCGCTAGGTGCCAGTGCTCTCTTCTTGATGCAACCGACGGCGTTAAGAATGTCTGGCGAGCAAAGTTGATGACTACTCTATAGTTCAAGGTGCCATGCTTTACGGCTTGGAACCGGGTCTTCAACGACGTTTTGAGCGTCATGGAGCATATGAGATGTTCCAGAGTTGAAGTTAATATTTCAAGCAAATGCCCGGATTGAGAGATATGAAGTCTCCAATAAGTTATATAGCTGCAAGATGGAGGAGAATAGTTACACAAGTGAGCATATACTCAAAATGTCCGGGTATAATAATCACTTGATTCAACTGGGAGTTAATCTTCCGGATGATAGCGTCATTGATGAATTCTCCAATCACTCGCCACCAAGCTACAAGAGCTTTGTGATGAACTATAATATGCAAGGGATGAACAAGACTATTCCCGAGCTCTTCGCAATGCTAAAAGCTGCGGAGGTAGAAATCAAGAAGGAGCATCAAGTGTTGATGGTCAACAAGACCACTAGTTTCAAGAAAAGGGCAAAGGGAAGAAGAAGGAACTTCAAGAAGAACAGCAAGCAAGTTGTCTGCTCAAGAGAAGAAACCCAAGTCTGGACCTAAGCCTAAAACTGAGTGCTTCTCTGCAAGCGGTGGTCACTAGAAGCGGAACTACCCCAAGTATTTGGCGGATAAGAAGGATGGCAAAGTAAACAAAGGTATATGTGATATACATGTTATTGATGTGTACCTAACTAGAGCTCGTAGTAGCACTGGTATTTGATACTGGTTACATTGCTAATATTTGCAACTCAAAGCAGGGACTACTGGAATAAGCGAGCAGCGCCAGGGCGAGGTGACGATCGCGTGGGAAGCGGTTCCAAAGTCGATGTGATCGCGGTCGGCACACTACCTCTACATCTACCTTCGGGATTAGTTTTAGACCTGAATAATTGTTATTTGGTGCCGGTGTTGAGCATGAACATTATATCTGGATCTTGTTTGATGCGAGACGGTTATTCATTTAAATCGAGAGAATAATGGTTGTTCTATTTATATGAGTAATATCTTTTATGGTCATGCACCCTTGAAGAGTGGTCTATTTTATTAAATCTCGATAGTAGTGATACACATATTCATAGTGTTGAAACCAAAAGATGCAGAGTTGATAATGATATTGCAACTTATTTGTGGCACTTGCCGTTTGGGTCATATCGATGTAAAGCGCATGAAGAAACTCCATACTGATGGACTTTTGGAATCACTTGATTATGAATCACTTGGTACTTGCGAACCGTGCCTTATGGGCAAGATGACTAAAACGCTGTTCTCCGGAACTATGGAGCGAGCAACTGATTTGCTGGAAATCATACATCTTGATGTTTGTGGCCCAATGAATGTTGAGGCTCATGGCGGTATCGTTATTTTCTCACCTTCACGGATGATTTGAGCAGATATGGGTATATCTACTTGATGAAACACAAGTCTGAAACATTTGAAAAGTTCAAAGAATTTCAGAGTGAAGTGGAAAATCATCGTAACAAGAAAATAAAGTTTCTACGATCTGATCATGGAGGAGAATATTTGAGTTACGAGTTTGGCTTACACTTGAAACAATGTGGAATAGTTTCGCAACTCACGCCACCTGGAACACCACAATGAAATGGTGTGTCCGAACATCGTAATCGTACTTTACTTGATATGGTGCGATCTATGATGTCTCTTACTGATTTACCGCTATCGTTTTGGGGTTATGGTTTAGAGACGGCCGCATTCACGTTAAATAGGGCACCATCAAAATCCGTTGAGACGGCGCCTTATGAACTGTGGTTTGGCAAGAAACCAAAGTTGTCGTTTCTTAAAGTTTGGGGCTGCGATGCTTATGTGAAGAAACTTCAACCAGATAAGCTCGAACCTAAATCGGAGAAATGTGTCTTCATAGGATACCCAAAAGAGACTGTTGGGTACACCTTCTATCACAGATCCGAAGGCAAGACATTCGTTGCTAAGAATGGATCCTTTCTAGAGAAGGAGTTTCTCTCGAAAGAAGTGAGTGGGAGGAAAGTAGAACTTGATGAGATAATCAGTATCTACTCCTTATTGGAAAGTAGTTCATCACGAGAACCGGTTCTGTGACAACTACACCAATTAGTGAGGAAGCTAATGATAAGGATCATGAAACTTCAGATCAAGTTTCCTCGAACCTCGTGGGTCTACGAGTAAGATCCGCACAGAGTGGCACAAGAATCCTATTCGGAAGTCATGTTACTTGACCATGATGAACCTACGAACTATGAGGAAGCGATGATGAGCCCGGATTCCGCGAAATGGCTATAAGCCATGAAATCTGAGATGGGATCCATGTATGAAAACAAAGTATGGACTTTGGTTGACTTGCCCGATGATCGGCAAGCCATTGAGAATAAATGGATCTTTAAGAAGAAGACTGACACTGATAGTAATATAACTGTCTATAAAGCTCGACTTGTTGCAAAAGGTTTTCGACCAGTTCAAGGGGTTGACTACGATGACACTTTCTCACCCGTAGTGATGCTTAAGTCCGTCCGAATCGTGTTAGGTATTGCTGCATTTCATGATTATGAAATTTGGCAAATGGATGTCAAGACTGCATTCTTGAATGGATTTCTAGAAGAAGAGTTGTATATGATGCAGCCGGAAGGTTTTGTTGATCCAAAAGGTGCTGACAAAGTATGCAAGCTCCATCGTTCCATTTATGGACTGGTGCAAGCATCTCGGAGTTGGAATAAACGCTTTGATAGTGTGATCAAAGCATATGGTTTTATCTGAGACTTTTGGAGAAGCTGTATTTACAAGAAAGTGAGTGGGAGCTCTGTAGCATTTCTAATTTTATATGTAGATGACATATTATTAATTAGAAATGATATAGAATTTCTGGATAGCATAAAGGGATACTTGAATAAAAGTTTTTCAATGAAAGACCTCGGTGAAGCTGCTTACATATTGGGCATCAAGATCTATAGAGATAGATCAAGACGCTTAATAGGACTTTCACAAAGCACATACCTTGACAAAATTTTGAAAAAGTTCAAAATGGATCGAGCAAAGAAAGGATTCTTGCTGTGCTACAAGGTGTGAAGTTGAGTCAAACTCAATGCCCGACCACAGCAGAAGATAGAGAGAAATGAAAAATGTTCCTATGCTTCAGCCATAGGCTCTATCATGTATGCAATCTTGTGTACAGACCTAATGTATGCTTAGCAATAAGCTTGGCAGGACGGTACCAAAGTAATCCAGGAATGGATCACTGGACAGCGGTCAAGAACATCCTAAAATACCTGAAAAGGACTAAGGATATGTTTCTCGTATATGGAGGTGACAAAGAGCTAGTAAATGGCAGTTACGTCGATGCAAGCTTTGACACTGATCCGGACGATTCTAAATCGCAAACCGGATACTTGTTTTTATTAAACGGTGGAGCTGTAAGTTGGTGCAGTTCTAAACAAAGCGTCGTAGTGGGATCTACATGTGAAGCGGAGTACATAGCTGCTTCGGAAGCAGCAAATGAAGGAGTCTGGATGAAGGAGTTCATTTCCGATCTAGGTGTCATACCTAGTGCATCGGGACCAATGAAGATATTCTGTGACAATACTAGTGCAATTGCCTTGGCAAAGGAATCCAGATTTCACAAGAGGACCAAGCACATCAAGAGATGCTTCAATTCCATTCGGGACCAAGTCCAAGTGGGAGACATAGAGATTTGCAAGATACATACGGATCTGAATATTGCAGACCCGTTGACTAAGCCTCTCTCACGAGCAAAACATGATCAGCACCAAGACTCCATGGGTGTTAGAATCATTACCATGTAATCTAGATTATTGACTCTAGTGCAAGTGGGAGACTGAAGGAAATATGCCCTAGAGGCAATAATAAAGTTATTATTTATTTCCTCATATCATGATAAATGTTTATTATTCATGCTAGAATTGTATTAACTGGAAACATGATACATGTGTGAATACATAGACAAACATAAAGTCACTAGTATGCCTCTACTTGACTAGCTCATTAATCAAAGATGGTTATGTTTCCTAACCATAGACATGTGTTGTCATTTGATTAATGGGATCACTTCATTAGGAGAATGATGTGATTGACATGACCCATTCCGTTAGCCTGGCACTTGATCGTTTAGTATATTGCTATTGCTTTCTTCATGACTTATACAAAGTTCCTGCAACTATGAGATTGGGCAACTCCGTTTACGGAAGAACACTTTGTGTGCTACCAAACGTCACAACGAATCGGGTGATTATAAAGGTGCTCTCTGGTGTTTCGAAGGTACATGTTGGGTTGGCATAATTGAGATTAGGTTTTGTCACTCCGATTGTCGGAGAGGTATCTCTGGGCCCTCTCGGTAATACTCATCACCTAAGCCTTGCAAGCATTGTAACTAATGAGTTAGTTATAAGATTATGTATTACAGAACGAGTAAAGAGACTTGCCAGTAACGAGATTGAACTAGGTATTGGATACCGACGATCAAATCTCGGGCAAGTAACATACCGATGACAAAGGGAACAACGTATGTTGTTATGCGGTTTGACCGATAAAGATCTTCGTAGAATATGTAGGAATCAATATGGGCATCTAGGTCCCGCTATTGGTTATTGACCGAGAATGGTTCTACGTCATGTCTACATAGTCCTCGAACCCGTAGGGTCCGCACGCTTAACGTTACGATGACAGTTTTATTATGAGTTTATAAGTTTGGATGTACCGAAGTTTGTTCGGAGTCCCGGATGTGATCACGGACATGACGAGGAGTCTCGAAATGGTCGAGACATAAAGATTGATATATTGGAAGCCTATGTTTGGACATCGGAATGGTTCGGGTGAAATCGGGATTTTCTTAGGACACCGGGGTTACTGAAACCTCCGGGGATAATGGGCCTTAGTGGGCCAAGAGGAAGAAGAGGAGGGCGGCCGGGGGGCAGGCCACGCCCCCTCCCCTAGTCCAAATAGGACAAGGAAGGGGGGCGGCCCCCCTTCCTCTTTCCCTCCCCCTTTCCTTCTCCACCAAGGCAAGAGGGGGAGTCCTACTCTGTGGGAGTAGGACTCCTCAAGCGCACCCCTAGGGGCCAGCCGCACCTCCCCTCCCTCCTTTATATCTGGGCGGGGGCACCCCATAGACACACAAGTTGATCTACGGATCGTTCCTTAGCCGTGTCGGTGCTCCCTCCACCATATTCCACCTCGGTCATATCATCGCAGAGTTTAGGCGAAGCCTGCGCGATAGAACATCATCATCGTCACCACGCCGTCGTGCTGACGAAACTCATCTCCGGAGCTCGGCTGGATCGGAGGCCGGAGATCGTCATTGAGTTGAACGTGTGCTGAACTCGGAGGCTCCGTACGTTCGGTGCTTTGATCGGTCGGATCATGAAGACGTACGACTACATCAACCGCGTTGTGCTAATGCTTCCGCTTATGGTCTACGAGGGTACGTGGATGAACACTCTCCCCTCTCGTTGCTATACCATCACCATGATCTTGCGTGTGTAGGAAATTTTTTGAAATTACTACGTTCCCCAACATTTAGATGGTGCCCTTTTAACGTGAATGCAGCTGTCTCTAATGCATAACCCCAAAACGATAATGGTAAATCAATGAGAGACATCATAGATCGCACCATATCCAATAAAGTGCGGTTACGACGTTCGGACACACCATAACGTTGTGGTGTTCCGGTGGCGTGAGCTGTGAAACTATTCCACATTGTTTTAATTGAAGACCAAACTCGTAACTCAAATATTCGTCTCCACGATCAGATCGTAGAAACTTTTTTCTTGTTACGATGATTTTCCACTTCACTCTGAAATTCTTTGAACCTTTCAACTATTTTAGACTTATGTTTCATCAAGTAGATATACCCATATCTGCTCAAATCATCTTGTGAAGGTCAGAAAATAACGATACTTGCCACGAGCATCAACACTCATTGGATCGCATACATCGGTATGTATTATTTCCAATAAGTCAGTAGCTCGTTCCATTGTTCCGGAGAACGGAGTTTTAGTCATCTTGCCCAAAAGGCACGGTTCGCAAGCATCAAATGATTCATAACCAAGTGATTCCAAAAATCCATCTTTATTGAGTTTCTTCATGCGCTTTACACCAATATGACCCAAACGGCAGTGCCACAAATAAGTTGCACTATCATTATTAACTTTTCATCTTTTGGCATCAATATTATGAATATGTGTATCACTATGATAGAGATCCAACAAACTATGTTCATTGGGTGTATGACCATCGAAGGTCTTATTCATGTAAACAGAATAACAATTTATTCTCTAACTTTAAATGAATAACCGTATTGTAATAAACATGATCAAATCATATTCATGCTCAACGCAAACGCCAAATAACATTTATTTAGGTTTAACACTAATCCCGAAAGTATAGGTAGTGTGCGATGATGATCATATCAATCTTGGAACTACTTCCAACAGTCATCGTCACTTCACCCTCAACTAGTCACTGTTTATTCTGTAACTCCTGTTTCGAGTTACTAATATTAGCAACCGAACAAGTATCAAATACTCAGGGGCTACTATAAACACTAGTAAGTCACATATCAATAACCTGTATATCAAATATACCCTTGTTCACTTTGCCATCCTTCTTATTGTAACGCCCTCTATGCGGCTATATCTCCCACGTGTCGAAGCACGACTTAGAGGCATAACCGCATGGAAAGCAATGTCGCAAGTGAGGTAATCTTCGCACAACCCATGTAATACATAAGGGAAAAGAGATACATAGTTGGCTTACAGTCGCCACTTCACACAATACATAAATAAACATCCATCATTCAGTTTACAATCAAGGTCCGACTACGGAACCAAAATAAAAGAAGACTACCCCAAATGCAACACAGATCCCCGATCGCTAACTGGCTCCACTATGATCGTCAGGAATGAAACATAGTAACGACCAAGGGCCTCATCAAATTCCCACTTCAGTTCAGTTCGCCATCTCTATACCGCATCACCGGTACCGCATCTGTTTTGGTAGAATCAGTGAGCCACGGGGACTCAGCAATCTCACACCCACGAGATCAAGACTATTTAAGCTTAAGGGAAGGCTTGTGTAATGAGGTGGAGCTGCTGCAAGCGACTAGCATATATGGTGGCTACATTCGCAAAAGAGAGCGAGAAGAGAAGCAAGGCACGGTCGTGAAGCTAGTAGCGATCAAGAAGTGATCCTAAAGCAACCTGCGTCAAACATAACTCCAACACCATGTTCACTTCCCGGACTCCGCCGAGAAGAGACCATCACGGTTACATACATGGTTGATGTATTTTAATTAAGGTCAACTTCGGGTTTTCTACAACCGGACATTAACAAATTCCCATCTGCCTCATAACCAGGGCACGGCTTTGAAAGATAATACCTGCAGGGTGTCCCAACAGCCCATCATAAGCTCTCACGGTCTCGAAGAATAAACCTTCTCCGGGAAGACCCGATTAGTCTCGGAATCCCGGTTCGCATGACATTTCGACAATGGTAAAACAAGACCAGCAAAGCCTCCCGAATGTGCCGACAAATCCCGATAGGAGCTGCACATATCTCGTTCTCGTGGCACACCGATGAGCAGACGTATGGCAACCGAAGATACCCCAAGTTGCCTCGTATGGCACCGCAAGTGGCTCTAGTTTGGACCAACACTCGAGGAGCATTGGCCCGGGGTTAAATAAAGATGACCCTTGGGCTCGCGAAACCCAAGGGAAAAAAGGCTTAGGTGGCAAATGGTAAAACCAAGGTTGGGCCTTGCTGCAGGAGTTTTATTCAAAGCGAACCGTCACGGGGTCCCATAAATCACCCAACCACGTAAGGAACATAAAATCAAGGAACATAACACCGGTATGACGGAAACTAGGGTGGCAAGAGTGGAACAAAACACCAGGCATAAGGCCGAGCCTTCCACCCTTTACCAAGTATATAGATGCATTAATTAAAACAATAGATATTGTGATATCCCAAAATATCCGTGTTCCAACAAGGAACAAACTTCATCTTCACCTGCAACTATCAACGCTATAAGAGGGGCTGAGCAAAGCGGTAACATAGCCAATCAACGGTTTGCTAGGACATGGATGGTTAGAGGTTTGACATGGCAATATGGGTGACATGATATAGCAAGTGGTAGGTATCGCAGCATAGGCATAGCAAAAGAGCGAGCATCTAGCAAGCAAAGATAGAAGTGATATCGAAGGTATGGTCATCTTGCCTGCAAGGTTCTCAGAGTTGTCGAAGGCTTGATCCTCGTAGGCGTTCTCAACAGGTTCCTCATTCACGTACTCGTCTCCCGGCTCTACCCAAAGCAAGAACACAAGCAACGGAACCACAATCAAACAAGGAACAATGCACAAGCAATATGATGCAATACATGACATGTTATGCGAGATGTGATATGCAATGCATATGTGTGCTCCGGAAGGAAAATGATGAACCGGGCATCAACTTGGCAAACCAAGTATGCTGCTGAAAAGATGGGATGATTTTGGTTGAAATCGATACAAGGATCACCGGAATAGGATGCACGGTTTGCAAATGACAAGCAAAACAAGAATGACGCAAATCT
The DNA here is from genome assembly GCA_021437245.1 of Aegilops speltoides. Classification (NCBI taxonomy): domain Eukaryota; kingdom Viridiplantae; phylum Streptophyta; class Magnoliopsida; order Poales; family Poaceae; genus Aegilops; species Aegilops speltoides. The sequence goes on along the minus strand of CM038141.1, from coordinate 433,176,809 downwards.
GCGTTTAACAGCATGATGCCACTTATCAAGCAACAAGAAACTATGCTACAGCACCCCAACATAAAAACAAAGCATATGGCAGTGATCTACAGGAGATGCTTATCAAAAGAGGAACACTGAGCTACGGCTAAATCACATCATAACATGTTCAAACAAGCATGGTGAAAGTGCAAAAAATATCAGGTTCACAGACTTGGTGAAAATACTAACATGCGAGAATTAACATCGAGAAGGCATGTTTAGAGCAAGCAAACGACATGCTACAGAACTTATAATAGCAAAACAAGGCATGACATGATTCTACTCAAAGCATAGATCAAAAGTCCCTTACTGACCATAAGCCAAAAAGGACTAGAGGATATGATGGCACCCATGTAAACATTGCAAGTTTTATTACAGATCTCAGACTTAGCAGAAAACTGGGCATGGCAAAAACAGATATCAAGTAGGCATGTTCTTGAGCTCGATGCACTCACTACAGAGCATCTCATGATAAACTAAGCATACACCCATCAAGAAGACATGGCATAGAAGCTATACATGGCAAGAACAACATCATAGCATACACGGATCAACTACAACAACCTTGTGAAAATTGAATCTCATGCAAACAATCTGCCAGAAAACATTTTGAAGCAAAAGTAGAGCACGAAAATGACAGGCTAGACTACATCATAAATGCCAACAAAGGCATGGATGGATAGAGCACATCCATATGTTCAAAACACCCTTACTGATCATGCTCAAAAAGGGCATAGATCTCTCTGTAACAACATGAACATATGGCAAAAAAATAACAGCAGGACATGACTTAGTGAAAACACAAGTTCCTGAAATCAGCAACATTATCATCCCTAGTTTGCATGCTTGTTCTAGTCACCACATAACTCACAAAAATACATGGCATACACCCCTGGAAAGATGGCATGGCATAGTTCAACACACATGTAGGGCTCAAGTTCATAAGGTGCACACATTAATCATGGCAAAAATGATAAAAGTGCAAGTTACATTAAGAAATGAAACTAACATCACATAGCCCTCTTCCAACAGCATTTCGGGCATCAAGATGAGCTCAAATGAAAATGGTGCAATGAGATGAAATGATCTACTCTTCGAGACGAACAATTTAACATATTATACGCACGAAACGGAGCTACGGGTGCAAAGATGTGATGCAATGAAAATGCAATGATTTTAACATAGAAATATGACAGTGAAAAAAACGAGGGGGAGAGAGTCAACCCTAGCAGATCGGATCTCGCCGGAGTTGCTCCGGAGCTCGCCGGAGTTGCTCGTGGCGGATCGGCGAGGCCGTTGGATCGAGGCCAGACGGCGGGACGGCGTGGGGCGCGGCGGAGGGCGGCCGTGGCGGATGGCGCGGCGCTATGGCGAGGCCGGCGGCGGCGGATGACGACGGCGGGCGGCGACGCGTGGAAATGGCGGCGACCAGCGCGATCGGCGGCGGCGTCCGACGCGGTGGCGCTGGGAGACGGAGGCGAGCGGCGGCGGCGATCCGCAGGCAGGAGGCGCGCGCGCGGCGCGATGAAGCTGGGCGGCGCGCGGGCCATTCGGCTGGCCGGGCGGCGCGGGCGCGGCGAGCCCACTGTCGCGCTGCGATTCGTCCGGCGCGCGGCGACGACGCGTCGTCCGATGCGGACGTGTCCGGCGGCGCAGAGGGGAATTTTGCTTGGGTTACGGGGGAATTGATGCGGGATTTCAGGGGAGGAGGCATATTTATAGGTAGAGGGAGCTAGGAGACTCCAAATGGGGTGCGGTTTTTTCCCACACGATCGCGATCCGACGACGGAGAGCATGGAAGTGACTTAGATGGGTTATTGGGCTGTTTTGGAGGGGTGTTGGGCTGCAACTTAAAAGAGGCCTTTGCGAGAGCACGGTTAACCGTTGGAGTACCAAACGAGCTCCAAATGACCCGAAACTTGACAGGTGGTCTACCGGTGCTATACCAAGGCCACTTGGCAAGGCTCGGTCCATTCCGAGAACGTTCAACACCTACACACGGAAAAACGTAAAAGGGGACGCCGGGAAACATAGGAGTGCCGGATTGCAAAACGGACAACTGGGAAAAAGCTCAGAATCATGAGACGAACACGTATGCAAATGAGATGCACATAATGACATGATATGAGATGCATGACATGGAAAAAATGCAGAACGAAAACAAAACCCAACCACGGAGGGAATATCATAGCACATATCCGAAAATGGCAAGAGTTGGAGTTACAAATATGGAAAGTTACATCCGGGTGTTACAACACTCCACCACTACAAGAGGATCTCGTCCGAGATCTAGGACTGAAAGAACTCCGGATATTCGAACGGAGGTGATCCTCGCGCTCCCGGTGGCTTCTCGGTGGAATGGTGTGACCACTTTACTTTCGAGAATTTGATTGACTTGTTGCGAGTCTTGCGCTCGGTTTCTTCAAGAATAGCAGCGGGTGCTCATGATAAGAGAGATCTTCTTGGAGGTCAATTTCTTCAAAGTTGATGGTGCGTTCAGGAATCTTGAAGCACTTGCGAAGCTGTGACCGTGAAACACATCGTGCGCTTTGCAAAGTTGGATGGAAGCTCAAGTTGATAGGCGAGATCGCCTCTTTTGCCAATGATCTTGAAAGGACCCACGTATCTAGGGGCAAGCTTCCTTTGATACCGGGCGGCGAGTGCCTTTCATTGGAGAGACGCGAGGTAGACATGGTCTCCGATTTCAAAAGCCACATTACGGTGCTTGTCATCATAATAGCCCTTACAGCGCGATTAGCGCGGCTTTGATTCTCACGAATGACTTTGCACATTTCTTGACTTCGTGATCAAGTCGTTGGCAAGAAGTTGGCGTTCACTGTCTCGGACCAATTGAGAGGAGTACGGCACTTCTGCCATAGAGAATTCGAATGGGGCCTTGCCTAACTCGCTTGGAAGCTGTTGTTGTAGGAGAACTTCGACATATGGAAGACATTCTTCCCACTTCATGCCAAAGGAAATGACACAAGCCCCGAGCATATCTTCAAGGATTTGATTGACTCGCTCGACTTGGCCACTAGTTTGAGGATGGAAAGCTGTCTTTGAAACGAATGTTGGTGCCCATGGCCTTCGAAAGGAGTCCCGAACTTAGAAGTGAAGATGATTCCACGGTCTGAAGAGATCAATTGTGGAATGCCGTGCAAGGAGACAATTCTGGAGGTGTATAGCTCTGCCAGCTGAGCTGCTGTGATAGATTCTTTGACGGGAAGAAAATGAGCCACTTTAGTAAGCTTGTCAATGACAACGAAGATAACATCATTTCCACGCTTGGACTTAGGAAAACCAGTCACGAAGTCCATCTCGATATGATCAAACTTCCATTCCGAAATAGCAAGAGGTTGGAGGAGACCAGCTGGTCTTTGGTGTTCTGCTTTCACCCTTCTGCAGACATCACATTCATTCATGAATTGAGCAATTTCTCGCTTCATTCGAGTCCACCAATACGACTGCTTGAGGTCATGGTACATCTTCATACTTCCAGGATGAATGGATAGGAGGGAATTGTGTGCCTCATTCATGATGACTTTTATCAGATCGCCTTTGGGAACCACAATTCGATCCTCGAAGAAAAGAGTATCTTTGTCATCCAAGCGATAGCACTTGTACTTGGGAATGCCCTTGTCAATACCATGTTTCACCTTCTTCACCATGGTATCCAGGAGTTGTGCCTCATGAATTTGATCTTCCAAAGTAGGAGAGACTATGAGGTTGGCAAGAAAGCCTTGAGGAACAACTTGAAGATTCAACTTGCGGAAAGCTTCACAAAGATCCGGTTGGAAGGGCTTGAGAATTAAGCTATTGCAATAAGCCTTTCTGCTCAAAGCATCTGCAATCACATTCGCCTTGCCAGGAGTATATTCAATACTTGGATTGTACTCTTGAATCATTTCGACCCATCGAGTTTGCCTGAGGTTGAGGTTTGTTTGAGTGAAGATATACTTGAGACTCTTGTGATCGGTGAAAATGTCCACTTTCCTTCCCAACAAGAGATGTCTCCATGTTATCAATGCATGGACAACTGCCGCTAACTCAAGATCGTGAGTGGGGTAGTTCTTTTCGTTGGGCTTCAACTGACGAGAGGTATAGGCCACAACTTTCTTCTCTTGCATTAACACAGCACCGAGACCTTGAAGAGAAGCATCACAGAATACTTCGAATGGCTTGGATTCATCAGGAGGAGTCAAGACAGGAGCTGTAACTAGCTTTTCTTTGAGGGTGTTGAAAGCGACATCACATTCAGGCGTCCAGACATACTTGACATTCTTCTGGAGGAGGTTGGAAAGAGGCTTTGCAATCTTAGAGAAGTTCTCAACGAATCTTCGACAATAGCTTGCAAGACCGAGAAAACTGCGGAGCTGCTTGACATTCTGAGGAGGTTCCCAATTCGAAATGCGAAAACCTTCGCGGATTAACAGCAATTCCCTTGGCGGAGATGATGTGACCAAGATAAAGAACTTCATCAAGCCAGAACTCACATTTGGAAAACATCGCATAGAATTTATGCTCTCTGAGCTTGTCGAGCACCAATCGCAAATGTTTGGCATGATCCTGCTTGTTCTTGGAGAAGACCAAAATATCATCGAGATACACCAAGACAAAATCATTGGTGTAGGGGTTGAAGATAAAGTTCATCATGCGAGAGAATGTTGGAGGAGCATTGACAAGGCGAAAGACATGACGGTATATTCATAAGAACCAAAGCTTGTTCGAATCTTTGTCTTGGGAATATCTTGTTCACGAATGCGAATCTGATGATAACCCATACGAAGTTCAAGCTTGGAGAATACTTTAGGACCTTTGAGTTGCTCGAATAGCTCATTGATGTTGGGAAGTGGATACTTGTTCTTGATTGTCTTCTTGTTCAATGGATGGTAATCAACACAAAGTCGGTCCGTGCCATCCTTCTTCTGGACAAAAAGAACTCCACATCCCCATGGAGATGAACTCGGTCTGATCAAACCCAGACGCTCTTGTTTATCGAGCTTCTTCTTCAATTCTTTCAGCTCCTTGGGTCCAAGCTTGTAAGGACGCTTGCAAACGGGTTCAGTGTCAGGCTCAAGATCGATAACGAATTCGACTGGCCGATGCGGAGGCATACCCGGAAACTCTTCTGGAAAGACATCTTGGTACTCACAAACAACTGGAATTTGAGAGATAGCATCCAACTCGCCCTTCTCATTGAGAGAAAACAACCGAATGGTTTCATCACGAGCGGCATAGATGATAACATCCTCAGAAGGGTGTGTCAATTGAATCTGCCTGGCAGCACAATCAAGTTGAGCTTTGTGCTGAGAAAGCCAGTCCATCTCGAGAATTAGATCAATATCCGAGTCACCAAGAACAATTGGTTTAGACAGAAATTTGTAGTCGCCCATCTTGATAGAGACATCCGGAACGAAAACTCGAGAAGTCATTTGCTTACCCGGAGACACAATCTTCAACGGAATAGGAATCTTTTCCGTCACAAACTCATGCTTGGCAACAAAAGGTCTTGAAATGAAAGAAAGCGATGCACCAGTATCAAATAAGACTTTTGCAGGAATATCATTAACTGAGAGATTACCCATCATCACGTCGAAGAATCCTCTGCTTGCCTTCGCATTCATCATGTTCACCTTTGCATACTTGGGATTATGCTTGACCACTGCATTGCTTGAAGACCTCACAGGAGGAGGAGGCGGAAGGCGCTTTTGGTTGAAGCATTTGTTCGCATAGTGACCCTTCTGCTGACACTTGTTGCAGGTCACCTCTGAGAGTGGACGGTGATAAGGAGCATTTGACCTTGGAGCTCTAGGCTGAGACTTGTTCTGATAGACTGGGTTGGGTGGGTGGGAAGATCCACGACCACCTGAGTTCTTCTGTTGGTAAGGCTGACGGAACGGAGCAGGAGGAAGGTAGAACTTTTGATGCTTAGCTGCGCCTTGAGAGGAAGAAGACTGAGCTGCATCCCTGATTCTTTTCTTAGAGGCCTCACACTTGAGCTGAGCACCTTCTTGCTTGAGTGCCATATTGTAGAATTGATCAAACTGAGTAGGCTCAACAAGAATGAGAGCTAACTGCAGATCCTCTCTAAGGCCACCTCTGAACTGATAGATCATACTCTTCTCATCAGGAACGTCTTATTTAGCGAAGCATGCAAGTTTCTGAAACTATATGTTGTATTCGTACACTGACATGTTTCCTTGCTTGAGATTGCGGAACTCCTCATGCTTGCTCTCAACAACACTGTTAGGAATGTGGTGAGCTTTAAAGTCCCGGCAATCAGTCAAGTAATCACTCGACCTCCTTTGGAATCCTTGTATTGTCGGAACCAATCAGCTGCTGATCCTTGAGCTGAAAAGACACGAACTTGACGTAGTCCTCGTGTCGACATTGCTGCATTCAAATGCTTGTTGATATCCACGAGCCAATCGTCGGCGTCTGTGGCCTCGGCACAGTAGCTGAAAGACTTTGGCTGATTTGCAAGGAACTGGTTGAGGGTAGGGAACTGAGGCTGATGGTAGAACTGCCCTTGACTTTGATTCCCTTGGTTGCCTTGGCCTTGGTTACGCTCTTGCATTAGCTGAATCAACAACTGAGCGTTGGCATTAGTGGTTGCCATCAAAGTTTGCCATGCCTCCGGAGGCGGAGGTGGCGGTGGAGGGTTCGCCTGACTGCCATCACTGCGTTCCGGATTCTGACGCGTTGGTGGAGCCATCCTGAAGAGGGTGACATCCGTTAGCATCTTGATAGACAGATAGACAAGTTGAATCAACGGATAGAAATTGCAACATATAGTCTTCACAATAAACATTGAACAGGATGAGCGAATGAATTCCAAAGTAAACATCCGTCCATTAAGGTGAGAAGCCACTTGATAAGAGATTGATGAATGAAAATAAAAACAAGGTATGAATGGAACAAATAAGTGGTAAAGATTCCCCAATCACAAACCAAATATCTGCGGAAGAAATGCTAGAGCTACTTGAATCCCACCTATAAACTCCCGAAACTTTCCGGTTATGCAATCAGGTGTTGGGGATACAGGGGAAGCAATATATCTCACCCAAACTAACAATCCCTACATCCAGTTGTATCCATCCTTCAACACATAACCAAGGAACCTTCGGAAATCGTGTACCTCAACCTTCGAAAAGCATCCGTTATACGAGACATGGCAATACTCCCGTACTCACCTCGATCTTTGGGTTAGCGGGTTATCTCACCAACAACTGCATAAAAGAGATTTTCGATGTCGGCGTTCTAAACTCAGGTATTCCAGAACTGCAACGATAAAATTATGACGACAACACCTCAGAGCTCAACTCCCCGAGACACTTCCACTAAACCCCTGACAGGAGGCACCAAGACAATGTTCTCATCATAAAACCATCGGGACGATTCCAAGATACCCGCGTGATCCTAAAAAAAAAATTTAGTGAAATTTGAGGAGAGAAAAGTCAAAACTCTACGTCAGGAGACCTCACCAGAGCGACGAAGGGACTGAGGAGTAAAAAGAATTCCTAACTCTCCGATATATATAATCCTAAATGACTCAAAACATTTTTCTAGACACAACTCGGCCGCTAAAAACGATCAAGCAGTGGGGCTCCTAAGGTCGGGGATGGCTCTGATTACCAACTTGTAACGCCCTCTATGCGGCTATATCTTCCACGTGTCGAAGCACGACTTAGAGGCATAACCGCATGGAAAGCAATGTCGCAAGTGAGGTAATCTTCGCACAACCCATGTAATACATAAGGGAAAAGAGATACATAGTTGGCTTACAGTCGCCACTTCACACAATACATAAATAAACATCCATCATTCAGTTTACAATCAAGGTCCGACTACAGAACCAAAATAAAAGAACACTACCCCAAATGCAACACAGATCCCCGATCGCCCCAACTGGGCTCCACTACTGATCGTTTGGGAATGAAACATAGTAACGACCAAGGGCCTCATCAAATTCCCACTTCAGTTCGATTCGCCATCTGCTACCGCATCACCGGTACCTGCATCTGTTTTGGTAGAATCTGTGAGCCACGGGGACTCAGCAATCTCACACCCGCGAGATCAAGACTATTTAAGCTTAAGGGAAGGCTGGTGTAATGAGGTGGAGCTGCTGCAAGCGACTAGCATATATGGTGGCTACATTCGCAAAAGAGAGCGAGAAGAGAAGCAAGGCACGATCGTGAAGCTAGTAGCGATCAAGAAGTGATCCTAAAGCAAACTACGTCAAACATAACTCCAACACCGTGTTCACTTCCCGGACTCCACCGAGAAGAGACCATCACGGTTACATACACGGTTGATGTATTTTAATTAAGGTCAACGTCGGGTTTTCTACAACCGGACATTAACAAATTCCCATCTGCCTCATAATCGCGGGCACGGCTTTCGAAAGATAATACCCTACAGGGGTGTCCCAACTTAGCCCATCACAAGCTCTCACGGTCTACGAAGGAATAAACCTTCTCCTGGGAAGACCCGATCAGTCTCGGAATCCCGGTTCGCATGACATTTCGACAATGGTAAAACAAGACCAGCAAAGCCTCCCGAATGTGCCGACAAATCCCGATAGGAGCTGCACATATCTCGTTCTTAGGGCACACCGGATGAGCAGTACGTACGGCAACCGAAGATACCCCAAGTTGCCTCAGGGCGGCACCGCAAGTGGCTCTAGTTTGGACCAACATTCAGAGGAGCATTGGCCCGGGGGGTTAAATAAAGATGACCCTTGGGCTCGCGAAAACCCAAGGGAAAAAGGCTTAGGTGGCAAATGGTAAAACCAAGGTTGGGCCTTGCTGCAGGAGTTTTATTCAAAGCGAACTGTCACAGGGGTCCCATAAATCACCCAACCGCGTAAGGAACGCAAAATCAAGGAACATAACACCGGTATGATGGAAACTAGGGTGGCAAGAGTGGAACAAAACACCAGGCATAAGGTCGAGCCTTCCACCCTTTACCAAGTATATAGATGCATTAATTAAAACAATAGATATTGTGATATCCCAAAATATCCGTGTTCCAACAAGGAACAAACTTTATCTTCACCTGCAACTATCAACGCTATAAGAGGGGCTGAGCAAAGCGGTAACATAGCCAATCAACGGTTTGCTAGGACATGGATGGTTAGAGGTTTGACATGGCAATATGGGTGACATGATATAGCAAGTGGTAGGTATCACAGCATAGGCATAGCAAAAGAGCGAGCATCTAGCAAGCAAAGATAGAAGTGATATCGAAGGTATGGTCATCTTGCTTGCAAGGTTCTCAGAGTTGTCGAAGGCTTGATCCTCGTAGGCGTTCTCAACAGGTTCCTCGTTCACGTACTCATCTCCCGGCTCTACCCAAAGCAAGAACACAAGCAACGGAACCACAATCAAACAAGGAACAATGCACAAGCAATATGATGCAATACATGACATGCTATGCGAGATGTGATATGCAATGCATATGTGTGCTCCGGAAGGAAAATGATGAACCGGGCATCAACTTGGCAAACCAAGTATGCCGCTGGAAAGATGAGATGATTTCCGTTGAAATCGATATAAGGATCACCGGAATAGGATGCACGGTTTGCAAATGACAAGCAAAACAAGAATGACGCAAATCTGCGTTTAACAGCACGATGCCACTTATCAAGCAACAAGAAACTATGCTACAAAGACCCCAACATAAAAACAAAGCATATGGCGTGATCTACAGGAGATGCTTATCAAAAGAGGAACACTGAGCTACGGCTAAATCACATCATAACATGTTCAAACAAGCATGGTGAAAGTGCAAAAATATCGGGTTCACAGACTTAGTGAAAATACTAACATGCGAGAATTAACATCGAAAGGCATGTTTAGAGCAAGCAAACGACATGCTACATGAACTTATAATAGCAAAACAAGGCATGACATGATTCTACTCAAAGCATAGATCAAAAGTCCCTTCTCGACCATAAGCCAAAAAGGACTAGAGGATATGATGGCACCCATGTAAACATTGCAAGTTTTATTACGGATCTCGGACTTAGCGTAAAACTGGGCATGGCAAAAGCAGATATCAAGTAGGCATGTTCGTGAGCTCGATGCACTCACTACAGAGCATCTCATGATAAACTAAGCATACACCCATCAAGAAGACATGGCATAGAAGCTATACATGGCAAGAACAACATCATAGCATACACGGATCAACTACAACAACCTTGTGAAAATTGAATCTCATGCAAACAATCTGCCAGGAAACATTTTGAAGCAAAAGTAGAGCACGAAAATGACAGGCTAGACTACTCCATAAATGCCAACAAAGGCATGGATGGATAGATCACATCCATATGTTCAAAACACCCTTAATGATCATGCTCAAAAAGGGCATAGATCTCTCTGTAACAACATGAACATATGGCATAAAAATAACAGCAGGACATGACTTAGTGAAAACACCCAAGTTCCTCAAATCAGCAACATTATCATCCCTAGTTTGCATGCTTGTTCTAGTCACCACATAACTCAAAAAAATACATGGCATACACCCCTAGAAAGATGGCATGGCATAGTTCAACACACATGTAGGGGTCAAGTTCATAAGGTGCACACATTAATCATGGCAAAAATGATAAAAGTGCAAGTTACATTAGAAAGCGAAACTAACATCACATAGCCCTCTTCCAACAGCATTTCGGGCATCAAGATAAGCTCAAATGAAAATGGTGCAATGAGATGAAATGATCTACTCTTCGAGACGAACAATTTGACATATTATACGCACGAAACGGAGCTACGGGTGCAAAGATGTGACGTGATGAAGATGCAATGATTTTAACACAGAAATATGACTTAGTGAAAAAAACGAGGGGGAGAGAGTCAACCCTAGCAGATCGGATCTCGCCGGAGTTGCTCCGGAGCTCGCCGGAGTTGCTCGTGGCGGATCGGGCGCGAGTCACGGATCTGGGCGAGGGGCGGGACGGCGCGGGCGCGGCGGCCTTGGCGCGCGGCGGCGGATGGCGCGGAGGCTCAGCGGAGGCGCGCCGGCGGATGGCGGCGACGGCGGCAAAGGGCGATCATGTGCGGTCGGCGGCGGCGGTCCGACGCGTGACGCTGATACGGAGGCGGAGCGGCGGCGGTGCAGAGGGCGCGAGGCGCGTGCGCGGTGGCGCGTGGCGTGGGCGCGGCGAGTGCCACGTGTCGCGCGCGATTCGTCCGGCCTTGGCGTGACGCGTCGTCCGATCCGGACGTGTCCGGCGGCGCGGAGGGGAATTTCGCTAGGGTTAGGGGGAATTGATCCGGGATTTCGGGGGAGGAGGCATATTTATAGGTAGAGGGAGTTAGGAGACTCCAAATGGGGTGCGGTTTTTGCCCACACGATCGTGATCCGACGACGGAGAGCATGGAAGTGACTTAGATGGGTTATTGGGCTGTTTTGGAGGGGGTGTTGGGCTGCAACTTAAAAGAGGCCTTTGCGAGAGCACGGTTAACCGTTGGAGTACCAAACGAGCTCCAAATGACCCGAAACTTGACAGGTGGTCTACCGGTGCTATACCAGGGCCACTTGGCAAGGCTCGGTCCATTCCGAGAATGTTCAACACCCGCACACGGAAAAACATAAAAGGGGACGCCGGGGAACATAGGAGTGCCGAATTGCAAAACGGACAACGGGGAAAAAGCTCGGAATCATGAGACGAACACGTATGCAAATGAGATGCACATGATGACATGATATGAGATGCATGACATGGACAAAATGCAGAACGAAAACAAAACCCAACCACGGAGGGAATATCATAGCACATATCCGAAAATGGCAAGAGTTGGAGTTACAAATATGGAAAGTTACATCCGGGGTGTTACACTTATCCACCAAATATTTGGAGTATTACCACTTCCAGTGAACATTTCCTTTGCAGTAGAAGCACTCAGTTTCAGGCTTAGGTCCAGCTTTGGGCTTCTTCACGGGAGTGACAACTTGTTTGCCATTCTACTTGAAGTTTCCCTTTCTTTCCCTTTGCCCTTTTCTTAAAACTAGTGATCTTGTTAACCATCAACACTTGATGCTCTTTCTTGATTTCTACCTTCGTCGATTTCAACATCACGAAGAGCTCGGGAATCGTTTTCGTCATCCCTTGCATACTATAGTTCATCACGAAGTTCTAGTAACTTAGTGATGGTGACTAGAGAATTCTGTCAATCACTATCTTATCTGGAAGATTAACTCCCACTTGATTCAAGCGATTGAAGTGCCCAGACAATCTGAGCACATGCTCACTAGTTGAGCGATTCTCCTCCATCTTTTAGCTATAGAACTTGTTGGAGACTTCATATCTCTCAACTCGGGTATTTGCTGGAAATATTAACTTCAACTCCTGGAACATCTCATATGGTCCATGACGTTCAAAACGTCTTTGAAGTCCCGATTCTAAGCCGTTAAGCATGGTGCACTAAACTATCAATTAGTCATCATATTGAGCTAGCCAGACGTTCATAACGTCTACATCTGCTCCTGCAATAAGTTTCTCACCTAGTGGTGCATTAAGGACATAATTCTTCTGTGCAGCAATGAGGATAAACCTCAGATCACGGATCCAATCCGCATCATTGCTACTAACACTTTTCAACACAATTTTCTCTTGGAACATATCAAAATAAACATATGAAAGCAACAACGCGAGCTATTGATCTACAACATAATTTGCCAAATACTACCAGGACTAAGTTCATGATAAATTTAAGTTCAATTAATCATATTACTTACGAACTCCCACTTAGACAGACATCTCTCTAGTCATCTAAGTGATCACGTGATCCAAATCAACTAAACCATGTCCGATCATCACGTGAGATGGAATAGTTTCAATGGAGAACATCACTATTTTGATCATATCTACTATATGATTCACGCTCGACCTTTCGATCTCCGTGTTCGAGGCCATATCAGATATGCTAGGCTCGTCAAGTATGACTGAGTATTCGCGTGTGCAACTGTTTTGCACCCGTTGTATTTGAACGTAGAGCCTATCACACCCGATCATCACGTGGTGTCTCAGCACGAAGAACTTTCGCAAAGGTGCATACTCAGGGAGAACACTTCTTGATTATTAGTGAGAGATCATCTTAAAATGCTATCGTCAATCAAAGCAAGATAAGATGCATAAAGGATAAACATCACATGCAATCGATATAAGTGATATGATATGGCCATCATCATCTTGTGCTTGTGATCTCCATCTTCGAAGCACCGTCATGATCACCATCGTCATCGGTGCGACACCTTGATCTCCATCGTAGCATCGTTGTCGTTACGCCATCTATTGCTTCTACGACTATCGCTACCGCTTAGTGATAAAGTAAAGCAACTACAGGACGTTTGCATTTCATACAATAAAGCGACAACCATATGGCTCCTGCCAGTTGCCGATAACTTCGGTTACAAAACATGATCATCTCATACAATAAAATATAGCATCTCATACAACATGCCCTGCAAAAAACAAGTTAGACGTCCTCTACTTTGTTGTTGCAAATTTTACGTGGCTGCTACGGGCTTAGCAAGAACCGTTCTTACCTACGCATCAAAAACCACAACGATAGTTCGTCAAGTTAGTGCTGTTTTAGCCTTCGCAAGGACCGGGCGTAGCCACACTCGATTCAGCTAAAGTGAGAGAGACAGACACCCGCCAGCCACCTTTAAGCACGAGCGCTCGTAACGGTGAAACCAGTCTCGCGTAAGCATCTGCGTAATGTCGGTCCGGCCGCTTCATCTCACAATACCGCCAACCAAAGTATGACATGCTGGTAAGCAGATGACTTATATCGCCCACAACTCACTTGTGTTCTACTCGTGCATATAACATCAACGCATAAAACCTAGGCTCGGATGCCACTGTTGGGGAACGTAGTAATTTCAAAAAAATTCCTACGCACACGTAAGATCATGGTGATGTATAACAACGAGAGGGGGAGTGTATCTTCATACCCTTGAGGATCTCTAAGCGGAAGCGTTTATCAACGTGGTTGATGTAGTCGTACGTCTTCACGATCCGACCGATCCAAGTACTGAATGCACGGCACCTCCGAGTTCTGCACACGTTCAACTCGATGACGTCCTCGCCTTCTCGATCCAGCAAGACGGGCGAAGTAGTAGATTAGTTCCGGCAGCACGACGGCGTGGTGACGGTGTTGGTGAAGAACAATCTCCGCAGGGCTTCGCCTAAGCACTACGGAAACTATGACGGAGGATAAACTAGAGGGGACGGGGTTGCCGGCACACGGCTTGGTGTTTCTTGATGTGTCTTTGGTGCTAGCCCTACCCCTCTATTTATATGTTGAGCCTTGGGGTCGAAACTTGGAGTAAAAGCTTCCACAAAGTCGGTTTCACCCGAAAGGCAAGAGTCCTTCTCGGACTCGGGGCGAACGCCGGGGTTCCCTGCGTCTGGACCCGCACGCCGAGACCACAGGTTTGGCCTGGACTCATAAAACTTCCTTTGCACTTTCCAAAAACCTCGTGGGCTTTCCCCTTTGGCCCAGATAAAGTGTTCTCGTACCCAAACATTTCGGGAAACATCCGGAACCCCTTCCGGAGATCAAACACTATTATCCCATATATCAAACTTTATCTCCGGACCATTCCGGAGTTCCTCGTCATGTCCATGATCTCATCCGGGACTCCGAACAACATTCGGTTACCAACATACATAACTCATATAATACTATATCGTCAATGAAACATTAAGCGTGCGGACCCTACGGGTTCGAGAACTATGTAGACATGACTGAGACACGTTTCTGGTCAATAACCAATAGCGGGACCTGGATGCCCATAGTGGCTCCCACATATTCTACGAAGATCTTTTATCGGTCAAACCGCATAACAAGACACGTTGTTCCCTTTGTCATCGGTATGTTACTTGCCCGAGATTTGATCGTCGGTATCGAATACCTAGTTCAATCTCGTTACCGGCAAGTCTCTTTACTCGTTATTTAATGCATCATCCCGTAACCAACTCATTGGTCACATTGCTTGCAAGGCTTATAGTGATGTGCATTACCGAGAGGGCCGAGAGATACCTCTCCGACAATCGGAGTGACAAAACCTAATCTTGAAATACGCCAACTCAACATGTACCTTCAGAGACACCTGTAGTACTCCTTTATAATCACCCGATTCGTTGTGGCGTTTGGTAGCACCAAAGTGTTCCTCCGTAAACGGAGTTGCATAATTCTCATAGTTACAAGAACATGTATAAGTCATGAAGAAAGCAATAGCAGTATACTAAACGATCAAGTGCTAGGCTAACGGAATGGGTCATGTCAATCACATCATTCTTATAATGATGTGATCCCACTAATCAAATGACAACACATGTTTATGGTTAGGAAACATAACCATCTTTGATTAATGAGCTAGTCAAGTAGAGGCATACTAGTGACTATATGTTTGTCTATGTATTCACACATGTATTATGTTTCCGGTTAATACAATTCTAGCATGAATAATAAACATTTATCATGAAATAAGGAAATAAATAATAACTTTATTATTGCCTCTAGGGCATACTTCGTTCAATCGGCGGTATGGACGACGACGCCGGAGACGATCAAGAACCAGCGCCTACGGGTCACTGGAAGGCCACCTCAACTCATGATGTATATACGGTGGACACTCCAAAAGGGAGCGATAACAAGGAACAACGGGACACGGCAAAGGATAATTCCCCCGAAAAACAACCAAAACGGCGACGCAAACGCCGCTCCAAGTCCCGCCTTGATAACAACAGCACCCATAAGGACCCAGCCATAGAGCAGGGCAAACCAGTGGGCGACGAACACGCAACCAAGGAACCATCCGAACAGGATGAATCGGATAATCAACTCATCCTCGGCGAAAACAACAGTCCAGACGATCTCACACCGGACACACCACCGGAGCATAAGATCCTTCGAAAAAGGCTTGTCGCCACTGCAAGAAGTTTGAAGAAGGAGAAACGGAAGCTCAAAACAGCGGAAGACATACTCAGAATGAGATGGAGCAAAGTACTCAAGGCCGCGGACAAATATGGCAATAGCCACCAAACAAAGAGCTACCCGAAGCGCAAGCTGCTGCTAGAATTCGATGAAGAGGCCGTAGAGCCCCCACAATCAAAAAACAGAAAGGCCACCTGGCCGGATAGGCGACCAGACGACAGGCCAAGAGCGGCAAGCGGCACCGCACATAAGCCGGCACATGACACGCATAAAGACCCTCGCAAAACGAATGGCCCGGTCAGGTCCATTTATGGGCCGAAGAAGAGGACCCCAGGAAGGAACACAACACGCCAAGTGTTTGAAGATAACGGCACACCTAAATACAGGGGCGCCGCACACCCACTATGTTTCACCGATGAGGTGCTGGATCATGAATTCCTAGCAGGGTTCAAGCCCATAAACATAGAGACATACGACGGAACAACAGACCCTGGAGTCTGGATTGAGGATTATATCCTGCACATACACATGGCTAGAGGAGATGAGCTCCACGCCATAAAATATCTACCCCTGAAGCTCAAAGGGCCAGCTCGGAATTGGCTCAAGAGCCTCCCAGAAAATACCATTGGAAGTTGGGAAGAGCTCGAGAACGCGTTTAGAGCAAATTTTCAGGGGACTTATGTCCGCCCTCCGGACGCAGACGATTTAAGTCACATAACTCAACAGCCGGAGAGTCGGTAGCAAGAATTCGGAACAGGTTCCTTACCAAAAAGAACCAAATAGTCGACTGTTCGGACGCCAAGCCTTTGCAGCTTTCAAACATAATGTCCGAGACGAATGGCTGCTGACACACCTCGGCCAAGAGAAGCCGAGAACAATGGCCGCTAACAAGCCTCATGACCGCTTTGCGGCTGGCAAGACAGCTGGCTAGCAAGATGCAGCACCAGCAACCCGAGTACATCCGAGATAAGAGATGGAAACGGAAAATCACGGCGCAGAAAGGACCAGCGCCGAAATAAAGAAAAAAGCCCAAAGAACACGGCGGTCAACGCCGGATTCAAAAGCTCGCGGCCGAACAATAAAACACTGCCTCTTAAGGACAATAGTGACGAGCTATCCAACCTCAACAAAATTTTGGATCGGATATGTCAAATCCACAATACTTCCGGCAAGCCTGCAAACCACACCCACCGAGATTGTTGGGTTTTCAAACAGTCCGGCCGACTCAACGCCGAACGCAAGGGGCTCGACGCGCCAAGCGAGGACGACGACGAACCCCACCAGCAGAGCACCGGAAAACAAAAGAATTTCCGACAAGAAGTCAAAACAGTAAACTCACTTCATGTGATAATACGGAAAAACAGTGCGGCACCCGCCAAAGTAAGTGTCGCATGGTCCACCCCAGCAGAACCTCGAGATTGGATGTCAAAACCAACTACTTTCGATCACTTGGACTATTCCAGAAGTACTCGAAACGCAGGATGGACTGCTCTAATATTGGATCCTATAATCGACGGACTACAATTTACACAAGTCCTAATGGATGGCGGCAGCGATTTAAACCTGCTATATCCGGACACAATCCGCAAGTTGGGGGTAGACCTTACTAAAATTCGATATAGCCGCACTTCCTTTAAAGGAGTGACACCAGGCCCTTACGCCAGATGCACGGGCTCCTTACTACTAGAAGTTGTGTTCGGGCCACCCGACAACTTCCGACGCGAAAAGCTAATCCTTCATGTCGCCCCATTTAAAAGTAGCCATCAAGCACTATTGGGACGTGAAGCTTTTGTCCGCTTTAACGCAATACCACACTACGCGTCTCTTACACTTAAAATGCCCGGTCCACGCGGCATCATCTCATTAAAAGGTCGTTCAAGACCCCGGACACGGCTAGACGAGTCCGGCATAAATAAGCTAGGGGCTCCCTAGCCGCACACCCCTTTACAAGGGGCTGCGCGTATGAGCAATAAGGAGCCAATAAAAGCTCAACTTTATTCATTTATTCATGCTTTGTTTTTAATACATTTTTTGCATGATTTCCTTTCAAACTAAGTTCCTCTCTTTTATAGATGAACAGCGTGTTACACCCGTCCAGGATACAGCACAACGGAGACACAGGCGCAGACGTGCAGTAGGGACCCGTTGCAAGGATTCTTTTCAGATAAAGACCCTGCGTAAACCTTTTTTACTGTCTCTTGTAGCTATACATCCCCTGGTTTCTCATCATAACCAGAGAGGAGGCTGACGTTTTGGCATCGGCCGCGTCAGAGGACCTTGCATGTACCTGGACACTAGGGGCTTAGGGCATTGATCTGCCCGTCATCATAAAAGACCGAACACCTCAGGGAGTGTTCGGCGTCTCGAGTTAGGCCTTATATGCATCAGCTCCGAATCATGTCTTTGGTCAAATGTTGGGTTTGCTCGGCTCCTGTGTTTTGCTGCCTTACGTTCCGTATCATCGGCTAATGCGGCACCAGGAGAACTACTGCGATTGTGCCCCGGTTCGGCCGGGCGAGCACCTCAGTAGAGAAAGCCGAAAACTGACTGTCATGATGTAGCGAGAGACTGGTCAACCACTCGATCGACCTCCAGAATGTTTAGAATTCCTCCGCTTTGACGAAAGACCGCTTCTCGGTCAGGCACACACGCACCCCAAACACGGAGAGCGCGGTGCCCCTAGGGGCTATATCGTAGCCCCACCTTCGAACTCCTATGGCCAAGTGAAAGTGATAAAGCATTATAGTCCGGTTGCCTCGTTTGCTACGCTACCACCTCCTTCACAAGACCAAGACGTTGGATCAAGTGTGAAAATGCGCTATTTCACAAACACCCCCGCACTATGTGCGTGGGGGCTGAAGCCGAAGACTGCCATCTTTCAGGTTATACACAAGTATACATTAACGGCCGCACTGGAGATATTTCAATACTTGAACGCACAAGTACAAAAAGCGCTTATATTATAAACATCGTTTTACAAACCATAAAGTTCATTTGACCATGACATTTTTTGAGCACTGCGACTCTATTACACGAGCACCACGCAGAACTTCCCCAAAATAGTGCTCGGCGGGTAACCGGCTCTCGTCCGAACCCTGGGTCGCAACAGCGGTGGCATCCATCTCCGTCCAGTGTGTCTTCACATGGGCGAGGGCCATCCTTGCACCCTCTATGTAGGCCGACCGCTTCATCGCCTTGATATGCGGCACCGCCCCAAGGAATTGCTGCAATAAGCCAAAATAACTCTTCGGCTTGGGCCTATCCGGCCAAACATGAGCCACGATATCCGTCATGGCAAGTCCGGACAGTCTATTCAGCTCAGCCCACTCGGCCAACCGATCGGTCAGCGGAAGTGAACGCTCCGGACTATGGAATTGAGACCAAAAAAGCTCTTCCATCTCGTGATCCTTCTGACTTCGGAAGTGCACAACAACATCTGCCGCACTCGCCGCTAAGTCCATATATGGATCCTCCTGACCCCACAGCTGGCCAAGCTGAGCGTACTTCGGATCTGTAAACCTCCTGCGCAGCAGAAAGGGCTTGCCAGCCACAATATCTCAGGCCTGGCGCAACTCCTCCTTTATAGCCCTCATCGCAGAACGGGCATCCTTGGCTTCGGCGGTGGCCTTCTTCAGGCCTTCTTGCTCCGCTCGGCGTTCTTTTTCAAGAACCTCATAGCGGTCGGTAACATCTTTCAACTTCATGGCCATTTCGGCCATCTCCCCTCTGCTTTGGCAGTGAGCAGCCCTTTCGGCTTCTAGCTCTTCGGCCGCCCTCGAGGCAGCCGCATCACTCCTTCTGGCCTGCTCCTTGGCTCGAGCAAGTTCGCCCGGCTCTCCACAAAGAGCGGCACCATCGCATTGAGCACACATGTTGTAAGGAGTGGGCTTCGCCCCTTACTAGGTGACCACGGAAAAAACCTACCTTGTGACTCGTCAAGTCGCTTGTCGACCAAATAGCGATGTCCGCGATTCATAACGTCGAGTTGCCGCTTTAGTTCGGCACACCATCAGTCCGCTGGCCACGGACTATCCGCCACCAGATAGGAAAGGCGAAAATCAATACCTGCGATTTTGATCCTCGGCACGCTGTCGCTCTCGACAACCTACCGAGTCCCAGGGGCTACTATCTACACAGGGCGTACTTTATGTGCAAAACTGTCAACAGGTATGTCATTTTTACATACCTCAAACCCCGCCAGCAAGCTTCTGACGGCATCATGCAACCCGCCTTCGGCGGACAAAATTCTTTCAATCACCGTACTCATCAATGTACGGTGACCTTCTAAGATAGACGCCCTCTCAAGTAGATCCTTCAACTCCCCCGGCCGCACACCAGCCGGTGCCGAACTCCCCGGCCCCGCCGGGCTCAGGGATACCCTCCGCGATAACACCTCAGGTTCGTCCGCCCTGCCTGATGGTGCAGCGGACGGAGGCGTCTCGCTCTCCACCATCTCCGGACGAAGGTCCCCCGAAGACGAGCTCATCTGAGAAGGACGGAGATCCGTACTACAAGGTAAAAACTTCGTTTATCCTCAGAAGCAAACATAGGGACGTTTCTTATTATAGAACCCCCCTTTTCCTACTTACGGCTCGCTGGTGGGCTGATTCCTTAGGGGAGATAGCGCGGACGGGGCCTCCCCGGACGCAGGACCCTCTGGTGAAGATTTCTTTCCCTGCTTCGAGGCCTTGGCCTCCAGGTTTTTGGAAGCGGTCCTCTTCTCCCCTTGGAAGGAGGGATTCTCGATTCCCCCTTTCTCCAAAGCCTCCTTGGTAGAGGCGGTGGTGTCCTTGTTCTCCCCTTCGCCTTCCTCTGAAGGCGCAACCTTTAGCATCCTGACCAGCACGGGATCCGGCACGGTCTCCGGGAGGGGGGCCGAACAACGTATCAGTTTTGCTTGCGCTATCCACTCCTATTCAAGAGACGATGGGTTAAAAGGCAAATTAAAGAAGGCGTAAACAAATGGTGTGTTCAGACGCAGGGCCGCTTACCGGAGTATCCGGGCGATTGCAGCTTAGGCCGGAATCCTCGGTCAATTCCGGACACATCTCTTGTGATCCGAAGAACAATTCATACATCTCCACGGGTGTCGTACCCATGAAGTGTTGGAGAGCTCGCGGCCCCTCGGGATTGAACTCCCACAGACGGAGGGGGCGACGCTTGCAGGCAAGAGGCGCCAATCAAGCATCACCAGATCACTCGACCAGATTGATCTCCCTCTCGGAGGTCTCGAATCCGCCCCGCAGAGGGGTACGCCCTTTGACGGCCCCAAGTTGAGCCCTTGGTCGACCCATGACATCACCGTGGGGGGCCCGGCGGAAGATGGGTGGCGGCTTCTGCCTGCTGCCCCTGGGAGCGGTTATGTAGAACCACTCCTGCTGCCACAAGCCGAGCTCCTCCTAGAAAGAGCCCTCGGGCCATGGAGCATCGGCCCTTCTGCTTACGACCACCCCGCCGCACTCCGCCTGGCGCCCCTCGATCATCTTCGGCTCCACGTCGAAGGTCTTAAGCCACAAGCCGAAGTGAGGGGTAATGCGAAGGAAGGCTTCGCAGACGACAATGAATGAAGAGATGTGGAGGATGGACTCCGGAGCCAAGTCGTGGAAATGCAACCCATAGTAAAACATGAGCCCTCTCACAAAAGGATCCATCGGGAAGCCTAAACCCCGACGGAGGTGGGATACAAACACGACGTTTTCGCCGGGCTCAGGGGTGGGAATGACTTGCCCTTTGGCGGGCAACCTATGCGAAATCTCGTAAGTCAGGTACTTGGCTTCTCGCAGCTTTAGCACGTCCTCTTCCGTGACGGAGGAGGGCATCCACCGGCCCTGTAGGTCAGAGCCGGACATTGTTGAAGGTCCTAAGCGCTCGAATCTGGGGCTCTGGGTGTTGGAACTCGGGGCTAGGAGTAGATTCGATTGAGGATTGAAGAAAAGAAACAAGCCTTGGCCCCATTATAAAGAGGGAGAATACCAAGAGCCGTCCCCGTGACCGTTCGGGACTCGCCTTCGATAGAGGGGGCGTGGCAACAGGCACGATTGGGTTACCCATGTCCGTATTGATGGGAATCCCGGAATAAGGGGAACACGATCTCTGCTTCGACAAGACGTGCCAAGGAAACCGGTTCGCTAAACGCGCTGAGGTGGTATAATAAAAAACAATTCAAGTAAAGGCTTGGTGGTGGTGTGACGTCATGCCACGGAAAACGTCAGCAGATTGAACTTGTGCACACATTATTCTCTCTACGGTGGAATGTGGAATTTATTTTGCAGAGCCGGACACTATCCTGGTGTTCACAATCTTCTATGAATTATTCGGAGGAGGAACCCGCCTTGCAATGCCGAACAATATGCGTGCGGACTCATCGTCATTGAAGCTGGTTCGGGGCTACCGAGGAGTCTGGACTAGGGGTGTCCAGATAGCGGACTATCATCATCGGCCGGACTCCAAGACTATGAAGATACAAGATTGAAGACTTCGTCCGTGTCCGGATGGGACTTTCCTTGGCGTGGAAGGCAAGCTTGGCGACTGGATATGTAGGTCTCCTACCATTGTAACCGACTGTAAACCCTAGCCCTCTCCGGTGTCTATATAAACCGGAGGGTTTTAGTCCGTGGGACGAACAACCATTACAACAATCATACCATAGGCTAGCTTCTAGGTTTAGCCTCCTTGATCTCGTGGTAGATCCACTCTTGTACTACCCATATCATCAATATCAATCAAGCAGAGTAGGGTTTTACCTCCATCGAGAGGGCCCGAACACAGGTAAAAACATCGTGTCCCTTGTCTCCTGTTACCATCCGCTTAGACGCACAGTTCGGGACCCCCTACCCGAGATCCGCCGGTTTTGACACGGACACCCCCCTTTAGTCCCGGTTTTTATACGAACCGGGACTAAAGGCCCTCCACGTGGCCGCTGTCTGGAGCTCCATCTTTAGTCCCGGTTGGTAACACAAACCGGTACTAAAGGTGTTTTTTTTGAAAAAAAATTTGAAATTTTTTCTCGATTTTCAAATTTCTGAATTATTTAACCTCTATTCTCTAATCACCCCTCATCACTGCTCAATTTAACCTCTACTCTCTAATCACCCCTCATCATTCCAAATCATCTAACTTCTCAGCCGGTCACCCATCCTCTCACTACTCCAGCCTGAGCACGCTTAACTTTCAGATTCTATTCCCCCTCGTTTCCAAGTCTGCACTTGTTGTTTTCATGACAATAGTAAGATGTCAATCCTATTAACCCTCAGGAGTTTAGCTTGAGCATGAAGTCACACGTTTCACTGTTTGAGTTTGAAACTATTATTCTAAAAAACATAAATTATTTAGTAACACTAATATTTCTTGAATTAGTTTAACCATAGTTTGACCACAGTTTGACTAGTTTTGACCAAAATTCAAAGTACCGAAATAATTATTTAGTAACAATAATATTCTTGAATAATTATTTAGTACCACTAATACTTCTTCAATAAGTAGTTTGACCATAGTCTGGCCAGATTTAACCAAAATGAAGAGGTCGAGGGTATATCCTCCTTTTCTATAAAAAAATAAGTTATACTATACCTAGGTAAGGTACAAGTTGTGTCCTAATAGAACACTTCTATCCTAGGCCTCCTATATAATGTGAGAGTAAACAAATGCCAACATAATAGTGCAAGCACACGGTAGGAGGCGGCATGTGCCGGCGCCCGGATGGCCGGGGTGCGATATCATGGGGAGGAGCGCTCATAGTCAGCCCCTTAGGATGTAGCCATGTTGATGAACCTCGTAGAAAAATCTCGGTGCCTTGCGTCGTCGTGTGACTGATTAGTCCTTGGATGATCGATGGTGCATCTCGGATTATTCTACCATGTGTTTGCTGATGAATGTCTGAAAGTGATTTGGTGTTAGTCTTGCGTGGTCATTGGTCATTGATATACTTTCACTCTTTGATAAAAACAAAAAAAACCACATGACAGACACCGGCACGTGATAAAAGTAGGCACCAACATACACGCCATCGCTAGAATACAGTGGTACCGTCATGATAATTTGCTGTAGCTCCAATATATTACTTACTCTGTGATGATTAGCACGGGCACGACACACGGCCGTACGTACTGATTCGCCAAAGGCACGAGCCATAACGCAAGCAGGGAAACCAACCAACCCCATTGTTCCGGTTGCAGATCCGTTACGAGGCAGGCCCTATAAGGCGGCAACAGGTGCCGGATGCCAATGATTGACTGTGCACGTCGGGGCCGGCCAACAGCAGGCAGCAAAATTATCAGAGCTGCACCGGTACGGCTTGTCCGACAGCGGGCATGCCTCTGCTGTGAGCCTGTGACGTCCAATGGTGGGTCAAGGAAAGCTGGGTTGGGTGGGACGGGGCGAGAGGGGAGGGAGCAGGCGCGCGAGGTGGGCGCGTGGTGTTCACATGGATGAAGCGCGGGGCCACGTACGGGCGGCGCACCGCCGCGGCAGTGATCAGGCCGATCAGGTGCATTGCCCCTGAAACAAATGATGACAGCTCTACATACTGCCACAGTGCTCCGTAGCAACAACTCGCACCAGCCGCGGCTCCCATCGCCTGACACGCACTGTTACCACTTTGCCACTACTCTCGTGCTCTTCTAGAAAAACTTCTGTTTTCTAAAAGAAGATAAAGGTTATTTGGCCATCGCACGCGGTGCCATTCTATTTTATTTTCGTATGAGAAGAGGAACAGTAATATCAGGACCAAATTGGTATTTTCTGTTGCATATGATATACACGATATTGCTTGACATCTTTTTAAGTCCCCGTCGAGCCATCGATATTGGCCTCTAGCCAGATTCTTGTTCTGTTTTTTTTTTCTTTCTTTCACATTTTAGTTTTTTTTTCCGGGTGAACATTTTTTTTGGAATTGTTTGGAATGCTTACCATGTGTGTCACGTGGTTTTGCGGGTGAACATTTTAGTTTATAATGAGTTGATAAGATGCCGTGTTCGTTAAAAATGCCTATGACCTTTTCGCGAAAAAAAAGCGTCTGACTCACATGTCAGCGACACATAAAATGTTACATATTGATGGAGATAAACTAAGACATGGTGTCTTATCAAACTCTGCTTAGTTTTTAGTGTAAGTTTCACCTTTTACCCCCCTAGTGTGTGGCAGTGGCAATTTTAACAACCTTTTAAAATGTCTTCCACATTGCGCCACTTAGGTGTGATAGTGTAACACTGGTCTCATCCCATTTTATTTCTTTCTCCGTGAACCGGAAAACTAGATCTTGTAAGGAGGGCAGGGTAACCGACCGTGTAGACAACTTGGACGTGTACTCAATTATGTCAAAATTACCTTGAGTTTCATCAAATTTTATGAAATCGTGTCAATTTTGCCGAACAAGTGTTGCTAGGTACATCACATTGCTCATCTATCACATTCGATATACGCTCTAGAGAATAAGGATCTGAGTTGTCCGCTAATTAATTAGCTTGCACATTATCCATACATCTTGACACACGAATCTGGCATAAAGATGTCATCGTAGGATACCAGGTAAGGAGTAAAATATTGTCACAAGATCACAAAACTAACACGTAAAATGTGAAAATTGACTAGTTTTTTCTAATCATGGGCCTAAATATTTCTCTTTTGTTTTTTCCCTCATGTGATGTAGAACCAACGGCGCATGATAGACGACATTTTCTCGACTGAAGCCTAGCCGGCCATTATAATACTCCCTCATTTTTTGTTTATTGGGCTCATCTCTTAAATCACATCAACCAAGGAGGACCTAACTAAGTGCCAGACAACATATTAGCGCTGCATGAATGACCCTCTCACTCCTTAATTAATGCATCGGTTGATTCTACACTGAAAACAAAAATTTGACATATTCTAATATGGACATAGCTATATTTACAGGTTTTGCAGAGAGTGAGCCTTGCAAATACAATGCTTCTTATCTTTAAGTTAGTCCGTTTAACCCGAAAGGAAGAAGTACATATTTTTGGCAATTTCGATTGGTTGGTCTCAGCATATGCCTGGATAACTTTTGCCGAAAAAGGGTTTCCCCCCGCTTTGTATACAAAGCAACCAACCGAACATCCAACGATAGGTGCTGGGGCGGAAGCAGCACAGTCACGCCCAAAAGAAAAGAAAGATAAAATACAAGAGAAACTAATGCCAACAACGACGGATCGACAAAAACGAAGAAGCCTCGTGGCCGCAGCCCACCGGAGATCGCCCACCAAGCGCCGAGCCTCCGAAGCACCGGTACCAATCAGCACCTCCAAGAAGGGACGCGACGACGACGACGCTGCTGCCAAGGGTTTCCCGCGGTACACTGTGAGGAGAGAGGAGGGGTAGCCCAGACGCCCTTCAGGAAGGTCATGCGGTACCCACAAGCGCCACCGCGTCGGTGTCGGCCAAGCCAACAGGGATTTCTCCCGATCCCAACCTCCACCTCAGGCACTCCAGAGCTCGCGACCAAACAGACCCACACCCAGCGCCAACCCGGTCACGAAGCTTCCCACGCCGTCTCACCACGGCACCGTGAAGCATGGTCCGCACAAAGAGGGAGAGGAGCCGGGACTAGGGCAGCAGCCGTCGCCGCACGCGGAAGGCCCCACCTCCACTGTCGAAGACGGTAGTGACCGGACGCAATAGCAGGAACATACCAGGCCCGTGGCGCACAGCCCCGCCGGGATCTCCGAGGCTCGTAAAGTTCCCGCCATGGCGCAGCGGCACGCCGCCGTCGCCGCCGCCGACCACCAAGCCGCCTCGCCTCCTCGCACAGAAGCCGCCAGTGGAAGCACCACCACCACGCCGCACCGCCGCCACCACCACCGGTCGTCGGACCACCGCCGCCGAGCCGCACCACCACCGCCGCCGCGACGGAGGAGGGGAACACGCAGCCGCGCGGGCCCGGTTATACCCACCGCCGCCCATGCCGCCGCAGCCCACGCCGCCACCGGACGGAACCGCCGCCACGGCGAGCGCGCGCACCATCACAAGAGCCGCCACGCCACGCCACTCCCGCCAGGGGCAGCGCGCCGCCACGCCATGGTGCCCAGCGTCCGCACCGCGCCCGCACCAAGAAGCAGCCGCGCCGCCGCGTCGCCGGGAAGAACAGCGCCGCCGCCCGACGACGGTCGGGCTTCGCCCGGCCGCGCCCCCTGACGGCGGCGAGGGAGGAGGAAGGAGAAGGGGAGGGTCGCGGCGCGCGGATCTGGGGCCCTCGCCGGCCGCCTCACGGGTGGCGGCGCGGGGAGGGAAGATGCGAGGCTTTGTTAGCTGCTCGGTACAACACTAATTAAACTGCCCCTGGATAACTTTTGGAATCTGGAAAGGGCATTTTCTTCGTAGGATCGACCAGCGCGTACATATGTACGCTAGATAGCTTTGCTTTTGCTTTCCACAAAGCCAAGTGGCCTGCGTGGGCTGGTCGTCGACGGACAGATAGATAGATATGATGAGATAGATTATATTTGGCGCGCGTGGGTGACGACCGTGGCTTCCTGATTTGCGTGCGGACCCATATGGATCGATATGGTCGCGGCAGCTCCTTTCCATCCATCTGTGTACGTCGCGCCTAAATGTGTCGTCACCTCATAAACTCCGGCCGTTCAGGCTCATGCTTTCCATACAAAAGACACACGGAGAAAGAGAGAAGAGCGCCGACTGTTGGTCATGCATGTGGACGGTAACATAAAATACTTGCAGCAGCCGTCCAGAGAGGAGAGATCCGTCCTTGTCTCGCGTGCCGCATGCATCTCCAGGTCATGCCTTTACACGTGATTCTCCGGCGGGTTCTCAATAGTTTACGCCAACATGCACCGATCATCGATCTCCGATCAATATCTGTGTGCACAATATATTCCTCCAACTGAACCGAACATGCTCACATCACACACTCCTATAACGAACGTTCCTATTTATGCTCATCGACTGATCTTTACTTAGTCTGTTATGCATGATCGAATACATCACCACATCTCGATTAGCATCGTCCAACCACGCCTGCTGATCGTATCACCATAAAAGGGCACGCTTTTATGTGGAGATTACGTGCTTGAGTGCCTGCTTACACATCCGGGGGTTGTTACATGTCATCAGATAAACAAAGATATGGTATATTATATGTATGAATATATCCATTGGTTGGGTTTATTCTTTTGCACATGTGCACGCTGGTACCTACGCTAGCATGCACTAACCCCGTACTTGATTGGAGATTCGGCGATCCGACGTGCTCGGGGGTTTATCCAACTGATGTGGCACTTTGCATCATACACACTACCTAGCTCGATTATGGAAAGGGCGGTCTTGTTCGATAGATAGATGTGGTTCTAAAGATCAAAAGACATGGGTAGGGCTTTTCTTTCCAACGTCGGCAGATCGATGACGATCGATTATTATGCGCATATTTAACCTGATAGTACGTAATCTTTGTTTTTCTATGCCATCTTTGACTAATTTGGATGCTCGTGCAGCTCTGCTGTCCACGTATTATTCGTCCGTCCCTCTCTCAGTGCATGCTATCAGCAGGTGAATTTGTTATTTTTTACCGGATGCTATTTTTACCGTATGTTGTGCATCCACGCAGTCAGTAACGACCCATATATAGTGCATTTTTGTTGTTGAAAATGTTATCAACAAGTTCACTTTTTATCCCATAGTTGCCGATAAGCTCCACACATGCATGCATGAACTGGCGGCTGGGATTTCGTTAGGTCCATTGGTTGTGTTATTATTATCTTGACGAAAATAGCAAAACAAATGGGCACAACCAAACGGGATCTCCACAAAACCAAGGAAACGGTCTAACAAACTAAAATCCCGTTTGGCAACTCGAGCTAATCAGTGAATACAAAAAACTTGGTTTGCAAAATCCGGAATTTCGGGTATATGGAAAAACTACTAGTACTCGTTTTCCCATAAACGATTTTTGCATAAACGGGATCCCAACAGAGAGCAGAGCACGCGCTCTCCAGCGGCTACGCGTGGAGTCGTGGTCGTGCAGGGCGGCTGGTCAGATGACCTCGGGGGGGAGAGCAAGCACTCGCTAGCGGCTACAGGACTGAGGGGACGCGACGAGGGCGGTTGGTCCGACGATCTTGGGAGCAGAGCAAGCACTCGCCGGCGGTTGTGCTCGTAGTCATGCAGGATGGAGGGGATGCAATGAGGGCGGTTAGTCCGACGACATCGCGGAGCAGCGGAAGCACTCGCCGGCGGCTACGCGCGGAGTCGCGTAGGACGGATGGGACGCGACGAGGAAGCCGGAGGGGAGGCGAGAAGTAGCCCAGGGCAACGATTTCGTAGGCAAAGGAAAGCATGGAGGGAAGGACGACTGACCAGGGGCATCACGACGGGGCGAACGCCGCCTTGTAGAACCGAAGCGGGGTAGCAGTGCCGAGCGGAGTAGCCATGCGAGGGCGTGGAGTCTGGTCGTCGTCGCCCGAATATCCGGAATCGCAGCTCGGCCTTGGTGGATCGCGGCGGCGCCCTCCTGCACTGCCACCATGGCGCGCCGGCCTACGCAGCCGCGGAGCTATATATCTACATATTTAAATAAATTATTACAAAATTAATCTGCAGAACAAAAAATCAACATGGACGGGGGACATATGCCCCCCCCCCCACCAGTTTGTATTTATTCAATAGTTATTAATAGTTGAATACATTATAATCATTGTTTGCATCATATAATCACATATTGATGGTGTATTACGACTTTATTTGTAACTAAAAATAATTTTTTATGTTAATGCTTTATATCTTCATGATATATGATATATACTGTTACCATGCTAGGATTCTGCATTGTAGGCTATCGGCGAGCGGTAGGAGTTTGGTTTTACCTATAAGATTTGTTTGTTCTTTTCTTAGTAAAACAATGTTACCGTGTTATGAACTGGTGGATGACTACTGGTGACTGACTATTTTTTCCTTTAATTTTGTCATGCACTAGCTGAACTGTGGGCGTGGTTGCCGTTTCTATGCAAGATGACTAAAGACCCCGTATGAGTGCAGGCCCCATATGATAACTACGTCTGTGTGCCTGATGGTTTGCCCTAGTATATGAGTAGATGGTTTGCATATAGTGTATGGAGATTAGATCGATGTTCTTATTAGTTTGCAATGTACTGGACTGTAATGTGTTGTAGGTGGTGAGTGAAAGGGACACCATACGCAATTGTGTATGAATCATTTAATCGCGCAAAATAAACGGGACACCATGCGTAATTGTAACTAATTTTCTTCACCGGTCCTATACTCCTAGTACTTGTGTTATCTTAAGGAAATTAGCAAAATAAATGGGCGCAACAAGATACCCCCAAGACATGCGCATATGCAAGGAGGTTTGAGATAATTAAGCTAAGTTAATTACTACATAAAATTTCAACTCTTTGTAAGGATTAAATGATGGTCTAAAATCGATTTCAGATATATTCTTTGAGAATAGATGTATCAATATCCACATTTTTTTTGCTATTTTAAATTTGGTTTGGAAATAATTTAGATTGTGTCCGAAGTTTTGACATTCTAATTTTTTTTCTGAACTGAAAAGAAAATTTTGGAACCTGGTGTACAGGTAGCTAATAATCCCAACTGGCCAATAACCTATGAGCGATATACACACAGTTATTCGCAAAAAAAAAAACGATGTACACACAGTAGCATGACTGCGATCATGCATGCATGTGGACGTGACAAACTTTAGGCATTCGTCAGACGTTAGCTAGTTTGAGTTTGGCATTTGAGTGGAAGCTAATCCAGCACGGCATGCGCTCTGGCTCTGTCCTGCCTGCCTACTGGCTGCTGGCTGCTGGCCTGACACTCCCTTGACAAACGAGGAGAAAACGTTGGTGAAAGTTGAATTAGTTTGCACTATCGTAACTTTGATGCCGACGTGAACTGTTTACGCAAGGGTTAGGGTTAGAATGCATGCCAGCAGCCGGGCTGCTGGTGCTGGTCACATCATTGACCTGCACTTAATAGTTTGAGTAAACACCACATAACACCCAGCTAGATATACATGTAGGAGAGTAGTACCCCTACGTGAGTGTGAGTCGTCGGTCAAGTCGTAAAGAGTTAGTTGCCTCTTCGCTGATTCCAGTTGATCTCTTGACCTCGGGCACTGTGTGGCGAGTGGTGACAAGTCCATAGAGCAAATGTAGTCCCTGTTGCTTGTAGTTGATGTCTTGACCTCGGGCAATGTGCGGGCTGACAAGTCTACAGATAGATTAGATCAGAAATATCAGTGCGGCACGAACCGTTTCAACACGATCTCCGTCCGGCAAGACGCCGGTGATTCACGCGATCGAGCAACGTGCAGGCAGTGTAAGATATACACAAGTGGCAGTGTCAGAGGTTTGGTGAATATGTTGGAGCGATGAGGGAGGGAGTAATTTCCGTCTGAACCAAGAGAACATACACACAGACAGACAGACGAGTGCGTCGACCGCTCATCAGCCGATCCATCACGTGCATGCATGGATGCTGGAGTGGCAGGTCGTGGGCAATAGTACGTGTGCATGGTGAGGAATCGCAAACTCATTCTTCTCGCAGTGAGGCAGGTCGTGGTGTACAGCAGAGATCGCCGTGGTCGTACTCCACGCGGGGCCAAACACCGACAGATTGTCCCGCGGACTGGCGTGGTAACTTCGCTATTGGTTTGTCCGAGATCGCCGTGGTCATACTCCACGCGTACGCGGTAATTCAAAGTTGCCCAGTTGCAATCACCATGCCGCGTTCCCTCCAGTTTAATCTGTGATATGAACCACCCATAGGTACGCTCTCCCCTTTTATCCCTGTTGGTCAAATCGATCAACTCGGTCCACTTCCTTGACTTTTACACGCGGTAACTAGTTTTCATCTTTGAAGCACAATGGTGACAAGTTTCTTTTTTCTTTTTTTTTAGGGGCGGTGGCAAGTTTTTTAAAGTAAAAGAAGAGAGGGGGGTATTTGGCCCGGCCCAGTACTGTAGCTGAGGACGAGTATTTTTAATGTTGTTTTTTTAGAGGGTTTAACTTTTTTGCAGCGGTTTTCTATGGTTTTCTTTGGTTTTAACATTTTCCTTATTCCTTTTTTACTTTTTCATCGTGTTCACTTTTCACCAGTTTTCTGAAATTTTATTCTTCTTTTTAATTTTGTTAACAGATGTCTACATATTCCGTACGGACTGTATTGTTTGTCTACATCAAGAATATTCCTTGTATAAAAGTTTATTTTGTAAGCAGATGTTTAAGAATTTTTTTCAAACATATGTTTTGATGACTATATTAATCGATACAAATTGTACATTTTCGGTGTACAGCAAAATGTTTTTTATAGACGCCACTTTTTTTTACATGATTAACATTTTTTCAGATACATGTTTCGAACTTTTTAAAAATATCTGATAAACATTTTTGAAATACATGTTGAAACATATTTTGAATGACAAAATATTTTTTAACTATGTGAATTCCTTTTGTTTTATAGACATTTAAAAAAATGTCATGAATGTAGTTTTTAAACTCGTAACATTTTGCCTTTTCCTCCCGCACAACAAGAAACGTCTTGCAACTCAAGCGCGCCGCTTTAATTAATTAGTACTTTATCGAGTCAAAAGGCAGAAAAATATAGTGATACTTTATTATTCATCATCATAAGTAAATACGTAACTAAATGATTAACCGAGTTATCCAACAAATTCTGTTGATGAAAATTTGATTTTATTTGGCTCGTTTATGGATAGTCTCACTCCTTAACATTTATGTCAGCTATTCTATTTGAATGGGAAAAAAGCTCTCCACTTTCTAGATGATCCTTACAAAGTAGGATAAACACAATGCGCATTATTTTAAATGGTATGAAATGTTTATTTTAATTAAACGAACGTTGTTTCACATTGAATAAATATTGGTCGGAAATGTCAAGTACATGTTTTTTTAGAAACACGTGAACAGTTTTAGCCAACGCCAGTGACCTATGAATAAATGTCAAAAAAACGAACACCAGTGACCTATGATCCTTACACGAACGCCAGCGACCTATGAATAAATGTCAAAAAAAAATGAACAAATGAAAAATAGAAAACGTACGCCAGTGACCTATGGAACACGCACAATCGCTACACATTTTCGCTTTCCAAGGTTTCGTCTAGCTGGCTGGGCCTCGCCGACTTAGCTAGCGTTGCACACTAGCGAATTATAGGGCAGCGATCTGCGACGGCGCACCGGCCCAATTGTTGGGCCGGTCAAGCCCCAGCCGTCTGATCTGGGCCCTCTGAACCGTCAGATCCCTTCGTACCCAATCTCTCCCATCTGCAACCTCCCGCACGGAAAAGGGAGAGGCCCGCCTTCGACGCGCCGATGCCTCCGCACGCGGCAACCGCCTCGCCTCGCCTCCTCACCGCCGGTCGCCGTCCTCGCCGTTGGTCGCCGCCCTCACCTATGCCGCCTTCATGCGTTTCTCACCTCCGTGGATACATCAACGTGCGTCCATGGTTGCACTCGTGGTTGCAGGCTTGCAGCTCCAGGGGAGATGGCCACAGCTCTGGGGGAGATGGCCGCATCTCCGGAGGCGCCGACCGCCGGCCGCAGCACCTGTCGTTGTGCTCGCGTTGTACCCCGTCGTGTGCCCACCCAAGGCTCTTGCTAGTTCCAACAAAAAACGACACCGGTTGCAGCAAAAAAGTTTATCGCTTCCAGCAAAAAAGCTTACCGCTGCAGCCCGTCGTCGTCATTGTAGCAAAAATGTTAACCGGATGTAGCTTCTGTGGTTGCCAATTGCAACAAAAAAATGAAGTGGTTGTAGCAAACACAAAAAAAGAAAAGAAAAAAGTTTCCATCATTTTCAGAAAAGCTTCGACTGTGGTTTGGAAAAGTTTCAATCGTGTATAAAAAAGCTTCATCCGTTAAGAAAAAAAAGCTTCAACCAAACCTGCGACAAGAGAAAAAGTTGCAAACATTGACAAAAAAACTTCAACTGTATATAGGAAAAGCTTCAACCGGCTACCGGCGATGGAAAAGCCATGGTTGCAGCCCGCGATCACCTCGGTCATCACCGTCACACACCCCGGCCACCGCGGGTTGCATCAGCGTCGCCGTGGTAGCACCCCGTCGCCTCGGTTGCAGCATCTCCCGTGGTCACCCCCCCACCCCCTCGGTCGCCGGCGAGATGGGATGGTCACCGCGCAGAGCCATGGCGAGCTGCGACCGGGAGGGGCGGGGGCGTGGGGGAGGGAGGGGGAGGGGGATGGGATGGGGAGGAGGTGGCAGAAGAAGAGAGCGGTGCGCGCCCCCGGCGAGCTGCGCGAGATGTGGATGAGCTGTGTAAGATGCGGGGAGACGTGATGAAGGAGACGCGAGGAAGAGGGAGGGACCGGCCCAATGTGCCCCGGCCCCAAAGGTTTCCCCGAATTGTATCGTCACGTCGCTCACACGGTCGTCGCAGTAAGCACGTGGTTAGGCTTGTCTGTTTAATTAAGCCTACCGCAGAGAAAAAAAGAGCCAACCAGCACACAGATATGTACGTAGGTAGTGTACATTCTCTGTATATTGAAATTTCATGTTGCATGAATTTTTTATATTTTGAAATATTATGTAATACATTTCAAAAACACTTTATGTTAATATCATTTTCAAAAAAATAAACATGTACTGGAATTATCCATCACGCATTTAGAAGTTCTCATGTTCTTTACGCATTTGTTTATTACATATATCAAAAATATAAAATGATCATTTATCAAAGATTTCATCATGTGTGTCAGAAATTTCCTCATCGCATATAGAATCAATCTATACAGATCAAATCTTGCAAAATTAAGTATTTGAAACAAATGATCTGGGCTTATTAAAAATATTCTCCAAATATTTCAAAAAAATTTAAACATTCTTAAAATTATTGAGTAATGTTTTTAAAATTATTATGTAGTCATCATGTTCAAACAATTTGAACAATATTCATGTATTTTCCAAAAATGTTTGTGTACTTTAAAAATCTGCGTGTGTATAAAAAGCATGTAATTATAAAAATAACATATCTTAAAATTTTCATATAATAAAAAAATGGTCACATATTCCAACAAATGTTCATCCAATTCTTAAATAAAAATCACATGTTTAAATATTAGGTGTGTAATTTTTAAATAGTGTTCAAACATTTTATAAAAAAGCCATGTATTTTTAAAAAAGTTATTTGAATAGAAAAAATCAAAAAGGAAGAAAGAAACACAAAATGTGAAAAAGGGCTGGAAAAAGAAAACAAGAAAGTAACATTTTTTTTCATGCTTGTGTTAATAAAAATCATCGGGTCTTCAAAAATTTTCATCGTTACAAAGTCATTATCATGTATTTAAGTTATATGTTAAAATAGTTTATCATGTACTTATGAAATGTTCATTGTATATAAAAAATACCAGTCTGTATTTATTATCGTCATGTACTTGCAAAAAGTCCATCTGGTATTTATACAAAGTTCATGTATAATACAAAAAATAGAAATAGAAAGCCCACAAAAGGGGGGAAACCCAGGAAAAGAAATAAAGAAGAACACAGAAAACCCAAAAGAAATAAAATCTTGTGGATCCGGACCAAAAATTCCAGAAACATCCTTAGAAGCTTTACAAAACCGCTCACATTGCACTTAATTAGCTGGTCCATTTCGTCCAGGCTTGAGGAATAGCAGTGGTCTCGTGCAGAAAGGAGCTCATATACATCCCACGCGGCGATACAAAGCACTCGCTCATGGCACCTCCTATTGGCCGCATGAGGCGCCCCAAGACGTGGCAGCGCCCCCCGCCCCCCCTGTTGGGCCGGCCCCTGCGCGGGGCAGCGCGCCCCCTTTTTTTCATTTCCATTTTTTACTATTCATTTTTTCGGTTTTTGTTTCATTCTATATTAAAATATTTTGAGATTCTCCTAAAATTTCAAAACATTGTGCACTGCGAATTGCCAAAAACTGTTCTCGAATTCAAAAAAAATTGAGATTAAAAAAAAAACATTTTTCGAATTTTAATGGAAAACATTCATGAGCATTTTCAGTAATGGTGGACATTTTTTCTATATCATAAAAAAAAATTGAATTTGATGAAAAAACTTGAATTAATGAACAAAATTTGTATTCGAGAACTTTTCTTTTGTAAAATGGATAATCAAATTTTGAAATTGATGAACATTTTTGGACAACGACGAACACATTGCCAATTTTTTTGAGCATATGTTTAATTCTATGAACATATTTTAAATTTTGATGACCATTTTTTAAATCCGACGAGCAAACAATTGAATTAGATGAATATTTTTTGAATTGTTGATTTTTTTTTACATTGATGAATAGTTCCTGAATTCGATGAACAATAAAAAAATTCAGAATTTGGAAAATATGACTCGTAAAAAAGTGAAAAGTAAAGAAGAAAAAGAGAGAAAAGAAAAAGGAAAACACGAAAGGAGAAAAAAGAAAGAAAAAACGAAAACAAAACACGGCAATAGGCTGGCCCATACAAACGCTTGGCGGGCGCCGGGTCGCTAGTGGGCGCCCTACGCGCCGAATAGGGTTCCCCCTTGTGCATCGCTCACGCCCCCGCAAAACAGTCCATGCAATCGCAAAATGTTCACAAAATCAAAATGATGTACGCAAAAAAATGGAAAAATGGAAAAATAATGATGATGATGAAAAATAACACTAAAGGAAAGAAAAAAAAGGGGGGGGGAACAAAAAACGGAAGAAAAGAATTCAAAAACAAAACACCCAGGAAAAAAGTTCCGGAACCTTCCCAAAACCAAATGAGAATCTTCCAGAATGTTCAAAAACCGCTCAATGGCTTCCCGCAACCGCTCGCTCGCATGCCCTAATGGCTGGCCTAAATTCTAACGCTTGTGGGCCTCACGATGATATGTATCGCAATAAGTGATACATACCGTTCGCCAAGGGAGAGAAGCGCAATGCATTTTCCACCGGCCCCGATGGATTCCTGGGTGCCTTTCTCAAGGCCTTTTGGGATACTATCAAGCAGGACATCATGTTTCCCACCAACCATTTCTCGGATCTCCATGCTACTCACTTTCATTGGTTGAACTCCTCCAACATTGTTCTCATTCTGAAGAAAGTTAGTGGCGAGGACATTGCCGACTTCCACCCCATCAATCTTATCCATGTGTTGCTAAGCTAATTGCTAAGATGATGTCCAACCGGCTTGCCCGGCACATGAATGAGTTCGTCTCACACACTCAATGTGTGTGCATTAAAAAAATGCATCCGCGGCAATTTTGTGTATGTGCGCAATCTCATGTGAAGGCCACGGCTCAGAGAAACCTTCATCCCCTCGGTGGAAATGTTATGCCTATCCATTCCTCGCTTTTACGTGGCCGCCGCCATTTTTTTTCATCCATTAAGGAGGACGTCCAGTTTTTCGCAAGCACTCTCAAGACTTTGGGGATGTCACCGGCCTTGTCACAAATTGTTCCGAAAGATTAGTCGCCCCAATCCATTGTGAAAATATTGATCTTTCGGACATCCTCCAGTCCTGACCAGCCAAGCATTACTCCTTTCCGATGAATATACCTTGGTTTGCCTTTGTGTGTCAAAAAGTCAGCTCACTCCTTGAGTGGGGAGGCATATTGCTCAGCGGGTTGTGCGGTCTTGGTCAAGCCGGTCCTCACGGTGATTGCTATCGACTACATGACCGTGTTAGATTAGTGGGTGGAGGTCAAAATGAAGATTGATGCCCTCATACGTCTTTCCTTTGGGCAGGTTGTGATAAGGTCACAGGGAAAAATGCAAGATAAATTGGAAGCAAATGTGCAAGTCAGCTGCATGGAGGCCTCGGAATCCTAAATCTCGACAAGTTTTCCATTGCCCTTCGCCTCTGGTGCTTGTGGGTCGAGTGACTTCACCCCGCCAAGCCATGGGTTGGCTTGGGAACCCCTTGTGATGCCAATGACCGAGATATCTTTGTCACGGCAACCAAGTTCTAAGTTGAGTATGGCATGCGTGCCAAGTTCTGGGAGTCATCTTGGCTCGATGGGATTAGGCCCAAAGACATGTGAAAGTGCAACTAATCCCCGGGTGGTTTTGGTAATTAATAACAACATATATATCATTGAACTAATAGTTACTTGAGAATCATTTCAGAGAGTTCAAGGATATGGGTATGGCAAGGATCAAGAAGTGGACCCTCAAAATGCTAAGGCAAGCATTGGCAAAAGCTCAAGACTCCATTTTTGGTTTAGTGATCCAAGATCACATTGAGTCCATAGGAAAAGCCAATACTATTAAAAGGGATGAGGTTATGATGATGATCCGTTGCTCAAGTGCTTAGTGATACATCTCCTAAACTATCGCAACTTTCACCGCCATATACACTCATAAGTAATCTCGGTCCCACCGATTTTCCAAACTCACCACACCGAGATGAACCACCTCACCATAAGCCAAACCCTAGAAAACTCGGATTTTCCGATTCTCAACTCGGTCTCACCGAAACTTGAGTTGCCAAGCTTCAGAATCCTTCGTCATCAAATCGGTGTCACCGAGATGATGAAGTCGGTCCCACCGAAATTGGCTTGCTCTTGTCATTGCACTAATCGGACTAACCGAGATTGTATTTTCGGTCCCACGAAAATCCCAACGCTCACATTATTTGAACTTTCGGTCTCACCGAGTTGTCAACTTCGGTCCCACCAAGATTGCTCAAATGTGTGTAACGATTGGATTTTGTGTGGAGGCTATAAATACCCTCCACCCCTCTTCATTCGTGGAGAGAGCCATCGAAAGAACTACCACTCCTACCTTACATTTCGAGAAGAGAACTACCTACCCTTGTGTTGAGATCAAGTTGCTCCACTCCCACCATATGAAGCTTGATCTCTAGCCTTCCCAAGTTGCTTTCCACTCAATCCTTTCTTCCACCACAGCCAAATCAGTGAGGAGAGTTGAGTGTTGGGGAGATTATCATTTGAAGCACAAGAGCAAGGAGTTCATCATCATCTACAACATCTATTACCTTTTGGAGGGTGGTGCCTCCTAGATTGGTTAGGTGTCGCTTGGGAGCCTCCGTCATCGAGATGTGGAGTTGAACCAAGAAGTTTGTAAGGGCAAGGAGATCGCCTACTTCGTGAAGATCTACCCCGAGTAAGGCTAGCCTCCGTGGGCGTGAGCCATGATGGAATAGACAAGGTTGCTTCTTCGTGGACCCTTCGTGGGTGGAGCCTCCGTGGACTCTCGCAACTGCTACCCTCCGTGGGTTGAAGTCTCCATCAACGTGGAAGTACGATAGCACCACCTATCGGAACCACGAGAAAAATCACCGCTCCAAAATTGCGTTTGCTCTTCTACACCTCTCTTTACTACATGTGCAATTTACTTTCCGCTGCCTATACTCTAGAATTGCATGTGTAGGGTGATGCTTGACTTGATCATAATTGTGAATCTGCCAAAATTGCTCTTTGTCAAAAGGCAGAATTTTTATATTGTCAAGTAGTCTAATCACCCCCTCTAGACATACTTTCGATCCTACAAGTGGTATCGAGCTTTGGTCTCCATTGTATTGGTTTCCATTGCATTGACTCCATAAGCTTGGTTTCACAACCTAGGAGAGTATGGCGCCTAGTGAGGGTAATTTTCAGAGAGGTCCTTACTTTGATGGTACAAATTTTGCTAGTTGGAAGCATAAAATGAAAATGCATATTCTTGGTCATAACCCACCGATGGGGCATTATTTGTGTTGGTATGCAAGGTGAATTCTTCGAGGAAGGAAAAGTTTCGGATCGCGAAGCTACAACGGAAGAATTGCGGATGTTGCAAAACAATGCTCAAGCTTGTGACATTCTCTTCAATGCCTTGTGTCCCGAGGAGTTCAACAAAATCAGCCGCCTTGAGAATGCAAAAGAGATTTGGGATACTTTGGTTGAAATGCACGAAGGTACCGAGTCCGTGAAGGAATCAAAGCTAGATATTCTTCAAGGTCAACTTGACAAGTTCAAGATGAAGGATGGTGAAGGAGTCGCTGAAATGTACTCTAGGCTTGCTCTCATCACAAATGAGATTGCCGGCTTAGGAAGCGAAGAAATGACCGACCGATTCATCATCAAGAAGATTCTCAGAGCTTTGGATGGAAAGTATGACACCGTGTGCACTTTAATCCAAATGATGCCAAACTACAAGAATCTCAAGCCAACCGAAGTCATTGGAAGAATTGTTGCTCATGAGATGACACTTAAGGATAAGGAAGAGCTTCACAACAAGTCAAGTGGTGCTTACAAAGCTACAAGTGATGCTCCCACAACCTCAAGTGACAAGTTAGTTTCCAATGAAGAGATAAGCTTAATGGTCAAGAACTTCAACAAATTCTACAAGAATAGAGGCAAAGAGAGAAGCTCAAAGTCTAGATCATATGATGAAAAGAGATCTTCTAGTCGTGATCGAAACTACTACAATTGTGGAAGACCCGGACACTACTCAAATGAGTGTACGTCTCCCCACAAGAGAAGAGAAGAATCTCCAAGAAGAAGAAGCTCAAGAGATGAGTCACCTCGAAAAGAGAGAAGGAGCAGAGATGATCGTTATGAACGAAGACCCTCTCGGAGAAGCAAGGATTCGGAGAGGAAAGACAAGTCATCAAGGAGCTACACAAGAAGAAAACATCAAGCTCATGTAGGTGAATGGGTCTCCGGCCCGACTCGACAATCAATCCGAAGGAAGCTATCACTCCAACTCCGACTACAGCCAAGATGAAGGTGTTGCGGTCTTGCTCTCAGATCCTCCAACTCCAACTCCTACGACTTATTTGATTCACCAAATGAGGGAATTGGAAGATGCTTCATGGCTAAAGGCCCCAAGGTATCACACCCTGAATTCATTGACTTCAATAGTGATGAGGATGACTTGCTTGGTGAAGATGAGCTCTTGCTTGATAAATCCAAAGGAGCCTAGTAATGATGAACATGCTAGTAGTCTTTATAGTCGAGAAGAGTCGAATGACAATGCTATGAAGGAGATTGAGCGCCTAACTAAAGAACTAAACACTCTTAAGTTAGCTCATGAAACAACTCAAGAAGATCATAGAGAGCTCCTAAGATCTCATGAGAAGCTACGCTTCGAGAAGCTCACTCTAGAGCAAGAACATGAGTTTCTAAAAGCAATCAATGACGATCTTCGAAAGAAGAGTTCTTCATATCTTGCCAAACGACTTCTCTTGTCTAATTTCTTGCCACCCATTAAGACTAAGCATGACAAGCATAAGAAAAATTCTTTCTCTAGTAGTAACAATAACCATGCTAAATCCAATATTGTTGCTTCTAGTAGTTCTCTTGATTCCACTAACAATGTTTCAAGCCAAGTTACACTTGAGCAAGAAAATAGTTTATTGAAAGGGATTATAGAGAAAGGTGTCTACAAGAGCCTTGCCGGAAGCAAGAACTTTGAGGAAATTGCTCGCAAGCAAGGAAGGCACCGAAAGAATCAAGGAATTGGTTTTGAGCGAAAGTTCAACGCCGAAGGTGTTGAATGGGAAGAAGGTCGATATCCTACTCCACAGTTTGTTTCTCAAAAGGAGAAGTATGATCCTACTTCTTCCAATGTGGAACAAGCTCAAGATGACCTTCCACCACAAGACCACAAGCTAAAAGGCAAGGACAAGCTTCAAGAGGAGATTGATGCATTTGTTGAAGCACCTCAAGCCATGGTCAAGTGGGTTCCCAAGGAGACGTCAAGTTCTACTTCGTCAAGCTCAACTACAACCCCAAGGATTCCCATCAAGATGATGTGGATCCCGAAGAAGAAGAACTAGAAAGTTCTTGAGGGTGACTCCGCCAACATACTTCACTCACATTCATTTTGGCAAGAACTTGTGCAATCAACTTCCACATCGTGCACTAGTTCATGGAGTCACAAACCCTCTTGTTGGTAAGTCAAGGGACAAGGTAATCATTGCTTTCATGGACATCATCTATTGCGTACTTCAATCTATGTCCATGGATATCCTTGTTTGTTCCTTGTGGGACTAACCCATGTAGGTATTGAAAGTGCCCGAATCCAAAGGATAGCTCCCAACTCTTGATGATCTCCATCAACATTGAGCATCCACATCTTCAACATCTACATGAAGTCTTCTACGACAACCCAAGGTTAGTTTGACCCTTTAAAAGGGTTCTCACATCTAGGGGAGCTTTGCTCTAAAAATTGAGCTAAAGCATCTTCAAATGATGTGAACACATCAATGCTTTATGTAAAAGTGGTAACCCCACTTGTGCTTAAACGATGAGTATGACCTATGATCAAATGTTCTCATTTGGCTCCTAAGTCAATATACTCATATAAAGATGACCTAGTCATCGACAAATTGTGTGTTAGTTGCTAGAGTTTTGTTGTGCATGTTTGACACATATTTCATTTGCTATCTTATTGTGTGAGCATGTTGGATGCATGATTATATCCATTCAAGGACATCCATTTGTTGTTTTGGTCGTTTTGAGTTTTCTCGACCAAATGGATGGACAAGAATGCCTAAGTACCTCCCTAGCTATCTATGCTTTCTTGTCTCAAATTCTATTCATGCTTACATCACAAATTTTGAACAAGTCATTTTCGGACCCTCCGGTGAGGAGCACTCGAGCCACCGATCCGTCAAGGGCTAATTTCCAAAACCTTCTAATTGATTTCGGTCGCACCAACTCACTCAAACTCGGTCGAACCGAAAGCATTTAGACTGATCTAGGTTTTCATCTCGGTGAAACCGAGTTGTGATTTTCGGCGTGATCAAGTGCATAATCGCCTAGCGCTTATCCATCTCGTGCCACCGAAGTTTTACAACTCGGTCCCACCGACAAAGAAAGGGGTATATATACCGAGGGCCGCGCGCATTGATTCCTCCTTCAAACGCTTTCGCCCCACACCCCTTGCCGCCGCTGCCTTGGTCTTCGGATCGTCGCCGTCGTCGCTGTCAGGCGCCGCCGCAGTCTCCGCCACCGCCAATGACATCTCCTCGAGCCGTTGCCGCCAGAGAAAAACTCCACCAAGTTAGGGTGAGTTTTGATCCCACTCGTGCTCCCATCTCCGATTCAATGCACATTTGGTTTGCCTAGTATCTTGCCACGATTGAAATCCTCCGCATACACCAGATTAGTTCGCTTGGACTAGATTCGAGTAAAAGTTTTAGGGTTAGGTTTCAGCTGAACACATCTCGGTAAGACCGATTTTACATTTTCGGTATGACCGATTTGGCCTATGGCCATTGCACTGCACCCTTCGGTCCAACCGAGTTGTGCAAAATCGGTGTGACCGAAATGAGGATTCTGTGAAACCCTAGTGTTTTTGGCAGGACCGAAACCCACTTCGGTCAAACCGAAAGTGGTGTGCCAAGCTCCTGTTTAACACTTCAGATTCACCGAATTTTAAACTCGGTCTGACCGAAATGTCTTCTGTGAAAACCTAATACTAGAATTTGAACTCATTTTTTTTTGCAAAACTTCTGATTTGTGATGACTCTTCTTCTCTGCCTACACCTTATCTATTCACAAAGTTGTCACCATGTCGATGCCGCGTGATGATGTAACAGTCGAGACACCCATTGCGAGACATTCCAGAGGCAGCACTAGTCCCGATCCTAGCAGCTCATCCGATGATGGTGAAAGGAGTACACCAAGTGGCATGCCTCCTGCAGCCACCAGAGCTAGAAAGAAGAGGAATTCAGATGATGAGGATTCAGATTTTGTTATTGAGGAAGAGGTGACCTCAAAGCCCAAAAGGAAGGTTGTTGCCAAAGAGCAACAAGGTCAACAGACTAACAAGGGCACCAAAGAAAGTCAAGCAATCAACTGTTGCTAAGAAGCTGAATTTGGGAGAGGCAAGCAAGCAAAGTGAAGAAAACTTCCAAGAGAAAGAGGATAGTGCATGATGCAGCAGAAGAGGATGAGGATGAGGAAGCACCCCAGCCTACTCCTCGTAAGCGAAGCTCATGGGTGATGCCATTAAGGCCGGAGCCACATCAAAGCCCAAGAAATCTGCTCCAGCTAAGGCAGCTCCAAAGAAAGCCTCTCGCCAAGCCCAAGAAGACCGTCAGAACATTCCAAAGATCTCAAAAGAACAAGGATGATGTGCCACCAACAGTGTCAGACGATGAAGCACCAGCTTTGTAAACTTCGCCCAAAACTGCCACTACATAATGATGCTCATCCTCAAGCCGAGGATATGAAGGCAAGGAAAGATAAAGGTCTCGTGCTATGGAGACAAACCGACCCATATGCCGTGAGGAGAAGAACTGCTGAGATCCCAGATTTCACACGAGAGCAAAGACGACTTCTATGAGACCGTCTTGATGGACAAGAAGCCCATAGTCGCAGACACCGATATGTTGACTCAAGTACATTGACAAATAAGAGCACAGAGATTTCTTTCCACATGTGCATGAAAGTTTCACCGCATGTGGAGTTGCAGACTTTGTAGGTCAGAAATTGACCAGTTGGAACGATGAGATGATAATGCAATTCTATGCCACAGCTCACTTCTACCCTGATGAAAAGATTGTGTGGATGACTGAAGGCCAAAGATTTTCTTCATCTGTTGAAGAATGGGCAGAAATTTTGAATGCTCCAGTGCAACGAGAAGATGATATTGATGTATATGGGATTCCAAAGAAAAATCATGAATCCATGAAGAACATGTACAAAGAGATTCCAGCAAAGGATTTGGGAATCTGGACGCTCGGCTCAGTCTACTATCTCCAGGCAGGCTTACCTACCACTAATACCATTTTGAGGCATACCTTGATGCCCAAATCGAGATCATCGCATGATCGAGGATACTCTATCAACATGCTGCACATACTTGATGAGAAAGCACCTTTCAAGGTGATGGACTTGATGGTAGAAACCATTAAGAGAACTGCAATGACCGTAAAAGGTCATGTGGATTTGCCCGCAGATTCAGATGCTTATCAATGCCAAGTTTGGCACGGCACATTCTTGTTGGATAGAGAACATT
Organism: Aegilops speltoides; assembly: GCA_021437245.1. Classification (NCBI taxonomy): domain Eukaryota; kingdom Viridiplantae; phylum Streptophyta; class Magnoliopsida; order Poales; family Poaceae; genus Aegilops; species Aegilops speltoides. Next base: position 433,131,891 of record CM038141.1, on the reverse strand, counting down.
TACCGCTGCAGCCAGAGCATGAGGACAATGTTGTTGTGATGGATGAGGAGGATCCGACATCCGTTGAAGGTCAAGCCAAGATCGGCTGCCAAGAAAGCCAAAGTCGACAAGGAAGCAAAGAAGAAGCAGCAGCTAAACCAAAGAGCTTCGGAGAGCAAATTCTTGAAGCTACCCAAAGGATTGAACAACGCTGCCAGCATTGTACAGCCTCGGGAGAGCTTAGAGAGGATTGTTGAGGACAAGATCCACGCCTGGACGTGAAGTCGATCAAGTACAAGTGACCGCCAACAAGCTCGAGGCGTACATTGAGGAAGCAAAGCGGAGAAGGAAGAACTTATGCGTGAGATGCAGGATGACTTAGTCCAGATTTTCAAGAACAGATCGCTCCGGTTCCCAAAGGACCCCGATCACCGCTATTCCAAAGGATGACACCGTGACTACAGCCAAAGACTTCCCACGCTTCCAAAGAAGCTATCTAACTCCAGCTCCAAAGGACCACTCCTCCAAAGATGACATCACCAAGTCTTCGCCGATGTCATCATATCCACTCCGACATCAACCTGCACGGAGCCGCCAGCAGAGTCCCCAGTGACGCTTAGCTCTATGCTTTTTCGAACTTTTTGGTAACTTGTTGCCAAAGGGGGAGAAATTGTATAGATCATAGGACTTCGAGAGAGAGAGTGATGTTGTCTTTGCGCTTTTGCTCTTTCGTTCTTTTGCGGTTTCTTTGAGATACTTTTGGTTTTCGAGACATTCAAAGGTGTTTGATACTACGCTTGATTCTACCTTAATGAGTGCTTAGTCGTACTATGCTTTAATGTGTGCTTAATGCTTATCATATGCTATTCCTATCTTGTATGACCATTTACTCATGTCTTGGTGATTGGGTGCATGCTGTTCATTCTTATCATTTTGTGCGCTCCACCAAGATGTATGTGACATGGAAGAGTGACCCATGATCCTAATCGATTGTGCATTTGCATTCAAACGCAAATCTTAAATAATGCACAAATTTAGGGGGAGCTCTTGCTTATCACATACTTCTCAAAGCGATTTATATTATTCATTGATTATATCCTTTGTCGAAGTTTTGATCTATATGTTGTCATCAATTACCAAAAGGGGAGATTGAAAGTGCAACTAATCCCCGGTGGTTTTGGTAATTAATAACAACATATATATCATTGAACTAATAGTTACTTGAGAATCATTTCGAGAGTTCAAGGATATGGGTATGGCAAGGACTCAAGAAGTGGACCCTCAAAATGCTAAGGCAAGCATTGGCAAAAGCTCAAGACTCCATTTTTGGTTTAGTGATCCAAGATCACATTGAGTCCATAGGAAAAGCCAATACTATTAAAAGGGATGAGGTTATGATGATGATCCGTTGCTCAAGTGCTTAGTGATACATCTCCTAAACTATCAAGAACTTTCACCGCCATATACACTCATAAGTAATCTCGGTCCCACCGATTTTCCAAACTCACCACACCGAGATGAACCACCTCACCATAAGCCAAACCCTAGAAAACTCGGATTTTCCGATTCAAACTCGGTCTCACCGAAACTTGAGTTGCCAAGCTTCAGAATCTTCATCATCAAATCGGTGTCACCGAGATGATGAAGTCGGTCCCACCGAAATTGGCTTGCTCTTGTCATTGCACGAATCGGACTAACCGAGATTGTATTTTCGGTCCCACTGAAAATCCTAACGCTCACATTATTTGAACTTTCGGTCTCACCGAGTTGTCAACTTCGGTCCCACCGAGATTGCTCAAATGTGTGTAACGGTTGGATTTTGTGTGGAGGCTATAAATACCCCTCCACCCCTCTTCATTCGTGGAGAGAGCCATCGAAAGAACTACCACTCCTACCTTACATTTCGAGAAGAGAACTACCTACCCTTGTGTTGAGATCAAGTTGCTCCACTCCCACCATATGAAGCTTGATCTCTAGCCTTCCCAAGTTGCTTTCCACTCAATCCTTTCTTCCACCACAGCCAAATCAGTGAGGAGAGTTGAGTGTTGGGGAGATTATCATTTGAAGCACAAGAGCAAGGAGTTCATCATCATCTACAACATCTATTACCTTTTGGAGGGTGGTGCCTCCTAGATTGGTTAGGTGTCGCTGGGAGCCTCCGCCATCGAGATGTGGAGTTGAACCAAGAAGTTTGTAAGGGCAAGGAGATCGCCTACTGTGAAGATCTACCCCGAGTAAGGCTAGCCTCCGTGGGCGAGGCCATGATGGAATAGACAAGGTTGCTTCTTCGTGGACCCTTCGTGGGTGGAGCCTCCGTGGACTCTCGCAGCTGCTACCCTCCGTGGGTTGAAGTCTCCATCAACGTGGAAGTACGATAGCACCACCTATCGGAACCACGAGAAAAATCACCGCGTCTCCAAAATTGCGTTTGCTCTTCTCCACCTCTCTTTACTACATGTGCAATTTACTTTCCGCTGCCTATACTCTAGAATTGCATGTGTAGCGTGATGCTTGACTTGATCATAATTGTGAATCTGCCAAAAACTGCTCTTTGTCAAAAGGCAGAATTTTTATATTGTCAAGTAGTCTAATCACCCCCCCTCTAGACATGCTTTCGATCCTACAACATGGCTCCAAAAATGTACGACTTGTCGAAGAAGAAGAAAATTGCTCGGTTTAAATGGCTTTGCATGACAACCACTGGACTTCCTAGGTGGTCATTCTTCAAGGCATCATCGTTGAACACATCTTTTAGTTGCCACTTTTTGGGAGAGGCTCTCCCATGTCCACCTTAACATCGACACGCTCGACACTATCACTTGGAAGTTCACTACTAGCGAACACTACTCGGTGGTGGCAGCATACAAGGTGCAATTCTTTAGCCAGACTGACAGGGCCATGATCCCAACTATTTGGAAGATTTGGGCACCTTCTAAATGCAAGTTATTCACATGGTTGGCAATCAACAATAGAATTTGGACGACGGACATGCTTCATCGAAGTGGGTGGCCAAACTATAACCTTTATTCCCTGTGCAAGCAGGTCCACACTATTAGAGTTTGGCGCATGATCAAAGATTGTCATGGTTTTCATGAAGTGCATCCTTTCGACTGGGGTGACGCGATTTCTGCCAAAGAGAGGTGGAGCCACAATGCTACCAAGAATCCAAATCACGAAGGTCGCTTGCTTCCTTGATGTTGCTTATCTCTTGGGGGTTGTGGAAAGAGAGGAATGCAAAATCTATCATAATAATACCGTTTTTGGTGGAAGTCATTGTCGCTAGGATTAAGGAGGAGACCTATCTTTGAAGCATTGTGGGCAAGGCACTTGAGTAACGTAATGTCGCATGAGTGATTATTGTAATTTGGCCTTGGACCTTGTCCTCTAAAACTTCTCCCTTAATCAATGAAAATGGCAAATCTATTGCCTTGTTTAAAAAACAAAATTAGGCCACAGTCACATACCTCTAGACGCCAGCTTCAAACCTACAAAGAAGAAAGAGGTCAAGAGGGAGGTCACTCCTACCATCTAAACTTAGAGGAAAGCTTGGGAATTGATCAGGCTTAGAGTATCTACAGCTGGGCGCCTCAAACATTCCTCAAACGCTCGGGCGGACGACCCTAAAAAATGCGACCGAAATGGGCGCCTTAAACACCCGGGCTGACTAGCACCCCTCATATCTATCCCAAATCTGGATGTATATGGGGTGGCCCGGTGCGTCCGCCATGTCGGAGCCGACCCATGCTGGTCCACCCGACCCCATATATATTCGTGGATATCCGCTCCACGAACCAAACCCTAGCCATTCCACTCCATTCCCCTCCAGTCCACTCCGCCCCCCAAGCTCCCGTCCGGCGGTCTCGATCTTCTCCGGCATGGTGGGAAGCGGATCTGACTCCGACCAGTCCGAATTCGTCATAGGGTGTCGTTCTGTGCGGGATGCAGGCAACTGGTGAAGGAAATCAAGATTTCCATGTCATCTAGGGAGTTCAAACCTGTTAAGATTGCTAGAACGCAAAACAGGGTTGCACATTGTCTTGCTAGTTATGCTCGCTCGGCACGTAGCACCGCTTGTTGGTTGCAACGTGGCCCCCCTTTCATTACAGAACTTGTGTTAGCAGATTGTAACCCTAATTCTATGGAATAAGTTCCCTTCTATTCACAAAAAGAAAAAAAAAAGTCCAAGAGCTATGGAAAGAAATAAAATATGCATACGGTATATCATGCCATGGATATTGGGCCGATATTCTGAATCGGCGAAGCTTCAGATTTCCTTCTATTCCCACTCTAGGCGTCGTTGTTCATGGATGTGCAGGAAGCGAATCGGGGTGCTATTCACCATGTTGGAATCCCAGGAGTGTCTGAAGCCCTAGCATCGCGCCAGCCTCTCGTCTTTTGCAGGAGTTCAGGTTTTCATAAGATACATGTAGTTCAAAGTTTTCAGAGGTAGTTCAGAGTGTTCAGAGGAAGCACCTGGTATTTTCCCAGTTCAGACCACCGCCTATCTTGGATAAATAAGGTGCAATGTGAGTTTTGACAAATCATCTATAGGCGGCAGTGTCTAAGATATCAAGAATAGAGCCTCAATGTTTTTTATCTAGTAATTTTATTCATGCAAAATGTTGTAGCAATGAGGCATCTCATGTTCTTGCAAAATCTGCAGAATATGATGTTGGGTCGTGCTGGTATGAACCTCAAGTTATCAGGACAGGACCATTGTTTGTGATGAAAACATTATGAATGAATGCAAGAGTGCTGCCCGTTGTCTAAAAACGAAACTAAAATGAAGAATCGAAAAGTGTCGACAAGACTCATGTAAACTGGAAGGCCGGAGTAGGCGTAGTATAGCACCTGAATCCAACTTCAGCTTGTCAGCCATCACTCGTCAAAGACAACTTCAGAAGAAAGAAACTTCAAATACTAGTGACAGTCCATAGAGCAGTGAAACATGGACCAAACAGACTGACTGATTATTCAATGAACAGCAACACAACACAATCGTTTATTATCCATAGAACACAACACGGTACAACAGATAATCAACCCCACCCCCTAACCATTCCCGGGTTAGGGTGCTGCCCATTGTCTAAATAAAAGTAGAAAACTACAATGAAGAATTGAAAAGTCTCGACAAGACCCCGTGTAAACTGGAATGCGGGCATAGGCATATAGCACCCGAATCCAACTTCAGGATTCAGTAGTTGCAGACTCCTTCAGAAGAAACTTCAGATACTAGTGACAGTCCATAAAGCAGTGAACATTTCCAGCAAGCCAGTGCAACATGCAGTGAACATTTCCAGCAAGCCAGTGCAACATGGAGCAAACAGACTGAATGATTATTCAATGAACAGCAGCACGACACAATCGTTTATTATCCATAGAACACAACACGGTACAAGAGATAATCAACCCCACCCCCCTAACCATTCCCCGCAGACGCCTACAAGAGTCTCACTCACCTACAAGATTTCAAATCAAGGGTTTCGAATGCTCCACACAGCAAACCAATCACATTTGAATCAGATGCACAAGACAATTGAATCGCAGTAGCCAATCGGAGGGGTCAGCAGCAGCAGGAGGGCAGGCTCACAGCTTACCCTTGAGCCTCTTCTTGAGGACGTCCATGACGGCGCCGAAGTCAGCCTTGACACTGACCGGCGGGTTGGCGTACTTGCAGGCCATGTCTTCGATCTTCTGATCATGGTAGTCGATCTTGGATTGCGAGAACTTGAGGCCGTGCGCCGTGCTTACGACCACTGTGCGGTCATTTGCCCCGATGGTGCCCTCTTCCCGGAGCTTGAAGAGCGCCGCAAGCGCGACCCCAGTGTGCGGGCAGGCAAACATGCCGGTGCGGTCAGCAAGGGACATCGCGTTCATGAGCTCCTCCTCCGTGGCCTCTGCGACGATGCCATTTGTCGCCTTGAGTGCGACCACCGCGCGGTCGACCGACACAGGGTCGCCAATCTGAATCGCAGAAGCAAATGTAGGCTCGGCCACTTGTGGCTGGAACTGCGTCCACCCTGACTTGTAGTAGCGGTACAGTGGGTTGGCATTGGCGGCCTGTGCGCAGACAAGCCGTGGCAGACGATCAACAAGACCAAGAACACGGCACATCTCGAATCCCTTGTAGAAGGCATATATGTTTCCCAGATTGCCTCCTGGAACAATGACCCAGTCAGGCACCTCCCAGTCGAACTGCTGCAGTATCTCAATGGCTGCCGTCTTCTGCCCCTCGAGCCTGAGGGAGTTGAGCGAATTGGCAAGGTAAATTGGCAGCTCGGCGGTCACCTCCCTGATGAGCCTCATGCAGCCGTCGAAGTCGGTGTCCAGGGAGAGCACGGTGGCGCCGTTGGCGATGGGCTGGATGAGCTGCTCGAGCGAGATGCGGTTGGCCGGGAGGAACACAATAGCTGGGATCCCGGCAGCCGCGCAGTAGGCGGAGAGCGCGGCGGAGGTGTCCCCCGTGGAGGCGCAGCCGACGCCGGCGATGGGGCGGGAGAGCGGGGCGCGGCGGAGGCGGTTGACCTGGCTGACGAGCACGGTCATGCCGAGGTCCTTGAAGGAGCCGGTGTGGGAGATGCCGCAGTGCTTGACCCAGAGGTCCTTCATCCCGGCGAGGTGGTCGCGGCCGAGGCGCTCGGCCCAGAAGAGGTTGGAGTTGCCCTCGAAGAGGGAGACGATGTGGTCCGGGTCGATCCCGGGGAGCACGAACTCCTTCTTGGACCAGACGCCGGAGCCGTAGGGCCAGACGGTGCGGCCGACGCGGGAGTCGAAGAGGTCCCGCCAGTAGGAGCCCGGGTAGCGCGCGAGGGCGTCCATGTCGTGGCGCACGTCGAGCAGGCCGCCGGAGCTGGAGCGGTACACGATCTCGTCCAGGGAGTAGCGCTCGTCCGTGCCGGCCCCGCCGGGGCCGGGGGGGAAGGGCTCGTACCAGGCGGAGAAGTCGTTGGCCGGGGCGCGGTGCCGCGCCGCCTCCTCGCGGATGTCCTCGTCCGCCGCGCGCCGGTGCTTGTTGGTGGCGGCGGGGCGGGGCGGGACGGCGGCGTCGGTGGCGCAGCGGACGCGGCGGTGGGCGGCGGGGCGGAGGCGGAGCTGGGGCGCGGCGGAGCGGGGGCGGGAGAGGAGGAAGGAGAGGGAGGGGGACGGGGAGGGGGCGTGGGTGGTGGCCGCCATGGTGGAGCTGGCGGCGGCGGCGGCGGCGGGGATGCGGGGATTGGGAGCAGTGGGTGGGATGCGGACTGTGGAGGTGGACGAGGGTTTTAGACTGTAGCAGGTGGGGGTTGGTGGGAACTGGAAAGCGGTAGAAACTGCATGGATGGACGGCCCTGATTTAGATTTAGCCAACATCTGACGGGCACCGTCTGTTCGATCAGATTACATCCGATCCAACTGATGATCATGACCAGATTGACAGCAACTACTGAGAAATATGACAGCAATCCATCAAGCATTTCCAGATTGACACCGTCTGTTCGATCAGATCACAGCCTCTTTCGGTTTACATGAATCTCAAAGCACAGGAATAGAAAAAACTAAAAAAACTAATCCAAGAATTGTGATCCAATTCTCTTCCAAAACATATCGTAATACAATCCTTAGGTTCCTATATAAGGATTCCAATCTTAGGAACCAAACGGCGTCATGGGAGAAAAGGTTTTTCTCTGAACCAAAGGAGCCCTAAAAATATCAAATGCAGAAACACAATGTTCAATTTCTATCGACAAAATATCCCAGGTTTTGAAATCAACTGGATAAACATACAACATACATTTCTAGAAAGTACAATAATATCTGTGCCTCAACATATGCACATAAAGTCGTTAAAATGCCAAAAAGGCGACAATCAAGCCATGTAAAATAGTCAACTGTTATATATGGAGATCTGCTTGGAATAAAATCTGCTGATATAAACACTAGAACAAATAAATGCTTCACGCTGGAGGCCGAAAACGTAGTACAACTGTTACAAGCTCCATTGGACCCTCTACAAATGAATCTGGAATTCAGGATACATATGCTCAAAATGAATCTGGAATTCAGGATACATATGCTCAAAGGACAATGGTCCTTTGCGCTTTCTAGTTTCTGCAGCTACCTGAGTGACTCTTAACCTGAACAAACTAATTTACACTTCACAGTGTGCATCTCAGTGTTGTTTACGGTCAGGTTATTTTCATCTCTTCAACGTTTTCAGGTGGCCGTGGAGCTGGAGTGTTCACGAAGGTCGCACTCTTGTTGAACCCTTCCAGCAACATTATCCGCACCGCTTGCAAGCCCCTCAGGAACGTGGAATCAAGCTGCAAAAGATTGGGGTGGAGACAGAAGTTAGTTGATGCTGTGGTTGTCTGTACACATCGACATAGTGCTTCAGCTAGTCGCTGAGTGCTTGCTTACAAGAAAAAAAAAGCACAGGATCAGCGAAGAAGCAAATTTCCACGCATATTGTTCAGCTTGGTATATTTTTGTCAAAAATATGTGCGATGCAATATGCAGGTAAAAGTACCTCTTCTTGTTCTTCCTTGCTGAATGCACGTAGAACAAAACCGATGGCTCCCATCATTCCAGTTGGCCGTCCAATGCCTGCACAACATTTGGGGGATTTGTATTTTCAGATTTGTCACCTCAATGACAAAGGCGTTAAAGAAGCGATCGTTTGACATACCAACTCTTAGCCGTGGGAAATCACGGCTTTGTTTCAGATGGTGAATGACACTTCTCATCCTGAAACATTAATCGTATGTTAAGGTAGAACAAAGGCAAACGATCAAGAAGAAATAACAAACAACGACGGAACAAAGCAGGATGGGAACTGGTTAAATAAATACCCATTGTGCCCACCATGTCCCCCCTTTGGCAGTAGACGTAGTTTTGCAAAGGGTAAGTCTAGATCATCGTAGATCTAAAAGAATCAAACAACAGTTTGTGAATAACTAGGAACATCAAAACATGTATTATGAGCTAGCGGACAATATTTACCAGAACGACTTGGTTAAGTGGTATCTTGAAATATGAAACCAGTTGGCCGACCTGCATAAGGCAGTCCTATTCAGTAAACAGGGCCTGCTGAAAGTAGTGATCTGAAGCTGCATTATTAGAGTTGCTGTACTTACAGACTCACCACTTGCATTCATAAAAGTCTGCGGCTTGGCAAGCATTACAGGGACATCACCAATAAGGCCTATAAATACAAGGCAATATGATCAACAATGCCGTTTCAGGAATTTAAATACTTATCCATGTCCATTGCGAACAAACAATCAAGCATACGGAAAAAAAACCCTAAGAACTTGCGTTCTAAGGACATAATTCTTGATTACACAAATATTGGCATGTAGATACTTCTTACAGTACGTTAACCAAAGATATAAGCCTAGTGCAAAAAGGTCATGAAGGAATCGTTTTTCTCAAAAACAGAGTGCAACTACAAATGATAGGTTAACAGTTCACACCCATCAATTAGACTATTACAACGTCCTGGAGTCGGATAGTACTCAATAGAAACAGCAAGAACATTTTATTTTGCTTTCTTACAGGAAAGTGTGTCAGGGGGACAGAATGATGAATACCAAGTCTTAACCAACAAGCCTTATTTGGTTACTCTTTATGTGAACAATTAGCGAAGTAAAAATAAGCTGCCGGAAAACATAATTCAAAAACAGAGCTAGACATAATTTGAGCAGGCCAACATTTAGCTTGTTGAAGTGGTCAGTTATAAATTACTACCTCCGTCCCAAAATAAGTGTCTCGACTTTGTACTAACTTTAGTACAAAGTTTTACTAAGCTTGAGAAACTTATTTTACAAAGTTGTACTAAGCTTGAGACACTTATTTTGGGATGGAGGGAGTACATCTCAAATGTACAACTACTGCATAGCTGCACCTATTGTAAATCAACAAGCTTTATGTGTGGAAATTACCTTTCCCAACCATCGATTTGAATTGCTTAGTGCTGACAGATATCCCCTCAGCTTCTGCAATAGCATCAATCATCTCGAACCCAACCTGTATGCAACAACAGAATGATTACCAACCGCATATAATAGTGATATACCGTAAGTCCAGAGTATAGTTCAACTAATCACATTAATCAGGACAGTACGAAAGTTAACTGAAAGCCAAGTTTGTAGTATCAAGCAAGCAACCAAAAAGATAACACCTTTACCCTGGCGAAGAGCTTAGCATCAAGCCTAACTAGCCTTTCCAACCACGCAACATCAATGTTTGTAGACGTAGTTAAAATGGCTTCAGAAAATTGTAGTAATTTCTACTAGCAACTACTCCTGACTAACTTGCATCATGACTAACTTGGACAGTCGACAGGGCTACCCAGCTGAAAACTCTTCCTTCTATGACAAGCAAAACGGGATCCAGACAGCTGGAGCGCTAGAATCTTACGTTGTGGCGGGTTCCCTTGTACATCCTGCCGGGGTTCCCGAGCCCGACGAACAGCCACGGCTTCGGGGCCGCGCCGCCGCCGTCGCCGGCAGTGGCCGGCGAAGAGGATGATGAGGCGGCGGTGCTGCTAGCGGGGCCGTTCGCCCCCATGCTTCTACGGCTCGAGCGGGCGAAGGAGATGCGCGGGGAGGTGAGGCGGGAGGACGCGGAGGCGGGGACGCCGGAGAGAAGCCGCATCGCCGCCGTTGTGGTTTCACCTATAAAACGGGTCCTGGTTGACCCGGGTCCCAATCGTACACGGGATTCCCCTTTGACAAGCTGACCGCTCCGCCTATTGGGTATTGGGCTGGACTTGTGGACCGCCCCACCACCTATTTGGGCTGAACTGAAGGTCATATAACTCTTACAGCCCGTTTGGCTGAAAGAAAAGAAGAAAAAACTCAGGGCTTGTTTGGTTTGTGACTAATTTTGTCACAGATTATCACACTATGTTTACCCCTCGAAAAAAAATCACACTATGTTTGTCACACTTGCTTTATGTTAGGTGCTCAAATAGTTAGCCACACGTTGGCTTGCCTCGGGAGTCTTGCTACATTTTTTGTGTGTATGACATGTGGGGCTTATTTGTCAAAAAAAGATTTTTGCTTTAGGTGTGGCTAATACCAAGCAAACACCTAAATTGACAAAACTTGCCTAACTTAACATGTGGCAAAGTGTGGCTAGAAACCAAACAACCCCTCAATGTTACGTTGATCTTCAAATATGTACTCTTAGCCCAAGTCGTTGAGCAAACTGCATGTCTTACAACTGTATTTATTCATGTCACTCACATGTTCTTGCTATGTCAAGTGTTATGTTGATCTTATCTTTTCTTTCAAATACATGAAGACATTGCTTGGAAGCACTGGGTTCAGGCTTGAGAGAGTACTGTTACTACTCTTTGCACAATTTTGACACTGTTCATAGAACACACCAACATGGTTTGGATATACACATGTATTTCTCCTTGTTTCTAGTAGTAACTGATGGTTTGCAAAGTAATAGTCAAGAACAGAGCACCTAGAAGGTCTTATACTTTTCTTTGTAATGTAAGGTTTAGAAGCCTAAAATTTGATAACTACTATAGTAAAGTTTGCCTACATGCTTCCCATGATGTTTGCAGGGCAACAAAGAAGCCACAAGTTCAAACCAATATCTACATGCAAGTTGAAGCCTCTTTGTTCGGTACAAAATTTATTTTTATGGTCCTACATTTGCAATGGCAACTTAGTCTTTTATCTTCCATACCATGATTAGTACAAGCTATGAACCTTCAAAGATCTTGTCGCTATTATTATCTGCATTTTAGATGATTACATTTTACATATTTGAATGAGTGAATGTGTGAAGATGATGTGTCTAGATAGATTTTCTTGATCTTGATCATTTAAAAAATGCACAATTATTTTTGGGTTGATTACCATTTTTAGATTGTAAATGTGTTAATGTACATATTGAGATGTGCATGTTCATTATGATTACAATTCAACATAGCAGCGAAACACCACATAGCACTAATCCTCTATTACTAATAAATGGCTACCTTCCACTACCAAAATTTCCTGAGATATGATGATGCCATGTCATTTGTTGATGTCACCTTTTTTCCCACCGAAAGATTTTTTTCTATCGAGCCACTTCGTTAATTTCCTTTGCATCGCTGGCTATCCTCTTTCTTCCCTCTCCACGCAAGCCTTTTCCCCTCTCCACGCAAGCCTTTTCCCCTTTCCATACAATTATTATCGCAGCCCTAACCTCTCAATTAATCCCCATCTATTGATTTCCACCTCTCTATTCATCTTCTCCACCATCCTCTTCATCTCCCTCCCTATTTGTTCTATAAAAGATACCAATGGGTTTTGCTTCCCTCTTCATCTTCTCCACCATTGAAAGAAACTGCTTTCTAAGATATCTGTTTTTGCGTACGAAAGCCAATTGCTCTCTGTTGCTTTCCTTTCAGCAAATGGAGAAGCATGGAGGGAGATGTGGGTGGTGGTGGTCTGCAACCCCAACATCGGCGGCAAGTCCAACCTTATTGCCATCCTCTCCTGGAAGCCCCTGCCGCCCCCAAGGATCTCTTCTTCTAACACATCCCCTCACCATCATCGAAACCACCTCTAGGTCCTGATTTCCTTGCCCACACCGGATGTGGTATGCTTCTTTTGTTTGACCGTGTTTCAATGTACCGATTTTGTCGTAGCTTCGCGTTAGATATTACAGAGCCAGACGCACGGAGAAGTTGATTACCCGATGCCGTACAGGTCGTGTTTGGTTGTCATCTCAAATATTGTCTGCATTGCATACTTGTCTCAGTTTAGCCTGGCTGGGCAAAACAGACCAAAAAACAAACATTTGCACGTTGGTCGCTCGCATTATATCAGTTGCCATTTCAAGGCCGGCTGTTTGATCGCACACATATGTGGTTCAAGGGGTCAGCAGATGCACATCACAACTGTTTGGCTATGTGCACATTGGTGTTTTGCTAACCCATTTCAAATGTGTTGGCCTTACCGCCATATTTGTAGCAGAACATAAGAATAGACTACCTAATTAACAGCACAACAACAGATAAACAAGCACTGATAAGCATGCATACTACTAGTACGGGTTAAGATGTAAGACAACAGGGTCATCCCATCCCCCTGCTTCGCACTAGGGTGCTGATCCTGACCAAAATATAAACAAGTTCTCAGCATTAGTTCACACGATCAACACAAACTACTAACATGTTCATACTTAAGACTTCTAGATCGCGATAGAAATGTCACCAACGCAACTCTTCCCATTGCAGTACACGCTGCACATGATCGAGCTGTCATGGTTGTAGATATGCACCTTAAGGCCAAGCCCAGACATCCGTAGGACAAGGAGGTCGCCGGGGACGATCCTATGGCGGTGGCAGAAGTACTGCCAGGCCCGCCAAGGACCATCTGGCCCTGTAAAGTTCTGGACCGGAACCCATAACTCGCACCACTTGTTGGCCAACAGCCT